>JAQSUU010000113.1:6250000-7500000 GCA_038087645.1 Saccharum hybrid cultivar R570
GCCGGTGCCTGGAACGCACCTCCCCACATCTGGCTTAGGTCCACCTCCTCCGCGCCGGCGCTCTTGACGGCGGCGAGGAGCGCGGCGTTGCCGCGCGGGCCCATGGAGAGGTGCGGGGCAGGGGTGAGCACGCGGTACCCGGACTCCGCCTCCGCGTCCGCCCACAGGCGGCGGGCGAGGCGCACCATGGGTGGGTACTGCGCCTTCACGTAGGCGTCGCGGATGATGCGGGAGTCGCCGTGCGAGGAGCCGAGCTGGTGCAGCAGGTCGAAGCGCTCCAGGAGCAGGGTGTGCGCCCCGCGCGACGCGGCCGCATGCGCCGCGCAGCTTCCCATGATGCCCGCGCCCACCACGATGACATCGTAGTCCAGGCGGAGGCCCGCGGCAGCGGCGGCGTCATGAGCTTCCGCGGGGGCAGTCATGGCCACGACTCCACGAGGCGGACGACACTTGACACTGGGTTTCCGCGTCCTTATGCAGATGCGGATGATTTTATATAGAGAGAGTGGATATGCAGAGGCCGAAGCTTGTTATGCTGGTCTGTGGAGCAGCAATGGTGAGGGGATGAACCGATCCTTTGTCGCAGGACACGGCTCCAGGTAGTGTCCTGTTTAGATAGGTATATATCTCTTTTTATGCTTTGATTTTGTTCATGTCGAAATTTCTTTCTCTTCTCCCATGCTTAAATTGGGCTTACCCATCCTAAATTTTGTAGTAAAATTAGCATCTGAGACACCTTTCATCAATAAAAAGGGAGACTTCGTTTTTTTTTTTAAAAGACTTGTACATATACTCATTGGTCCTGTTCATCCGGCTTATAATCCGTACTTTTCAGCTTGTTTTTTCAGTCAAAACAGTGTTTTTCTCTCACGACAAATCAGCCAACAGTGTTTTCAGTCGACTTATCAGCACAGCCGAACGGGCCATTGTTTCTGATTTTTAGGCTGTAGCTGTGGCTATTTCCTATTCTAGCTACAGTGCAAAGCAATTTACTATGTGCAGCCACAGCCGCAGCCACAGCCACAGCCACAGCTGCAATCAAAAGTAGCAGCAGCGAGCACAGCCATATGCTCATAATCATGGATGTAAAACGATCTAAAAAAATAGAAAACCGAATTTTTAGGATAAACATGCACATAATGGCATGAACATAGGCGATTCTGTAGCCAGCATTCTCCTCAACTATTTGATGGACCAGTGTACTACAGAGTTTGAAGGAAGAAGACAAACGAGGTAAAGTTCAAGTTCCGTAACTAGAGTGAATAGTGGAAACGGGAAATTTGATCGACCAGTGTCCTAGAGAGTATAAATCTGGTGTAGGCCCTATTTAGTTGCCAAAAAATTTTATAAAATTTTTTAATTCCTCGTCACGTTAAATCTTTAACACATATATGAAGCACATAGTTCTTACGGCGTAAAGGCGAGGCACGGCGATGTACCACCGCCTAGACGCCTAGGCGCCCGCCTTGCTCGCCTAGGCGCCCGCCTTGCCCGCCTAGACACCCATTCTGCAAGGCGATGGGGGAGCGCCTGGACGCCTAGGCGACGCCATGAGAACTACGATGAAGCATTAAATATAGATAAAAATAAAACTAATTACACAGTTTAGACGAAATTCACGAGACGCATCTTTTAAGCCTAGTTAGTCTATGATTAGATAATGGCCCTGTTCGGCAGGCTGTTTTTTGGCTTATAAGCCGGCTGTGGCTGATTTGCTGTGAGAGAAAAACACTGTTCCACGGCTGATAAGCCGTGCTGATAAGCTCAGCCGAACAGGGGGAATATTTGTCAAATAATAACAAAATTGCTACAGTAGCGTTTCTCAAAATTTTTCAGAAACTAAACAGGCCCGTAGTGGAATACTTTATAAGTTACTGCTCGTCTGGATGTCCAGACGGACGGCCGTGGCTGCTGGCCTGCTATGCCTGCCTGCCTGCTGCCCGTGCTCGCCTGCCTACACGCTTGCTCGCTCGCCTGCCTGCACGCCTGCTCGCCTATGCCTGCTGCTACGCGCCTGCACTGCTTCGTGGGGATCGCCTGCACCTGCATCACTTCTCGTGCGCATGTGGAGACCGCCTGCAGCCGCGGGACTGCCTCCACCTACGTCCGCTTCCATAAAATACTTGCAACATGAAGAACTTGTTGCAACATACATCTGAAACAGATGAAACAATTGGAAGATACGCTTGAGACATATGTGTATAACCACTGCCACATGTGCAACATTCAGATAAAACACTTGCAACATACGTCTGAAATAACTGAAACATTTGAAACATACACTTGAAGCATACGTGTATAGCCATTGCAACATGTGCAGCATTCAAATCTACTTTTGCAACATTTAGATAAAACACATGCAATATATGTCAAGAGCAGTTGAAATACTTGCAACATACGTCCGAGACACTTGCAAAAACACTTGAAAATCATTACAAACATAAGCAACATCTAGATAAAACATTTGCAACATATGTGTGAAACATATACAACATCCACATTAACACACTTGCAACATACGTCCGAAACATTTGCAAAAACACCTGAAAAACACTTGAAAACCATTGCAAACATGCGCAATATTTAGATAAAACACTTGCAACATATGTGTGAAACATATGCAACATCCACATAAACACACTTGCAACATACGTCTAAAAAATAGATGAAACATTAGGAACAGACGCTTACAACATACATGTACAACCATTGTAACATCCCGATCTACTTTTGCAACATCCGTATGAAGCACTTGAAATATACATCTGAAACAACTCAAACACTTAAAACATAGGCTTAGAACATATCTGAAAATGCATGAAACACTTAAACACAACGTCACCGGCGGCCATGGCCTACCTGGTGGGGAACCGCAGTAGCCAGCAAGTTCAGGCCAAAAGGACGTCAAGAACAATAGCCCAGCGTACACCTTCGCTGCAGGACTTCCCTTCCTGCCATGCTACAGGACTTCCCTGCCTGCCGTGGTGTCTTCCGCTAGCCGCATGACACGATGTCTCGGCCGGTGACGATCTCCGCCCGGTGACGCCGCGGCTGTGACGGGTGAGGTGAGTGGAGCGCGGCAAGTAAGGAACGCGGCACGACCAGCGATGGGGTACGACGCGGTAGGGGGAAGCGCACAATACGGCGAGAGACGGGCGCATGGTGGGGGAAGGAGGATGCGACGGGACAGAGTGGGGCCGGCGGATGCGAGTCTAAAGAAGAGGCATAGCAGGAGATGGTGTCGGTCGAGGCTGAGAAATCAGTGGATAAGAATTAACGTAGAGAATAAGCAGTTGAGATGAGCCTAGAATCCGTTCGATATTTTTGGGAGCGCCGGACACTCAGGTTGGAGCGTTTCCAAACTTATATAGCCAATTTCACGACAAATTTGGAGCTGTTTATACTATAATTATAATAAGGAATTGTACATTTATTTAAAAGTTGTTACGGCATATACACTACTTAAAAATCCATGGTCTAATCATTCAAAAAAAACTTTGGTCCAACTTTTTTTTAAAAAAAAGATCTATGGTCCGGACTCCGGAGCAGACATGTGTAGATGCGTGGATCCATTGCGATTTCAAACTGCAATTACAGCACCAGGAACGAACCAGAGCCAACCCTGGCCCCTGGAGCAATGGTGCGCCGCTCAGAATTCACATGGCCAAGAACATGCATGGTATCCATAAAAAAAAACATGCATGGTATCCACTCAAAAAAAAAAACATGCATGGTAAACTAAAACCGTAAGAGCAACTTTAAGAAATTTGGTAAAATTAGATGCTAAACTGTGAGATATAGCCATTATGTAAAATAGAATGTCCATCTAAAATATAGAGTTTTAAATTGGAAAACATAGATAGCAAACATGACTCGCTAGGAAAATATGGCCAGCGAGAATGGTGGGATAGCCAGCTGGGAAAAATAGAAAAGGAAAGCTGTTGGAATGTTTTTTTGAACACAATAGCTATAAATGGCTTCTCGAATACATTTACCCGGTCTTTTGGAGCTGCTCTAAAAGGGGAATCAGAGCAGAGTGTCCTTGTGTTTCTGACAAGAGTGAAATACTCACCACCAATCGTTACAGAACGTTAGCAAGCTCAGCCTGACAAGGTACATTAGCAACGTTTTAATATGGTTCATCTCCAAAAAAAAAAAAACCCATTGTTTACCAGTCCTTCTACCAAAGATTGAGATCACACAGGCTGTTTTGCTGGAGAGATCAACCATATCAAAGCGCCTCTTGAAAAAGAGCGGGAGTCCAGGCAAATTACGCGGTGAAGGCTTAGAGATGCAGAACGAGCCAAGTTGCAATTACATGGCATAGTTTTCTCCTCCTTTTTCTCCTATATTCGATGGATGCAGCGCAACAAGACAATTGTTAATTTGGCATCCGAGAAGACAAGCGCACGAGCAACCAACCAACGACCATGAGAGTCGGAATTCTTTTTACTGAAGCAGGCGAGGCATCATGTATTGGATTGGATGGCGACTTGGCCCACCAGCTTGTGCGGCTAGAGAGACGTTGCAGATCAGCCAATGCCGCTGTTCTGTAGGAGTATTTTGCATTTGAGATTGACTCGACGACGGCATTATTAGATAAGAATATATGGGCTAATTATGGGTGTATAGCAAAGTTGGATTTATAAAGAAAGACAATATATATAGGTATAAAGAGCAACCACTATTGTTCTTGTACGTCTTGCTTGGAATTTATAAAGAAAGACAATACGGAGTATATAGGTACAAAGAGCAACCACCGTTATCAGAAATTGCCCATTAGGGAATGCTTTGTTGATAAGCTTAGCCGTTCCAGGCAAAAGGAAGGGTGATCATATTCCGCTTTTCTTGAGCGAAAGAGATTGATTGCTACTGATCCTAAGTCCTTTATTTCTCAGTTTGCAGACGGACGCTAAGTGACGAAACGAAGGCTGGCTGTTTGGAAAGTTCCGTTACATGAATCGCTCTCGTTTGGCCGTGCTGAGTGGGCGATTGGCGACCATTGCAGCACTGCAAATATCGAATATCTGAAACCGAAAGTGATGCACATGCATCATGTAGAGTAGCTGTAGTCATGTTGACGATTGTGAATTAGCGATGTTCATTCATGTTCTCGACAAGTTTGTATCGTGTCTGACAATCTTTCTTGCCTGATTGAACGATGCCACTATCGTATCCGAATCACATTGATTGAGATTTGAGAATTCGACTGGACTGACTATGAGAAACAGTTGCTCATCACTCCTGTTTTACCGCATGCTCTGGTTCTAACTTCTAAGTAATTACCCATTTCTCTCCACCACAAATTTTCGCTGAAAAGATCTTGAGGAAAGTACTGGTACTCATGGTCGAGTACTGATTCCAGCATTGAAGTCATGCTATTGCAAAGTTGTCGCTTCCCTTTCCCTATTCACTTGCTGCAAAACCATGGCTAAAAGTACTGTTAGCTGATTTGTTGTAAGAGAAAAACATTGTTCGTTGGCTGAAAAAGTGCGGCTTATAAGACAAGCGAACAGGACAATTGTAATGCAGTAAAGGCGTAAAGCATGTGTTTCGGCAAAATTGCCTCTCACTTCTCTATGTAGTACAGTACTGTACAGTGGCACATGTACTCGTGGTCGTGGCAGAGCTTGCCGACTCACTCAAGCACGCAGACTCCCGTGGCGTATGGCAGCAGCAGCAGCTCACACGGATTTAGAAACTTGTAACTTGTTCATCATAAAGTTATTTCAATTCATACCAATACATTAAAATTCAGAAGAAAATCACACGGACATACAGTAGGACACAACACATGACCATATCCATGACGACCTTACTAATCCATGGCATTTCCCATGGGGTCACCCTCGAACCGGTTGATCCTGAAGTGGCCGAGCTCCACGCCGGCCTCCGCCGCAGTCCTCGCCTCGCTGTCCAAAGCCATCTCTGCGAGGATCGCCTTGACAAAAGGAGCGGAGTGGCTCGGAAGAGTACGGCCAAAGGCATCACGTCATTTCGAGCTATTCGCCTGGGCGAATAGTCTTTGGTGACTCAAGTGGTTGGTTTTGCAGGTTTCGTCGGAGCTGTGGCCGGTCGTCTTCGTGGTGCCGACAGCTTCCGTTCGCTAGGACCCGCGCTGTCGGCTAGGGGACGACATGAGGCGAGGCCGGTCGAGACCCCTAGGGCGGCGTTACCTAAGGCAAGCGTCGACTCCGAATGGCAGGCAAGCCCATGGTTTCGGGGAATATTCCCCGAATGTGTAGCAGTTGGAGGGACATTCTTGTTCAGAGGAAAGCCTACAAGCATGTATAAATAGCTCCCATCGGGGGAGTGTAAAAGAGAGGGGAACAAGATCAATAAAATTGTATATTCTCGTTTCGCATACACCTTCCTCTCACTTCCTTTCGCATCTGAGTTCTCGCTCGCGCGACGATCCGTGTTCAAGGGTTTGGGCCTTGAACAACAGGAGGCATGCAGAAGCTAAGCAGTCTTACAGAGGAAACAACGAAAAAAGTTACATCCTGGCGTGAGTGAAGGATGTGCAGCGTTTTGAGCTTACTATATATGCATTATTTTTGTAACTTGACGGCTTCTAGAATCATTTGCTACAGCATCCAGCTCAGCGCTCCTAAGGTGAAAGGGCGAGGATCTGGATAGTGCTACAAGGTGTGCAATTGTTAGGAGCAGACAAATTCACATATATACATTCCTGATGCCACCGAAAACAGTCCAGACTCGAGAGGCATACACACAAGACTCAAATTCACCTCCATTAACCGGGCAATGTTATAAATCACTACTCATAAACAAGTCGCCAGTGCAGTGCTGCATAAAACAGATTTTGATTGAGCTATTTGTTCATGGGTAAATCACTGAGATTGAAGGATAGAGAAAAATCAACTATTAGCATTACCTTGGATCGGACCCCGTGCGAAGTATCCGGCCTCAAAGTTCTGGACTTTCGGCCAGTCCCAAGACCCCCGTGGGATGTATGTTCCAGCTGCAGTTGGAGTCCGTCAATCCGCGGCCACGTCCAGCTGCCGTGATAACTTGATGAGCATGTACGGAGACTAGGAGGGGGGCCGCGCGGTGCAGTACGTCGGGCCGCTGGCTGCCGCTGTAGTGGCGGGGTCTTTGATGATGACGGCGGTGAACCAGCGCGTGGAGGATGATGGGGGCGGACGAAGCCGATTCATCAGAGCTGGGCCGGAACACATAAAGGCTGTGTTTAGTTCGGAGTGCCAAAATTTACTGTAGCGACACTATAGCATTTTGTTTGTATTTGGTAATAATTATCTAACCGTTGACTAATTAAGCTCAAAACGTTCGTCAAGCAAAGTACAACCAAACTGTGCAATTAGTTTTTGATTTCATCTACATTTAGTATTCCATGTATATATCGCAAGTTTAATATGACAGAGAATCTTCTTTTTTATAGTGCATTTTTGAAGAAACTAAACACAGTCAAAGAGGCACGATGGCAGGTGGACAGAGGGGTTGGCCGGGTAGAAATGAATCTCTGCTCTCTCAGCAACTTGGGCACGGTAGCTGGCGCTGTTTATGTGGGCCTCAAGCACTGTTCACATGGGTCCCGCATACATACTGTTTATGTGGGCACAGTCACTGTTTAGTGGGTCCCACATATACTATTCACTTCTCTTTTTTTTTTGCTCACTTTTTTTAACTCCTCTTTAAGCTAGCACAGTGTAGCGTGCCCCTCGGTGCTAGTCGTCTATCACCCGCGCTGGGCTGGGGCGTTCGGCTAAACAGGGTCGGAGGGGCGCACGCCGAAACTGGGTGTTATGATTCCTTGTGTATATATATATATACACCTTCTCTTACAACTAAAAAGACTAAAGAGTGGGCACCGTTTTGATGCGACAAAATTTTGCCTCACCTTCGTCCTGCCGGCCCGTGTGATCCCACGTCCACAAAGGAAAGATGTCGGTCGTGTGCTATCCGTTCTACCGCATTGTTGCCTTATTGGCCTCAAATGCCCATGAGAAACGCATAGGCCGTCTGCTTGGAACGACACCTTACCGAACTAACGGAGTCAATCACGGCAAAATAGGAAGTATTAGAAAACTATTGTGCTATCCATGTACGGATTGCATGTTTTCATGCAACACTGGCATGTCAGATGGCTAACACGCATGGACGCCAAGTGGCATCAGCGGCACCGGCATACATGGCAACGAGCCTCCGGTTACGACACTAATTAACCTAGCCCAACACTACTAACAAAAACATACCGTGAATGTGCGCGCTCCTCCATCGAGCACCAGAACACGCTACTCCGATCGTGTTCAAGGCAGACACTGACGTCCGCCTCGTGATGTGGAGCAAGGATGACGAGCGGGCTCGCCTGCGCCTGGGATGGCGTCACCTGCGACGTGCGCACCTGTTGTGCCTCCGTGCTCTCCCTCGCGGGGCCAGGATGACATGATCGCTCAAGCCTCGCGGCGGGTGGCGTGTGGACAAGGGCGGCGTGGCGGGGGTGGGGCTGGACGACGACGTGCTGGGGCTGATCGTGTTCAAGGCCGACATGTTGGATCCTAACGGCCGCCTCGCGATGAGCGGCCCTGCGCCTGGGACGGCGTCACCTGTGACGCCCGCACCTACGTCTCCGCGCTCTCCCTCGCCGGGTTGATTGCGCTCCACGTCCAGCGGCTCCTTGCATACTCCTCATCATTGTCGTTGGAACATCCATGCCGTTCGCTGGCATAGGGCGCGGCAGCCCAGGGCACTGTAACACCCTAGGTGTTAAGCATGCATTAGCATTTGCAAATCATTAGCATAATCATCATTATGCATTTATAAGCATCATATGAAATATAGACTTGAAACAGGTTTTCGAAACATGCATGTTGCGATGTTTTGTTTTATTAGCTTTAATGTTATGTTGATGCTTGTCATGTCTTGTATGTGCTTGTTTTAGTAAATAAACAACATAGAAATGCTTAGTAAATAATTTGGAGTAAGTTTGGTATTCAAAATTTCCTCAAATTTTGCTTTTAAAAAAATAACCTAGAAAAATGGGATTTTGATTTAAATGAACTTTAAATCTCTATTTCAAAATCTAGTTGGAATTTCAAAATGCGCCTTAAAGCAATGTTGTAGAGAATGAAATTCAGCACAACTTTTGTTTTTGGGTCACTTTGTGAAAATGCCTCTAAATTGTTCAAAATGAGAGTTTTTGTGCTGTTTGTTTTGAAAAGAAAAAGAAAAAGAAAAGGAATTTCTTTTCCTTATTGGGCCTCCCCCACCCTTTCCGACCCACGACCGATGCGGTCCGGCCTGCCCTGCGCTCCCTTGCCCCGTGCCCGCGACCAACCGGAAGCAGAGCTTCACCGCCGCATGGCCGTACACCGGCGACGCCCTCCGCCGGGTGGCGTCCGGTGGCCCTCGCGCGTGCGCCTGCCTTCAAACCGAGCCGAGCACCCCTCCTTCGCCATTTCGCATGCTCCACTTCGCCTTCTTCCTCCTTTCCGCCAGCGCAAGCAGCGGCAGCAGCGCCGCCGTGCCATCACCGGCGTTGCGCTCCACCACCGCTGCACCTCTCCACGATTCAGCTAGCACACAGCTCCGCCCTGCCTCCCTCTTCACCGTCGACCCGTTTGCGCCACCATTCGCGTCAAGGTAGAGCCGGATTAGTCACTCCTCCTTGCCGGCCGCCGCAGTCGGGCTCGCCGGAGTTTGCCTCGAGCGCGGACAGCTCGCTTTCTTCCATCTCCTTCTTCTTGCTCTTATGCTTTCGCTCCGCTAGGGCTCGAGGATGCCTTGCATGTCGCTCTCCCGCTCTGTCTTCACCGAAGCCGACCTGGCACCGACGAGCCGCGCCACCGCCTCCGCCATGGTCGCCTTCGAGCTTGCTCCGCTCCGCCATTTGCTCTGCTAGCTACCTCTTTGAGCTCGCGCGAGTGTGGGGAGTCGATTGGTGGTGACCTCGTCGTAGGCGACCTCGTCGACGGCGAGATTTTGCCGGTCAACCACTCCCCCTGCCCGGGTTTGACTGACTGGTGGACCCCATTGACCCTCGGGCCCCACCTGTCTGTCCCTCTATGTGGATCCGTGGTGAAGGAGTGGGGTGCGCGTAGCAATGAGGCCGGGTGGATTTTTGATTTGTAAAAGAAATGATTTTCCAGAAATTCTATTGAATGCTTCCAAAATTCATATCTCAAGTTTTATTGCTCCAAATTGGATGAAATAAATTTTGTTAGGTTTCTTAGGAATAGATATACTGTATAAAATTATTGTATGGCAAATTTGTGATAATTTTCTGTGTAGCTTTATTTAATCCTTGTAAATGCTATTATCTTAGAAAATGCATAATAAATAGAATATGCATCAGAAAAATATGATTCCAATTTTGTTGATCTATTCTTGATATATAATATCTATGAAAAATATAAGTCATGCATGTTCTATAGAAAAATATAGCTATCTATTTTTGGTGCATTTAATTGTTTTTTCTTGTAAAATTGCTAGAGCAAAAAATATGAATAAAACATGTATGTGAAAATTTTTATACAGTGTTTGTAGACTATGTAGATCATGGAAAAAATACTAAATATGTTGTTTGATACTTTTCATAGTACAAAGTATTTTCATGCTCATTTATCCACCATAGCTTGTCATTTTTGTGTAGGCTGTTTTACTTATTCAAATATCATGAAAATTTTATGGTAGGCTACTTATTATATGACTATACTACTGTAATTTTTCTAGATTTTTCTATGCACTATAAACACATGTTGCTGTTGTAACTTTAGTTTAAAGTGAAATAAAATAACATTCTTTATGCTTGATTAGTTTAATTGTGTAGCTTAGGTGTATCTTTGAAGCATCAAATAACTTGCTGATGTGACTTGACATGTTAGTATAGTTGTGGTGATGAAGTGTAGGAGCACTTGTGTTATGGCTTTATGGTAGTTAGCGGTAGCTAACGGGGGTTAGTAATAAAAGAGAATGCAGTAGATGACATGTACTTGTGGTACATGTTCTTGGATGATGTTGACTACCTAGTAGACGAATTTACATCTATCCTATCGAATAAAGCTAAGCGTGTTCATCTACATTGCATGAAATCACGATCATCATATGTCATCTCATCTGATGCACTACTTGCATAATCACTTACACCAATGCATCATACAGGATCGCAGGAGGAATCAGTAGCAACTGAGTCAAAAGCAGTCGAGGAAGTCCCGTAGGAAGAGCCCGCACAGGAGGTGCAGGCTGAAGAGAACGTCATTGAAGAACTGCAAGGGTGTCTAGACCACCGTCCGAGTTCGTTCGAGCGAGACAAACCCCGGAGCATTTTAAGTCTCTTACTTTATAAAAGCAATCTTTTATATATGAGTTTTATATATTATTGCATTAAGTTATAGGAGTTGAGTGAAACTGTTGTTGCATCTATTACTATCCTTGCCTACCTTATTATATTCTTACCCTGTTAGGTTTAGAATCGAATAATTGCTTAGCTCTGCTTAGATCGGTAGCGATCGGCGATTTCCTATCACCTGCAAATATAAGTGGTTACTGAAATATTTTAGCTATGGAATGGATGATATCCTAGAAATAACCATGTGTTGATGGATAATTAGAGATCGGACGGAATAGTTGGAACCAACCAGACAAGGTTCTGGAGTACTCGTAGTTTTCTGTCTGTGTCGGTTAAGGACCAATCGTTGCTCGTCCCTCTTGTCATGTTGAACGCATGCCTCACATTTAGCTGGGCGAATAACGTACCTTTCGACCGCGAAACTAGTGACACTATTCGGGCTAGGATAAACTCGGATTGGCAGACTGGTGCTGAAGGGGGTATGACGGGGGCACGAAGAGTGAGCTCAAGGGCAGGCTGGGTCCTGATTCCTGGTAGTTGGATGGCCCCTGGGTATTGCGGTCCATGATTGTTATCCCGCGACGTTTACCTAAAAAGTGTCATTGATGATCTATAGCTCACTTGATCGGTGAGTGTAGTTTGTGTGAGGAATAAATCACCAGCCGGTTAGGAATCGATTCGAATCGCCATTGCTCCTGGATAGTGAGCACTTGACTCGAGTTATGGCATCAATAATGATGATGGAACACTGATGGTATATGGATGATGTTGAAAATACTAAATCTAAGTTGGTAACTGAATGTTATTGGTTAATCAAGTGATTGTTATAGCATAGGTGCTTACTTAGATTGATAGGTTATAATAAAGATGATGCAAAGTACTTAAATAGTTTGTTATGTTAACATATTGCTCTTCCACAAATGAGTCAGCTAGTCCACTAAAAGAAAACCTTGCATACTCTATGGTGTCACTTTATTTTAGTTTAAGACAGGTAAGTCTAGCTAAGTACTTTCTCGTACTCAGGGCGTTGTTCCCATTGTTGTTGCAGATGGTCAGATGTACTACGGTTATTGCATCAACTGCCTGTACCTTGCGATGGGCGACAACTAAGACTAAGGGCATGGTCGCTCCGTATATCTTATCTGATGCTTTTGTTGGACATGACTATCTCCTGGCACTGTATCTGAACTAAACGTGTGTGTGGTTTTAAAACTAATTTCTTCCGCTACTTTAGTATGAACTTGGTTTGTAATAACCTTTATGCTTTAAACTCTGATATATTCCACGTTGTTGCAAATTTTATGTAATATGTGACTGTGGCTGCTAAACTTGTACGATCTTGGTTTGTATGTTAGTTGGTTTGAAATCCGTCGTGGTTTCACGGACTACCGGGTTATACGGGCTTAAGTTTGCTAAATTATCTGCTTTAGCGGGTGATTTTCTTACTTAATTTCGTATAATTGGTCGGTTCTGTTACAGGCATCCGCAAACGCATCATCGACTTTCCATTTGGCACCTCGCCGGCAAATGTGTCGTCGGTGTCCTCTTTGGCACCTCGCCGGCAAGCGCGTTGTCAGCGTCCTCCTTGCCACCTCCTCCCGCGGCTCCGTCAACGTATTCAACTCCTACGCCGGTGAACCTCCCGACCCCGCCTCTTGTTTCTCTGTCCATCACTAGGGTTTGCGTCGCTCAAGGTGCATGACACGGATCGATCTGCTCTCCCCAGTCCTACGGATCTGTAGATCGATTCGTACGCGGGCTCGGTTCACTCCGGCGGCTGCCCCACCGTCGCCCTTGCATCACTTGCAGTAAAATGAATTAAAATCGTATTAATATAAAATCGGTCCGCTCCGGTGGCCGGCGTTGATGGTCGCTTAAAATGAAATAGGCAAATACATATTTTGATTTAGCACAAGTCTCTCGAGTAAAACTACTGTGCATAGCACATAGATAGCCTACATAGGATGCCAGTAAGCTATCCATTTGAAGAGGGTAAAAAGATACTCTTCAAAGTCACTGTGCCAGCAAGATATTCATTTGAAGACGGACACAATCACACAAATGAGTTAAGATTTTGGCATACACAATACAAACATACCCATCACAGTTGGTACTAAATAGTTAAGGCCAATTCTTATGTATACACGAAAATAAACGTGTCCAACTAACGATGGGGAAATGGTAAGTTGCATCATAAAAATGAAAAACGACCATGCATAAAGAAGACATGAAAAATTTCCATCTGCTGTGCTTGAGCATCGTATTTCAAAATTCATGAGCATGCGTGAAACTCCATTGTAGGAATGATAGTTCTCCCTACAAAGAGGAAAAGTATTATTCCAATATTTCTAATACAAAAGATTAATACCAGTAGGAAACGACATTAATTTAAAAGGGGCGACACAAGAGATAATACGATTTCATGTTATCTCCATTTACTATGTGCAGGAAACCATGGAATTGAAGAACATGTCCCCACTGGACAAAGTAATGATAGGGATGAGTAACCTGGTGAGGAGGCAAATTATGATATGGAGATGTTAGGACTAAAGAGTTCCATAGGTGATGATATAGGTACAACCAATATGGGGCACAAAGAGTGCGGTGATCGGAACGATCAGGCACACTATGAGTTGAAGCTCGTGCTAGACATGTAAAACAAGGATTTTTTTAGCTCCTTGCGTTTGGAGGTTACAGTCATAAAGAATTGTATTACATGTGGCATCCTTGTTTTTGCGATATACATTGCTCAGGTAGCCGACCGTAGTGACACAAGTCATATGCAGAGTATAAGGCGGACAAGAGCATGATGAAAGACACTGCAAAGGATGAATGGAAGGATGCAATGGGCTTACAGTTGAAGGACGGTATTGCTAAGGAAGACACTAATGTGACAAAGGTTAATGTTCATAAGCCAGCTCAAAGAGATTCTCCAGATGTGGATCCATCAAAAGAAAAAGAATTGTTATGTAATGAATTGATAGAGGGTTTGATTCATAACAAACCTAAAAAATCATTGTTGACTCACATTGTGCCAGAAGGTACTGTACTTTTCATCCATTACACTATTCATTTGTTATCTATTTTTAATAATAATTAATACGTGCAATAGTATTAATTAATCCTACTATAAGATTAATCCTACAAGTATGTTGTCTTTTCAGATTATGTTTGTACTGAAAGTGATAGAGCCATAATTGTATCTGTCAAAAAAAATTTCTTCTTCACCTAGGAAGGAGCAGCTTGTGCTCATCGATGATGTTCCAGTGTTGAGAAAGCACATGGAGTGTCTTTTTCAACCATATGAATTCTTGTATGACGTGGTAATAGATGAAAGTCATAATACTCAATGAAACATAGGCAACTTCAATGTCCTCCTCCTTTTTATTGGCTCAATGTATGCAGATCGTAGATGCTTATATTAAGTTGCTGAAGGTCCATGACAGTTTGATAAAGAGGCCAGGAGGTACCGTCTATCTTGAAAGTGCGTGCATAGCTGCAACCATGAAGCGGGATGGAAAAAAGGATGAGACCATTGAAGCCAATTACCGTGGCACTTCCCAGCGTTCAGTGTACAAGATGGTATAGAGATGGGGCGGAACTTATTCATAGATTTAATGACGTACGAAAGAAATTGATATCGGAGATTTCTTTCTACCGATATAAAATATTATCTTAGCTGTATTACGGAAATGTCTATACAGTAGAGTTTGAGAGCCTACGACGGCACGCTCTCCATGACTGTGTTAATTTCATGAACTTTGCTTTTTTGGATAAATGTCACTTTAATATTGATATTTAATTTTATAGTATTATTATCTTATCGTACGATCCGTATATTTTTAGTATAAAAATTTAGTTGTCCTGTAGCAATGCACGGATATAAACCTAGCAGTGAGAAAAGAATAGGGATAGCCAGGTAGGTTAACCCCGCGGGAAAGAATAGAGATAGCCAGGTAGGTTAACCACGCGCCGTCTTGTTTGTTTCTATCCAAGAACTTGTTACCTAGGAGTACACACGTACGGCAGCATGGGAAAGGAGGCGGCGGCGAGGCCAAGCAAGAAGGCTGGAGAGGAGGCGGCGGCGACGCCAAGCAAGAAGGCGCGCAGGGCCGCCGCTTCTGGTCTGACGGCGTTCGCGCTCCGCCTGGCGAAGCGTCTCGCTGACGACACTGATGATGAGGGCGCCGGCGTCGTCGACGGCGGCGGCCAAAACGTCGTCTTCTCGCCGGTGTCCATCTACGCGGCGCTAGCTCTGATGTCGGCCGGCGCACGTGGTACCACCCTGGACGAGGTGCTGACCGTGCTCGGCGCGGCGTCGCGCGACGAGATCGCCGAGTTCGTCCGTGGCGTGGTGGAGCGCGCACTTGCGGACCGTTCCGAGTCCGGTGCGCCGCTTGTCGCGTTCGCGTGCGCGCTCTGGCACGAGAGGACGCTGGCTCTGAAGCCAGCTTACAGCGCAGCCGCCGTTGAATCCTACAAGGCCGAGACGCACGCCGCCGATTTCGAGAACAAGGTTCAGTTCAGTTCCCTGATCTTTCTATCAATTACATAACAACAGCAAGAATTAATTAGATCTGTAGATTGCTTCAGCTAATGCGTCCAGTCCGTGGTAAGCCGTAAGCTAATCGATCTATGCATATAATAATGCATGCAGGCGGAGGAGGCAAGAGAGGAAATCAACACATGGGTTTCCAAAGCCACGAAGGATCTCATCACCTCAATCCTTCCTCCAGATTCTGTAAACTCTGACACCGGCCTAGTGCTCGCCAACGCCATCTACTTCAAGGGCAGGTGGTCCATGCCCTTCGCCAAGAAGGACACCGAGACCAGGCGCTTCCAGCGGCTCGACGGCAGCCACGTGCGCACGCCCTTCATGCGCGGCCGTCAGGATCAGGCGGTGGCGGAGTACGACGGGTTCAAGGTGCTCAAGCTAGCCTACCATCCATACCGTCTACCCCACTGGGAAGACAGATATGGGATCGGCCATAATCGTCATGCTAAGCAGCAAGACGGGCAGGGCTCCAGGTTCTCGATGTGCGTCTTCCTCCCGGACGCCCACGACGGCTTGCCGAGCCTCGTGGACAAGATGGCCTCCTGCCCCAGCTTCCTATGGGACCACATGCCGAGTGAACGCGTCAAGGTTGGACAGTTGTGGTTGCCCAAGTTCAAGCTCTCTTTCTCCAGCAGAATCAATGGCGTTCTCAAGGCGATGGGGATCAAGGCCGCCTTCAAGGAAGACGTTGCCGATCTGTCAGACATGCTGGAGGGTGGGAGTAGGACTGACCTGGTGTTGGAGCATGTTTTCCACAAGGCGGTCATCGAGGTGAACGAGGAAGGCACAGAAGCAGCGGCCTCTTCTGCTTGCGTGATGAGATTGATCTGTTATAGGCGCCCTGTCAATTTTGTCGCCGACCATCCGTTTGCGTTCTTTGTGGTCGAGGAGGTGTCTGGTGTCGTCGTCTTCATGGGACACGTTCTCGACCCCATGAAATCAGAGTAAACGTAGTGAAGTTTTGTGGTACAAGTAGAACGGTAGAAGCCGCTCGATGTGGAGGAGTTGCTCCACGAAGAATAAAAGCTCAATGTATTTTTGTGCTACCTAAGTGCTAATCTTAAGTTCAACGATGTTTTATGATAAATTGAAAACCAACAGGAATTGTCCGGCTTCCAAGATTGCGAACTTTGCAGACAACATATATATATCCAGCATTGAACGTCTTCTGGAACAAAAAACAAGTCCTTTAATTTCATTGCTCGGTTATTGATCTGAGAAGTTTCTATCTTTTGTTATATCATAGATTGTTTCTCTCACCTGAAAATTTTAAGTTGCTAGTTTTTATTTGTCATTATGATGGTGACAATATTCTATCATTGGCATCCTTCTGGGAACTGCTCCTTGCATTGAGGAGCTGGAGGTGGATGTAAGTATCTTCTTCTGTGCCGTGCTCTGCTTTTAGTGATTGCATAATTTAGTTACTTCAGTTGCTTATGCCCTTCTTTGATCTTGATTCTTAACTATGTCCTCAGTAGTTACAGCTAATAATTTATATTTATTCAAATTCAAATAGAGCACGTCTAAAACGTTGACCTCATTTTTTTTAATAGAACTTGATACTTGCTCATACCCCTTTTTTTTAGATATAAGGGTCACATTAGATCAAATATAGAACAATGCAAATACATAACCTATAGAACAAAGAAAAGACACGTGAAAACAACAAAGTTCTTATTCATCGCCGAGCTAGCTTGGGCGCAGGAGCTGGAACCACAGAGTTGGAATCATAGACCGTAACTGACGAGGTTGGGCCTTTGGAGGCCAATAAATGGTTTTAGAGCTACCATGAGTAGTGTCTCATAATGGAGACACTATAAGACAGACGAATGCGTCGAGCAACCTCGTAGGCCATAGAAGAAACCAGCACTGTAAATGAAGAGGTTTTAGAGCTACCATGAGCAGCAGCTTCTCGTTACGAATAGCTACAAGGCAGATGAATGCATTGAGCAACCTCGCAGGTTTTGTAGAAGAAACCAGCACCTTCGATCAAGCCAGTAACCTGGACAGGAAGGCCCCCCGCCCCCGGCACCTCCAAATTCGAATCAAATTCATCTTATCAAAATCGGAGGAGGAATACTACTGTACTAGAAAGTTTGTCACGTTGACCATCAAATAGGGGGCATTAAATATGAATAAATAGATGATCATTTTCTTTTTGCAAAAATGCCTCTGCCACGTTTTTCCATGAAAGAGGAAGAATAGATTTTGTAACGGCCAGACCTTTCACCACAAAGTACAACAGTACAACCAGACCACAAGTTCACCACAAAGTCAAACCACACAAGTTGGACATATTACAACAGTACTAGGAGTTACAGCATAGCAAGAGGCAAGACAAACATATTGCGACAGCAACAACAAAACACATTATTTTCCTTCCTTTTCTGCTTCAGATTGCTCGATTGTAGTTTCTTCGCAACCAATGCAAATAAGATTGCGAGAACCTCAAGTGGATATATCATAGGTCACTTGGTTCCAACAGTATTCTTTACAACCAAAGCGCTCCAAACTGAACATTTACAGAACCAGTATCATCGTACAGGTCCATTGTAGCAGCACAGTTTACAGTTCAAGCACATATAGCGTATTAGCGCAACATGCTTGTCACAGTAGAACTAAAACCAAGCTTTTTCAAAACTATCACTTGATATGCTATATAGCCTACCATTATTAATCGTTTCCTTCAATAGAAA
The DNA here is from genome assembly GCA_038087645.1 of Saccharum hybrid cultivar R570. Classification (NCBI taxonomy): domain Eukaryota; kingdom Viridiplantae; phylum Streptophyta; class Magnoliopsida; order Poales; family Poaceae; genus Saccharum; species Saccharum hybrid cultivar. Next base: position 6,268,578 of record JAQSUU010000113.1, read on the forward strand.
ATGCTAAGAATGGCAGGGAGCCTCTTATCCATCACTATTCATGCTATCTTGCAGACAGTTTGACTTGGACAGAAGGACCAAGGACAGCCAATGATCTAAAAGATAAAAGCTGATCTATATATGCTATACAAAACGCTGTTGCATCCATCTGTATGATTGTATACCCAATGCAAAGAATCAATGCTACTCCTGTTCTTTGATGTACAATTTGTATTCATTCTCTTCTTTTAGAGCGATAGTTCAACCTGCAAAGGAAACAAGAAATTTTAATTAGAAAATTAGAAACTCAGAAGAAATTAGGCATGAAGCCAATAACACGACCTAACTAAGACATGCATACACCAGTTGCAAATGAATGGAATTTAGCACAATAATTGTTGGCATCAACGCTGGTGTGATATTATTTACTTGCCTGAGCTTCTGAAGAACCATCTGGCATAGCCATACAACGATGGCCTCTCGGGTGTCGGTGTAGCAGCCTCAAGATCCCACCTCCTGGACCATGTGTCAGTTTCGCTGTGTCCACTTGATGCCAGGGTCTCTGTGACATGCCTCGAAGTCACCGGCGACCCCATCTCAGAAGAATAGCTTCTGGAGCACCCACTCCAGCTGCCAGAGAGCGTGGCCAAAGATCTGAGCCACCCGACAGAGCCCCTGACAGCCTCTGGCACCTCCTTACCATCTGGAACTGGCAGCGGCTTCTGTACCTTAGCACAATCTGAGTCATTGTCGAGTCGGCCACTTGAGCCCTGGCTCCAACTTCCGGTGGTGCGCCGTGAGGACAGTGGCACAACCGCTGCAGTGGCACGATTGCTGGAGCGTCCTCTCCAGCTGCCAGATAATCTGTCCAGGGAAGAGCGCAGCCACCCATGAGATCCTCCAACAGCCTCTGCTACTGTCTCGCCAGGTGGAGTCGGCATTAGCATCTGAGACTCAATGTCGTATTCAACTGAGCAGAAGGTCGGAGCAACTTTAGTCTTGTTAGAGCCAGGGATGGTGATAGAGGCATGGCAGGACGGGCAGCATGACGGTGTGGTGCGGCGTAGCCAGCTGATGATGCATGACTGATGGAACATGTGCGAGCACACTGGCAGTATGAGGAGCACATCAGTAGGTAGAAACTCTTTGCACATTGCACAATCGCTCCCAGGCTTCATCGGCACTGCAGGTAGCAAAAGCAACTCCAATATCAAACGCTCCACCTCTGGAAGATACGGCGCCAATGGCACCAGTGTGTCCATCCCACCCTTTGGCATCTCAGCAGAGACAGGCACGGATGCTACCAGTTCAGACCCCTTCACTGGCACTTCTGCAGAATGTGCCACAGACGACACAGCTGAGGCAACAGCTGCTGATGCAGCTGACCGCATTCCAGACTCAGAACTGTAGCAAGAGAGGGATGAGATGGACAAGCGGCCCTGGCGACAGAGACAACCTCGGCGCAGGGGCACGATGCAAGTAGTCAAGGTGATTGTGGCAATTACGACAATGAAAACAATGGCAACACTGGCCCCAATCGATGAAGACGGCGGACTTGGTGATCCTGTAAACACCGAAGGCAGAGGTGGAGGTGGGAGAACGGGGCCTGGAAGCATATCTGCAAAATTAAAACACAACAACTGTGCTTAATAAGGCAAAGATATTCAAATACGGATCTAATCCATTCTCGAAAAAAAGTAAGGCAAAGATATTCTGCTAATTCAATAAACATAGTAAATGGAGATTATAGCAAACATATAATAATCCAACAACCAATGGAAGGTAAAATGTAACCAAGCATGTTGTGGATGCTTGTATTTTGCTGGATCAGTCTGTATGTTGCACAAAGAAAGAGCTTGGTCTGTAATTGACATCCCTTCCCTTTTGATAAGACAGGAACATGTTTCATGCTTCAACTTTGGTCACAGCGAGAAAGGGAATACAGTTTGGTTCTGCTTCTCAAATTGGATTTAAGTGAGTGCACCTAGAAACATTGGTCCACTGCTATTCGAAAAGGCAAAGAGGAAGAAAATCTCGGTGGAAATAGCTCTGGAAAACAGATGGTGCGTTAAGCAAGTACTTCCAGTATCTATCAACACCGGTTGAGACACAAGAGTTTGTATTACTCTGGGAAGCTATCGGTAGGATCCAGAGATTTAGAGATTCAAGGTCAAATAGGCTAGCGATAGACATCTCACGGAGTATATACAACCTGCAGTGTGTATCTAATACAATTCATGTGGGGACTCTAATAAACTTAGTATCAGCCCAATTTGGTGGCCCAAGGGTGCAACCAGAATGTAATTTTTTCGCTTGGAATTATTGCTTAAAAAGATTTTGACTGCTGAAAACCTAAAAAGAAAATGGCTAGCGAAATAACCCTATTTGCATATTGTGTAACTATGTGCCGGAGATTTCCACTAACTTGTGCAAAGACCGTCCTTAAACAAGACAGGTATGGAATACCTTGCAGCACAGGAGCAACCTATCTGTGCTACAAAACATCAACCATGGTGTATTAATTTGTAGTTGGTGGTGGAGATGCAGGGCAAAGATTGTTAAGGCTATGAGTAGGAATTTTGATGCCATGGTGATATTCTTCTGGTGAATATTTGGAATAAGCACAATTGGAGGACCTTTCACCACCTCAACAAAGCAGCCTCTGGAAGTTGCCTTCTTGATTAAGGAGTCGGTTCATCAATATAGTTTAGCTAAGTCAAAGTTTACTCATGGTGTGTAACTTTTCTGTCTCTTTTGGTAGTTTGTGTGGGCCTTTTCTCTCGTTTTGATGTCGCTCTCTCTCTTGGTTTCGCCAGTCGGGTGGAGGAGAAAGTTGCAGTGGTGCAAGTGTTATTTTCTATTTTTTTGTTTTATTCTTCTACAAATAAAAATAGAAGTTAACTTCTTGCAGGCGTGTGAGCATAGTAGAAAATTCAAAATACAGCAACCTGATCCCCGCGCCACCGCCCCTCCCCAACCCAGTAACCCCCAATGAAAATTTGTCATCTACTATACCTAAATAGGAGAACCCCACCATCACATTTCTCTGCGATTCTGTGAAACCACGTCATCTGGGCCCACTCCTCTTCTCCTTTGGTCAAGGCAGCTGATTGGTCATCAAGATGACATGCACTAGCATCTGTTCTAATTCTGTGTTCATCCACAAGAACCCCTCAATGTTACGGTTCTTCTCCTTCCAAAAGAAAACGGTCAGGCACCAAGCCACTAATTAAGCAAGGTTTCTCCTTCCCAAAGAAAACAGTCAGACACCAATCCATTAATTAAGCAAGGCCCTCCACTCCATGATGGCCTTATTAATCACCCTCCAGGCCTCCACATAAAGCTGTTGTCTAATCATCTCCTATAATCGTTGATCGGCCTATTTATCAGAAGAGCGATAGAGCATCCCAGATTTGCTTCCATGCACGCCATTCCGCCCTCTACACGACCTAGATGCCCAGCTGTGCTTGCGCAAATGCATGCACCAACTGGTGGTGGCTATTCACGACAACGGCGATGTGACCATCTCTCCACCTTGCAGTCGCACAGCACTAATTACTTTATCATTGTCTCACAGCACCAATTACCTCATCATCGCAAAAACTGCAGCCATGTTTCGTTCCAATCGTGGTCATCCCCAATCCAAGCATTCTATGAAGCTGGTCGGGACTCCCTTCTATTATTAGGAGATCCACCGTCATGAGCTCTATCCAGGTATTTCTCTCTTTCATGGATGCATGATCTCAATGTGTTGTTAATTTATTTAAACCAAGTAGCATCCTACGACCTACGCACTTTGGAAGGGTTATGCCATTCTGCATCTGTATAATATGAAAATTTGAAATGAGACTATCTTCTACATTCCCTCCATCATTAACTTTCCTCTCTGATTGTTATGTTGTCTTCTAGATGATGCAAGCCCTATAATTCTACTCAATCTCAATCATATAAATAAAAAGAGATGATTCAATTGCAGATTTCAGTCTTAAGGACTCTATGCTATCGTAAAGAATATCGAGGAATATATTTACTGCTACAGTAATACTGCAATAATTGTTATTCAATATGCTTAGATATCTACTTGGCAGTCTCATCAAGCAAAAAGCAAGAGAGATGCATCTGTCACAGTCACAGCTATTGCTTTTTATTTTTATATCTCCATTTATTTATTATGTCTTTTGAGTTCTGAAGGCAATGATCGTATTTTTTATTCTGTATGATCCTCCAGATTCTTTAATTATATTTTAGGAAGTGTTTATTATATTAATTAGTATTTTACATATATACTTCGTACTGTAATTTCACATTTAATCTCGCAGCAACGCGTGGGGTGTATCATCTAGTTGAATTGTAGAGGTAAATACACAGGCCACCAGACATCATTACAAGTTACGATCTTATAAATGAAGTTTACAGAAAAGAAACGACAACTGAGAAGGCACTTAGGCTCCTATAAGAACAATGGAATTCAAAAGTCTTTCTAAGAATAAATTTATGCTCAGGAAGATTCCCAGAAAAATTGTGGTTTACGAATTCAGTTTCAAAGTTTGGGTAAAGGGTGACAAAGTCATCTAAGTTGATCTGTAATATGCCTATACATACACGTACAATACTGAGCACGAAATTATTGATTCCACAAAAAAAAAGTTGATCTGTAGGTAAGAATTGGTTGTTCACATCTACAGCTCTAGTTCAACAAATGTGCCCCCCAAAAATGAATTTGGCTGCAACAACCTAATTGCAATTGGCGTAACTGATCCAATTGGGTGATCGCGTCCTGCTTCTACCCCGACACACGACTGAATCGAACCAGCTCAATTTTCTCATGTGCAGCAAGCGGACTGGGAGGTCGGAGCTGGGTAGAAGAGACACAGACACCGACACGCACCTCGAACGTCACGAGGCGGGGACGTTGGGCGACGCAGCGGTGGTGGCGGAGCCTTTTCGATCCTCGGCACTCGCGATGAACCTGTAGGAGAAGGAGGACGACGATTGGTCGAAGGCTAGGGTTTCGCAGCGAAGAGAAGCGGGGGCGGAGGAAAGCAGCAGTGCTAGCGCGGGACGGGGGCATACCCGGCGATGTACGGCCGCGGGGCAGGGTCCGCGGCGAAGAGTTGCGACCGTAGCCGCGGCCCGTGGTTTTGCCGGCGAGGTCGCGGAGGGGAGGCGGTGGTGGTGGCGGTACCGGTAGCGGTGGCGTTGGTGGGGAATGGTAGGCGGGGAGGGGGAGGGGTTTTGGCGTGGGGTTTGGAAATGGTGCGGTACGCGGGAGGGAGAGGAGCAGGGAAGCAGGGGCAAGGAAGAAAAGGCGAAGAAGAGGAGGCAAGCGTGAGGTTTGAGGGCCCACATGTCGGGGAGAGTTTTTGAGCGGCTTTCCGCCGCCCGATTGTTCCGGCGCAAGACGCTAGCGGCTAGTACGACGACGACGACGTAGGATTGGTAATTTGGTATTGATGCTCAGTCGTCTCCAATTGTCTAACTTAGAACTAGCTAAATTATTTATTGGTCTAACTTAGAACTAGCTAATTCATTTATTTTACTCATTGAATAGTAAAAAAATAAGAAGCTAACATGGAGTCTAAGGGTAGTCCGTATATTTCATGATGCCTCTCTCTCACAACACGATATGTGTATGGTTTTCTCTCGCTTCCACGTTTGCTAGCTAGCTTAGAGCTAGTATTAGCTCACATTGTTGTTGGAGACACGTCAAGACGTAGGATTTGTATCCATGTACATGTTGTTGTATAGGTGCTAAAAGGCACTGTATCTCTTTTGAAACATCTAATTTAGGTGCAACTATAGCATAATATCTTATGCAATTGGTAACCAGACAACATCATTGGTGAGAAGCTAAATATATGGATGCCGAGGAATCAAATATGTCTACCGAGGGACAACCCTGCTAATCAGAAACAGACCATATCATGCCGGATGTCACTGATGATTCCTTTGATGGCGACGGTGGTGATGAAGAAAGAGGTGACGATAACGAATAAGCATAATTATTCGTGGCATTATTCGGAGCCCTCAGTGTTACTTATGAAGGGTATAGAAGCCTTGAAGAAAGCAGTGAGAAGCCTTCGTACGAAGAGTCAAAGAGTTGTACCAGTGAGTGGATGGTATTTCGATTTGTTCTTCAATTGTTGATGCTAAAAACTTGATAAGGTTGGTCTGATGCTAGCTTTAACGATTTGTTGCATCTTCTAGCAAACCCCCGGTAGAACGAGAACGAAGTGCCTACAAATATGTACCATGCAAAGAAATTTATCAGTTGTCACACTCGAGAACAAAATCAAATGTACACCGTTTGTGTACCAGGATCAATTTCCACACATGCAACAATGTCAGAAGTGTATAACAAAACAATGTTTATTAAATATATGAATAATACATATTTTATTGTCCCAAAATATTTTATCCCCATAAATTACAACACATTGGAAAATAAGCATCTTGCAAACGAGTCTTGTGATAATTTCGCAGATTGACTCACTACATACATCCACGTTTCATAGAATTGGTATTTAGTGACTCAGAGATGTGCAAGGTTCACTGGGAGTTCTCTCCTGAATAATAACATGTTCAAACATCATGCTGTAGTCTTTTTCCTCTATGGATTTTCCTTGCGCACAAAGTTTTCTCATAAAAGGTTTTTAACGAGGCAATATCAATACAAAAATATGCCATATGTCCTATTTTCTCATCGGGGTTTTTAAAGGGGATATTCTAGACATCTAGTATGTCATATCTTCTATCTTTCCCAAAGAGGTTTTTGAGAGAATATCAAAGACGTACATCCCTCCTCATATTTTTTTCCATTGGGTTTTAGAGGATGTTATTCCCATTATGATCCACATATCATACTATTATTCTCTAAACTTATTTTTGAGTTTTCCTGTTAAGATTTTCTCACGTGAGTTTACAATGAGGCAATAAAAATATATGTTGTATCATTTTCTCATGACTTTTCCATTGGGTTTTACAGGAGTTTTAACAGCATGTCAATATATCATTCTTCTCATATTTTCAAAAGGTTTTGGAGGAGTTTTGATATTACATGTTGTATCTCTAATTTCTTTTTCTCACATGGGCTTTTAAATGGGATACTGAAGACATAGTGATTTACAAATCACACCTATTGTTCTTTAAACCTCGTTTATGGTTTTTCTTTCACCCGTCTAAGTTTAAATTGACCAATACCCTGTAGCTGGCTACAAAATAACTTATTCTATAGCCACTTTGAGTTATGATAATTACTATGTTAATTTACGAGATTATAGTAACTCCTTACTAAGTGGTTTACTACAACGTTACGGTAAATATCACTATGTGTTATAGTAACCCAACTATCGTAAATATGTATTGACATTATTGTAAATTAGTATATAAAATTATCGTAAATGGAGGTGGCTACAGAATAACTTATTTTGAATATACTCTCCCTATACACACAAACACGCACGCACACGCGCGCGCGCGCACACACACATTTTTCTTATTTTTCCCACTGGGTTTAAGAGTTCAAATGGCACATCAACATATTCTTCAGATTTTTTTCCATAGGGTTTTTTAGGAATTTAAGCTACATAATTTCACCAGCATTGATCTTAAAGGAAGATTCGATGAAGGAGGAGTATTGTGAAACATGTGCCTTTTTCAATAAACATCTCTTTAAGATGCGTCCCCAAATAGACACCTCTTTAGGATTGATCTCATCAAAATTAGATTAGGCATTAGTTTAATATGGCCACCAAAGGGGCTGATGTCCGTCTTGTCCTTTTATGACTTGACACGCTTTTTTCGCACCACTTCACCTTGTATATATTCGGTCCTCACATCAATGCTAAGATTTCTTCCTTTCTATTATCACATTTACATTTCATACTTTAACAACACTTACCCACCCGAACTGATATTCAAGGTGCGATAACCTGCTACACAAACATACAAACATATATATTTGGTGAAAGTTCAACATATTTGCTTTCTTGGGAAGCGAGAATGACACTTTTTATGGGATGGAGGGAGTACAAGGGAATAAGTTCATTTGGACATGAATTTCGCAAGAATCGTATAGGGTAATCACTTCAATTTCACAGAAAAAAAGTAGGAACAGTTATATTTTTTTCCCAGGTTCCAAACATACCCTTAACCTTAAGGTTTCTTAGAAAGGTTTGACGAAAGTTTGTGAACCGAAATTGGTAGATGGTAGATATTTGTATTATGGATTGAAGCCTACATCTCTAGTGCGACCAATTTCTTGTCACCTCTGAAACAATCAGCTCTAGTTGCGGGAGGCCCTATATCTCAAGTACTCCGCAGCTCTGTCCAATGTCTAGTTGGAACAAAACAGATGTTGCCAGCAAGAGGCTGCAGCAGCCTAGCTCGCACACCAGATCTAGACCCAATCACCATCCTCTATTATACCAAGTGTTGGAAGGTACATCAAGGTGTGATTCCATTGGAAGCTGCATACACTTCAGTCAACAGCGAACAGTACAGATGAGAAGGCATAGGCAATTCTACCCTCGGGTGTGAGCACGGCATAAGATTTCTACCCATGGGTATAGATGCGGGTACGTCGCTTCACCCATTAATGCTAAAAATGCAAAGAACTCTATTTATTGTAGTGATAATCTAACTCACAGGTGAAGGTACCGTCGATAAGATATGGCCAATAGTCTACTGAGGGGTATGCCCACGGTAGTAGATGAATCGGTGAGGTGCTCCGTAGACTAGAAAAAACTCACGTTGAATTATTGTAGAAAAGTGCCTAGCAACTTTTGTTGAACACTTGTTGTTATGGTATGTTTGTGTTTATATTTGATATAAACCATCCGATCAGTAGTGTATAGCTGAGTCCCTAGCCCTAGCTAGCATGTTAACCATAATGCGGGGCGCAGGGGCTGTGTGCGTGTGGGAAGAACAAGTCGTCGCTAAGGAACCACAGCCGACCACCCATGACACAGAGGGCGGACGCTCATGCGCATGTAGAGAGAAGTCGGAGACAGGTCATCTTTAGAGGCGTCCGAGTGTCAACATGTTTGATTGGGTATTTGCCTTAGGCATAGTTGGTGTGTCGTCTTTAAGATGTTGTACGCAGAAACGGAATCACTTAGCAGAAAAAAGCATGGAGATAACAATATGGGGAAACATTAGAACAAAAACTTTATTGAATACTTGAATATGAAAGGTATATATCTTTGATAGGAGACCCTTCAAGGGTAGAAACGCCTAAGAAGATCGATGTGTCAAGAATTTGGGACATCTCTTTCATCCATGTCACATAGTCTGTAGAAACCTGGTCGGGTGACCGCCTTGATGATGAAGGGGCCCTCCCAGGGTGAAGATAGCTTGTGCATTCCGTTGGTCTTCTACTTCTTGAGAGCACTAGGTCTCCGACCACGAAGAATCGATCGTTGACATTGCGATTGTAGTATCTTCGCATGCTGTAAAGGTACTTCGCCGTCCGAACACACAAAACTAGGTGCTCCTCCTCTAGGCTATCCAACTCAACGAGTCGGGCTTGGTCGGAGTTTTCTTCATTGTAGTTCTCCACTCTGGGTGCTCAGAAAGCGATGTCGGCTGGTAAAATGGCCACGGAGCCAAAAAACATGAAGTACGGGGAGACGCCGGCGTTACGACTAGGCTGGGTCCTTAGCCTATAGACCACAGCTGGTAGTTCCTTGAGCCCTTTGCTCGGGTGTTTCTGTTCCTTCTCGTAGAGCCGCTTCTTCAACGCGTCCTGGATCATACCGTTGGCACGCTCGACTTGGCTATTGGTCCTTGGGTGTGCCACAGAGACATACTTTACTGAGATGCATCTTTCATCATAGAAATCCTAGAAGTTGCTACCAGTGAATGTGGAACCTAGGTCGGTGATGATGCTATTCGGGAGGCCGAACCTGTGAATGATGTCATTGAGCAACTTGGCTGCCTTTTTTGCTGTAGCTTGGACCAGGGGTTTGTACTCGATCCACTTGGAAAATTTGTCGATGCAGACGTAGACCCAGCAGAATCCTCTTGGGGTGGGCTTGACGGGTCCAATCATATCCAGTCCCCAGCATGCGATGGGCCAAGATGCATGAATCATTTGTAAGGCCTGGGCCGGGACGTGGATTTGCTTAGCAAAAAACTAACAATTCTCACACCGGCGAACGAGTGCCTCAGCATCGGCAACCGCTGAAGGCCAATAGAAACCAGCTCGGAAGGCTTTGCCGACCAGTGTTCTAGAGGCTGCGTGATTGCCACAAGTTCCGGCGTGGATCTCCTTGAGTATCTTCTCGCCCTCTTCCATGGAGATGCACTTTTGGAGTAGCTCTCCCTTGGCGTTCTTGCGATATAACTTCCCTTCGACTAGGACGTAATGCTTGCTGTGGCGGGTGAGGTGTTCTCTCTCAGTGTTGTCAGCCGGGACATCTGCAGTGGTGAGGTATTTGATGAAAGGCTCCCTCCAATCATTGCTCGGGCTAGGGACCGCTGCGACTAATGGCTCGGCAGGTGGCTTTTCTTCGGCCTTCTTGCCCCTGCTTGATGGATGGCGTTACCAGGTCTTGATGAACACTCCGGCTAGAACTTTGGCCTGGGTCCCCTAACTTTGATAGCTCAATGGCTGCTTGGTTGTCAGCTCGGACCACATTGTGGTACTCGATGCCGTAGAACTTGTCTTCTAACTTTCTTATAGTGGCACAGTAAGCGTCCATCTTCTCGTTGGTGCAATTCCAATCCTTGTTGAGCTGATTGATCACGAGTGTGGAGTTACCATACACCAAGAGGCGTTTAACGCCGAGCTCGATAGCTATACAGAGACCATGAAGTGTTGCCTCGTATTCAGCGGTATTATTAGATGCTCGGAAGTTAGGCGAGGGACATAGCGAAGCTTATCCCCCGATGGTGAGATGAAATATATGTTTGCCCTAGCGCCTTCAAGGTTAAGAGACCCATCGAAGTACATGGTCCAATGCTCGGGGTGGTCGACCAGGATAGGAGTCTGCATATCCGTCCACTTGGCAATGAAGTCGGCGAGCGCCTGTGACTTGATTGTGTGGCGAGGCCTGAAGTCGATGGTATAGGTGCCAAGCTTGACCGCCCATTTAATGATGTGGCCACTGGCTTCCTTGTTGCGAAGGATGTCACCGAGTGGGTACTCAGTGACTACCGCTATGTGGTAGGCGTCAAAGTAGTGACGGAGCTTCCGGGATGTGATCAGGATAGCGTACAGCAGCTTCTAGACCTAGGGGTAGCGAGTCTTAGACTTGTTTAGGACCTCGCTGATGTAGTAGACTAGGTGCTAGACTTTGTATGCGTGTACGGCCTCTTCTTGTTCAACAATGATGGCGGTGCTGACTACCCAGTTGGTCGCTGCGATGTAGATTAGCAAGGTTTCATCCTTTCAGGGGCGGTCATGATCGGAGGGTGGTGAGGAACCGCTTGAGCTCAACGAATGCCTTGTCAGCTTTCTCCGACCAGACAAATTTCTCTTGAGCCTTGAGTAGCTTGAAGAAGGGGAGTCCCTTTTCGCCCAAACGGGATATGAAACGACTTAAAGCTGCCATGCACCCCGTTAGCTTCTAGATGTCCTTGATGTAGGTCGGTGGCTTCATGTTGGTCACCGCCGCTATCTTCTCTAGGTTGGCTTTGATGCTGCGACGACTGACGATGTTGCCTAGCAGGATACCGGACGGAATGCCAAAAATTCACTTAGTGGGGTTCAGCTTCCATCGATGTACTTTCAGGGCTTTGAAACTACGGTGAGGTCAGCGATGAGGGTGTCAGCAGTCTTAGACTTAACCACCACATCATCGATGTAAGCCTCGACATTCTTCCTGATCTGGTCCTTGAGGCAGTGCTGGATGGCTCTTTGATAAGTTGCACCCGCGTTCTTTAGCCCGAAGGACATGGTCGTGTAGTAGTAGGCGTCGAAGGGCATAATGAACGACATCTTGATCTGGTCTTCTTCCTTCAATGTGAACTGGTGATAACCAAAGTAGCAATCTAAAAAGCACAGGAGCTTGCAAATGGCTGTGGAATCTATGACCTCGTCAATACGAGGTAGGCCGAAGGGGTCTTTAGGGCAACGTTTATTGAGATCGGTGTAATCAACACACATTCTCCATTTTTTATTCTTTTTTCTTACAAGAACTAGGTTGGCTAACCACTCCGGGTGATACACTTCTTTAATAAAACCAGCAGCTAAGAGCCGAATTATTTCTACCCTAATAGCCTCCTTTTTGTCTTGTGCGAATCGTCGAAGCTTCTGCTTGATCGGCTTGGCGATCGCTGAGACATTTAAGGAGTGCTCGATCAGCTCTCGAGGCACGCCGGGCATATCTGCAGGTTTCCACACGAACACATCGACATGCTTCCTTAGGAAGTTGACGAACGCATCTTCCTATTTAGGTTTGAGGCTGGCCGCATTTCGAGCAGTTTAGACTGTTCGCCGGGGACGAGGGCCACTTCCTTCACTTCCTTGGATTTGGTTGATGCTCGAGCGGCCTCCATGGTTAGGATCTCCAGGTCATCTGAAGAGATCTAGTGTGAAGTTGCGATGCAGTCCTGCATGCGGATGGAGATGTCAGTAGCCTCGGTGAGCGCAAAGCTTTCCTTATCACAAGAGTAGGCGACGTCGAGGTTGGTGTGTAGGGAGAGGACCCCCTGCTCTATTGGCATCTTCAGCACCAGGTACGTGTAGTGCGGCATGGCCATAAATTTGGCGAGAGCTGGTTGGCCAAGGATGGCATGGTACGCCGTGTTGAAGTTGGTAACCAGGAAGTTGACGTAGTCGACGCGGAAGTGCTTGGCAGTGCCGAACTGTACCGGTAGTGTGATCTGTCCCAAAGGTAGGGACACTTTTTCGGGAATGATCCTAGAACAGTGAGTCCATGGGGGTGAGATCTTCCTTCTTGAGCCCTAGCTCCTCCAGTGATCCGACGAACAGGATGTTGAGGGCGCTCCCACTGTCGATGAGGACCTTCTGGAAGCGCACATCCTGGATTATGGGATCTAGGACAAGTGGGAAATGCCCTAGGTATGGGATATCTGACCACTGATCGCCCCTAGAGAAGGTGATCGGGTATTCCGACCAGTTGAGGTACTTGGGATCAGCGACGCGACCGTCATATGTAGCGACTGACATGACATGTCAGGCTACAAGCTTCTGCTCCCGCTTGTCTTTGGAGATAGCTCTCCTACCAAAGATTGTGGTGACGGTCTTGGTGGGGTCCTAGTAGGTGGGTCCCTTGTTCTTGCCTCATTCTCTGTCTTGACCGTCTTCGGTCTCATCGTCTTCATGCCGTGGCTTCTTTGATGATTCACCGCTGAGCGCTGTCTTTAGGCCTCTACACTCTCACATGGTGTGCTTGGCATCCTTGTGGATACAGCATGGGCCGTCTAGAAGCTTGCTGAAGTCAGCGTCATAGGTGCGCTTAGCACGGGTGTTGATGGTGTTGATGGAGTTATTAGGCCGGCGACGGCGGCCTTGTTTGCCTCTCAAGCTATCCGGGCGGTCGTCACGCTGGGGCTCGCGGTCATCTTGGCGGCGTTCACGGTCGTCATGGCAGTCTTGATCATCACGGTGGCAGTCGCGGTCGTCGTAGCGCCTGTCTTCATGATAGTCATCGTCGTGGCGTCGGTGGTGAGTGGAGCAGGCAGTCCGTCCAGCTTCTTCAGCATCAGCATATCCATTTGCTATTTGTATTAGTTCACCGATGGTTGTGGGTGTCTTACGGATAGCTTGCCACGGAGCTGCTCGTGCCTGAGCCCTTTGGTGAAAGCGGTGATGGCCTCAGCGCAAGTGATGTTAGGAACAAAATTTCTTGTCTCCGAGAAGCGCCTAATGAAGTCACGCAGGGACTCCCCGAAGGATTGATGAAGCTTCTCTAGGTCATACTTGGTGCCGGGCTGCTCGCACATAGCCATGTAATTGTCAATGAAGACTTTCTTGAGGTCGTCCCAAGATTGGATGGATTCTCCCGCGGGCTGAGGAGCTAGTTGTTTGCAGACTGGTTAAGCATGATGGGAAGATAGTTTGCAATGACATCTTTGTCTCCGCCTACGGCTTTCATAGTGATCTCATATAGAGTTAGCCACTGAGCGGGGTTGGCCTTTTCGTCGTAGGTGTTAACACCAATAACCTTGAAACTGACAGGCCACCGGAAGGCTCGGAGCCTTTCTGTGAAGGGGTGAAGTCCTAATGCGCCGGCAGGTAATGGTGCTTGACGGGCAGCAAATCCCTCGTGTTCGGTGTCGAATTATCGGCGACGCTCCATCTCTGCTTCGTAGCGTGCTGTAAGGTCCAAATGGCTAGAGGGGGGTGAATAGCCTATTTAAAATTCTACAAGCTTCACTAAACAAACACATTAGTATAAAAGATGGCTAAGCTAATTCTAGCACTAGCTCAACTATACTATGCAAGCCACCTATGCAATTCTAGTGAAGCAAGGCTATGATCTCTAATACACACCAACAAGGCTAAGTCACTAAGCTACTTACTCCTATGTGATAAAAGCTACGCTAAGCAAACTACACTAGAACTAGTACAAGAAAGTAAAGAGTAAGTGACTTGATTCTTATACCAACGATGTAGAGAAGTAATGCACTCGAAGAATCAATCACAATGATCAACCATAAGAGAAATCCTCGGCAAAGAGATGACACAAGATTTTTTACCGAGGTTCACTTGCTTCCCGGCAAGCTACTCCTCGTTGTGGCGATGCACCCACTTGTCGGTTCACGAGCTAATCGACTATCAAGAGTCGAGCCCTCGGCGGGCGCCGCACAACCGCACACAAGATGGGGATCCTCCAAGCCACGAGCTCCACTAGAGTATCCAATTTGCGAACTCCCGCGGGGAAGGATCAAGAACCCCTTACAACACTTGGTGAGGGCTCCAACAATCTCCAATTGCGAGCTCAATCACCTCCGCAGCCCCAAGCCGTCTACCGTGTCGGGAAACACGGAAGAGTAACAAGAAATCCGCAGCAACTCGAAGATCAAGTGCCTCTAGAATGCAACTCTCAAGCAATGCACTTGAATCTCACTCAATCTCACTCAAGATGTGCAACCAAGCAAAGAGATGAGTGGAGGGGTTGTTCTCTAGCTCAGAGGATGTCTCTATATCTCAAAATGTGCAAGAGTTACCCTCAAACCCCGGACATCTTCTATTTATAGCGAAGGGGTACGCAGCTAGCCGTTACGGACGTCGCAGCGAAAATCGTGCTGACCGGACGCTCCGGTCAGGGTGACCGGACGCGTCCGATCACTACACGACAGCGAGAAACAGTGCGCGTCAGAACTAGCCGTTGCCGTGACCGGACGCACTCAACCGTTTGACCGGACGCGACAGTGCCAGCGTCTGGTCGCGTTCCAGTAAGCTCCCGTCGAGACCGGACGCGTCCGATCACACGTGACCGGACGCGCCGCGCGTCCGATCGGCACTCCGCTGCTCTCTGCCCCTCTAGACGCCTGACCGGACGCTCCGGTTCCGTGAGGGACCGGACGCGACGGTCGCGCGCTCATCTTCTGCGCACAGGAGAACTGACCGGATGCGCTGGTCAGGCCAGACCAGCGTCCGGTCACAAACCCTAGTGCCCGCGCCGCGTTGAACTGACCGGACGCGTCCGGTCAAACCGGGACCGCGTCCGGTGCAGCGTCCGATCGCCGTTTTTCAGTGAAAAACAATTTGGACTTTCGCCACCTTTTCCACTTGATCATCATGTCCATCATTTTATGTGCATTCTATCATGATCAACATTTCATGTCCATGTACCATTTCTTTGTGATCTTGTGGCCACCACTCCTTGCCACGTACACCTTCATCACACGTGTTGCTTATGCCTAACTCAAAACACTTAACACATGGCATTAGCAACTTGGTGTCATTAATTGCCAAAACCAAACTTGGGCTTTCAATCTCCCCCTTTTTGGTAATTGATGACAACCATCACAAAGATATGAAATGAAATCAATTTTCAATTTCGATAGTATTAGCTCCCCCTACAAATGTGCTTCCATGAGTTTGGTTCAATTGTGCACATATGTATGGATTTGAATTTTAGGAGAGTTACTACTATCAAATTGATGCTAAGGTATATAGAATGGACCTTTGAAGCGTGATACCGATCGGAGTTGCCTTTATATACCATCCTTAGCATCAATGTAGCTAGACACCACTTGTAATTCATCACTTGTAAAGATCACAAACACTAAAATACCTCGTGAGATCAACATTATAAGCATAGGTGTCTAGATACCACTTGTAAAGCTACTTTCAACAATTCATCATTCAAGTTCTATTTCTAGCAATCACCACACAAGCATGAATATGAATTTAATCTTTGCAATGCAACAATACATCATGTTAATGCACATACAAATGCAACAAACAATTTATGAGCTTGCTCCCCCTACTTGTGTGCTCAATTTTAATTGATCCCTTTCCAATGTCATTCTCTCCCCCTTTCAACTTAACTTTTTATCTTTGTGACTTTTCAAACTTTGTGACTTTTCTCTCCCCCTTTGTCAACAATCACCAAAAAGGTGCCAATTTTAGTGAGAATTAAGTCGATCAATATGAGGGAGTCCAAATTATGGTTCAATCTAGATCACTTGCCTAGAATATGTAATTCGGTTTGAACCAAGGACAAGCTTCTTCACACCTCATAAAGTATAAGGGTTATCTTGACCATGTTGAATTACACATCATGAGCTCATTTTCTAGATTCAACACTAGGTTTGCAAGCCCACAAACATGTCATATGCTACCACTAGATCAATCAAACATAGAAGCAATAGTGGTACCATATATACATTAAACTCATTTGATTTTCATGAATGAGCCTATTTTTCATGCAAATATGTCTATATGTTCTAACCATGTCCTTAGCAAAGTATGAATAATATGCCAAACAACTTTACCTTGCTATGTTGGAGGAGAGGCATGTCATATAAGAATGGGGGTGCACTCATTTCAAGTTGGAGAAGTCAAGTATGTTCAATTCATTCTTCAACGTGTAAAATCTCTTCTCATCAAGTGGCTTTGTGAATATGTCGGCTAGTTGATCTTCGGTGACAATGCTTTCAATGCTAATATCACCCTTTTGTTGACGGTCTCTTATGAAGTGATGCCTAATATCAATGTGCTTGGTTCTTGAATGTTGAACCGGATTTTGAGTCATATTGATAGCACTTTCATTGTCACAAAACAATGGCACATTCTTGAACTTAATTCCAAAATCATTCAAAGTTGCTTTCATCCAAAGCAATTGTGCACAACAACTACCGGTACTAATGTATTCGGCTTCGGCGGTAGATAGTGCAACACTATTTTGTTTCTTTGATGACCATGAAACAAGAGACCTTCCAAGCAATTGACATGTGCCACTTGTGCTCATTCTATCAATCTTGCATCCACCATAGTCGGAATCTGAATATCCAATCAACTCAAAATTAGATCCCTTGGGATACCATATTCCAACATCATGAGTGCCCTTAAGATATCTCAATATCCTCTTGGTTGCTTTCAAGTGACTTTCTCTAGGTGAAGCTTGATATCTTGCACACTTGCACACACTAAACATCACATCTGGTCTAGAAGCGGTGACATAGAGTAAACTTCCAATTATAGACCGATATTGCTTTTGATCTACCATGTTGCTACTAGCATCAACACCCAATTGATCGTTTGTGCCCATTGGTATACTCATTGGCTTAGCATCTTGTAATCCAAACTTCTTGATCATGTCCTTGATGTACTTGCCTTGACTTACAAAAGTGCCATTCTTCATTTGCTTGATTTGAAGTCCAAGGAAGTAACTAAGCTCTCCAATCATAGACATCTCAAACTCATTAGCCATCATATTTCCAAACTCTTCACAAAAGACTTGGTTAGTTGATCCAAAGATAATGTCATCCACATAGATTTGCAACACAAACAAGTCATTTCCAAGCTTCTTGGTGAAGAGAGTAGTGTCAACCTTTCCCATCTTGAACCCTTTAGAGAGAAGAAAGTCCCTCAATCTCTCATACCATGCTCTAGGTGCTTGCTTTAAACCATACAATGCCTTCTTGAGCTTGTAAACATGGTTGGGCTTCTTGTCATCTTCAAAACCGGGAGGTTGCTCAACATAAACTTCTTCATTGATGTAACCATTGAGAAATGCACTCTTGACATCCATTTGATAGAGCTTGATGTTGTGTACACAAGCATATGCTAATAAGATTCTAATTGCCTCCAATCTTGCAACCGGTGCATATGTCTCACCAAAATCAAGACCTTCAACTTGTGTGTAACCTTGTGCTACCAATCTTGCTTTGTTTCTTACAACTACACCATCTTGATCTTGCTTGTTTCTAAAGACCCACTTAGTACCAATCACATTGTAGTTCTTTGGCCTTTCAACAAGTTCCCAAACTTGATTTCTAGTGAAGTTGTTTAGCTCTTCATGCATGGCATTTACCCAATCGGAATCCTTCAATGCATCTTCTATCTTCTTTGGTTCTTCTAATGAGACAAATGAGTAATGCTCACAAAAGGATGCTAATCTTGATCTAGTTTGAACACCACTTTGAATTCCACCAATGATTTGGTCTAATGGATGATCTCTTGCAATGCTAGTAGGTTGGAGTATTGGGAGTTGATTGCTTCCACTAGCTTGACCTTGATCTCGCACTTCATCATGAGAACCACTAGAGCTTGCTTGATTTGTATCAATTTGCACATTTTGGTTGATTACATGAGTATCATCATCATCATCAACTTGCCTCGGCCTTATGTCACCAATGTCCATGTTCCTCATTGCATTTGTCAATTGATCTCCTCTCACATCATCAAGGTTTTGATCTTCATTTTGAGATCCTTGGGTTTCATCAAACTCAACATCATGAACTTCTTCCAAGGTGCCATTTGTGAGATTCCAAACTCTATATGCTTTGCTTGTGGTAGAATAACCAAGTAAGAACCCTTCATCACATTTCTTTTCAAACTTGCTCGATCTAGTGCCTTTCTTGAGAATATAGCATTTGCAACCAAACACTCTAAAGTATGCAATGTTGGGCTTTCTTCCATTCAATAGCTCATATGGTGTCTTCCCAAGCTTCCCATGGCAATAGAGACGGTTGCTACAATAGCAAGCCGTGTTGATGGCTTCACTCCAAAATGAATGACTCACATTGTATTCACTAAGCATTGATCTAGCCATGTCAATCAAAGTTCTATTTTTCCTTTCAACTACACCATTGGATTGAGGAGTGTATGTTGGAGAGAATTGATGTCCAATACCAAGATCATCACATAAAGCTTCAATTCTTGTGTTCTTGAACTCACTACCATTGCCACTTCTAATCTTCTTGATGGTAGTCTCAAACTCATTTTGCACTCTCTTAACAAAAGACTTGAATAGATCATAAATATCACTCTTGTCATAGAGAAAGAACACCCAAGTGTATCTAGTGTAGTCATCAACAATCACAAAGCCATACTTGTTTCCACCAATACTAGTGTATGTTGTTGGCCCAAACAAGTCCATGTGCAATAGTTCAAATGCCTTTGATGTGCTCATTTCACTCTTACTAGGATGTGTATTTCCAACTTGTTTGCCGGCTTGACAAGCACTACATGGTTTATCCTTTTCAAAAGTCACATCTTTCAAGCCTCTAACTAAGTCATGCCTCAAAAGTTTGTTCAATTGTTTCATTCCAACATGACCAAGCCTTCTATGCCACAACCAACCCATACTAGATTTGCTAAGCAAGCATGATGTCAATTGTGTCTCACTATCATTGAAGTCAACCAAGTATAAGCTACCATGTCTAAATCCTTTGAATATCAAATTTGATCCATCAACACTTATGACTTCAACATCATCACTACCAAATATGCACTTGAAGCCAAGATCACAAAGTTGTGCCACCGACAAAAGATTAAAATCCAAGCTCTCAACTAGCAATACATTAGATATGCTCATGTCATTTGAGATAGCAATTTTACCAAGCCCCTTGACTTTGCCTTTCTTGTCGTTGCCGAAAGTTATAGCATCAAAACCACCATTTTGACTTGTATCAATTGATTTGAACATACAAGAATCCCCAGTCATATGTTGAGTGCACCCACTATCAAGCACCCAATGCCTTCCTCCGGCTTTGTAATTGACCTACAAGATAGGATCAATTCCTTTTAGGTACCCAAACTTGTTTGGGTCCTCCAAGGTTAGTGACCAAGCTCTTTGGTACCCAAATGGCTTTCTTCTTTGAGCCCATCCATGGTGCACCAATGAACTTAGCATGAACACCATTTGTACCCTTGGTAAGTATATAGAAAGAATCAAACTTAATTGAGGATACATTAGCATTAGATTTCTTGTTCATGCAATGTTGCTCTATGTGACCAACTTGCTTGCAACTTTTGCAATAGCTACCATTGTTCTTCATAAAACGAGTCTTGGGAGGAGCAAAAGCGGCCTTGCCTTTCTTAGGGTTATAGCGCAATCCCTCTTTGTAGAGAGAAGCTCTTTGGCTACCCAAGCACATAAGCAAGCGGTCCTCACCACCATAAGCCTTAGCTAAGGTGTAATTGAGCTCTTTTACCTCCTTCTTGAGATTTTCATTCTCAACTATAAGTGTGGAGTCACAAGTGAAACCATCACTACTAGATGAGGATGATGGAGATACGCTACATGAAGGGTTAGTGGGAGCAACAACAATAGGCTTATGAAAAGATTCATCGATTATATCACAAGATATGTCTATGTTGCAAGTTTTAGCTTTCTCAATATTAGTTGGCATGTTTTCACATTTTTCAACTAGAGAGGAATGAGCTTCTTCAAGCTTAGTGTGAGACTTTTGAAGCTTCTTATGGTCTACCTTTAGACTCTCATAAGATGCCCTAAGCTCATCAAGTTCTTGCATAAGGTTTTTCTTTTCCTTAAGCAAGCTCTTGCACTCCTTTCTAGATTCTTTGAAATGTTGAGTGCAATCTTCTAGCATAGTGATTAGTTCATCTTTAGTGAATTCTTCTTCATCACTATCACTATCACTAGCATTATCATGATCACTCTCATCATCGGATGATACCTTAGCGGCCTTAGCCATGAAGCATGATGGAGTGTCGAAGAGGGAGACTTTCTCTTGGATGGCAATGCTAGCATGTCCCTTCTTCTTGCTCTTGTTGTCATCCTCATCATCACTTGAGGAATCATCACTATCCCATGTAGCAACATGAGAATCATTCTTCTTCTTATGAGAGCTCTCCTTCTTTTCTTGCTTCTTCATTTGCTTCTTCCTCTCCTTCTTGATAGCATCTTCATCATCACTATCATAAGGACACTTTGCAATGAGATGGTCCTTGCTATGGCATCTAAAGCATCTCATGGTATGCTCATTCTTCTTGGATGAGTTCTTCCTCCTTCTTGCACGAAAGCCTTTCTTCTTCATGAATTTGCCAAATTGCTTGACAAAGAGAGCCATCTTCTCATCAATGTCATCACTATCACAAGAGCTTGAGTCTTCATCACTAGATGATTCAATCTTGGATTTGCCCTTGGATGTGGTGGCTTTGAATGCCACACTCTTCTTCTTCTCATCATCCTTCTTCTCATTTTCCTTCTTCTTCTTCTTGACCAACTCATCCTTCTCATCATCTTCTCTATATGAATCATTGGTCATCACTTCTTGAAATATTTGTTGAGGAGTTGAATCCTTCAATGTAGTCCTCACTAGCACGGTGATCAATGTATCAAACCTCTTGGGCAAGCTTCTCAAGAACTTCATAGAGAATTGGTTGTCCTTGACTTCCTCACCAAGTGCCTCGAGCTCATTGACAATGACTTGCAATCTATGAAACATCTCCGGTACACTCTCATCATCTTGCATCTTGAAGCTTGAAAATTTTTCTTGCAAGATATATGCTTTAGCGGTCTTTGTGCCTTCGGTGCCCTCAAATGTTTCTTCTAGCTTGGCCCAAGCATCATGAGCGATCTCAATGTTCTTTACTTGCTCAAAGGTCTTGTCATCTAGTGCCTCATGAAGAGCACTAATGGCAATGTCATTGCATTGGAGCTTCTTCTCTTCCACCGGTGTAGGTGCTTCTGGATTAGCAACCTCAAATTTTGTTTCGGTGACCTTCCACACTTTTCTATTGATTGACTTGAGGTGTGCGGTCATCTTAACCTTCCAATATGCATAATTTGTCCCATCAAAGTGAGGTGCCTTCTTGGTGTTGTTGATGTGCAAGCTTAATTGAGCCATTTTTTTTTCACCGTAGGTTGTTAAGCCTCAAATACACGGTGCCTCGGCTCCGATACCACTTGTAAGGTCCAAATGGCTAGAGGGGGGGTGAATAGCCTATTTAAAATTCTACAAGCTTCACTAAACAAACACGTTAGTATAAAAGATGGTTAAGCTAATTCTAGCACTAGCTCAACTATACTATGCAAGCCACCTATGCAATTCTAGTGAAGCAAGGCTATGATCTCTAATACACACCAACAAGGCTAAGTCACTAAGCTACTTACTCCTATGTGATAAAAGCTACGCTAAGCAAACTACACTAGAACTAGTACAAGAAAGTAAAGAGTAAGTGACTTGATTCTTATACCAACGATGTAGAGAAGTAATGCACTCGAAGAATCAATCACAATGATCAACCACAAGAGAAATCCTCGGCAAAGAGATGACACAATATTTTTTACCGAGGTTCACTTGCTTCCCGGCAAGCTACTCCTCGTTGTGGCGATGCACCCACTTATCTGTTCACGAGCTAATCGACTATCAAGAGTCGAGCCCTCGGCGGGCGCCGCACAACCGCACACAAGATGGGGATCCTCCAAGCCACGAGCTCCACTAGAGTATCCAATTTGCGAACTCCCGCGGGGAAGGATCAAGAACCCCTTACAACACTTGGTGAGGGCTCCAACAATCTCCAATTGCGAGCTCAATCACCTCCGCTGCCCCAAGCCATCTACCATGTCGGGAAACACGGAAGAGTAACAAGAAATCCGCAGCAACTCGAAGATCAAGTGCCTCTAGAATGCAACTCTCAAGCAATGCACTTGAATCTCACTCAATCTCACTCAAGATGTGCAACCAAGCAAAGAGATGAGTGGAGGGGTTGTTCTCTAGCTCAGAGGATGTCTCTATATCTCAAAATGTGCAAGAGTTACCCTCAAACCCCGGACATCTTCTATTTATAGCGAAGGGGTACGCAGCTAGCCGTTACGGACGTCGCAGCGAAAATCGTGCTGACCGGACGCTCCGGTCAGGGTGACCGGACGCGTCCGGTCACTACACGACAGCGAGAAACAGTGCGCGTCAGAACTAGCCGTTGCCGTGACCGGACGCACTCAACCGTTTGACCGGACGCGACAGTGCCAGCGTCCGGTCGCGTTCCAGTAAGCTCCCGTCGAGACTGGACGCGTCCGATCACATGTGACCGGACGCGCCGCGCGTCCGATCGGCACTCCGCTGCTCTCTGCCCCTCTGGACGCCTGACCGGACGCTCCGGTTCCATGAGGGACCGGACGCGCCGGTCGCGCGCTCATCTTCTGCGCACAGGAGAACTGACCGGACGCGCTGGTCAGGCCAGATCAGCGTCCGGTCACAAACCCTAGTGCCCGCACTGCGTTGAACTGACCGGACGCGTCCGGTCAAACCAGGACCGCGTCCGGTGCAGCGTCCGATCGCCGTTTTTCAGTGAAAAACAATTTGGACTTTCGCCACCTTTTCTAGACTCCGGCGCAATAGAAAATAGGCATTTCATTTCCTCGAAAACGCCTAAATCCCGCCGCTCGCAAGCTCGGCGGGTGGGAGAGCGAACCCCAAACCCCTTACTACCGCTCAAACACCACCGCCTTCGCAAATGTGCCAACACCACCAAGTGTACACCATCATGTGCATGTGTGTTAGCATTTTCACAAACATTTTTCAAGGTGTTAAGTTAGCTCTCTACTAGATCCTAATGCATATGCTCAAGACATTGATCTAGTGGCACTTGATTTCCGAGCTAACTGTGATTGCCCCTCTTGATAGTCGGCTATGTATCCTAAACCCGGTCAATCACTTCTCTACTCATCTTAGATCGGCAAAAGAAAAACCCTATGGTTATACCTTTGCCTTGCGCTCCTAGATCCTTCTCTTCCACTTGATCATCATGTCCATCATTTTATGTGCATTCCATCATGATCAACATTTCATGTCCATGTACCATTTCTTTGTGATCTTGTGGCCACCACTCCTTGCCACGTACACCTTCATCACACGTGTTGCTTATGCCTAACTCAAAACACTTAACACATGGCATTAGCAACTTGGTGTCATTAATTGCCAAAACCAAACTTGGGCTTTCACGTGCAGACCTGCTATTTTTGATGCGGCTGCAGACATCCGCCGATGTTGATGTGGTCTCAAAGGTCGTGAGGGGGGGTTGATTGACTTCCTAGTTGTGGTTGCTACCCTGACCTCCCTAGGGGCGCGGAGGGCGGCCGTCATGGTGTGAATGAGCTTCATAGTTGCCTCTGGATCCTTTGTAGAGGTAGGGACCTCCAACCTGAGGTCGGAGGCCCTCGGCACTGTGATGCTGGCCTCCTCCGTCACAACAAGAGTGACGGCTATGAGCTGACATAGTGGAATAAGATGGGGCATCGTTCTGGAACTCTTTGACTTGGACTTGCACGGCTATGATATGTGCTCGGACCTTCTCGACCTCTGGGGTGTGAGGGAGTTTGTCGAGCTCGTTGAAAGCGATGGTTAGATTGGCACTTGGAGTCTGGTAGACTGGCTGGTCACCTACCATGTCAAATGCCTCCTCTAGATTACGTTGATGGCGGGGCGGGCCGCGACCATCCCCGTCAGCCCCTTAGGCTGCTCTACATCTCGACGACGTTGGCGATCGGCGTTCTTCGGTAGACAAGCTTCGCGCTCTTCAACGGTTTCACCATCCTTGGTGATGCTGTTGTGGCTGATGTGGAAAATCATAACCCCAAACCTCGGAGGGAAAGTAGGGCAGCTTGATACGGTCTTGGTTGAGCCCTCAGAATAATCGTTGGGGCTCTCATTCATAACGTTGTGGAGAGATTCATCGGAAGAGGGGAATCATCCAAGAGCTGGCGAATAGCCACCACATTGACCATGGGCGTGGGCAGACCGAAGTCAGTCGGGTCAATCATGTAGAGGTCGGTGGCATGGTTGCGCTCGGCATGGTCGATGAAGAGGTGGTAGATGGTGTTCTAGTACGCAAATCCCGCACCCTCCAGCCCGAAGGGATAGGGCTTCGGTGGGTCCTCCATTAGGGCCTCGTAGTCGGCCAGACGTAGGCTGGTAGTGGGAAGTGGTCAGCGTCACGCTGTGCGCCTCTCTAGAGTGGCCGTGATCTGGCCACCTCGAACGATGTGGCAGAGCAGGTCGCTCGGTTGCAGCGGCTTAGTGATCTTGGAGTATGGGAAATTCATCGCTCGCCCTAGATTGATCTAAGACCGAATCCACGAGGAGCTGACATTCTGCTAAGCGGTCTGTGACCTGATCGATGGATGCAATCAGATCATCATTGCTGATGGTTCTCCTAAACCAGCGGTGGGGCGTCGAGATTGAAGATGTCATTGCAGGTGTTAGCGCAATCGGCGTAGGGTGATCCTGCACCGCCTCCATGATCTCCCTGTTGCCGTCGGGGCCGATGACCCAGGTCATGGATCCGACCGTGAAGATCTGGCCCGGCTCAGGAAGGGCCATAGAGCTCGAAAAGGTGACCATCTGGCTCACCATGAATTTAGCACGCACACCCACTACCTGGCGTGCCACTATCGACGAGATATGAATAGCAGTCTACCGAGGGGTATGCCCATGGTAGTAGATAAATCGGTGGAGGTGCCTGTGAGGGAACCAGACGGCGACACAGAACGCAAGAGACAGCGATTAGGCAGTTTCAGCCGCCGACTTGGCGTAATACCCTACTTCCTGTATCTTTTGGTGGGTTGTATTGCGTATGGTCAGATAAAAACGAGGGGGTTCCTACCTGTCTTGTATAGCGCGGGGGGTAGGGTTACAAATCAGTTGTTTCTACCTAGTCTATTTACAAGATAGAAAGTTACAGATATTATGGGATCTAGCATATCTGAGCAGGTTTCCTAAATCACCGAAGATCTTCACGCAGTCTTGCGAGGCACGCCGACTTGTGCCATGCTTCACACAGCGTCGTCTTGTAAGCTGGGCCTCCACTAGTGGCACGGCCCATGTGCAGTCTTGTGGGCTGGGCCTCCCCTAGCGGCTCAGCCCATGTAGAGCCCTGTGGGCATCGGGGATCATACCCCCACAGGTACCCACGGGTATTGTACCCAATATGTGAGGGTACAAGTTTAAAATTTTACCCACGCGTAGGGGTGTGGGTATCAATTTTACACAATATGCAATTTGCCATAGGTGGCTATTTACTCCACCCGCAACTGATCCGACCTGCTGCCCCCTATATCTAGTTCCTCAAGCTGCATGCCTGCATCAAACTCCACAACCTCTGCTGGATTAGTTATAAAAAAACCTCTGCTGGATTTTTTTAATTTTTATTTTTAGTTCTGTCACCAGCTTTGACAATACCAATTATCTTAACCCTGACAACGTCATAAATGGAAGCAAAAATGAAAACATCAGATAGCAGGTCAGTAGGTCAAAAAAGCACCCAATGGGAGAACCATCAAACAATTTCATTGTCTTCTGAGTAGCTACTAGATAGGACGGAAAAAGTCATCTAACTTCTATAGTCCATCAAGGACAACATTTGTGTTTCTGTTTCCCAAGATGCAAAAGTGTAATAGTAAGATAAGCGTTCAGCGCAATGTGATGTTTCTGGTCAACTCAAAGTTTAGTTTCAGAGCCAAAATCATCATTGTGCAATTGAAAGCATGCAAGTGAACTATTATTGTCCAATGATTCAAAAAATGGTTGCATCAACAATCTCTGAGAAATCACGTAAACACCATGGTCTACAAATTAATGTTGAAATTTGATTTTGCAACATAACTAGGGAACAGAAAAGGTTTGTCAAATTCCATTGTTAGTTTCACCCATTTTCCTTGCTGTTTGTGCCACCCAACTATAGATGGCCATCGGGCCGGCACGGCACGGGCACGGGCCAGGCACGACCCGCAGGGTGTCGGGCTGGCATGGCACGCCGTGCCTCTACGTGCCTCGTGCCTGACCTTCGGCCCAAGCATGGCACCACAGGCCAAAATGCATGCCATGCCGGCCCGTTGAGCACGGCCAAAACTACGGGCCGTGCCAGCCCACAACCCGGTGACATGAAAACACCTCAAAAAATCCACTCATCAAACACTTATCAAATTTCACATATGTTGTCACAGAAAAGTTATAGAGATTGAATTCTCTCATTCATTCACAAGTCAGAACTCAAACAAAAAGAACAATCCATGATGGGAGTCAGAGCAGTAGAGCCGCTACCGACATTGATACCAAACAACGCAGCAACGTCCTCTCCGGTGTCGTTGTCATCCTCAAGGGCCAGGCCTGCCGCGATCAAGTCGTCATTGCTAGTGAGCGGCCAGACGATATCATCATTAGCAGCCGCCATGGCGGACGGCTCTCCAGCACCATTCCTCAATGGTGCGCAGGGCCGCCTTGGTCGCTCTATGCCACAGCTAGAGGACGATGCATCGGCTATCGACCTACGCAAAGAGATGGAGGAGGATGAAAAGATTAGATCAGAATAGATCAATGGAAAGAAGAGGACGATTAGGGTTAGGGTTTTACCTGCGCAACCGGAGCCCGATGTTAGAGAAGACGAGGGCCACCCAGAGAAGACGACACACCGGTTAGCAAGGATGGCAAGCGGCGGAGGAGGGACAAACAGTGATACAAACTCACATAATCACCGAGATCTAGAAGGGAGAGAGGGAGAGGGAGATAGGAGAGGCAGAGTGGGAGGACTGGAGGAGAAGTGAAGGGCTCACCGGCGGCAAGCAGATTGAGGTCACCAGAGCTGGGGAGGACGAACACCAGTCGCTAGCAGAGGAGTCGGAGAGGCGAGGTGAGAGAGCGGCGTGGCGGGTGGAGTGGACTGAAATTGATTAGGGTTTGGGGTGAGGGGGAGGGCGCCGCATCCGCTAGATTTTATACGAGGAAGGAGGCGCTGCTAGTGCTGGGCCGTTGAGAGGTGGGGAGGCCGGGCCGCTCCCAGGCCGTAGCCTCAAAGCCGGGCCGTGCCGAGCTAGCACGACATGCCCGGGGTAAGGCCCAGGCACGGCCTCCTTCCCTAGACATTAGTAGATTCTTCAGTAGGTTCTTTCTGTTGCTTGATTTTCTTTTCTCCCCTTCGTGATCTACTTGTTTCCCTCTTCTGTGATTCCGTCAACGGCTTCTCCAAATCTGGCTAGGGCTACTGCTAGTGCACGCTGATGTGCTAGGCCGTCTGTCGTGATGCTAGAGTTGAAGCTCATTTGCTCATCAGGGAGTAAATGTCCAAACGTTACATATGAAATGCTCAGAGAGATGCTTCCAACCTTGCTTGCAAGATAATTTACTGCTTTTTAGAATTTTAGATGATGAATTATTATTTTTATTAAAAATAGTAAAAGGTATCTGCGTATAACTGTATCTGTCGATACCGATACATGTACATGTATGCATATCTGTGCTATATAGCTATCGTTGCTTCTGTGCACAAGAAATATTTTTCTTTCGTGCGCACTATGGGGCGGATCCAGGGCCTAGGCCCTAGTCGTTGGCCCACTAACCCCTCATACCCATAGAACTTTTAGCCCATAACTGAAGCCCCCAACATCCCTTCCGTCCCTTCTGGTTTGCGTTGCTTCGCTCACCCGACACAGCTAACCGCCGCTGCCCGCATAGGAGAAGGCACCACGTCAGGCTCCCTCCGTGGCTTCGTGGCTTCGAGCGGCACCACGCCGGCCGTCGACTGCCCTCCGCGGCTCCGCGCAGCATGGTTTCCAGTTGGGCAGTTGCAAATCAGGATAGGCCATCGGCAGCGATTCTAGTGGCAGGCTACACTCTCTGCCTCTCGTCCTCTCGCTCTCTGATCGTGAATCACTGAACTCGTCCACAACAGGAACATGTACAGACTATGGGTACTCGTTTTTGCTCTTGCACTGCCCCGCCCCCTGTCAACGCTAACATGAAACAGAACAAATTATGAACTTCAAGTACATTATTTGGCTAATGATGAACACTTGAAATTTCCATTTTTTTCATAATACGAATGTATTGCTCTCAAATAGGTTATTTGTTCGGAGGCAGTAGTATGATCAAACAATCAGTCAATACTCATTGTAGTAGGAATTAGCTACCAACGAGACAAATCAGATTCAACGAGTACCTAATGATATAAGAATGGTGTATTTTTTTTAGAAAAAGGGAATATATTAATATCCCAACTTCTACATCGACTAATGCATATGGATGTTTAATATTACAAGCAAGCAAAATAGTTTCGAAGGAATCTCAAAAATGAAGTTTTGTGCCATCAAGACTTAAACGTTTAAAAAAAAGAGAGAACTAAAGAGCAATTCTGTTGCTAAATCTCCAGCCATGCACCTCTATCGCAGCTGTCTCAATAGTCCTAAGGCCGCCTTCATGAATTGGCGATCCTCCTCCTTCTAAAGTAAGGTCCAGTACCTGATCTAATACGTCCCCTTGAAGATAACCTGCAAATAAGACGGTGCTGTGGCCTTGTCAAACACAACATCATTCCGTGTTAACCAAAGTGCCCAACAAATAGCACTTGCACCCACAAGAATTTGAGATTTTGTTTTTCTATTTAACCCTTCCAACTAACTTGTAAACAAATTGTGTACACTACTTGGGGGTTTTAGGTTAAATGAAATATGAATGATTCTCCACATGAGTTTAACATAATGACAGTCAAAGAGTAAATGTTGTATGGTCTCATTGGAGGAATAGAAACAACACTTCTTGTCTCCTTGCCACTGTCTCCTAGCTAAATTATCCTTGGTTAAGATTACTCTCTTGTACAAGTACCATATAAAGATTTTAATCTTGAGGGGTAGTTTAAGTTTCCAAATTAAAGTATTGTACGGTAGCGCCTGTACTCCGAACAATGCTATGTATAAGGAATTAACTAAAAACAACCCGTTCGGATGCAGCCTCCACACAAAGCTATCCCTTTGGTTACTTAATTGTCCATCTGCAATCATGGCCACAACATTGTGCCATGCTAGCAAATTAACTCCCATCAGAGATCTCCTGAAAGCTACATTTAACGGTATCGTAGACACCATAGACCTAACAGAAGCACTTTTCTTTCTCACAATATTATATAGTGTGGGAAAGATTGTTTTAAGAGGATGTGGCATTATCCACGAATCCTCCCAAAAACGCACCTAGGATCTGTCACCTAGATCAAACCTACCCATAAACAGGAACTCATCCTTGACCTTCATAAGGCCAGCCCAAAACTGAGAGTCCCCGGGCATGTGTTGAACCTGAGTTAGAGTTTTGTCCCTTAAATACTTATTTTTAAGCAACTATTGCCATACCCCATCCCCATTTATCAGTTTAAAAAACCACTTTCTTAGTAGGCACCTATTATGCACACCTAGATTTAGGACTCCCAATCTTCTGTGGTCTTTTGGTGTACATACTACCTCCTATTTTATCAATCTATATTTCTTCTTATGCTCAACACTTTGCTAGAAAAACTGAGATCTAAAATTATTCAATTTTTTCAATACTCCTCTAGGTATCTCAAAGAAAGACATCATAAACATAGGAAGACTACTCAGAACCGAATTAATTAGGACAAGCCTTCCTCCCACCGAAAGCATCTTACTTCTCCATCCACTCAGTCTTTTTTGAAATCTTTCTTCTACATGCTTCTAGTCCTTATTCATTAATTCTCGATGATGCATAGGAATTCCTAGATATCTAAAAGGGAATAATCCTACATTACATCCGAAAATTTTTGTGTACTTCACTTGATGAGCATTAGCTTCTCCATAACACAACAATTCACTTTTATGGAAATTAATTTTGAGTCCTGATAACTTCTCAAAAGCACAAAGCAAGAGCTTCATGTTTTTGGCCCTCTCTAAATCATTATCCATAAAGGTAACTGTGTCATCCGCATATTAAAGGACCGAGAGTCCTTCATCAATCAAATACGGGATCACTCCATGAATTTGTTCAGCTTCTTTTGCTCGTGAAATAAGAATTGCCAACATATCAACCACTATGTCAAACAAGATTGGAGATAGCGGATCCCCTGGCGCACCCCTTTTCTTGTTTGGAAATAATGGCCTAAATTATCATTGACCTTTATTGCAACACTCCCTCTAGACATAACTTTTGAAATCCATTCACACTAAACTAGTGAGAATCCTTTCATTCCGAGGACGTGTTGTATAAAAGGCCACTTAAGATTGTCGTATGCTTTTTCGAAATCTAACTTTAGGATCACTCTATCTTTTTTCTTCCTAAGCAACTCGTGTATTGTTTCATGTAGTATTACAACACCTTCCATTATATATCTCCCTGGAATAAAGACCGTCTGAGATGAACCTATCAATTTATCTGTTACTTTTAAAATTCTATTATTTAACACCTTTGTAAAGACCTTGAACGACACATTTAGGAGACAAATTGGCATGTACTGTTGTATTCTAGTTGCATCCGTGATCTTGGACAATAGTGTAATTACCCAAAAATTTAAACTGTGTATAGGCAACCTCCCCATATAGAATTCATAAATAGGCTCATTAAATCCTGCTTGATAACGTCCCAAAAGAATTGGTAAAATTCTGCTGGAAAACCGTCCGAACCCGGTGCCTTATTATGTTCCATATCAAAGACTGCCGATTTGACCTCCTCACTGAATGGAGCCACCAATACTTCATTCTCCTCTGCCAACACTTAGGTATATCATGCATCAAAGTCTCATCCAGTGAGAAAGAATTCTGTAAATGCGGTCCAAACAATCGTTTGTAGTAATTGGTTATATAATCTTTCAAATTCGCATCCCCAACAATAATTCCTTATTCTTGTTCAAGTTGAGTAATTTTTGTTTTTCTATGTCTCCCATTTGCCAACATATGGAAATACTTAGTATTATCATCCCCTTGCAACAACTTCATTGCTTTTGATCGTTGGAGCCAATAAATCTCCTCCTCTCTCAGCAACTTAGTTAATTACCCTTTAAGATGATGACTAAGCTCTACCTCCTGAGATGATAATAAATTTGTCTCAGTCTTTCTATCAAGGGTGTCTATTTTATCCAACAGGTCTAGTTTATGTTTCTTGTTTTGAGAGACAAAATTTCGAGCCCAACCTCTAAGGAATCGTCGCAGTCTTCTAATTTTGGATTGCCATCGTTCCAAGGGTGTCTTACCCCTATTCTCAGATTCCCACACCTCCTTACCAGATAAAAAACCGTACCTCGTCAACCACTCTAACTCAAATTTAAAATTCCTAGCGTTGCCTCTGTGAGATGGTTCCCCTCCATCAAGTAATAGTGGTGTGTGATCAGAGATCTATCGGGTGAGAGCCTGGAGCGTAGCCAATGGAAATTTATGTTCCCACTCGGTTGTCTCCAAAATACAATCTAACTTTTCATAGGTCGGAATTTCAGCATAATTAGCCCAAGTAAACTTTCTACCCGTCATCTCTATCTCCCTCAGATTCAGAGTTTCGATAATAGCATTAAAGAGAAGTGGCCATTTATCATTATACCTCGAATTATTTTTTTCTAACGGATTCCTAATTATACGGAAATCCCCCTACTACAAAAGATAGATCCCCACAGCTGGTGCAAGCACGAGCTAACTCTGATAAAAAGTTCTCTTTGTGCTCTTCCTGTGCTGTGCCATAGACCGACAAAAGGGCCCATCGAAAACCATCTACCTTATTTCTTAAGACAAATTTTATATAATAATCCCCATTGATAATATTTTCTAACTCGAAACAATCTTGATTTATTCCCATTAGCATCCCCCATACCTACTCCGAGGACATCACTAATGCCAAACAAAATCAGCTCCCGCACAGAAATTTTTCAGACACTGAGTCGAAAAACTATTTTTGTTGGTTTCTGATAGAGCTATAAAATCAAGTCTCATATCTTCAGCCACATCATGTAAAAAAATATGCTTAGCTAGGTCACATAGACCCCTACAATTCCAGAAGATCCATTTCATTGGAATAATTTTTTCTTTGCGGTCACTCTCGTATTAAGAATTTTCTTTGACTTTCTATTTTTTGCCACCTTGATGGGTATGTCAACGAGTACTCCATCAAGGCCCACAATATTATCGTCCATTACCTCCTCTGTCAAGTCGCCACAGAGTTGACCGATGGTGGTAGTATCAAGATCAATCTCATCCTCTTCTGATTCAATTTTTTATCAAGTGAATTAACAACATATGAGGGCTCCAATCTTTCTTTTTCTATGTCCTTCATTGGAGCTACAGAACCAGCAATTAAATTTTCTTTACCACCTAGATAGATCCCCACCCCTTGTAAATTTTTCTCAATACGATCACTAGAAAAAGAACAAACTGAATTAATTACTGTATTTTCATTACCTTGGGAGCCTCGAGATTTTTTATGGCAACTCTTTTCTCTGCCTTCTCAAGAGAGTGTACATCAGCCACGTCCGCATTCCTCTTACTGCGCCGCACTAGAGTAAGCTCTCTATCAGACAAAACTGTCATCGTCATAACACTTCCCAGCACATTGTTTGACTCACCATCCGCTGACACCCCGGCATTTACCATAGCATCAAGAGCGGCCCCTATGTGCTGATCCTCAATCACTAGCACTCCATCTGATGTCCCATCAGCCTATCTCACCTCACCTGATTCCCCATGTAGAGTAGAAGGCTGATGGTCGTGAGTTTTTTACAACTCAAAACTAGCAGCCCCCATACCTGCTGCTGCATGTATCCCTACCGAGGGCTGCTGCTGCTGACTCTTCTCTTTCCCTTTCAGTGCATCACCCAAAACCACCTTACCACCCGACCTCACATGCTGTGATGATCGTTGTTGCAAACGTGCTAGAGCTGACGATCCTGAAGGTAGCTGTAACATCCTAGATGTTAATGAACAATTAAAATCCGAATGATGATCATTAACATGCATAATAATCTAGTGTCGTGGCATAAATACATTTTATGTTTCAAGTATAGCATGCTCATGTTGCATATGTCAAGTTTATTGTTTCATGAGATAGTGTTAATAAATCCAATTTTCGTTGAATTAATAAATCAACTTTTGTAAATAAAAGTTTTGTAATTCTTGCTCCATGTTTTGGTGTGATGAGTAAACTTTTATTTTGTGCTAATAATTGTGTTATTCGAACAATTTTTAGTCTCTAATTAATTACCAAATTAATGAAATAACAAAATAATTAAAGGATTAAAAAAACTAAAATCCCATGTATAGTTTTGCCCATTTTTGAATAACTCAAAATCTAAGCAAAATTTTGAGGTGAGTCCAAAAGAAAAGTCGTAGATCTTGTTGAGAGGTACAACTTTGGTGTTTTGAGTTTTCAAAGTTTCAATGCAAAATTTTGAATAAATTGAAAAGATGTCAATCCTAAATTTAAATTTCAAACTCAATTTCAAAAAGTAGGAGTAATTGGGTGATGGCCCAATTATGAAAGCTGTAGATCTTCAAAAGTTATACATTTTCTCTTTTTACAGATTTTCAAGTTTTATTCAAAAATTTAAAGTAATTTTGAATTTTCTGAAACCCTAAAAGTGCTCCCATTTGAATTTGATTTCAAATTTCAAAAACTATTCAAAATTTGAGTTTGGTCCAAAAATAAAAGTTGGAGATCTCGAGAAGTTGAACAACTTTCGTTTTTGGAGATTTTGAAGTTGCTATGCAAATTTGGGAGTAATTTGAAGAAAACAGAAAAAGAATAAATGAGGTGGTATTGATGCTACAGTAACCGGAGCCGTCTCTGCTTTCTCCTCTTCTTCTGTTCACCGGCGGACACCGAGGCTGTTCTCGGTGCTTCGCGCGCGCGGAGGCGCGTTGCTGGCCGCGTGGGTGAGCTCGCGAAGACGCTACCAAGGCCACGACGTCGACCTCGCCCTATATAACGTGACGCCGCTGGCCATCTCTTTTTTCCCTCTCTCTGCACCATCGCCGTCGAGCTCCAGTCGCCGACTCGCCGGCGAAATCCACCATCCACGCTTCGTCTTCGTTTGCTCCATCTCGCTGGCAAGTTCGCCTCCTCCTTGCGCAGCCACTGAGCCCACTCACGCCGCTCTTCTCCATCGGAGTCGGCCGCACGTCGTTTTCTACCGCGTCAGCTCGCAGCGCCGCCGTGACCATTGCTGTCGCGGTCAGGCTTGCTCTGGTCAGTTACAGCTTCAACCAGCTGCCATCTTAGGATCGCGGTGAGCTCTTGATCACGCCCATGCTGTTAGTTTAATTGCTACCGTCTTGTAGTGTCCGGTCCGCATCGCCGCCGGTGAGCTCTGCTCTGCCGTGTCGCCATGTGCGTGGCCAAGTCCGTTGCAAGCCGTAGATGGTTCGATTGGCTAGCCTAGTGCGTTCGCCCGAAGGTGAGGAAGGTGTTGGTACTGTCGCCGTCGCCGGCGAACTCAGTTTAGACCAGTTCTGCCGTCTTGCAGCGCCACCGTGTGCGCCATGGTCACAGTTGTGCTTGCCGTGGTGCTCGGGGAGATTCAGCCAGTGTCTCTAATCGGTGTACGGGAAAGAGGGGAGCAGGACGGGGCAGTTCGTGTCGCCGGCGGTGAGCTCCAGTCAGCCGGACTGTCGCCGTCGCGTACGGTGGCGGGAGCAGAGGAAGGGGGAAGGAGAGGGCCTGGGCCAGTTCGGCTCTTGGGCTGAGGCCTAGAGCTGGGCCGGCTTGGGCTATGCAGGGAAGAAAGAGAGAGGAGAAGGAGTTGGGCCGTGTGGGCCGAGCGAGAGGAGGAGAGATATAGCCGGCCTGTGGTGATGGTTTTCGTTTTTCTTTTTCTACAAATGCTAAATAGTAACAGTTTTTGTTTATTTTGTTGTGAATTATTTAGAATTCCAAAAATGGTAAAACTTATTGTGTAACCTCTTTGTACTGTGTAATATTTAATAAAAATATTAAATGCTAATTTTGATTACTTTTTATAAGTGATTTAATTAGCTCCATTAATTATTAAATGCAACTTCCAGGAATTTTAGTAATTAAAATATTAATCCAAAAATCATGAAATTAATTTTGGTACTGTTTTAGGGAAAGTTTAATCTATACAAAAAGTTTGGGCTTAATTGGATAAAATTTATTTTATTCTTAATTTCTGTCTTAATTAATTAATTAATTAAACATATGTTTAAACTTGATAATTTAGGATTTGTGTGACTTTGAGATTTCTTGTTGACCTTGGGTCATTAACATGTGATGATCCATGGCATCTTATTGAGTTGCTTGAGCTCACGATTAACTTGTTAACTATGATTTGTTAATGATAATTAATGTGTTTAACATAGATCATTAATGGTTAATGATTTCTTGTGTAAGTAATTAGTGGTCTTGTGATAGACTTACTTGTTATTAGATGCAACCTCTTGGGTAAAAACAAAGTTACTGTTAGTTAACCTTTAAATTAACCTTGTTAGCTTGTAACTGTACCGCGAAGGAAAGTTGTACTCAAGTAGATAACTAATGTTTATCCTTTCTAAATGTCTCTTGTATGCTATATTTTATTCATCATCATGCATCATGGCATGCATTTCATCATATTAAGCATCGCATCATTTTTATTACGTATAGTTTATACGAGAGTATTTTGGGTCGTGTCGATCAAGCTTCGGAGAAGATGATACACTCGAGGTGTTGGTGTCAAACTTGACTTCTACGAGAACTAACCACCGCTGCAACGAAGGCAAGCCCCGGACATACAACTACTCTTCTATTTCATAAATGCTTTATTACACTTTAAGTCTAGTGTAATGTGCATTAAGTTAGTAGGAGTTGGTCGATACCGTTGCTGCATAATTACCTTGATCTACATTTATATCCAGATGATATCCCACTAGTATGTGTAGGTCGATCTCTTATGCTTAGTAATGCTTAGACTTCGGTAGAAGTCGAATGGTGGTTTCATCGTTCGCGAGAAACAGGTTTACCTTTGCTTCTCCTGATCTAATGATGGGTCATGAGAGCATATAAATATGAATATGGTAATATTAAGCTGAGACCGGACGGGTAACTTGCATTGAGAAAGGAGTTTCAATGTAGTGTTTCCGTCTGTGTCGATTAAGGACCGTACCGTTGATTGAATTGTGTGCGTCGAGACTTTGCAACTGATCACATGCTCCGGTAAGCCTAAGACCTCGGTAATGCCAACATGTGAACGACCAACCGCGCACTGGGAGTGGAGAGATGGCGAGAGTAGTGTGTACCCTCGTAGCCAATGGTTGGATTGGAGGTGTACTGTACTCTCGGGTGGCGCTGGACCCGGTCACGTTTTGGAGGATCCGAGTGAAGGTTGATTTATGTAGGTTAGAGTCCTACATGTCTCGTGTGGTTAGGGATCCCCAGCTGGGTATAATCGATTCGAATCGTCGTTGCTCCTCGGTTATGGAGACTCGATTCTCTGTTCATCATCGTAGTTAATAATGGTACATGGTGATTATGGAAATGAGGCAAAGAGATAAATATGAGATGTGATGCTTAATACAACTGATTGAGATAGAATAGGTGCAAATCTATCTATGATAAGCTTCACTAAAATTGATGCTAAAACTTAACTAAAACATTGAAAGTAAGGATCCACTTGTAGTAAGCTTTTCTGCAAAACTCCTCTTTTCTAGCTCTGCTACTTCCCTTAAACCAGCATATTCTTGGAGTCTTTTCTTTTCGTCGGGTAAGTCTTGCGGAGTACAATTGAGTACTCAGGGTTTGTTAACCCCTGTTGCAGGTGCTGACTGGTGCTGCTAGTCAGGTCATGTCGGTGGGTTCGATATGATCTGGATGTCCTCTCCTAACTTAGGTGCTCTACCTAAGTTGTCTTCTGTAGTTCTACTCGACTTCCGCCATTTAAGTTAAGTTTGTAAAAAGTTAACTTAATCATGATTTGTAAATCTATTATTATTCTTCCGCACTCTGATGTAAAGTTTTGTAACAAATGCTATAATGTTGTAGTTACTCCTTTGTTGATCCTGTGTGAGTTGTAAAATGTGGATGATTCGGGTTTCCCGAGGACACCCGACAGACTTATTAAGTACTGTGGTACACATGTATGGTGGTTAGAGGTCTTTTAAGATGATAACAAGTACATGTGGGCCATATTATTTAGGAGGTTCTGCCACAGTAGCAGTGAAGCTACAACTCGCACATCCACCGACTTACCTTTCCTAACACCCACAAAATCACGTACCGCATCATTCAGATCATTCTCCTCACCTAATAAATCATCCTCCTCAAGATCAATGTCCATCTGTGCTTCAGAATTATTTGCTTCTTTTCCCATTTTGCTACTCCCTATTGCCTTTGCATCACTTGCAACAGAGTTGATAGTCTTGCATTGGTTCTGTACCTTCCCCATCTCACTGTCCTTTGGTGCCCTATTCCCATGATCTTCATGTCCATAGCTCTCAGTGTTCCAAAAGCTCTGCAGCCCAATGTTCAGTAAATAAGGTTCAACTTTAAAAAGCAACCGGAAGTATCGATTGCCAATGATGACATCTAGCTTGGTTGGGATTGCCTTTGGCTCAAGTACTGCCACTACAAACTGTCCAAAGCTACTCGCTCTAGAAGTCACCATATCTACATCTTGAGTAACTCCAAAAAGAGTTCCCAAAGCCCATAAAACCAAATACTCCTTTAAAATTGTCGGAAGGTTTAAAACTCTCATCTACACTACTAGTAGTGCATGACCAAAATATTCCTCTTCCTTGAATTGTTTAAACTTAAGAGTTACACCTTCTTTCATTTCTGCATTGAACCTTGTCATCTTTGCTAGATCACCCTTTGTAGGAAAAAGCACCTTAAACTTAGAACTACTATGCCGCTTTACTTCCCAAGCAAAAGTGTCAGAAACCAAAACACGCAAAAAAGCAGCGATATCTTCTTCATTAAGATCTTTACCAGAGGTGGAGATCAGCACCATTCTCAAATCTCTCTTTGTCAGCTGAATTGGAGCATGCAGAATGTGATAACCAGCTAGTGCATCTGCCGCTTGACCAACCATTAGGGCTACAGATTTCGGCTGCTTAAGAATTGGGCATCGACTCATGGAGTGGTCAGAGCTTTTGCAAATTTCACAAAACACCGTCACTGTGCACTCGTACATCAAGTGGCCCTTTACACCACATCTTCTACAAACCTTGGTGGTGACTGACTTCTGTGAAGCACCCACAGCCCCCAAGTTGGATGTTTCTACCACTGCATTCTCAACTCTCACATCGGTTGGTCCACCCGCCGAAGACGAACCCTGTACAATTTGAGATCCTGTGCTGACACCTTGCACGGCACCTGTACCCGTCTCCATCATCTGCTGATGTTCCGCAATAGCCCCTTGCCTTTGTTTAACCCCCCTCCTCGGCAGGGCTGCGGACAGCATGGTCATCACAGGAGGAGCCTGCAGCGTGTACTGAGGAGCTTGCATAGCCAACGACACAACGTTCGAAACCACCGGAGGATCTTGTGAAGTGTACTGCTGCTGACTCCCTGGTTGCTGCATCGGGATGTGAGGATTTGGTACAGGTTGCTGCAGATCCCCTTGTTGCTGAGGCGGTGCGTGCTGCTGTGGGAGATTCTGCGTTGCTGCTGAGGTAGGAGCTGCTGCGGCATCACCTGGTGCTGAAAAACTTGCGGCTGCTGCTGTTGGTTCGTTGGGTGATGAAGCCCCTGGTGCTGCTTCGGAGCCGCCGGTGGTGGTCGCTGCTGGTTCCGGTGTGGAGCAAGGCGCTGATAGTTGCGGCCTTGATGGAACCCACCATTCCAACCTCGATCACCGTTACCGCCGAAGCGCCCACGTCTTCCCTGCTCATAATCCCACCCGGGGCTAAAGTTTGGATGCGCCCCGAGGTTGGGATTAAACCGAGGACCAGAGAAGTGTACGCCATCGCCAATCTCCTGGTTGTAGCCAAACCCATGCGTGGTACCATAACCATGGCGGCCACCGCGCGTACCACCGCCATCGCCTGCACGCCCTCCGCCGCGACCAGTTCCAAAGCTCCTTCCACCAGCGCCCCCAACTTCATTACCTACACCGCTGGTGCCTGGTGCCGCCATGGCAGCTCTTGCAACTTGTGTGTATGAAGGATGAGTCAAGGAGGGCTTGGCGGCTAGGGTTAGCCTGTTGATCGCGTCCAGGTCGTATAGGTACCGACTAGGAAACGCTGTGCTAATTTTCCACTATGACATCTCCTGCGATCTGATCTACTCAGAACACAGGGCCCACGTTGGGCCTCTGAGGACCCACCCTTCCCTGTGTCACTAGCAGATCGAGTGCCAGGTTGACTCTGTCACGATGAAGTAGGATCAGACACAATTTGAAATTCATACTCTGATCGCCGATCGCCATGGCCGGCCAGCGACTCTCTCGTCACCGGAGATGATGACTGTAAAGCTTCTGCTAAAGTGCCCTTAAACGCTACCCGGTGGCTGCGCACATCCTTCACCACGCAACCCCCTAAGGTCATCGTCGTGATAGACGAGGTCACGGCAATCTCCCAGACCAGGACTTGATGGACGTTCGACGAACATCCGTCAATGCCTTCAAAATACTTCGCACAATTTTCACTTTCGAATCTGAGGACGCTAGAGACACGGATTGTTCTACTCTTCTGTGGACCAATGAGTCACGCAGCACTAGCTCCGCCTCGAACAACTGGTCTTCTGTAAAGCCATGAACAGCAACATGGCATTTCAACTCCGGCGTCAAAGGCGATTGGGACACGACCTCCTCGTCGAAGTCGTCATCGTCTTCCAATGCCTAGAACTTAGACTTGGAGCCAATGGGGTGGAGGTCCATTGCAGGATCAGCTAGAAGCCGATGACCACAGTCCTCGACGAATTTGCATTCGTCGTCATTGTCCTCGTTCCCATGAATAATCTTGGAATCAACCGACAAACATACCTTAGCTTCAGTATCTTGCCGATGGAGATCAAGGACTGGGACGCGCGGCCGCTGAGGAGACAAACACCATCTTCCTTTCTCCATCACAGTACTGATCTCCGTCGATCGACAACATGGATCCAAGACCGCCGGAACTCGTGGACGTCGTGCAGGTATCCTGCCGGGGATCGCGATACTATTCCTCGACATCCTGTTGTCGCTGAGGTTCGGATCGATGGCCTGAACCGATCCAACTTCGCCGCACCTTCCTCCCTCGTACTCCTGTGCGTTGTCGTCGTTGCGTCGTCGAGCCACCGAGAGATCCGTCTCAACATCGGTGATCCCCAGGACGCCTCCTGAACCCCCCCATCGGCGTCCCTGTTCTTCGTAACTCTATTGTCGCCCACGATCTCAAAGGCCAGAACACCCCTGGCAACACAGGGACGCCTCACGACAACGCGATCTGAGTTGCCAGAGTGGTCACCGGCGTCATGGGAACTCCGGCCTCCATCACCGTCGGGGTCCTCTGGGTCGCCCCCGAGGTGCTCTCAACGGTCA
Organism: Saccharum hybrid cultivar R570; assembly: GCA_038087645.1. Taxonomy (NCBI): domain Eukaryota; kingdom Viridiplantae; phylum Streptophyta; class Magnoliopsida; order Poales; family Poaceae; genus Saccharum; species Saccharum hybrid cultivar. Next base: position 6,310,147 of record JAQSUU010000113.1, read on the forward strand.
TCCTCTCTCATGCATGCGTGAGTCGAGGGAGGCTAAAATTGGGTGCGCAACAAGCCATAAGAATGGTGTATAACATCTTTCTTTTTTTGGAAGTCATAAAATGGATGGTTATTTTAGAAGAAAGCAAGAAACCATAAGTGCCAAAGTTTACAGATTCAAAAGGAGAAGGCAAGGAAGACTACAGCCTCAAAGAATCAATAACCCAAGGCAGACTTTCCCTTTCATCATGCACCTAGATGTCGAACAATAGATAAGCAACACGACTATGTACACAATAGGAGGATTAGCAGGCGATGCGAGTGATTGGCATAGCATGGCAATCTAATCTGGCGGTAGTGGAGTGGCGGATCTAGGTTTTACTCAAGATTAGGGCCTCTATGTAGCAGCGAAAAATACCCATTATACATCTGCCATAATACCCAACCCAACAATCTAGCATGAGCCCAAATCATACACAGAAATAACTAAGACGAAGATAAAATTTCTAATTGATCTGATGATTGAACTAAAATTGCTAAAAATATTGTACGATATACATGATGAGATGAAAATAAATACCTAGTGTCTAATGGTATGGTGTATTCACATCTTCCATGACCTCGTCAAGTACTAATGAGATGAAAATAAATTGGCATCCTGATTCATAATCGAACAGGTTACGAGTGAATATACAGTACATCTACATTAGATCATGTAGATAACCACATGATTAAATTCAGTGCAAGAGCAAAAACGAGCGGCCGGCGTGGTGCTGTTTGAAGCCATAGAGCCGCGAAGGGAGTCCGGCGTGGTGCCTTCTCCTGTGCAGGTGGCAGCGGTGAGCAGTGTCGGGTGAGCGAAGCGACACAAACTAGAAGGGACCGAAGGGATGTTGGGGGCTTCAGTTATGGGCTAAAAGCTCCATGGGTATGAGGGATTAGTGGGCCAACGACTAGGGCCTAGGCCCTGGATCCGCCCTATAATGCGCACGAAAGAAAAATATTTCTTGTGCACAAAAGCAACGACAGCTATACAGCACAGATATGCATACATGTATATGTATTGGTATCGACAGATACGGTTATACGCAGATACCTTTTACTATTTTTAATAAAAATAATAATTCATATTCTAAAATTCTAAAAGCAGTAAATTATCTTGCAAGCAAGGTTGGAAGCATCTCTCTGAGCATTTCATATGTAACGTTTGGACATTTACTTCCTGATGAGCAAATGAGCTTCAACTCTAGCATAGCGAGCCACGACAGATGGCCTAGCACTTCAGCGTGCACTAGCAGTAGCCCTAGCTAGATTTGGAGAAGCCATTGACGGAATCATGGAAGAGGGAAACAAGTAGATCACGAAGGGGAGAAAAGAAAATCAAGCAACAGAAAGAACCTACTGAAGAATCTACTAATGTCTAGGGATGGAACTCACCGCCAGAGGACAGCTGTCGCGGGCGTGGCGGTCTGGCGGAGGATGAACGTTGGTCGCAGACTCACGCTCATGGGCATGGGCTGCGCTTCGTCCGCCTTCGCCTAGTACCCTGCCAGCCAACATCCACCCCACCATGCTGGCTGCTGCACTTGCTCCGACCCCCTGCGTGCGACTCGACGGCGGCAACACCTCACGTGCCTCCGGCGACGGTGACCTCCGGCAACGACGACGTCCATTGTGGCCCACGCTGAACTGCGTCGAGGTAGGGAGTTGGGGAGATGGCCGGTGACACCTCCGCATCAGAGGCGTCAAGGTCCTCCTCTGCCCACCGACGAGCCTTGGAATGCCCCACCATGCTCCCGCCTGGTTGGAAGGGCGAGGTGAGGGGGAGAGCGAGGACGAAGTCGAGGTAAACGAGTTGGGGGCGGAAGGGCGGACGAGGAAGATATCGATCCCCGACAACGGAGGGTGCCGCCACGACGAGCTGGGCACCGAGTTCTCCGTCTCAGGCCCAGCCGCGGTTGACGGCAGCGGGGAGGCCTCCATGGGCACCTCCCGAGTCGGCGATGATGGGGGACAAGGCTTCCTACGCTGGATCCGGCCGTCCCCATCGTGGATGGGGCCTGCTGCGCATCTGGCGAGACGCTGGACATGGCGGCGCCGGCATTCGGTCCCGGCGGAGCAGGGGGCGGGGCCGTGGAGGGCTCGCCGGCCAGGCAGCCGGCGTCCGAGCAGGGGCCCGCGGGGCCTACCACGATGGAGTCGACGGTGGGATCTAGAGCTATTGAGGCAGCCGCACGGACGGCAATGGCGGCAGCGCATCGATGCCCGTGCGAGCCCGGGGAGGTGGGGAAAGCGAGGGGCTGGAGGTGGATCTAGAGAGGGGAAGCGAGGAGGCGGACTCCGGCGCCGGCGGTGACCACGCAGCTGCGGTCGCGCCTGCGCGGGCAGAGGGGGAAAGGGAGGAGCTGCTGGTGGATCTGTGGAGGGGACGGCGGCGGCGGCGGCGGCGGCGGCCAGGAAGCAAGGTTAGGGACAGGGTCGGGAAGTATCCCGGTATATGGCTATCGTCCACTTGAGCAAGCTCAAGTAGTTCATTCCATTCTGAAATGGTGGAAGGACAATGCTACTAGATTGTCCATACTGTCTCGTATCATCCACCACAGTACTGATTAGGACCCTGACATAATTATGTCAATTCTAAAGAAGGGGAGCATAATTCTTGGTACATATTGCTTCAGCAAATAAAGACCCCACATCCTGCCCTGGCCTTGTTGTGCTCAGGTTGCTTACCAATGCCAAGAGGCCAAAGACAAAGAAGCCCTTTGAAACCACAGTTACGCAATGTGACTCTTTTTTTTCCAGAAAAGGAATGGAGGGGGTATTCCCTTGTGCCATCAGTACACAAACACATTCAGATAATACTCAAAAATCACATTGGATTCCTGGATTGAGAAGTGCATGAAACTAATGCTTGTATACGTAAAAACAGCAGTACTGGGAGGCATAATGCTCAAGGACAATTATGTTTCTCAAGATGCCAAAACTTGTCATGTTAGCGAGTACAAGACTACACTAGGAACTTCAGTCAGATACAGATCTTAGCTCATCTCCTGTTCCAGTAGAAAAGTTCTGTAAGGTGTTCAAGCTTCTCTCAATTCGCTCCTCAATGCATGCGAGTCTCCTCTCAAGCTTTAACACACTAATATGCATGATACGAATATCAATTTCTGCAAGCTTTGCAAAAGCACGTAGCAACATGTAATAATCAGCATGTGCAACATAAATAAAGCCACCGCTTAACCGCTTCCTCCTATAACGAAGATAACCATCTGATTTCCTTGGTTTCCTAGGTGCCATATAATGAAATCCATGATCTTGCATCTCTGACTTGAGCATTTGAATTGCATCATGGCCTGAAGATGCAGAAAAGGAACTTGCTTCAACAAAAGCTCCATCTCGATAGCGCTTCTTCACTCCATCTGTAATTGGAATGTCTTCAACAGAATGAGACTGGGATTTTACATGATCTTTTGGATTATCATCCTGCAATGAAACACCATAAGCATCGAAATAATTTACAGTTCGAAAAAGTTTGTGCAAGCCAGCAAGAATGGTGCTATCATAATAAAATCTAACCAGGATCCTATACCAAACAAAATTTCAAGGTTCAAGGTCTAACTCAATTTGTGCTTATAACCAAGTGCCGCAAAGTTCTGCAAATAGAAGTCCCCACACCATTCCTCTCTGGTTATTTTTCCCTTTTTTTCAAATATGGAGATTAAATTTGTATTCTATAGATAGTTTACCGTAAAATTTACCTGATGTGCTACACCTTCTTATCAAGTCGTTTAAAGCTTACATAATTACCTAGCAAGGACAGGAAGAACTGAGCAAGAGTATGATAAGGGAAAGCGATTGATCCATAATGGGCACAATTTAACAGTTACATATACGATATTTTATCCACCTCATGCAAAAGGATAATAGGTAAGAATTAACAATATTGCCAATCAAAGTGCAGTACCTCTTTCGCTTTGTACATATCCCAAAAGATCTCTATTAGATGATTCTCTTCATCTGAAAATGTAATCCCAGTAAAAATAACTTCCTTGCAGTATTTGAGATAAGAGCGCAGATCACTCGAGTAGTCTGCAAAATAAGGAAACTTCAAGTCAGTGTCCTACCATTAAGAAGTATTCCCACCAGACACAAAATGTCAACCAAGATCAGGAATATGTCCAGTCAACCCTTGATAACTTTTATCAAAGATATCAATTCAAATATAGACTACTCCCTCCGTCCCATTGAAAGTGTCGTTTTTGACTTTTAGACTTCTTGTTTGACTGTTCGTCTTATTCAAAATTTTTATATAAATATTATTTATTTTGTTATGACTTATTTTATCATTAGAGATACTTTAATAATGATTTATTTATTTTATTATTATTAAAAATTTGAATAAGACGAACAGTCAAACAAGAAATCTAAAAGTAAAAAACGACACTTTCAATGGGACGGAGGGAGTAGAATACAATGAAGTTAGTAATTTATTCGTAATAATCTTTCACAAAAATCCCATATTATTTTATTCATGAAATAGCATCTTATTGACTTTGCAAAGTTCTACTTTCTGTAACTCAAAACCATAGAAAGATTCTTGCACTTCCCATTCCAATGCTGAAACAAAGTTACTCAACATCTTTAGAAAGAAAAAAAAGACAAAAGTAAAACTTTGTCTTAATTGAAGAACATGGCAAAGTGGTTCAATGTTCTTTGTTCTCCATCAGTTTGCCCTGTTTGTGCATGGCAAAAGTTGATGCTAATTGCTCTATGTTAGGGTATTACTAGAGGAGTTAATAATCATGTAGTGTAGGACAGTTATGCATATTTTGTTAAGTTTTGAAACACAGAATGACTGACAGAAAAAGACATAGGTTACAGTCTTGGATTCAACAGATGTGAAATATGCAATCGAGAATCGACAATTCTTACATTTAGTATAGTGTATAGCAAGTTGAATATAAACTACCGACAGTCAGCATAAGCATGCCACAAACTACCATGTGTACTACAAGATAAACATAATGTGTACACAAGGCAATGAAATTCAAATTTACCATGTGTCGTATTGATTTTATCATAGGCAGCTGCAATAGCACACAACAGTTCTCTTGTGCCAAACTCCTCACTGTTACTAGCCTCAAGCTTCCTAGAAGTTGATGAATTTGTATCATGGTGAGATTCACTTGGGTTTCTTCCTTCCTCACAAATCTTCTGCAAAGAAAGGTTACTTAAGAACATATGCATTTATCAGGGACCTAAGATGTTTTGAAGAAAGGTAATCAATGTGACAAACCCACCTCCCATATCCCTTGACCGTTGATGTTATAAAGAAGTCGTAGGGCCACAATTAGGATAGCCATCACACAAACCCGTGTAGGGACTCTAGCAGGATTACTAGACAACCATAATTCTGCAGGCATTGCCCACTCATAAATTCGGCATGCGTGGGGGAGGATTCTATCTATAGGCAGTAACAAGTCCTTCAAACAACGTTGAGCAATTGCATAGAAGTTAACTGAAGGAAGCCTCAAGCCTACTTTTTGTGCTATGGATCCAGCTGCAGCTTCCAGTTGCCATGCTCCGATAACTCGCACCGGCCTGAACAGCTGCCTTGCATCCAAAGGGCAGTCTTGGAAAGAGCTCCCAAGGAACCTGTCTACTTCGGTAAATGCAGCCACATAAGGGATATTCCCCTCCATTGCCCACCTGTAAATGTCGCTTGGCAGGATGGCTTCACGGGCAATATGACAGGCCAAGAAACAAACAGCCAACGTTGAGTAAACCGGCAGCATCATCCTCAACGAGCGCAAAAAGGCAAACTCCACCTTGCGCCTGTCTTTTCGTTGCAGCAACATATCATCATCCGATTCATACTTCACCTCATCAGGTTTCTTGTTATCTGCAACAAGAGATGTATGTCAGAGTCTGTTCAGTTATTCCAATGGCAATGACTAACAAGGGCTAGCATGACGGCTCACCTCTGCTGCCAGAACAATTCTCTCTCCCCGCGGCCTTGTGGTCCTTGAGCATCTGGGGCACCCAGATTCCGTCAAACACCCTGGATGCAGCAACCCACCGCACCCAGACAACGCCGGCGACAGCACACACAAACGCGCCTACCTGGTGCCGCTCCACCAGCACCTCCAGCTGCCGCTGCAGGATCACCTGGAGACCCCGTACATAGCGCCAGCGGACCCGCACTGCCAAATCCTCGGGCTCCCCCCACGTTCCAGATCCAGGAGCAAAGTCCCGCGGCTCACTCAGCTCCGTGAAGTCGTCAAAAGCGGCAGCAGCAGGCACGGGAGCAGCCTGAGGGGTCCTCGGGTAGGGGGCGGGTGTGCGGGCACCAAGCTTGGGGGTGGGCTGAGTGGCAACACGGCGGACAGAGATGTTGCCAGTGACAGGGAAGTCATGAGGGTCAGCAGCAGTTGCCTGTGTGGTGTGCACAGCAGAGCACGTACGGCACGTGAATTGGCCATCATCAGCGTCGTCGGTGTTGTAGTTGTCACTGGTGCCGCAATGATCACACACTAGGTGGATGCTTCCACCACCGCCACCGTAGGGATCAGGGGAGGTGCCACCAAGGTTGTAATCCATGTTTTCACCTGAAGAAGGTGCACAAATTTAGAGTTATTTTACCCGGAAAAAAGGTGTGTTACAGACAGAGATTCCAATTGCCAATAAAAGATTCAAGACAAAACGAAGGAAACCAACACTTTTGGCATATGATAAAATTGAAATTAAAATATAGTGAAAGCATGCTCAGCTATCCTCCACAGTCCACAGTACCACACATATTCACTCCAATTCAACAACCCTAACCTGAGAGCAGAAGCTATAAACATGCATAATCTCCCAATTAAACCAACCAAATAAATAATTGAAGCAACTAGCATTAAGATAAAATTGGAGTTTAAGCCTTTTTTCTATTAATTGCTGATCAAAGCACATATAAACTCTGATTGTTTCTTTTTTTAATTAAATAGTGCCATGGTACCAGCTCCATCCAGAAGCCTGTTTCAAAATCAAAACAGGGGGCGGGGCAGTGTCAACGCTAACATGAAACAGAACAAATTATGAGCTTCAAGTACATTATTTGGCTAATGATGAACACTTGAAATGTCCATTTTTTTCATAATACGAATGTATTGCTTTCAAATAGGTTATTTGTTCAGAGGCAGTAGTATGATCAAACAATCAGTCAATACTCATCTGTAGTACAGAATCAGCAACAAATGAGACAAATCAGATTCAACGAGTACCTAATGATATAAGAATGGTGTATAACATCTTTCTTTTTTTGGAAGTCATAAAATGGATGGTTATTTTAGAAGAAAGCAAGAAACCATAAGTGCCAAAGTTTACAGATTCAAAAGGAGAAGGCAAGGAAGACTACAGCCTCAAAGAATCAATAACCCAAGGCAGACTTTCCCTTTCATCATGCACCTAGATGTCGAACAATAGATAAGCAACACGACTATGTACACAATAGGAGGATTAGCAGGCGATGCGAGTGATTGGCATAGCATGGCAATCTAATCTGGCGGTAGTGGAGTGGCGGATCTAGGTTTTACTCAAGATTAGGGCCTCTATGTAGCAGCGAAAAATACCCATTATACATCTGCCATAATACCCAACCCAACAATCTAGCATGAGCCCAAATCATACACAGAAATAACTAAGACGAAGATAAAATTTCTAATTGATCTGATGATTGAACTAAAATTGCTAAAAATATTGTACGATATACATGATGAGATGAAAATAAATACCTAGTGTCTAATGGTATGGTGTATTCACATCTTCCATGACCTCGTCAAGTACTAATGAGATGAAAATAAATTGGCATCCTGATTCATAAATCAAACAGGTTACGGGTGAATATACAGTACATCTACTGATTAGATCATTTAGATAACCACGTGATTAAATTCAGTGCAAGAGCAAAAATGAGTACCCGTAGTCCGGTACCTGTTCCTGTTGTGGACGAGTTCAGTGATTCACGATCAGAGAGCCAGAGGATGAGAGTGTAGCCTGCCACTATAATCGCTGCCGATGGCCTATCCCGATTTGTAACCGCCCAACTGGCAACCATACTGCGCAGAGCCGCAGAGGGCAGCCGGCGTGGTGCTGCTCGAAGCCACGGAGCCGCGGAGAAAGTCCGGCATGGTGCCTTCTCCTGTGCAGGCGACGGCGATGAGCAGCGTCGGGTGAGCGAAGTGACGCAAACCAGAAGGGACCGAAGGGATGTTGGGGGCTTCAGTTATGGGCTAAAAGTTCCATGGGTATGAGGGGTTAGTGGGCCAACGACTAGGGCCTGGGCCCCGGATCCGCCCCTAGTGCGCACGAAAGAAAAATATTTCTTGTGCACAGCAACAACAACTACACAACACACATATGGATACATGTATATGTATCGGTATCGACAGATACGGTTATACGCATATACCTTTTACTATTTTTAATAAAAATAATAATTCATATTCTAAAATTCTAAAAGCAGTAAATTATTTGCAAGCAAGGTTGGAAGCATCTCTCTGAGCATTTCATATGTAACGTTTGGACATTTACTCCCTAATGAGCAATGAGCTTCAACTCTAGCATAGCAAGCCACAACAGATCCCTTAAAAAAAAAGCAAGCCACAACAGACGGCCTAGCACTTCAGCGTGCACTAGCAGTAGCCCTAGCCAGATTTGGAGAAGCCGTTGACGGAATCAAGGAAGAGGGAAACAAGTAGATCACGTAGGGGAGAAAAGAAAATCGAGCAACACAAAGAACCTACTGAAGAATCTACTAATTTCTAGGAAAGGAACTCACCGCCGGAGGACAGCCGTCGCAGGCGTGGCGGTCTGGCGGAGGACGAACGTTGGTGGCAGACTCACACTCACGGGCATGGCGGCCGGAGGAGATTCGTCGCTGGCGGCTAGCGGGCAGCGGCGCTCATACGTGCGACCGTGCGCAGGTGGAGGCGGTGTGATTTCAGCGTGTGGGACAGTGGGTAAAGGCTGCTAGGGCGTCCCGTGAGCAGAGGTTCGTCGCCAGCGGCCGGCAAGCGGCGGCGCTCTTCCGTCCTACGTCGGCGGCGGCTCAGTGCTCGTGCCGTGCGGGAGGCGGAGCGACGACCGCTAGGGCGTTGGGGGGCTGGTGAGGAGAGCTCGCCTCTCCTGGGCTAGGCCTTGTGGATCTGGCACTATTGGGCCCTAACAGCCCGGCCCGAAGCACAGGATTACCCTCCTCCCTCTCACGATCTCACTCCCAATTTCTCTTGATCCGCGATCTGACCGGTAAACCTCCCGGCGCCGGCAGCTGGCGCTGAGTTGCTTCGAGGAGCTCCTCGACTGCGCCGTGGCGGACGTCGCGTCGGAGTGCCACCGCATCGCGCGCCCCGGCCTGGACCGCAGCGTCGACGCCGAGGAGGAGGAGCTCCGCGTCTGGGCGGCACGTGGGCGACCACCACCACCCCGGCGGAGGCGGGGCCGCCGAGGAGGGCGGGAGCAAGGGCGGGGTCGACGTGTTCGGCCAGACGCACCCCGCCATCGCTGCCGATGTCGTCGAGACGTCGAGTGTATGAACTGCGGTCGCCCTGTCGTCGCCGGCCGCTTCGCCCCGCACCTCGAGAAATGCATGGGCAAGGTAAATCAATCCACCACCGTTGCCGGTCCCGTCCCGTTGGATCTCGGCTACCTCATATTTATTTAGTCCCTTTTGCTCCTAGCGTTCGTATGTTTAGGCCGTTGAACTAAGTCCGAAAGAGAGGGGGCGAATTGGACTTTTCCAGGAATTAAATGGATTGTGCTGCTGCTGTGTCGTCTGGTTTAGGCTTATCTGAGTGATGCCACTATGTCTAGTTCGTTGGTTCGTGAGAATATTTGTTGTGATGTTCCAAGAATTTTATTGTTGGCAACAACCCTTGCAATTGTGGGGCTGATTGTTGCAGGTGTTCGCTGCAATTGTATTACCTGTGAGGTGTGAGCTGAGGTCAGTGCCCGAAAAAGAAATAAGCAGGCAGTTAGTTCAGTTTCGTATATGTTGTAAAGCACAATAGTAGGTAAAATAGCAGCTACATTGGGCCCTTGAACTTTCAAAATCAGTTGAGTTCAGCCGTATGAGCTCTGTTCTTTTTTCATTCTAACCGTGAACCTGGATTTGAGTCAAGCCTATTATCTGTAAGGTCTAGCTTCTTTCTAGTGTTATGCCCATATGGCTAATTGTGTACTTTCTTCTATGTATAGCTGTAGGATACTTTTTCGTTTTGGAAATCCTATATGTTGTGCACACTGCCAGGTGGCTAGATAGTCGCTAGAAGTAGTTTGCCTTCCCCCCGCCCCCGACCATTACATTAACTTCAGAGCTAAAGTGATATTATCTAGTACATGATTTCAAACCGTTTAACTTCAATGTATTTAAATTGGACACTTATACCTTTTAAGTATAACGATGTGATAATGTAGAATTATTTCTACACTTAAACAGGTTAACGATTGGTTGCTCACCAATTTTTACTTGAGATGGTTTGGACATGTTCAACGGAGGCCTCCTGAGGCGCCGGTGCGTAGTGGGGTTCTAAAGCGGGCCGATAATGTAAAGAGCGGTAGAGGTCGACCTAAACTAACTTGGGACGAGTCCGTTAAGAGAGACCTTAAGGAGTGGAATATCTCTAAGGATTTAGCTATGGACAGGAGCGCTTGGAGACTGGCAATCAACGTGCCTGAACCGTGACCTCTTTCTGTCTTGTGCCATTTATGTCCCTTTATGTGTCTCCCTGTTTATTGTCTCTTTTGGGTTTCATCTCTAGCCTACTCCAACTTGCTTGGGACAAAAGACTATGTTGTTGTTGTTGTATTTAAGACAGTTACACAGTCTCCAGTAGTTTTAATAAATATTTTGCAGTGAAAATTTCTAAAAAAAATTAATGCTACAATTTTCTTTATGGATTTACTAGTATCATTTCCATGTACTAAATTCTAAAAATATGTGTGTATTCTTGGTCAAAGTTTTTAGGTTTGACCGCACCTTCTAATGTAACTATTACATTTCAGAACAAAGAAAGCAGAATTTAGTCTGTGGAATTATCATTACAAACTGGTTTTTATGCCATGTAGGGAAAATCACTAGCCCCGATATATTAGAAATGTTATAGCTACATCATAATCATTCTTGCGGACCATGATCAGGCTGTAGACTCGATTCTAGAATGGTATGCTAATGTGGTGTGAATCCAATTAAAATATTTTGAAACTCCATTCTTATTCCTAAAATTCTGTAAAGTTCTGGGTTGATCTGGAAGAAAGAGATAATCCCTTTATACAGTACTTTGAATGCCAATCACTTATCTACCTTCAATCTTGGCATTCAGGCTTTGCTAGCTAAGATCCCTTACAGATGGTGATCAGATGTTAAGTAATAGTGCTGAAAATACTACCTTGGCTTTCGAAAGCCATGTGCCTACATTTGGCATTGACTAGGTTGTTGACACAAAATAGAAGGGGTGTTTTTTTCCACAAAATTTTGTTAAGACCTATCCTTTCATGCCATTTTGACTAGTTTGCCAGTTGCCGCAGTCTGCAACACTAATATGACACTTACGCCATTGAAAATACAAACACTCCTGTCTTTCCAAGTTTCCCAGGTCACTAGAATAATAAGGGAGTTGAACCCTTTTCTGATTTCCTTTTGCACCTACTTGATTGCACAGCACCACCAGCTTGAGAAATGGCTGGCGTTGGGCTGTGACGAGATGGAAATCAAACCCGTCCTCTGAAAGATCAAGGACCATACTTGCCGGGCAAAGACGCAGTGGACTAGAATGTGTTGGATTGATTCTTGAGCTCGGTCACAATGGGGCAGGCATCTGGGTGGTGTGGCAACCTTCGCTTATCGAGGCAATCTGCAGTCCAGCAGCGGTTATTAATGGCGAGCCAAATGAAGAACTCGCAGCGTAAAGGAGTCTAACTTTTCCAAATTCACTTGATCTCTTCCATGGAGCGAAATGCTTTGTCCTGAGGAAGAAGGTATTGTAGGCTGATTTGCTAGAATAAGTGCCCAACCTTGAAAGCCTCCATCGATGTTGATCCTCTATGCCTTGCTGCAGGTTCAAGCCATCCACCAAATGCCAGATAAATAGGTATTCTCTCAGGATAGGAACAGTGAGCGCCCCTTTGATACCACCAACACAACTGCCATTATCTAAAGCCTGAGCCACAGTGCACCATTTGATAGTTCTTTTGGGGATATTTTTTATGAGATTTGGGGCTAATTCAGAGATTGTTCTGTCATCTATCTATCTGATCAGAACAGGGTGGATTGATCATTACCAACAATTAATTCCATGGCCACCTTGAATAAAGCTTGGGCATTGCACAGCACGTGAATGGGTAAACCTGCCCATGGTCACGAAGCATCAGTTTTCTCCAACCAAAGCCACTGTATGCGAAGAGACCAGCCCAGGACCTCAAGGTTATGAATACCAAGAGTCCAAGACCCCTATATTTGGGGTGACCGATTCAACTTGTTCCCAAGAGACAAGACAATTGCCACCATTTGCCTTCTCCTGTGCAGTCCATAGAAAACCTTCCATCTCTTGTCGATGGTTCTAATCACCAATTTGGGGAGATCCATTGCAATCATGAGACAGGTGGGGACAGCAGTCAGCACTACCCGCACTGTAATAAGACGACCAACACGGTTCATGAGAGACGCTTTCCAGTTTAGAGGGTTATCGGCCACTTTACCGATTGAAGTATGCAACTCAGCTTTAGATGGTTTTCTGATGTTCAGTAGAAGACCAATTTAAGTGCATGGGAGCTCCTTCTCACAAGCTAGCCTGCTATCCTCTTGCTTGCCCTGAAGAGGTGTTTTTGCAAGAAAAAAAAAAGTGATCACCCAGCACCTATTACATAGATTGGCTACTGATTAAGCAATTCAATTGAATTAGTAGGTTTATGTGCTCAGGTAAAATTATGATCACTGTCAGATCTATTCGTAATCAGAAGTTTGGGCACCTGATTCAATTTTGTTCATGGTAGTTCAGGCTTCAATATTATGTACTCCGTACTTGATTTTGGTGCAAACCCTACATTATGACATGACAATGTATAAAGCAATCCAAGAGGCTAATTGAACTCATGGTATTGGAATAAGATGACACAAATTTATCAAGCAGTTGGTATGAATTGGACTTAATGCTGAAGGGGAACATGAATTTTCATGTTAAGTTGTTACCATATTTTATGGTGACCCCAGATGGAACCTAACCACATTCCTCTAGCATGCTCAACTATAAGGGTAAGGTCTTAAAAAAAATCTTAAGACCACCCATGCAGAACTTGAGTTTGTCAGCATCTCAAAAAGAATCATCTCCTATACCACAATAATAGGTTTGAGGATTGATGCTCTTGTCCAGCTTTTGAATGGGGCTCATGGATTAATGTTGACATGTAACCAGTTCCCAACTATCGAGGTTAACTTTTATCCTTTGCTGCCCCAACCAGTCAATTTGCCTTAGAATGGTCAGTCTTCTTTGTTTGGATTAATTTTGGGAAGCTCTTCATCTTGGGTGTACATTTGCAGTGGTTGGGATAATTTCTTTTCCCTTTCTGTAGACTTGGGTTGACTAATATCCTGGTTTCCCCTGTCTGGGCCCTGTTTGGCAAAGTTCATTTAATCTAGTTTACTAGTTGGAGAATGGAGTATTGGAAATAGCTTCATGAAGATGCAGCAATTTTGTCATGATAATGATTGTCTTATCATCCTATCATTTATGTGTCAACTATACCTACTCTCTAGTTGGAACTTGGAACTAGTATTTCTTGCATAAAGAAAATACATTTTATTGTTTGTCCTTCGGATCCATTGATTGTAAGGCCCTGGTTCACTGACACCTGATCATTTGCTATTTCAGGGGCGGAGAGCTCGAACGAAAATTACAAGGAGCAGTACAGCTGGGCGCACGAGAAGCAGCAACGGCAGCGCTGCTACTTCCTACTCTCCATACTCCACCACGGCAAACCCTAATAGGGCAAGCATCCCTAATGGTGTGACTGACGGTGGCAGCGGCGGCGCAAGGGGAGATTACAGCAACCATGCGCCGTAGGGGTGCTGACTGAGCCTGTTCTCAGGTTTGGTTGTGCGGTTGTGCCGTAGGAGGTGCTGACTCAGCCTGTACTCAGGTTGGAGGTTGCCTTGTCGTGGATGGCATGGAACACGTTTCGTTGGTAAGTGTGGTCTATGAACCGCGAATACCACTCTGGTGATCAGTGAAGGTCAGGAGCCATGGGCGAAGGTTGAATCCTGCTTTGAAAACCCGTCGAGAAGATCACCTGTTGGTCAGTGGATTTCACCTTTTGTACAGCTTGTTGCTTCGATCAGTATTCAGTACTGCTCCCTCCATCCCAAATTATAAGGCATTCTAAGAATCTTGGAGAGTCAAAGGATCTCAAGTTTGACTAAATTTATGTGATAAGATAATAATATTTATGACACCAATTAAGTATCATTAGATTCTTTATTAATTATATTTTTATAGTGTACCTATTTGATGTTATAAATTTTTGTAATTTTCTCTATAATTTTAGTCAAACTTAAGATGTTTTAACTCTCAAGATTCTTTAAATGCCTTGTAATTTGAAACGGATGGAGTAGTTTATTACAGTAGCTTTTGTAGAGCATTTTGTATGTCTGGCATATCTGGGTTAGCGAGAAGAAAAGTGAGACGGATTGAGCAAGCTGCTAAGCTGATCCGTGCCATCATCGCGCACGTGAATAAGCGAATTGCAGGCCTGCCATTGCTGCTTATGGTGGCGAACAAATTAGGTTTTCTTTTCTTTTTATTGTCCTTTGTGCCTGCTCACAGGCCTTGCCGTGCTGTACAATGTCGGCCAGTTCCCAGGCTCCCCGCAAGATATTTCTGGTTGGGAATTCGCCAACACCAACAAGATGCATGCGTATCCTAAATCCTTAAAGAAAATATACGCGCGTACGTACATACGGTTTCTTCTCATGATCCGAGAAGAGGGGCATGTGCTTCTCAACTTTCTCAGTTTGTACACTGCAGCAGTGCGTGCTGCTAGAGTATCTTTCTGCGTTGAATATGATAGTCCAAATTGGAATTTCCCGTAAAGGTAGTTATCCGAACTAATGACCCGCTGGTTCACGTGGCACGGTTGCGGGGAGCAAAGTCAGGAGTCAGGACCATGCTTGCTTGCCGTCGTCATACTCTCTTTTCTGCGATTACACCAACTGTTTGATTGCACAAACATAAGAGTGATCACCCAGAGCAGTCGTTGCTCTGTTTGATCTCCTAGGAATCCACACAAGGATAGAGCAAGCACTATATTTTCCCTTTTCTTTACTGTCTAACATTTAGGTTTTATACGAGTGTGCGTATCTTTGTATTAGAAAGGTAGAAGTTCGAAAATTACAAGAGTGGCCGTGCCCGGCCCTGCCGGATCCCAGAAGAGCTACATTTTTTTAAAATAACAACCCTAGGATTCAAAAGGATCAACCTAGAACACTTGTTCACCGAACCCTCCCCCTACAAGCTGGGAAGATTGCGTCGAGCGCCTCAGCGTCTGCGTCCGGAATGTCGGCCTTGAAGAAGGACTCGTACGAGTGCTTAGCCACAGAGGAGGGCGGTGCTGAAGGTTCCAGGAACCCCATCTTCCTCATGAGGAGCACTTCGCCGCGTTTGGACGCTAGGATGTGGTCCATCAGCTGAGCGGCAATCCACCTGCTCCTCTTGGGCGGGGTCCACCTGGGCGCCGCCTTTTGCCTAGGGGGAGAACTGATGAGGGGTGGTGGCCTCGCCACCCGGACCACCTCAGTGAACCTGGCCAGCCGCCGGGCTGCCTCCCCGGGAGAAGGGGAAGGCGACTCGTCCTCCGACAACGTCGTAGTGCACGCCAAAGGCGCCAAAGGCGCACCCGGCACAGGCGACGCCGGAGGGTCAGCCATGCACTGGGGAGCTGTCATAGGGCCCCTCGACGAAACCTGACCCGCCGGTGCGTCCCTCGGAGAAGGCGGGTACTCCTCCGAAGGCGCCGCAGCGGACGCCGGCGCGCCCCGCACGGGAGACGAGGGAGGCGACTCCGCCGTGCACTAAGGAGCCATCAACGTAGGGTCCCACAGCGAGGTCTGGCCCTCCGGAGACCGGCAACCCGGAGCCGGTGCGGCCGCTGACCGGGTGACGAGCACGGCGGCGAGCTCATCCATCATCGGGTCGACCGAGACGGGTAGATCCAGGGGGTCAGAGCGCGCACCGAGCGCTTCCGCTAGAGGGAGGAATGGGGCGGATTAGGTTTTGTTTGGATGTTATCAGATTCACCTCAATTCACATGTCTTTGGTGTGGATTGGGATGAAATTTAGTTCAAATTTCACTCCAATCCACCAAAATATATGGATTGATGTAAATCCGACTACATTCAAACAAGACCTCGAGGAATATACTGCATAGCCATACATGAGTTGATCTAAATTGTGGTTTTTAATTTCCCTTATTGACCGTTTCATTGGCCTAAAGACTATTTCTCGATCTATTATTTTGTAATTAGTCTCATTAGTCGCTACAAGTTGTGACTGGCAGTACTTCCTATACCAAGAGTCCTCGAGTTTTATTTTGACTCCAGGCTCCAGAAAACTCAGGAGCAGGCTGGGTGGATCTCATACTGTGATGGTTAAACTAATTATAAAAATCTACCCTTATAATTCACATGAATATCAGTCTCATTCTGATTCCTTGCTCTCTGAGGAAGAAAGTGAATAAGTCTACCCATGGCTGTAGACGGAACAGCTAGGACGATGTACCTTCTTCACGCCAAACTATACAAACAACAACAACAACATAGCCTTTTGTCCCAAACAAGTTGGGGTAGGCTAGAGATGAAACTCAAAAGAGACGAGAAATAGAGAGACACATAAAGAGACATAAAGGGTACAAGACAAAAAGATGTCACGGTTCAGGCACGTTGATTGCCAATCTCCAAGCGCTCCTATCCATAGCTAAATCCTTGGAGATATTCCACTCCTTAAGATCTCTCTTAACGGACTCGTCCCAAGTTAGTTTAGGTCGACCTCTACCGCTCTTTACATTATCGGCCCGCTTTAGAACTCCACTACGCACCGGCGCCTCAGGAGGCCTCCGTAGAACATGTCCAAACCATCTCAACCGATGTTGAATCAATTTCTCCTCAATTGGTGCCACCCCAACCCTATCCTGAATATCGTCGTTCCGGACTCTATCCCTCCTTGTGTGCCCACAACACCAACGCAACATACGCATCTCCGCTACACTCAATTGCTGGACATGTCGCCTTTTTGTAGGCCAACACTCAGCACCGTATAACATCGCCAGACGAATCGCCGTCCTATAGAACTTACCTTTCAACTTCTGAGGCACCCTTTTGTCACAGAGGACGCCAGAAGCTTGACGTCATTTCAACCAGCCGGCTGAAATTATATGCCTAACATCTTCATCAATGTCTCCGTCCTTCTGTAGCATCGACCCTAAATACCGAAAAGTATCCTTCTTGGCCACCACTTGCCCATCGAGGCTAACGTCTCCCTCCTCATGCCTAGTCGCGCTGAAATCGCACCTCATGTACTCGGTCTTAGTCCTACTAAGTCTGAACCCTTTCGACTCTAACGTGTGCCTCCATAGTTCTAACTTCCTATTAACCCCTGCCCTACTGTCGTCAACTAGCACCATATCATCAGCAAAGAGCATACACCAGGGATACTCCCTTGTGACATCATCACGCCAAACTACACACCGTCGTAAAGTGACAAGCAAGCTCTTGCTAGGTGATAGCTACGTACCCACAGTGAGCAGTACCTATATGAGCTAGCGTACAATAATGTCCCATGCTGCATGCATAACTATAACTATAACTATAATCTTTAACGAGGAATAAATCTCCAGGGCAGCGGGCACTGTTCAGCACCGTAGCCGACGGCATCGATGTATTGTTCACCATCTCAGTTGATGACATCCGTACACTGTTTATTACTGTAGCTGACGCTGTTTTTTTTGCTCCGCTAGTTTTTTATTTGCACACGCAAAAGGCCGGTGCAGCGGAATGCACCCCCATGCGCCAGTATGCTTTTATGAATTGTTTGCAGTTTTGTTCACAGTTGCATCTGACGTGGTCGGTCACCAGAATGAGCCATGGATGAGCTTTTGGTCCCGTTCGCTTGTGCTGAAAAACAAGCTAAAATACTATCCCGGTTGATTTTTAAAAAAAAACACTATTTCGACTGAAAAACAAGCTGGAAAATACGGATTATAAACCGGCGGAACATGGTTCGTTTTCTTGGAAACGTAGTTTCCTTCACGGGGAGTCCAAACCTCTAGGCTCTAGATTATTATATTCTGGTTTGTGGTTTGCCCCATATTTCTACATGAAAGACCAAAAAGAATGCAAGCAAACAAAGCAACATGACACGAGCAATTTCGTTGAGCGCTACTAGAATATATATATTCTACTTGTTTTTTTAGAATAATGCTCACTAGGTTCATGCGTAGTTGACGCCAAGCTTTTTTTTTCCGAGGGGAAGGAATTCTATATTTCTATATTAATATTAATAAAATAGCACAGTTACATCCATGTTTACATGTAAGTGTCTGGATGCAATATATATATACACGCTAAAGTATATCTAGGGGCGCCCCTAAATGGCAATCTTCACCTCTAAACCATGTTGACAACTATTTATAAATTCCAACCGTTGGAACTCAATAATGCCGACAGTAGTCAAAGGAGCATAAAAGGCATCAAAACTTAGAAACACAACATGATCCAACACCATGAAAACTTCCCAGGACGTATCTAACACGTTCAAAGAACATCGACTACCTCATTGTCGAAGATGATCAAGAGACAATCAATCTGGCACCGCCTGTACTAGCAATACTAGATCTAGAAGCCTGATACTTGTTCGGCCGTCACAAGACCAGAATCCAGCGAGCCGATAACCCATAGATGCAAACCGGAAACTCGTTTATCCTCCTAAACGCATCGACCCTGCAAAAACAAAAGCAACATGAAAACCATACGTGCTATATTTTCACCAATGGTTTTAACAAAACCAGAGGTGAAAATGTCATTGGTATAAACTATTTTTGTGGTAGTGCTAGTCCATGTTGAAGCTCTACTAGTCACGCTCCTGGTCACCAAGTCTCTCCCGATCAAGGTATACTAAAGGTACTGAAGTCACAAAATCTCCCCATGCCACCTGTTCACTACTAGGTATGGAATGCCACACAAGGCCTCCACCAACCAAAGATAGTGTCATGAGTCACCAAGTCTCATAGTTGCCACGGCAGTCACCCAATTCGATCACAATGCCAAATGCAAACCAAAGGCAGGTGTGAGTCACACAATCTCACTACCTTCACCTGATCGTGCGCACAAACGTATCCACTAGTACAAACTGCCTTTTAAGAGGCAGACAAATACCATTTCCATAGGAGAGAGGCTCATTTGCCTCTAGATGATGGTCACTCTAAATCACAATTTATAGAGTTGACGTCTCTAGAAATGAATTTCGAGAATAAAAAAAATCTCGGTGAGCCTGTTGTACAGGCCTACCGAGCCTAAGCCCGTGGAGGAAGCCGACACTGGCCCGTCAAGAAGCCCGCCGACCACCATGGAGCTTGTGGAGCTCATGCTCCATCACCACATGTTTCGCTGGATCTGCAAGCCTTGGCATTGGATCTAAGGCTTTCTCGTTGATGCTGACCCACACAATGCCCCTAAGCTCTGGTTTATCGCTGGAACTTCACGCCTTGCCGTCGATAGCAGATCTAGGATAGGGAGAGAGTGAGCGCGAGCTAGAGAGGAAAGGATGAGGGAGGGAAGAAATGAGCACTCACCTTGCGACTCTAAATTAAAGAAGATGGATTCAGATTCAATATCGATCTAGGCAGTAGAATCACTACTAGAAATATCCACTTCTATGACGAAAATCTTAATGATGAATCTAAAACTGTCATAGAATATCGCTTTTTATGACGAATATTTACGTTTCGTCATAGATCAGTGGTGACGATCCTCAAACCCTCCTTATCTATGGCTAAATCAGGTATCGTCACAAGAAATGTCATAGAATAGAACAGGGTTTCATCACAGATCACTCGCGCGACTCATCTGTGACGATCTTCTTTAATACTGTGACGACTAGGGCTTTGTCATTGAACTAATTACACATCTGTGATGAAGTTTTCGATCTATAACGATCGACACTTCATCATAAATCTCCACATGGTCCTTTCTCCATCTGACGTGTACCTGTGGAACCTGCAGTTACTCATCCATGATGCTTGCAATTCGTCATAAAAGTCTCCACTCGGTCCTTTCTCCATCCGATGTGTACCTGTGGGATCCTTCTTCTCCATCCGACGTGTACCTGTGAGATAGCCATGTTACTCATCCGTGACGCTTGCAATTCGTCATAAAAAGTCTCTAGTCAGTCCTTTCTCCATCCGACGTGTACTTGCGGGACCCTTCTGCATCTGACCTGTGGGACCAGACGTCCGACATGTACTTGTGGGACCTGCAGTTACTCATTTATGATACTTGCAATTCATCATAAAAGTCTCCACTCGGTCCTTTATCCCTCCGACGTGTACATGCGGGACCCTTCTGCATCCGACCTATGGGACCCAACCCTGTGGGGCCCGACGGCTTACGTGTCATGTCTACTTGTGAGACCTTTCTCCATCTCCATCCAACCTGTGGGACCCGACCGTCTTCACCATTGCGCTAGATGCCTGGTTGTGTTGACCTATCTTTGAAGTCCTTATAGTAGTATATTCTCTGTGTGAATGCCCTACAGGTTGACCTATATATCGGATATCCACTGCAAGTGGAAACAAATCTGTGCCTGTTGAACTTACGGCGGTGGCGATAGCGGAGGATCCCCGGTGTGCTGTGCTGGCTCAGGCGTCCTTTTGGAGCGTAGTGGCAATGCCGTCCGTGTCCATTGTGTGCCACGACCACTGTTCGCCTAAACGGCCGTTTAGTCCGTTTAAACACCGTTTAAACGGTAAACAGAAGTCAGCCATGTTGTTTAGTCCATAAACGGTGAATTAAACGGTTGGGTCATTTAAACCCGTTTAAACCGTTCAATCCCGTCTAAACGGTCTAAACAAAATCAGATTAAACGTGATTAAATGAGCTAAGCAACCATTTAATCCATAATTAAGTGAATTAAAGGACTACCTCTATCACAATCAACATGAAACTAATTAACATTGTAATTATATGAAGTGTTGTGGGATTTAGATTTCTTCCAACAAGATTATTTGGTAGAATATTTGATTTTTACATGTGTAAATATGTATGGGTTCTAGCAAATTTTATTTTTACCTACATAAATATGTATATTTTATTGTTATTGTACAAAACCGTTTAGTTCGTTTAACTCCATTTAAACGGTCTAAACTCTAAACGAAGGGTGACCGACTGTTTACCGTTTAGCGTTTAGGAAAATATTGGCCACGGCAGAGATAATAGATCCGATCTGTAGGTCCCCTTTCTCGCCTTTTCCTGTTCGCTTCACTATTTTGGTCCTTGCTTGAACATAAGCTATACAATAAACATTCTAGCGTTTGAGATCTGGTTAGGCCAATGATGATGAAAAGAACTAGAAGGTGGCACTGGTTGGTTTTCTGCTGATGTCTTGGTTTTCTGCATATGTTCAGTGTTCTTACTGTAAATGTCTATGTGCAACTAGGCCTGTTAATTGTCAAGTACTTGCTTGATTATACCTATCTGTCTTGGCAAACAAACAGACCCATTGGTTCTGCCTTCAAAACTGTTATAATTGTCATCCTCTTAATCTTTGTCAGTCTCCTATGAAAAAGAAGCTCTGAGGTCGTGTACTGATTGTAAGTGTGATGGTTAGACTTGATTTAGCTAGAATTTTAATGGTTACAGCTCCATTAACTGCTACTCTAGTACCATAAAAATTGTTAATGGTTGTTAAAGTTACACTTTGGTATGAGTTGAGGACTTCACTGATGGATCTTTGTTGGATTATTTTCCTCTTAAGTGATCTCATGACCGAGCAAGCTCTCAACAGACGAAATGGAGGAGGCCCCAAAAAGAGGAACGCACTGGCCAGCCTCACGGACGATGTCGTTATCGAGGTCCTCCGCCACCTCCCTGCCTGCTCCTTGTTCTACTGCAAATGTGTCTGTCGCTCCTAGAACCACCTCATCTCGGACTACAACAACCATAAGATGTTGTCCCGGACTCTGGCCAGCTTCTTCTACGACACCCACCAAGGCCATCGACACTACGCCAACGTCACCGGTGAAAACCCAGTTGTCCTTCTTGCCCTTCACCTTGGTCATTGTAGCTGTCTGTTGGTAGAAATTAAGTGCAACTAAAATATGAAGGATTCCGCAAGCGCACAGAATATACCATTGTAGCATTTTACCGAGAGTAAATCAGGTATCGTTATTTATATTTTACCATAGGGAAGCAAGGGTTAAAGAATCTAATAATTCACCATCATGTATCTACTAACTTAGTAAACCAACTAGACTAAAGCAGGGGGTAAATGATATATGATAGGTATATGAATAAAAGCACACATAGGAGAATTCTATGATAAATGAGTAGCTAGCTAAAGTGAGAGGACAACAGGAGAGATCAAGGTTCCTATGTACTTCTCTATTACTTTGGTTCTTTAATAACTAAAGCATGAATAGATATAGCGATCATACACATGACACTTTGGAGCAATAGTACCTTTCTGACTCTCGAAAGAGACTGGGAAGAAAGTAGTCGAGGGAAGGCTGCCAAAAGCTCTACAAACATCAACCCGAATGTGGTGGATTACGAAGGCCTTACAGAGCTGTCACCTCTGGGGCTACCACAACTATACGTGGGGTTGAGCGCAACCTCAGGTAACCTATAGCCTAGACACCATGCCTAAACTATCGATTACTACTCTAGCTATGCGTAATAACTAAAGCACTCAATACGAGCTAAGATCCCATGCCAAGGTATAATAACTATACTAACCATACATAATAAAGGCATAAAGTAAATAGAGAAGATGAAAATATATAAAGCATAAGTCTTGTAAAGAATAGATACAAAGACATACCAAATCTCTGAAGACTTCTCCAGAACCGGAGCGCAGCTCCGCTCTCCCTAACTCCCATCTAGATCTAATCTACTACATTGGAATGTCTAGCCCTAATTCTCTAGGGAGGAGATGTCATCCTTTCATGGGACACCTCTGCCTCTGATCCTAGCTGAGAGATAATGAAATTAGGGTTTATGGGATGCCTCCTCCAGGGTCCAGGGGCCTTGCTTATATAACCCTCTAGGAAGCACCATAGCCGTCGGATCAAACCGACCTCAATGAACGATTATTATTCATCCTCAAAGGCGGTGGAGGCAGGATCCACGAGATCGCCTCTGATTGGCTCTGTAGCCCGGGCGCCCGCCCCTACCGCTTGGGCGGCCGCCCGGCTTCCGGGCCCGTTTCGCCTCCGGTTTGTTTCTAGAGTCTTCTCGTACCTTCTAGATTATAGAAAAGTTGTGTGTAGCCCGTTTGTCTCTATCAAAACCTGACTTGTGGGACTTCCTTAGTTCTTTTTAGCTGACACCCTGCAGAAACAGACATTCACCAAAACTCATGGAATTCCGTCAGTAGACCCCTATATAAGTGGTAAATATGTTTTAGGTCCTTTTTCATGTTTCATTGACGGTTAAAATTGATACTTATCTACCGTCAACACTGTCTCAGATATCTACAATGGCCTCATCCTATGCTGGTACCGAGGGGCTGATGGTTTATACCGCCATGTTGTCTGCAATCTAGCAACCAAGAAGTTCAAGTAACTACCGCCTAGCATCCATTATGTTGGTGAGGCTCAATTGGGGTTCGATCCGATAGCCTCCTAGCATTTCCGTGTGATTGAATATATAGAAGAGGAGCAGGATGATGAGTGCATGGGTGTAGAAATCTACTCATCTAAAACTGTAGCACCGATCTATAAGGAATCTAAATGGGAACCGAATACTTGTGTGACATTTGAGAGATCAGAAACTGTGTATCTTAACGGTTGTTTGCACATTATGAACTACTCGTAGTGTTACATACTGTTGTGGATATGGAGGGAGAGATATGAAGGAAAATTCCTAGGCTACGTGGTTCTTTACCCTCCATCCATCAAGCTCAGGGTCACTTGTATGTATGTACTCTTCATGGTCGCAATATGTCCAATCTTAAAATCTGGATCTTTGAAGACTATGGTACTAATAAATAGACATTGAAGTATACTGTCAGCACTCTGCAGGTGTTTGCGAAGACTAACATTGAATTTGGTTACTTGGATGTTGTTGAGTACTACTCAATAGTTCACCCAGAATGAAATTTGCTTCTCTTTGTTGGGGTTGAGCAGGAAAATGACATCGTCGCATATAACATGTACAACAGAAAAGTTCATGTCATCACTACATGCTACACATTACAGTGCATTTTTGAAATGTGGCGTCCTGCCACAAATCAACTGCAGACCTTACTATCTTCCCTATGTTCCATTATTCTCAGAGTTGGAGTTATTAGCAGAGGAGTAAATAAAGTTTCATGATGTATCTCTCTGCCATGAAATGTTTAAATGGATCAATGTTGTTTGATTGTCTATGCATATGTTTAGTGTTGTTAATGTAAATGCCTATGTGCAACTTGGCCTGTTAATTATCAAGTGCTTTCTTGATTATGCCTATCTGTCTAGGCAAACAAACAGGCCCATTGCTTCTGCCTTCAAAACTGTTGTAATTGTCGTCCTCTTAATCTTTGCATGTCTCCTCTTAATCTAGGCAAACAAACAGGTGTAAGGTCCAAATGGCTAGAGGGGGGTGAATAGCCTATTTAAAAATCTACAAGCTTCACTAAACAACCACGTTAGTATGAAAGATGGCTAAGCGAATTCTAGCGCTAGCTCAACTACACTATGCAAGCCACCTATACAATTCTAGTGAAGCAAGGCTATGATCTCTAATACACACCAACAAGACTAAGTCACTAAGCTACTTACTCCTATGTGAAAAAAGCTACACTAAGCAAACTCCACTAGAACTAGTACAAGAAAGTAAAGAGCAAGTGACTTGATTCTTATACCAACGATGTAGAGACGTAAAGCACTCGAAGAATAAATCACAATGATCAACCACAAGAGAAATCCTCGGCAAAGAGATGACACAAGATTTTTACCGAGGTTCACTTGCTTCCCGGCAAGCTACTCCTCATTGTGGTGATACACCCACTTGTCGGTTCGCGAGCTAATCGACTATCAAGAGTCGAGCCCTCGGCGGGCGCCGCACAACCGCACACAAGATGGGGATCCTCCAAGCCACGAGCTCCACTAGAGTATTCAATTTGCGAACTCCCACGGGGAAGGATCAAGAACCCCTTACAACACTTGGTGAGGGCTCCAACAATCTCCAATTGCGAGCTCAATCACCTCAGCTGCTCCAAGCCGTCTACCGTGTCGGGAAACACGGAAGAGTAACAAGAAATCCGCAGCAACTCGAAGATCAAGTGCCTCTAGAATACAACTCTCAAGCAATGCACTTGAATCTCACTCAATCTCACTCAAGATGTGCAACCAAGCAAAGAGATGAGTGGAGGGGTTGTTCTCTAGCTCAAAAGATGTCTCTAGGTCTCAAAATGTGCAAGAGTAACCCTCAAACCCCGGCCAACTTCTATTTATAGCGAAGGGGTACGCAGCTAGCCGTTACCGGATGACACAGTTAAAATCACGCTGACCGGACGCTCCGGTCAGGGTGACTGGACGCGTCCGGTCACTACAGGACAAGCGAAAACAGTGCGCGTCAGAAGTTACCGTTGCCGTGACCGGACGCGCTCTAGCGTTTGACCGGACGCGCTGCACCTGGCGTCCGGTCGGAGTCCAGTAAGCTCCCACCGCGACCGGACGCGTCCGATCGCACGTGACCGGACGCGCCGCGCGTCCGATCAGCCCTCCGCTGCACTCTGCTCCTCTGGACGCCTGACCGGACGCTCCGGTTCCATGAGGGACCGGACGCGCCGGTTGCGCGCTCTTCTTCTACGCCCAGGTGAACTGACCGGACGCGCTGGTCAGGCCAGACCAGCGTCCGGTCACAAACCCTAGGCGCGCTGCGTTGAACTAACCGGACGCGTCCTGTCAAACTGGGACTGCGTCCGGTGCAGCGTCCGGTCACCACAGTGACCGCCGTTCGCCTCCGTTTCTTTTTCAACTTCCGGCGCAGTAGAAAATAGACGTTTCACTTCCCCAAAAAGCGCCAAATCCCGCCTCGCAAGCTCGGCGGGAGGGAGAGAGGAACCCAAACCCCTCTCTACCACTTAAACTCCACCGCCTTCGCAAATGTGCTAACACCACCAAGTGTACACCACAATGTGCATGTGTGTTAGCATTTCACAAACATTTTTCAAGGCGTTATGTTAGCTCTCTACTAGATCCTAATGCATATGCTCAAGACATTGATCTAGTGGCACTTGATTCCCGAGCTAACTGTGATTGCCCCTCTTGATAGTCGGCTATGTATCCTAAATCCGGTCAATCACTTTTCTACTCATCTTAGACCGGCAAAAGGAAAACCCTATGGTTATACCTTTGCCATGAGCTCTTAGATCCTTCTCCTCCACTTGATCATCATGTCCATCATATTATGTGCATCTCCACCATGATCGTCATTTCATGTCCATGCACCATTTCTTTGTGATCTTGTGGCCACCACTCCTTGCCACGTACACCTTCATCACATGTGTTGCTTATGCCTAACTCAAAACACTTAACACATGACATTAGCAACTTGGTGTCATTAATTACCAAAACCAAACTTGGGCTTTCAATAGGCCCATGAGCTCGTATACTGATTGTAAGTGTGATGGATAGACTTGATTTAGCTGGAATTGTAATGGTTACAACTCCATTAACTGCTACTCTAGTTTGAGTTATATATATCTATGTGGTGCTACTCTAAATGTGTTGGATTATTTTCCTCTTCAGTGATCTCATTATTGAGGAAGCTCTCATCATACTACACACTAACAAAATGGAGGAGGCCCCCAATAAGAGAACGCACTGGTCAGACTCACGGAGGATGTTGTTTTTGAGATCCTCCGCCGCCTCCCCGTCCGCTCCTTGTTCTGCTGCAAATGTGTCTGTCGCTCCTGGAGAAACCTCATCTTGGACTCCAACAACCATAAGAATCTACCCTAGACTATGGCTGGCTTCTTCTATGACAGTGAGGACAACAATCGACACTTTACCAGTGTCCCTGGTGTACGCCCCCTCCTTGGAATTCTTGCCCTTCAACATTGACGATGTAGCTATCTCAGATTGCTGCAACGGCCTCATCCTATGCTGGTGCCTTGGGGCTGATGGATACCGCTATGTCGTCTGCAATCTAATGACCTAGAAGTTTAATATACTGCCACCTAGCAGCCATGATGTTGGCCATTCTGTCGGTGAGGCTCGTTGGGGTTCGATCTGACAACCTCCTCACACTTCCATGTGATTGAATATGTGGATGTCGACGTTGTGTGCGCAGGTGTGGAGATCTACTCATCTGAAACTATAGCATGGATCTATGAGGAATCTGAATGGGGTGAGCATACTGATGTGACATTTTACAGATCATCAAGTGTGTTTCTTAACAGTTGTCTACACATTATGAGGCACTCTGGGCAGTACTCTATGATACTTGTTGTGGATACGAAGGGAAACACATGGAGGAAATTTGATAGGCCTAGTGGTCTTCAACACTCCATGCATCAAGCTCAGGGTCACTTGTGTGTATGTACTGTTGCTGGTCCCAATAATTTTAAGCTTTCAATCTGGATCCTTGAAGACCATGGTACTAATAATTGGACATTTAAGCATACGGTCAGCACGCGGATCCTATTTGGAAGGATTAATATTAGATTTGGTTACATGGAAGCTATGGAAGCTATGCAAGCAGAACTTATTGCTAATGGGCAGCAACTAATGACCAGTGCTGATGTTGTTTCCAAGGTTCTCTGCCTCTCCTAGGGCAAGCCCCCCTCCCAGGCAAGCAAAAAAAACTTTTTTTAAAGAATGCTGGTATCCTGAGAAGCTCCACCAGAGCAGAGACATCAGCGGAGTTGACACTTTGTGAGCAGCTTGCTGGTGAACAGGAAAGTATCGCTGCCCTTGTTGAACTAGTGGATGAACTGAAGAGGAAGGCAGAAGAGTCTGAAAGGGAGTTTGAGGAATTCAAGAAACGATAATAGGAGGAGTACAATAGGCTCTGTGAGCAAGTCATGCGCTTAAGCTCTCCTGGTAATTAACTCTCAGTCTTCAACTCCTGCGGCTTGATGTGGTGAACATTTGTGGTCTATTATATGGACTCATGTGATGGTTTGTTGTGGTGATACTCTGTCAGTGGCTTGCTGCTGATGTGTGAAATGTTAATTGTTGGTATTTGATTGCCACCTTGAATAATTATGTTGTCAATCTATGTAGTAGTGATGATCTCGAATTACTTTTATGATGTAATTAGTCCTGCACGCGGTAGAACCAGGACAGGCCACGTGATCAAATAAAAATGCGACACGTGGACCAACCAGTGCATGACACGTGAATTGGTCAGGGCACAACACGTGGGCTATTAAAAATCTGACACGTGGAAGGAAATCATCAAGCCACATGGACGTATAAAAATACAACACATGGACGAACAGCATCATGACGTGTGGTCAGATAAGAAACGGACACGTGGACCAATAATAATATGACACGTGGTCTAGTGAAAAAGTGACACGTGATCCAACGGCAACATGACACGTGTGCCAGTAGAAAACTAACATCTAGAACAACAGGAAACCGACACGTGGTCCAGTAAGAACCTGAAATGTGCAAGAAACAGAGATGGTCATCTTGTGCAATAAGAAGGTGACACGTACCCGAACCATCTCTAATGCATCCGACTATAGCATGTACACGTGGAAAGCGTCTCCAACAGAAGCACCCACCAGCGTGGTAGCCCCCTGCCACGCATGCCAAAATAGTTCTATGACGTTCTGTTTTTCGTCACAGATCAAGCCACTTCTATGATGATTTGCGAAAACCATCATAGAAGTTCAAGTATGACGCGACTTCTATGACAAACCGGTTTTCGTCATAAATTCGTCATAGAGCTGAAATTATGACGAATTTGGCTCCTTCTGTGACGAAAGCAATTTGGCTCCTTCTGTGACGAAAGCTGATCGTCATAGAAGTGGATATTCCTAGTAGTGAATCTTTGGAGAAGATGGACTCGTGTGGATCTGGTGAACTCAGGCACATGTAGACCTAGGTGGTGGACGCAATGGTGGTGATGTTGTGAAGGTTAGCCTCGCCCTTGTTGAAGGTAGAGGATGGGAAGAATTCACAAAACCCGCTGGAGGCACCGAGGAAGGTCCAAGACGCCACAGCGTGGTCAGTGTTGAACTCATTGCTGATGATGGTGTGATGCCCCAGAGGTTGGCCTCACCCTCGAAGGAGGTGGAGGAGAGGGGAAGAGCACAAGGAACCTGTTAACCTGAGGAAGGGTAGTGGCAGTAGTGGCATCTTGGTGGGGATTTTATGGGGAGAGATGGGAGAGATAGATAGGGGGAGGGGTAGTGGCTGATAGAGAATGAGAGTGGGGAGAGGCGGCACTGGGTTGATGGGAATGGGCTTGGGCCTCTCTTAAGAGGTTTGCTCTAAAGATAGTTCTTAGTTTTAGAGACGGACCCATTAAGATGCTCGTCTCTATTTATTGATTTTAGGAGGCAATGGATTGTTGGGCTGCCTCCGTACATAGACCTGCTCTAAAAATAGCTAGGTATTTTTGGAAACGGTGTTAACTTTTGTCCGCCTTTGTAAATGAAATGGATTGTCTCCTATAATCAATATTGCGATAGTGATCCACTTGTCATATGCATTTAACAAGATCACCATTGCAAATATTTATCATGTATATCATGCTAATTTCATGGGGAGAGAGATGGAAGAGATGAGCACTCACCCCGTTGGATCTACACTTCCGACTTTGAAGAAGATGGATGCGATATCAATCTAGGCAGTAGAATCTTCAGAGAAGATGGACTCGTGTGGATCTGGCGAACTCAAGGCGCATGTAGACCTAGGCGATAGACACAATGGTGGTGATGTTGTGTAGGCTAGCCTCGCCCTTGTCAGAGGTAGAGGATGGGAAGAATTCATCAAACCCGCTGGAGGCACTAAGGAAGGACCAAGACACCACAGCGTGGTCGGTGTTGAACTCGTTGCCAATGATGGTGATGCCATAGAGGTTGGCCTCGCCCTCAAAGGAGGTGGAGGATGGGAAGAGGACGAGGAACCTGTTGGAGCTAAGGAAGGGTAGTGGAGGCAGTGGTATGGTGGGGATTTTATGGGGGGAGATGAGAGATAGATTGGGGGAGGGGCAACGACGGATAGAAAATGAGAGTGGGGAGAGGCGGCGTTGGGTTATGGTTCTTGATAGTTTTATATATGAGCAGTTATATTGGGCCCATGAGTGCTGTCGCATGGGAATGGGCTTGGGCCTCTCTTAATAGGTCTGCTCTAAAAATGACCCTTATTTTTAGAGACGAGCCCATTAAGATGCTCGTTTTGATTAATTGATTTTATGAGACGATGGATTGTTGGATTGCCTCCATAAATAGATCGACCTGCTCTCATAGCTAGGTATTTTGTAAACAATGTTAATTTTTGGCCGTCTTTGTAAATAAAATGGATCGTCTCCTAAAATCAATATTGCAGTAGTGATCTAGTCGTCATATGCATTTAACAAGATCACCATTGCAAATATTTATCACGTATATCATGCTAATTTTCTGGATTAAGATATGTCATAATTTGTCTAAATTTGTACCATATATAGTGGCTATGAAAACTAATGGAGACAAAATAAAGAGCAACACATAACATAAAAAAATCTGCGGGTAATCTGCAATCATCATGAGATAAATATATTGGAAGGGTCTTCGACCACACATAGGCTACGTTTTTTTTTGGTGGAGACACATTAGGCTGTGATTTTTTTATGAAGACACACAGGATGTGGTACCTTTGCATAAATAAAAGATCAAACTTGGAATCCCATGTAAATAGGCGCGGTACGCGTAGCGGGACTCAAACCGGAGCTGGAGTTCCTGGGAAGAAATTAAACCGTTTCCGCGTTCTCTTTTTTCATGCCCATTCATCGTCAGCTTCAGCTACAAACATTTGCTCGTTCCCAATGCATTTCTCCACTGTCTCTCTCCATCGGAGCTTTTGCGGGTAGCGTAGTATACTTTTTTCTCTCTCTCTCTACTATGTCCACGAGTATCTGTCACGTAACTCGAACTGTATATCCATTTTGTAACAAACAAAACAGACCTACACATCAACAAGCTGAACTGTCCCTGCGTACCACGCCCAAAGACACATATAAAATTCATATTATTTTTGCACATTTTTAAGACCAGCAAACATGTTCGTGCATTGCATGAAACTCAATAAGAAGTATGAGTCTAAGAGCATCTCCAAGAGATTAGCCCAAAAAACTAGCTAAATTTACTGATTCAGTTACTTTCTAAAATAGATTTAACAAGAGTACTCCAACAAACTCTGTAAAACCAAGAAAACGGATGGCTAATGAGGTAGGCTATCCAAAAGTAGAGAGCAAATGAGGTGGGATGGAGAACTATTAAATTTGGAGAGTCATTTACAGAGTCTGTTGGAGATGTTTTTCCTTTAATAATAGCCAAATTTACTTTTAGAAAATGATTTGGCTAATCTCTTGAAGATCGAGATGCTTGTCGATGTTTTACCACCGATAGCCTGTCACGGAGGTACCCGGGACAGTTGTTCGGGCTTCGGCGTATGCAGAACTCGACGGTTAACGCAAAAGACAGTCGATTTATACTGGTTCGGGCCCTCGTGATCGAGTAATAGCCTTTATGTCCAGTCGGCGTTAGACTTTGCGTTGGATTGATTGTTATAATCGTGTGTTCTTACAGGGGGTGCCAATAGCCTCTCTTTATATAGGTAGAGACGGCTATGGTGCTGTTACAGTCTTAGTCGGATCCAAAGAAGGTGTCCTGATCTAATTACAGAAGGTACTTTCTATTAGGAGTCCGGCTAGTTTGGCCTGTTCTACTCAGAATCGACGTCGTCTGTCATCACGCCTCTTCTGTCTAGCGGTGGGCCAGGCTAGGGCCCATTGCCAATAATTGTTTTGATGAGGAACCCTGTGGGTCCCGTATCAACAAGCCCCGAGCGTTTCATGGTTGAACTCGAAAGCCTCCTTACTTCCACAAGTCTTATTAGGAGAAGCAAGCCTGATCCGGGTTCTTTCGAAGAGAAACCTTGAAGTGGCCTTTCCTGAAAAAATCCTTGAGTGATGTGCGCTTTTCCTTGAGTGATGTGCGCTTTTTTGGAGAAAAAGTGCACTAATTGAGTGTAGCCCCCCGAGTCTCTTGCTATTTAGAACAAAAAGTTAGAGGGTCTTGATTCTTTCGAACTGAAAAAACTAAAAATCTCTTCTGAGGATATGTACCTTGTAGCCCCCGAGCCTGTGTCCGGGTTCTTTTATGAAAAGAACTCAGACGAAGGGTCTTTTTGTAGTTTACTCAAATAGCTGGAGTCTTTTAATGTCTTTTTGTCAGAGGTAGTTGCTGGTTGGCCGTTGCGTAGTAAAGACAGCATAGTCACAGGTCGCACAATATTGAAATATTCCTTTGGATATGCCGTCCTAGTTTGCTTTAGCTTCACATGTTGTCATTTTTTCTGACTTGCTTTTACTGCTTTGTACTTTCTTCCTGGTGGTTGTCAGGTTGAATCTGTTGGTGGACTTGGTGTATGTGTACCGCTCCTTTGTCTATAAATACCCTCCTGGCGAGCTGTTGTAAACCAGTGAAGTCTTGGTGTAGAGCTTGAAGCTTGTAGTCATGAATATGATGGTTTATGGGGTAGAGCAGCCCCTGGGCGTGAGTTGGAAATCTTGTATTGCTTGTAGTAGATGGAAGAAGTCTTATGATAGAGGTTAGAGGTAGACTAATCTCTCAGCGGTATTGCGCTGGGTAGTCCATTCTGGCAGATGGAATAAGACTTGTGATGTTGGATATGTTCCCTCATCCAACAGTTCCGAGTTGATCCTTCTAGCCTGCCTCGCAACTGTCTGGTGCAGATCAGCACCTGATCTAGCACCACATCTATGGCAGAACCGCCTAATCTAATACCCTCCCAAGAGTACTTGTCTTCCATTAGACACTAAGTACCCAAGAGAGTGCACTAAACTCTGCGATTCCGTCGAGCACACCCGAGGGAGAACTCAAAAATCCATATTTTTACCTCAGGATCATAAATGAGAGATAAAGCTTACAACATCTTTGTCATTTCTTACATCACTTTTAGTACAACATCAGAGTAATTCATTATTTAGTTATAACAGCGGTATGTAAAATGTTATCAGAGTTTTAGCAGAATGGAAATCATTTAAGGTCAAGTTAAATTTTATCATGAAGAACATTTATATACATGAAATGATAACAGGTGGTAAATCTTTACTTTGTAAAACATTTTTGGTGAGAGTTATAAATCAACTCTATATCCGCAACATAAAGGAAATCCTCACTGAGCCCACCAGGAGGTTTCCACACACAAATATCAGCTCCAAACAGCTGTCACCTGCAACAGGGTAGAACAAACCCTGAGTACTCAATTGTACTCCGCAAGACTTACCCGTCAGAAGGAAAGAAAGACTCCAAGGATATGCAAGACTATCTGGCTTGTGGGTTATTGCAACTGCAGGAAGCATTACTAAAGGTGCATCCTTATATTAAATTTTTATTAGCAGTCATCAGTAGTTCATTAACCAACTATTCTAGGTAAGTACCTGTCTACTTTCAAGCAAAGGTTGAGCCATCAGAACCATCTTGCCATCTTTCATCTTTCAGTTCTTACTATGGTGCCAGATCGTAGTCAAGTCGTACCGTCATGTAGAAACGGCGATTCGCGAATCAATGTGCCCAGCTGGGTACCCTGAAAAACACATACCTCGCTTGCACCCCAGGCACAAGCGAGACCAACCCATTCCACTCCTGTCACGGGTTCCAGGTCCCCGTCCAAACTTAGACTCCAAGCCCCCACCCTTGAGGCCCAGCCTCAAAGTGGTGCTTAGACCTCCACCTATCCCCGCCTCCAATCAGTCGGTCCGGAAAGAGCCGGAGCCCATGACAAGAGAGTAACAAGCCTTCCCACTCCCATAAGCAAGTATGTGCTCAGGATAATAAGTCTGTGACTTGACCAGGGTCCAATGCAACGGACGGTCCTTAATCGACACAGGCGGGACAATTGCAACCAGAGCCTCGCTCGGATTGCCCAACCAAGTCCAAATCCAATTCCAAGTATAGTCCCGCCCAATATCCAATTATTATCCATATATAATCCATGTGATAGTAACATGATAATAGTAACAATAATATATTTCCTATCTCTCGCAAGTGACAGGCAATCACTCGACTTCTACCGAAGTCCTATAGCATAGCAATCTATACGATCCTGACATACTAGTAAGACTCATGGGATCAGGATATATATATATATATATATGCAAGTGGGTTTCATTCAACTCCTTGAAACTTAATGCACAAGCATAAAATAAAGTGCAGAATAATAGAGGTTATGCACAGGGCTTGCCTGGGTAACATATAACCAAATGTTAGTATGCCATCTCCGGGGCACGTTCACCAAGGTACCATCTTTTGGATTAACGCCAAATCCTTCGGTTGATCCATCGATCCATCATCGTTCCTATTATGATTTACGCGAATGCAACGTAGATACATAAGTAAAAGACAGCAATCACAACTCTCGTCGTACGACTATGTCTTGCAAGCTAACGAGCTAGCCACACACCAACTCACTAGGCCACGTATCCACGTTGTCGATTCAAACGTTATTTCTCAACAAGTATTTTAGTTATATAAACCCGAGTTGTCGCGTTATTCATTTTATTGATTTACTACATATTCAAACTAGAGCTTATTAATTATCCTAGCAACTAATTATTTTGGAGCTACAAAAATTACAGTGGACACCTAGTAGTACTAGAAGTTTACTATAAAATTTCTAGGATTAATACTATCACTGATTATTCATAACAATTCTTACATGTTCATGTTTGATAATATTAAACGTCTCAAAGTAATTAAAGTAAGCCTAAAAATAGTATAAAACTACACGAACCAACTAATCCTTTAGATAGATCATGATTTTAGGAAACTAACAAAATTGGTTTCGAAATTTTTGGACACCTACAACATTGTATATTAATTACACAAGTTTTATTATTGAATCTAAATCAGAAAATGTTCTTGAAACGAAAAGAGCCGGTGGCACTTATTCGGCCCAGCAACCAGGCGGCCCAGTGCGGGGGCAGCTGTGCACGCAGCGGGCCAGCCCAACAGGCGGCCCACGGTGGGAAGTCCGCACCCGCGCCTGTTTAAGCAAAAGAGACCCTATCCTCTAAGTAATTCATCCGAAGCCAAAACCCTATTTGCATCACTCACTGACATTCACGCTTAACCCCTTGGGTGCTTTCCAATTCTAGCGCGCACGCCCTTGGCAACTCCACGCGCGACGACATGGCGCCGCCCGCATTCAACGGCCATGCCGGGGCACCGGGGCCCACGACGGCCTCACTGGGAAGCCGAGCGCCATCCAAGGTTCGCGCAGCGACGTTGAGTTGCAGTTGGGGACTCGAAGGGGTACCCAACCCTGCCAACCACGGTGGCGGCCGAAGCAACGTGGTTAGCGACGGTGGTGAGGCCGTCCCGGCAGCTACGACCTCATAGACCAAAATGAAAAGGCGAAAAAGCATCAAGATCTTACCCCGGACACGTCCACGGTGGTGGTTGAGGCGGAGGCGGCCTGTGCAAAGCTGGCCACGTGCACGGTGCAGGGCGGCGACGCACCGAGCTAGCACCCGTGCGCCACTCCAACTCCGGCGATGTCTCCAGCCAAGCTACTACGAGCATCGACAACGAACGGTCAAGGGCAGTCCAGGAGTGCGAGCAATCGAACTGACGCCGATCGTGGAAACTTACCCCCAATGTACTCTGTTACGACGGCTAACTGACCGGCGGCCACGGGAACACCAAACTGACCGACAACCGTGCACTTCTAGTTCTCGATGTGGGTTGGGAAGCTAGAAAACCTCCATGGCGGTTCTCGGGTGCAAGGAATTGGCTTGGGATGGTCGGGGCTATGCGAATTTGTAGGTCAAAGACAGCTCTGCTTCGGTCATGCCGTGGAGCGTGGCGATGACTTAGATGGCTCGGTCGAGGTCCTAGGTCGACTTACACACAGAGTCAGTGGCGTGCAGCGGGGGTAAGCACCGTGAGCTCGTCGTCTAATGTTGGGACGGGGCGACCTTGACTCAGCGGGAACGTGTCGTGCGCACCGAGACGGAACGGCCTGTCCATGGCATAACATGGGGAGCAAGGCGGGCAATGACGCGTTGCATCGCCGTAAAGACCGGGGTCATGGGCCTAGACTAGGCGGCAGGTCCGAGCTCGAGCCCCGCCCTCATTTTGATGGGTTGTGGCGGGCGCTGGCGTGCACGGACGGCAGCGGTGCAGCGGCCTTGGCCGGCCGCAGCAGCGGCACAGGCACGTGGCCACGAACGGTGTGGTGTGCGCGCAGCAGCTCAGCA
Organism: Saccharum hybrid cultivar R570; assembly: GCA_038087645.1. Classification (NCBI taxonomy): domain Eukaryota; kingdom Viridiplantae; phylum Streptophyta; class Magnoliopsida; order Poales; family Poaceae; genus Saccharum; species Saccharum hybrid cultivar. The sequence continues at coordinate 6,346,855 of JAQSUU010000113.1, forward strand.
CGGCGACGCACGAGAGCACAGTCGGCGCAGCTGGCAGCGGTGCACGGCACAGCAGCGGCAGAGCAGCAGACGACCGGGTGAGCGGAGTAGCCTGTGAGCGCCAGAGCGTGTGGTGATCGCGCACACTAGGCCAAACGGTCGGAATCGTGCGTTGCACGAAATTTAAAGCGTGCCAATCTTCGAACCTAGCTCGGTTGAGGCTTAACCAAAAACTGTAACCTAAAGCCGATACTAGCACCCAACTGGTGGAACAAACCTCGTGTCTAAAGAGAGACCAGAGAGGGAGATAGAGAAGCGCCAAAAGGAGCTAGTCACGGGAACATCGGTTCACGAGCAGAGCTCAAGGACACAGTTCATAACAGGTTCTAACGATGTTTGGTCAATTTTTAAGAAGACAGCGAGACACCCAACATGACCACTACCTACCCGGTGCTCAAGAGTCTACTTTGAAGTAACCCACTACACAAAAATATAAAGCTATTGATTAAGCGTTTTTGTTGGAATTCAGATGTCAAAAAGGCATTGTCCAGCACTATTGCAGACTTAGGGAATTCATGGTTTCCGTTAGAATTAACATCCTTTAGCACTTCTGCCCTAGTTTTAAATGGTCCAAACCACGCTACTCTCAACCAACAAACATCTCATGCCTTAGCCCACACCCTATACTAACTCATATAGACAAAACATGTAAGCACTATTTAACTATTCCGCACAAGATAATCCTCCAAACATGATACTTTTTAACTATAAGCTATTTTGCACTTGTGTTTATAGAAATTGTTTTCCGTGCCAAACGATTAAAATTATGTATTCTATTTTTTTTAGGATCATATTAGCATATCCGACCTAAAATCAACTAACTTAGAACACTTGTATAGTTTTGCCTAACTACATAAGTGAGCCACATAAGAGTCGGGTATCATTTCATGATCGATTAAAATTTAAAAAACCGAGAACTCGTTTTGTTAATTTCTTTTAGACCTTAATCGCATGCTAGTAACACCAGGGGTGTTACAATATCGGACTTGGGTAGACTGATGCCTGTGAGCCTCACCTGGTCCATGTTGTCCTGATGTGCCACTGACACTAATCTTAGATGCACTGTGTCCTTCCTTTGAAGAAAACAGTGTAGCCAATTAGATTGTATTATGCCGAGTAGCAACTAGGAGCACGTAGTCGTTTCCAGAGCCGTATTCCACTGGGTTCCTTATTGCTACCTTGTTCATCGTAGTACCGAGTTCGATGGGTCTTGTAAGATCTATAATCTTGTATCCCTTGAAGATATTGGTAATAAAAAGTCTTGTTTCTTGGAGTTATTGTCTTCTGTCTATCCGAGTACTTCTGAATGATCTCCGGGTTGTTTCTGAAACTTCTTTGCCTATATTGTAATTGCTAAGTTCTTTCTGAGAGTTCTGGGTTGAAACTACTCGGCAGCAATTTCTGTGGATGGATAAGTCTGAAATCTACCCATTGCACCGTTCCGTGTGAAAAGGTGTGTCGTTGTCATTTTGGTCATGTCAATGCAAGAAGGTAAAAACTAAACCGCCGTGTTGGTTGCCGTGTCTAGTGGGCCGTGTTTTTACCGTTATAAAGGTAAATACCCCATTTTCTTCATTCTCTTCATCTGCTTCACGCTTTTGCCTTTCGGTTTCCAAGCTTGCAAACCCTAGTCCCATCCTCCGGAGAGCCACCGTCGCCGCCATCATTGCCTATCCACCGCCGCCCGTCCCCTACGCATCTAGCTCGAGAGAGCGCCCTTGGTGTATGGGCAAGAAGGCAGCAGGCAACAAGAGAAAGGCCGTCGAAGTGGATCAAGAGAAGGCTCTTGAGGTGATCGAGAACCAAGAGTTCGTTGCCATGAGGACCGCGGTGAACATCTGGCCTGCTCCGAGCACCAAAGAGGAGCAATTGAAGGAGTTGGCCGATGAGGGCCTGATCCAGGAGAAGGGTCTTGCCAAGTGGAGGGCGCCTGGTGAGCATCGAGTTCCCTATCTCAACCCTAGGGAAATTGTTCTTTTCCTATCTTTCGTTCGTGTTGGCCTGTGTCTCCCTGCTTCTCCTTTCCTTCATCGTTTCTTTTGTTACTTTGATCCCTGAACCATCTCACCCCAAATGGGGTTTTACATCTCTTTGTCTTTGTTCATTTTTGTGAAACTTTCCTTGGAATCCTCCCTTCTATCACTCTCTTCCGGTATCTTTTCCGTCTGAAACAACACCCTACGTCCGACAATACTTCTGTCCTAGGAGGGTGCGGTATTCAGTTTTGCCAGAACAAGCAGAAGGAGTACTTCAATTACACCTTAGTTGACTCAGTGAAAGACTAGAGGACTGAGTGGTTCTACACCAGGAATATGGATCCTCCCCTTGCTGCGCATTCAGATGCCGGTCCGGTCATCAATGACCGGTGGGACAAGACGCTATTGATGACCAAGGAGCTCCAGAAAATCAAGCCGCTCCTTGACAGAATCAAGACCTTGAAACAACAAGGCTTGACCGGGTTCGGGATCGTGGCTAGCTACCTTTGTCATCGGGTTTAGTCCTTGAAGGCGAGGGAAACCTACGGCTTCGAGTATGCTGGGGCCGAGGACCCGTCCCGGATGGTTTCGACGAGGGAGCTGACGGAGGACGAAGTCTTGGAGTGCCTCTACAAGATTCTAAAAGGTGTGAGCGTCGTCCCGCATAGGGTTGACGAGTACACTGCCGCCAGTCCACCTCATGCTGTAAGTGTTTTCCTCTTTAAATTCATCGTTTTCCGTCTTCTTTGCATAGTATCTTGATGTGAGTTGACTTGATGTAGGAGTGGGGTGGAATTTTGATGACATACCCCCGCCACCTCCGAAGAACAGCCTGGTTGGGGCTAGGGAAGGCAGGGACCAAGGGGCCCTCGTGGGGACAGGTGAGTCTGGTGCTGCGGTCAGCTTACTGGGGGCTTCTTTGGCTGAACCCGGTTCGCTATACGTGGACTATGTCCCCGAGTTGTGCCCCGTGCTGCCCGATCCACCGTGAAGAGGGTACTGGTGGATAGTTCTTCCATCAATGCATCTACTCCAAAGAGGCTTCATTCTTTGGGTGCGCAAATCACAGGTAGCACGCTCCTAGGTGAGCATATCATTGATTTCATTTTGCTCTTCTTTTATGGTCCCTTCTTTACTTGAGTTCTCTGTTTGTCCAGCTGGTTCCTTGGTGAACCTCGTTGAGGAAGAGGATGAAGAGGAGGACATGCCTCTCATTGCCTGCCGGTAAGTAGTCAATTCGAAACATCCAATCTTTGTTGTCTTCAACGATCCGGCTTCTTTTGGTTTTGATGTTCTCACCCTTTTATCAGTGGTCGTAAATCGTACCAAGGTTCTGGTGGAGTCATAGTGCCAGACCTGTCATCTCCTTCCCAAGCGGGTGTTGATATTTTGTCCGCTGCCATGCCTCCTCCTAAGCCAACATCTGGTTGGCTTGGTGGCATTGGTATGATGAAGAAGAAAACTGCCAAGTGAGTTTTTCTGACTTGTCTGCTCGGCTCTTTTCTTCTTTATCTGATTGTATTTCTGATGAGTTCTTTCATACTTGAAGGTTGGCGTTGACACCATCCCCTAGCCCCCAGTCAACTTCCACCTCCACCTAGATTGACGCTGCGCTGGTGGTTGCCTCTTCTCTGCCTGTTGGGTCCTAGGACTCAGAGCGTACTGTCAATGTGGCGGTGGCGGAGGAGGCGACCACCGTGGTTGAGCAGCACTTCGTCGATCAAGCGGAGTCCGCCCGGGTTGAGGAGGACGTGACCGTGGTGCATAACCTGGCTGCATCTGCGGCTGGAGTTGTTGTTGTTCATGACATGGCCTTGGTCGAGGCGTCAACTCTCTCACCACCTTCCCTTGGTGTTGTTCGCTTTGCAGGTGATCAACATCTGGCAGATGAGGTGTTGAGGGAGTTCGACCCTGCCTTCCGTCTTTGTGAGTTGTCCTCTTCATGGGCTAGCTTGATGGCGGGGGCGGCCTCTTTTGGAGACAAGTTACAGGTGAGTAATCTTTGTCCTTTGTTTTCTCTTTCTTTTTGGTTTGGTGTTTGCTTCTTTTGCCTTCTTCTTCTTATCTTTCCTTTTCTTCGTCTACGGCCTACTCTCGGAACCACTTGAGCTTCTTTGGCTCTGGCGAAGTTGAAAAGAAACTGGTCTCCAAGGTGAATCTCTTGAAGGCCAAGTTGGCTAGTAAGCAGGCCGAGCTTGACGCAGAGCGCCAGGGATGCCAAGTCACCGAAGGAGCTCTTCGCGCCCAAATTGGTGAATCGGAGCGGAGGAAGGTTGATCCCGTTGAGAAGATCATGCTGTCGAGGTCCATCGAGCTCTCGGATGCAAATCCGCCGAAAGCCCCTACCTGGCGCGCCAGCTGTCGATGTTTTACCACCGATAGCCTGCCACGGGGGTACTCGGGACAGTTTTTCGGGCTTCATCGTATGCAGAACTCGACGGTTAACGCAAGAGACAGTCGATTTATACTGGTTCGGGCCCTCGTGATCGAGTAATAGCCTTTATGTCCGGTCGGCGTTAGCCTTTGCGTTGGATTGATTGTTATGATCGTGTGTTCTTACAGGGGGTGCCCATAGCCTCTCTTTATATAGGTAGAGACGGCTATGGTGTTGTTACAGTCTTAGTCGGATCCAAAGAAGGTGTCCTGATCTAATTACAGAAGGTTCTTTCTATTAGGAGTCCGGCTAGTTTGGCCTGTTCTACTCAGAATCGACATCGTCTGTCATCACGCCTCTTCTGTCTAGCGGTGGGCCAGGCCAGGGCCCATTGCCAGTAATTATTCTGATGAGGAACCCTATGGGTCCCGTATCGACAATGCTCTAAAGAGGCCGTATAGAGGTGATCACCTTAGGATGCTCGTCTTAGAAAATCATACGGTCATTTTAAGGGTCCATCTCTAATAATGATCAGAAGAGTTGGGCATTTTAAGGATCCATCTCTAAAATAGTTACATCACCTTATGATGCTTGTAGTCGGATAAAGATAAACTTTTTATTAAAATTGTAGCTCCCGACGTGATATGTAACTTTGTCGTTGAGAAGTTTTTCATTTTAATTGTGTAGTTCCAAAATATTTTTGTAAATTCAAAAATTTTGAAATTTGAAAGTTTCAAATAAACATGGATGTTGACATGGCCTATACTAAAGCTCTCGATACAATATCCACATTATAGTTGAATTTTTTATTTAAAGTTTTTCTAGAGTTCCAGATATGTGTTTTAACTTTATATATTTTGAAATTTAAAATTTAGAATTTCCTTAATGTTCACAAAGTTAATTCCAAAGTATCCCCACCGCCGGACCCATCTTGAAGCCATGCCCCCTGACCACCAACGTCCTGCCCGAACTCCCCGCCGAGGAAGTCGATCACGAAGTCCTCGTCTAGCGTCATGGAGTACATGCACGACAGCTGGTCGACCGGCCCGCCGGCGGTATCCACGTGCCCATGCGTGAACTCGTCAATCCAGCGGGCCACCCGCTCCACGACGTCGCCGCCGCCACCAGAGACCAAGTCCCGGTCGTCCGCGTCGCACGGCGGTCCATCGTGATAGTTGATCTTGATCATGCCCAGGCGCTCCAGCGATGGCGTACTTTACACGTAGAGGGGGTCGCGGTAGCTCGAGAACGTGGGGAAGTCGGCCTCCGCCGTCAGCTCTCCCTCGCGGCCAGGCTTGATGCGCCAGTACAGGACCAGCGTGTGCAGCGGCTGGATCGGGAGCCGGAGCTCCACACCGATGGCGGACTTGATGAGCCTGCTGGTCCATGCGCCCACCGTTAGACGCACTTGGCGCCGTGGAACTCCTCGCCGGTGCTCGTCTTCACCACGACGCCTCCCTCTGGTCCCTTTCCCTTCCTGATTTCGACGACCTCCGCGTTGTCCCTCACCACGGCGCTCTTGTGGACGGCGAGATCCTGGAACATTTTGACAGCCCCAGTCACGTGCAGCACGCCGGAGCCGTGCTCGCTCACCGCGGCCACCCACCCATCCGGGAGCCGGAACGCGCCTCCCCACCTCGCGGCCACGTCCACCTCCTCCGAGCCAGCGTTTCTGGCGGCGGCGAGGACCGAGGCGTTGCTTCGCGGGCCCATTAAGAGCAGCGGCGTCGGGGTGAGGACGCGCTGGCCGGACTCGGACTCGGCCTCAGCGTCCGCCCAGAGGCGGCCGACGAGGCGCACCATCGGCGGGTACCGTGCGTCTAGGTAGGTGGCGCGGATGGTGCGCGACTCGCCGTGCGAGGACCCAAGGCCGTGCAGCAGGTCGAAGCGCTCCAGGAGCAGAACGCGCGCGCCTCGGGACGCCACTGCATGTGCCGTGCAAGTACCCATGATGCCGGCGCCCAGGACTATCACGTCAAAGCCGAAACAGCGGGCGGCGGCAGGCACGGGAGCTGTGGGTGTGGGTAGAGGTGGAACTTGGGCCGTGCCGCCGGCACGGCACGGCCCTCTCGTACTTCATGCCGCTTCGGGTCGTGCCCTCTAGGCACGGGAGGCACGTCGGACCGTGCCGATATGGCACGGTGAATTTTTTTTCTTCGCCCCAAGCACAACCTATGGCACGCTGGCACGCCTTCGGGTCGTGCCGGCCCAAGCATGGCCCTCAAAATATTTTTGTTAGTCTTCTTTTTCCACTCGTGATATATATATATATACACGGCAGCGCTATTCTACACCTTAGGTGTAGAATATTATTTTACACCACAAGCCAAAATTGACTTAAAAAATACTGAGTACTACTGAACCATGTTCAGTATCAGTCAGTACTACGCACAGTACCATGAAATACTGAATAATACTGAAACGCGACTACTGAACATTACTAAATTTTGTTCAGTATAACAGCTCGGTGTAGAATAGTATTCTACACCTAGGGTGTAGAATAGCGCGTGTATATATATTGTGTACTATTTTAATAAAAGTTTAGTGATTTTTATAATTTATTTAAGAATTAGATAAGAGGTAGTATAGTAAATGCTAGAAATTTTTATTGTATAGTTGTAGAAGTGTCTACGTGCCATTTTCGTGTCGTGCCGGCTCAAGCACAGCATAAGATGCGGGCCGGGTCATGTAGTCCGCCGTGCCGAGATACTGGGACATTCTTTTGTTATGTTAGATAATTTTGATTATAAACTCACTTCATGTCTCTTGTTAAGCTATAATATTTTTCTCCGAGTCTGGAACAATTTTCTGAGCGGAGATATTTCTTCATTTTTCATGACTTACAACCGCTCAATAGGGTTCCGGCAGACCTTATCTCTCTCGTGCCCATACAAGTTAGGGTATCATGCCCAAGCACGGTATAGAGTTCGGTTCTAAAATAAATTGGAATACAAAGCGTTTCTGTGGTCTGCCGCTCTATAATGTGCCTGTACAGTTAGAGCAGAGTGTTCACACATGAGGAATCTAGCCCATAACCAATTGCAAAGCAGGACGTGACCATTGATATAAATCTCTAAGGATGAATTAAAATGCATGACATAATCGCTAAATAAATTTCTAAACTACAAGTCATCCAAGTAACCATACAACATGTTAAACGTCCTGTTGTAATGCACGCGTAACAAGCTGATGCACATATATATTTACAAACGCCGATATATTTTCACTAGTAAATAAGAAATTGGGACACCAACCAAGGATTACTATAGAGAGGCACGACAGGTCCAAATCATCGAACCACGACTATAGGATGGAATAAGGCATATAGGGGCCGGAGAATAGCAAGACACCAAAGGACCTTTGAGAAGCGGTTCCAAAGAGGAACAACAGGTGTTCAAAGTAGGAAAACACAAAGAATTCGTGTAATCAATGGCAGCATTAACCACTGCACTTTCCTACACAACTTCTGTAAATACATTGCTTTTGCTACTCACTAGATATATATCTATAAAAGCTGGAACAACTTAATTTGAATACATTGCTTTTGCTACTCACTAGATATGTATCTAGAAAAGCCAGAACAACTTAATTTGAAGCGGCAAGAGTACCTGACTGATGCCTACTACAGATCATAGTCAACTCAAAATGGAGAACGACAGACCAGCACCGACTGCATGTTAACAAATGTACCAACAAACAGAAGACACAGATGGTCTTAGCACCAACAAACAGAAGACACAGATGGAAGAACGACAGACCAGTACCGACTGCATGTTAAGCTGTTAACAAATGTACCAACAAACAGAAGACACAGATGGTCTTAGCACATTGCCACATTCGTTACTTAAGTTTTCATTGACAAACTCATGGAAAATCCTCACCCAGAAACTAGAGAACTACAACCAGAAAACATCTGTGCACCAAAAAAAAAAACAAATCACTGGTAACTAGTTGCCTGCTCTATCAGAGCACGCTACAACAAAGACATGCTATCCGTTAACAGCTGCTGCTAGTGAAGCAACACTACAACATAGACGCTTCACCACATACAGCACTACATAATTCTTCACCTCAAAGAATCCAACATCCTCACATCATGCTTCTTGCGCCTGCAACGGTGATGACTCTTTTGCTCCCCAAAGTTATTGTCACCAATGATTCTCATTTTATTCATATCTGCAAAGGAGGGGAAAAGAACCATCAGCAAAGCTAGGAGCACACGGATAAAGAGCATACATTGCAACATAAGAATACCATCAAGAACGTTTCCGGTAGTGGTAGCTGCAGGAAACCAATACCAGGGCCACGAGTTCATGATGGAATGATCACAGTTGCACCAGACAACTACCAATTTTAGTAGTAATAAAAACTATCTTCAATAAATTGAGTGCAGCAAACATAAAGACTGCCCATCCATCAAGTTCACACATAATAGCACCACTTGATGGCAATGAAGTTAATGTAGTACAAGTTAATCTTTGCAAAAGGACAATATTTCCAATTCTTAAAGTATGGTCAAAAAGATCTTTTTTTCCTTAAATCCTAAATCAAGAACTAATGTGTCAGCATCGCTGCTTCGCCAGGTGCAGACAACGCCTCTGCATCAGACCAAGAGTCGTTGTCGGACAGACTACAGAACTCTCCTTCGCGTGAGCTGCAGAGCAAGAGGCCGCAGCGGGCCGCTATCAGGAACCCGCGAGTCTATGGGCCGGACTGGAAGAATCCTTGAGGAGCCGTCATCAGATAGCTTAGACATATGCTTGTAAGAGGGGTATGAAATCTTGTAACAAACTATTTCTAAACTCTAATAGCAGACCTCGTCTTGCCTAGCCTCTTCCTGCTAACCTTCCCCAATTCTGATTCCGTGCTATCGTACCTAACATAATCTAGAAATTTTGATTTTTTTTTAATTCCTACTCTACTGTACAAGCACATTGAGTTACAAAGGTATATGCGATAAGATATTAAACATGCAAGGAACACCAATATTTCACATTGTAAAAAAAAGGTGTTACAGCAACCCTTCCAAGTCTGGAGGTACTACAGCTGTACAGCAATAGCCAGTACACTCATGGGTAATGCTACCTCATCACGTTGGGCTGACCATATCAGATCAGAATCGCATATATGATATGAGGACCTGGCCTCTGCATAGTCGTGGAAGAGTTGTTTCTTACTTGTTTCCTCAAAATAAACTAGGAACACATGGAAAATTAAATATATTCCCTCAAAGGGAGGTCAAATTTGATTGTTATGGCTTCACATGTATACAAAATATGGCATTATCATTCACTAGGCAATCAAGTAGCCAAGCTAGCGAACAACAGATCAGAAACAGAGTAAAGGGGAGGCTAAATAATGAAAGGCCAAAAATCTTAGTAGCATTAAACTAAATGGTATAATAGATGTAACAAGGAACAAAATCAATAATATTAATCTAAAATGATCAAACAACATTTATTAGAACACCTTTGTGGGTAGGAAAATACCAAAAACAATTTGATGCAACCCCAGTTGCTCGATGCATGAAATTGCTTTCTCATCAACTTTCCCAGAATTTATTCCATTCCAGAACATATTTGAACAAAAATTGCTAAGAAAACTGAAGACTCAAGAAAAATTCCCAAACACCTAACTGATGGATTAGCCAATTCTGTTATTTTAATTAACACCGCACAAGGGAGAGAAGTTGCAGCTCCCAAGCCGAGCAAATTCCAGAGCTCCTAATTCCAAGAATGAAACAACAGAATAACTTGGAAGGGAGCAGCGGAATCTTGCTGCAAATAATAAAAGGATCCGCTGGAGCCCTGAGCCCTTGTCCCATGACAACATGTCAATACCGGTGCATGTGCCCTGAAGGCTGCAGCTGAAAGCCAGAGGCCTGCTTGGGGCCTTGTCGCTGTGGTTCTGCCTGTAGGGCCGCATGGTGCCTCGCCTAGCGGTATCTCAATGGGTGGGGTCTGGGAGCAAGGGCACTGCTGCCCGCAACATGAAAAAGAAGCGCCTACAATGGTGAAGACAAATCGAAGCACCAAGAGTGGCACAAGCCTTTGCCTGTACAAGCTAAGCTAGGGCTGGGCCTCCTTCGATGGGCCAACACTACATAGATATATTAAGTGCTACTTTGACTGGACCCGAGCAGCAGCCCACCCCCCCCCCCCCCCCCCCCCCCCCAACACAGGCGCTACAGCGGCCCCTGAACCTACCTCCCTTCCTCAGCCATGTGCTTGGACTTTGCTGTGCTGCCACCATAACACCACCCGAGCCAGTGGTCCAGACTTCAAACCACAAATTTCACACAATTACCCTATCAGATCTTTGGCGCATGCAATAACTTGGTCCATTTCTTCTGAAAGTTTCATGGTTTAGCAGCCTCAGCAAAGGCTGTGTTTCCGAAACTAAATAAGTGGACAAATAAAACAAAAGGATCCATGAGGATTCAAACTGAAACATGAAACCAGACTTACACACTACTCTTTCAGATGAATCTACCATGAACAATACTTACCCTAAGCCAGCTCGCTAAATGTTACGTGCAAAAAAATAGTTGATGAGATATGTCGAATGTTAAAATGTAAATGAGATTCCATGCATACCAAAGCTAAATCTTGAAACAAATGGAAACATTGGAAAAAAGGTATCAACAAAAAGACACCCAAGATAAGAAATCCATATTAAAATTAAACATATTGCAAATGGAATATTTGGTCAAATTGCAGTATTGCACAAAGCCATGAGGATTGAGGAGTATCCGTGCTACCAGTTCCAAACAGGGTCAGCTTTGACCTGATTACAATTGCAGTACCACAGGATCAATCTCAGTTATTTTGACGGAAAGGGACAAAAATTTGCATGTTAAGGACATATAAAATGTACAAGCCAGACTAGACAAGAAATCATGTTTGGACATTCATTGTGATTTGTTTACATCAGTATAATCTGAAGCCCACAGTTCTCTTCTAAAAATCGAAATAGCTGGAATATAAAAGAAGTCTAGCGATACTATACATGTACTCACATGCAGGCATATAGAAAGCATGCCCCTCAACAGACCAAATCATCCCAGGTAACATTATACTACTTCCTCCATCGTAAATATAAGTCATTTTAAGGTTTGTCCCAAGTCAAACGTTTTTAGCTTTGACCATCCATAGCTAAAAATCATAGACTGATAAAATAACATTGCTATTACTATTTGAAAAATATTCCCATAATATATACTCACTACGTCCCAGACTGATAAGCATATTTTGCACAGGGAAGAGTCAAATTTTACAAACTGTGATCAACAATTGGCCGCGTTATATAGAAGTTTAGGACATAAACTTGCATTAATATTTTTAAAAAAGTACCTCTGAGATGATATTGATTCTTTAGCAAATGACAACATATTGTAAGAGAAATAGAGAAATTAAGGGTCAAAATCTATTTTGTATGACTTTTCCCTGGTCAAAATACACTTATCATTCTGGTATAGAGGTAGTAACTCCTTATATTCGAAACAACATTTTTATAGATACTTATAGTCAAAGTTCCATCTTGTAGGCCACATCAATGTCATGAACAACAAATATTTGTGATCTTGTTATAAAAGGAAACAAATATTTGTGATCGGAATGAGTAAAAACTAAAAAGGAATATTAATCAGGCAGAGTCATTTTGTTAGCCATACCACTACAAGCATATTGTATGGATAAACAAATGCATTTCCCCTAAAAACTATTTTGACTCAACTAATCCACTGCAAATATTTATGGTCAAACATCAACAGCAACGAACAAGACTTACGACACATTACGAGAACCAAGAACGGATGAGCTCGATGCCCTATAATCATTTGATCCCGAATAAGAAATATCCATCAACACCAGAATCTCAATCTACAAAGTACAAAGTTAACAAACTAAGTTGTTCCAACAAACATATACTAAATCAAAGAAGTGCACACAGTAATGCTGCCAATAGCTCAGATCTATGTTGAGAGTCGGGAATACTAAAAGCTAAAACCAGTGACTATCCAAAGAATTGAATTCAAGGAAGCTCATCACCTCCAATAACCCTGCCCCAGAACAGCTGCTGCCTCCCATCCTCCTCCTCTTCCTCTTCGTCGATCTCATCACCGTATCCCAGCTCCACGTCGCCACGGTACCCAGGTTCGCTCCCGTACCCAGAATCGGCGATCGTCGCCTCCGCTGCCGCGCCTACCCCACCGCTCGCTGCACCAACCCCACCAACGGGAGCCGGGCCGAACTCCGTCGCTATCGGCACATCCCTCATCCGCACCTCCCCGACATCGGACGCCCACATCTCCCCGCTGGAGTCAGTGGCGCCGCACGTGAAATGGAAATCGGAACACGTGCCGGATCTCCGGCGGTCGCTGCTGCGGCCGGACACGGACCGCGAGCCCGCACCGCGGCGGCGGCGCTTGCGGAGCCCGAGCCACTGGAAGGATCCGCCGCTACCGCCCCACGAGGGGGCAGGCGTCGGAGTCTCCGCATCAGGGAGGTGGGCCGAAGAGGGGGGAGCGGTGCAGCGGTCTGAGAGACAGGGCTTCTTGTGGAAGGGATGCCAGGAGGCGACGGCCTCGGCGAGGAGGAGGTGCGGCGGGTGGTGCCGCAGCTGCGGGGCGCGCGGTGTCATCGGCGCCGGAGGCGGGGACGCATCGAGGTTGGGAAGTGAGCACGGTGATCTCATTTTGTCTCCGCGGGGAAGGAATGTCTGAATTTTTTTCTCAATTAGAAATATAATAATAATGTATCAGACTATCAGCTATTGAGAACCGAGCTGGGGCTCGGTTGGCCACCAGAGCTGGGGCTCAGTGCGCCCACCCGCGTTCGAGCGCTGTCCGGCGCAGGTGTCTCACCATTCTTCTTAAGAGTATCCGGGAAACTCCCCCGTGTTTTCAAAAAAAAAAAAAAAAAAAAAAAAAAAAAAAAAAGACTATCAGCTATTCAAATCAAATCTACTCCCTCCATCCCAAATTATAAGACGTTTGACTTTTTTGACACTAAGTTTGACCACTCGTCTTATTCAAAAATTTGTGCAAAATATCAATTCTTTTATCGTGGCTTGGTATATTAATAAAAGTTCCTCAAGAATAACTTAAATTTGACTATGTTTGCACAAATTTTTTAAATAAGACGAATGGTCAAACTTGAGATAAAAAAAGTCAAACGTCTTATAATTTGGGATGGAGGGAGTATATACCTAATAATAAATAGGCAAAATTTTCGCGTAAAATGTAAGTAAGACTCCTACTCAACTAAGATTACATGTGTAAGATGTAAGACTCCTCATGAACTAAGATTACATGTAAAATGTAAGACTCCTCGACAACCAAGATTACATGTAGTAAAACTCTTCCTAAACCAATGAAGACACAATCTCTCTATGGCTAAAAATTCTGTTATCTGTTATACCACATAAAAAATATACCGCTTTCATCAAACGAAACTTTCATCTACGGGAAAAAAAAGAAAAAACACCATTGAACTCCACCAGGATACGCCTGCGTCCTGCCCCACGTTGGAAAAAAAGAAACAAACCTCTCCTTCTCTCGCTGCCTCCTGACGAAGGGATTCGACGAATCGGTCCTCCACAGCCTTATCGTCCGCAACAAGTAGACAACATGAGCAGCACTGCACCCAAACAAGCATGCAACTCTTTTACTTGAAGCCGATAATTAAACAGATAATGGTCGGTGTGCGAGTGTATGTCAATGGATCGATTAATTAATTAATGGATGTGGCTGATGGTTCTTTTGCTTACCTACATGTAGTATAATACTGCTGCAATGTAAAGTGTGGATCTGTATTCTTCCTCACTGTTTGGCTTGCCTGATCACGAATCAATGCTATGGTCTGCAACGTACGGTCTATGTATTCATGCTGATTTAGTGCTGCTTTTTGTTTGGGTCGTACCATATTTTTTTTTTGGTCATCATTCATCAATAGTAGTATTGGAATCTAGAAAATTCATGGGCCTGCTGTAGTAAGACTTATAATGTTGCCTATGTTTATTGCCACTCTTTCAATTTTATATAATAGGGGGATTGTCCAAAACATTTTCTTACATGTGAAGTCACTTGCTTATTTCTGAACCAAGATTACATGTAAGATGTAAGACTCCTCATCAACCAAGATTACATGTAGTAAAACTCTTCCTAAACCAATGAAGACACAATCTCTCTATGGCTAAAAATTCTGTTATCTGTTATACCACATAAAAAATATACCGCTTTCATCAAACGAAACTTTCATCTACGAGAAAAAAAAGAAAAAACACCATTGAACTCCACCAGGATACGCCTGCGTCCTGCCCCACGTTGAAAAAAAAGAAACAAACCTTTCCTTCTCTCGCCGCCTCCTTGCGAAGGGATTCGACGAATCGGTCCTCCACAGCCATAAAGAGGCAAAATTTCCGCGTAAGATGTAAGTAAGACTCCTACTCAACTAAGATTACATGTGTAAGATGTAAGACTCCTCATGAACCAAGATTACATGTAAGATGTAAGACTCCTCATCAACCAAGATTACATGTAGTAAAACTCTTCCTAAACCAATGAAGACACAATCTCTCTATGGCTAAAAATTCTGTTATATGTTATACCACATAAAAAATATACCGCTTTCATCAAACGAAACTTTCATCTACGGGAAAAAAAAAGAAAAAACACCATTGAACTCCACCAGGATACGCCTGCGTCCTGCCCCATGTTGGAAAAAAAGAAACAAACCTCTCCTTCTCTCGCTGCCTCCTGGCGAAGGGATTCGACGAATCGGTCCTCCACAGCCTTATCATCCGCAACAAGTAGACAACATGAGCAGCACTGCACCCAAACAAGCATGCAACTCTTTTACTTGAAGCCGATAATTAAACAGATAATGGTCGGTGTGCGAGTATATGTCAATGGATCGATTAATTAATTAATGGATGTGGCTGATGGTTTTTTTGCTTACCTACGTGTAGTATAATACTGCTGCAATGTAAAGTGTGGATCTGCTTTCTTCCTCACTGTTTGGCTTGCCTGATCACGAATCAATGCTATGGTCTGCAACGTACGGTCTATGTATTCATGCTGATTTAGTGCTGCTTTTTGTTTGGGTCATACCATTTTTTTCTTTTGGTCATCATTCATCAATAGTAGTATTGGAATCTGGAAAATTCATGGGCCTGCTGTAGGACTTATAATGTTGCCTATGTTTATTGCCACTCTTTCAATTTTATGTAATAGGGGGATTGTCCAAAACATTTTCTTACATGTGAAGTCACTTGCTCATTTCTGAACCAAGATTACATGTAAGATGTAAGACTCCTCATCAACCAAGATTACACATAGTAAAACTCTTCCTAAACCAATGAAGACACAATCTCTCTATGGCTAAAAATTCTATTATCTGTTATACCACATAAAAAATATACCGCTTTCATCAAATGAAACTTTCATATACGGAAAAAAGAAAAAACACCATTGAACTCCACCAGGATACGCCTGCGTCCTGCCCCACGTTAGAAAAAAAAGAAACAAACCTCTCCTTCTCTCGCTGCCTCCTGGCGAAGGGATTCGACGAATCGGTCCTCCACAGCCTTATCGTCCGCAACAAGTAGACAACATGAGCAGCACTGCACCCAAACAAGCACGTAACTCTTTTACTTGAAGCCGATAATTAAACAGATAATGATCGGTGTGCGAGTGTATGTCAATGGATCGATTAATTAATTAATGGATGTGGCTGATGGTTCTTTTGCTTACCTACGTGTAGTATAATACTGCTGCAATGTAAAGTGTGAATCTGCTTTCTTCCTCACTGTTTGGCTTATCTGATCACGAATCAATGCTATGGTCTGCAACGTACGGTCTATGTGTTCATGCTGATTTAGTGCTGCTTTTTGTTTGGGTCATACCGTATTTTTCTTTTGGTCATCATTCATCAATAGTAGTATTGGAATCTGAAAAATTCATAGGCCTGTTGTATTAGGACTTATAATGTTGCCTAGATTTATTGCCACTCTTTCAATTTCATGTAATAGGGGGATTGTCCAAAACATTTTCTTACATGTGAAGTCACTTGCTCATTTCTGAAGATAGTGATTTCGGCGAGTGCTGGACACGCTCATTTGCAAGGCTGTGGCAATGTCGGCAGCAGCCTTGCGTCCTCGAACAAGGACAACCGTCATGACATGGTGGTCCGCATCTAGCTAGGTGTTGCCGCGGCCTTGTGTAGTTCAAAAAAAAATTGTGTCCACGTGCAACACACGGGTATATATCTATCAATTACTAAAGAAGCAAAGTTGATGTCGCTTCTAAATTTTTGTCCAGGCTAAACACATATTGTGTCTGTCTATTTTCTTTTTAATTTCCCTATTTGTTCCTTCTCTCGCTTCTTTCTGATAGGTTGGGTTCCTAATGACAGTGAATCAATTCTGTTTTCCTTATAAAGATAAAATTATTAATAAATAAAGTATTATGAGTCAAACTTTGATATTTTATTTACGTAAATAAAGAAGTATTTCTATTACTAAGTTGTTGGTTTTAATTAGGAATAAATTATTATCATGACATGAATTAGTCGATGGCCTAACTAATCAAATTACATACTGAAATCTTGAGCAATTTTTCATCTGATCTAATCACCAGACCAAATGTTTCTCCAAGCTGTATGCACGTATCATTGCAAATCTCTGAGCTGTCCACATATATCGGTGTAACTTTTGATAGGGGCTAATATGTGGGATCGGGGACACGACAACAACTAACCCCTTGCCAGCTTTACTAAGATATTAAAGTTACTCATTTTTATGGATCCTTACAAGAAATCATCGAACTTGGCAACTAACTCTACCAACACATAGATATATAGTATGGAAACCAAAGTTATGATACATTTGGGAGTAAATATTTTGTTCCTTACAATAAAAAAATCTATCAAACTTGTATTTTAACTCAATACATAACTCATAGAACATTCTCATATTATTGTTGTACATTATGAATATGATGGTCATCATCATAAAATAAAGTATTGCTTTCAAATTTTATAGAACAATAAAAAGATGACTAGACATATAACATTGCCATCATTGTTTCTATTAGAGCCGCTCATTCGTTTGTGATTGCTGCAGCAACCACTCACAACATCAAAAGTAGCACCTATACAAAATAAAGTTGTTGCACTGCTACAGTGTGGTAGGGGTTAAATATTTGATAGTTTTTTCTCCCGTTACAACGCACGGGCATATTTACTAGTATTAAAAAAGAAGGCAAAATTGGAGTATATAAATAATATAAATAAATAGGATAAGATAAAAAATAGATTACAGTATAGATATAGATTTTCTATGAATCAAGTAAAACTTTCAAAGAGTGAGATGTGCAATTATTTTAGGAATAGAGTATTGGTATATATATATATATTGATTTTTAGGCATACTCTAGGTTCGTCACTAGTAGTTATGCCTATTTACTACAACTCAGCTTCACTAGTGAAACAATTTTTATTAGTTTTGGCTCAAAAAGCAACTTTACCGGTAAAACTAAAACTACTTTGAAGAATTATTCGACAAAACAGCTTCTCCTCGTTGACAAAATGAATAAAATAATCATAATATTATTTTCTTTCTTACTTTTTCTCTTTTCTTTCTTTCTTTTCCTTCTCTCCTCTTTTTTTCCCGTGTCGACCTCTCTTTCCTTCCTTCTCTCTTTCTTATCGGAATGCTCCATCGTCTCCATTTCTCTTACCTCCTCTCGTTCGCCCCGTCCTTGCTCTGATGACCGGCGCTCGCTGTAACACCCCTGGTGTTACGAGCATGCTTAGCACCCAGATTAATACCTGAGAGGAGTCAAATCAAAACCTAAGTTAAATTATTTAGTGCGTACCGCTGATAATGAAAATCCGAAGAAAATATGCGTATATGTAGAACAGGTATCTTTAATCGTTTGGCATGAAAAATACTTTTGCTAAACAAAAATAAAATGTAACTTGAGCATTGCGGGTAAGTAAAAGATGTGAGCAAGTTCCGCAGATCAGAGTGCAACTATCATGATTGGAGAATAAATAGTGTTAGCTAGTATTTGCAAGCGCAAAAATCGAATTCGAAATTCAATTCTACCTAAACTCTAGATCACGTCTATGACAGAAAGAAGTAATGACAATGCCATTTTGACATTGAAGTTCCAACAAAAATGCTTAAGCACTAACATTGAGTTTTTCTATAGTTAGTTGCTTCTAAGTATGTACTTGGACGTGATATGAGCTGCAGTTAAGTTGGACGTAGCACTGCTCTCGTAAAAATTGCTCAAACTTAGCTGAAACGTGTGTGAGCTCTGTTTTGGTGCTCTACTCGTGAACTGACATTCCAGCGACGATCAGGCATTCCTGTATCTTCCTCTCCAGTCTCTCTTTAGTCATGACGTTTGCTCCGATGGGTAGCTGGTGTAGTCGACTTCAGGCTAGTGTTTTTGTTTGAACCTCAACCGAGACACAGTAGGCGTTGGGCGCGCTTTAAAATGCGTGTACGGTCTTTGTTTGGTCAGTCAGGCTCTTGGTCGCGGTCACCGCGCCTTCGACGCCGCGCGGCAGCGCTCTGGCGTGCCGTGCGCGCCTCCGCCTTGCGGCGCTGCTGCCACCTGGCCGAACCAACCCGGTCCCTCCCCGCTGTGGCATGTGCCGCTGCCCGCTGACCTTGCCCCCGACACGGCTGCACCCCGTCGCTTGTCTGGCGTGCCGCCCTGGCTGGTTTGTCCCGCTAGGCGCCATCGGAGGGCACTGCTCGGGTTGACCTCTCCAATTTCGTGTACGTCTCCCTGGCTGCTGCCATCGCCCCGCTCGCCCCCTCTCAGTCTCCCCCTCGTGCTCGCACGCTGGCCCGGGGCATGGCCGCTGCCCCGCTGTCACGTCGTGTCCGCACGCGCCATTACTTGCGACGCGACGCGCCCTGCCTACCGCATCCTTGCCGCTCTCTACTCGGGCTTGGCCCCCCCCACTCCGTGAGCGTCGCGCCAAGTTCGGTAGGGTCAGCTTGGCACACGCGTTTGTTGCCGTTTTAAATCGCTCGAGTCACCCGTGTCTTTCCGCGCCATGACCGCGGCAAGGGCACCACGTCTCCGCCCTTGAAATTCATCTAGCTCGTGGTTTCGTGGCCCGATTCCTCTTGGCAATAGGTAGTTTAGGAAATTCACTAGCCAAGCACCCTATGTCGTGTTGTACCGGGCCCTGGCCAAGGCGAATTTGGGATTTCCGTGACCGCCGGTGGAAATCGCCGCCGTGTCCAAGGCGTTGGGGTAAGTCCCGGACCAGTGTGAAAAGATCCGATTGGTGGTGTTCTGGAGCTCGTGTTAACTTCCCCTATCCGGTGCTCGTTTCCGTTTGTCCAGGGTGTGCGTCGTCGGCGTGCTAACGCGGCCGTGCCGCCCCGGAACACCGCCGCCTCGACTGCGCGCACGTGGCCGGACCACCTCGACACCCCTCCGCGTCAACCATCACCTCGACCGTGTTCATCATAAGCTGCTGATGCTCTAGCGCCGCTTCTTTAGTTTGTTAGCTTCGCTAGCTCACCGGAACGGACGCGCTGACCTGGTGGTTAGTCCGTCAGCGAGGGCAGCACGGTAGGAGTCGCCGTGTAGCCTCCTTTCGCCGCCTAGGGTTGTGTTTGCGCTTCGCGGTGCTCGTCGGCTCGTCAAGGGGGGTAGGGGTCCCACTCCGGTGACCGGTGAGCGGGCGCCATGCTGGCCGGAGCAGTGCCGTCGTGCACGGGGCACGCTAGGGGCTTTTTCGTTGCGAAGAACGGTAATTGCGGGGGCCTTTCTGCATGAACGCTGCCTGCAGGAATAGTTCGCTTAGTGGTGATGCTAATACCGAGAAGCGCGAGGGCGTTGGTGCAATTTACGCCAGCCGTGCGCTGGCTCCCCGCCCTGGGCCGCCTGCTGGGCCAGATGGCCGCGCGCGGACGCGCCTCGCGTGGGCCGGCCCACCTCGCGTGCTGCCGCGCTCGCGCGAGCCGCTGGCCTGCTAGGCTGTTTTGGCTGCCGTCGGCCCTTTAGTTTTCTAAAGTATTGCCTAATTTAGTTCTAGGGTAAAACTTGTAGAATTAAGATAAGATTTTGTAGGAGTCCAAAAATTGTGGAATCAATTTCGTTAGAGTCCTAAAATCATAATCTATCTAAGGGTGTATTTGGTTAATGCAGTTTCATAATATTTCTAGGCTTGCTCTAATTATTGTGAGACGCTTAAAAATTAGTAAATGTGAACTTGTAGTAATTATTGTGGCAATACAATGATAGTGCTAGCCTCAAAATTTTTTCAGTAGCTTTATAATATTATTACCCACTCACTGTAGTCTCGATAGCTCCATAATAATAGGTTTGTTAGGATAGCCGGTAAACCCTAATTTGAATACATGTGTTGAAGCGGTAAAATGATAAAGCAACAACTTGGGCTTCATGACTAAAATGTTTGTCGGTAAATGGCGCGTTGCTGGTAGCAAGGATACGTGGCTTAGTACGTTAGTCTCTACGCTAGTGCGTCAGCTTGAGAGACGAAATCATATTCTAATTGCAACTGTTGTGTTTATTTATGTTTCCGTTGCATACTCGTATAGCGTGTAGGAACACCGATGTTGGATCGTGGAGTCACCCGGAGGCAGCAAAAAGATGGAACCTTGATGATCGTGTCATCATGATGAAATGCTAACTTGGTTATATCTTACCCAGGCAAGCCCCGGTGCATAACCCCTATTATTCTGCACTTTATTTTATGCTTGTGTATTAAGTTTAAAGGAGTTGAATGAAACCCACTTGCATATATATATCCATATCCTATGAGTCTTACCAGTATGATAGGATCGTGTAGTGTGCTATGCTATAGGATTCCGGTAGAAGCCGAGTGATTACCTGTCACTCGCGAGAGATAGGAGATATGTTCTTGTTACTATTATCACGTTACTATCACATGGAATATAAATGTATATGGATAATTGGAGACCGGGCGGAACGGGTTGGATGGACTTGGACCTGGTTGGGCAACAGAGCGGGGCTCTGGTTGCATTTGTTCCGCCTGTGTCAATTAAGGACCGTTCATTGCATGGACCCTAGTCAAGTCACAAATTTATTGTCCGAGCATATACTTGCTTATGGGAGCGAGAAGACTTGTTTCTCTCTTGTCATGGGTTCCGGCTCTTTCCGGACTGACTTTTTAGGGTGGTTATATATATTGGGTTGAGGAGGTCTAAGCACCATACTGAGGCCGGGCCTGCAGTGTTGGGGGCTTAGAGTCCGAGCTTGGACGGGGACCTGGACCCCTTGACAGGAGTGGAACGGGTTGGTCTTGCTTGTGCCCGGGGTACGAGCAAGGCGTGTGTTTTCGGGGCACCCAGCTGGGCATATTGATTCGTGAATCGCCGTTTCTGCGTGACGGTACGGCTTGACTACGCTCTGGCATCGTAGTAAGAACTGGCAGTTGAAAGATGGAAAAATGGTTTTAATCGCTCAACCCTTGCTTGATTATAGCATAGGTGCTTATATAGAATATTGAATAAGAAATAAAATACGGCTATTAAAAGTAAGAAATTAAGGACACACTCTTAGTGCTGCTTCCCGCAAACAAGTAACCTATAAGCCAAAAAGCCTTGCATAATCCTTGGAGTCTTTTTATTTCCTCCTGTCGGGTAAGTCTTGCGGAGTACAATTGAGTACTCAGGGTTTGTTCTACCCTGTTGCAGGTGACATATGCTGATGAGCTGACACTTGTGTGTGGAAACCTCCTGGTGGGCTCAGCGAGGATTTCCTTTACGATACGGAGTAGAGTTTATTTATTAAAACTCTCACTAAAAGTTTTACCAGAAAAATACTATTAATCTGTCATCATTTCATGCATTTAAACGTTCCCCATGTCAATGTTTAACTTATCTTTAAATGGTTTCCTTTCCGCTGAACTCTGATAATGTTTCTATTCCGCTGTTATAATTACATAATGATTTACTCTGATGTTGTACTAAAAGTGATGTAAGAAATTGTAAGGATGTCGTAAGCTTTACTCTCTTATTTGTGATCCTGATGTAAAAACGTGGATCTTCGAGTTCTCCCTTGCGGTGTGCTCGACGGAATCGCGTAGTTTAGTGTTCTCTCCGGGTACTTAGTGTCTAATGGAAGACGAGTACTATTGGGAGAGCATTAGATTAGGCGATTCTGCCACACTCACGCTCGGACATGTTTCAACCCTGTCCTCTCGCGCAGTAGTGACCCACCCCGGCTCCGTGTCGCCTGTGTCACCTCGCTCCAGAGCTCCGCATCACCCAGCCCCCACCCCCTCTTCCACCAGCGTCCCAGGGAGCTAGGGGCCGCGTGCCTGATGTGGCAGTGCCTCAGCGCCCGTACGGCCCCGTCCACCCCTCACCGACCCGGGGTCAAATCCGCCGGTGGTGGTGCTAGGCCCGTCAAAGCGGCGGAGAAACCACTATTTTCAGGTTCTTCCCGCATACATTCCACGTGAGAACGCGATTTCATTGATTATACGGTGAAATTGTTTAGAAATCACCGGTTTGGTGGCTGAAGCTAGAAAACAGTTTCATAAGCCGTCCGAAATTCCCTACCAAATACCAAACGGGCGTCAGATAGCTGTTATTTTTTTTGTTTTTGCAAAGGCTGAACAAAAACGGTCCATCAGATGAAATCGTTGAAACCCACGGCGGCCCACGAGGCCCCAACACGCCCGCAACGTCGCGGTTCATCGCACTCCGCACGAATCTCGAAGCGCCCCGCCGCCACATTCGCCAGAGCTATATCACCAGGACCACGGGCTCCTGTCGCAGCCTCGCAGGTTCGAGTATTCCACCACGCGGCGTCGCGGCTCCCGAACCCCGAACCTTCTCGAGGTCGAGGACCCTCTCCCTCTCTCCCCTCGCTCCAGGAGGTGCGCCAGACTAATCCCCACACTGGCTTTTTTTCCCCTGTTTGCTCCGATTT
The DNA here is from genome assembly GCA_038087645.1 of Saccharum hybrid cultivar R570. Lineage (NCBI taxonomy): Eukaryota > Viridiplantae > Streptophyta > Magnoliopsida > Poales > Poaceae > Saccharum > Saccharum hybrid cultivar. The sequence goes on from JAQSUU010000113.1 coordinate 6,370,202, forward strand.
TGTATCGATGGTAATCGCCGCCCGTTCCTCTCGTCGTCTCGTCCGGTCGTCCTTTCCTTTCCTTTGATTTGCGAGGGATCTCTAGTCAAAATCTCTCTTTATGTAGCCGTTCAGTTCGTTGCGGTTTTGTTTGACGAGTAGTTGAGTAGACCCCTAGCAATGCACCCTTGCATGGTTCGATTAGGTTTTTGTTCATCTTTTCCAGCTGCCATTCTGCCTAAATTGTTGAACCGAACCTCCTCCGGGGCTCTCTTTGTTGAAGTACGTCACGGTGCCCCCCATGTCAGTGTGTTGTAAGGTTGGAGCTGCAATGATACTTAGAGCATCTCCAAGAGTTTGCCAAATCAACTTGGCATCCATCTATTTTTTGGTAAAATAGGAAAAATTGTGGTCCAACAGTTTGACATCTAACTTGGCAAATTTTAGCAACTTGGCAAATCTCCCCACTCCACGCGCATATTTGCGCGCTGAGCGCGAGCGCGCATCCGGCTTCGCGTGCGGGGCTTTTCGTTTCTTAGCGGGGCTCTTCGTTCGCTTAGCGGGGCTCTTCGTTTCTTAGCGGGGCTCTTCGTTCGCTTACCGGGCCTCTTCTTATTTTACCAAGTCCAAATGGCAAACTCTGGGAGAGTCTATTTTTTCACTTGCCATATATTTTAGCAAGTTGCCAAATCATGATATTTGCCAAGTGAATTTTGGCAAACTCTTGGAGATGCTCTTAAAACCATAGAAGCCTTGATGCATGATTGAACACGGTACAAGTTGTTAGGTTTGAAATACCCGTGTAGTTTGATTACCTGCATATCAGTGGGTGACATACGTTGCAGAATTGTACAGTGCCTTTTGAAATAATAGTATAAATAAATACTCCCTCCGTCCTAAATTATAAGGCATTCCAAGAATCTTGGAGTCAAAGATCTCAAGTTTGACCAAATTTATATGATAAGATAATAATACTTATGACACTAAGTATCATTACATTCTTCATTAATTATATTTTCATAGTATACCTATTTGATGTTATAAACTTTTGTAATTTTCTTGATAATTTTGGTCAAACTTAGGATGCTTTGACTCTCTAAGATTCTTGGAATGCCTTATAATTTGGAATGGATGGAGTAAATAAAAAGGAAGATAGAGAATATGTTATGGACTCATAGTGCTCTTTGTTAAAATTTCCGATGATGAAGCATCATTTCTTTTTTGGTCAAGGTCTCAAGGACGCTGCTACTTCATTTTTTTTTAATAATGCTTAGCGTATAGTCATGGCCCATCATGTTCTTCCTGTTGAGGATATTTTAAATAAAATTCTGGCTCTTGCTATTACCATGGTATGACTGTCTCCTTAGAAAATTGGTGTAGGGTTTTTGGTAAATGACACATTCTTGGAGAACTATATTCTTTGGTGAACCTACTATCTTTTGCATGCTAAAATTGTGTCGTGCTTTGCCCCAACATTTTTCCCATTTATGAGACAATGATGTACTTATCCGTGTTGGACTGCAGAAAACAATGAGCAGACGCAACAGCTGTACCATCTATGTAGGCAATCTCCCTGGGGACATCCGTGAGAGGGAGGTTGAGGATCTCTTCTACAAGGTGGGTTGCAATTGTTTTACATGTATACCTTTGTCTGACTTTTCATTTTGCAAGCAAGTGTTAGATGTATACCTTAAGGAGTGGAATATCTCTAAGGATTTAGCTTTGGACAGGAGCGCTTGGAGACTGGCAATCAACGTGCCTGAACCGTGACCTCTTTCTGTCTTGTGCCATTTATGTCCCTTTACGTGTCTCCATGTTTATCGTCTCTTTTGGGTTTCATCTCTAGCCTACCCCAACTTGCTTGGGACAAAAGGCTATGTTGTTGTTGTTGTTGTTGTTTGTTAGATTGGTCAGCGCATATGCTAATTCCTGCCCAGTCAATAACATTTTCTGTCTCAGCAAGACAGCAATTTCAGTATCCTATTAATGTGAGAATGTAGTATGGAGCTGAATGTTTACATTTTTTATTTATGACATTAACTAGTTCTTCCGATTCCAAAATATAAGTCCATCTAGTATTCTCTTAGATCACCAAATATAAGTCCATCACAACCTCGTGACATCTTTTACTCTCATTCTTCCATGTCTACACCTGCTTAAAGGCGCCTAATCAATGCAGTACACTTGTTATCTACCTTAACTGTATGGCAACAGGGTCATTGTACTCCTTACATTAATCTTGTGCCAAAGTCCAAATGGACCATCAGAGGGAGTAGTATATTATCTGAAATTTGGTTGGAATTTTGTTTGAGTTCAATACGTGTTTTTTATTGAGTTGTGTCAACTAAAGAAATGTCATATATGTAGTTCTCTGTCTGAAGTGAACAATATTATCTGTTTTGCAATGACGCCCGATACCTTTTATTTTGTCTCTGCATCACCTATGCTTTTATTGAACCGTTATGACAATGCGACTTTTTTTTTCCCCTTCAATGTATGATTGTGCAGTATGGTCGTATTTTGGATATCGACTTGAAAATACCTCCAAGACCCCCTGGATACGCTTTCGTTGAGGTGAGCATATTTTGCTATGGTCTGATTCTGTAAGAATGTATTCTTTTATGGGGCCTGCTTTTAAATACGTACAACTGCTCTATTACTCTGTTCAGTTTTAAAACCTATTTTAGATCATGCTTTAACCATTCAAATCAAACTGACTGATATAATTTGTTTTGATGTCACCAAACATTTGGTGCTAACAAAAAAAAATTATGCTTTTATAGTTTGAGGATCCACGTGATGCTGATGATGCAATTTATGGCCGTGATGGGTATAACTTTGATGGCTACAGGTTGCGGGTATGTATAACAAGCTTTTATTTAATGATTCTCCCAGAAGAGAGGACTGGTTTGGGTTTTCTTGCATTTGCTGAAAATGCATTTTCTACTCAGGTTGAATTAGCTCATGGTGGCAGAGGTCAGTCTTATTCTTATGATCGTTCAAGCAGCTATAGCAGTGCACACCATGGAGGTGTTTCTAGGCGCTCTGATTTCCGTGGTTGGTACTTTTGTCATATGAGAAAGTTTCCTAGCTCCTTACACAGACTTTCAAGTTTCATTTCCTGAATCGTGCAGTTATGGTCACTGGTTTACCTTCATCGGCATCGTGGCAAGATCTGAAGGTAATTTCTTTATAATTCACTTCTTCCAGGACTTGTGCTGGAAAGAACTCATTTACTACATTTCAGGACCACATGAGGCGCGCCGGCGATGTTTGTTTCTCTGATGTATACCGTGAAGCCGGAGGTTAGTTATTTGAGCAGTCCTGAACACATTTTCTGCTATCTCATTGCAGCATATGGTTGTAAACGTAATACCTGATTTTGTAATTATGTTTCCTAACTTATTGCTTCACTGCCCCTTTGAAGTATGAAATATTCAGGCTTTATCCTGAATTTCTACATATTGATGGTATCTGCTCCTCCTCCTTTCTTGTGCTGCAGAAACTATTGGAATTGTGGATTATACAAATTATGACGATATGAAATACGCGGTGGGTTTAGCATGTCGTTTACTCATTTCTTTTCTTCTAATGTGAATTTAAAACCATTTTCTCTCATCTATTACTGTTTCAGAGGGTCTGTTTTACTGTTGAAGAGAGTGCTCTAATTAAATGTCTGTTCTTTCCTGTTTCATGTGTCATGATTTTATTCATGCATTTCCTCTTGCCATCGTGTAGATTAGGAAGCTTGATGACTCACAGTTCAGGAATGCATTTTCAAGGGCGTATATCAGGGTATGTATTCTCATGTTTGCCCCAGTTTAGTTTTGGAAATTGTTACAATGCCTTGGATCATGTCTATTTGATTATGAATTATGTTGATTCTTGTTCTATTATAGGTGAGGGAGTATGATGCTAGATCACGAAGCAGAAGCCGTAGCCGCTCGTACTCAAGAAGCCCCAGTTACAGCAGGAGCAGGAGTCCAAAGTATGTAACTATGCATACATGCTGACAAATTTGATATCCAAGTCTTATGGCAGCACTAATTATTATTTGTTGTTACTTAGATCTCTTTCTCAGTCACCCTCACCTGTGGATGAAAGGTACGTGAATCTATGTCAACAAGAAATGTACATTTGCGAAACTGAAAGTGCTAATATTGTTTGAAGAAAACAGATTGTCAAATAAATGGTGAAACCAATCAGATCTTGTCCTGAATCATCTTTAACGTATGCTAAAAAAATATTGAAACCTGACTTACATGTCATCATTTTGTAGACTAGCTTAAAGCAGGGCCAGGGCGGATGTAACAACTGATAGGAGAGTGCCACATTAACTTAATTATTTCCTACTATCTGATATACTCTTGTCGAACAAACAAAATGCCCGAGCTGAGAGACTGCATTGTACATACTTCTGCAAATGTAGCTCTGAATTTTTAAGCATGTTCTTTACACCTTATAGAACATGCTGAAGGTTTGGCTCTATCACAAACTTCTAGATAAATCTTTCAATGTTGTAGTAGGGAGTATTGGATCCTTCAGAAGCATGTCAAATTGAGAGGGTATAGAAAGAGGTGTTACCAGAATTTTACCTTCTTTCAAAACAAAACTTTTGTCACCTTTTCCTGCCATACCAGTCATCTCCATAGCATGGCAGAACCTCTTTGTTTCCTTTTCCTCATGGAAAAGCTTCAGCCCTCTCCTTATTTATCAACTTCATACATCATTAACCCAGAGCTCTTTTTTTCTGAGTTTAACAACAAATTTTTCCTGCTTTATATTTTAAAAGTAGAAAAAGACTACAGATAAAATTCACATATACTCACCTCAGATTTTAATAATAATAACATATTTCAAAAGAAAATATGTTTCTGCTTTTTGTTAAAGCAAGAGGAAGAAACAAAGTTCGGTGCCAGAACACCTCCTGAAATCACCTGTGATATGTTTTTTTGGTGTACCGATTTCTCTTTAAATTAGCATAAATTTTTGTGATGTACTGATTTCTCTTGAAATTAGTATGACTTCAATTTGCTGTGGTTCAATGATTAAACATATAGAGCTTGCTGGCTAACCTCCACTGTTCAAGGTTTGCTTTTGTTTTTCCTAGATTTGGCCATGCGGCGATCTGGGGACTGCATTGATATAATATTGGATGTTTTGAGAATCGGAGTGGATGGTTTGGGACTTTGGATAGTAGAGCTGGATTGTGATGCATGTATGACAAGTGGGCTACGACCAGTCCTAGGAGCAAGATAGGACTGACAGTAAGAAAATGTGAAGTGAATCCTGTGGTGTTATTAGAACAAATGTCTACTATTAAGTTCAATGACTCCATATAAATGAACCTTAATTTGTAAGTTTGCGTTTTTGTTTAACTAATGCTGCCATCTTAGTAAAAATTCATATGGTGCCTTTTGCATTATGGCTCTCTGTAGCCATTTCCTTGTCAAGGTTCGCACTAGCCAAAGAAGTTGGCATTAACAACAAAATTCAATATACACCTTGCTTTGTTTGCTTATTATTTGCATTCCAGTTATGACCTAAGTACCTGATAGGCTCAAAACTATATTATTTTTCTGGGAGTATTAAGCATAAACACCAAAATGTGTACTTACATTGCAGCTTCCCTCCTGTTTCAGTTCATTCATATGTTGTGGAACGTTGCCTCTTTATGCACATCTCAAGTTGCCAGTTTAGTTTTGATTGCAATTTTATATCACAGATTAGAGTGCTACTAACGCATCATTAAGTAATGGAATTTGTTTCTGGTACCTTTTGCAGATCACTATTGAGATCTCGATCCCCAGTTTCTTCTGTAAGTATCCCAAGCTCATTATAACCGAGTTTGTCATAATTGTCTTGTTCAATGCAATTGATTTAACTCTTTTGCAGCCTTCTCATGCAAGATCTGCGAGCAGGAGCCCTAGGAGCAGAAGCACATCCCGTTCTCGGTCTCCTGTAATTGCAAGCTTCCAAAACAATCACTTATTATGTTGCTATATTAACTTTCATGCTTATTTAGTATGTTCTTGCTGTCAGGTGAGGTCCGATTGAACTTGGGAGCCCTTGAAGCAGTGAGCAGCTCCAGGGAGAAGAAAGGAACTTGAGAACATGCCGTGCCATCACAATGGTCCGAGTGATTATGTTGTTGCCAGTGCTCCCCCACATTTGGGAGGTCTCCTCTTATTTACACGGAGCATTTAATAATTACATTATATTGCTAAAGAGAGACTTATGATGCGTAGCATACCGGTGTAGACTGAACTTGTCTGTGCTCGTGTTATTGGCTCCTGGAACTCAAGTTTTATCATTTTTTTTACAAGACTCTGGTTTTATCATTGTACCCGTAGTAAAACCTATAGATATAGTACGGGTATGCCGTATGCGTCTATGTTCAATTGGTTGCATGTAAACCTGGATGCATGTACCCAGAGCTGTTTGGTTCCATGGTGTGTTGTTACAATGTTCCAAATTTGAGATTCTTTGGAACATGTAGCATCGTTGTGCAACTTCGATCAGATTTGGCTGGATTCTGGTAGTTTTGTTCCTTTCCCTATTGAGCCGAAGTGGGTGTGCAAAGAGTTTGCTCAGCCCTGTTCGCTTGAACTCAGTTTGCCTTTTCAGCAAAGCGAACAGGGCTGGCTCTGTATCATTTTGAATTTGGAATTGTTTGGATTTCAAGTAAAACTAACAAATATGTCTATCTATGGGTTGGTAAATATGTCCGTGTGTTGCACTCGGAGAAACTAAGTCTAACCCAACTACCATGGTCTAAAAGAAATCAAACATGCTGTTGAGTCTTAATTTATCAATAATCAATCATTATGTATGCATTACTACCTCTGTCTCAAATTATTAGTCGTTTTCGGTTTTCGTACCACAAGTTTGACTCGATTTGTAAAAAATACGTGCAATATTTATGGCAATGTATCAGGTGGAAACCGGATCACCTGTGCAAACTTGGAAACTTTTAATCTGGGTCACACGATGTTGATCCAAGGGAGCACACGGGAGAGTGGGAGGGGAGATTTGCAAATGTGTGATTAGAAGCGGACGATTAAGCGCAAAATTATCCAATCCTCCTGCGCCCCTTGGATCAACATCCTATGGTCTTAGATTCAAAGTTTCCAAGTTTGCACAGGTGATCCGATTTCCACCTGATACATTGCCAACATTTATATCTTCAAATAAATTTATTAAAAAATTAGATTCAAAGATCTTTTCTATGATACTAATTATGTACCATAAATATTAATATTTTTTAATATATATTTTGTCAAAGTTGTTTCTCAGAAAGCGAAAGCGGCAGATATTTTAGGACGGAGGAAGTAGGTTTTATTATTATTCGATCATTATATACGGATAGGTTATAGGATACCTGATTAAAGTACATTTTGTCAAAACATCACTCTAAGACAAGACATGACTCCCTAAACTCCCACCCTTTTGCGGACGGGCCTGTGGCCTAGGAATTTTTTTTTATATTTTTAACACTTTTTTAAACTATTTTTAATTTTAGCATCGAAAATATTTTTTTTATATCTAACACTTTTGGCCGCTCCCCACGCGAGGGAGCGGCATTTGTACTTTGCCGCTCCCCACGTGGAGGAGCGGCAATGGTGGTGACGTGGCATTGGTCGACACATGGATTGGGGCTGCCGCTCCCCCCTGGAGCAGCGGCAAGGCTGCCGCTCCCCAGATCAGGGAGCGGCAAGCCCCCCCCCCGCTGGCGCTCCCGAATGGTTTTTTTTGTCGTTTCCACTCGAAAGAAAACGGCCACCCCCCGCTACCGCTCCTTGATCTGGGGAGCGGCAAGGCTGCCACTCCCCAGATCAAGGAGCGGCAGCGGGGGGCGGCCGTTTTCTTTCGGCTGCAAACGACACAAAAAAACCATTCGCAAGCCTTGGCCGCCCGTCTCCGCCCCCGCGCCATCGAGCAGCAGCCGCAAGCCGCGGCCGCCCGTCCCCGCCCCCGCGCCAGCGAGCCAGCGAGCAGCAGCGCCCCGCAGCGGCAGCAGCGGCCGCCCCCCCCCCCCCCCCGCGCGAGCAGCGGCAGCAGCAGCGCCCGGCCCCCCCGCGAGCAGCGGCAGCAGCAGCGCCCGCCCCCTAGCAGCGACAGCAGCCGCGCCGGCCCCCCGCACGGCCGGAGGCAGCAGCCCCCCCCCCCCCCCGAGCAGCCGACAGCACCCCCGCGAGCGGTAATTTCGTTTTTTATGTATTATAATTGTTAGTTAGACTAATTTATTTAACATTGTTAGTATAAACAGCCTTGTGGGTTTGGAGCGGGGCAGAGCAGGTCACAGGGAATGCAGAACGCAAGTACAGGGAGTACACCGACTTGCTTGACGTACTAACACACATGCAAGTACGTTGGAGTCTTTCATGTGTATGGTAATAGATTATCTTGTCAATATTAAAGACTAACTGAATTGCCATTTGCTAAGTGTATTGGCAACCATACGACGATCCCCGGCTACGGGCCCACTTGACTCTGAAGTGTTGGCAAGAGAACGACGAGTTTCGGTCCGACGTCCCGCTCATTTTCTTTCACGTGGTTGAGATGCACTATCCCATCAGGGTTTGCAGGCAGTTTGGCAAACGTACGGGCGTGCCACCACCTCTTTACTCCGCGAGCAAGGAGCTGCACAGGTTGGTTAGGAAAATCATATTTTTGCATCAACTAATTTGGCATACGTACGTCATTGCATTTATGTGCACTAACACCCTCTGTACTTGTTGCAGTGTGGACCGCAGGCTTAGGATGAAGCAGAAGGACTGGCGTGAGATACACGCAAAATACATCGAGAAATGGGAGATAAGGGAGAAGCAGCCGCTACAGGATGGCCCTCCACATGACCAACATGCCTTCAACGAGTACCTACGGTGGCTTCACAGGTCGACCCGTGTGCACGTGAGGCAGCCGTACAAGGGGAGAGAACTTCCTGTGGACTCCGAGGACGACATCGTCGCCGACGAATACGAAGAGGCGACTATACGCGAGACGCAGCCACAGAGAGCCCCCCTTCAGAGATACGTGGTAAGATCCTGGATCCGTGCACTTTGGGTGGGGTGTATTCCAGTTTTAGTAAATTATAACGTCAAGGTGAAATCTCGTTTATGTATACAGGCCAGACAATTGTCAATGATGTCCAACGAAGCAGCGTTTCAACTACACGATTGCAGAAACAAAGGGCGAGGCGCGCTTGAGACATTTGTGCACGTAAGCAACACGTTCAAAATATCCTATAATGTTCTATAGGTTCCTAAGGTTGTCCCAAATAATATAAGTCCACACATGTGTTTGCAGAAAATGAGCAGGAGTTTGAGGAAGCTAGCCCAGAAGTTGAGCTGCATGGACACTCCGTGGGAGCCGCCAGCAAACCCTCCGCGTTCCCAGAGCACAGCTTCGGCTTCTCTGAGGACTCCTGCAGGCTCTTCGGACCCCGTCACGGGGTCTACCTCCGGCGCACGTACACCACCACACCGCCCCGACAAGGCCCCAGTTGAGGAGGAGGACTATGAGGACGACGACTTAGACTCGTCCGATGAGGACGAGGCACCGGGCTTCGGCATACCCCAGCACAGCCACCCTACGCAGCAGGGCCCTTCCCACCTCGGTCCTTTCCAGCAGGGCTTCTTCCAGCAGGGTCCTATGCAGCAGGGCTTTTCCCAGCCAGTCCCATACCAGTAGGGCTCTATCCACCTCGGTCCTTTCCAGCAGGGCAACTTTCAGAACGTACCTTTCCAGCAAAGCCCCTACCAGCATAGCCCGTACCAGCCCAGCCCGTACCAGCACACCCTGTACCAGCACGTCCCGTGCCAGCCCAGCCCGTACCAGCACACCCCGTACCAGCACGTCCCGTCCCAGCACACCCTGGTGGATCCTTCACAGCACCAGGAGATTGGTATGTCACAGCTCTTTGATGCCCCGTTTGGAACCCAAGGAGACGAACAGGTAAAACTAAATAAGCAAATTTTCTTATTTGCCTAACCCATGTTACGTAAGAATACCACAATCTAACACCGATTTGTCTTTTATCTTAGCAGGGGCCGACCTATGTACAGGGGACCAGCCACGCGCAGGGGCAAGGACGGCAGCACCGTCATCGAGACCACACGGACGTTGGCTACACCCCCAACATGGTGCCTACCAATCCGAAGAGACGGAGGCGGCCGAGGGAGCCTTACACTCCTGGGACATAGAGTGCATGTAGACTTGGTCATTTTCATTGCAAGATGAAGTTGGAGACCGTTTGTTGCACTCTATGTCGCCATTTATGTATCCAAGTCATTTGTTGAACTTATGTGTCCTAGCAGTGTGTCGAAATAATTTGCAACTACATGTATTTGAAACTAATGGATTTGAGCTTGTAATATGATGTTTTATGTGTTCTAGTGAACTTATAATGTGTAACTTATAATGTGCTTTGATCGGTAACCTCGACCACATGTACTTGTTTATAATACTAGGTCATGTTGGAAAGTCACATGTTGGAAATACAATACTTACATGATCGAGGAAAACAGTAGGCACATGGTATACACTTATTACAAGGTTCAACAGTTGCACTACCACTTGCTCCAACATAAACATAGTTCAAACTAAAACACTGATATTAACGAACTAAACAATGACATGTTGCAAACTAAACCTAACATGTCTAATAATGGTACCACATATTCAACTGAGTTGCGCCTTCCCCATAGTAACCTCCTATTGATGGCGGCGGTAGCGGTGGCGGCGGAGAAGGAGGCCCGTGCTTCTTATGGTACGGGCACTGACAGTATGGATTGTTGCATACTGGCTCCTCTGCATCGTTGATGCTGTCGTCCTCCGATATGTCCCTATTACCACTTCCAGGGCCATACTCTAGATCAAAGATGCGTCTCTGTAGATATGTGATGTATTGTTGATGGGATAGATAGGAGGAGGATCGACCCATCGAGTGAACCCACAGTTTTCTAGGCAGCTTGAATCCTGAAAATACATCTACCAATAAGTACTTCTACAAACCAAATGCAAATCAGAAAAATGAGAGTTAAAAGGAAATACAAATCCTCGCGGGCATCTGAAGAAACGACGGCCTCCCCCGTCACAGTCGTTGTACATCTGCACGACGTAATCCTCACCGTGGCGACATTTTGGCCAATCTTCCGTGCGGTTGTCGTATGATCTAAGAGGTCTTTCGTGGGTGAAGTCACTCTTGCTCTCCAAAGGAAATTGTTCTATAGGTTCCTCAAAAGAATCAGGACCCAGAGAACCCTCCCACACAATCGGCTGTCCCTTCCTCACTCCCTTTCCTCTACCTCTGCTCGACGAACTTCCGTCCGACATTTGAACTACGACCGTGTGATGGCCGTGAGGGGGGGAGAGGGGGGCGGCGCCGAAACGACGAATGACAACACCTCAAGAGGAGAATAGAATATAAGAAGTCATGCGCCTTCCGCTCCTTGATCTGAGGAGCGGCAACTGTGCTGACCTGGCATCGCTGGCACATGCGTCGGCACGTGGACTGGGGCTGCCGCTCCCCCCTGGAGGAGCGGCAGCCTTGCCGCTTCCTGATCTGGGGAGCGGCAGCCTTGCCGCTCCTCCAGGGGGGAGTGGCAGCCCCAGTCCACGTGTCGACCAATGCCACGTCATCACCATTGCCACTCCTCCACATGGGGAGCGGCAAAGTACAAATGACGCTCCCTCGAGTGGGGAGCGGCCAAAAGTGTTAGATATAAAAAAATATTTTCGGTGCTAAAATTAAAAATAGTTTTTAAAAAGTGTTAAAAATAAAAAAAATTCTGGCCTAGTGGCTTGCTCCCAAGGGTGGGAAGCAGCCGGCGGGGGTTCGAACCCCCTCACCGCACCTGGCCTCCGAGATAGGCTACGCCAAGGTGGCGTCTTTCTAAACTCCCTCCCCTTTCAAAGCGCCCAAATGCGCTCTAGTTCTGCCCCCTGCGTTCCGTCCTCCGGCAGCCTTGGCAGCGGTGAGAGAGAGGTTGGCGGGCCTCCCGTCTTCTAGATGAGTGCTATGTCAAAGACAATGGATATCCTCCTCTCCGGTGGTGGGTGGACCTCTAGCCGACGAGGTTGCTGGTAGTAATGGTCTCCGCTGGCACGACAAGGTGAGTAAAAGAATAAATGTTTATTTTTTTATATCGTTTTGTACCCTTGTTTTTTAGCATCTTTGTATGAGTCCCTGTGCTGGCTCATTTTATTTTCTTTGGAGGTAGACATGTTTTTCTTGGGAGCTATCCTTCCAAAACTTTGCAATACGCTCATTTTATTTTATTATATATTAGTCTTTATAAAAACAATTACATTCCACCAACCATAAAAACGATGGTGGGCCTACTGATGCTTGTGTTGGATGATTCGAGAGCCAGGCTATGTCACAGTGGATGCGAATCCAAAGAGCCCGGCTGTGTCTCTATATGAACTATAAGATCAAACACAAATTGCCAAACTACAAGATTAAGCACGAGTCAGCGGGCGAGATGAGTGGCTGATAAGGAGTTGCTCCATTGGTGTGGACTATCGGCCCCGTTCGGCTGGGCTGATAAGCCGGCTGAAAAATACTGTTGGCTGATTTGTTGTGAGAGAAAAATACTGTTCCGGCTAAAAAAACAAGCTGAAAAAGACGGATTATAAGCCGGGTGAACAGAGCCGATGTCCCTCTAAGGCCTTATTTAGATGCGTATGTATTCATTTCAATCCACATGTGTTGTAGTGGATTGAAGTGAAACTTATTTCATTCCACTCCGATCCACTTCAACATATGTGGACACATCCAAACACCCTTATTGTCGGTTGGCGCTGTTGGCCCCGCCGGCTGCGGCTAAACAACGGCTGCTACAGCTGCGCTACAATTCCTTGCTGAGACATTTTCAGCCGCAACCTGCAGCAGCTGTATAGCTCAGCCCAACAATTTTGTATATGAGCTTGCCGGGTAGAAGAATAGGCATTGGCTAAGAGGATTTGGGTATAATTGGTAGGTGCGAGAGACTGCTGCTGAAACTGCTCATCAATAATGGCTTCCGCCATGGTGTTAACCTGTGCTCTAGATATGGCGTGCTGTTGTTGGTTCTTGTATCGCCGACGTTCACTGGCCCTGTTCATCCGACTTATAATCCGTACTTTTCAGCTTATTTTTTCAGTCGAAATAGTATTTTCCTCTCACAATAAATCAGCCAACAGTATTTTTCAGTCGACTTATCAGCATAGCCGAACGAGGCCATTATGGTGCTGACCTAGGCCATGCGGTGGATTGTGGCGGTTTTCTGTTTGTGCTAGCGCTTATTGCAGTGTTTGTTGGTGTTGGCCTTGGATGATGGTGGTCGCTTCTACTTGCTCTTGGTGGCATTCACTTCGACCTTGACTTTGTTTTCATTCCACACGGACATATGCAGCGGTTGCTTTCTTATTGATGTTCACGAGGCGGCTCGTGCAAAGTCAACCTTGGCAAAGGCACATGTGTTGCCAGGATCACTGCTCTCCGAGCTAGAGCATGAGGGCATTGGCGCTAGGCTTCAAAGCTACTATGTTTGGTGCGGGGCTAGTCAATCCTAGCTATCAGCATTAATCGGTGGTCGATAACCAAAAACTGATGATGTGACGGCCAGTCAACGAGATCACAAATACAGAACCATTTGCTTGTTTTTGGACTGGATTAGATTAGAAGCCGTCGGTCGAACGTGGACGTAAGAGTTGTGGGTGGAAGGATGCTGTGTCGGAAAAATCTTATTAAGAGGTAGATTAGATCAACTAAAAGATTGAGAGATCAACCTAAGGTTCAGGGTAAATTAACATTTTGTTGGGGGCGTAGTAACATTGTGTTTGGTAGGTATTGGAAAGGGACATGGAATGAGTGATGAAAACTGATGGAGGAGAATTAAGATATAGGAATTTTTTTACTCCATGTTTGGTTTGGGGAGGAAATATAGAGAATTCTAGTGGGAATTCATATTCTGTGTTTGATGCGTGTTTTTTATATAAAATTATATCACATATCATGGTCAACGGTGCCGATCATTCATCTTTTGTAAAAGTACAATTCCTATTTCATTACTACCTTTTTCCTGGAAAGTGATCGATGGGAGTTGGGCTTATAAAACTCATTTCTCTTCTCACAATAGCTCCTACTTTTACGGAACAAACAACGTACTACCTCCATCCCTAAAAAGAGCACAATTTTAGCATAATACCTGGTTAAAGTATCTTGACTGTGAGCAACTATATATAAAAATATTAATATGTAATATGAAAATAAGTATATAAGATTTGTCATGAGATATAATTTATACCATACCTATTTAGTGTCATATATATTTGGTCAAACTTTAGATACTTTAACAAAAAAAACATCAGAATTGGATTTGTTTTGGGATGGAGTTAGTATTTCTAAACTACCGTTCCATTCTTCCAATTGCCACATGTTTTGTATGGCAACTATTTGAGGAGGGGCATGAAAATTAGTGGTGGAAATTGATGGAGGGATTTAAGGTTGGAATCTGATTTTTATTCACAACGTCCTGTTTGTTTGTGGAGGAAAATAAGAAAGGAAGTTTAAGAGAGAATCTATATACCCTATTTCATCTGCCTGGTTTGAGTAAGAACTATTTGATAAGAAAGGAAGTTGAGAGAATCTATATATACCCTGTTTGATCTGCCTGTTTTGAGTAGGAACTATTTGATAAGTCATGATGTAGAGCGAGGATATACTTGTCTTTTAAAGCATCTCTAAGAGTACCCAATATTTTCTTCCTAAAAACATGAAGTTTAACAGCTCCTAAAAATATCAGAAGGAATAAAGAAGATCATCTTCAAATGTTTTTAATAATCCACTCCTAAAATATAGAACACAATTTTACATCAGGAATCATATACTATTTCTAAATTATCCTAACCATTTTTATATATTCTTTCTCTCTGGTACATTTGCATAAAAAACCATTTCCTACTCTTTATTCTTTCCACGGTCTTCCACCTTTAGATTGCCTGACAAACACACGTGGGAGAGAGAAGATACGCGTGACTTGGAAGTACGTAACTTTACGCGGAATAGGGTGACTTTTCCGAAGTTCTAAAATATTAGGAGTTGTTGGAGAGGGATTTTTTCTCATCTTGCTAAAAACCAAGGATCCAGAAGGGATTTAGAAAACTCTTGGAGATGCTCTTACTAACCAAACTATTACCACCTCTTCGTTTCAAAAAAAAATGGTTAAGAAAAACTATTACCACCTTCCTAGGAAGCCATTAGTGGAAGTTGGCCGCATAACGGAGCCCTTTTCAACTAAACTTCCACTCCGACAAAACAAATAAGATATATCTTGACTCTTATATCTAAACTTTCATTTGTACCACCCAAGTCAAACGAGCTCTAAGTTAAACTTTTTTCTACTTTTTATATTCGATAATGCTTCCACGCGGACGTTTGTTCGTCCGGATGGCGTGCGCCACCCTTCGCCTTGCCACTTCCGTCCGCGCTGCTCGCTCCCGCCTGTAGCGCGCACCTCGCCTACAACACTTGCTCCCTCCTGTCGCGCGCTCGGCCCGCGTGCATTCGACCCGCATGTTGCACAGCCCACCCCATTATGCGCGTGCGCTGCCTCTGCTCTCCCCATCTATCGCTCTCTATCTCACATTCGCTGACAGCAGAGCGCCTCTCCGTCCTCTTCCCAACCCCCAACGCCGCCGGAATGCCTTGGCACTGCCGATGACCGCTGGGCGCACATGCCGGGGCGCCTCGGGTCGTCCTCGGCCGAGCCAAGGGCACCCACGAGCGCAGCTGTATGCTAGTGTTGCCCGCGCGCCCTTGGCTTTCACCTTGACATCCGAAATCGACCGGCCCAGATCTCTCCTCCCCTATGTTGTAAATGTATGTTTCAAGTATTTCAGATATTTCAAAGGTATATTGCAGTTGTTTCATATGAATGTTGTAAAAGTAGATCAGGGATGTTGTATATATTGCAAGTGTTTTAGAGGCATGTTGCAAACGTTTGTTCAAGATGTTTCACTGTTCTAGACGTATGTTGTAAGTGTTTTGACCTAGATGTTGTATATGTTTCACACATATGTTGCAACGGTATGTTCCAAATATTTCATCTGTTTTCAGCCTTATGTTGCAGCAAGTGTTTTCATATTGCAAGTTGCAAGTGTTTTATTTAGATGTTACATATGTTACGAGTGTATGTTAAAGATGTTTTATCTGTTTCAGACGTACGTCGTATTTAAGTGTTTAATATTGTTCGAAGAGTCAGAGAGCGTGTGGAGTGATGATGGCACGACACGGGCGCTAGGGAATGGGCATAGCGAGCCGGGGGGCTGGCGGACATGGCGCAAGGTGTGGTAGGGGCGCGACGAGGCGACGTGCACGTGCGAGGCGGGGCGAATAGCCAGACGGTGAGGGTGGGTTGAATCGAGGCGGACGGGGCAGACTGTGCTGCGAGGCGAGTCGTCCGAACGCGCGAACACAGTGACCGAGGCGGGGTGCGCGTGTGAAAGGTCTTGATGGCTAGAGGGGGGGTGAATAGCCTTTTAAAAATTTCTACAAAGACAAGCTAAACAAGTTTATCAAAACAACAAATAGCGAGATGCGAGTTTTACTTAGCCTACGGGGTGTTTGCAAGCCACCTATCCAATTCACAATTCTAGTATATTGGCACTCAACCGCACAAGTTAAACCGAGAAGGTAACTACAACTATAACTAGCAAGCTACACAAAAGAGCTACTCTAGCAAAGCAAACTAGCTAGCAAAGACAACTAAGAAAGTAATGCGGAGTTGAGTTAGGAGGTTTTCACCGAGGGGTGAAGTATTGAGCCAGCCAATATGATCAACAATGAATACCAAAACAACCGAACACCGGGATCAATCAAACACAATATAAAAGTGATGACACGAAGATTTATCCCGAGGTTCACGTGCTTGCCGGCACACTAGTCCCCGTTGTGTCCCTCTTCACCACGTGGTTCGGTGGCTAATCGGTCTCACACCGAGCCTCTCAAAAGGCGCCACAAGAACCTACCAAATGGCAAAAGGTTGCAATGACACGAGTAATTTACTAAACTTGCCTTTGGCGCTTCGCCGAGGTAGGCACAAACCCCTCACAATCACCGGAGGTGGCCAAGAACAATCACCAACTCTTGCCAACGCCTCCAAGCTGCTCCGAGCCATCTAGGTGGTGGCAACCACCAAGAGAAACAAGAATCCCACAGCAAATCAACAACCAAGTGCCAACTAGATGCAATCTCACAATGCAAATGCACTTGGATCACTCAATCTCACTTCGAATATGCAAAGAAGCAAGAGAGATGAGTGGGAGGGGAGTTGCTTAGCTCAAAGTGCTCACAAGTATGTCAAAAGTCCAAGTTGGAGAGCCTTGAGCCGGCCAACGAGTATTTATAGACGTACCCCTTCGAATATAGCCGTTACTCACTTGAAACAGCCAAAGTCGCGCTGACCGGACGCGCTGGTCGCGCGGACCGGACGCGCCGGTCACACAACGGCTCTTTTGCGAAACACCGACCGGACGCGCTGGTCGCAACGACCGGACGCGCGAAGTTCGACCGGACGCGCTGGTCACGTGACGGACCGGACGCGCTGGTCAAGCCTGAGCAGCGCACAACGAAACAACGACCGGACGCGCTGGAGAACTGACCAGACGCCACAGTGCTAGCGTCCGGTTGGAGTCCAGTAAGCTCCCTGATCGACCAGACGCGTCCGGTCGACAGTGACCGGACGCGCTGCACGTCCGATCAAAACGCTGAGACATGCGCAAACGCTGAACACTGACCGAACGCGTCCGGTCAAATAGAGACTGCGTCCGGTCTAGCGTCCGGTCACCACTGTGACCTCCGTTCGCCTCCGTTTCTTTTCCGTCTTTCGGTGTAGTGGAAAATAGGCGTTTCAATCCCTCGAAAACACCTGAATCCCGCCTCGCAAGCTCGGCGGGAGGGAGAGAGGACCCCAAACCCTCTCTACCGCTCAAACTCCATCGCCTTCGCAAACGTGCTAACATCACCAAGTGATCATCACCATGTGCATGTGTGTTAGCATTTTCACAATCATTTTTCGAGGCGTTATTAGTTCTATCCAAATACATATGACATGAAATGCACACCTAGAGGCACTTAGAAGTTCAATAGCCGCGTCATTCCCCTCTTTATAGTACGACTATCTATCCTATAATGTAACCACACCCACTAGGTGTCTTGGTTACTAAAACACAACCCTTAAGCATATACCTTTGCCTTGATCACGTAGGGTTGCATCCAAATCCAAGTGTGGCCATCATGATCACCATGTCCATCTTGCCACCAACCTTGGAATGTACTAATCCTCATATGCTACATACAACTTAGGCATAGGATTAGTACTTAGGCATTGTCACTAATTACCAACACCAAACATAGGACTTTCAATCTCCCCCTTGTTGGTAATTGGTGACAACCCTTTCATAAAGATATTATGATAAAAATTTAATTGAACCCATGTCACATTGTCCAAGTATTATGGACATGTGATCATGAATTCAAATTGATAGCAATGGCTCCCCCTACATGTATGCTATATGTTTGGATTTAGGAAGCATACATGCTTTGATAGAAAAAAAATAGGAGCATTGACTATCAATAGGTGCTAAGTGTTTTAGATTATAGACCTTTGAAGCGTGATACCATCGGAGTAGCGATAAACACCATCTTAGCACCTTGTGTAGTTAGATACCCCTTGGAAAAGCACAAACATAACTAGAAACCTCGTGAGATCAACATTATAAGCAAGGCTCTAGTACCACTTTGAAAAACATGAAGCAAGAAAAATCTAACTACTTCCTATTCATGCTAGTACTTCAATACACCATTTAATTGTCTACTAGCAAAACATCACACAAGCAAAGTATTGGAGAAAAAGAAATGCATAACTATGCATCATACATATGAAGTGCACAAAGAAATGCAACATTCATGTTTAAGAGCTTGCTCCCCCTACTTGTGTGCTCAAAATTTTAGTTGATCCCCTTCTTTTATCAATTTTCCCTTTAGGGTTTTCTCCTCCTTTAGAATCTATCTTTGTGAACAACATTTTCTCCCCCTTTGGCACCAATGACCACAAGGGACCAATTTTAGATAGATTATCATGTTGAATTATGGGGTGAGGATCAAGTTTGTGATTCAACCTAGATTGCTTGCATAAATAAAATGCTTCGGTTTGATCCAAGGGCAAGCTTCTTCACACCTCACTAGAAGGGTTATCATGCACCATGTCGAAACAAATATTTAGACAAGTTTTCTAGATTAAACACTTAGGATCACAAGCTACTTAAACAAGTTATATGCTACCACTAGATCATACAAGACATGGAAACAATAGTGGCACCATATAAACTTCAAATTCATTTGATTTTCATGAATGAGCCTAGAACATAAGAAATCATGACTAGATGCACTAAACATGTCCTTAGTATAGAATGTATGACATGTCAACCAATTGTACCTTGGGGCTCAAAGGAGAGGCATGTCATATATGGGGTGCATCAACTCATGTTGGAGAAGTCAATTATGTTCAACTCATTCTTTAGCTTGTGAAATCTCTTCTCATCAAGTGGCTTGGTGAATAGATCAGCTAGTTGATCTTCGGTGCCCACACTCTCAATAGCAATGTCACCCTTTTGTTGATGATCTCTAATAAAATGATGACGAACATCAATATGCTTTGTTCTTTGATGTTGAACCGGATTGTTGGTTAGCTTCATGGCACTTTCATTGTCACATAGCAATGGCACATTCTTGAAATTGATTCCAAAATCCTTCAATGTTGCCTTCATCCACAAGATTTGTGCACAACAACTACCCGCGGCGATGTATTCGGCTTCGGCGGTAGATAGTGCAATACTATTTTGCTTCTTGGATGACCATGAGACAAGTGATCTTCCCAACAATTGACAAGTCCCGAAAGTGCTCTTTCTCTCCACTTTGTCACCGGCATAGTCGAAATCCGAATATCCAACTAGCTCAAAGCTTGCACCTTTGGGATACCATAATCCAACATCTTGTGTATGCTTCAAATACCTTAATATTCTCTTTGTTGCCTTCAAATGACTTTCTCTTGGTGAGGCTTGAAATCTTGCACATATGCATACACTAAACATCACATCGGGTCATGATGCCGTCACATAGAGTAGGCTACCAATCATTGATCTATAAAGCTTTTGATCCACCATGTTGCCACTCTTGTCACTATCCAAACTTCCACTAGTGCCAATTGGGGTTGTAATGCCCTTTGCATCTTCCATGCCAAACTTCTTGAGCATATCTTTGATGTACTTGGTTTGGCTCACAAATGTTCCTTCCTTCATTTGTTTGATTTGAAGTCCAAGAAAGAAACTAAGTTCACCAATCATTGACATTTCAAATTCCTTTGCCATCATTTTCCCAAACTCATCACAATAATCTTGATTGGTTGAACCGAAGATGATATCATCAACATATATTTGCAATACAAACAAGTCTTTCCCAATCTTCTTAGTGAAGAGAGTAGTATCCACTTTGCCCATGACAAAACCTTTGGATGGCAAGAAATCCCTCAATCTTTCATACCATGCTCTAGGTGCTTGCTTCAATCCATTCAAAGCTTTTCTCAACTTGTAGACATGATTGGGTTTCTTGTCATCTTCAAAACCAGGAGGTTGCTCCACATACACTTCTTCTTGAATGTACCCATTTAGAAATACACTCTTCACATCCATTTGATATAGCTTGATATTGTGAGCACAAGCATAGGCAAGTAAGATCCTAATTGCTTCCAATCTTACAACCGGGGCATAAGTTTCACCAAAGTCAAGACCCTCTATTTGTGTGTAACCTTGAGCCACTAGTCTTGCTTTGTTTCTTATTACTATTCCATCTTGATCTTGCTTGTTGCGAAAGACCCATCTTGTTCCAATGATATTGTGATCTTTAGGCCTCTCAACTAGTTCCCATACTTCATTTCTCTTGAAGTTGTTGAGCTCTTCATGCATTGCATTTACCCAATCCGGATCTCTCAATGCTTTATCAATGTCCTTGGGTTCTTCCATTGACACAAAAGAAGAGTGAGCACAAAATGATGCCAATCTTGATCTAGTTTGAACTCCCCTTTGTATGTCACCAATGATGGAATCTAATGGATGGTCTCTAGCAATGTTGGTTGGTTGAAGCACTTGGACTTGATTGCTTAGATGTTAATGTTGATCATGAGTTGGAGATGATGAACTAGCCACTTGTTGATCTTGTTGCACTTGAGATGATGTACTAGCTTGATTTTGCATTAGAGACCCACTAGCTTGTGTAATTGGACTTTGGAGCACTTGATCTTTGTTGTCATCCACATCAATCACTTGCTTTGACCTAATATCACCAATATCCATTTCTTTCATAGCATTGGTCAATTGAGTTCCTCTCACATCATCCAAGTTATTTTCCTCATCTTGAGAGCCATTTGTTTCATCAAACTCAATATCATGAACTTCCTCAAGTAAACCACTAGCCAAATTCCAAACTCTATAAGCTTTGCTAGTAGTGGAGTAACCAAGTAAGAATCCTTCATCATATTTCTTCTCAAACTTGCTCAATCTAGTGCCCTTCTTTAAGATGTAGCATTTGTAACCAAATACCCGAAAGTATGCAATGTTGGGCTTTCTTCTATTTAAGATCTCATATGGTGTCTTCTCTAGGAACTTGTGGCAATAGAGGTGGTTGCTATAGAAGCAAGCCGTGTTGATTGATTCGGCCCAAAATGAATGACTCACATTATACTCATTTAACATTGATCTTGCCATATCAATCAAAGTTCTATTCTTTCTCTCAACTAGGCCATTAGATTGAGGTGTATACTTGGCCGAGAATTGATGCTTGATTCCAAGCTCCTCACATAGCTCATCAACTCTTGTGTTTCTAAACTCACTTCCATTGTCACTTCTCACTTTCTTGATTGTGGTCTCAAACTCATTTTGCACTCTCTTGATGAACTTCTTGAATATGTCAAATACATCACTCTTGTCCACAAGAAAGAATACCCATGTGTATCTAGTGAAATCATCCACAATCACAAAGCCATACTTGTTGCCACCAATGCTTGTGTATGTAGTTGGTCCAAATAGATCCATGTGCAACAACTCAAATGACTTGAAAGTACTCATAATGCTCTTCAATGGATGAGTGTTGCCCACTTGCTTTCCGGCTTGACATGCACTACATAGCTTATCTTTCTCAAATGTGACATCCTTCAAGCCTCTAAGTCATGCTTCACTAACTTGTTCAATTGCTTCATGCCAACATGACTAAGTCTTCTATGCCATAACCAACCCATACTTGATTTGGTGAGCAAGCATGTTGAAAGTTGAGTGTCACTAGCATTGAAATCAACCAAGTATAGATTCTCATATCTAAAACCCTTGAAGATCAAATTTGAGCCATCAACACTAACTATCTCCACATCATCAACACCAAATATGCACTTAAAACCAAGATCACACAATTGAGCAACCGAGAGAAGATTGAAGTTCAACTTTTCAACTAGGAGCACATTGGAAATGCTATGATCATTTGAGATTGCAATCCTTCCAAGAGCCTTCACATCACCCTTGCTATTGTCACCAAATGTGATACTATCAATGCCACTATCATTTGATTTGAGAGAGTTGAACATTCTTGAATCACCGGTCAAATGTTGAGAGCACCCACTATCAAGCACCCAATGCCTTCCTCCGGCCTTGTAATTTACCTACAAAATAAATTAATGTTTCTTAGGTACCCATACTTGTTTGGGTCCTTGGAGGTTAGTAACTAAGCTCTTTGGTACCCAAATGGTCTTCTTCTTTGGACCCACAATTGGTGTACCAACAAACCTAGCATGCACACCTTTCTCACCCTTGGTAAGCACATAACAAGAATCAAAAGGAATGCAATCCATTTTAGCATGAAACTTGTTGTTGTTCTTGTTCATTTTATTACAATTAATCTCTAGATGTCCAACTTGCTTGCATCTATTGCAATAACGACCATTGCTCTTCACAAAGCGAGGCTTTGGAGTAGCAAAGGCCACCTTGCCCTTCTTGGGAGTATAGCCCAAACCCTCTTTGTTAAGAGAGAACCTTTGGCTACCCAAGCATTTTAGCAAGCGGGCATCCCTACCATAGGCATTGCCTAATGCGCGGGTGAGATCATCCACCTCTTTCTTGAGAGTCTCATTCTCAACCACAAGTGATGAATCACTAGTAGTAGAGGTAGAGTTGGTTGTGGTGGATGATGATGAGCTACATGAAGCATTAGTAGGACCAACAAATAAAGAATCATCAATAATATCACATGTTAGTCCAATATCACAAGTGACAATCACTTGCTCCTCCTTAGCTTCCTTCATGAACTTCTCCAACTTGAGGTCATTTTCCTTGATGAGCTCAAGTAGAGTGGAGTGGGCTTTCTTAAGCCTAGTGTGAGCAACTTCAAGGTCCTCGTGGTCTTCCTTTAGACACTCACGAGAGGCCTCTAGCTCATCAAAGGATTTCCTAAGAGCTTTGAGCTCTTGTTCAATTCCTTTGCACTCCTTACTCTTTTTGAGAGCAACAAGCTCCTCCATCAAGGCATCAATTTCATTGCTCTTGGCAATGAGCTCTTGTTCCAAGATTTTGTATTTTTCTTGGTGGTCCTCTTGTAGCCTTTGCTCATTTGATCTATTATGCCCAATAGATCATCCTTGGAGTAGTTGAAAGGTCCTAGATGGCTAGAGGGGGGTGAATAGCCTATTAAAAAAATCTACAAGTACCACTAAGCAAACTTGTTAGAATAACAAACGGCGTAAAGTGAGTTTTGCTTAGCCAAAGGTTGTGATGCAAGCCTCCTATTCACAAGTCTAGTAGATTAAGATCTCTAGTTCACACAAGAGCTATGTCACTAAGGTTACACTAGAGAACAAGCTAACACTACTAGCAAAGCTACTACTAGAGCTACACAAGATAAACTAGTGAAAGTAAATGCAAGAGAGAGGATTGTGATTATTATACCGACGGTGAAGTGAAGATGTTGCCAATCACCAAGATGATATACAATCAATCAATATTGACAACAACACAATATGAAGACCAATCACCGGGAGACAAGAGACACAATATTTGTTCACCCGGTGTTCACTTGTGCACCGACAAGCTACGTCACCGGTTGTGTCGACCAACACTTAGATGGTTCCTCGGTGTGACTCTCAAGTCACTTACCCCTCAAGGCACGCCCTGCAAGGCACCGCAAGACACCACTCTCAAGTGAGGTAACTCAATGACACGCGGAATCCACTAGAGTTGCTTTTGGCGTCCCGCCGAGGAAAGCACAAGAACCTCTCACAATCAACCAGAGGTGGCCAAGAACAATCACCTTCTCTTGCCAACGCCTCCAACAATCTCCAAGCCGGCTAGGAGCGGTACTCTCCAAGAGTAACAAGAAATCCACCGGCTAAATCACCCACAAGTGCCACTAGATGCCCTCAAGCTATGCAATGCACTTTGGGATCACTCAATCTCACTTTTGATTTGCAATCAAGCAAGAGAGATGAGTGGGAGGAGTAGCTCTAGCTCAAAGGATGCACAAGAGCGTTAGAAATGCCAAGAGACCTCCCCAAGGGCCGGCCAACAAGTATTTATAAGCATCCCAAACAAATAGAGCCGTTACAACTCCACTGACCGTTTTTCGCGGGACGACCGGACGCGCCGGTCGTAACTGACCGGACGCGCTCAACCGCGTCCGGTCGCCCTGCGACGACCACGTGTCCTCCGATTTCAAACGCGACCGTTAGATCCTCCAACGGTCACTACGCGCCAACGGTCAAACGAGCGACCGGACGCGCTGCTGCAAACGACCGGACGCACCGGTGTGCACAGTACCCGCGCGCGCGAAGACATGACCGGACGCGCTCCTCGCAACGACCGGACGCGATAGTGACCGCGTCCGGTCGGAGTCCAGTAAGCTCCCTTGACGACCGGACGCGTCCAATCGTGTGTGACCGGACGCGCACTGCGTCCGATCGTCCTCGTGAACCGCTGTTCGCCAGACCGGACGCGCCGGTCCCGCGAGTCACCGGACGCGCCGGTGGCAAACCCTAGTCCGCGCGCCTGACGCCCGCGCTGTACTGACCGGACGCGCCGGTCCCGCGAGTGATCGCGTCCGGTGCAGCGTCCGGTCACCTCTGTGACCGCGTTCGCCTCCGTTTCTTTTCTGACTTCCGGCGCAATGGAAAATAGGCATTTCACTTTCCCGAAATCACCTGAATCCCGCGCTCGCACGCTCGGCGGGAGGGAGAGAGGAACCCAAACCCCTTTCTACCCGCAAACCACAGCGCGAACAACGCCACCTTTGTAAATGTGCCAACACCATCAAGTGTACATCTCCATGTGCTTGTGTGTTAGCTTTTTCTCAATCATTTTCAAAGGTTTTCCAGTTAGCTCACTAGGCCCTACATGCAATGCACTTCATGAATTCACCTAGTGGCACCCATGCGTCGAATAACCGATAAGACTTCCCCTCTTAATAGTTCGGCTATCGACCCTAAACCACTCACACCCTCTATGGTGTCTTGAGTGTAAAACAAAATGGCCCTATGGTTATACCTTTGCCTTGAGCCCATTTTGTTTCTCCAAAGGATATGATCCACTTCATATCATCACATGACCGTCTCGATCCATCGACCTTGACTTCACTTGCTCTTCACCGTTGCATTGGTCCGTCGGCGCCAAGTCTTGCTCAAGCTTCACCATCGCATGGTCCTTCGCTTCGAAGCCTCGACTTGCCCTTCACCTTCACAACCGGTCCATCGAGCCAAGCCTCATCCTGGTCTTCACCATTTTGGTCACATGAGTCAATGTCATGTCTCATATTCAACGACCACCTTTATCTAAATCATCCACTTAGATACAAAGGTTAGTCCTGGGTTTCATCAATTAGCCAAAACCAAACTAGGGACTTTCAGTAGTCCTCATCCTCCTCATCATCACTCCTACAACCATCACTAACACAAGAATCATCATCACTATCATCATATTTTACCTTGGTGGGCTTGGCCATAAGACATGTCGATGTAGTGTCTAAGATGGATGGCTTGTTGGAGAGGGCGATGCTTGCAATGGCTCGCCGAGTGGTCCTCTCATCATCACTAGAGCTATCATCATCACTATCGGAGTTATAACTATCCCAAGTGACCACATAGCCACCACCCTTCTTCTTCTTGTTGATAGTGAAGCTCTTCTTTTCTTTCTTCTCCTTCTTATCCTTCTTGTTCTTCTTCAACTTTAACTCTCCATCATGATATCTTTTGTCTTCATAGGGGCACTTTGTCACTACATGATCGGGGCTATTGCAATTGTAGCATAGCACCTCCTTTGCCTTCATGAAGTCCCTTCTCTTCCTTGCACCATATCCTTTCTTCTTCATGAACCTCCCCATCTTGTGCACTAGGAGGGCCATGGTCTCATCATCGAATGGATCATCATCATCACTCTCCACCTTGCTCTTGCCCTTAAAAGATGAAGCCTTGAATGTAATGGGCTTCTCTTGCTTGACCTTGGTCTCTTTCTTCCCTTCTACCTCATCTTCATCATCATTGTATTGGGCATCGGTCATTATATCTCCAAGCACATCGGTTGGTTTGACCTTGTCCAATCCCTCTCTAAAGATCATTCTTCTCAAGGTAGCAAACTTCTTGGGTAAGCACATCAAGAACTTGTGTGAGAAGTCCTTGTCCTCAACCTTCTCTCCAAGCCTCTTGAGATCATTGACAATGACTTGGAGCCTATAGAACATCTCTGGGATGGATTCATCATCCTTCATCTTGAAAGTGGAGAACTTGTCCTTGAGCATATATAGCTTGGCACTTTTTACCGTTGAAGTGCCTTCATATGTTTCTTCAAGCCTTATCCAAAGCTCATTTGCCTTTTCAAGATCTTTGATTTGCTCAAATACTTTGTCATCAATGGCACGGTAGATTGTGTCAAGTGCCGCCGTGTTGCATTGTTTGTTAATTTTATCAAGAATGATGTATCCTTCTTTGGTCACATCCCAAACCTTCTCATGTATATTGCCTAGATATTGCTTCATCTTCCTTTTCCAATGATCAAAGGAAGAGATGCCATCAAAGAATGGAGGCTTGCCATTAACATGATTGAACATAACTTGAGCCATCTTGCACCGAGGTTGTTAAGCCTTGAAAACGGTGACCACGGCTCCGATACCACTTGAAAGGTCTTGATGGCTAGAGGGGGGGTGAATAGCCTTTTAAAAATTTCTACAAAGACAAGCTAAACAAGTTTATCAAAACAACAAATAGCGAGATGCGAGTTTTACTTAGCCTACGGGGTATTTGCAAGCCACCTATCCAATTCACAATTCTAGTATATTGGCACTCAACCGCACAAGTTAAACCGAGAAGGTAACTACAACTACACCTAGCAAGCTACACAAAAGAGCTACTCTAGCAAAGCAAACTAGCTAGCAAAGACAACTAAGAAAGTAATGCGGAGTTGAGTTAGGAGGGTTTCACCGAGGGGCGAAGTATTGAGCCAACCAATATGATCAACAATGAATACCAAAACAACCGAACACCGGGATCAATCAAACACAATATGAAAGTGATGACACGAAGATTTATCCCGAGGTTCACGTGCTTGCCGGCACGCTAGTCCCCGTTGTGTCCCTCTTCACCACGTGGTTCGGTGGCTAATCGGTCTCACACCGAGCCTCTCAAAAGGTGCCACAAGAACCTACTAAATGGCAAAAGGTTGCAATGACACGAGCAATTTACTAAACTTGCCTTTGGCGCTTCGCCGAGGTAGGCACAAACCCCTCACAATCACCGGAGGTGGCCAAGAACAATCACCAACTCTTGCCAACGCCTCCAAGCTGCTCCAAGCCGTCTAGGTGGCGGCAACCACCAAGAGAAACAAGAATCCCGCAGCAAATCAACAACCAAGTGCCAACTAGATGCAATCTCACAATGCAAATGCACTTGGATCACTCAATCTCACTTCGAATATGCAAAGAAGCAAGAGAGATGAGTGGGAGGGGAGTTGCTTAGCTCAAAGTGCTCACAAGTATGTCAAAAGTCCAAGTTAGAGAGCCTTGAGCCGGCCAACGAGTATTTATAGACGTACCCCTTCGAATATAGCCGTTACTCACTTGAAACAGCCGAAGTCGCGCTGACCGGACGCGCTGGTCGCGCGGACCGGATGCGCCGGTCACACAACGGCTCTTTTGCGAAACATCGACCGGACGCGCTGGTCGCAACGACCGGACGCGCGAAGTTCGACCGGACGCGTTGGTCCCGTGACGGACCGGACGCGCTGGTCAAGCCTGAGCAGCGCACAACGAAACAACGACCGGACGCGCTGGATAACTGACCAGACGCCACAGTGCCAGCGTCCGGTTGGAGTCCAGTAAGCTCCCTGATCGACCGGACGCGTCCGGTCGACAGTGACCGGACGCGCTGCGCGTCCGATCAAAACGCTGAGACACGCGCAAACGCTGAACACTGACCGGACGCGTCCGGTCAAATAGAGACTGCGTCCGGTCCAGCGTCCGGTCACCACTGTGACCTCCGTTCGCCTCCGTTTCTTTTCCGTCTTTCGGTGTAGTGGAAAATAGGCGTTTCAATCCCTCGAAAACACCTGAATCCCGCCTCGCAAGCTCGGCGGGAGGGAGAGAGGACCCCAAACCCTCTCTACCGCTCAAACTCCACCGCCTTCGCAAATGTGCTAACATCACCAAGTGATCATCACCATGTGCATGTGTGTTAGCATTTTCACAATCATTTTTCGAGGCGTTATTAGTTCTATCCAAATGCATATGACATGAAATGCACACCTAGAGGCACTTAGGAGT
This sequence comes from Saccharum hybrid cultivar R570, assembly GCA_038087645.1. Classification (NCBI taxonomy): domain Eukaryota; kingdom Viridiplantae; phylum Streptophyta; class Magnoliopsida; order Poales; family Poaceae; genus Saccharum; species Saccharum hybrid cultivar. The sequence continues at coordinate 6,399,063 of JAQSUU010000113.1, forward strand.
TCAATAGCCGCGTCATTCCCCTCTTTATAGTACGGCTATCTATCCTATAATGTAACCACACCCACTAGGTGTCTTGGTTACTAAAACACAACCCTTAAGCATATACCTTTGCCTTGATCACGTAGGGTTGCATCCAAATCCAAGTGTGGCCATCATGATCACCATGTCCATCTTGCCACCAACCTTGGAATGTACTAATCCTCATATGCTACATACAACTTAGGCATAGGATTAGTACTTAGGCATTATCACTAATTACCAACATCAAATATAGGACTTTCAGCGTGCGGGGCGGAGCAAATTAGCGTGTGGGGCAGGCTGCGCGTGCGTTCGGACATCCGGACGCTAGTCATGCCGTTTTTAATTAGAAACAGTGCTGGGATTCTGGTAAAACGTTTGAATTACGGATCCTACTAGGGCCTTGTTTAGATGCACCCTAAAAGTTAGAATTTTTTCACTCTCTGTCCATCACATCAATCTTTGGACTTATGCATGAAGTAGTAAATATAGGTAAAAAAATAACTAATTACACAATTTAGTTGAAAATCACGAGATGAATCTTTTAAGCCTAGTTAGTCGGATAATATTTGCTAAATAAAACAAAAATAGTACTATTTATCGGATTTAAAATATTTGCAATCTAAACGTGACCTAGAGCACGAGCAGTACCGGCCCGGCCCTTTATCTTGGCCCCGCCTTATGTTCTACCGTTCCCAACGCATACTGGTTCTTCCGTGTTCCACGCGTGCGTTCTGTCTCTATAGCAGCGTACGCGACCGCCGGCGCTAGCGCCGCCGTTCGCCAGGTTTCCAGATCTCCATCTTCTTGCTCGGGCCCTTCACCGGCGGCGAGCACCCACCAGGTACGCCCACCCCATCTCTTCCGTTCCTTCTGTGCGAAACAGAGCACCCAAACCCTAACTATTTGTAACCGTATCTGATCTGATCTGATCCAATTAGTGTTGCGAGTCCCGATGGCGGAACCAGCGAAGCCTGAGGTGACGGAGGAAGCTAAGATGGACCTGCTCGAGGACGACGACGAGTTCGAGGAGTTTGAGATCGATCAAGGTATGGTTCCTCGTCCAATCCCCGGTTCTTCCTGGTCATCTGCTAGGTGGCGCCGTTGTCAGAGATCTGGTTAGGGTTCGTGACATATTAGCTCAGGTGTTTTTGTGTCACATAGAGGTGTGAAACTATTATCTGTTACTGTCACTTGTGCGATATAGGGTTGAGCCCAAACTATTGTCAGTTATTGTGCTTCGGTAGTACACGCGCTGGACATTCAGGTCTTGTGTGTCTTGTGAACCGGAGTCTTATCTTTCTGTAAAGTAGCTAACATTTGTGGCTAACCGGCTGCTCCAAAATTGATGATCTTAGGTGGGTTTGCTCTTTCTGCACTGAAAAATGTATAAAAACATTTGTCTGCTGTGCCATGTTATGAAATTCTGTCCACAACCTGAGATATTTCACTATAGATGACATTTGGGCTATCGTGTTGAGTCAGTTCGAACTTGAATTGTGGTTTATCTATCTGTATGAATTACTAGATTCATTTATCAATTGCTCACCCTAGTCGCAAGCAAGCACCAATAATAATGAAGCCTTCAGGAAAAAAAAAACTACGACAGTGAGTTTCTGTGGCAACTTCGACACAAACTAACAGTTCTTATATCGAGATAGTATTTTTCTAGATTGATTTGCATCATGTTTTGTGTGTGCAGTCCATGAATGTTCATAGAGGGATTGGTTCTTACATGCACGACACATTACTGCCATGGGTGCATTCAGCCCATTTTTTGTGCTTAAAAATCCCTCATTTTATTTAGACAATCTATACATGCCTATATGCTAGATTAAGTTGAAAGATCAAGTCCCAGATCCATTTATGCTTGCTTTGCATTAGAAGCTTAGAAGACACATCACAAATCACAACATTGATGTTGCATTTGAGTGTTCTGGTGTTGTTTCCTAATTAATATGTTCATCATGTCTCATTTGGATAATCTTGTTTTTTTTTAGTTTCCTCTTTGTAATACCATTGTTTCTTTTGGTTGTGTAATGTAATGACCTGTTCAATTCGACAAGATATCAAACTTGTTTATGAAACTATTACAGACAAAAACAATGCTTGCATTACCTAAATACCAGTCTGATACTAACTTCTGAATTACAGAGTGGGATGACAAGGAAGAAGGCAATGAAGCACTTCAGCAATGGGAGGATGACTGGGATGATGACGATGTCAATGATGACTTCTCGCTGCAGCTGAGGAAAGAGCTGGAGAGCAATGCGTCCAAGAACTAGCTAGCATTTGCATTTTGCAACTGTTATTTGTTCTGGACCTTGGCATGGCCACTTTGGTGTAGTCACTGCATATGCTGTCGTTAATGCCTTGATTACTGAAAGAACTATTTTCCAAGTTATATTAACCTGCTTTCATCATCTGATAATAATCCCAAATTTGATCGGTCTATTGAGGAGTCTGCAAGGCACTGTTGTTTGCATATCATCTATCTTTGCCATCCAAACCGTGATCAGAGCGCCCCAGGTCAGACGCTACAGTCTCTAGGTAAAGGAAGATAATTGTGTTGACCCAGCAATGTTGTGATTCAACTTGTCTTGAAGGGAAATTTTAGTTGCTCCATATGGTTACCGTGTCTATCAGTTTACTTCTGAGGAGATTAAACCAGTAATGTACTAATGTTGAGTACTATCGCTAAACCCTTCAGCCAGTAACGTAGAGTACTACAGTATTGCTAAACATTAGTTTTTTTGAAGGATCTGTCTAGATAACAATTGAGTGATTCAAGGGCAGCCATTAGTCATTTTTTTATGCTTATATAGATATAAAATAGAGGGTTGAGATCAAATCTCTCTCCACTCTATCTTCTTGTGTTCTCCCTCCACGTGCATGCCCCTAACTCCAACCCGACCCTGACGAGCCACTCGCCTTCGCCGCCTTTCGGCCTTTGCCTCCCTGCTTGGCTCTAGCGGCTCCCTCGCTGCTAGATCCGCTACCCTCCACCACAGCCCGACCCGGTCCTAAAATCCATTGCATGTGCCTTCTCCTTGTTGTCTTCTTCATCTTCGGTCGAGACCCCGCCGCCATGGTAACCCGGTGGAGGTTGTCGAGATATCTCCATCGCGCCCCCACCCTTGCCCTACCCAACCGCCTTCCTTCACTTCCGAGCTGCGGTGCCACCACCGCCTCACCCCTTGCTAGCCCCGTGCCTGCAACCACCACTAGGGCAGCCTTTTCCCAGGAATCCATCTAAGCCTGTCGGATTCAAGTAACACCCCGAATCCCAAACCCTAACCCTAACCTTGCCAACCTCCTTGGGACAACACCCATAGTTAGTAGTTACAATCATATATCAACTATAAAATGATTTACATAAGTCTCATTAGGTGGGTACCACCTAGCCAACCTCCTTGGGACAAGACCCATAGTGTTGATTGACCATGGTAATATCGTTATGATGTTGGGTTATAGTTCTTATGATGTGCAAAGATGGTTGTAACACCCCGGGTGTTATAGTTGTTAATTAATCTGCCATGTCATCATAATACATCGCAAAGCATCCATGATTACGTCAACCTTGTTATGCATTAACTAAAACGAGTTTACTTATCTAGATTGGATGTGCTTCTCAGTGGTGTGATCCGAACCAAAAACCCTAGTTTCGAATAGCACCGCAAATACTTAGTTCATGCCCTGCAAAATTTGAGGTGTGTGATTGTGTTACACACTAGTGTCAAGTGTAGGGTATGAGCTCAAGTGCAACCCATAAAATGAAGCTCCAAGTTTGAGTTTGAGTTGGAATCCAAAAACTTGTCACGAGTTTTCCGATTCGAATTTAAATTCAAATTTGGGGAAATGTAAAAGGATTTCAAAAGCTAAATTGGTCAACCAAGAGTGGAATTTGGTCAACCATGTTATGCTTGTCCAAATGATGCCCTTGAATGATGGTTTGATCATTAAGTAATCACTAATTAGGGTAGCAACAAATTTCAATTGAAAATTCCTCCGAAAACCCTAAATTCCAAAACCCTGTTTTACCCCTTTTGAAATAATTCAAAATCTAAGCAAAATTTGGGAAAAAGTTTAAAACCAAGTTTGTAGAACTTTTCAAGGGCTACAACTTTGGTGTTTTGAGTTTTCAAAGTTTTAGTGTAAAATGTGGAGCAATTTTGAAAATAAGCAAATTTCAGATTTGACCCCTTTTTGTCCCTAAACTCAAATTTCAAAATGGAGGCAGAATTTGAAAATGTTTTGAATAGCAAAGTTGTAGGTCTTGGCTAGATGTACAACTTTGATGTTTGGAGATTTTAAAGTTTCAATACAAAATCCAAAGTAATTTCTAAATTACCAAATTTCCAAAAAAGTATCCCCTTTTGAATTTAAACTCAAATTTCAAAATCCAGTTCAAATTTGAAAAGTGTTCAATACAAAACTTGTAGAGCTTGAAATTCTGAAGATTTTATATCTTGGGAGTTTTTCAAGTTTCTACATGAATTTGGAAGTAATTTGAGAAAACAGTTTGATTTTCAAAATTTGGGGGGGGGGACAACTACAGTGACGTCACCAATGGTGAAAGGCCACCGCGCGGTATGGGCGCCGGTGAGCCGCCGTGGCCGTCCAGGCTCTTCGCGCGCGACCGGGAGCACCAGCGCGACGACGAGCGCCTTCCAGCGCTGTTGCCGTGGCCGTTGCTTATATATACGTCGAGTTCACCGGGTGTCGGTTTTCTTTTCTCTGTTTTGCCATCGCCGCCGCCGCTAGCTCCGCCGCTCGCCGCTGCCACCGTCAAGCCGCCTCCGGCCACGTGAATCAACTCACCGCCACCGCCTCGCTCCAGTGCATTTCCCTGACCTTTCACCTCCATCTCTACCGCCCGTATCGCGCGGATAGCCACCGTCTTCCTCGCGCCCGGTCGGACCTCACCGTCACCGCCGCCCTCATGTGGCCAAACCACTCCGGCCTCTCTCCGTCGTCACCAAGAGCACCAGCGTGATCACTGTGAGCCACTGATGCTTTCTACACCCTTAATTTAGTCGCTACTCGTTTGGAGACGCGTTTTCGCGGTTCACCGTTGGCCATGGTCCGTCATCGCCGTTGGTAGTGGGTTGCCGGAGCTCGAGCCGAGCTGTAGGTTGGTGAAATGGATTCCCCGGATAGTGTAGAACGTGTTGGTCACGTCAATTAGTCGACCGACGCTATGCTCGCCGGCCGGCCACCGCGCGGGCATAGATGAGCGCGCGGGAGAGAGCGGGAGAGAGAAGGAGAGGGATGACAGATGGGACCCGTGTGTCAGCGACAGAAGAGGGGGAGAGCGCGCGCGAGCAGGCCGCAGTGCTGGGCCGAGCGCAGGCGGGTGCGAGCGAGCACGGGCGCGGACGCGAGCGGGCCGCTCGGTTGGACTGAGCCAGAGAGAGGAAGGGGAGTCGGCCCGATTTGGTTTTTGTTTTTTTCTTTTTCCAAAATGTGAATAGTACTGATGTTTAATTATTTCATTAAAAATTATGTAGAGCTCCAAAAATCATGAAAAATTCTATGTAAGCTTTTCAAGGTGTAAACTACCTAGGAAAATTATTACATGCTAAATTTGATTATTTTGTGCAGGATATTTAATTAGTTTCATTAAAGATTAAATGCAACTTCCATGAATTTTAATAATTAAATTATTAATCCAAAAATCATGAAATTTATTTTGACACTGTTTTAGGTCATGTTTAATCCGTAGAAAAAGTTTAAGCTTGTTTAGATGAAGTATGATCAAATATTAATTATGCCCTAATTAATTAAATGTTAAATAAATGTTAAATTGATAACTTTAAGTGTTGTGTGCCCTTTTGATTGAGTGATGTCCTTAGGTCACCAATCTTTGGTGATCTTTGGCACCTTAATTTCATGTTTGAGCTCGTTAGTAACTTACTTGATGATAAAAGATAGTATTGCTGGAGCTATCGCTATTAGTTAGTAGGTTTACTGTTTTGCAACGGTACCGCGAAGGAAAGTTGTACTCAAGTCGTAAACCGTGGCATATCATCATCAAGCATCATGTTTATTATCGAGCATCATGTTGAAGCATGTTCTATACTCGTGTAGTTCCCGCTTTCGAAGAAGTTGAAGTTGCCGAGCAAGCCTCTAGAGAAGAGCTACCGTTGGTGGGTTCTGGACCGGAAGTTGGAGTCCTCGAGTCTGAGTCAGTCGTCGCGTCAGAGCAAGGCAAGCCCCGGTGCATTTAAACCCTACCTTGAGATTTACAAATCTTTATTATTATTACTATGGTTACTGCATTAAGTAATTAGGAGTTGAGTGATAACCCAATTGATGCATTATCATCCTTGATTATTGCGATATCACCCTTGATACCTGTTTTACGAAAAATTGCGTAGTATGCTTTGCTATGCTTATGAGTTAAGCTTTTCAAATGAATGTTTACTCAGCCATGACAGCATACTTAATGAATATTGAAATATGAGAATGAACTTGTAAGATTGGGCGGGTGGTTTGGTCACTGCTAACTTGCATTGGGAGAGGAGTCTCAATGTATTGTTTTCGCCTTATCAGTTAAGGATCGTACGTTGTTGGCCCTCGCATCATGGAGTTTTTATTAGTACTAGCCATGTACCCATGTCGGGTAAAGCCTTACTTCGGCTAGTCCATTACGAGAACGTCTAACCTCGCACTGGGAGTGGAGAGATGGCGAGAGTAGCGTGTACCCTCGGGGCTAGAATTGGGCCGGGTTCGAGGAGTACTGTACTCTCGGGTAGCGATGGACATGTTCTGGTTTTGGGTTACTCGGGTAAGAGTTGATATATGCAAGATTCGGTTCTACATATGTCGTGTGGTTAGGAATCCCTAGCTGGGTAAATAAAGCGGTTCGAATCATCGTTGCTCCACGAGAAAGGAGTCTTGGCCTTGCACCAACATCGTAGTTAAGAACTGGAATTGAAAGAAAGACTGAAAGAGGTCTCAATGATAATTATTTTTGATCTAGATTAGGATCACCTAGAGTTGGTTAATGAACCATCAATGGTAAAAGTAAAATATTGAAGATAAGGACTTACTTTAGTAAGCTTTTCTGCAAAAGAAAATTTGATTCTGGAATATCCGTACCTTGATTCCCTAAAGCTAGCATGCCCTTGGAGTCTTTTTCTTAGTCGAGTAAGTCTTGTTGAGTACTCTCGTACTCAGGGTTTGTTGAACCCCTTGTTGCAGGTGCGGTTCATGAACAAGTCTGCTTTAAGCCTTGTTGCATGACCGTTGTGGCTGAAGAAAGTGACGACGAGTAGACTGTGTGGCCTCTGGGCAAGGCATCTCGCTTGTGTGTTGTAATAAAATTACTACTGATACTTCCCTACTATCGGTTTGTAATAATGCTACGTAAGGTTTGAGGTTTGGAAACTGGTTTGTAAACTTAAGTTATTGTAAGACTTCCGCTACTTTACTCCGTTGAATATTTTGAATAAACTGTTGTAATATTGCAATACTCCTGTGATTGGATCCTGTTCGGAGGAAAGCAGGCCTTTTAAGTTATGAGGAACATAAGTACGGCTATCAGAGGTCATTATGACGATGACGGATACATGTGGGCCATCATAATTAGGAGGTACTGTGACAATGGTGTATGCCATAATAGTCCTTATTATGCAACTACAACTTTATAGAATATTACATTAAATACTAGGTTAATTAAATATGAGAATAGTCTATATAATCACATACCAGCTTTGTTTTCATAAGTTAGATATCATCAAGTTCAATAGTAGGTGAGAAATAAGGTAATAAATGAGCACAAAAAAAACCAAAATAGTTGGTACACTTTACATAATGGAAATATAGTGGAGGCATGTATGATTACACTAGGATTGCATCTTGTGCGATGCATGATTTCAATATGACATCCTCTATCAATTCCGCAATCACTACACCATCATTTGCCAACAAATCCTACGAGGGACATAACAAGACCAAATCATAAAGTACCAAGCGCAACAATTAAATCTCGATTTTGCTACTAAGAACAAGGAGTCAATGTGAGATTTGCCACTATACTACACGTTTTAGGAAGAGTTACTTTGCCAAGAATTGTGATGTCATAGCATATGTTATTTCATTGCTAGAAGATATCTAGTTGTCTAATAAGTTATCTCTTAGATGTCACTGAGTTGGATGAGTATTATATGTGAGTAAAATCATGGTTGTCAATTATGTTGCCATCTAGTTGGCTAGTAGTTGTCATGTAGTTGTACATGAATCGTGTACAACTTTGGAGCCTATAAACAGATACAATTAATATTTTATAGTTTTTGGGATTCATGCACTCTGCTATATATTAACTTGATGATGTTCTTATTATAGATTTGTTTTAAGATCTACTATTTGATGAATTCAATTTCCCTTATTAGGGCATTATCTGCTAGTATGTTAAAGTTGTTCCTCCAAAAACTTTGTTTTATATCTCTTACCAAGACCTTGGAGTGGCACTACTATAGATTGACCTATCACCAATACCTCTATTACCGTCGGTATCATTAAAACCGTTGCTTATGCTTATCACCAACGGTTCATAATAGGAACCATTGGTGATGCGAGTATCACCACCGGTTCATAAAAACGTCCTGGTTGATAACTATCACCGTCGCTTCGTCTTACCAACCGGCGGTGATAGTCCATCATCACTGCCGGTTTGCACCACCAACTGGCAGTGATGATGTGCTCCTCATCACTGCCGCCTCGCTATATGAACCGGTGGTGAAGACGTTTTTCATCACCAGCTTGTTGAATGATACAACGGTGATAACCATGCTGCAGCATAATAAAATTCATAACTTTTTCGAATAAAGTTGGATGAAAACAAACTTTATATCAAAGTTGTAGATCTCGACGAGATCGACAACTTTGTAGTTGATGACTTTTTCATTTGGAACCACTTAGATGGAAAAATTCTATTTGAAGTGCTTAAACTTTGAAATTATTTTTTTTTGAATTGTACAAACGACCTTAGATGGAAAAATGACCAAAACCAAAGTTGTAGATCTCGAGTTGACAACTATTTCATTAGAAATCATTTATAGTCTCAAATTTATATATGAAGTTTTAAAATTTAAAAAAACTAAATTTTTTAAACAACCTCAGATGGAAAATCGACCAAAACTAAAGTTGTAGATCTCAATGAGAACAACTTTGTAGTTGATGAGTTTTTCATTTGAAATCATTTGAGGTCCCTAAAGTCTGGCTGGAGTTTTAACATTTTGAAATTTAAATTTGTCAAATGACTTCGTATGGCAAAACAACCAAAATTAAAGTTATAGATCTTAATTAGAACAACAAATTTGTAGTTTATGAGTTTTTCATTTGAAGACGTTTAGAGTCCTAAATATTCATTTTAAATCTTGAAAAGTGAATACTAGGGGAATGGATATGCTATATAGACACAAGTGACTTAGAGGTGGAGTGGTTAGAAGAGCTACGTGCAAGGACAAAGGTCTCAGGTTCGAATCCCAACACCACGTGGAAAAATCGCGTGGAGCTGGAGCTGCAGTAGTGGGGGGGCTTCCTAGGATTAAAACAAAATTTTCTGCTATTTTTTGGCATGTTTTTGAAATTTTTAAAAATTCAAATCACCGCCAGCTGGTAATACGAACCGACTGTGATAAACTAATATCACCGCCGGTTCAAAAACTGACTGTGATGAGAATGTCATCACCAACGACAGCTTACTGCCGAGGCCAAAATGTGGCTGTGATTGGGGTTACGACGTGGCTGTGAAAGGTTTGAGTGTAGTAGTGTGGTTCCTCCAATACTAGTGTGTTACATCAGATACCTTGTGACACAAACCCTACACTGGGCAAATGAAAAGATCACGGGATCATAGAAGAACTTACAAATAGGAATCGGACATGGAGTAAGAACAAGCATTAACAGAAGTTATTAGAAACCTACAATACTAGTTTACAGTAAGATATAGTCAGTGACATAACACTTCTGCAAGATCATAGGAAACCATGAAACAAATCTTCCAACAAAAAAAATATTAGCAAGAAGAAGGCAAGAACACAAAAGTGACATCACAATTATGAGTTACAACACTAACATGAATCGGCACATTTGCTCTTTTTTGTTCCAAAAATGCATACCAAGTTGTTGATAAAAAAACAAGTCATTTCAAGTTAGAGAGATAAACCCAAGCTTGACAAGAAATAGAGGACTAGAAAAAAAAGTAGGGGTGATAGTGTGGAAGCGATGCAAACTCCCAAGGACTATACCCATTGCATGCTTGGATTCTTAGGATAGATATTCTTAGAAGGGGGACAAACTAGTTTGCTTAAAGCATCTCCAAGAGCTCCTTCGAACTATTCTCAAAATCGTTTTTAGCCAAAAACAAAAAAAATTGGCCCTCCAACAACTCCTAATCTACACTTCCAATCTTTTATCGGTTCCTGAATCTCTCAATCAACTCCTCATCTTTCCCATGTTCCCTACCTTCCCAACCACTCTTCTGGCATTGCATTTTTGTTTTCTCATGTAGCTATTTGTTTCCCTCACGTGTTTTTTGTTTCTCTAGAGCGGTTTTTTTGATCCTCCATCGCCCCACTACTGGCTACCCTTGTCGCACCTAACCAATCTTGGTCGTCCCTGACCGCTCACTGGCCAACTAGGAAAGTTGTTGGTTGGCGACGATATTAGAAGGCCAAGCAGCTCTCAGTAATAAAGTGGATAGGACACATAGGTACGGATTTGATATTTTAGAAACAAAAATATAAAATGTTGTAGAAGGGCCTGTTTTTCTATACCAAATAGTGTTTGTGAGCTTCCAAAATCATAATTTTTTGGAATGATTTTTTGTTATAACTCATGGATATTCTCTTAGGATAGACTAAGGGAGCGTTTGGTTCACGTCCAAAGAATGCCAAAACGTGTCGCAACTTCGGTGCCACAGTTGCGCATGGCGTTTGGTTGGCTACCCCATTTGCGGCATGCCACAGCCCTGTCATGGTCTCCTAGTGCATTTTAGGTGCCAAAACGTGCCGGAAGTGCGTTGGCCGTTTTCTACACCGCATGTTTGGCATGCCAAGGACTCTAGCGCGGCATCTCGTGGTCATAATCCAAACAAGCCCTAAAGCACATTGTTGGGATTTGCTTTTTATAACCCAATCCCCCCTTCAATCACCATTCGTCAAAAAAATCTTGTGTTGTCACATAGGTGGAAAAGACTTGTCCTTTGTATGAGGTTTTATAGTCATCTCTAAATATTTGCCATCTCCGAATATTTTTTATTTTATTTTTCTATGATATGTCTTTCTATATCAAAATTAGTTATTTACAATGTACGATGATCTTTTTTAGGCATCCATGGCTAAATGGTTAAAGCGCTGAAAGCCCAAGTTTGGTTTTGGTAATTAATGACACCAAGTTGCTAATGCTATTATATTAAGTGGAATGAGTTAGGCATAAGCAACACACGTGATGAAGGAGCATGTGACATGAGGTGATGACCATAAGGTCACAAGAGGTGGAGATGCACATAAAATGATGATCAAGGTAATCAAGCATGTGGAGATGGACATGGAACAAAATGATCAAGGCAAAGGTATAATCATAGGGTTTGCTTTTGCCGGTCTAAGATGTGTAGAGAAGTGTTTGACCGGATTTAGGATTGATAGCCGACTATCAAGAGGAACAATCACGGTTAGCTCGTGAATCAAGTGCTACTAGGTCATCATCTTGAGCATATGCATTAGGATCTAGTAGAGAGCTAACGTAACGCCTTGAAAAATGATTGTGAAAATGCTAACACACATGCACATGGTGATATACACATGGTGGTGTTAGCACATTTGCGAAAGCGGTGGAGTTTGAGCGGTAGAGAGGATTTGGGTTTCTCTCTCCATTGCGCCGGAGGCGAGAAAAGGTGGCGAAAGTACGGAGTGTTTATCACTGAAAAACTTCAACCGGACGCTAGACCGGACGCGGTCCAGGGTGGACCTGCGCGTCCGTTTAGCTCTAGTCGAGGGCAGAGGCGCAGCACGCCTAAGGTTTGTGACCGGACGCTGGTCTGGCCTGACCAGCGCGTCCGGACAGTTCACCTGGGCGCAGAGGAAAGGTGCACACAGAGCGCGCGACCAGCGCGTCCGAAGGTCCCCGGGACCGAAGCGTCCGGTTAACTTTGACTTGTGCGGCTTGGTGGCGTGACGCGATCGGACGCGGTGGCGCGTCCGGTCACGTGCGACCGGACGCGTCCGATCGCGCGGGGAGCTCTCTGGACTCTGATCGGACGCCGGGTGCAGCGCGTCCGGTCATTTGGTGAAGCGCGTTCGGTCACTGCAATGACTCTCTCGGACGCGCACTGTTGCTGCTTGTCCTGTAGTGACCGGACGCGTCCGGTCACCCTGACCGGTGTGTCCGGTCATCACGTTTTTCACTGCGTTGTCCGATAACGACTAGTTGCTTACCCCTTCGCTATAAATAGATGGTGGCCGGGTTTGGGAGGATCTCTCTCACACTTCTGAACACTTGAGGCATACTTTGAGCTAGAGAACACTCCCTCCACTCATCTCCTTGCTTGGTTGCATATTCTAGAGAGATTGAGTGAGATTCAAGTGCATTGCTTAGTGATTTGCATCTCGTGGCACTTGATCCTCGAGTTGGCTGCGATTGCTTGTTACTCTTGGGTGTTTTCCGACACCCTAGACGGCTTGGAGCAGCCATGGTGATTGAGCTCGCGATTGGAGACTTGTTCGAGTCATCACCAAGTGATTGTGAGGGGTTCTTGATCCTTCCCCGCGGGAGTTCGCGAATTGGATACTCTAGTGAAGCACGTGGCTTGGAGGATCCCCATCTTGTGAGTGGATGTGCGGCACCCGCTGAGGGTTCAACTCTTGATAGTTGATTAGCTCGTGATCCATCAAGTGGGTGCATCGCCACAACGAGGAGTAGCTTACCGGGAAGCAAGTGAACATCGGTAAAAAATCTTGTGTCATCTCTTTGCCGAGGATTTCTCTTGTGATTGCTCATTGTGATTGATTCTTCGAGTGCATTGCTTCTCTACATCGTTGGTATAAGAATCAAGTCACTTACTCTTTACTTTCTTGTACTAGTCCTTGTGTAGTTTGCTTAGTGTAGCCTTTATCACATAGGAGTAAGTAGCTTAGTGACTTAGCCTTGTTGGTGTGTATTAGAGATCATAGCCTTGCTTCACTAGAATTGTATAGGTGGCTTGCATAGTGTAGTTGAGCTAGTGCTAGAATTAGCTTAGCCATCTTTTATACTAACGTGGTTGTTTAGTGAAGCTTGTAAATTTTTAAATAGGCTATTCACCCCCCTCTAGCCATTTGGACCTTACAAGCGTCCAACTCATAATTGGTAAATTTGCGAGTTCAATTCTTGTTGGATGCACGCGAACGGGAACATTCCATAAGTCTATTGGAATTGGCTCTCTATCCATGGAATCTCATCCATCATCCATACACAACGAATTGGTATGGTATATTCATACCATAACATCGAATTCTTATTGATACTGGAACTTAGAGCATAGGAGGGAAAGTCGATTTATGGATGGAATCAAATACGTAGTATTTAGAAGAAGGCCCAACTTAAAGGTCAGATACAAGCCACTATGACAAAGATAAAAGGACGATGGTTTGGATCAAAGTCTTGATACAAAGAAAGAATCCAATTCAAAGGAGCCTAGGGACAAAGACCCCATGTTGAAGGCCAAGCCCATAGCCCTAGAGCAAAGAGTCAATGTGTAGTAAAAGATTGGCTTGGTATACATGACTATCGAAGCAACCTTATCTTATGTTGTAATTTTAAAGTAGTGTGTAGATGCGTAAAGACTATTTCACACAAATATTCTTGGAATATAGTTGCTGAGTTGGGGACAAGAACATCTTTAGCGGTCAACCAAAAATCCATCTCCAAAAAGGTAGTACTATAACTACCCCAATATTATTTACTGGGGATGATGCTTTTGCATTTCCTCAATAATCCATTGCGTTTTGTTTGTCTCTATACTTGCACATAAACACTGTGAAAAAAAATCCATTTTCACATCACAGTATTTTGAATTAGTATGTTTCTACTGCACACAATCCAAATCAAATAATTTTAAAAATTTAAGCATATGTCACATGGTCCAAAACTCCAAATGCATAAGATAAACTAAATTCAAGCATAACATATGATCCAACATAGATCATCACAGCTCCCATTTCCACTACCATTCCCATTCCCTCCCATCCTTCATGCTAGAATTTATGCATGCATTAATTCCATGTTGGCTCTTTATGCACATGATGCATTGTGCGCACATAAAAACTCCGCTTGTTTGTTTTTGCAAGAGGTTCTCACAACAAATCAGAATTTTAATTCTAGTTGTCATAATTGACATAATGGGTTTATTTCTTTTATTGAATTTTTCATATGATTTAGATGCATTGTGTTAGTTCTTGACTTCTTTGCTTTTTTTTTACCATGGGCAAGAATGCAACCATGATAATGTTACATGTTGGGTAAGAATGTCAATTCTTGTGCAAAAATCCAACAAAAAATCTCAAATGAGTCTAGCTAGCTTGTGAAATGTATCATTAGAACTTAGATTTGCTCATCCTGGTTGCCCACACTTACCAAGCCACGAGATATAAAGGAAACCAGTCGCCACCTAGTGCACTAGGGTGAGGTGCTCCAGTACTAGATAGCCGCATTTTAGGAAACGGGAGTAAGAAAACTATCATTGTAAAAAAATCCATCTCATACAATACAAGGATTAGACATGCCAAAAATATGATGTAACTCTTCTTATTTAGCTCCTTTTTTCTATTATATCAACATTAAACAACACTTCATTAAAAGATATCTAGTAGACATGTCACTAAGATTTAATTTCACGCGCCAAGAGGGAAAGGGTTTCCCCATCTTTCTTTCACGTACATGAGTAAACACATACACTAACACCACACACATCTAAACCAATGAACTTTACATATTTTGATGATTGCAACACTAGTAAATTTAGTGGAACTTACTACCTACCACAACTTTGGAGGTTAACGAGGGGTGAGACTTGTGCAACTCTGGTGATCTAACCTATACTAGTAAGGCATGTTCTTCTTACTCCATGGTCTAAGGGTTTGTTTAGCTTATCTCCTCAGCTCACCACTGTGCAGGTGTGGCACCCCAAAACCGCAACACATGGTTTGTTCGCCAACCGCCAAGTGCTGCAAATGGTGTTGTATTGTAAGCTGAAGAGAAAAGTTTGATAAGCCAAACTTGTAGGAGACTATGGAAGCTAAACAAATAGAGGCTCTCTTGCGAGCTTTTTGCAGATTAGGAACCAATCCAAACACACCCTAAGGTCAGGGTCAACGATACACTCTAGATGGAAGTTCTAGGCTCCACATCTGCATTTAATATCAAACAAGCATGAACAGTGGTTCCATAGAGCATCAGGGCTTCTCCAACACACAAGCTGTCGTACTGCCTATTAGTCTCCACATCGCCATCAAGCATCCATGTCACCAAGGATGGTGGTCTTGCATACTGTTAGAATGATTCATAGAAGTAGCGTGGTTCTCACTTGACATAAAGCAGAAGCAACACTTGACTCATGTTGCGGAGAAGGTTGTAGGAGCCTAGGAAGATGGGGGGAAAATGAGAAAGCTGTAATGTCCGTAGAAACTGCATGCATATAGTAGGCCCAAATAAAGTAGTTTTCTTTTGGCCGCACTGTAAGACTATTGGTCTCAACTCCTCATCTATATGGACTACAACTTTTGGTTGGAGCTAGCAAAAACTGGCATCTTGATTTTCTTGCAAGGCATTGTTTGACACGCGTCGAAGACGCTCATAGGGGTACAGTGTGGTGTACGTAAGTGCGTTCATGAGGATGAGTGTGCGCTTGTGTATATTGATCAGCGTCTGTGTCTATACCGGGTCTCAAAAAAATGAAACCTTGTGATAGACTCTACCCATCTACTGAGAGAGAGAGCACCGGAATTAGAGGGAGGCAAAGCTTGGATAACAACATTAGCATTAGCTTGTGCTAAACCATTAGTAGCTTCACTGCTTTTGTCTTATGAGGACAACACCTCTGTTAGCCTATGTTGATAATGGTCTAAAAGCAACTCTAAGAGCCTATTTATATCATTCCATATTAATATGGAAAATAGATTTTCGTGAAAAAATTCCTACCAACAATTTCTTCAACTCCCTGTTCGGCTGGCTGTAAAAGCGGCTGATGCTGATGCTGATTTGTTATAAGAGAAAAACACTACTGAATGGCTCACTGATTCTGACTGACAAGTTCAAGCGAACAGGGCCTAGATCTCTAAATATTTTCATCTCTCTATTTCTGATTGTTTTTTTGAAAGGCTATTTCCCAATGATAGAGAGCCGAGCTGGCTCTCCAAGATTGTGAACAAAATAGGGAAAAATCGTATAGAGAGCGATTTTTATTAGAATGACTCTTAAAATAAGAATATAAAGGGTTAGTATAAGAAAAAAGTTGGAGATACTGTAAACACCAAACATTGTGGTTACTTGGGTTTGGGCGAGTATGATCCAAGCGCAGCATCTCACGTGCAATCTGAGCCGTCGATCGCCCCGACCCCTCTGTTCACACGACCACAGGTCAGACAGGAAAGGAATTGGGGCAACTCGAGGCGGGCCCATCGCATCGCATCCAGAGGCCCAAAGGGCAAAAGGCGATGAGGCGACGAGAGAGACGCGAGCGAGTCGGAGCGGTCGGTCGTCTCTCCCGTTGGGTTCCATGGACAACGGACGGGAGGTGGCGTGGCGGACACAGACCCGAGCTCGCCGCGATTGGAATTGGAAACTAGTAACGCCCCCTCCCCTCCTCACGAGGCCCTCCTCCCCCGAGCCTTCGTCTTCTTCCTCCTCCCTCCCCCCTCCCCGCGTTTTTCATTCATCATTCATCAGAATAAAAAGGCCCAGATTCATGGGTGCTTCCTCCCCTCGCCCTCGACCTCGCCTTCGCGTTTGAGCCACAGACCCGAGCGATCCTGCCCCGATCCCGATTACCCACCAATCTTTCTCCTCCTCCATGGCGATCCGCCCGGACTAATGCCTGATTCTCCGTCTGACGATCCTCGGTAAGCCCTCGCCCCCCGCTGGTTTGGTCCTGCGTGGTTCACATGGCTCGTCAGGTTCTTGCGGGTTCCTTTACCGTGTTTTTTTTTGTTGCGGATTCGTCTTGCGTATGAGTGTTCCGCGGATTCCCTTGTTGCCTGCTCGAGTATTTGTATTTTTCATCCGCCCATTCGCTACAATTTTCTTGCGTTCCTTCTTGTTTTGTTTAGTCATTCGTAGGAATCCTCCCGTTCTATAGGGTTCTGTTACGAATCCGTGGGTTTTCTGTTTCAGAATTGAGCTTTTTCCTGCGGAGGCTTGGTCCATTCTCGTGCGCTCCTTTGATTCTCTTCGACCCCTGCGAATTTCGTCGCTGAACATCATCTGTCCGCCCGCAGGGTCTTCTCGTGGAGGAAGATTGGGGGCAATTCTGGTGGGGTTCGTGTGGGCGCGTAGGGCCCCTGACGGCCTGACCTGACGCATCAGCGGCGAGCCATGGCTCCCGCTCCTGTTCCCGTTCCAGCTCTACCCCCAGCCATGGATACTAAGGACGAGGGCGACGGTGGCGCCAAGAACCAGAGCAGGATGGTGGTGGACGAGGGTGACGGTGGCGCCAAGAACCAGAACAGCATGGTGGTGGTGAAATCCGAGGCTGTCTGCACGAATGGCGGCCCTCTGGTGGTTGGTACTGAGCTTGTGAAATACGAGGGAGGCGATACCACTGAATGCTCGAGCTCGTTTGGGGACACCTGCTCTGGATTCGAAGGTGAGGTAGACAATGGTGAACCAGAAGTGAATTCTGGCCTGTCCGCTCATGCCGATGGTGTTGGACCCTCAAAGCCTCCTAGGTGAGTCCTCCATAGTTTGCCCTGAATGCTACTGATCTCATTATTGTGCACTCCTGGTTCATGGAAGAATGAACAGGTGTAAGATTATGCTAGGTTGTTATGTGCTTTTGTGTTTCAGTGTTTGGTTTTCCCTCCCGCGCTCCTGGTGACAAAACGGAAGGTTGTAGTAGGGTTTCGACTGTTATACTATGTTGTAATTATTGCATCTTCCTGACTGCGGAAGCGACAAGAAACGTAGGACCATCGTTGTACCTAAAACAGAAAGATATGATTCAGTAACGTAATGTGGTGTCTTGTATGCTTATTGATTAGTACCTTCTCATCGAAATTTTCCTTTTCTCGGCTACATTTCATTCATCATTTATATATGAAATGTTAAAAACTTAGAAGGTGATAATAACATTTAGATTAGGACAGGTATAATTTCTGCATAATTCTTATATGCTAAATAGAAGCAGGTAGCAACAGCCAGAAAAAAATATGTGTTCTGTCCTATGAAGTGCCGTACCACTTATGCGAAGTATGCCAATCACGATCAGAAGAGGCAATTACCAGATAACCCTATGATCTTATATTTTTCAGGTATCTATTTAGAAAGACAATTAAGCAAATGGTAGCTTAATCAAAAGCATTGTGAATTTACCGTTTTGGTTGTTCAACCAGGACTTTGTTTCAGATACCAGGTAGATTAATTCCATTATAATCGGCATGGATTCATGGGTGACCATATGTCTGTCAATCCAGTAGTATGCCAAAACACAAAATATTGACACAAAGAGCACCAATATCCTTCTGGTTAGAGAGTCCTTGGGCCAGTGTTGCCTTTTTCATTTTAGCTTTTTGGAGAAGTATACATGACAGTTTGAATTTGCAAAAGGAATTTCCAGCTTGGGATTCAAAACCATGCCAGCATTGATGATTTTTTTTATTGCTGTAGACTGCCTTTCAGGAAACATTATATTTTTATGCTTATTGCCTTTCTTTGAAAGTATGGTTCTAATTTGTGTCCAACATCGGTTGAGGTGGTTTGGCCATGTCCAAAGGAGACCATCAGAGGCACTAGTGCATTGTGGAGTCCTAAGCCAAGCTAATAATGTGAGGAGAGGTAGAGGTAGACCGAAATTGACATGGGGGGAGGCAATAAAAAGAGATTTGAAAGCTTGGGATATACCTAGAGATCTATGTTTGAATAGGAGTGCTTGGAAAGCAGCTATTGATGTGCCTAAACCGTGACTACGGGCTCTTAGTGGGTTTCAACTCTAGCCTACCCTAACTTGTTTGGGACTGACAGGCTTTGTTATTGTTGTTATGGTTCTGATTTGTGCATGCTTATTTCTGATATCCATGCTTTAATAAAAAAATTATAATGTGCAGTCATGAACAAGGAAATCGATAATTGAGCTACTCTTATGAATGCCTCAAAGTGTTAGCTTACCTGTCATTTTATGGGTATGGCTAGAATATAATTTGAACAAGCAACTACAGTACTTGCTATATTCTTATTATATCTTGTTGTAATGTTTTATTCTGACATGCTTCATTTTTATACAAATTTTGTGACATGTGATTACTCTTCAGAAGGAAAAAGGTGATGGCTGAGTGGAGCAATTCTGTTCGTCCAATTCAATGGAGATGCCACTGGTTAGAGTTGCGAATGAGGGAGCTTTCATCTCAAGTATCGAAGTATGACAGAGAGCTTGCTCTAATAAAGAAACAAAAGGAATCACAACAGGTAGTAAGCAAAGCAAATGGTACTATGTCAGAATCGATGCAGATTCACAAAGGCCATGGAAACAGTATCATGAAGAGGAGAAAGAGGAAGAGGCATGAAGAAAATGTGGATGCGTCCTTGTACATCAACAAGCACCGGATATTGTCATTCTACCATGGTCTGGCATCCAAATATGTCATTTTCTTTTTCGTAGGGATAGGACATCAATTTATCCGTGTTTATGTTAATTTTGCACCTGGTTTTGTCCTTAATGACAATAATTCTTTCAATATTTTGCAGATAAACAAAATAAGGGAGCTGAAACTGATGGTGTCTTAGTTGATGACGATTGTGGCACAGGTATGAATGTATCTATCCGGTATCTTGTCAAACCTTTCAGTGAAGTTAAAATGGAAAACATAGTATCTAGCAAAGGTACACCATTAGACAGAATTAGCTCTTGACTCAGTTGTGAGAAAAAAGTTGCTTTTGTTACACCATATGGCTATCAAAGGAAACCAAGATATCTAATATAACCTTTGTGCCCCAGTTTTTTTCTTTAACACAAAGTAGACCTGCGCATCTTTGTATTAAGAAGAAAAAGGGGCAAGAACCCTTGCATTTCACACTGACACACCCATGATTTTAAGAAAACATAAGCGCCCTTTTTGTACAACAAACACGATCTTGACCAAAACTAGAAACTAGACACCATCCCATTTTTGCTTTTTCGTTTTAGACTACACCAGTCTCCTACACACACCTTCAATTTTACTTTATTAGAATATATATGTCAATAAAAGTATAAAACTTACAGTTGCTTGAAAGCACATTACATGGCAATTTTTTAATGTCATTTTATGTGACAAATCTTAATGCTTACATGTACTTTTGTGGTCTTGGTTTTTAAAGTTGTAAAGTATCCAAGCAAATATTCTCTCTATCCAAGTATGTAGGGTGTATTTTATTTTGGCACAGTGTTCAAAACTGGACCTTTTTTTAACCAGGATTGAAAACTAGACTTTGATCATTCTTTTCGCGCAATACTGTTTACACATTACAGCTATAACACGAATTTAGTGTGAAAGCACTTTGAAATATTTATCCAGCTGTATAGTTCATACACAATACATAATTTGACTAAGCTTAAATCAGATATATGATCTTTGAATTTCCAGAAACATGTATACCTTACATAATTTGACAGAGTTAGTTTATATAGCCATATGATAAAATATGCCAACATCTTCCTGACCCTCTATGGTTTTATTGGATATTATGGTAGCTTTCCCATTTTTTGATAGATCAATGAAGGACATACATAACCACTTGAGGTTTAGTTAAATTGGCCATGCAGAAACTGTGATTCATCTTTATTCTCTGCCTAAGTAATTGTCATGCAAGTGCTAACTGTGTATTTGGTTCATTCTGATTGCAGTTGATGGTAGTATGAGAGGTGGACTTGACACTGCTACATTGCTTGATTCCGAGGATTATGATATGATTTGCGAGCAACGTACTTTACAGGATATTCTCTTGACAATTGATGGGGTTCAGTCTCGAGTTCATCTGCTGCAAGATCGTCTCACCAAGGCTCATTCTGAAGGAGAAAATTTGGCATTTTCTGGGGGCGATACTCATGTCAGGGTGGCTCGGAAGAGGCAGCGTACTCAAAAGCACTCATTCTCTTATACAAAGTCTCGACATACTAAACCACAGAAAAAGAAGAATCTAAACATTTTGCTGAAGGATGATGATGGACAAGCTCTTGCAGGAGGATCTGCTTTGCCTGACAGGGAAACTGATGCTCATATAATAGGTACAGGTAGGAGTAGTGAAGAAAGAAGTGGAGAGTGCAATCACTTGAGGGACAAAGCCATCACATTGGACCTACTGTTGGGTACTGGCAATTCCATAACAAATAGTGATATTGGGGATTTATACAAAGTAGTAAGTCTTTGGTCCTTTGCTTATTCTTATTCCTAATTTAATAATTCATTGCTTGTTTGGAGTTGGGTTGGTACTCTGAGAATTGCTGCTTACACATTGGAATTTGGATCATCTTATATGCACATTAAGCTTGGGATGTATAAATTCCCCCATTTACTATTTCTAGAGAAAATAGTCGAACATTATACTGCATTTCTAAAAATATTGCAGGGATGGCCGCTTTACTTGACTACGTTTAAATAAAAAAGCATAATACCCATGTAAACAGATACTGTTTCCCCGTAGGAACCTGGATCTGTAGTTATGTCTTGGATATGAGGTAGGGTTTTAAAAATTATTAGGATGTTTGTAAATTAGATCCATACAGAATTCTATATCTACTTTGTTAGCATAGATAGAAGATATCTCTAGTGAAATTTGCAGGTTATAAGATTGAAGCCATCAGGAAAGCAATGTGATGAATCAAGTTATTTTTAAATTTGTTTTTACAAACACACAAATACTAGTAATATAGTATGTTATGTTTCTATGACTACATTTTGAAAGCTTAATGATAGTTGTGCATCTACAACTATTTCACTGATTTTGAACCACTTCCCTTAAAATAGTGAACGTGTTAGCTGATTGGGCAATATATTTGCGCTGGCATTTAGTTGATACTACTGTATCTTTTCGTTTTCTGTAGAACACTGATGATATCCTCATAGACAATCAAGGAGCCAATGAAGCTTGTGAGCAGTTTTATAAGGCCAAGCAGCCTTCTGGAAGTTCTTCCAAAGACCAGAACATTTCTACTCCAGCAGAAATGAAGAATAATTCTCCACCAGTGGAAGTGAAGAACACTTGTGCTGCAGTAAAAGTTGAGAGCATTTGTGCTCCATTCGAAGTAGATAGCACTTCTGCTCCAGCATTGGAGCAAGAATCATTCCTTGAAAAGTCACCCTCGAGGAAGCCTGTCTCCCCTGGGAACAAGCAGGAGCTGGAACCTAAGAAAAGGCAGAAGAAAGTCTCTTTCTTTACCAAGAAGCAGAGGAAAGAGGCCTCCAAAACACCTGATGCAAAGGAAAAAACTGAGGGCATGTCCTCAGCTGCAAAGAACCAAAGGAGCACGCCCTCTGATCTAGCAAAGGAGAAAACTAAAAGCACACTCTCTGCTGCAACAGGGCCGGGTGGAAAGAAGCGTAAATCTGGAAATGAACCTGCAGATGCAAAGATGCATAGATCTTTGAACTCATCCTTGGCATTGAAGGAGCAGAAAACTGGGAAGCCATCCTCAGCAGTGAAGAAGCAGAAAACTGAAAAGACGGCAGCAGCTGCAAAGGCGCCAAAGGCTGAAAATGCGGGCTCAGCAACAAAGAAGCAGGAGACTGAAAGCTCATCCTCCACAGAGAAGAAGCTAGAGACCGCGAGTGCCTCCCTGAAGTTGCAGGTTGAGAAGGCTGTACTGGTTGTAAATAGCAGGAGGAGCCAGAGGGTCCGTAAGCCCAAAGTTTTTGCTGAATGAAGAAGCAGATAGAAACGTCTTAGGCTATCTGATGTGTATGTATCTTGTAGCCTCGCCACCAAAATCGGTGGCCATATCATCAACATAGGAAGTGCTGGATCGCAGCACAAGTTAGACTTTAGTGTACATATATCAGCTCTGCCTAGGTGGAAGAAAGTCTCACCCAAATTGTAGATTTGTTGGTTGGTTGTTCTTAACCCTTCTCTTCTGGGGTACCAGATTAACAATGTCATGCTGTGTTACCGTTATATTGAAAAGGAAAAAAAAGGAGAAAAATATGCCATGCAACTGCAACTTGGCTTGTCGCATCTTTGTTCCTTTGACTAATGGTGTTTTGGTATAGTTCTTCTTTGCAGCTAAACAGCTTGTGCGTTTTCAACCTTGAAAGCAAGATTGGCAGCAGTGGTGTCGAGGAAGACTGAACAGAGAAGAGGCATGGCTCGTACATTGCCAGGCTGAGCTTGCTATAGCTAAGCAGTGGTAGGTCGTGACTGGATACTGGTACTCCATTAACGAACACAAGGACTCTGTTACACCTAACCATGTCCTTGGTCCTTGCCATGTGACCTCTGAACTCGCACCATTTCTCCTGATCTGACATTGGCCATCTCTTGTGATGCTGCAATTGCAGTTTGCAGGATACCATGAATCGATCCAGCTTCTTCAGTACTTCACCACTGCATCATACGTGGGACATGGCTGTCTGGTGTGAAGCAGCTGATGCAGCGAGCTGCCAGCCTGTGCAGCTGTGCTTGATGGATGAAGCTGTAATTTTGCAGTTATATACTCCTATATGGAATGTGGATGGGCCAAAGTGAAGATGCGACTGCCAGTTGATTGGCCATGTTTGGAACGCCAACTGTTCTCTTTATCACACTTACTATATCTGTACTATAAGCAATCGAAATTTCTCGATTCAGACAACCGATGCGATCTGAACTCGCCAGTGATGGAGTTCGTAGCTATTGGAGGATGGCCAGTGGCCAATGGATGACGTCGATCTGAACTTCACTGCCTTGAAGCCGAGTTAGCGTGGCAGAAGGCCACTGGAGGCCGAGGAGCCCAGTGTGGCGAGGAATTGTCAATCTATGTTTTGCATTATTAGGAAGAGAATCCAATTTCCAATCTCCAAATCGGATCACGCTGGTCGACTACTGGAAGTGGGATTTCCTAGCGACCGAAAAGTATCAATCCTTTTGTTTACAACCGGTCTTGTTCAGATCCAAAAACTTTTCACGAAAAACTACATTAACGAATCTTGCGGTTCATGCATGGAGTATTAAATGTAGACGAAAAAAATTAATTGCACAGTTTGGTTGGAAATCGCGAGATGAACATTTTGAGCCTAATTAGTCCGTAATTTTGACACTAAAGTGCTACAGTAACAAATGTGTTAATCATGGATTAATTAGGCTTAATAAATTCGTCTTGCGGTTTCCAGACAAGCTATGTAATTAGTTTTTTTATTAGTATCCAAAAACCCTTTCCGACATCGTATGGAACATCCGATATGATATTTTCACTAAAAAAAACTTTTCACATCGGGCCCCTTTTTCCATGGGACGCGGGGCTGTGTTTAGATGCTTCAAAGTTCCAAAAATTTTACAAGATTTCCGTCACATCAAATCTTTGGACATATGCATGGAGCATTAAATATAGGTAAAAAAATAACTAATTACACAGTTTGGTTGTAAATCACGAGACGAATCTTTCGAACCTAATTAGCCCATGATTGGACACTAATTGCCAAATAAAAACGAAAAAGTTACTGTGTTTCCAAAAATTTTATAGCCTCATCTAAACACAGCCTAAAGTTTGAAAAATGGGACACTGAGTCTCCTCCATAGATCCTGCATGCCTGACGGATGGCATTTCTCCATAGATCCTCCATAGACGCTGAGTATCACCTGCTCACGTACCTGCATCCCTGCCTGCTCTGAGCATCGTCCAACAGCCTTCACGTCGCACTACACGCCTTGCTGGAATCATGATGCATCAAAGTAGTGAAAAACAGCTGAAACAAAATGGTAAAAAAGAAAGGAACGGTCTTCTGTTACTCTTTTTTCCTGGGAAATCAAATAATTTCAAGTTTAACTAAATTTATATAGGAAAATATTAATATTTATGATGTCAAATAAATATTATTAGATTAATTATATAATATATTTTTATAATAAACTTGTTTGAAAATATAAACATTTATATTATTTTATATAAATTTAGTTAAATGTAAGAAAGTTTACCATATGTTTGGTTAGCGGGATATGCAGGGGCAGGATGGGATGGACCCACGTTCAACATTGTTTGGATGAGAGTCACGGTAGGGGCAAGGACATCCCAGGTCGCATATTCGGTCGAGATTCCTTGACTCCACGTCCTCTTTTTTTGGTC
The DNA here is from genome assembly GCA_038087645.1 of Saccharum hybrid cultivar R570. Lineage (NCBI taxonomy): Eukaryota > Viridiplantae > Streptophyta > Magnoliopsida > Poales > Poaceae > Saccharum > Saccharum hybrid cultivar. Next base: position 6,424,564 of record JAQSUU010000113.1, read on the forward strand.
GGCGGGGGCCGTCCCTCATCCCTCTCGCACTCTCCTTACCCCTCAACTCCTCACTTTTCTCCCGAAAAAAAGGCGCGAGTGGAGGGCGGGAACGGCGGCGGCGCATCCTCCTGCGGGCGCTGTCACAGAACCTCCTAATTATGATGGCCCACAAGTACACATCATTGTCATAATGACCTCTGACAGTCGTACTTATGTTCACCATAACTTAAAAGGCCTGCTTTCCTCCGAACAGGATCCAATCACAGGAGTATTGCAATATTACAACAGTTTATTCAAAATATTCAACAGAGTAAAGTAGCGGAAGTCTTACAATAACATAGGTTTACAAACCAGTTTTCAAACTTCAAACCTTATGTACATTATTACAAACCATTAGTAGAGAAGTATCGGTAGTAACTTTATTACATCACACAAGCGAGATGCCCTGCCCAAAGGCCACACAGTCTACTCGTCGTCGCTTTCTTCAACCACGACGGTCATGCAACAAGGCTCGAAGCAGACTTGTTCATGAACCGCACCTGCAACAAGGGGTTCAACAAACCCTGAGTACAAAGGTACTCAACAAGACTTACCCGACTAAGACAAAGACTCCAAGGGCATGCTAGCTTTAGGGAATCAAGGTACGGGTAATCCAGAGTCAACATTTCCTTTTGCAGAAAAGCTTACTAAATTAAGTCCTTATTTTCAACATTTTACTTTTACCATTGATGGTTCATTAACCAAATCTATGTGATCCTAATCTAGATCAAAGTAAATGTCATCAAAACCTTCCTTATTTTTTTTCTTTCATTCCAGTTCTTAACTACGATGCAAGTCAGGTGATCAAGTCTCCATAACCGAAGAGCAACGACGATTCGAACCGATTATACCCAGCTGGGGATCTCTAACATCACGATATATGTAGAACCGAATCTTGCATATATCAACCCTCATTTAGATCTCCCAAAACCAGAACGTGTCCACCGCCACCCGAGAGTACAGTACTCCTCGAACCCGGCCCGATTCTAGCCCCGAGGGTACACGACACTCTCGCCATCTCTCCACTCCCAGTGCGAGGTTAGACGTTCTCGTAATGGAATCACCAACATTTTGGGCTTACCCAAGGCATGAGGCTAGTTGCAAAGTCTCGAACACAACAGGCTTACAACGAACGGTCCTTAACTGACAAGGCGGAAACACTACATTGAGACTCCTTTCCCAATGCATGTTAGCAGTGGCCAAACCACCCGCCCGATCTTTTCAGTTCATTCTCATATTTCAATATTCATTCAAGGTGCCGTCATGGCTATGTAACATTGCATTTAAAAGCTTAACTTCTAAGCATAGCGAAGCATTCTACGCATTTTCCGTAAAACAGGTATCAAGGTTGATATCGCAATAATCAAGGATGACAATGCAGCAATTAGGTTATCACTCAACTCCTAATTACTTAATGCAGTAAACCATAATAATAAATATTAAAACATTTGTAAAATAACAAGGTAGGGTTTAAATGCACCGGGGCTTGCCTTGCTCTGACACGACAACTGACTCAGACTCGTGAACTCCTCCGTCTGGTCCGGGATCTGCCGACGATCGCTCTTCTCCGGAGGCCTGCTCGACGACTTCGGCTTCTTCGAAAGCGGTGACTACACGAATACATAACATGCTTTAACATGATGCTCAATGATAAACATGATGCTTGATGATAACATGCCACGTTACGATTCGAGTACAACTTCCTTTCACGGTACAGTCGTAAACAGAAAACCTACTAACTAGCAGCGACGAGTTTCCGCGATACCAGCTTTTAACCTAACAAGTTACTAACGAGCTCAATCATAAAATTAAAGTGCCAGAGATCACAAAAGGGTAGTGACCTAAGGACATCACTCAATCAAAAGGCACACAACACTTAAAGTTCTCAATTTAACATTTATTTTCTATTTAAATAAATAGGGCATAATTAGAAGTTGATCAAATTTTATCTAAACAAGCTCAAACTTTTTCTATGGGTTAACAATGATTTATAACAGTGCCATACTAAATTTCATAATTTTTGGATAAATAAATTAATTATTAAAATTACTGGAAGTTGCATTTAATCTTTATTGGAACTAATTATTTCTACTGCACAAAGTATTCAAATTCATGATTTAACATTTTTCCTAGATAATTTATACATTGGAAAGCTTACACAAAAATTTTCATGAATTTTGGAACTCTACACAATTTTTAAACAAATAAACAAATAACAACACTATTTATTTATTTGAAAAAGAAAAACAAAAACGAAAACGGGCCGGCTTTTTTTTTCCCGCGGTCCGGCCCAACCAGGCGGCCCGTTCACTCGCGCCCACGCCCGCACGTGACGGCCCAGCCGCGGCCCAGCCCAACCAGCTCCGCCCGCGCGCGCGACGGCCTCTCTCTCTCTCGCTGACAGCTCGTCCCCACCTGTCATCCCTCACCTCCCGCTCGCTCTCGCTCTCCCGCGCGCTCGTGCGCTCGCCCGCGGTGGCCGGCCGACGACCGGTGACCCAAACGACCAACCGAGCTGACCAACACCTTCTACACGACCTAACGAACCCGTTTTGCTACTAAACGCCCTAGCTCAAGCTCCGGCAACAGCTCACCGACGACGGTGGCGGCTCGGCAACCACGGTGTCCGGCTAGCCGACGACACAAAGCGGTAAAGGCCAAATTGAATGGTCGGGAAGTATCAGTGGCTCACCACGGTTGCAGTGAAGCCCTTGGTGGCGACGGGGAGCAGCTAGAGCGGCCTGGCCATGGGAAGGCGTTGGTGGCGGTGGTGCGCCGGAGTTGGGCACGGGAACAGGCGGTGCGAGAGCTCGGGTGCGAAAACGGTGAACGCAAGTGGCCCACAAGATGCGCGAGGCCGAGGCGGAGCTAGTGGTGCGGTTTGCGTGGCCGGAGGCGGCTTGGTGGCGGCAGCGGCGAGCGGCGAAGCTTCGCGGCGGCGGTGGCGAAAAACAGGGAGAAGGAAAAACAAAACACGGGACGCGGTGATATATGTAGGCAACGGCTGCGGCTACAGCACCGCACTGCTCGCGGCGTCGCGCTGGCGTTCCCGACCGCGCGCGAAGGCCGTGGAAGGCCACGGCGGCGATCGGCCGGCGCCCATGCCGCGCGCTGCCGGTGTGTGATTCGCCGGTCACTGTAGCTGTCCCCCCCCCCCAATTTCTGAAATTTAAACTGTTTTTCTCAAATTACTTCCAAATTTGTATAACAACTTGAAAATCTTCCAATGTATGAAATCTTCAGAATTTCAAGCTCTACAAATTTGGTATTGAACACTTTTTCAAATTCTGCTTGGATTTTGAAATTTGAGTTTAAATTCAAAAAGGGACACATTTTTCAGATTTGGTAATTTAGAAATTACTTTTGATTTTGTATTGAAACTTCAAAATCTCCAAACATCAAAGTTGTTCATCTTGACCAGATCTACAACTTTGCTGTTCAAAACTTTTTCAAATTCAGCCTCCATTTTAAAATCTTAGTTTGGGGACAAAAATGATTTAAAATTGAAATTTGCTTATTTTCAAAATTACTCCACATTTTATACTAAAACTTTGAAAACTCAAAACACCAAAGTTGTAGCCCTTGAAAAGTTCTACAAACTTGGTTTTGAACTTTTTCCCAAATTTTGCTTAGATTTTGAATTATTTTAAAAGGGGTAAAACAGGGTTTTGAAATTTAGGGTTTTTGGAGGGATTTCAAATTGGAATTTGTTTCTACTTTGATTTGTGATTACTTAGTGATCAAAACCTCACCCAAGGGCATCATTTGGACCAACATGACATAGTTGACCAAATGTCACTCTTGGTTGACCAAAACACTTTCGAAATTGTTTTACAATTCTCCCCAGATTTGAATTCGAATTTGAATCGGAAAACTCGCGACAAGTTTTGGGACTCCAATTCAAACTCAAATTTGGAGCTTCATTTTAGATGTTGTACTTGAGCTCATACCCTACACTTGACACTGGTGTGCAACACAGTCGCGCACCTCAAATTACGCAGGGCATGTACTAAGCATTTGCGGTGGTATTCGAAATTAGGGTTTTCGATTTCGGAGCACACCACAGAGAAACACATTCAACCTAAATGAAGTAAACTCATTTTAGTTGATGCATAACAATGTTAACCTAATAGGGATGCTTTGCGATGCATTATGATGACATGGCAGATTAATTAGCACTATAACACCCGGGGTGTTACAGCCCTTCCCCCTTAAAGAAATCTCGTCCCGAGATTTAAAGCCTTGAGTTAAGTAATGGAAAAGGAAACGTGTCAAGCGAACACGCCCAAGACTTGTCTACAACACAGGTAGGGGTTTTCTGCATTACAAAGATTTTAAAAGGATAGGTTACAATTTAAAGAAGAAATTGCAACCTAAATAGAAGCAAAGAACTCCGGGATATTCTCCAACAAGTAATCCTCAGATTCCCAGGTAGCTTCCTCTTCTGAATGTTGATTCCACTGTATTCTGTACCATTTAGTGGTTCTACTTCTGGTAACACGATCTTTTTGATCCAGAACTCGGACAGGATGTTCAGAATATGTCAAATCTGGTTCAAGTTCAACTCCCTCAACATCAACCACTTGATCATGTACTTGTAGACACTTCTTCATTTGTGATACATGAAATACATTGTGCACGGCGGACAGTTGTTCAGGCAACTTTAACTTATATGCTACCTTTCCACATTGTTGAATGATTTGAAAAGGACCGATATAACGTGGTGCGAGTTTGCCTTTGACTCCAAATCTACTAACTCCTTTCATGGGTGATACTTTCAAATAAACATAATCTCCCACTTGGAATATCAAAGGTCTACGCCTTTTATCAGCATAACTCTTTTGTCTGGACTGAGCAACTTTCAAATTATTCTGGATCCGTCGAACTTTTTCTTCTGTTTGTTTCACAAGATCAACACCGAAAAACCATCTTTCTCCCGGTTCTGACCAATTCACTGGAGTCCTGCACCTGCGGCCATACAATGCTTCAAACGGTGCCATTTTGATACTCTCTTGATAACTATTGTTGTATGAGAATTCTGCTAAAGGTAAACATTCATCCCACTGATCTTGATAGGTGAGAGCACAGGATCTCAACATATCTTCCAAAATTTGATTTACTCTTTCAGTCTGTCCCCCAGTTTGTGGATGATAGGCTGTACTGTGCAAAAGTTTTGTACCCAGGGACTCATGGAGGTGTCGCCAAAATTTGTTAACAAACTGCGTACCTCTATCCGATACAATGGTCTTTGGTACCCCATGAAGACTCAGGATTCGTGCAATATATATTCTTGCATAAGTTATAGCAGAATAGTCCACCTTAACTGGAATAAAATGAGATGACTTTGTCAGTCGGTCCACAATGACCCAAATTGAATCAAAGCCTCTTGAGGTCTTGGGTAACCCAGTAATGAAATCCATACTGATATCTTCCCACTTCCAAGATGGAATGGGCAAGGGTTGTAACATTCCTGCTGACTTCAAGTGTACTGCCTTCACTTTACAACAAGTGTCACATCTGGCAACATACTTGGCGATCTCAATTTTCATTTTGGTCCACCAGAATTTCTGTTTCAAATCTTGATACATCTTATTACTCCCCTGGATGAATAGAAAGCCTTGTACTATGTGCTTCAGCAAGAATGAGCTGACGTAACTCTGGGACCTTTGGGACCACTAGCCGGTTCTTAAACCACAGCACACCTGCATCATCAATGCTGAAATCTGTCTGTTGACCAGTTCTAACCTTCTCTTTGATATGAGCTATTCCGGAATTTGTTCTTTGAGCAGACACAATCTGATCTCTGAGTGTTGATTCTACGGTGACATTAGTCGACTGACCTTGTTGAATCATTTCAATATTCAACTTTTCCAATTCGTAACACAAACTGTAATCCATTGGCTTCACAGTCATACAATTGCAATGATCTTTTCTACTGAGTGCATCAGCAACCACATTTGCTTTTCCAGGGTGATAGTGTACTTCCAAATCATAATCCTTTATCAATTCAAGCCACCTTCTTTGCCTCATATTCAATTCTGCCTGAGTAAAGATATACTTTAAGCTCTTATGATCTGTATACATGTGGCAAGTATTGCCTAGCAAGTAATGACGCCATATTTTCAATGCATGAACCACAGCTGCTAGTTCAAGATCATGTGTCGGATAATGTTCTTCATGGCGCTTCAACTGTCTCGAGGCATAAGCAATGACTCTGCCTTCTTGCATCAATACACAACCAAGGCCAATACCCGAGGCATCACAATATACATCAAATGGCTTTTCTATATCTGGTTGTGCCAAAACTGGAGCAGTTGTCAATGACTTCTTTAGAACTCTAAAAGCTTTCTCACATTCTGGAGACCATATAAACTTAGTTTGATTCTTCAACAACTCTGTGATTGGCTTGGCTACCTTTGAAAAGTCAGGTATGAATCGACGGTAATAACCCGCCATTCCTAGAAAACTTCGGACTTCATGAACTGAGATTGGTGGTTTCCAATTCAGAATATCTGTCACCTTGCCAGGATCTACTGCTACTCCTTCTGATGACAACACATGGCCTAAGAATTGCACTTCTCTTAACCAAAACTCACATTTACTGAACTTGGCATACAGTTGATGATCTCTCAGACGATTCAGAACAACCCTGAGATGCTCAACATGCTCTTCTTTGCTTTTGGAATATACCAGAATATCATCAATAAACACAACCACAAACTTGTCAAGTTCCGGCATGAAAACTGAGTTCATCAGATACATGAAATGTGCCGGTGCATTGGTAAGACCAAAAGACATAACTAGGTATTCATACAGCCCATATCTGGTGGTGAATGCAGTCTTTGGGATATCTTCAGGTCGAATCTTGATTTGATGGTACCCTGATCGAAGATCGATCTTTGAAAATACCTTTGCCCCCGCAAGCTGATCAAAGAGTAGATCAATGCGTGGCAACGGATATTTATTCTTAATGGTTACTTCATTCAGCGGTCGGTAATCAACACACATTCTTAAAGTCTGATCTTTCTTCTTAACAAACAGAGCTGGACATCCCCATGGTGAGGAACTGGGTCTGATAAAACCTTTGTCACATAACTCTTGCAACTGATCCTTGAGTTCTGCCAATTCATTGGGTGGCATCCTGTAAGCTCTCCGGGATATTGGGGCAGTACCCGGTTTTAACTCAATTACAAACTCTACATCCCTGTCTGGTGGCAGACCTGGTAGATCATCTGGAAACACATCGGGGAACTCACAGACTACTGGTATATCACAAACCTCTTGTACTGAAGTTGCACATAACCTTTCAACGGTTCTCTTTGGAATAGGAAGTTGGATAAGAAGATGAGATTTGTTATCTGACAAGTTCAACCTTATAGTTCGGTGCAGTGCATCTATAAGGGCTCCTCTTTGGTACATCCAATTCATACCCAGGATTACATCTATATCCTGTTTCTGTAATATTATCATTGAGGTGGGGAATATATGCCCACCTAACTCTATAGGTACGTCACGTACCATCTCCTTAGTACACAGTCGTCCCCCAGGTGACTGGATAAAGAAATCTTCTTGTGTTCCCAAAATTGGAATGTCATGCTTAACAACAAAGGTGCGATTTATGAATGTATGCGATGCACCTGAATCAAATAACAGTACTGCTGGATGATTAGCAACAGGGAACATACCCATCATAACAGGCTCTCCCTCTGGGATTGCAGTAGCTTGAGTGTAGAACACACGTCCGGTCTTCTTCTTCTCACCCTTACCCTTCTGAACATTCAGATTATTGTTCTTGCTCTGAGATTGTTGCTGTTGTGGCACTGGAGCTTTGGGATAGTTGGGATTGTACTGCCTTGGATACGGGCAGTCCTTTGAAAAGTGGCCTGGCTTTCCACAGTTGTAGCAGGGAAAGTTATGGGTGGCTGGAGTCTGGTTTCGAATACCAGGGGCATTCGGCTGTTGTGTAAACTGCGGGGTTGCGGCAGGACGATAAAACGTCTGCGGCTGAGCTTGGTATTGCGGTGGACGATAAGTTGGGCGGAAATGGTTCTGAGGGTGGTAAATAAACTTCTGGCGCTTCTTAATGCCGCCAGACGGGCTTGAAAACACTGGCTTCTTTTTCTTCGACTCTTTATGCAGTCGGGACTTCTCTTCTGACGCAATAGCCACGTTGACTATCTCATGGTATGTAGCATTATAACAAGTGACTAATGCTTCCTGGATTCTGGTACTCAATCCTCTCATGAAACAGCTTTTCTTCTTCGCATCAGTGTTCACATATTCTGCTGCATACTGGGACAGATGATTAAATTTACCCACGTACTGCAGAACTGTCTGGTTCCCTTGCTTCAGCGAGAGAAATTCCTCTAGCTTCATGGCCATGACACCATCTGGAATATAATGTGCTCTGAAGGCTTCACGAAACTCCTGCCAAGTGACACGGTGGCCAGCAGGCCGTGCGGCGACCAGATTCGCCCACCACGCCCCTGCGGCACCTCTAAGCTGCTGCGCTGCAAACACGGGCTTCTGGTGTTCTATACACTGTAACAGTTCAAACTTCTGCTCCATGGTACGGAGCCAGTCATCTGCCTCTAGCGGCTCATCTGCCTTTGAGAACACTGGTGGACGGGTATCGGTGAAATCCACATAGGTGGTTTCCCCTCCATTGTTACGGCCTCGACGACCCTGATTTCCATTCTGATTCTGATTCTGAGCCAACAGTGTAGTGGCATTAACCAAAGCGGCAATAGCCTCAGCCAAGGTGGGTGGAAACGGTGGGGGATTCGGAGCATTGTCCCCTTGCTGAGAAGTTCCAGTACCGTCCATCTGTTGTACACAAACCATATTTATTTACATCGCTTTATTGAATTAAAAAGCAGTTAATACAGTACTTGTATACACATACAAACTTATCTTACATTATTTCATTATAAACTTGCTCGCAAGCAAGAAACTACCCACTAAGGTTCTTAGAAAGCAGGAAAGACTACTATGTTACATAACCCTCCATGTCAACACTTCATTCCTCATCATCATCACTGATCACGATCACTCCATCATCAACCTCTGGAACACTCGCACCAGTGATATGACTTGCATCATCCCCACTTTCCATCATGGGTTCATCTTCATTATTGTCCTCTACACCAGGAACAATCACGGCACCAACATCATCTTCCACTGCCTAGGGCTGATGATTGGGATTCATCAGATCATTTAGCCTATGGACTTCCTCATGCAGAACAGTATTGTACTGCTCCAGGTGTGTCACATAAAGCTCCAACTCACGCACACGAGCCCTGGCTTCTGTCTCCTTTTCCAGAGACTCGTTCTGGAACTGTTTCCAAAAACGCATATTGCGCTTCAGTCGCTCCACTTCTGATGTAAGCCTGGCAACCTCTGATTCCGAATCCGGGTTCGGATTACGGCTACTGCTTGCTCCATCAACTCTGGTGGCCAACTGATGACGCGGCACTCCTTGAGGACCCGTTTTCTTGCGAGGAGTTGTCTTCACACGTGCCATCCTAAAGCAAGATAGAATTAGGACGATGAGAACAGATAGGGGAATCTGAAGGTTAGCATGAATAGGATTAAACCTTACTTAACCCAAACCACTTTAAAAGGGAAGGTAACTTAAGCAGGTTAATTAAACATGATGCATGCATCGTACTTACGATCTAACAGAAAGATTAAGTAACACATGCAACTTTATAACATAGGGCACTATACATGATACTTCACTACGAAGCTTTCAAATATGAGCTAAGGAAACTATAGAATGGATTAGGATAAGCAAAAGCAATTTGGACCCAAAATATCAATATTAAGTTTGTTTGACCCAAATCATTTTGAAGTTTTGCAAAGTAATACTACAATAACTCGAGTGATTATGCTCTGGTACCAGCTGTCACAGAACCTCCTAATTATGATGGCCCACAAGTACACATCATTGTCATAATGACCTCTGACAGTCGTACTTATGTTCACCATAACTTAAAAGGCCTGCTTTCCTCCGAACAGGATCCAATCACAGGAGTATTGCAATATTACAACAGTTTATTCAAAATATTCAACAGAGTAAAGTAGCGGAAGTCTTACAATAACATAGGTTTACAAACCAGTTTTCAAACTTCAAACCTTATGTACATTATTACAAACCATTAGTAGAGAAGTATCGGTAGTAACTTTATTACATCACACAAGCGAGATGCCCTGCCCAAAGGCCACACAGTCTACTCGTCGTCGCTTTCTTCAACCACGACGGTCATGCAACAAGGCTCGAAGCAGACTTGTTCATGAACCGCACCTGCAACAAGGGGTTCAACAAACCCTGAGTACAAAGGTACTCAACAAGACTTACCCGACTAAGACAAAGACTCCAAGGGCATGCTAGCTTTAGGGAATCAAGGTACGGGTAATCCAGAGTCAACATTTCCTTTTGCAGAAAAGCTTACTAAATTAAGTCCTTATTTTCAACATTTTACTTTTACCATTGATGGTTCATTAACCAAATCTATGTGATCCTAATCTAGATCAAAGTAAATGTCATCAAAACCTTCCTTATTTTTTTTCTTTCATTCCAGTTCTTAACTACGATGCAAGTCAGGTGATCAAGTCTCCATAACCGAGGAGCAACGACGATTCGAACCGATTATACCCAGCTGGGGATCTCTAACATCACGATATATGTAGAACCGAATCTTGCATATATCAACCCTCATTTAGATCTCCCAAAACCAGAACGTGTCCACCGCCACCCGAGAGTACAGTACTCCTCGAACCCGGCCCGATTCTAGCCCCGAGGGTACACGACACTCTCGCCATCTCTCCACTCCCAGTGCGAGGTTAGACGTTCTCGTAATGGAATCACCAACATTTTGGGCTTACCCAAGGCATGAGGCTAGTTGCAAAGTCTCGAACACAACAGGCTTACAACGAACGGTCCTTAACTGACAAGGCGGAAACACTACATTGAGACTCCTTTCCCAATGCATGTTAGCAGTGGCCAAACCACCCGCCCGATCTTTTCAGTTCATTCTCATATTTCAATATTCATTCAAGGTGCTGTCATGGCTATGTAACATTGCATTTAAAAGCTTAACTTCTAAGCATAGCGAAGCATTCTACGCATTTTCCGTAAAACAGGTATCAAGGTTGATATCGCAATAATCAAGGATGACAATGCAACAATTAGGTTATCACTCAACTCCTAATTACTTAATGCAGTAAACCATAATAATAAATATTAAAACATTTGTAAAATAACAAGGTAGGGTTTAAATGCACCGGGGCTTGCCTTGCTCTGACACGACAACTGACTCAGACTCGTGAACTCCTCCGTCTGGTCCGGGATCTGCCGACGATCGCTCTTCTCCGGAGGCCTGCTCGACGACTTCGGCTTCTTCGAAAGCGGTGACTACACGAATACATAACATGCTTTAACATGATGCTCAATGATAAACATGATGCTTGATGATAACATGCCACGTTACGATTCGAGTACAACTTCCTTTCACGGTACAGTCGTAAACAGAAAACCTACTAACTAGCAGCGACGAGTTTCCGCGATACCAGCTTTTAACCTAACAAGTTACTAACGAGCTCAATCATAAAATTAAAGTGCCAGAGATCACAAAAGGGTAGTGACCTAAGGACATCACTCAATCAAAAGGCACACAACACTTAAAGTTCTCAATTTAACATTTATTTTCTATTTAAATAAATAGGGCATAATTAGAAGTTGATCAAATTTTATCTAAACAAGCTCAAACTTTTTCTATGGGTTAACAATGATTTATAACAGTGCCATACTAAATTTCATAATTTTTGGATAAATAAATTAATTATTAAAATTACTGGAAGTTGCATTTAATCTTTATTGGAACTAATTATTTCTACTGCACAAAGTATTCAAATTCATGATTTAACATTTTTCCTAGATAATTTATACATTGGAAAGCTTACACAAAAATTTTCATGAATTTTGGAACTCTACACAATTTTTAAACAAATAAACAAATAACAACACTATTTATTTATTTGAAAAAGAAAAACAAAAACGAAAACGGGCCGGCTTTTTTTTTTCCCGCGGTCCGGCCCAACCAGGCGGCCCGTTCACTCGCGCCCACGCCCGCACGCGACGGCCCAGCCGCGGCCCAGCCCAACCAGCTCCGCCCGCGCGCGCGACGGCCTCTCTCTCTCTCTCGCTGACAGCTCGTCCCCACCTGTCATCCCTCACCTCCCGCTCGCTCTCGCTCTCCCGCGCGCTCGTGCGCTCGCCCGCGGTGGCCGGCCGACGACCGGTGACCCAAACGACCAACCGAGCTGACCAACACCTTCTACACGACCTAACGAACCCGTTTTGCTACTAAACGCCCTAGCTCAAGCTCCGGCAACAGCTCACCGACGACGGTGGCGGCTCAGCAACCACGGTGTCCGGCTAGCCGACGACACAAAGCGGTAAAGGCCAAATTGAATGGTCGGGAAGTATCAGTGGCTCACCACGGTTGCAGTGAAGCCCTTGGTGGCGACGGGGAGCAGCTGGAGCGGCCTGGCCACGGGAAGGCGTTGGTGGCGGTGGTGCGCCGGAGTTGGGCACGGGAACAGGCGGTGCGAGAGCTCGGGTGCGAAAACGGTGAACGCAAGTGGCCCACAAGATGCGCGAGGCCGAGGCGGAGCTAGTGGTGCGGTTTGCGTGGCCGAAGGCGGCTTGGTGGCGGCAGCGGCGAGCGGCGAAGCTTCGCGGCGGCGGTGGCGAAAAACAGGGAGAAGGAAAAACAAAACACGGGACGCGGTGATATATGTAGGCAACGGCTGCGGCTACAGCACCGCACTGCTCGCGGCGTCGCGCTGGCGTTCCCGACCGCGCGCGAAGGCCGTGGAAGGCCACGGCGGCGATCGGCCGGCGCCCATGCCGCGCGCTGCCGGTGTGTGATTCGCCGGTCACTGTAGCTGTCCCCCCCCCCCCAATTTCTGAAATTCAAACTGTTTTTCTCAAATTACTTCCAAATTTGTATAACAACTTGAAAATCTTCCAATGTATGAAATCTTCAGAATTTCAAGCTCTACAAATTTGGTATTGAACACTTTTTCAAATTCTGCTTGGATTTTGAAATTTGAGTTTAAATTCAAAAAGGGACACATTTTTCAGATTTGGTAATTTAAAAATTACTTTTGATTTTGTATTGAAACTTCAAAATCTCCAAACATCAAAGTTGTTCATCTTGACCAGATCTACAACTTTGCTGTTCAAAACTTTTTCAAATTCAGCCTCCATTTTAAAATCTTAGTTTGGGGACAAAAATGATTTAAAATTGAAATTTGCTTATTTTCAAAATTACTCCACATTTTATACTAAAACTTTGAAAACTCAAAACACCAAAGTTGTAGCCCTTGAAAAGTTCTACAAACTTGGTTTTGAACTTTTTCCCAAATTTTGCTTAGATTTTGAATTATTTTAAAAGGGGTAAAACAGGGTTTTGAAATTTAGGGTTTTTGGAGGGATTTCAAATTGGAATTTGTTTCTACTTTGATTTGTGATTACTTAGTGATCAAAACCTCACCCAAGGGCATCATTTGGACCAACATGACATAGTTGACCAAATGTCACTCTTGGTTGACCAAAACACTTTCGAAATTGTTTTACAATTCTCCCCAGATTTGAATTCGAATTCGAATCGGAAAACTCGCGACAAGTTTTGGGACTCCAATTCAAACTCAAATTTGGAGCTTCATTTTAGATGTTGTACTTGAGCTCATACCCTACACTTGACACTGGTGTGCAACACAGTCGCGCACCTCAAATTACGCAGGGTATGTACTAAGCATTTGCGGTGGTATTCGAAATTAGGGTTTTCGATTTCGGAGCACACCACAGAGAAACACATTCAACCTAAATGAAGTAAACTCATTTTAGTTGATGCATAACAATGTTAACCTAATAGGGATGCTTTGCGATGCATTATGATGACATGGCAGATTAATTAGCACTATAACACCCGGGGTGTTACAGGCGCGGCGGTAGCGGCGCATCCGCCTGCGGGCGCGGGGCCACTGCGCTCGGCGGCAGCGTGGCCCCGGCCCTTGCGGCAGCAGCGTGGCACCGGCCCCTGCGGCAGCGGCGGCATGGCCTGTGGTCGGCTCGGCGGCGTAAGCCTCATCCTCGTCTCCAGCAAAGTCAACCTCTCCCTCTACAACCACGTCTTGCGCCATTTTCCGCAACAACAGGAGGCCAGAAACGTGAAGCAGGTCATCCTCACTCGCTCTTCCTCCTTCTCCATCAGCAGATCTATGATTTGCCCAAGGTATATCAACCCTAACACAATGGATTTTATTTTATTTTTGTTAAATGTGCCTCCAGTAGCTGAACAAGTGTGCTGTGATTTTTGCTTGAGACATGTTTGCTTCTGCATATGGTAAAAAAATTTAGCAAAGTCCAAAGGGAATTTTTCCTCCTACACTAACACTAGTAAGTTGCCTCATGTTTCTGATCTGTGATTGAGCATGACATGGCAATATTGTTTTTCTTTCTTTGATTGTTGCATTGTAGATGGATCAGAGAACCAAGGTTCTAATTTGTTCAGCTGCTGCATATATGTTCTTGTTCATGGTGGCCACGGTTATTCAGTCTAGAAAAAGAAAAAGACGTGCCCGTAGAGTTGGTATTACTTATACGCCAATTGAGGAAAGTGATAGAATAAGACAAGAATACCTAGACACATAGATTTGGAAGGATGATACAACTTGTGTAAACATCCTTAGACTTAATAGAGCATGTTTCTATCGATTTTGTAACCTTTTTAGAGATCGAAGGTTGCTTCAAGATACCACTCATGTGTGTGTTGAGCAACAGGTGGCTATGTTTCTAAATACAGTAGGGCACAACCTTAGAAATAGGTTAGTTGCCACTAATTATCAAAGGTCAGGAGAAACAATAAGCCGATATTTCAACAATGTCCTTCATGCCATTGGAGAGCTACGAACAGAATTTATTAGACCCCCCTCATTGCAAACTCCATCCAAAATTGCCGGAACTATCGGTGGGATCCTTATTTTAAGGTGTGAGGTTTATCCCTACCTTCGTTTCACGTTTATTTGTGTAACCTTGTCTTAGCCCCTAACTAATTTTTACTTTACTGAACATAAACTAGGATTGTATTGGAGCTATTGATGGTACACACGTAAGAGCATCTATTCCTAAAGATTTGGAACATTCCTTTCGTGGTAGAAAGTCCTTTCCAACTCAAAATGTAATGGCAGCTGTAGATTTCGATCTACGTTTTACTCATGTATTAGCTGGTTGGGAAGGCATATCACATGATGCTTTAGTTTTGCGAGATGCTTTAGAACGCCCAAATGGCCTTCGTGTTCCACAAGGTAACAAAAATAAATCACTGACTTAATTCCATTATGCCATTTTTTGATAACTTGAAATGTGATCACCTTTTCTACAATATGCTAGGCAAATTCTATCTTGTTGATGCCGGTTATGGAGCCAAACCGGGATTCTTGTCTCCTTTCCGTGGAGTTAGGTACCATTTGAATGAGTGGGGGAATAATCCGGTCCAAAATGAGAAGGAGTTGTTCAACCTTAGGCACTCGTCTCTTCGTGTGACTGTAGAGCGTGCATTTGGTTCACTTAAGAGAAGATTTAAAATTCTTGATGATGTAACTTCATTCTTTCCTTTCCAAACTCAAGTAGATATTGTTGTAACTTGCTGCATAGTTTATAATTTTGTCATAGCAGATGGGATTGATGAGTTCATCATTCAAGATTCAAATTGTCTAATCCAAACCCATGCTACATTGTATACTGGACAAGCAAGTGAGCATGCTGCAACTGTTTAGTTTAGACAAGCAATTGCGGATCAGATGCGGGCAGACCGTCAAAACCATTATGCAAATTAATATGTAGTATCACTATGTATTTTTATGTATTTGGACAAACAATTGTGGATCAGCTGTGCTGATTTTTAATTTGTATGGACATATGGCTTGCTGAATTTTAATTTGTATGGACATATGGCCTGCTGAAATGTATGTACTGCTTGCTAGAATTTGTATCACATATGGCTTGCTGCACACATGGCTTACATATTCGTTACTGATCCATGCATTTGTGTTACCTGGTTTTGTATATGATAGGTCATGGAAGACCTGATCGAGAAAGTTGGGGGAACAAATGGACATGCTGTCTGGACAGCACCAGAGACCGCTTTCATGCTGACTCACCTAGCCAATCTAGTGGCTAGTGGCACAAAGACATGTTCTGGCTTTAAGAAAGTCCATTTGAACGCTTGTGCTAAAGCTGTCAATGAAAAGTTCAGGACCATGAAGACTGGGGAACAAGTTAAAAATCATTTGAAGACATGACAAAAGAAAGTTTGCAAAGATGACAAGGCTTAGGAAAGTGAGTGCTACCAGTTGAGATGAGGACAACTTCGTAATCACTCTTGATGAGGAGCACTACAATGACTATGTTAAGGCATAATTGCAAAAAACTTAACTAGCATGTTAAATTCTAATTGTTTGCTTCTAACTAAACTTTCATTTATGCATTGTAGGATCACAAGGCTAATGCTGAATTCTTGAACAAGCGTCTTCCGAACTATGCTGAGATGCGGACAATCTTTGGAAATAGTATGGCTACAAGAAATTTGCCAAGGATTCAAATTCTACATTAGGTACTGAAGAAGCTAACACTGAAAATGAAGATCTGAATGCAAATGATGTGAGTGAGTTGAATACAAATGGTGAGAGTGAGGCCACTCTCTCTCCTAATCAAGAGGCTACCTCATCAGCAAGCAAGCCAAAGAAAGCTAGGATTGGTGGGCATGAAGAGGATGGGGTGATTACTGTAATCAGTCGTGTTGGTGATAGACTTGCTGAAGCTATAGAGAAGGCTGGTGCTACACCCCCACCACAGCCCCCCACCAATGATTTACCAGATGATCTGTTCAGCATGGTGATTGGCCTTCCAGGTTTCGAAGCCACCCATTTAAATCTGTACTTCCAGTATTTGTTGGCCAACAAAGACTTGGAACATGCATTCTACAAGCTTCCTTTTGAGCACAAGTTGATTTGGGTGGCTATGTTCGTCTCAGAGAGGTTCCCAGAACAGTGAAATAGTGACTTCAGTGCTTCTTTTGCTTGCACCACATGAAACAGTTAGCTATGGTTAACTAATTCCAAGGCTCCAACTATATATTGTGACTAGTCTTGAATTTACTACCATGTGTTTGTATATTATGTGGTAGGTTAAAACTTCTAGTATTTGTAAGGCTTCGAACTATTATGTATAATCCTTGAACTTCTATTGTGCCCAATAACTTGGCATGAGCTGTAGTCTTGGCACTTGCTGATATGTGTGAGCCAAGACCTTTATGGCAAGCTGTGCACTTGAATGTTACATATGCATTTGTCTAGTTTTAAATATGTATTCGTGGTGATTGTTTAGATGGTAATGCCTTTTTTAGATATGTTTGTGGTGATTTCAGATTGTAATACATGTGTGTCATGCTAAGGAGTAATTTAATTTTGAATTAGTCAATACAACGCTGACACAAAGTAGTCATGGCATGTAATTAATTTAATTTTGAATTAGTCAATATAATGGTGAGACAAAGTAGTCATGACATGTAATGGCAATGGTAAGCCATTCTATTTATTAACAGTACGTTCTCAATACAAAAGGAGGTAACTTTACCTGCATTATGAGGGAGGTGATCATATGTACACATCCTATCAACATATCCTATCTCTATCGCTTCATCCAAACATGAGACAGGATCATTCCCTCTCACTTTATCCTCCCAACCAAACATAAAACAGGGATCATCCCATTCCACCAACCAAACCGAAACGGGAACCATCCTATTTCAGAAAACAGAGTCGGGGCCATCCCATTCCATCTCGCCTCTCAACCAAACGCTACCTTAGGGGCTCGATCCCGCCACGCCCATGGATGCATCTTCGGCGCCGCTGGATCTATCGATCTCGAGAAACCCCTCGCCATCTTGCCTCTCGGGCTGCCGTGCATCCATGGAGGGAGGATGGAGCAGCTCTCCAATGCAGAATTATTTCCTGTATGAATTCCGTTGCCCATCTCTGGACCATACCAGCTTCGTCAATCGTCACAGTTCGTCTCGGTACCTTCCTGCTCCTCGGCCCCGGCCTCTGGGTGGTTGGGAGAAACAAAAGCCTGACGCTGACGGACAGGCATTGAATGGTAGCCCATTTGCTACCTGTATTTGGCCTTGTTTAGATACTTAAATTCACCCTTAAATTTTACTATGTAAAAAGAAGATTCCTCATCACATTAAAATGTCGGCATATATATATGGAGTACTAAATGTAGATGAAATCAGAAACTAATTGCACAGTTTTGTTGTACTTTGCGAGACGAATATTTTAAGCCTAATTAATCAATATTTGGACAATTATTACCAAATAAAAACAAAATTACTACAGTATGACAGGACACTTACTATGCAGATTTTGATTGCCAAATTTGGCATCTAAACAAGGCCTTTGAAACATCATACTGTACAGTACATTCTTTTATAGTAGTTCCCCGTCTAGCAATATTATTATTAGAATAAAAAAGTCATCAGGAGTAGGATCTTGCTCATCCATTTATCTTCCATCGTATTATAAATTGCTACATTTCGACACCATGTCCAAAGAATTTTAATATCAATTTATCCATGTAGTTTGTGAGTTGAAGATGCATGTAGTTTAAATAAAACTTTTAGTCAAAATTTATATAACTTGAATTTTTTTTCTAAAATAACATACTGATAGTAGTAACTATTTATAAGAGTCGTCGCAGTCGAAGTGATATGTGACCATTTTCGTTTCTTGGCAATTTCAACCACCGTTTTCAATCTACTACAGGGCTAGCTTGGGTCTAACAAAATAATAATAATAACAGTGTGCAAGCCCAATAATCCTCACCGTCGTAGTGTCGGCTGCCAGTGCCAGTGCCAGAGGAAGAGAAAATGAGAAGGGTCAAAAAAAAAACACGGATACGGGATACCCAACACGATATGGACTAGTACGTACTTAGGCGCCGTACCTGCCCACTGCCTAGTGCCCACAAACAGGGACGGATGGATCGATCACGCTGCTGTTTCACTTCGCAAGCGCAGCACAAGGAATTTGTAATTCGTACCCCTGCCCTGCCCATTCCCACCGTCCACCACGGAGGATAGATACGCAACACGAAACGGATACTGTTACTGTGATATCAAAAGGATACGGATACATGGATATGACAACTTTTTTTAAAAAAAACCGACACGCGGATATGTTTGAGTATTTTTTAATATAAAATAAACAGCAATATATATTAAATTTTCAATACATAACAGCATAGTGCATACATTACAGTGATACACCAAATTCACAGATAACAAATCCATACTCTATACTAGAGTTCACAGCTCAGGAAGATCATTGACAAATAAGCAACATATCTATAATTGATTATAAATTAAATAAAAATCGGATACTCCAGGGATACATATCGGAGGCGTATTTTCACCTGTCCGACGACCCTGACCAGAAGCATCCGTGTGCTGCGTAGCACGAGAGTCCAATAAAAGTGGCGCCGGCGCCTGCCCTCCCCTCAGCTCACCTCACCATTATTTCCATCCCGCACCGGGGGCGCAGGCAGGTGGGCGGTCCGATACCGGCCAACGCCTCCCCTCTCCCCTTGTTTCCACCTCCCTCTACAAACACCGGAACGGACGAGCGTAGAGCAGCAGCAGCCAGCAACGAGCAAGATGGTGCACCCGATTGCGGAGGCCGACGAGCGGAGCCCCTTCGGGCGCCTGACGCCGGACGAGTTCTACGCGCGGCACGGCGTGACCCACTCCACCTCCTCCTTCGTCAACCCGCGGGGCCTCCGCATCTTCACCCAGCGCTGGGTGCCCCGCGGGGACGCCCCCGTCCTGGGCGCCGTCGCCGTCGTGCACGGCTTCACCGGCGAGTCCAGCTGGATGGTCCAGCTCACGGCCGTCCACCTCGCCGCCGCGGGCTTCGCCGTGGCCGCGCTCGACCACCAGGGCCACGGCTTCTCCGAGGGCCTGCAGGGCCACCTCCCCGACATCGAGCCGGTCCTCGACGACTGCGACGCCGCCTTCGCGCCGTTCCGCGCCGACTACCCGCCCCCGCTCCCCTGCTTCCTCTACGGGGAGTCCCTCGGCGGCGCCATCGCGCTGCTGCTCCACCTCCGGAACAGGGACCTGTGGCGGGACGGCGCGGTGCTCAACGGCGCCATGTGCGGGATCAGCCCCAGGTTCAAGCCGCCGTGGCCGCTCGAGCACCTGCTGGCGGCCGCAGCCAAGGTCGTCCCCACCTGGCGCGTCGCCTTCACGAGGGGGAACATCCCCGAGCGGTCCTTCAAGGTGGACTGGAAGCGCGCGCTCGCGCTCGCCTCCCCGCGCCGCACCACGGCGCCGCCCAGGGCCGCCACGGCGCTCGAGCTCCTCCGCGTCTGCCGCGACCTGCAGCAGCGGTTCGAGGACGTGCGCCTGCCGCTCCTCGTCGTGCACGGCGCCGAGGACACCGTCTGCGACCCGGCCTGCGTCGAGGAGCTCTACAGCCGCGCCGGGAGCAGCGACAAGACGCTCCGCGTCTACCCCGGGATGTGGCACCAGATCATCGGCGAGCCCGAGGAGAACGTCGAGAAGGTGTTCGACGAAATCATCGACTGGCTCAAGGCACGCGCCGCCACCGCCACCGCCACCGCTACAGCCGCGGGCGCGCACCACGGTGAGCAGTAGAATGGGCACGCCTCCTGCGTGTCTGCGCGTGCCCATGGCCTTCAACCGCGCGTGGTCCATGACGGGATTCTATGGAGTATCCAGTACGGGTCCAGCAATAAACTTGTACTACTGATTACAGAATTTGTTTTGGCTTCAATGCTTGCTGTAATGACATCTCTTCTGATAGTCCCGGCCTACCGTCTGCAACCGATTCAGATGCCGTACCGTCATGCCTACGAATGAGAGCAAGCATCATCTCTAGCAGTCTCCCAGTACAGCTCTCCAATACTCGTACACCCTCCATTCCTAAACGATTGTCTCTAGACAACCGTGTTTTCCTCGTAATCATGTTTTTTTGGGCGACAAATAAAAAGAGACAGAGTAGTATATCTTTCTGGATACCTATATGAAACATGCGTAGAGAAAATATTGTTAAAAAGTGGTAGTTGAGATGTTCTCACAGTATTAGAGGTTATTTTTTGAAGGGAGATGAGAGAAATATTGGTAGCCAAAAAAAAAAGAAAGATATTGAAGAACCGCTAGAACAAGGGAAAAAGTATAGCTACCCTAATTTAACAGTTTTATGGAGATATAAGGAGGTGCTAGGAACCGCTGGAGATGCTATAAGGTGGCTAAATACTGACACAGTAGAGAGAAGAGTTGAGAGAGGAGAAACAGTACAGATGGCTTAATATAAAAATTAAGAAACTTTATGAGAGATATAAGGGCCCTGTTCGGCAGGCTGTTTTTTTTTTTTTTTTTTTTGCTTATAAGCCGGCTGTGGCTGATTTGCTGTGAGAGAAAAATACTGTTCCATGACTGATAAGCCGTACTGATAAGCTCAACCGAACAGGGGAAGTAGACCATACAATAACAGTAAAAAGAGCTAAGAAAAAGCTACAAACAACCTTACCTTACCGCAGACTGCATTATTATGCTTCCTCGTGGATCTGGCAGCTTTGCTTCTTATCCCCACATTTCTGCCATGTCCGCTTCTTGACTTCTTGTCCCCACCCACCCAAGATGATGTATACGGTCTAGTACTGCAGTTTAATACAAGTGGTTGTGAGTTGTCAGTTGGGAGTTGGGAATGGGACTTGGGAGTGTAAATGTAATAAGGCTTGGCCGTGTTCGGCAGGCTGTTTTTTTTTATAAACTGGCTGTGGCTAATTTGCTGTGAGAGAAAAACACTGTTTCACGACTGATAAGCCGTGTTGATAAGCTCAGCCGAACAGGGGGATTTGTTTAGATGGTGTGAAAAGTTGAAAACTTTTTAAGATTTCTCGTCACATTAAATCTTTATATGTATGTATAGAGCATTAAATATAGGTAAAAAATAACTAACTACACAATAATTACTAAATATAAACTAAGCACTTTTCAGATAAATTTTTTTTGCCATCTAAACAAGACATGCCCTTCTTGCGAGTCAAACGCTCACTGATCAGCGGCAGCTGTGGAAAATAAACCACATATATTTTTTTTATATGTAATAAGATGTCGTCATGTCTAGTCCGGGTATTGTTAAGCGGAAGAGCATTTTTACGGCGACCAAAATTCCCAGCCCAGCTAACCATTCTGGAGGAACGCGAATGTTACGCTACTATGACAACACTCTACTACTGGCAGAATGAACCACGGCGTATGAGGCCAGTCCCAACGTGTTGCCCCGTTTGGCACGTTCGTTTCACTCGTGATTTTTTTTACTTCAGCTCCATAAATAACTCCGACGATGGAGCTGGAACTATTTTGATAAACTATTTAGCAAAATATGAGAATAAGGGCATGTTTGGCCTCCTCCTCTAAACTTCAAAGCTCAAAGAACTTTAAAGCACTTTAGCTCGGTTTTGAAGTCTAAAGCTCAAATATAAGGTGGGATAAAGTGTATAGCTAACTTTAGACAACGTGTTTAGAGACTTTACCTCTAAAGTATAGAGGAGGGATCAAACAAGCCCAAAGTTTGTAGAAAGTATTCACGAAGCTTTAGTATTCATGAAGAAGCTTTAGTCAGCTCATGAAAAGAATAATAGTAATTTCCGGGTTGCAGAAGCTGAGCTTTTCAATGATTGTGTTAATGAATTGTGTCTTGTTGAGCTCCCTCTCTTGGATCGGAGGTACACATGGTCAAATAAGAGAGCCGCCCCTACTCTGGAAAGGGTGGACAGAGCTTTTTTATCAATCTGTGCTGGGATGAGCGTCTCCCGAATACTATTCTCTCCTTCCTCACCAGGACTACTTCCGACCATGTCCCTCTTAGGATTGATATCTCCACCACCATTCCTAAATCCAATATTTTCCGTTTTGAAAATTACTAGATCCACTGCACCGGCTTCTTTGATGTTGTCGCCTCCGCCTGGTGTTGTCATACCAGCAACAGTAACCTAGCAGCTATTCTCGCTACCAAACTGAAGGAAACCAGAGCTACCCTCAGGAGCTGGAGAAAAACTTCTCTCACATCTCCCAACAGGAAACCAACTGCAAGGTTGTCATCAATCTACTTGACTTTGTGGAGGAACGACGTCCCCTGCAGCCAGCGAAGAACAGACTTCGCTCTGTTGTCGTTCGCCTCCTAAGTAAAGCTACTCACGCCAAGCTATCCTTCTGGAAACAAAGGAGTAAAATCAGAGCAGCTATCGAGGGAGATGAAAACACCCACTATTTCCACGTCTGTGTTAATCAGAGGCGGCGACGGAACAAGATCCAGGTGATCGAACATGATGGCCAGGAGCACCACAGTCATGAGCAGAAAGCTAACATCCTGCATGTTTTTACCACAATATGGTGGGTTGTGTTCGTGACACCAGCTGGGGTTTCTCTCTGGATAACCTCTACCCCGATGGTCCTCTACAGCTTGAGCAACTTGACTTTCCTTTCACTGACTCGGAAAACTATGGTGCCAACCACCGCATGCACTCCTAAGCCAGTCCAGGTCCTGACGGATTTGGTCCTTTTTTAAAAGCAACTCGGTCTACTACCCTCCTAGATGTTATTAATCTTTTCCACTCCTTCCACTCTCATACCGCCGACCTTTTCCACTTCTTCCACTCTCATACCACCGATCTTGAATGCATTAACCGCTCTTACCTTGTTCTCCTCCCTAAGAAGGACAATGCTCGTGAGGCCGGGACTTCAGGCCCATCGCTCTTCAAAATACCACCATCAAATGCCTCTCTAAAGTTCTGACCAGCAGGCTTCAACCGCTTGTTCCCCTCCTTGTCATCAGTGACTAGGCCGGGTTTGTCCTAGGCCATTGTATCACTGAAAGCTTTGCCTATGTGGTTGACCTCCTCCATTGTTGCCATCGCCGTAACGCTCCTACTCTTATCCTTAAACTTGACTTTCACAAAGCCTTCAATTGTGTCAATTGTGATAGTCTCATTCGGATTCTTCACTGTAGGGGGTTCTCCGATAAATGGTGCAAATGGGTGTTGACGCTCCTGAAAACCGGCAAAACATCGGTTCTGCTAAATGGTGTTCCTGGCCGTTGGATTAACTGTCATAACGGCCTCCGTCAGGGTGACCCTTTGTCACCTTATCTCTTCATCATTGTCGCCGATGTTCTCCGTCATCTCCTCCATCACCCATCCCTTTCTGCCCCTCTCAAACATCTAATTATCCCTGATGCCCCTTGTCCCGTGCTTCAGTACGCTGACAACACACTCATTTTTCTGCGCTGCTCCAGGGATGTTGTACTGCAAACCAAGCTTATTCTACAAATTTTTTAGGAAGCAACCGGTCTTTCGATCAACTACCAAAAAACTACTTTCCTCCCAGTTGCTGTCCTTGACACTATTGCTAGTGACCTCGCTGCTATGTTTGGTACCTGTCTCATCCTTTCCCCAACCTTACCTTGGCCTTCCCTTATCCACAAATAAGCTAAGTGTGGTTGACTGTCTTCCTTTAATCTCCTCAGTTGACAAGCATCTCTCCGGCTGGAGTGCCTCATTGCTGAACAGAGCCGGCCGGCTTATTCTCTCTACTGATGTCCTCAGCTCTATCCCACTACATGCCATGTCTGCTATGTCAATTCCGAAAATAGTGATCAAAGCCATTGTTCGACGGCGCCGCGCTTTCTTCTAGACAGGGGAGGATAGTTATCAGGGCTCCAAATGCCTAGTTGCCTGGGATAGTGTTCGCGCGAGCAAAGCCCAAGGTGGGCTGGGAGTTAAGGACCTTGAACTACAGAACCGTTGCTTGCTCATGAAGTTTATCGATAAATTTTTCTCTACCGAAGAGGCCTCTTGGAAAGAATGGACATTGCGTGATGTCACCTCTTTTGACATCGCTGTAAATGGTACCAACAGCTACCTCTGGAAGATTTTCAATGATGAACTCACTACTTACCACTCACTTACTTATGTCAATGTTCGTGACGGTGCCTCCACCTCCTTCTAGTTTGATCACTGGTTACCTGATGGGCCTCTCAGTCTCTCCAATGCGGCCCTCTTCTCTCACACTACCAGGCCTAACATCTCGATGCAGGACGTTTTCCAAACAAATTTTGATTTGTGCTTGCGCCCTCGACTCACTAATACTGTTGGTGCCCAGCTAGCTTCTCTTCTTCTTTGTTTGTAGGGAGTCACACTGACGGACGCACCAGATCAGCAGCTCATGAAGCTCACTGGCAAAAAAGTATACATCAAGAGACGCCTACACAACACTCCAATGCAGCTAGGAACCATCAGATATCCACGGCCAACGCATCTAGGGCTCGTGCGTTCCGAACAAGGTGAAGGTGTTCTCATGGCTCTACTTCAAGGACCGGCTGAGTACGCGGACCAACCTCTACGCCAAGCACGTTCTGGATAATGACTTATGTGAACATTGTACCATCAGAGCTGAAGACAAGCACCATGCCTTCTTCGGCAGTCACAAAAAGCGCGGGAGTCTGGTGCAGACTTAACCTGGAAGGTGTGGGCACTCCTCTTAGATGTTGATGGCTGGAACACCACTGTTCCTTCTCCCCTGGATGCAAAACTCTAGCCTTTCGTTCTACAGACTATCCTATGGCGTCTGTGGAACACAAGAAATGGAGAGATTTTCAGGAATGAGTCACCTTCTAGCCGCTCCATTATCTCTAAATTGTGCGATGATTTTGTAATTTGGCAAAAACGCCTTAGAAGCGATCAGGATGTTTCTGCCCTGAATGCTTGGCGCTGCTACCTTCTTTTCTTGTAACATTGCTGCTAACTCCACGTCGGTGGAGCTTTTGATTTGAATGAAATTTGGTGGGGAATCTCGCCCCCCGTTTGTTTCAAAAAAAAAGAAACTTTAGTCACTAAATTGAAAAACAAATTATAGAAAAGACTGATGAAAATCTAGGGGAAATGCATCCTCTTATAAACATATATTTTGAAAAAAATAATTACATGCATACGCACCAAACAAGACCAACAAAAAGCTCATAAATCAAAAACCCTAACAAATTATTTTTTAAAAATAGAAAATTACATTTTTTCTCTGACTAAATTGTCAAATAATTTAAATAAATCTTGAAATATTGTAAAAAAATATTAAAACGTTTGTTTTGTTTGATGTTTCCTATTCACATACCAAATTGAAATTCTAGAGTGTGGTACGTGCCTTGCTGGCTTGCTTGAGTGTCTGTCCAAGCATAGGGTTAGCCTCATCATGCCTGTGCTTGCTTTATGCCGTGCTTTTTTTTTTTAGCAGAGAACTTCACTTTATGCCGTGCTTGTGCTGGGCCAACGTTTGTGTGGTATGTGCGCCCATTTGGCCCGACCCATTTGGACAGGTCTATCGCCGACGCGTTGGGACGCGGTGAGGCTGCGCGCCACCAGCACGTCACCTGGCAGCATGGCGGGTCCTTGCGCTCCTCATCTCGGGATTGTTGGTCCCTGAAGCTGGGAGGAGTGGGCCTAGTCTTACTCTTATCAGGCCCAACATTTCTTTCTTTACTCCGTGACCGCCTGACCGGCCTTCCTAATGGTCCATGACCAGAGCCGGTTACTGATGAATCCATCCCATAGTTGCTTACGCTCCCTTTGGAACAAGGAAAATTTTCATGTTTCCCGCATCCTATAAAAATAAACTTATTCCTATGAAAACCATGTATAAATCCTGTAAAATTCATGCGTTCCAAAGGATCCCTAGATTTGTTACCGGCCTCCCAGCTCGTTAGAGACCTTCACCCTGTTCGTTTCGCTAGTTTATTGTGGCTGAAGGTACTGTTCGTTGGTTTGTTGTGAGAGAAAAACACTGTTGGATGACTGCTGATTCTGCTGGTTTGTCTATTTGACTGCATTTGATCCATTGTAGGCAGTTGCAGACCTGGTCATTACTTCCTCCGGGTTGGTCGGCCTAGCTGCGTCAGCACATAAAAAAGTTATACGTAGACATTTTGATGTTGGAACGTGGACACAAATCTCGTATCAATCTCACAGGGAACTATTCTATCCCGATGGAATTAACGGATGGGAACTTTTGCTTTCCAAACGTGAAACCTAGGCATAGGCTTCTAGAATCTAGATTGTAGCTAAACAAAATATAGACGAATTGATGGATGCTAGGCAGACTAAACCAAGTTGGTTTGGAGCAAAAAGCTAAGGAAACCGGTCATCATTGGTTTTCCATGTTCGTAACCATTGGTTTTGACTTTTGATGAGGCGTGGAATTTGAACTTAAGGAGAATTGAGGGAAGATAAAAAGAATTAAATCATTTAGATCAACATTTATTCTCTTTTCAAAATATATGAACTGGCGTAGTACTCCCTTAGTATACAATTTTTGTCGTTTTGAACAAGGTGGACACAATTTTTTTTAAAAAAACTCTAACTATCAATAACTACAAAAACAATTAGTTTTGAGCACTAAAATAACAGATATTGATTAGTTTTTAAAATTAAATTATAAACAAAACTATTTAGCAAAATTATTTTTAAGTAAGAAAATAGAAATAATATAATGAAAAAGCTACCTATCCACGCTGTTTACACGTGACACCATACTAGTTGTACATAATATAATATAGAAATTATAGATATAGTTTTGTTTGGATATCCTAAAATTGATGAGAATAGAATCCAAATAGTCGGATTCTTGCAAATCGACCACCAAATTATGAGAATTATATTATACGCCTCTATCCTACTATTGGAGATGTTGGATGTGAAACACTTATTATTGAACCATCTATCATTCATGGGTCTATAAAACATGTTTCATTTTTATTATTACAAAATCCAGATTTTTACAATAACTATCATGAGTAATAATCTTTAGTAGATCTAAATAGACTTAGGCCTCGTTTGGTTGGTTCGGAATAATTCCCAGCCAAAGGTTTCCTTCGGTAATTTACGTAACATCAGAACGGTTCCAACCCAGAACGGCTCTAACCAAACGAGCCTTATAGTGTTTCCTTTTGCAAAGATATTAGGATTGTCAAAAACAAAATTCCTCTTTCACCCCTAGCCTTGAAGTCATTTGATCTAGGATCCTTTCTAAGCGGCTGCTGAATTTATTTCAAGACAACAGTTGACTCTCCATGAGGAAGCAACATACTTAAGGAGAAAGGAAAAACATATAATAATGGTAAACCGCTAGTGGTATGGCTTGATGACTCTTGTATGCCCGAATTCAATAACCAACGCCCGTATCCATCTGCATGTCCCCCTTTTTTTTTTTATTGAAACGCTCCATCTGCATGTCCTTGACCATATCTGATCTCTCTCTCCTTTTCTCTGTTCTTGTATACCGTTGGCCCACCGCTCATGATAGCTGGCCACGGTTTTGCAGCAAAACACGTGCGCAAAACCACTAACCACTTGTACGAACGAACCTAGGCTGTACTACTTTGCATAACTTTTTTTTTGTGAGTAGTTGCTAAAAGGCCCTGTGTGTTTGAATAATTTTTATAATCTTATGACTTTAATTTCTGTAGTATCCATAATCCATCTCACGCTCGCTTAGAATTATTATTAGAATCCGATTCAAAAAAGAATTATTATTAGAATCCTCTATAGGGACGGAGCTAGGAAGTTTATCACGGGGGCAATCCAATGAGCTCAATAGTGTTGTCCGTTAAGTAATTGAACGAGAAAGATAAAGCATGCGTTTAAAAAGGAGGATGCACTTTATTTGGTGCTTTACTAAGCCGTGCTCGCCAAATTTTTTTCTTGCAAATCATTTATAGAATAAATGTTGCAATTGTGAACTCGATAGCTATGTACGTGATGCTCGATGAGATGCTCTATCAGATCATTTAAACAAGAAAACAACTTTAATTTGGCGTAGGATTATATTAACTCAATCGTTCGGCGGTACATGTGAGAGTGAATTAGATACACATAAGGTCTACCATTCTTTATAATTATGTGAGAGTTCTTGACTATTTGTCTAACTTTATTTTCGTATGTATGAGTTTTGTCTTTTACGGTGTGTTTGGTTTACAAAAGCAAACCATACGGAACCATCCGATCCTCTATCCCAACCTAAAAGTAGTGTTTTTGTTTGATGCATAGAATAGACCAGTCCGCCAACGGCCCATTCCCTCCACCAGTACAAACAGGTAGCAGACTGATTACTTCAAAACCCACCGGACGACACCATCCATGTATAGCACCTCTGCGAGCGAGTGCTCTTAAAAGAACCTAGATGGAGTGTAGCAGCGGTGAGTCACGCAACATCAACAAAGAATCGTCTAAACCTATAGGTAAGCAAGTCATGCTAGATCAGATGATTCCAAATGGGGTCACTCACCTAAACCAAACACATTGTTAGAGTGTGTGTGTGTGTGTGTGTGTGTGTGTGTCTGAGAGAGAGAGAAGTGGAAAGCATGGTATATTTATTGAAACATAAAAACATGTAGCGACCCCTATCTAGCAGAAATAGAAGGTTTCTAATGTAAGTAGATCATCATATGTGTCATTTTATATGGTTACATGAACAAATTAACATAACATAAGATTAAAAAGGGTTTCGAAAAGTTTTAGCTCGAGTAAAGGGGGCAAGGCCTTGCTGCCCCTAGCTAGCTCTGTCCATGATCCTCCAGCCAGCATTCATCATTGCATCCTTGTCGTTAGGAGTGCCTTCTTCATCAACTATTTTCGCCTCCCTCCTGGCTTCGGACATTGCCAGCAAAAGGCCATGCCTTGAGCTCGATTTATAAGGCTTGTTGTAGCTGGAGTTCATCCTAGAAGAGCAAGTGGCAACTGCAGGGGAGAGGGACGGCGATGAAGAATGAAGAGAAGTATTTTATTTCATGGGAGCCAATTATAAGTACAGGAGTAGGTTGTTTGTTTTTCAGTATAGGAACGACCCTCACAATGTATAGGAGCAAGTTCCATCAATATAGGACCCGTATATATAGAATATCCATTGCGGACGTCCGAATGGCCTAAGTACGTAGGAGTAGCTATAAGAATGTTACCTTAGCAAAGTATATCACGACGAGCAAAAAGCATGTCACGTTGGTATGAAATTATAAAACAGTGCAGGAGGCAACAATTTATAGATTCGTTGGCTGCTAGTAGTAACTTTGGTACATTGCCATTTGCCCCTAAATATACAAATAAAAACCAATGCAACCCACATGACAGAGAAGCGTAGAAGGATCACCATACGGCTGCAGCAGAAAGCACGCCGAGTTGGAGAGCCTCGAATGGGGGCGGGTTCTTTCCATGATAAGAAAGTAAATATGTACATGCTACGCGTTTGTCTCATGTTTTTTTGTTGCATTAACCGAACTGTTTCACAATTATCCATAGCCATCATGATTGACATATTAAACCAACGGTCGAGCTCAAAAACCATGAGACGACACTGTCAACGTATCGTGCCTTCACATGTGAATGCTCTTAAAACATAGAGTGAATGTCATAGCGGTGGATCACACGACATCAATAAAGAATCATCCAAATTAAACCTACAGGTAATCAAGTCATGCTAGATCAAGTTATTCTGGATATGAGTTGCTCCCAAACTAAACACGTTGTTAGTGTGTGTGTGTGAAGTGAAGAGGTTGGTATATTTCTTGAAATATAGAAACATGTAGTGATCATACGTGCCCTATCTAGCAGATATAGAAGGTTTCTTACGTATGGAGATCATCATATGTGTCATTTTATATGCTTACAAGAACAAATTAATCTAACATAAGATCAAAAGGGGTTTCAAAATTTTTTAGGTCTAGGAAAGGGGGCAAGGCCTTGTGGACCCAGCTAGCTCCGTCCATGATCCTTTGGTCAGCATCCACCGCTATATCCTCGTCAGTAGGAGTGCCTTCTTCTTCATCGACCATTTTGCCTCCCTCCTGGCCTCGGCCACTGCCAGCAAAAAGGCCTGCCTTGAGCTTGATTTGTAGAGCTTGCTACCGTTGGAGTTCATCCTACAAGCACGAGAGGCAACAACACGGGGAGAGACGGCGATAAAGAATGAAGAGAGGTATTTTATTTCATGGGAGCCGATTCCAAATATGGGAGTAGGTTCTTCATTTCCAGGTATAGGAACAACCTCAGTATATATGTAGGAGCAACTTCCATCAATATAGGATTTGTTATATAATTGCCTATTGCGGATGGCCAGATGCCCTAAGTAGAGTAGCTAGAAGAATGTTGCCTCAACAAAGTGTACCATGACGAGCGAAAAAGCATGCCACGTGGGTATGGAAGTATACAACAATTCAGAAGACAACAATTTACAGATTCGCTGGCCGCTAGTAGTATATTTGGTACATTGCCTCGTATATATACAAACAAAGAACCAATGCAACCATGAGACAAAGAAGCGTAGAAGGACTACTACCACGTAGCAGAAAAGCACACAGAGTTGGAGAGCCTCAAGTGGGGGCGGGGTTTTTCCCCGATAAGGAAGTAGATATGTACATGCTACGCTTTTGTCTCATGTTTTTTGTGGCATTAACTGAACCGTGCCATAATTATCCGTAGCCGTCATGAATGACACATTAAACCAACGGTCGAGCCAGAGCTAAAATTAATGGTCCAAGCCATTTAAGCAAATAGGGCAGTATTGATTCTTAGTTTCTTACAAAATAGTAGCAAAAAGTGATAGTGGTTCAAAACACCTACTATAACTTCATCATATTACACAAAGCATCCGTAAGGTGAGCGTACTCTCGTCGAATAAGCACGCCGTTTCCGCCAAAGAAAATAATATACATTCTTAATAATCAATTGTCGATCAGAGCGTCAAACTTATCTAGCTTGAGGTAGTACGAAACTTCACATAACCATGATGTGAACCGCCAAGCCCGTGAAGTTATATCATGAACATTATGCCTGTAACATCTAGGGACATAGACAGTGAGTTAACTACCATAACCTACAAAAATTTGGCAGAAGTCAAAATTATACATTGAGTTTTTTTGTCAGCCCAAATGTAGGAGTCCGGAGGGAAGATTTCATATTCATCATGGTACCAAAAGACGTTGAGACAGATGTGATAGCGAACGGCGAGTACAACATGTGAAGCAACCGTAGCAGAACCTTACTACAAACGGTTGGCAAGGTCAACGTGACTGTCACTTGCAGGTTGACCACTGCATGAAAAATAGCCACCACAACCCAACCAGTCAACCACAGTATTAGGACAGTGGGGTATTTTCTGTAATCGCGTTCTCAAAAGAAACTGAAACAGGGAAAAATGAAAAAACAGTGGGTTCCGGTAAAACCAAAACCAGGGGCAGCCGGCAGCCCACTCCGGGCAGCTGTTTCGCTCGCAGCCCAGTGGTCCGTCCTCCACAGGAGGTATCGGATCTTGTGTGCACGCCTGACGCCCCCAATCAACCGAAACAGTAGCACGCGCACGTAGAAGCGGGGGGAGAGCCGCGGCGCAGGGGATCCCAGGCGGTTTTGCGGGACTGTGGGCTCCCACCGCTGGAAACGGTGAGACGCTGGGGCCAAAACCGGGTACCCGTGCCGCTGCCGCGCCCGGAGGCGGTCGCAGCCGCAGCCGCAAGGGCGAAACCGGCGGCGATCGCCCACACAGCTCCCCCCATATAAACCGCACCCACCTCGCTGCCGTTTTCCCACGGCGCATCGTACAACAGCGGCGGCGCGAGCGAGAGTGACAAGTGGTTTCTAGACCTGGTAGGGTAGAGATTGGCGGTTTGCCGATGGAGAGGGGCGACGGGGGAGGAGGGATGGCGCCGCGGGGCGGCGGGGTGGGGTCGGCGCCAATGCTGGGGCTGGACATGCACCTGGCCCCGCAGCAGATGCACCCGGCCGCCGCGTTCCAGCACCAGCAGCAGGGTGGGTTCCAGGTGCAGCAGCCGGCGCCGGTGGCGGTGGCGGTGAGGCAGCAGCAGGCGCCGCCGTCGTTCTCGCCCTACTCCAACACGTCGTCGTCCAGGGTCGTGGTGAGCGCGGCGACGGTGGGGCACGACGACGACATGGTGGGCAACAACAAGGGAGGAGTGGTGGTGTCGCAGCAGCCGCAGCAGATGGCGTCGGCGGCGTGCCCTTGGACGAGGATGAAGTGGACGGACGCCATGGTGCGCCTGCTCATCGGGGTGGTGTACAGCGTCGGGGACGACGGCGAGGGCGTGGCGACGGCTGGAGGCGCGGGGGCAGGCAAGGCGGGCAGGGCGGGCTCGTCGGGGCACGGGCACGGGCACGGCCACGCGGCGGCGGCGCAGCAGCAGAAGAAGGGCAAGTGGAAGTCGGTGTCGCACGCCATGATGGACAAGGGCTTCGTGGTGTCGCCGCAGCAGTGCGAGGACAAGTTCAACGACCTCAACAAGCGGTACAAGCGCGTGGTGGACCTGCTGGGCCGCGGCCGCGCCTGCCGCGTGGTCGAGAACCACGCGATGCTCGACACCCTCGACGATCTCACGCCCAAGGCCAAGGACGAGGCGCGCAAGCTGCTCAGCTCCAAGCACCTCTTCTTCCGCGAGATGTGCACCTACCACAACAACCTGCTGCCGCACGCCGGCGGCGGCGCGGCAGGCGACGCCGCCTGCCTCCACCACCCGCCGCCGGCGCCCATGGCCGCCGCAGCCTCGTCCGCCGCTCGCCACCCCTACGCGCAGCAGCAGGCGGCCCCGTCCCCGCCGGGGATGAAGGACTCCTCCGCCGACGTCGCGGACGACGACGAGGACGACGACAGCGACGACGCCGTGAGCGACAACGGCGACGAGGACGAGGACGACTACGACGAGGAGGAGGACGGCGGCCATATGTACCACAGCAACAACCGCCCCAGTCGTCAGCACAGCGGCGGCGGGCGCAGCAAGCGCGGGCGTGGCGAGAATGGCGCCGCGGACGAGGACCTCGACGACGAGGCGGAAGGCGGTGGGAGAGGGAGACGCGCGAGGAGGAGGACGGCGGCGCGGGTGGCACCCGACCCATCGGCGATGCTGCGGCAGGTGAAGAGCGAGCTCGCGTCCGCGGCGATGGACCCGCAGCAGACCCGAAGCTGGGTGCGCCGGCGCGCGGTGGAGGTGGAGGAGCAGCAGATCCGCCTGGACTCCCACGCGTGCTACCTGGATGGGCAGCGGCTGAAGTGGGAGCGGTTCCGCGGCGACAAGGAGCGCGACATGGAACGCGCGCGCCTGCAGAACGACCGCCTCCGCATGGAGAGCCGACGCTTGGTGCTCATGCTCCGCCACAAGGACATCGAGCTCGA
Source organism: Saccharum hybrid cultivar R570 (assembly GCA_038087645.1). NCBI lineage: Eukaryota > Viridiplantae > Streptophyta > Magnoliopsida > Poales > Poaceae > Saccharum > Saccharum hybrid cultivar. The sequence continues at coordinate 6,458,955 of JAQSUU010000113.1, forward strand.
CATGGCCGAGGCCAACTCTTCCTCCGTCGACCACCAACCCGGCGCGTCGCCGCTCGCAGCACACCAGCAGCCGATCGGGTCCAGCCCCAGCCCGTCCACCGCCGGCCACCCAAACTAGCTGCCGTGCGTGCCTTTCCATTCCATTACCGGTAGCAGTCAGTACTCGGTAGCTGTTCTTTTTTAAAAAGGAAAACTTTTGTTCTATATCATCATTAGTAGTAAACTTTAGTTCTACTATATCATTAGTAGCAGTAGTTCTCTAGGACAAATGGACAGTAGCGCTCAAGTTTCAGGGTTTCTGATTGTAATCCATGTCAGGGTTTCAGTGTAGCATGTTCATAGTACTATGTGCGCTGTGTGCATGTACGGAGTACTCAGTTGAACTAATCGATGTTTCTGTAGTACTTCTTTCTTTGTTCCCCGTTGCTCGATTTGCCCCCTGTGGAGACGATGGTGTGGTACAACTGCACGCACAGAAACTGAGAAACGTTGCCTTTAGCTGTGAGACAGCAAGGGGCAGGCCGACAGTCTACTCCGTCGCGAATCGCAACAGGAGTATCCTTCCTTCGCATCGAAAGTGACGGCCTCACGGGCATGTCTGCTGTAGAGGATAGAAGCTCGAGCTCCCAGCGTAGCGCCGGCGAGCAATGGTCATTTTTCCAGCAGAAGCAGCAGCGGCTCAGGCTTTCCTCCGATGGCAGCTCTGCAAGGTTGACAGGAAAAGACAAAAGAGTCTTAGATAGGATTACTTTTTATTTGACAGTATTTAACATTCGAATCATGATTTTGAGAAATAGATATATTTATTAATTTATTAAATCCAACTTTAAATATATTCCTAAAAAAGTTGAGTCTATAATATAATGCCGATTTTTTTTGATAAATTTATTAAATTTTCTGTAAACTTGAGTCCACAAATTATGCCGATCTCACTCCAACTTAATTTTAGACATTATACTCATAATTAAATTACTTAACATGGCACTGCATATAGAAAATGATATCAAATTATTAAACTGATAGAACATAATTACTCCTACTCAAAGATATTACTCAATTTTATATGTTGATTTTTTTTAACATTTGGATTAGGATTCTATGAGATCCTTAGCAATTGGACCCACCTTAAATAGTGGGCACCGAATTTTGAACCAATCCATTTGTACTGGCTGGGACCCACCAAAAATAAAGTAAGGTCACTGTTCTCCTTTTCCACCTTACTGGTCCTCTTTTGGCTGAACTGAAGAGAAGCAATAAAATAATTTTTTATTGTTTGGGCATCGGTGCATGTAGTTGTCTCGCTCTCAAATTTTTAAGCATCGCTAGAAACGGGCATCGGCCTCTGCAGTCTGTCGAATGATGCTTTGTTCTTCTCTCCTCTTTGGGCATCACTCGGGGAACATATTGTGGAGGGCCTAAGATGCACGATGCGGGATCCGCATTGTTTCGGCTTATCTAAAGACGTGGGATTCTATGTCTTAGGATTGGGATCCTAACGATATTTCTTGCAAAAACTAGTAGGTAAGGGCATTGTTACCGGGGTGCCCAACTGTCAATTCTTCTGTACTTATTTAGGCTATCAGGTATTCAGGTACATGGAGAGACATGCGTTGACACCGAGTTGGATCTTGGATCAGACACCAGCTAGAGCTAGAGCGCCCCGAGGTCGCACATGACCATGCACATCATTATTACGATAAAGGGCCACGTCCCTTTAGAATTTATCAATTAGAAAATGGATGAACAACAAGGCCTTGTTTGATCCTATGGTCTAAAATTTAGTTGGCTAAAGTTAACAACTAAAACTTACACCATTTTAGCTCACTTGTATGGTCTAACATTTTTATGAGGTTAGCTAAACTTTAGACAACACTTTAGACTTTCTGTTTGGAGCCTCAAGAGCTAAAAACAGGGTCTAACTAATTTTCCACCCTAATTCCTCCCAAACTATGTTGATTTGGATGGATTAGAGTGCATCTAAACAAGCCCTAAGGGGGAAATAGAATGTAACATACCACTATTTAACTAGAGACCCTAAAATTCAGTTATGACACATTTGACATTTTGATTTTTTCTCTTATATATAATATACTCTTGTACAAATGGATGGTTAGGTTTTGCCTATTCACGTTGCTATGAAGGACATGTTTATTTATGATCCCATGTTGGACATGACAATTGACAAAAGGTGTCCAACATGCATGTAACAAGAGGCGTTTCTTCCTTTCACAATTTTTCCATGCAACTAGATATCATTCTTTGTTTCATCATATCATCCGTGAGACTAAAACTTCCCTTTCACACTCTCCATCTCGACATGCTAATCTCGCCTCCAATACTACTCTCACAAAAGGATATAAACTCATACCATCATCATCGGACCTACATATCCATCTACTTATTATGTTATCCATATAAACCCAATCTTTGGCGCTTCTTCCTTTGGTGCATGGATGGAGAGGACTAGGCCATAGCAACATTTTTGTTTCTTTTGGAGGTGATGCCTCCTAGATGACTAGGTGTTTCCAGTAAGCAGTAAGGCTTGTGGAGTGTCGCGGAAGAGTTTTTGAAGGTTGTGATCTTGCCTCCACAAGGGAAAAGATCATCTAGTGTATTCAAGGAAAGTGGTTGAAAGAGACCCGGGTAGTGCTCAACCTTTGGCGATCGTTCATGGCCTCCTCAATCGAAACGCAGGATCCAAGTAGTGGGTCTGAACATCGTGAAACAAATCTTCATGACTTTGGTTGGTTTACCTCACTATTGAATTTTATTAGTTATTTGAGCTTTTGTGTCAATCTTCGTGGTGGTACTTGTTTGTAAGTGCAAGGGATTCATGAACATGTCAAGGAACAGCTAAAGAAGCAAACACACCAGATTTGGTTCATGATAGAAGTGGTTTGGAGGAGTTCTATTATTATTTGAAGGGTTTCTAGTAAAACTGGCTGGGTGTTTTTTTGCAGTTTCTATGAAAATTAGTTTTAATTGTAGATTTGCAAAAATGATGAGAATTGGATGCATCCTGTCATCAAAATCGGTAGGAAAACAAATAGGGTAGTTGATAATCTTGCAAACAAATAAAGGTTGGTTTCCATTCCTATCTCTTGCTTGTTCTCTTGTGAGTCGGTGCATTCCAAAATGTGTACTATCCAAATGGCTCTAGAGAGCTTTCAATGGTGCATTCTATGCCTTTAAGCAATTAATGAATTTTACCCCTTCAAAAATAAAAGGTGGTTTCTTTGTTTCATGCTCTTCATTTTCATGCAATTATATATTGTTTCCTTATTTCACATTGTCATTCACAAGACTAAATTTTTATTCTACCATTCTCTATTTACATGTGATACATTGCCTCCAAGGCTACCCTCACAAAGATAATCTAAAGCCATACCAACAACATTGAACTTGCATGTCTAACCATTACTCTCTATTGTCCATCTACATCTATCATTAGTGCCTTTTCCTTGGGGCATGAACGAATAGGACTAGGCTGTCATGAACTCGAGCTATGAATCACACTGGATATGTGCTAATGCAATAGAATTGCGACAGATTAGTTACGTGATGATCACCTTGATAGGTGGCTAGTTAGCAGTCTTCAGTGTCTTCAAGCAATGTCCCACCAGCAATTAGGGGTATGTGTGGTCCACTACATAGCCCTTCCCTTAAGGGTTTGGCTATGTTGTGGTCATGCATGTGAATTGACGTCAAAGCCTAAGTAGCAAAGTTGATGCCAATGACGTTGAAACTGCCAACTTCATTGCAAAGCATCCAAAGTAGCTAAGCCTCACTAATTGTCTACTCATAGCTATGCATCAAATGTCCTTTTGCTTTTTCAAGTGCACGGACAACATTGACATTGAAGCTTCAAGCTCTCCTACACCTACAACATTGACTTCACCATCTACATATAATCAGTTAAGTGACTAGGCATGAAATGCCATCATTTAGGTTGTGGTCGTCCACACCTAATAGGTGAAGTCATGACCTCCCTTGTCTTGAGTAGGGCCAGTTTGTGTTATGTGCCAATGTTGACAAGGTGTCAAACATGTATGCAACAAAGAGTTGGTTTGTTCTTGTTTTATGCTCATGATTTTTCATGCAATTAGACAATGTTCCTTTATTTCATGTTGTCATTCACAAGGTTAGTACTTCCCTTTCATGCTCTCCATCTCCATGTGATATGTCGCCTCCAAGGCAGTCCTCACGAGAAGATCTAAACCAGTACAAGCAACATCAAACATGCACTTCTAACTAATACTTGTTATCCATCTACAGCCGATCATCAGCGCATCTGAAAGCCCTAGTTTGGTTTTGGATAATTGATGAAACCTAAGTGTACTAACCTTTGTCATGACTGAAATGCAAAGCTAGGTTAGTACACACCAAGTGATGGAGCTAGATGATGGTCATGGTGATGGAGGTGACCAAAAGATGATGATATGTGCTCCAACTTGAAAAAAAGAAAGAGAAAAATAAAATGGGCTCAAGGCAAATTTATATTTGAAAGGACCATTTTGCTTTGCCACTCTAGACACCATAGAGGGTGTGAGTGGATTTCGGATAGATAGACGTACTATAAAGAGGGGAAATCTTTAATTGCAATGGTTATCTAGTGCCACTAAGTGTGAGTCTCATTTGCATATGCATTGCGCTTAGTGACATGGTGAGATGCATGAGAAAGCCGGTGAAAAAATATTTGTGAAAAGCTAACTTAAGTGCCAAATTTAGTTTGGAATATTTTTGATGAAGTTAGCACTTGAATAGGGCTTGTGCAACGTTGACCAAAATTTCTTGGTCACAAAACAGAATTGCTTGCCGAGGGTGTTCTGTTGAAAAGCTTGTGCATCTAGCAATTAACCAGCAATTCTAGCTGCTCAGCAAGAATTTCTTGTTGAGGAATAGTGGACCGCTACATGTGTGTCAGAGAGAGAATGGTGTGAGAAAAAGAGTCTCAACAAGCAATTCTCTTGGCTCAACCAAAATTTCTTGGTGAGGAATAGTGTTCTCTGCATGTGTCAGACCAGAGAGAGAAGCACGTGAGAGGGAGGCGCTGCGCTATTGTGCAGCGCCATTTCCCGTGCTCTAGTTGACCGTGAGCTAGAGATCCTGTCGCGTGGGGCCGCCTACCCTGCTGGCCTGTGCGTCAGCAGCCTGTGGTGGAGGGTGCGCCTGTCCACCAGAAAGAGAGGAGTGCTAGGAGGCTAGGCAGCTTCCTAGAAGGTTTGCGTGCGCGTGCTGGCACAGGAGACCGTTGTCGTCTACTACCCGTTGCCTGTGACTATGAGAGAGCCGTTGTGTGCAGCTGGTCCGACCGTTTCCACCTATTGGAGCCTTGCTGGTTGGGCTAGACCAGCTCACGTGTGGGTGGCCTGGCTGGCTAGGGAGGATAAGGCAGTGCCTTCTGTAACACCCCAGGTGTTTATCACCAATTAAGTAGTGGGTTTAAGCTCAAACATGAGTGGAGATGACGACGTCAAGGTTAACCTATGGAGATGAGCCTAACCTACAGTTGGTTGTTGTACCATTACTTTACATATAGGCCATTTTCAAAGATATATGCTTGGGTGGTGTTATTGGGATATCTTCATGTGTCTCACATCAATACTCATCTATATTGGTCACTGGAAAAGTTTCATGAAGTTTGGAATCAAAAAGTCACATGAAATGATAAGTTATATGCTTGTTTGGATTTTGACTAAAACCTGTCTTACGTCCCATGGGAACTAGTGTGGTGCAACATACAAATGCAACATGTGCAACACATCTTGGGCACATGTGGAACACCCTAGTGGAACATGTGTAGCATGTATCTTGAAACAACCACATGAAACAACTATAGCATTTTAATTGAGCTCTATGTTTCAAGGCATGTGAGGTCTACACTTTTGTGCAACCTATGCATGGTGAGTATGTTTGGCCTCTACAACACCTTAACTACTCTTAGGACACTTAATGGAACAATGTTCATGTTGATCATTTTGCCTAAATGTGCTTCTAAGTGATGGTTGACCATGTATGGACCCTAGAACCCTTTTGTTTGACCATTTCAAAAGTGTGACCTAGAAGCTTTGCATGACTGTGCACCCTTTAACAAAGTTGTAGGGAATTTTATAAGGAACAAACTTTGTTTAAGAGTCAAGTCATGGAAATGTAGGGAACATGCTCAAACAGGGACCCCAAGTCAGTTTTGACCTGCTGTTTGGCACTTAACCAATTTGGCTAAGTCTTGACTGTACAACAGTTTCAAGTAGCTTACTTCGGAGCACTCTATCTCCCAAACTAGGCAGAACCAGCTCTAGCTCATATTGGCAATATTGTAGTGCTCACATAGCTCTATGATTTTGTCAACAACACTATGACCTAATTCCCACTAGTACAAGTGCTACAGAGCCTCAAAGATCGTGTTTCAGTTGGGTTCCTACTGAAACTGAAATTTCAGTTTCGTGTGCTCGACTTTGGAGCTCTGTATATTGTGATCTAAGCTGAACCAGCTCAAGGTCCTTTAATAAAAGTTGTAGATTGAGTTGTGTACAACAAACTTTATTTTTGGAGCATTCCCTAGTTCAGCTCGGAAATGAGTCTAACTGGAGCTCGAAGTTCGAATCTGCTGTTGTTTCAGGCTTCAAAATAATTCCAAGTCTGGGAATTCCAGCACCAATACCGGTTGGCATGCCGCGTTCTCATGTTTTCGTTAAGCAACTTGATTTGACCCGGAAATAGAAGTTAGAGCTAACCCTATGGAGAAGGTCTAGGAAAAAGTTGCATTAAGTTTGACCAAGTTTTGGCCGTGAATTTTAGGTCAAAGCCGGGCAAGCTTAATCGGATTCGAGTCGATGACACTGTCACTTTGGAGCATAATTACTTACTAATCCATAGCTCTAATGACCATGACCCTTAAACGAAAAATATAGAGCATCTCGCGGGCTTCAAACTTCCTTTTAGGTCCAAGGTCCAATTCGGCCCAGATCCGGCCCAAAATCGTGTTCCACCATACCCAAACCGCTGTCCGCCACGTGCTCGAGGAAATGACCGAGAGGGGGACGCGTGGCGTGGACGTGCCCGCCATGCGCAGCGGCGAGCGCCTCTCCTTGCCGCGTGGTTGCGCCCCTGCCCTGCTGATGCGGATGCCGAGCTCGCCCTACGCTCGTTCCCCTCGCTTCCCACTCTGAGCCCCTCTCGCTCGCTCTCTGGCGCTTGAACGCGTCGAGCGCGGACGCCGCCGCCATTGCCGGCCGAGCTGAGCACCGCGTCCGCTGCCCTCGCTCGTCCTCTAGACCTCCTCCGTCCCAACCACCGCCACAAGAAGTTTCCCCGCCCCTCACTGCAGCCAGCACACCACTTCTTTGGCTGGCTCCGCCGCCGGAACAGCGTAGCCACCGGAGCAGCCACGTCGGGCCGCCTGCTCGTGTGGCCATGGCGATGTGGGCTGCCTCGGGCCGAGCCGAGCAGCTCCGCAGGTGTGCGCGGGCCCTCTCGTGCTCCCCCGCCACTCGCCTCCACCGGAGACTGCCCCCGCCGGCCGGAACCGCGAGCACCGATGACCTCCGACGCCTCCTCTGTTTTGAATTCGCGACCAGGGACCTTGAGTCAGAATTTGAGAAAATGCAGGGGCCTAACTGCAATGTCATAGACTCATATGAATAGTGCCGTAAGGACTGATTTGTGGTAGTTTTTGCTGATTTTTGAAAATTCATAGTAAATCATAGAAAATTCGTAAAATAGCAAATGAGGACTTTTTGGAATCCTTGTGAAATTATATATGCATTAGATCTATAAAATGTCATGTTTTAGTTTAAATTTTTAGCTGTAAAAATAGATCTATGCTTCTAGGTTTTAAATACTAGTTGTATTTGTCATTTTCATAACTGCAGTTGTAGGGCTCCAAATGTAGTGAAATTTTTGTGGCATGCTACTCTTGTGATATTTGTTGTGTGGTAAAAAATTCATGAATTTTGGTGGTAGTATGAATGAGTTATTGATTCATCTTGCTCTCACATGAATTCTTGTAATAGCAATTTGTCTTTTTCATAGAGGTTGATATACATGTCCAAATGGCTTGAAATTTGGGTAGTAGACTACTGAGGGCATGTGTAGGCCTCTGTAATTTTGGTAGAATTTATTGTGCACTTTTGATATGTGTTCATAATTCCACCTAATTATCTAAATAAATTAAGAAAAGGCATTAAAATAATTTATTTAGAAATGGAAACTAAGTTTTATGGTGTTTATTAGTCATGTGTGACAGGTTGGTAAAGTTGGTTTTGTCCAATTATATGTTTGCAACATAAGTTAATAATTATTTCTTGCAAATGTGGTTTCTGGACAGTTCTGGGGGCAATGTAAATTACCCCATGTTAATGATGTTTTATGAGAATATTGTCTATATAAAAGTTGTACATAATTCATGTATCTAGCTTGTGTTAAAATTTGGTGGTATTTGGCCAAGTAGTTTTTGAGTTATAGACATTTAAAGTTAGGTCTCAGATTTGGTTGCTCTCTGTTTGGAGCAGACCAGATTCTGTAGTTTCATCTTTTTGACCCCTTAAACTTAGGAATCAGGCTTAGGTGATATTAAATGAATTGTATACAATTTCATAACCTTTCTAGAATGTCTTATTGCACATCATTTGGATTTTTAAAACTCTAGATATGATTGATTTACTCAGCTACTGCATGTATGTCTAGAAAGTGGCAGATTCTAGTTTTAGTGCTTTGATTCACTTTGTCATGCTTGTGTGTTAAAGTTTGACTCATATCTTTGATGGTACTTAGGTTGGTACCCTGTAATCTTATGATACTTGTGCCTTGATTGATGTGCTTGCTATCTTCTATGTTATTCCTTCATAAGGATTAAGTTAATTAGCTGTAGGTGCTTATGTGAACTTTGGTATGTTTGCTTGATTACTCTGTTTATTGCACTTCTATGCATTCATACATATGCATTATTGCACCTCATTTAGGTACGCTAGATGCACTACGTGGATGGCAAGATGTGGAGCTGAACCCGAAGATGGAGTTGGTGGATCCATCCCGAAGATAGAAGGATCGGACAAGTGCTAGATTAGAAGGTGCTCGCCAAGTGAATTCATCTGACATACTCTAACTTGAGTCGGACCCCAGGCAAGCCCCGAAGCATTATAAGCCTCCTATCTTCAAAGCAATTAATGATATATATATGTTATAAGTATTGTTGCATTAAGTGGTAGGAGTTGGTTGGAAACCCTTGCTGCATTATATCATTCCTTGTCCAGATATATGAATCATTGAATCCTACATAGACTAGGATCGAGTAGATGCTTAGCCCTGCTTTAAGCGGTAGAAGTCAGGTGATTTCCTGTCACCTGCGAGATATAGGGATATTCATATATGGCACGGTTGGCTATATTTGCTATCGTGGAATGGAACCATGTGTTAATAAAATGAAATGAGACCGGGCGGGATGAAGATAGTGAAGCAACAAGGCATGGAGGTCTTGGGTGTGGATCTATCCCCGTCTGAGTCGTTTAAGGACCGATTTGCTGTACGTCCTTGAGTCATGTTGAACGCAGTCTAACACTTAGTTGGCCAGATAAGTCGTTCCGACCGCGAAGTCGAGTAGTATGGTTCAGGCCGGGAATCGAATGGTAGGTTGCATCTTGGAGGAGAGAAAGGATGTGCTTGGGGACATTGGCGTGAGACCAAGGGGGGTTAGAGTCCCTATCACCTGGCAGAGTGTCGCCCTTGGGGACGCGACATCATTCAGACCCGCGATTCATGAACTGTATGAAAGGTGACCTGAGCAGCCCTCGCCAGGCGTGACTCGGTGAGTGTTAGAAATACCTCTCTAGCTGGATAGGAATTCGATTCGAATCGCCGTCGCTCCCGGTTAGTGAGCACTTGACTTGAGCAGCGGCAACGTAGATTCCATTAAATTGAACGGATGGTTAATTGGATAACGATGGAAAGGTTGCCTCAATTTATACCTGCTATGGTTAATATTGTTTGCTCCTAATAAAGTGAGTGCTCTAGTACAGGTTCTAATATAGATGATAGGTTAATGATAATTAACTTGATGCTTAAGCATTAATGATTACTTATCTATATTAAGCTTTTATGCAAAATGTTGTCAAGCTAGCCCACTTCATATCAGCCTTGCATGATCCTTGGTGTCACTTTATTTCTGGTTTATGACGGGTAAGTCTAGCTGAGTACATTCTCGTACTCAGGGTTTTATCCCCACTTGTTGCAGGTTGTGATGTATCATGGCGACTGCAAGAGTTGGTTGGCTCCTGCCTTAGTGGCGGAGTGTGATCATGGGCATGATCCTTCTTATTTATCTTCTCTCTAATGCTTTTGGTTGGAAGACGACCTTGGTACTGGCATGTATTTGAAATAAGATTAATGTTAGTTTCAAATTACTTTGCTTCCGCTACTTTTGAACTTAAGTTGTAATAACTATGTTGAACTCCGATGTATATTAAACTACTTGTGAAATGGTTGTAACATATGACTTGTTATGTTGAATCACTACGATCTTGGCTTGTATGTTGGTTGGTTTGAAATCCCTCGCGATTTCATTGGACTACCGGAGTTATATGGGCTCAAGTGCGAGAATTTGATCACTTCGATGATTGTTTTTGTACTTGTGCTCTTATAATTTGGACGGTTCTGTTACACCTTCCCCTTCCTTTCCCCTCTCTCACTTCTTCTCCTTCCTTGAAACTCTGAGATCCAAAACGAGAAGAACAAGCTCTCCTCTCCTCCTCTCTCACTCACAAGCTTTGTGCTCCATTCAAGTTAGGGATTGAGCTCTCGTGATTGATCTTGAGAGCTTCAAGAGCATCCCCTCCATCTCCTCTCCTTCTCCAAAGCTTAGTGCTCATTTGAGAGAGGATTTGGGGAAACCCTAGTGTGTGCATTTGAGGTTGCATATTTGGTGGCACTAGATGGTAATTGCTGAAAGCATCTAGTCCCCTAGAGTGGGTTTCGATGATTGATGACAACGGTTAATTACCATGACTAACGTGTGTTTTGCAAAGACGGTAGAATGTTAGGTCATGGTAATAGCAATTATGAGCAATATGGTTTTCATGCCCCTTATCGATGGAAATCGTTTTGGTTTTCAAAGGATGGATGACAAGGTTAAGGACGGTTAGTTTCAGACGTCGAAGGTGTTGGGTGACATTCAGATTAGTCGTTAGGACTTTTGTTTTCTCCTTTGGCTGTACTATTAAGGGGGGCGTGAATGGGTAGCTTGACCTAGGTGAGTCTAGTGGTTAGGTGTGGTGCACACTTTAGGTAGCCCCAAGACAGCCCTGAGATTGCTTGGAGTCGAAGCCGTTCACAAAGTGTTTGAATCAGAAGTGAAATTAGGCTTCAAAGTTGCATCGGACGCTGAAGGTGTGAGCAACAAACGCTGACGTCAGCGTCTGTCCAGTGTAGCGCGCGTGCCACTGGATCTTCTCTGTGTAACAGACGCGACGACGGTTCAGCGTTGGACGCGTCCCCTCCTAACACGTTGGCAGTGACTCAGCACAGCAAGCGACGGACGCAGCTAGCGTTAGCCACCAGACGCGTCTGGTGACAAACAGACGCAGCACAGATGCAACAGACGCTGACCAGCGTCAAGTGAGCCTCTAACGGCTAGTTGGCTTGTTAGCGTGTTTACATGCATCAGACGCGTCCTATGGGGGTCGACAGACGCGTCTGGTGCCCCTGAAAACTGTAGATTTTAAAGGTAACGGTTGGGGGAGTTGAGGGGGAGTAGAAATACAACCCCTACCCTTTCATTTGAGGTCTCTTGCTCATTTGTTCAGCTGAGAAACACCTTTCATATGCAAGGGAGTGCAAGAGCCTAGTAAGGAGATTGTGATTTGAGAATCCAAGATTAAGGACCTCATTAGTGCATAGAGAGTAGCAAGTGTGCATCCACCTTTCTTATTTGGCTTTCCATGGTCAAGTGAGAGTTCTTGCTTGTTACTCTTGGTGATCGCCATCACCTAGACGGCTCGGTGTTGATTGAGAGTTCGGTGATCATCCGGTGGAGCTTGTAAGTGACCCAACTCATCTTGTGAGCGGTTTTGGGTGATTCACCATGACAGAGTGTCTAAGAATCAGCCCATAAAGAGCACTTGATCCTTACGTGGATCAAAGGGGAGCTACACCCTTGTGCGGGTGCTCCAACGAGGATTAGTGGGGAGTGGCGACTCTCCGATATCTCGAGAAAACATCGCCGTGTTCCTTGCCCTTTACTTTCAAGCATTTACTTTCTAGCACTTCAATGCTTTCTTGTTTACATTCCTAGAATTACCATGCTAGAATAGGATTTGGAACCTAGGGTGCAAAACTTTTATCGGTAGAATCATCAGGAACGCTCTTAGGCCCCGAGGGGTGAACATGGGCTAGTAGGATTTAATTCTTGCAACTAATTTTAGAAAAGCCCAATTCACCCACCTCTTAGGCATCTTGATCCTTTCAATTGCAATTGTGGATTTCTTGTTACTCTTGGTGATTGTCGTCACCTAGACGGTTGGTGATTTGGTGATTGGTGAGAGGATTTGGTGATTGTGTTCGCCCCCAATCAAGAATTATATTTGTGAGGGGTTCTTGACCTTTTCCCCGTGGGAGATCGCAAAAGGTACTGTAGCAGATTGCTCGTGTCATTGAGTTACCTCACTTGTGGGTAGGTTCTTGTGGCACCCTTGTGGTTGGACTAGGTTTGTGAAATACCTATTAGCCACTGAACCATCAAGTGTTGGTCGATATAATGGGAACTAGCGTGTCGGCAAGCATGTGAACCTCGAGAGAAAAATCATGTGTCATCTTGTGATTGGATTTCTCCTGATAATTGATTGGCTTCACATTGTGTTTGGTTCATTCCTCGACACGGTGGCACAATCACCCTACTCACTCCTTTATATTCTTACAAACTAGTTGTGTAGCAAGCTCTTTAGTATAGCTAGTTTTGAGAGCTTGCTTGCTAGTTTAGTATCACCTAGTAGAGCTTTTTAGTGTAGTCTCTTTGAAAGCTCTTAGTGAGTAGCAACTTAGCCTCTTGTGTGCCTAGTGATTATAGCAACTAGAAATTGTTGGGATAGGTGGCTTACAACCCTTGTAGAGCTATAGCAAAATTGCATTTCGCTATTTAGGTGTCTAATAACACTTGGCTCTAGTGTTTTTGTAGAGTTTTTATAGGATAGTCACCCCCCCTCTAGCCATTTAGGACCTTTCAAGTGGTATCAGAGCCGTGGTCATCATTTGATTGAAGGCTTAACTACCCCGATGTCAAAATATGGCCCAAACTGTGTTCAACTATGTGATCAGCAAACCACCGTTCTTTGAAGGTACAAGCTATGACTTTTGGAAGAGAAAGATGAAGATGTATCTTGATTCAATCAAAGATCAAGTGTGGGATGTGATCGAGAGTGATTATGTGATTCTTGATCCCACCAATCTCACCAACCAAGATCAGGCCAACAAACAATGCAACACAATAGCTCTCAACACCATCTACAATGCCATTGATTCAAAGGTGTTTGAGCAAATCAAAGATCTTGATAGAGCAAATGAAGTTTGGACGAGATTGGAAGAAACAAATGAGGGCACAACAGCGGTGAAGAGTGCCAAATTGTATATTCTCAAGGACTAGTTGATAAGCTTCAAGATGAAGGATGATGAGAGCATTCCAGAAATGTTCTATAGATTACAAGTGATTGTTAATGATTTGAAGGCTTTGGGTGAGAAGATTAATGATAATGATATCTCTCATTGGTTCTTGATGTGCTTACCTCTGAGACATGAGATGTTGAGAATGCTCATCATAAGAGGAGGATTGAAGGAGCTTACCCCTAACCAAGTACTAGGTGATGTCATGACACAAGAGACATATCGTGTAGAAAGGAAAGAGATTGACAAAGATAAGAAGAAGGAAGATGAGGAAAAGAAGAAGAAAAGTGTGGTATTCAAGGCTAGCACCTCATCCAAGAGCAAGGGCAAAGCAAGGAAAGAGGAATCAAGTTATGATGAAGAAGCTAGTGACTTTGATGATGAAGCTATGGCTCTCTTTGTGCGTAAGATGGGCAAATTTATGAAGAAGGGCTATGGTGCAAGAAAGAGAAGAGATCACAACAAGGAGTATGTGAGGAGATGCTACAAGTGCAAGAGCCCAGATCACGTTGTAGCAGATTTTCCCTACAATTGTGACAATGATGAGGATGAGAAGAAGAAGAAGAAGAAGGAAAAGAAGGAAAAGAAAGAGAAGAAGGAGAAGAAAATGACCTTCACAAAGAAGAAGAGAAGTGGCTATGTGGTTACTTAGGATAGTGATGACACCTCCGATGATGATGATGATGACTCTAGTGATGATGACAAGAAAACAATCAAGAAGGCACTAGAAAGCATCGCCACCAACAACAAGCCTTCGATATGCCTTATGGCAAAGCCACTAAGGTAAAATATGATGAAAGTGACGATGAATGTAAAAGTGATGATTGTAGTAGTGATGATGATGAGGAGGAGTCCAAGGAGGAGCTCATAGACATGTTGGAGCAAACCCACACATGTCTTGAGGTGAAGAGAAAGAAGTGCAAAGAGTTGCGAAAAGAGCTCAAAGCTCTCAAGCAATCCTTTGATGAGCTCCAAGACTCTCATGAGAGTCTAAAGGAAGACCATGAGAAGCTTGACATTGCTCACACTAAACTTGAAAAAGCTCACTCCTCTCTCCTTGAGCAAGCCAAGAAGGAGAAAGTCATCGTGACATGCAATAAGGGCTCTACTTGTGATTTAATTAATGAATCTTTCTTTCAGCCTATTGTTGTTGCTCCTACTAATCCTTCTTGTAGCACTTCCACTTCTATCTCATCTAGTAGTGATGCTTTCACTTATAATGCATCACTAATGGTTGAGAATGAGACCCTCAAGAAGGAGGTCAATGAGCTTACTCGCGCCCTAGGCAAGGCCTATGGTGGTGAGGACCACTTGCTTATGTGCTTGGATAGCCAAAGAGCATCTCTCTACAAAGAGGGATTGGGCTATACCCCCAAGAAAGGCAAGGTCGCCTTTGCTCCTCATAAGACTAGTTTTGTGAAGAACAATGACCGGTATTGCTATAGTTGCAAGCAAGTTGGTCACAAAGAGCATGATTACAAGAACAATAAATCACATAGTAATGTATCCTCAATTAAGTTTGATTCTTGTTATTTCCTTACAAAGGGTACCAATGGTATGAAGGCTAAGTTTGTTGTTACATCCTTATTGGGCCCAAATAAGAAGGTCATTTAGGTACCAAAAAGCTTAGTGACTAACATTTAAGGACTCAAGCAAGTTTGGATACCTAAAAAGAATTGATCTTCTTTTGTAGGTCAATTATAAAGTCGAAGGAAGGCATTGGGTGCTTGATAGTGGGTGCACAAACACATGACCAGTGATTCAAGAATATTCAATTCAATCAACTCAAATGACAGTGATGGTATTCATAGTATCATATTTGGTGATAATGGCAAAGACAAGGTCAAAGGGCTTGGTAAGATTGTAATATCCAATGATTTGAGCATTTTCAATGTGCTACTAGTAGAGAGCTTGAACTTCAACCTATTGTCAGTAGCTCAATTATATGATCTTGATTTCAAGTGCATATTTGGTGTGGATGATGTAGAAATCATAAGTGTAGATGGCTCTAACTTGATATTCAAAGGATTTAGATATGAGAATCTATACTTGGTTGATTTCAATGCTAGTGAAACTCAATTGTTAACATGTTTGTTCACTAAATCTAGCATAGGTTGGTTATGACATAGAAGGCTTGGTCATGTTAGAATCAAATAATTGAAAAGATTGATAAAGCATGATCTAGATAGAGGTTTGAAAGATGTCACATTTGAGAATGATAAGCTATTTAGTGCATGTCAAGCCGGAAAGTAAGTTGGCAACACACATCCTAAGAAGAGTATTATGAGCACATCTAAGACATTTGAGTTATTGCACATGGATTTGTTTGGGCAAACAATATATACTAGCATTGGTGGAAACAAATATGGTTTTGTGATAGTGGATGATTTCACAAGATATAAATGGATAGTCTTTCTTGTTGACAAAAGTGATGTGTTTGCTATTTTCAAGTCATTCATCAAGAGAGTTTACAATAAATTTGAAACAACAATCAAGAAAGTTAGAAGTGACAATGGTAGTGAATTAAAAAATACAAGAATAATTGATGAGCTATATGATGAGTTTGGCATTAGGCATCAATTCTCAGCCAAGTACACTCCACAATCAAATAACCTAGTTGAGAGAAAGAATAGAATTTTAATTGACTTGGTAAGATCAATGCTAAGGGAATACAATATTAGTCATTTATTTTGGGCCGAACCAATCAACATGGCTTGCTACTATAGCAACCGCCTCTATTGTCATCCTATGTTAGAGAAGACATTATATGAGATCTTGAATGGTAGAAAGCCCAATATTGTATAATTTTAGGTCTTTGGTTGCAAATGCTACATATTAAACAAATGCACTAGATTGAGTAAGTTTGAGAAGAAATGTGATGAAGGATTCTTTATTGGTTACTCCACTACTAGCAAAGCTATATAGAGTTTAGAATTTGGCAAGTTGTACTCTTGAAGAAGTTCATGATGTTGAATTTGATGAAACCAAGGGTTTCTAAGAAGAAGATGAGAATCTTGATGATGTAAGAGGCACTCATTTGGTCAATGCTGCTGACACCAAAATTTGGCAAAATTACCCTAGAGAGGAAGAAATTAGCTGATGGTGTCAAATAGCGAGAAAATCTCCAAAGTAAAAGATATTTGCAAGCTGACCAGAAGAATTATTAGAAATATGCTTGTGGACGGTTGATTATTATATTCGGCCACGTAAGGTTAAAGTCTGGGAAAGGTGAAGGAAAGATGACAAAGTATTCATCATCTGATGAGATTAGCATCATGGCTGAAATATTTTATTCATGCATGATGTGATCAGGATACTTGCTAGTTTCGTGCATTTGAGAATTGAGATACACCAAGCTCTGCAATAAATCGGTTCTGTACAGACCAGCCTAGAAAGGAGTCCAACATGTTCATCAATTGAAAAGGGAACACGTCTCCAAACTTCGGCATATCACGTTACTTGCCTGAATCTCGATGGTGTGCATACATGAAGGAAAGGAAAGCTAGCCAGGATCAGAAGTTGGTTTATGCGTGCATGAGGGAGATTAAAACAACAGAGATATCATTGGTAGTATGATGGATTTTGGAAGCTCCAAGTGCATCACGTATGTGCAAGAAAGGAAAGGGAATATTATTTTATTCGGAAAAATATTGTGTCCAGGTGCACATTTGCAATAAAAGAAGCAAGGACTATACTTGTATATACATGCCCGATTGGATGTCGAAGAAGCAAGGATTATACGTGTATACACATATATAGCCGGCTAGATGTTGCGGCAAGGTAACGTATCTACGAACAGGGCCTGTGCCGGTTGAACCCAGCAAGATAAGGACGCGAATCAAACAGGGAAGCTTCATCAGCATGGACTCTACATAAGGAAAATTAGAGTCTATGTATCCTAATATATTTTTCTTTATTTAGATATATCTTGTGAGGCAAGTCTTGTATGGGTCACGTAGCTAATCAGAATCATCAAGTTCAAGATATAAATATGTACTCCCTGCTATTGTAAAGACATCTCACATCGATCAACCAACCTTTACTTTTTGGCTCTGGCCATCCCTTAGGAGTAGGAGTAAAGTAGATTTTGACGAGTTCTATGGACAAGCAAGGCTGCATCGGACGACTTGACCTCCGGCTTGTTTATGAGTATCCGTCATGACTTATATTATTACTTGCAAGGCTGCAACAGACGACTGATCTCTTACGAGTCGTGGTACAAGTTAGCTATCGATCTATATTGTTGTTTATAAGGCTGTAACAGACGACTGATCTCTTACAAATCGCGGTATAGAGTAGTTATCGATTTGTATAAACTTTTGCAAGGCTACAACAGACGATTGATCTCTCGTAGACGTTGGTATAAATCAAAGTTATCGATACTGTGTTAGATAGTTTACTGTTTAATACAATATCACCAATTGCCCGATCTAGATTGAGATTCGTTGGTCCTATCTATTTTAATTTGATGCATCGTCTGCTGATTACTATCATAGTTGAATTTAATTCTTGACGTTAGATCCTATTTTGATGACTAATCTATCTCAATCTTGATCGTACATGGCGGGTGTTTGAAGTCGTGTTTCATTAGGAGATACATCCATTGATCGCTAGTATTCGGTGTGACCCCGCTATCAATGCTGCATCAGATGACTCACCTGTTGATAGCGTGTCAGATTAGACATTGGCGATTAATAGATATATCTGTTAAGAAGAGCATGGCGTTAACCACCCGCTATGTCTCCATCGACTATTTAGCCGATGGCTCGTGCTTTAACGCGTATGACATGCTTTTAAAATTTCTTTACGATGTAAGTTGATCTATCGATTGCTTGTCTCTGGTCTAGGGTCCTATCGTCAATGCTGCATCAAACGACTCAACCTGTTGACGGTACAATAGATTGAGTCTAGTCGTTTATAGATTTGTTTGTATCCAATGGATGAGTGATTGTATGCCGTACAACACGATCACTGGAATCGGCTATTTTAGCCGATAGCTCGCTTTGTTGAGAATGTACCTGCTGTTTATATGCTTTTACTTGTTCTTATCCCGGTTAAAAGCTAGTATGTCTCTCACATGTATGCTTACACGTCTACTCTTACATTTTTCGTATGTTTTCATAATCATTGGCTAAGCTAGATCCATGCAACCAAATTAATAATAATTGCCGATATGCCTGTTTTGTTTACATTGCATTATGAACATGCTGGATATCGACTCTCTAGTCGATAGTCTTATCGTGCTGGCCACTTGGCCGTATATTTGGAACTGTCTGGACAAACACCGGCCTATTCCACCTTAAATTACTGATCAATTTTCTCTCCTTGTCAATTGCAGGGTCAAATTGACTAGCACGCCTTCGGTCACGACCATCCGGTCTAGCGCCCTTCCTAAGTCCGAAGAGAGCTCGGGATCTATTCTACGCGGTTTCTCTCGGTTTGCTCGTGTTGGCGGCTCCCTGTCGCTTTTTACCGTCGACACATATTGGCACGTCCGGTGAGACCACAGTCGTTTGATCGGAAGTCATATGCTTTCTGAATATTTTGTTAGCTTCTTGGTCCCGGTGGGCCGAATTTTTCATCTACAAGAAGAGTCCAGTATTAGCATTTATTGGGCCATCTATCGTTGCATACAAAATCTTCTGGGATTTCAGCACAGCTGACAAGGCAGTCCTATCGCTAGCCGGACTTTCCAAAATTAATATAGCTGTCAGCACAAAAGATTCAACACAGCCATGCTCAGGTTATGTGATGCGGGTTAATCGGCAGTATCGGTATGGGTCAATCGGCGTTGTTGGTTAGCCGATAAATCCCAATCGAAAGGAGAAAAGAAAGAGTCCGGCTCGATGAATATTTGAGGAAGAAGATATCCTAACATTATTTGGCGAGCTGCGCAAGGGAATTAAATGGCATATCTTTTGGAAAAGGGAAGTTGCAAAAAGAGGCAATCAGTCAAGCTAACAGAAGCCGACACGACGCGAGCATGGGAGAGTTTAAAAGCTGGTGCAAGACGTAGTCCACGTATCACTCACTTCCCAGATGCCACTCTGCTTAAAGAAAGAAAAGCCGATGGTATACGAGCATATTCCATTCCATCGGCTAATACAAACATGTGTTCGTTCTTCCTGCCATACTGAATATGATGCGAAGGTGTTGGTTCAGGAAAGAGAAGAATTTCAGAAGATATTATATTATTAAGGCTTTTCAGCTGGTTCGTTTTGGCTGTCCATCAGGCTATGACAAGTTATGCACAGGGATCCGCTTGTTCAATCCGGGCGACATTAATCTGCTGCTGCTGGCGTCATTGAGCCAAAGTGCTCGGCTATCTCCATCGGCTCTAAGACCATATACACAGAGATCAGCCGGAAACATGGAGGACGCGTTGACGAAGGTTAGCAGCAGAATGACCGATGGAATTAATGATGAGCCGATGAAATACATGTTATTCAAATGAATCCAGTGCCAAGTTAATTAAGGGGGCATTAAATGTTGAAGCTATATCTTGAAATCTTTCATCGGCTATTGTTGCTTGGTATGATAGACAGCCGATGGAGGTAATAACGAAGGATAGCCAATTACTCGTAGAATATTTTGGATGACGGCACTAGAGAAAATATCAATTAGCACTACTACCGTCGGCCGTATATATTGGCAATACGAGACTGATGCAGATTACAACTGAGATGTCACGGAAGAAATAAATCAAGAAGATGATTATCTGCTGTATAACAAAGACGACCATACCTCTCAAATATGTGTCCAAGTATAATTCATATAATATAGCTTAACATAAGTTTTGTTCGGCTGGGGGGCCACATACCAAGAAGATATATACAAATGGAGCATCTTTATTGACTAGCATAATGCAATCAGGCCAAGCAATAATAATAATAAAAAAAATCTTCGCTAGTAGGAGGTCCACCTCAACACCATTGGTAATCGTCTCATCAGACTTCATCATCTGCACTGCCAAAGTGTGCGTCATGGTCAGTTTCTATAGAAAGAAATATTTATATATCGTCAAGAGAGTAGCCACAGCCGAGTCGGTATCCACTCAGGCTTTCTTTTTCACAAAAAGAAGGTGCATATCCAAGATTTCCATAAGCAGAGAAGCAGGACATTTCAATTGGCCCTGAATCTTTCTATTGTTACTGCTACTGAGCCGATTGCTTAAGGCCCCGTCGAGCAAAGGACGTGGAAGAGTCTGGGCTGTAACGCGACGAGTGCTAACTGCTACTCATTGTTTTCCACACGTAGTCTCGTCGATACGGCGAGCGACCTCAGCCACACCATGTCCTATACGTCCATGTCCTTCTCGGAGCAGTACAGCAGCGTCGGCATCAGCAGGCTGTTCGAGCCGATCGCCACCATGGCCAAGCCCATCGGCCGATTCTCGGCATCTACCGCTGCGCCTCTTAGATGGTTCAACATGAAGCCCCGCACCTACATGATCGACCGCCGCTCCACTGGCGACAAGATAAGAGCTGGCGACAGAAAGGTTTTATAAGCTCGTGCTCGACGAGGACATGTTCGACGGCAGCAAGGGCGTCAGCACCATCATGACCACCTCCAAGAACCGCGTGAAGCCATCGCCGACGACCGACTTATGGAGACTCAAGGGGGCCTTCAACACGGGAATCGTGCTCGACACTACAGGAAACTGGCTCTTTGCCGACTGCAATTTTCTTTGCCAACTGTTTTTTTTCGACACTCGGCAAAGAGGTCCCTTTGCCAACCGGAATTTCCTGCAGCCGGCAAAGCAGGATTTGCCGACTGCCTGGCTTTGCCGACTGCTAGGCAGTTGGCAAAGCCATGTCTTTGCCGACTGCCAGGCAGTTGGCAAAGAATTACAGTCGGCAAAGGCAGGCCATGGTTCACGCCATCCACACCGTCACCTTTGCCGACTACCACTCCGTTAGCAGTCGGCAAAGTTGCAGGCTTTGCCGACTGCCATCCTCCCTGGCAGTCGGCAAAGGCTCTTTGCCAACTGTCACTGATGGCAGTCGGCAAAGAATTAATTTTTTTTTTTCGATTTTCGATCCCAGT
This sequence comes from Saccharum hybrid cultivar R570, assembly GCA_038087645.1. Classification (NCBI taxonomy): domain Eukaryota; kingdom Viridiplantae; phylum Streptophyta; class Magnoliopsida; order Poales; family Poaceae; genus Saccharum; species Saccharum hybrid cultivar. The sequence goes on from JAQSUU010000113.1 coordinate 6,480,645, forward strand.
TTTTTTGTGTTGCCTTGCTACAATAAGTACATGATATATTCCAAGTTTTAGGTCATTTTGATTTATTTTGCTATATTCCATTGATTTTTGCTGTTTCTTTGATTTTTTCCGGCAGCTCTAGATTTGAACTGCAGATACATGAAATAATGGAATCCGGCGATTTAGAAAATGATATTCATGATGTTTGGAGCATGTTGAGGCCGTGTGCGGGGCCTCGCATGAAATTTCGACCGTGTTGGTGTCGGAACACGCCGAGGCACGCGCGTGAAAAGTGTTTTTAAATTTTATAAAATCGAAACGGAGTCCGAAAATGACGAAACTTGACGACGTGTCTTGCCATCGCATGCGGAGGCTATGGTAAAAAATTGAGAAAGTTTCGAGCAAGTGGCGACGTCGAGTGGCTAAAACCTGGACTAACACGGGGTGGCTAACTTGTTATCACATGTGGAGATGTCCAGGTTTTAGCCACCCGACGTCGCCACTTGCTCGAAACTTTCTCAATTTTTTACCACAGCCTCAGCATGCGATGGCAAGACACGTCGTCAAGTTTCGTCATTATCGGACTCCGTTTCGATTTTATAAAATTTAAAAACACTTTTCACGCGCGTGCCTCGGCGTGTTCCGACACCAACACGGTCGAAATTTCACGCGAGGCCCCGCACACGGCCTCAACATGCTCCAAACATCATGAATATCATTTTCTAAATCGCCGGATTCCATTATTTCATGTATCTGCAGTTCAAATCTAGAGCTGCCGGAAAAAATCAAAGAAACAGCAAAAATCAATGGAATATAGCAAAATAAATCAAAATGACCTAAAACTTGGAATATATCATGTACTTATTGTAGCAAGGCAACACAAAAAAACTGGGATCGAAAATCGAAAAAAAAAATTAATTCTTTGCCGACTGCCATCAGTGGCAGTGGGCAAAGAGCCTTTGCCGACTGCCAGGGAGGATGGCAGTCGGCAAAGAATTTCTGAGAAAAAAATAAAAAATAATCTTTGCCGACTGCCAGGGAGAAGAGCAGTCGGCAAAGTATTTTTAAAAAAAATTTTAAAAAATAATTTTATGAAAAAAATAATAGACCTTTTGCCACCTTTTTCTACTTATTTAAAAATGGTTTCAGCGCAATTCATTCTTTTTCATAAAAGAAATGATTTTCAGTACAATCAGTGGGAATATAAAATTGAGTCGGTGGAATAAAAACATCTGACCACCCTGGGATCTTAGCTAGAGTTGTTTCATCAATCAAATGTCGGGGCACCGAAACAAAACTTAGAATTCCGTTCATTTACGTAAAAGGTGTATGTACACTGCTCATAAGTCATAACCTCCTGTCATGTCTAGTTATGATAATGAACTCTGTTCTCTGTTTCTTTCTCTACTTCTTATCATGATGAAATGGTTGGAATTGCTACTCTGCTACTGGCAAGGGTGAAAGTAAAAGGCTTAGAATTTCATCGTTTAGATTTTGATTTGCACGTACTCATAGCCTTGTATAATGCCTGGGATTATTAATGAGCTTTGTGCTCTGTTTAAGTCAACCAGATCTACAACGGTACTCTGAGTTACTCCACCGGTTTGCTTTACACAGCACAGCAGAAGGGGGACGTGGGTGGTGCATGCTGGGACTGGGAGCAAATAAAAGCCTTTTACTTTTTTATTTGTTTTTTAAAATGAACTGACAATCCGAGAGCAGATAAAAAATTTTTATGGATACTTCAAGGAACAGGCCTGGCTCCATCGCGTTTATGGATACGGCCTGGCCCAATAACAGCCACATATCCCCGTCGCCCATCGAACAGGCCTGGCTCCATCATCGGATACTCCCGCATCGCGCCGTCCTCGTTGCCCGCATCGCGCCGCATCCCTGCGCGGTGACTCCGCTAGCGCCGCTCGCCGCCCGCCGGCCACCGGCGACGAGCATCCGTCCCTGCTCGCCGGCGACGAGCACTGTCCCTGCTCGTCACTTCGCCAGCCGCCAGTGGAGTTTCTGCGCTCGCCAAATTCCAGCTTTCCGCCAGGCTGCGACGTGGATCCAGCTCCGGTGACAGTGAGTTCCCTTCCCCATTCTCGATCTCCTCTTCTTCAGTTCATAGCTACTGCAGCCTCCGCCCCTGCTCGCTGGCCGCCGGCAACATCTCTGTCCCCGCGACATGGATCCAGGCGTCCAGCGACCTCCCGTGAGTTCATCCCCTTCCCTGTTCTCGATCTACTATATTTCTGCAGTTCATGACTTATTGTTGCTTGATTTCTTTGGTCCGCACTTCCTCTTCCTCTGTCCATTCTCGATCTACTCTGTTTTTGCATTTCTTAATTTCTTGTTGATTTTCTTTGTATGCAGTGAATGGCGTCTGGCGTCTCCAAATATGAGTAGATGGCGTCTCCTTTTTCTGTTCTCGATCTACTCGATCTACTCTGCAGCTTGATGTTGTGGAATGTGGATGAGAGTGAAACAAATGAGGAAATAGGGAGTTGATGCGAGCCTGAATGCCATTTATTAATAGTAAAACGAATAATAGAACTTATAAGTAGTTAAGTAGACTAATGTTTTATTGTTATTAGTTTTAATATGCATTATTATCTTTTTAATTTTAAAATAGTAAAACGTATCCGTGCTGCATAGCAGATAAATATGGGGAGATAACAAGATGTTTTTTGTTTCAACAATACAGTGAGATGCACTAATGTTTTGTCTCATAGTTATACTGTGCATTGGGATTTGGGGGCTTCTGCTCAGCGGTTCATTTTTTTAGATAACGGAACGAGATTTTAGCAGTGCTGATAGACCAGGGTTTCCTCTGGAACTCTAGAAAAATGAATTTTTCAGTGGAATCCTTTTCTTGATGAGAAGTCTAGCACTTAACCGTTGAATCTTTAATTAGACATACTTTCATGCTGTTAGAATATTTCTTAATAAACATAGTAGGGATAAAAACTGCAGTCCCATGTGATAATTTATGAACTCTGTCTTCGGCAACTTCCTAAACTCAGGAAGCCCTATTCTCTATCACCCACCAACTCCTTTAGGAAGATCTGTTGAGCCACCTTTGGTTCTGTGATTCTCCTTTCAATTACTTTTCATTGTAGTACGGGAACAATATCATAGCAAATGAACTTAGCTTTACAGTACAGCAATCAACTAATTGCTTTGGATATGGAGCTTCCAATTTTGTACAGTATCCACCTGGAGACGGTACACGCTGATGCTTAGCGGTTCATGCACAATGACAGGCTCACATGTAATTGACAGTATCCTAAAAATTTACACTACTAACTTGCTTTTTAGGTGGCACACACAATTTCAGTAGTATTGACGATGATTTTCTACGGAGTAAGAGTATATATAAGCCACAACTCTAAATCAAGTACCTAAACAACCTAAAACCATCTGTATAATCTGCTCAGTTACCCCATATATATTGTGGATTTTCCGTACTTCTATATCTGGGTGGGTGGGTGGGTAAACCAGCAGTTTTGATGCAGAAACCGGTGAATGAACAATATGCTCAGTTAGCTAGCCTGTTTGGATTTTGCTACTGCCTATTGTCCTGTGTTTGGATTTTGAGAGTATCTTTTCTGTTTAAACTGTAATAAATTCCCATCTCAACTTCTTTGAAGGATGCTTGGTTATGAGATTTGAGAAAATACCCTATGCTCCCACCAGGTTAGGTGCTCCCATATTCCTGGTGCACATTTGCAAATATAAAAAAGTGCATGAAAAATCCAAAAAAAATATGGACAGATAAATCATGCAACCGTCTCTGTCTTGTAAAATTTGAGCTTGAATAAAAAAATGCTACGAGAAACAAAAAAGAGAAATCAGCAAGGACTTCCTAGTGAAGGTGTGTTGGTATTTGTATTTGTGTCACTTGCCTGCGAGTCTGCAAACACATTTTTACTAGGACTGTACTCCCTCTGTCCATCATTCTGCTAGCTTTAGTTCACTTTTTTTAATCTTAACTGATGAATATTTGTTGATGGTTAGTTAATCTGTCAAAATCAGCAAGTAAAGCTCTAACTCAGCCAACATCGCGGAGGGTGGCGAGACCATCGCGGCAAAGATAAAGAGGGAGTTTTGGGTGAGTCTTTCATCGCACCGCATTGCTAAATAGTACGCATTCGTCGGACTTCTTGTAAAAAGGAAATGGTACATGATGTGTCTGTGTGCAGGACTTCTTCACGTGCGAGGAGGGTAAAGCGGCCCAGGCGGCACGAGTGCAGGAGGCGGTCTGCAAAGATCGTCTCAAGGACCTGTACCATGAGGCGCGCATACAGGCCATCCGCGACTTCCATGCCAACGTGCTTGGAGAGAACATCAAGAAGCCTCAAATCCGCCAGAGAATGAACTCGAGGGAGGCCGACCTCACCCAAGCGCAATACGAGCAGGTAATTAAGTATGACAACATTTGTTCAGATTCCTTCAGTGAAACATTACACTAATCTTCTCGCATGTCAAATACTTGATGTCATGCAGGTGTGTCCGTCGTGGTGTGACAACCACAGGGAATGCTGGACGGAGATTGTGCGCATGTGGCGCACGGATGAGGCGTACGCGAGGCGCGCCGACCGTCAGGGCCGCCGCGCGCAGATGCGAGGGGTGTCACACCACCAAGGGAATCAGCCCCTCCCCCAGTTCGCGACAAGATGGGTATGCGTCCATTTATGTCTCAATCCTTGCGCTCAATTGTCAATACTTGTAACCATGTTTGTGTTTTCAATGCAGACGCAGACGCACGGTGGGCAGGAAATCAACGAGTACACCGCGTACCTCCTCTCTCACAAGGGCAAGGCGACGGATCCGAACAACGTCTACAACCCGGAGGACGGGCCCGATGCGTACACCAACCCCACCGCCTACGAGAAGGCCACCGAGTACACCGTCGCGGCTCGCCAGCGCTACGGGGAGACGTTCGACCCCACCGTCGAGCCCCTGGACACAGACCTCCTGCAGAGGTTGGGACCAGGGAAGCAGCACGGCCGCTACTACATGGCCCACAGCGCCCTCGACCCGTCTCAGGTTCCTACGCTGACCCAGGTTCGATCCACGCCCACGAGCTCCAGTGACATCCCCGTAGCGCCCCGGCGGCAGTCAGCGTCACAGGTAAGTGCCGTTTCGTTCGTCGTTAACTCGTTTCGCACCTGTACATACAATCAACACTGCGGATGTAATATTGCAGGCCCAGATGGAGGCCAGGATGGAGGAGAGGATCGCCACGTTGCACGCGCAGATGATGGCGCAACAGATGGCTTACCAGCAAAGCCTGCAGCAGCACTACAACACTCAGATGCAGAACATGGCCAGCTTCTTCCAGTCCATGCAGACGTCCGGGGCGTCTACACCGCCTCCTCTTCCAATGTTCGCTCCACCGCCTCCTCCTCCAGAGTTTTTTCCTGTGCCTGCTCCTGTCGCTCCTGGAGGGACCCCGGTGAGTATATTGACTCTTGCTTTAACTTGTGCGTCCATGCTGCAGATACTAATGACATCACTTGGCGTTTAACTTGTGCAGGTACAGTCGGCGGGTTCGAACCCGTCTCCTGGAGGTCCCGGCCATCAGATGATGTCGTATCCACCACCTGCACCCTATCCACCGTATCCACCTCCGCGTGGCCCTCCTCCGACGTACTCGTGGCCGCCGGTGCGCGGAGGGTGGCAGTACTCGCAGGCGCCTCAGTTTGGGTTACCGTGGGAAAACCCTAGGGGCTCTGGGGGCGGAGCGGACGACGAGACCGGGGACGGCGCGACGAGCTAGGTACTTGTCGATTCTGTTATCATGTATCCACCGTATCGTCGAAGTTGTTGTCATGTATTTCTTTTCTTCGTTATGGACCTAGACTTGTTATGTTGAACTTCGTGTGATGGACGTCGACTTGTGGTGTTTGACGTGTTGGACTTCATGTGATGGTTGTAATGCACTTGTGTGGTTGTTATTGTATATGTGAGATATATGTGATGTGCGTTATTGTGATATATGTGGTGATGTTGGCGACAAATGTGATGAAATTGTGATATAAATGGTGCTACCGGTGCTTCTGGTGAAATTGGATTATAATTTGTGATTTTGCAGGGTTTTGATGCGAGAAAACAGAAAACAAAAGCAAAAAAAAAATTCCAGCTTAGCTGGGCAAAAAAAACCACGGACAGAGTCTTTGCCGACTGGACTGCAATGGGAGGCAGTCGGCAAAGAGGTCAAACCTTTGCCGACTGCAACTCCGAAAGCAGTCGGCAAAGAATATTTCAAAAAAAAATTCTTTCTTTGCCGACTGCAACTACGAAAGCAGTCGGCAAAGAATATTTCAAAAAAAAAATTCTTTCTTTGCCGACTGCAACTCCGAAAGCAGTCGGCAAAGAATATTTCAAAAAAAAATTCTTTCTTTGCCGACTGCTTTCGGAGTTGCAGTCGGCAAAGAATATTTCAAAAAAAAAATCTTTCTTTGCCGACTGCAACTACGAAAGCAGTTGGCAAAGAATATTTAAAAAAAAATTCTTTCTTTGCCGACTGCAACTCCGAAAGCAGTCGGCAAAGAATATTTCAAAAAAAAATTCTTTCTTTGCCGACTGCTTTCGGAGTTGCAGTCGGCAAAGAATATTTCAAAAAAAAATTCTTTCTTTGCCGACTGCAACTACGAAAGCAGTCGGGAAAGAATATTTCAAAAAAAAATTCTTTCTTTGCCGACTGCTTTCGTAGTTGCAGTCGGCAAAGAATATTTCAAAAAAAAAATTCTTTCTTTGCCGACTGCAACTACGAAAGCAGTCGGCAAAGAATATTTCAAAAAAAAAAATTCTTTCTTTGCCGACTGCTTTCGGAGTTGCAGTCGGCAAAGAATATTTCAAAAAAAAAATTTCTTTCTTTGCCGACTGCAACTACGAAAGCAGTCGGCAAAGAATATTTCAAAAAAAAAATTTCTTTCTTTGCCGACTGCCGAGATGGCGGCCAAAAATTCTTTGCCGACTGTCGAGAAACCAGCAGTCGGCAAAGCCTGCCGTTAGGGCTGACGGCGCCACGTGGCTTTGCCGACTGCTGGCGTGGCAGTTGGCAAAGCCTTTGCCGACTGTGTGCCACGTGGCAGTCGGCAAAGCCACCTTTGCCGACTCAGGCTTTGCCGACTGCTCTTTGCCGACTGCCACGTGGCTTTGCGGTCGGCAAAGCCTTTGCCGACTGGGTTTAAGCCTTTGCCGACCGGGGCAAGCAGTCGGCAAAGAGGCGTTTTCCTGTAGTGCGACACCTACGTGGCGGTCGACACGGTGCAAAGGACGCTGCACGGTCTCAAGATCACCACCACTTCCGACCTCTTTGGCGACAACTAGGACTGCCACGAGCTGTCAGAGCGCACCAGGCAAGTCGCAAAGTACGCCGAGGTAGCCAGGCTCAGGAAGCTGCACACGTTCAAGAGGCACGTCAAATCCATCGTTACCTCAACTTATGACAACCGATGTCAAAATATAGGAATATTTCAAGAGAGGTTACTCATCGGCTCAGACTGAGAATACCAAGACATCAAGCCGATGAGGCACTTTACGTGGATGATTAAACTCTATCAGGTGAAAGAGAAAAAACATCGGTCCTCAGAAATTGAAAACATGAAGTTGTCAGTATGCAAATCTTCAATTATCGGCATGCGTGTTGATGCTGTCTCGGTCAAGTCCGATCCATCCAATCGTGACGATGAGCCTGTAGCCGGTCGGCAAAACAGTGACAGCCAACAAGGGTGAGACTAGTTCTTGTTGTGGATATCGGTGTTATTCATCAAGGCTGTAGCATCTGGCGTCAATCGGACTCCAAAGCCGATTTCCTGAAAATCAGACTAGTTCTTGTTGTGGATATCGGTGTTATTCATCAAGGCTGTAGCATCTGGCGTCAATCGGACTCCAAAGCCGATTTCCTGAAAATCACCGATCTATCTTCTCTAATAATAACTAATAATAAAGAGGTAAAATTTCAGACTCTTTTTTTCGTCCATCTATTTATTTGTACTGTCTCCCTTTAACTACTGAACGATGGAGAGTTTCTTCGGTCCGGACTTATATATATAATCCGTGCCCAACGAGTCAGAATAGCTCTTGTTCAGCGCAATACAAAGTCCGATTCTAAAACGTATTGGGTCAGCCCTCTGTTTTATATATGGAAGTTGGATAAAAACTATTTTTGAAGGCTGAGTCCAACACAAAATCAGACATAACGCTCTTGTTTAGCGCAATACAGAGTCCGTTTCTAAAACGTATTGGGTCAACCCTCTGTTTTATATATGGAAATTAGATAACACAAAATCGAATATAACACAGACCGAAAGAGGGCAAACTCGACATTGCATTAATTGACCAAACAGACAAAACACGAAACGTGAAGAAAGAGATGCTATTCCTAATAATAATCTAAGAAGCACAGAATAGGTTCCAACAAATAATGTATATTGGGATTCCAAAATAACCGATGCTCGGTCTATCCCGTCAAAACCAGTCGCCATATAAAGCTAGCGACACCGCTCACCAATGCGGCCACCCACGCCGATTCACCGATTTCCTATGCGGCCAAAGATCTTCCCATGACTAGGCCTATGTTTTTTCTCCCATACATCAACTTAAAGGCCACCACCACCAGCGTGGGGGCAGCTACGATGGAGCTGAGGCCATCCTTACGTGACTCCATGATACGGAATACCACCATCGACAGGTTCCCCAACGACAACAATGAGAAATCCGTCTCGGCCATCCGGTTCACCTCGCAGCACATTGATCGTCGTCGAGATGGACATGCAGCGGCAACACAGGTCCTCCAAGCTCGGCATGGAGGCTTTAGCGTCGTCTACAAGGGCATGCTCAGCTCCCCAATATGGCCTCGACATCGCTATCAAGGTTGTGCATGAGCACATGGAGAACAAGGTCACGGAGCAGTAGTTCATGGCGTCGTCAGCAGCGCTACCGGGCAGACAACTGCTTATAGATTGGGATCGCACAGCCCGCTGCTCAACCGGCCGGGCGGCCACGCCCGCCTCCATGCACGGCGCATGGCACCTTCGGCAACATGGCGCCCAAGGTGATCCATGTTGGCACGATGCTGATCACCGAGCGGTGCTACAGCTTCGGCATGATGCTTTTCGAGGTCATCGGCTGGAGGAAGACGAACATGATTCACGTGGTTGCGGAGTTTGGATCCAAAACAAAACACATAGATGATGTGGCAAGTTTTGATTATAAAAAATGAAAAAAAATTATAAAGGTTGTTGGAGTACTCATGTTTTTTAGAAGATTTTATTTTAGATAATGGTTAAATCATGAATATTAGATCCTATTTTTAGCTAACCTATATATCTATACCAACTATTAAGGAGCTAAAATTTCTCTTTAATTTTTTTTTGTCTAGCTCTCCCTAACTACCCATGAGTATGGTGAAAATGGGATGAAGTAGTAGCGTGGAGTCATTCCGAGTCTTAAGATGAAAAATGAACTATGGGAGAGAAGGAGCCAGCGAAGCCACGGTGCCTATGGCTTCTCTAGCTTTGGCTTGCATGTGCTACAACAGTGGTTGTACAGTGTGGAAGCTGAAACAACTATATCAAACAACCTTTAAATCGATATGGATATCAACGTCTGAAATCAAATTGATTCCATCTAAACCGAGCGGATCAAGATGCCTTGACGAGGAATTCAAATTGGGAAAGGAGAAAATAAATTAGATCTAAATAAATAATTTTGTTATAAAAGGCTCACTAGCACACTAATAGAAACATCGTTGAAGATGGGACCAAGCTAACTAAACCAACGCCGATACTAATACATTTAAATCATCAAGTGGCAGTTTGTTTTTCCTGTACATGCAACATAATTATATTGGATTTTGATTGTGTATTTTGACGTTATTTTCTTAGTTTGAGCCGATAAATACTATTACTCCCGATGCAATGCATGGGCAATTTCGCTAGTCCTTATTAAAACAGAAATCAGAGGCAAAGTTGCGAAGAGTACGAGGCCATGTGCTGCTTTTCAGGAGCCTCTCGAGAAGATTCGATGTATCAGGATAAATTGATGAAGATTGGAGCTTTCATACAATATGAAGATGTTTCCAAGTGCATAGCCGATTCATCCCACTGCTCGAGCTGATGTTCCATACAGCTCATCGGCTCGGTTATGTATTTCTACATCCAGCAGAGAACGGATGGCAGAGGTGAGAGGACCAAGTGTCGACGGATCCTTATTGAACAAGGGAAAGTAATGAAAGACATGCGAGGGATTTAGAGCATGTTTGGCAAGGCTCCTAGGAGCTCCAGCTCCTTCTAAACCAGCTACTGTGTAGCAGAAAACCGTTTTTCTCTCTCCTCGCGAAATGAACTAGGAGCCCGAAGAAACCACGTTTTCTAGCTCCTCCTCTGACACTGTAGCATGAAGCCGGAGCCAGAAAGAACCCTACCAAAGAGGGCCATACACGCACCATGCAGCCATGCAACATGCATAAGAACTGGAGCGTGTGCGAGGAGGAAAACGTAAATTATTGCCGTTAGCCAAGATGGAGAAGATGCAAGCAAACAAGCGTGGAGACGTATAGGCGTCAAACTGTGAAGTGCATAAACCATCGGCTCAGAGATTATAAGTGCATCGTCCTATTTACCTGATGGCTACATGATGAAGGGAAAAGGGCTCGTGCTCCCTCACCTCCATCAGCTGCTCCTTCGCCTCCATCGGCTCGGTTCTGTGCTTCCACAAAAACAACAGAGTACCTGACGATCACAAGGGAGGAGGGAGATTGACATGGTAGTGGTACAGCCTGTTTTACTTCAGCAACTTGCCAGGACCGCACTTCTTCCCAAGCATTCACGTTGACCCACCGGTGTTCGTCACTAAGCTAGCTGCTTCTCGAATGAGCGCGCGAGACACAATGGTCCATCCGTCCATAGGCGACTTCGGCAAGAAGCGCCTTCGCCTGCAGAACCGCATCCAAGATTCAATCTACAAACTCCATCGCCACAAGCCACGACGCCAGGGCAAAGGTAAAGACTGGCACCACCGGCCACATGCCCGTCTCACTCGTCGCAATTGGCTCCGACGATGACGCCTTCGATAGTGATTCTGACGAGGCGTGGAGGTCTGCCCTGCTGTTAGCTTGATGAAGCCATCATGACATCATGGATGTGTCAAAATAAAACTGAAAATACATAAATCATCGTCACCACGGCCAAGAAGACCCACGCAAGGAGGCTCAGCGACGGTTTCGATTATATCACTGCGGAGCAGTAGCTAGTGGAGCTGATTGCAGGAGCCGATACGGTTGAGGGCAAACAGGAGCCGATCGGCCAAGAACGTGCGTCCGTATGATTAGAATAATGGGCACACGTCACTTGATCAGATGAGGTTTCTCGCGGTGGCAGAAATAAAGAGAAGGTCGCAAAGATACTCTCGGCTCAGAGTTGGAAAGTCAAGGCATCAAGCCGATGGGTTTGTTAAAGCCAGATCAGGTTTTTCTTCCATCAGCTATTGTGATCGGCTGTTGAGAAGCAGCTTATTATTATAAAAATCAATGAGACTGGCTCTCGTTGTGGGTATCTAAGGTACATCTTTATGCTGACTTTGTTCGAGGATCTGGGCATTGTCATCGGCCCCTTTGCGTGTTGACGACTTCATCGACTATTGGATTCTCTTGAGCATGAGGTATGCGCGTAGATCATGAAGCCGATGAAATCCAGCTGATATATAAATATTGGGAGAGAGTCGCAGCTGAGACGCTCCTCGGCTCAGAGTGGAGTATGTACGTGCGGATGTGAGGTATGCCTTTCTCTTATTCCTGGCTTATTCCTATCACTTGTGAATAATTTATCATAGGGAAAGCATGTTATGTAAGTAGCTGATGAATGAGATATGGTATAATGAAGGAACCTTACTTCTTTTTACGAAGTACTTGGGAAATTTTCTTACAAAAATTCAAAATCAATAGTTGTCTCCTCAATGATGTTGAATTTCCTACCAAGGCTATATGTTATCATAAAAAAAACTTCCACACAAGCTGCTTATTTTGTGTTGAGTTTTATCAGGTCTTATTGACCCTTGCTGAAAGATTTATCATGCTCACAAGATCAAGATCACGTACAGGCCACAAATATGTGCTGCTTCTACACTAGAAGTACGCAAAACATGCTTTTTGTCTATCCCAAAATGCTCTGCTCCTACACAAAGAGAAGGCAAAAAATATGTTTGTTAGGTTTTATCAAAATAAATGCTCAAGTTCTTGCTAATATTTCTCTCAAAAGTTTTTTGCAAAAGAGACATGAGTTATGCAAAAGTATATGAAAGAAAAATGGGCAAAAAGGTCCAAGGTAAAAAAAAGGAGAAGAAAAAAGAATAAAGATAGCTCATGTTCTCGCAAAATAATCCATAAGAGAGAAATATGTTTCAAAGAGCATAGTAGAATTATGTTAACCACCAAATATTCCATACACATGCACATCTTGATCTAGGAGTATGACACTTCTCTACTTGGATCCAGGATTTGACTTTACAATATATGCAAGGTAAGTAAGCTACATATTTTGTCCAAACCTGAACTCCACATAAGCGTTTTAGAAGTAGGATGAGAAGAGACAAAATAATGTCATAGTGAGGAACTATACACATTGAGCAATTTGAGGGAATTATTTGAGGAGCAAAGCTATGTTTTAATTTAAAAATCTTTTTAAAAAAACCAAGTTTTCTGAGCAGGAGAAGCAAGAATGACTGGATTCTAATCCGTTCCATTCCTCAACCACCCAAGATGGTGTGGCAGACACTTCAAAGTTCACATGTGTAGGTAAGGCTTAGAATAAGATATTATTGTTGCCAGCAAATTCGCAGGCTCCTTGGAAGTCAGAGCAGAAGAAACAGAATAAAGTCACCAACAGCTGGTGATTATCTTACTACTACGGCTGAGTTTAATTACTCTGGCCAATTGAAGAGCCGATCTCTTTCATTCTTGTGGGAATAAGAAGCTAGCCGATCAAGCTAAGAAGGAGCAGCACTGATGAGAATATGGAAGGCTCTCTGGCTAATTTCATCAAGCGTCAGCAGATCAACCGATCAAGAAGAATTGACGATGGCTCTGCTGAGATGACCGATAAAAATACTAATGAGACTAAGATAAGTAAAGGAGGGAACTTGATGTCTTATCTCTACTATACTATCAGTCAGCCGTTTGCAAGCCGAATACAGTAATTGCTAATTGGATGATGATGCGACAAGACTAGCTCTTATGGATTTCGGCTAAAATACTTGAGTCACATATACAGATACTTAATGGTCAATAGCAAGGAAGAGGCCGATGTTCATGGTTATTGCCTCTAGAAAGCCGATTATACTTATAAGGCTCAGGGGTCTTGTTTCTAATTGGCTAAAGCAGATGAACGGTCGAGAGCTTAGAAAGATGGAATCCAAGCAGTCATCAAAGGTATCGGCTCATGAAAGTCGATTACAAGATGCACAGAAAGATTAAACTATCAAGACCAGGAAAGAAGATGATTGATATGGAGCCTGCTGCCCTTAGCATTGTGATCAGATATCATCGATTCGGCAAAAAAGACCATTGGATCGAAATAGTTCGAAGCATGAAAATTCATACTCCAAATTAGGGGGTCTATGTTGACACCAAAATTTGACAAGATTACCCTGGATAGGAAGAAATTAGCTGATGGTGTCAAAAAGCGAAAAAATCTCCAGAGTAAAAGATATTTGCAAGCTGACCAGAAGAATTATTAGAAATATGCTTGTGCACGATTGATTATTATATTCGGCCACGTACGGTTACAAGTCTGGGAAAGGTGAAGGAAAGATGACGAAGTATTCATCATCTGATGAGATTAGCATCATAGCCGAAATATTTTATTCATGCATGGTGTGATCAGGATACTTGCTAGTTTTTTGCATTTGAGAATTGAGATACACCAAGCTCTGCAATAAATCGGTTCTGTACAAACCAGCCTGGGAAAGAGTCCAACATGTTCATCAATTGAAAAGGGAACATGTCTCCAAGCTCCAGACATATCACGTTACTTGCCTGAATCTCGATGGTGTGCATACGTGAAGGAAAGGAAAGCTAGCTAGGATCAGAAGTTGGTTTATGCGTGCATGAGGGAGATTAAAACAAAAGAGATATCATTGGTAGGATCATGGAATTTTGGAAGCTGGGATGCTCTAGTTTCAGGCCGAGAGCAGGAGGCGCGGCGACCGGCGGCTTTGACCCCTCTCCGACCAATCTCCGGCGAGGTAAGCTGATTTCTCGGGGGGGAGTTGGTGAAAGGACTCGAGAGTGCGTGGTGCGTCGATTGACTGGTGATTTTTTCTCGAATCTGTTCTTCCTAGCTCCGCGTCACCTTCTGTTGTTTCCTCTGTTTTGCGGTTCGCTCCCTCTATCATGCCTGATCCTGGAGAGGGCGAGATGATGGCGGAGAAGGGATTTCACATATGTTTGCTATGCGGGGTGACTGCGCTGTTGTTTTGTGAGGTCGATAATGCTTCCCTTTGCGCGGATTGTGACACAGTTGTTCATGGGGCGAATGTTGTGGCTCAACGACATAAACACACAAGGATTTAAACATCTATGTTACATTCTAGGAAGAACACATGGAGTGTTCAGACCAGGAATATCTCGGATTTGATCCCTCATGGTGGAGAGCAGCCTCTGGAGGCCATTGGTGTAGGATGGGGTGCCCTGGCGATTCGGGACGATATCTGCACACCACTTCCCAATGGTTTCATGACAAGGGGTGAGCAAAATCATGGTGAACAGCTTGAACTTCCTGGAGAAGAATGGCCTAATCTGCAAAAGGTTACTGAATCAGTTCGCCCAATGCCCATGGATGGGAATCACAAGAGTAGGAATCTCAACAGACCAATTTCATCCTGGGAAGTGACCAATCAGCAAAGACAACGGATCAAATTGGGTGCTGAACTCAAACAACACCTTTTTAGCTCTCCAAATCAACAATTTGAGAAAGAGCTCAATGAGTTAGATGAGGCAAGTAAGAGATTGGAGGAGGCAATGGGGAGTTAGCCAAGTTCGATGGGGTAGTGCAAGGGCTGATGAGATTGGTCAGGAGAAATAGATTGAAGACGGTCCTGAATCTGATAGGCCAATGGGCTTTTCTCATGCCAATATGTACAGCCATTCCTACAAGCCCATTGGGCCACATTGGGTATGGATATCCAAGGCCAGTGCTTTACAGGGTATAGGTTATCCTTCTTCTAAAGCAGAAGTGCAGAGATTTGGGCATCTGGCTCGAAGAGTTAAGCGCATAGGTCCTCCACCGCCGCTCTCACATTCCTTCGTAGAGGTTCTCAAGGCCGACAAGATGGCGTGGAGAGAGCAGGAGCAGCGGCCGTGGAAGCGGCACTCGGATGAGTGGATGGATGAAGATGACCTGCTAGGAGGAGACCTTCACCACTAGCAGGATTTGAGTCAGAAGCTTCAGCGAGGTGCTGATGGGGAAGGTAATAGCCGTCAACACTAGGAGGGGTATGGATCTGCTAGAGGGGGTTACAATGATCATAATTATGATAGAGGTGCTAGAGGATACAGAGGATCTGAAGGAAATCTTCAAGGGGTAGAGGTTATGGTAGAGGTCAACCTTTACCAGAGACCTAGATTTTGGGAGACGCAACTTTGGGGAGGAAGGGGGCAAGGGAGCTCCATCTTTCAGAGGAGGTATAGATCAGAGGGGGCAAGGAGCCTAGGGGAATTAGAGACCTAAGGAGGCTGGTAGAGATAAGAACTTACCACAAATTGAAGGAAAACCTCTAGATATCAAATGTTTTTGTTGTCTGGAGTTAGGTCATCATCAATCAGATTGCACTAACGAGCCAGTATGTTACAAGTGCAAAGGCAAGGGACATATGGTTGTTGACTGTGAGCAGACAAAGCAAAAAATTATTCTATTTGGTTTTGGAATTCCAGCCCAAGGTTTTTACTCCATGGAAAAACCAAAAACACAAGTTAAACATAACCAAGCAGTAGGTCTGGTCAAGTGTAGGAAGGAGAAGCTGATGAGGAAAAGTTGAATGAGGAACTTAGGCTGGTTGTTAATAAAAAATGGGACTTTCAAGCTAAGAAGTTTGCTGGCCAAGAATATCTGGTGGTTTTTCCAGATAAGGGTACTCTGGAAACTTTCTCTAGATTTGGCAGTTTTGAACTTTGCATACATAAGATGAAAGTCAAGATCACCAAATCTTCTGTAGACCCAGCTACTTCTTCTGTGCTACAAACCTGCTGGGTGAGGATCAGTAATATTCTAGACTATGCCAGAGATGAGGTTGTGGCAAAAGCACTTGCTTCACTAGTGGGACAACCGGTGGCAGTGGATGAATTAAGTCTGGTCAGAGCTGAACCAGTAAGGGTTAAGGTCAACTGCAAAAACCCATCTACAATCAGATGCTCAATTGAGATATTCTTTAACAAAGTAGGTCATGAGGTCAAATTTGTGGTTGAAGGAATTGCTGGAGACAAGATGCTGCCCAAGGGAGGGCCCTCTGGATCAGGTAAAGATAATGACAAATCTGGCAAAAGGGATCAGTGAGGGAAAGGTGACCAAACTAGCAAGAAGAGAAATAACAATTTGATAGATTTGGGAAATTGGACAGAGAACAAGAGTCCAGTCATGGTGACAGTCAGGAAGCCTTGGAAGATAATGGCCAGGATAGGAATCCAGATGGAAAGCAGACTATGCCCATCGCGACATACCATCCTAGCACAGGCATTTTACAGTCAATGCCTAATGAGGTGAACACCATGGGTGGTGATTCATTCATTTGGGGTCCTACTTCCTTTATGCTACAATCAAATGAAAAATCCAAAGAAATACAAATGATAGTATTTAAGGAAGCAACAAACAATGAGGAGCTTATGGAGGTGCAGGATGTGGAAAATTGCAAGGAGGGAGACCAGGTTTGTAAAAACATACTTGAGGATAAGATAGTGGTCCACGGTAGGATGGGTCCCTATCTTCTGGACAAGAACAAGTGGCCACGTTTGTCCTTGCCTAATGATACAGAGATTGAGTCACAGACAGAAAATATGTCCTAGGTTTGCCATGTGCAGGAAGGTACTTGGGAGCAATCTTTTCCACCAGGATGTGGAGGGTGAAGCAGGCAAGCTAATCTCAGAAGTGATGCAAGATGTTTCTAAAATGGAGGAGGAGAGTCTCACACAGGTTGCAAAAAGATGCTCACATAGGAATTAGAGAATATGGATGATATGTTTGTACAAAGCTTAGATAAATTATCAAAAGATATCTTGCAGCAGCCCTGGGTTAGTTCAACTAAAAAGAAGGACAAAAAAAGGGTGGTGTCAAGATTGCTATGGCTACAAGGGCCAACAGTAGAATTTCAAAGGATGGAAGGACTGTGCTGGAGAAGGCCATTCAACATGTCCAACAAAAGAATCATACTTCTAAAGGTACCCACATTTCTAACCGATTTCTCATTCTGAATAACCTTGAAAATGATTATATCTGTGATGTAGCTTCTACACTTGATCTTAATATTGAAAATGTTGACACTCAATTAGAAGTTTTCAAAGCAGAGGAGAGAGTGAGAGCAGCTTTAGCAGAAGCTAATTACAAGGAGTATTTAGCTTCTGTTAATAAGAGAACTTCCCCTCAGGGTGAGGAGGAAATTCAGGAGTATAATCTGGAGGCTTTTGATAATTTAGCAAGGGATGCTGAGGGAATGCCTAAGCAATTGATCTTGAAAACACCCCCAAAAAGGAGGGGAGACCTAGGAAAAGTCCAAATGAGATTTCTTTTCTAGAATGCTAGGGGTTTGGGTAAAGGGAGCAGAAAGAGACAGGTTAGGGAATTCATTGAGGATCATAACTCGATGGTGGTAGGGATACAGGAGACCATTAAGGAGTCCTTTAAGATAGAGAGCTTAGAGCTTTTGGACCTGGCAGGGAATAAGGTTTTTTCCTGGCATTGGTCCCCTGCAAAAGGTAGATCAGGTGGTTTGCTGATGGGGGCTAACCTAGACAGCTTGGAAATTGAGGATTTTTGTGTTGTTGACTTTTGTATTGCTTTGACTCTTAGGGATAGAAGGACCAATTTTAGATGGGTCATGGTGACTGTCTATGGTCCTGTCAATCATCAACTTTCTAAGCTTCTTTTAGCAGAGTTGGGTAATGTCTGCCAAACTGCCTTGCCTATTATCATTGGAGGTGATTTTAACATGATTAGAGAAGAAGCTGATACGAGTTCTGAGAACTTTAATTACCAGTTGATGGATCAGTTCAATGGATTTATTGGAGACTATCAGTTGTGAGAGTTAAAGAGATATGGTCAAAAATTTACTTGGACAAATAAACAGGACAATCCCATTAGGTGAATTTAGATAAGTGTTCTTCTCTATGGGTTGGGAGGAGAGATTCCCCTTATCTATTTCTTGGTGTCTGACTAGGGTGGGGTCAGATCACTCTCCAATTATTGTGGATAATGGTGAGAGCCTTCCAGTTAGACCTAGGTATTTTTCTTTGATCAACAATGGCTTCTGAATGAAGAGTTCATTAATCTGGTTACTAAAAATTGGAAGGAGACTAAAGACAGATGCCCTGAGAGATGTTACTCTCTGAACTGTTAGCATGGGTGCCTTGTCTAGATGAGAACTAAATTGAAGGGGTGGAACATAAGAAGATTGGGGGATCAAAAGAGAGAAAGGAAAGAACTCATGGGTGAGTTGGCTCTGATTGACGAACAGTCTAAAAGTAGAGAGCTTTCTTCAGAAGAATGGACTCACAGATATAATGTGGAAAGATAGCTAGAAAATCTGTATTTATAGGAAGAGGTATATTGGAGACAGAGAATGGGCAAGCATTAGCTAATTGCTGGGGACTCAAATACTAGGTTTTTTCATCAGTTTGCTAATGGTAGAAGAAGAAAAGGGACTATCATTCATATGGAGACTGATCAGGGCATGATCATGGAGCAAGATGCTATTATGAAGCATTTGGTTCAATTTTACAAAGAGCTATTTGGCCCAGTTGACTATAGAAATATCTTCCTGAGCAATAACTTTTGGGAAAGCAGTAGAAAGGTGAATGCAGAGGACAGGGCGAATTTGATTAAGTTGTTTACATAAGAGAAAATTAAACAGTCAATTTTTGACATGAAAAAGGATGCGGCTCCAGGACCTAATGGATTTGGGGCAACTTTCTTTCCAACTTTTTGGGATTTAATAAAAGGAAGATATTGTAACATGTTTCTAGATTT
This sequence comes from Saccharum hybrid cultivar R570, assembly GCA_038087645.1. Taxonomy (NCBI): domain Eukaryota; kingdom Viridiplantae; phylum Streptophyta; class Magnoliopsida; order Poales; family Poaceae; genus Saccharum; species Saccharum hybrid cultivar. The sequence continues at coordinate 6,499,856 of JAQSUU010000113.1, forward strand.
CTATAAGGGTGAGCTAGATATCAAGAGAATTAACTTTGGGGTGATAACTTTAGTTCCAAAGGTTCAGGAGGCCAACAATATCAGGCAATATAGGCACATTTGCCTTCTGAATGTGGATTATAAAGGGTTTACAAAGGTGCTTACTGAGAGATTAACCCCAGTGGCTAAGGCAGTGATTGGGGAGAATCAGACTGGCTTTATTAAGAGTAGAAGTATCCTAGAAGGGGTGGTTATTCTTCATGAAGTTATACACTCATTGGGCAAAGGCAAAGAGAGGATTGATTTTTAAAATAGACTTTGAAAAGGCATATGACAGGGTTAGATGGGATTTTTTGGAAGAAGTGATGAGAGGGAAGAATTTTCCTGATAAATGGATAAATTAGGTGATGCAAACTGTTCAAGGAGGACAAGTTTGCATCAATGTTAATGGGACAAGGGGTCCCTATTTCAAAACTATGAGAGGGCTTAGACAGGTGATCCACTATCCCACTTCTTTTTAACTTGGTAGCTGATGCTCTGAGTGCTATGATGGATAAAGCCATAGAAAGAAATCTCATAGTGGGAGTGCTAGATTCTCTTATTGATAAAGGCATCTCACATGTTCAATACGCTGATGACACTGTTCTCATGACTGATGGATCTGATATGTCAATTACAAATCTAAAAATTCTGCTCTACTGCTTTGAGTGGCTATCTGGGCTGAAAATTAACTATCATAAAAGTGAGGTTCTCTTGTTTGGATTCTCTCAGGCTGAGAAGGAAAGGAAAGCTAACATGATGAACTGCAAGCTAGGGGAGCTTCTAGTTAAGTATCTAGGCATCCCTATATCTAATAATGGATTAGGTATTGGAGCCTTTCAGGGAATCTCCACCAAAATGATGAAAAGACTTTAACCTTGGAAGGGGAAGTTTATGATCTCAGGTGGTAAATTGATTCTAACAAATTCCTGCCTAACTAACCTGCCAATGTATATCATGGGCTTCTACATGTTGCCTAAAGGGGTTCATGGAAAGATGGACTCCATCAGAGCTAAGTTCTTCTGGCAAGGTGCTGGAGATGCATTTAAATACCATATGGCAAAATGGATTTCCATGTGTAAACCTAAGGCCCATGGGGGGCTTGGGATTATCAACACTTATCTGATGAACCAGTGCCTCATCACCAAATGGATTTGGAAAATTGAGAGGGGTTCAAATGAGATGTGGTACAAATTATTAAAAGCTAAATATATGAGAAGGAATAGTTTCTTTGGTTCAAAACACTTAGGCTCATCTCAGTTTTGGAAAGCCTATGCAAAAGCCAGAGATTATGGTGAGGGATTGCTGGCGAAACGGGGAGTGGAACATTCCTCTGCGAAGATGTCTATTTGGTGATCTAATTTCAGAATGGAATGAATTGCAGGATGACCTGCAGAGGTTTCAGTTCAATAATGACGACAATGATCAAGTGAGATGGGTTCTGGAGAAGTCTCAGATCTTTTCGACTAGATCATTATACAATTGTCTCACCCAGGGGGGTTAAAGACAAACTAAACGATACTCTCTGGAAAAGCAAAATCCCCCTCAAAGTCAAAGTGTTTTTATGGCAAATCTTTCATAACAAATTACAAACTGCTGTAGATCTAAAAAAAGAGGTTGGCACGGTAGCCCTCTCTGTTGTGTTTGTATCTGCCTAAAACTGTCAATCACATATTTTTTGAATGTGTGTTTACTCAATATATATGGTGTTGCATTAGAGATGCTTTTGGCCTGCAAAACTACCATGTATCCATTCAGGAATTGGTTTCCCAATGGATGCCAAGGCGGCTGGGGATTCCTAAGAAAATATGTTTTGCTTTCTTTGCAGGTTTAGCTTGGGCAATTTGGAGGAATAGAAATAAAATGGCAATTGAGAAGCTTTTTCCTTTAAACCCAGATGCAGTAATCCATGCAGCTATAAATTTCGTGCAGATCTGGCAGGCTTAAGCAAGGAAGGCGATGCGCTAGAATGAAGGACATGGCCCAGCGTCTATCGGACTCGATGCATAAGAAGGACGTTTTCAATGGACCATATTCGGATATTGCTGTTATGTAGGAGTGCTGCCTGTAGGCTTGCTGTCTTGCTTTTTATCTTAGGCTGTAACACCGTACTGTCTCCATGGTGGGAGCTTTTCTTTTTCTTGCTTTGAAACTGGTAACCCCAGTGTGTTTGACCTTGTTATTGGCTTTCTTAAAAGCCGAGTAAAACTCCTTTAAAAAATGATGGATTTTGGAAGCTCCAGGTGCATCACGTATGTGCAAGAAAGGAAAGGGAATATTATTTTATTCGAACAAATATAGTGTCCAGGTGCACATTTGCAATAAAAGAAGCAAGGACTATACATGTATATACATGGCCGGCTGGATGTCAAAGAAGCAAGGACTATACGTGTATATACATAGCCGGCTAGATGTCGTGTCCGTATACGGCAAGGTAACATATCTACATACAGGGCCTATGCCGGTTGAACCCAGCAAGATAAGGATGCGAATTAAACAGGGAAGCTTCATCAGCATGGACTCTACGTAAGGAAAATTAGAGTCTCTATGTGTGTGTGTGTGTATATATATATATATATATATATATATATATATATATATATATATATATATATATATATATATATATATATATATATATATATATATATATATATACTTGTGAGGCAAGTCTTGTATGGATCACGTAGCTAATCAGAGTCATCAAGTCCAGGATATAAATATGTACGCCCTGGCTATTGTAAAGACATCTCACATCGATCAACCAAATCTAGTACCTTTACTTTTCGGCTCTGACCACCCCTTAGAAGTAGAGAGTAGAGTAGATTTCAACGAGTTCTTTGGACAAGCAGGGCTGCATCGGATGACCTAACCTCCGGCTTGTTTATGAATATCCGTCACGACTTATATTGTTACTTGTAAGGCTGCAACAGGCGACTGATCTCTTGCAAGTCGCGGTATAAGTTAGTTATCGATCTATATTGTTGTTTGTAAGGCTGCAACAGACGACTGATCTCTTACAAATCACGGTATAGATTAGTTATTGATTTGTATCAACTTTTACAAGACGTTGGTATTAATCAAAGTTATCGATACTATGTTAGATAGTTTATTGTTTAATACAATATCACCAATTGCTCGATCTAGATTGAGATTCGTTGGTCCTATCTATTTTGATCCATCGTCTGCTGATTACTATCATAGTTGAATTTAATTCTTGACGTTAGATCCTATCTTGATGACTAATCTATCTCAGTCTTGATCGTACATGGCAGGTATTTAAAGTCGTGTTTCATTAGGAGATAGATCCATTGATCACCATTATCTGGTGTGACCCCGCTATCAATGCTGCATCAAACAACTCGACCTATTGATAGCGTGTTAGATTGGACATTGGCAATTAATAGATCTATCTGTTAAGAAGAGCATGGCGTTAACCACCCGCTATGTCTCCATTGGCTATTTAGCCGATGGCTCATGCTTTAACGTGTATGACATGCTTTTATGATTTTTTGCGATGTAAGTAGATCTATCGATTGCTAATCTCTGGTCTAGGGTCCTACCGTTAATGTTGTATTAGACGACTCGACCTGTTGATGGTACAATAAATTGAGTTTAGTCATTTGTAAATTTATTTGTATCCAATGGATGAGTGATAGTATGCCGTATGACATGATCATCGGAATTGGCTGTTTTAGCCGATAACCCACTTTGTTGAGGATGTACCGGCTGTTTATATGCTTTTACTTGTTCTTATTCTAGTTAAAAGCTAGTATTTCTCTCACATGTATGCTTACATGTCTACCCTTACATCTTTCGCATGTTTCCATGATCATCGGCTAAGCTAGATCCATGCAACCGAATAAATAATAATTGCCGATATGCTTGTTATATTTACATTGCATCATGAACGTGCTGGATATCGACTCTCTAGTCGATAGCCTTATTGTGCTGGCCACTTGGCTATATATTTGAAACTGTCTAGACAAACACTGGCCTTTTACACCTTAAATTACTGATCAATTTTCTCTCCTTATCAATTGCAGGGTCAAATTGACTGGCACGCCCTCGATCACGACCATCCGGTACAGCGCCCTTCCTAAGTCCAGAGAGATCTCGGGATCTGCTCCACGTGGTTTCTCTTAGCTTACTCGTGTTGGCGGCTCCCTGTCACTTTTTTCCATCGATAAATGCTATGAAGAACATGGATATTGGTGATATAAGGCCTAGAGAGGTGATTGATGTTGAAGATGACAAGAATCAAGTGCTCTCTACCTCAAATGTGTAAGTTAGTGGTTCTCATGATCAAAATCAAGCTAGTACATGTGATGCTCAAATGAAAGATCAACAAGTGGTTAGTTCATCATCTCAACCAAATGACCAACCAAGTGCAAGCATTCAAGTTCAAGTGTTTCAACCAACTAATATTGCAAGAGATCATCCATTGGACTCTATAATTGAAGATATTTCTAGAGGTGTACAAACTAGATCAAAATTGATGTCATTTTATGAGCATTTCTCATTTGTGTCATCCATTGAACCAAAGAAGATAGATGAAGCTTTGAAGGATGTTGATTTGGTAAATGCTATGCATGAAGAGCTAAACAATTTTACAATAAATCAAGCATAGGAGTTAGTTGAGAGGCCTAAGGATCATAATGTGATTGGAACCAAGTGGGTCTTTCAGAACAAGCAAGATCAAGATGGGATAGTAGTAAGGAACAAAGCAAGATTGGTATCTCAAGGGTACACACAAGTTGAAGGTCTTGATTTTGGAGAAACTTATGCCCCGGTTGCAAGATTAAAAGCAATTAAGATCTTGTTAGCCTATGCTTGTGCCCACAACATCAAGCTCTATCAAATGGATGTAAGTGCATTTCTCAATGGCTACATCAATGAAGAAGTCTATGTTGAGCAACCTCCCGGTTTTAAAGACGAGAAGAAGCCTAACCATGTGTACAAGTTGAAGAAGGCAGTATATGGTTTGAAGCAAGCACCTAGAGTATGGTATGAGAGATTGAGGGATTTCCTACTCTCTAAAGGGCTCATTATGGGAAAGGTTGACACCATTCTTTTCACCAAGAAGATAGGCAAGGACTTATTTATGTTGCAAATCTATGTTGATAACATCATATTTGCATCAACCAATCAAGACTATTGTGAAGAGTTTGGAAAAATGATGGCTAATGAGTTTGAGATGTCCATGATTGGAGAGCTTAGTTACTTCCTTGGTCTTCAAATCAAGAAATTAAAGAATGGTACATTTGTGAGTCAAGTCAAGTACATCAAACACATGCTCAAGAAGTTTGGAATGGATGATGCAAAGGCAATTAGTACACCACTGGAGACTAATGGAAACTTGGATAGTGACGCAAGTGGAAATATGGTGGATCAAAAGATGTATTGGTCAATGATTAAAAGCCTACTCTATGTGATTGCATCAAGGCCAGATGTGATGTTTAATGTATGCATGTGTACTAGATTTCAAGCCTCACCAAAAGAAAGTCATTCGAAGGAAATAAAGAGAATATTGAGGTACTTGAAGCATACACAAAATATTGGACTGTGGTATCTATTGAGGGTCACTAACATCAATTATAAACCATCAACATAACCTACATACGTGCTTAATTCCATCACCAAACATAGGTATAGGGTTTTAAACTAATAAATTTCATGAGTTTTAGTGAACCTGTGTTTTCAGCAGGCTTTATCTAGAAAACCGCTAAGGGGGACATATTCGTCAAAGGAAACGATAGAATTCCACCGCGAAACCAACTCTAGAAGACTCTAGAAGACTCCTGGAGGCAACCCTCCGAGGCAGACCCCGAGAGGCTGCTAGGTGCCGCCCGGCCCCCTGTGGGCCCTGTTGTCATCCCACTTCCAGAATATTCCTCCATCGCCTCCTAGGGTTGCATCTACACCGTTCCTTAAGTCGGTTTGATCTAAGTGCTCATATTTCACCCTCAGGGCTATATAAGCAGGCCCCTGTCCCCCTCCCTAGAGCCATCCTGAAACCCTAATTCATATTCTCTAGTTAGAATCAATTGAGAGGGGTCCCACGAAAGGATCAACCTCTCGAAGCCAGTTATCAAGAGAAGATTAGTCCTTATTAGGATCTAGTCTTTGTATAAAAATAGAGAGATAGTAAGGGAAGAGTTTGAAGGGAGTGTCGGCCTGTCGGTCCTACCTCTACGGCTCATATTTTGGTGGATCTAGGCTTCTCCAAGTCTACATCTGAGAAACCTCTGGTAATTGATTTCTATTTAAAGTAAGTTTTGTGCTCTTTTGTTCATGGATTCACAGTTCTTTTGAGTGCTCTAGTTCTTGCTAGCTGGATTAGAGTAGTAATTGTTAGCGTAAGGGTGGTGCTTAGGCTATCGGTTACCTGTGTTTGCTCCCTGTTTTCTGGTTGTGTGGTAGTAGTGGGTGGTGACAGCCCTGTAACATCCCAGTTTTTCCCAAAAACCCAAAAATCACAACTGAAAATTTTTTCGCAATTATGCCCATGATTGGTGAGTGTCATGTAGGAAAAACCCCTCTGTTTAGTTGCACAAGTAGCACCTACTTGTAGTTGAGCATTGGCATTCTAATAATTAACTTGTGAGTTGGCTCTTTTCGATTATTGTGTGTTAATAAAATCAACAACCTTGCTAAATAATTAATTAGATAACTAATTAATTAGCCTTGTGTGCCAACCCTTGGAAAGGACTCCAAAACCCTAGACCCCTAGTGGACCACCCCTAAGGGTGAATGCTTATTGGCACCTAAGCATTTACATATAGGGACCAAAGTATAGTTAGAAAATAGGATGGAGAAGTGGGAAATAGAAATAGGAAAAAGCCAATAGGGAGTTGGGATAAATGAGGAAGTCATTTTGGCCCATGGCCCAGCGCGCCTCGCCAGCCCAGCCCAGCCAACTCTGGCTGCTGCCCTCGCGCACATGGGCTAGCCAGCAGGCCAGCCGAGCTAGCCCAATGCCCGCTCACCTGCACGCGACGCATGGGCCGGCCCAAGGCCGCTCACCGTTTCCCCCGTGTGGCGACGAAGGAGTCCGCCGATCCCTTCTGCCCCACTGACGGGTGGGACCCAGTGGTCATCCCCCACCTCTGCTTTTCCTTTTCGCTACCCAGCTGTCGAAGTAGAGCACGGGGGCGGGGCGGACGCATCCGAGGCCGCCGCGCCTATCCACTTGGCCCGTACACGCCGTCGCGACGCGCCCAGAAGTGGAGGGGCCACCACGTCTCCAATCCAGCCGCGCCCGCTCCTCTCCGCAAAATTTTTGGACTCACCGTGCTGACGACAGGGGCGAGGCCCGCTCCGGTGACGTCGAGCAACGCTCTTTTGACCGGAGATCGGAAATCCGAACGCCTCGCTGCCGCTCCACGCCAAATCGCCGCAACCGCCGCAATCACCTGCCCGGCAACCCTAGCCATGGGCCGTCGATCGCCCTACGCATGTCCCTGAGCTGCATCCATGGCTGCATCCTTGGCTGCCTCCACCTATAAAGGAGGGGAGTGCCAGAGTCCTAGCCCTCCTACCTACCCCGCCACCACTTCGCGGTACCTCCACGCACGCGGCAAGCCAAGCAGAAGGGAGGGTCTGTTTGAGGAGAAGGGAAGGGGAGCGGAGGAGGAAGTCGCCACCGCCGGGGGAGCGCCGCTGTCGGAGCGGGAGACGGCGCCTCGGTCTACCACACCAACGCCACCATGGGCCTACCTGCCTACGACACCAGGTCACGGCCTCACGTCGCCCTGTGCTGCCATCTCCTCCTCACCGCCACCATGGTAAGCAGCCGACCATGCCACCCTTCCCCTGTTCGCCTCGCCATGGGCACGCCAACGCCACCTCGGTGTTCCCATACCAGGAGTAGCCTAGAGGGGGTTCTAAGCACCGCACCACACCCACTCATGGGCGCACACACTCGCACAGCCGCCACCTTGGCCTCACCTTTTGTAGGGGTCCTAGGACGCCGGTGACCCCCGGTGTGCACGCTCACGCCCTCGCCATGGCTGAGCCACCATGGGGAGTACCTGGACTGTTGCCCCGAGCCGATAGAGGCTAGGGTGACCCGGTGGAGAGCTCCACCTCACCGAGGAGCACGAGCTGCGCAGGGCGGGCTAGGTGAAGGAGCCCCGTTGCGTTTTCTAGATGGAGCCACGACATTGTCGGCGTACTGCCACCGTAGCCGCACCGCTCCGGCCATGGGAGGCCTCTTCCCCGTCAGAGCACCAAGGTGCCTCTTCCACCTCGGCGTAGACCTCCCGGGCCTCGGTAGAGCTGTAGGACAACCTTGGGTGCCCGCCAAACCGCGGAAACGCCATGGTGTACAAGCTCGCCGCCGGCGAGAGCCTCCCTGTGGAAGTAAAGGAGTTGGGAGAGAGAGTAAGAGCTGCTTGTGAACCTAGTCCACCGTGAACCGTGAGAAGAGGGGGATGAGCTGGACTTGTTCCACCATGAACCACGCTGTGGATCGTGGACCATCACCGCCGATCCACCGTGAGCTGAGCCCACACGATTCTGAGCCCAATTCAACTCCACCAGGGTGACGTGGCTTCACCATGGCACACCACGTGTCTGGGCCCCGGCCCAGTCGACCCATATCCAGGCCCTACCTCGGCCCGCCAAGCCCGGTCACGGCCCAGTCAAGTTGACCGTTGACTGGTCAACGTTGACCGGCCCCACCGGTCAACCTCACTGTTCATCGGGACCCCACATGTCATTCACTAAGCAGAACTAGACCAATCACAAGCTGCCACGTGTCAGCCTCTGTAAATTCAACCCCTTTATCTTTTTCAGAAAATGTTTTAACCTTTAAAAATTCATAATTAATTAATCGTAGCTCAGAAAAATGCCAAACTAGAGTCCAAATTTTTCTAAAAATGAGCTCTACGTCATAGGCCTATGCTTGAGTGTATTTGGATCTTTCGCTTTTCAGTTGCTTCTTTGTGCACCTCTATAGGAACCGCTAACGCGGCTATATATGTTACGTTTGGTAGACCCGGAGGAGCCACCGACTGAGGAGCTCGACTCCGACTACACCGACGACTTGGGTGACGACCTGCCAGGTGCCACGCCCCACCCACTCGTAGATCCTATTACGCATTGCAAATGATTAGAATTGCTAGTGCTTTATTTATCACTGCAAATAATGTTGATAGGTTGCATGGTAGTCACTGCTTTTGAGCCATTTACCTTGTTGCAACCTTACTCCTGCTCACCCTGCTGTTAGGCTAGACGCTGCTATATTACTTGTTACTTCTGCTTTACTCTTACTCGCATTATATCTGTGATGTGATGCTGGTGAGTGAGAGGCATTTGAGATAAGGCACGAGGTGACGTAAAACTGTTAATAACCTGATAATGAACCTGGGGGAGATCTTGGCGTGAGTCTTAGGTGTGTATGGTGAGGGTCGAGTCGACCGAGCAGGATCTACGACGAGTCGTGTGGACAAGTCTTGCCGGAGGATGCTACCTAGGCGTTCGCCATGTAAGGTGCCTGTGACGGGTACATGTGACAGGGAGAGGTCCCGGGGTGGAGTGTCTTCGTGGGATGAAGCCCTAGGATGGGAGATGCTGTGATGGCACGGGGTGCCGGGTGTTCCGTTGAGCGGAAAACGGTTTTCTCCTTGTGAAGATATCCTGCTTAGTCACCCTAAGGACTGATATGTCTGTGGACCGGGTCTTAGGAATCTTTGCACACCCACTCGCTTCTATGGGGAGGAGATGGACGTTCGACTTGCTAGTACGGTGCCACCACTATTGAGAGGTTAGCGGATAGTGTAGGGAGGTACGGGCACGAGGACCCACACCCTCCCAAGACAGCGTAGTACCCAGGGGCCAAGTACTACGTCTCACAGTCTCAGCGTGTCGGTGGTACTCCGACACGGCCCCAGTTTTGAGTGATAGGGTGGTACCGTTTCTAGTCGGAAGGCAGCCTGGAATCAGCTTAGACGAGGCATCGTCAAGGATAGCTATCTTGTGGGATGTGTAAACCTCTGCAGAGTTTCTAGTTGATCGATCGATACATATGCCGAACCTTTCGGCTATGGACCTTTCCTAAGTACAGCTTCACTTGACTAGTGAGAGGAGTCCTTCTACCTTCCCTGGGTTGCAGAGCAGTGTTCCGGCTGAGGCCGTTGAGACATGGACGAGAGGGAGTCGTCCATGCCGATGAGAGAGAGTGAGTTGAGATATGATGTGGTGATGAGATGTGTGATGGGATGGGATAACATGTGTGAACGAGATGGGTTAAAATTTGATAAACTTATATTATTAAAATATTGAATAATCGCATAGGAAACCACATCCAAAGATAGGTTTCTCTTCTCAACCCCAATTGCATCTAGTTCCACAAAGCAAATGCATCATAGGGTGGGCTATGCGTGGCCAGTACCAAGAGTACTGATAGATTTTTGGCAGGCTCGGAGCCCGAGTACGACGAGGAGGACGACTGGGAGGAGTAGGGGTTCGCCCTGCGCTCAAGCTTGGTGCGAGGAGTCCTAGTTTCCGCTGCTATCTTCAAGAAGCTGTTCCTGATGTTGTGTGTGAACATGTTTCGCCCTGCGTGGCAATGATAATAATTAATGTAAACCTTCTATTTGTACTCTGATATTCGTGTATGACTCTGTTAGTCGACTGAGATTTGGGTAATGGCATGAACTTGTTCATCTATTACACGTCGAATCTGTGGCATTCCCTTCGCGGAATGCAGGATCGTGTCAAGCCCCGTCTTTCCTTCGTAGTCCACACCAAATTGAGTAGGTTCTTAAATTAATAGGACCGTAGTCACGTTGGTAGAGTAATCTTTCAATAGTGCTTTACCATCTAGTGGCGTCCCAAAGTGAACATTAGAATCATAAGCCTTGCTTTGCATAGGGTCATAACTATAGGAATCATCTTTACTCATATCTTAACCTTGATTACTACCCCTGGATAAACTAGAGTTTAGATGACACACATGTTTTCCTATGGATTTGATACTTAGAATACTTCTGGGTGAAAACTACTTTGATACCTGTGCACTTGCAGATAGTTTATGTGTGCCTCCATAGGTGTCAACAAGTTTACTGGCGCCGTTACCGAGGAAATGGTTGCTGTGATTCGTCAAACCAGGTTTGTCCTTGTATTTTTTTATTTATTTCTAATCATGGATAATATCATGCATATCAATCAATTTGATGCTCCCATGGGTGCACACCTAGAGCCACTGGAATCATTGAAACCCATCCTTACACCTGGCTATGAGTTGCGTCTGAGTTTAATAAACTTGGTCCAGGAACAATCGTTCTCAGGAGAAGGTGATGAAAACCCATATACTCACCTACAAGAGTTTGAGCAAACTTGTGCATGCTTGCGTATCGCGGGCATGTCACATGAAACCTTGCAGTAGAAGCTATTTCCGTTCTCTTTGATGGGAAGAGCTAAACACTGGTATATGTGAACTGTAGGGAGTGTACAAGGAGATTGAGAAGCTCTATGCTCTAGCTTTGCTTTTTTTCTTTCCCATCTCTGGAGTGGTTAGCCTTCGAATAGAGGTTCTATCTTTTAAACAAAAAGAAAAAAGAATCTCTTGGTGTAGCATGGGCACATTTTAATGACCTAGTCAATTCTGTCCCCAACCTTGCCATTCAAGACCATATGCTTTTACAACACTTCTATGTGGGTCTTAGTGGGGAGACCACACAGTTTCTTGATTTAGCTTCTAGAGGTTCCTTCTTACATTGCTCTGCTAGTGAAGGGAAAAATATCCTTAGAAAAATCTTAGAAAACGCCCCCTACACCAGCATTTGTGACGATGGCCCAGAAGACGTAGTTGAGAAAACTCCTGAGAAAGAACCTTTGATAGTTGAGTCTGAACCTTTAGCTACACCACTTGAAGCCTCAACTGTACTCCAAATTCCTAAGCCACCAAAGGAGGAAGAAATTTCACCTTTACAAGACATGTCTGAATTCGAAGATGAGCTTTTCTTTGATTTTGGAAATACCTTGAATTATTCTGCAATAAGAAAATCTTCGGCAAAATTAGCACCTAACCAACATCTTCCTGACCCAACCGAAGAGAAGTTCCTTAAGAAGTCTGTGAAGGAGTTGACAACGATCATAAGCAATGAGTGGTTGGAAAAATCCAAGCTTTCTCTAGAAGTCATTCGTTTAGATTCTCCCTCTACTTCCATTCGTTGTCAGATTCATAAAACCTTGTTCGATGCCTTTTATAATCTGGTTGTAGGAGAAAATATTATGTCTAAATCTTTTGCACATACCCTTCTTGGAAATTTTCAATTAACTCTAGCAACCAAACTCTTAAAAAGTCTCTTTGGACAAATCCTTCCTAGTGATGGAATTTTTCACCTCATCCCTATCAAAGTAGACGAAACCAAGGTGTATCTTAGTTTCTATGTTTTTGATATTTGGGAGTTTGATCTTCTGATAGGGCATCCAATAGAGAGACTTCTTCATCAAGGAAGAAAGGGGAGTATAAAAGTAAGACTTGGGAAAAGCCTAAACCTTTCCATTTCCATCACTCGCTCAATACATGCTAAGACTAAGTTGAGTCCCGAGCAAATTCCAATGGAGGAGATTATGGCAGTTTCTCTCCTGGAAGCCTCCGACGAGAATTTCAAAGAAGTCACCCAGGATTTCATCCAAGATGAAGAAGAACCGTGAGATCGTTTCCCTCTAGATGGAACTCAAGAGCCACCAAAAACCCCCCATTGTTCTCAAACCCCTTCCTTCAGGTTTGAAATACGCTTTTCTAAACAATGATAGGGAGTGTTCTGTGATTATTAGTGATAAACTCTCTAAGGATGAGACACTCTAGCTCCTTGCTATTTTAGAAAAGCATCGCTCTACCTTCGGCTACTCGCTCGAAGACCTTAACGGGATAAGTCCTGCCCTTTGCGCCCATCGCATTCCCATAGATCCAACATATCCACCATCTAGGGAGCCCCAACGTAGGCTTAACAATGTGATGAGAGAAGTTGTTAAGAAAGAGGTTTTGAAACTTTTGCATGCAGGGATAATCTCTCCCGTGCCACATAGTGAGTGGGTAAGCCTGGTACAAGTTGTACCAAATAAAGGGGCATGACTGTAGTAAAAAACGAAAAAGATGAATTAATCCCACAACGAACAGTCACAGAATGGCGGATTTGTATTGATTACCGAAAGTTTAACAAGACAACAAAGAAAGATCACTTCCCGCTACCTTTCATCGATGAGATGTTGAAATGACTTGCAAAGCATACTTTCTTTTGTTTTCTTGATGGGTATTTTGGCTATCATCAAATCCCGATCCATCCTGATGACCAAAGCAAAACTACTTTTACTTGTTCCTATAGAACTTATGCTTATCGAAGATGTTTTTGGATTGTGCAACGCTCCAGCTTCGTTCCAAAGGTGCATGATGTCTATACTTTCTGATATGATAGAAGAAATCATGGAAGTTTTTATGGATGATTTTTCATGTTATCGAAAACTTTTGATGATTGCTTAGAAAATCTAGACAAAGTTTTGCAAAGATGTGAGGAAAAGCACTTAGTCCTTAATTGAAAAAATGTCATTTCATGGTTAGAGAAGTCATAGTTCTTGGACACTTGGTGTCTGAATGTGGGATTGAGGTAGACCGAGCTAAGATAGAAGCAATAGAACAACTACCTCCTCCTACAAATGTCGAAGGGGTAAGAAGTTTCCTTGGTCATGCGCGGTTCTATCACCACTTTATAAAAAACTTTTCTCATATTGCTAGACTCCTTACGAGTTTGCTAGCCAATGATGCTCCCTTTGAGTTTGATGATGAGTGTTTAGATGCTTTTTAAATCCTTAAGAAAGCACTCATCTCTACACCAATCATTCAACCTCCTGATTGGTCGCTGTCTTTTGAAATCATGTGTGATGCTAGTGATTATGCTGTGGGGGCAGTTTTGGGTCAAATAAAAGATAGAAAGCATCATGCAATTTCTTATGCTAGTAAAACTCTGTCAGGACCTCAACTTAATTATGCAACAACTGAGAAAGAGCTTCTGGCTGTTGCTTTTGCTATTGACAAGTTTAGATCTTACTTAGTAGGAGCCAAGTTATTGTTTACACTGATCATGCTGCTCTTAAGTATCTACTTACTAAGAAAGATGTTAAGTCACGGCTTATAAGATAGATCCTTTTGCTTCAAGAATTTAATTTAGAAATTAAAGATAAGAAAGGGATAGAAAATTTTGTAGCCGATCACTTGTCAAGAATGCAGTTCAAGAATCCATAGGAGCTGCCCATCAATGATTTTCTACGGGATGACATGCTCCTAAAGGTTGTAGGATCCGACCACTGGTATGCAAATATTGTTAATTTTATGGTTGCAGGTTATGTACCACCAGGGGAGAATAAGCGAAAGCTCATCTATGAAAGTCGCCTCCACCTATGGGATAAACCGTACCTTTACCGAGTCTGCTCCGATGGACTGCTTAGGAGGTGTGTTTCGGCTGAGGAAGCAACCAAGATCATTGAAAGATGCCACTTATCACTGTATGGAGGACATTATGGGGCATTCCACAATAATGCTAAGATCTGGCAGACACCAAAGACTTCATACGAAGGTGCATCCCGTGTCAGAAACATGGGAATATCAATGCAAGAGATGCCATGCCACTCACCACCAACCTCCAGTTAGAACTCTATGATGTCTGGGGAATCGACTATATGGGATCATTTCTAAAATCCTGATAGTGTGAATACATCTTGGTGGCAGTCGACTATGTCTTGAAATGGGTTGAAGCTTTATCATGTCGAGCTACAGATTCCAATAACACTAAGAGGATGTTTTTAGAGACCATCTTTCCACGCTTTAGAGTTCCACACATGGTAATAAGTGATGAAGGTCCTCACTTCATTGATAGAAGGTTTCGACACTTCTAATCTAATCATGGGGTCCGTCATAACATTGTGACACCATATCATCCTCAAATAAGCGGACAAGCAGAAAAGTCAAATAAGCAAATCAAGAACATTTTGCAAAAGACTGTCAATGAGATGGGGACAACATGGAAAGATAAGTTACATGGAGCACTATGGGCTTACAGAACAACCTATAAAACACCTCTTGGGATGTCACCATACCAGCTTGTCTACGGGAAGACATGTCACTTACCTGTCGAGTTGGAATTCAAAGCACATTGGGCCATAAAAAGGTGGAATATGGACTTTGAAGCAGCTGGAAAGAAGAGACAGATGCAACACTCTGAGCTAGAGGAATGGAGAGAAAAGGCATATCATAATGCAAAACTCTACAAGGAGAGAACAAAAAGGTGGCATGACAAAAGATTGAAAAAGAAGGAATTCAAACCAGGTGCCAAGGTGTTACTTTTCAACTCCAGAGTGAAATTGTTTGGACATGGAAAACTACGAAGCAAATGGGAAGGACCTTACAAGGTAATTAGCACATTGTCTCATGGGGTAGTTACACTTTAAAATGATGAATGTACGCTTTTCAAGGTAAATGGTCAACGTTTAAAAGTTTTCCATAACACACAATTGCCAGAAGAAGAATTGGATATAATTAACAATTTCAATTCAACTCTTCTTCTTTACTCTGTGAAAAATCCTTAAAAACCATGTTTACCTGCTAAAGTATTGCCAAGATCTTTCTAGTCTTTGTTGGTGCTTGTCTTTACATGTTGTTCATGCAAGGTAACATAATTCAAGTGTGGGGGAGATGATCATCCCAAGCAAAGCATCATTCAAGCAACCATGACAACAACCAGCTTGGGGGAGAAGGCATCTCCCGTGTATCTAGGTAAGTATCTCTTCCCTATTTATTTTATTGTTTTTAAGTTTGCTCTTTATATATGTTAAAAAACTGAAAACAAAATAAATAGTTATAGTCATTTATAGTAACAATGTGTAGAGTGTGTCTAGTTTGCTTTAATTTATTTTTAAGAGCTAATAAAATAAGAGGACTCAGAGTAATCTCTGAAATGGAAATGATGAATAGTTGCTCTATTGTAATTCCTTTCAAGTACCTAGTTTTCAGCCTTGAATTCTCCCGAGTTTTGGATAAGACTGTTTTGATATAAGAATTTATTTTGAACTTGAAACCTGTGGATAGCATATGCTTGATCTAAGTCTAGGTAATTGACAGATATGATATGAGAAGGTCTGAATGTTGTTTATCTTGTTCCTAGTGAAACTAAAGTTCTGGAGATTTGTCTTTTGAAAAACATAAAAATGCTACATGATGAGTTCCTGTATGACAAAGCTTGAATTCCCACCAGAGCCATACATATTATTAGGCTAGGAAAACTTCCACATATGTGCTACTCGCTTTTGCATTGAGTGTTATCAAGCTTTGTTGATACCTTATGAGAGGTTTGTCATGCTCTTAAAATTAAGATCACATACACACCACCCACATATTCCAGCTGCTCCTACACTAAGAGTACGTAAAAACATGCCTTTCATCTAGATCCACCCAAAAATGTTCTACTCCTACATTGGGGGTGAACACAAAAACATGTTAGGTTTTTCATCCACCAAATAAATGCTCCAAGTTCATGTTGATATATCTCTCAAAGTTTTGTTGCAGAAAAGAGACATGGGGCTATGCAAATGTTATTCATAAAAAAGAGAGTTGAGAAAAAATGGACAAGTGTCCAAGATATTAAAAACAATGGATACTTAGATGCCCACCTAAAAAAGAAGAAAAAATAAATAAGATAGCCCCTGCTCTCTTGCAAATGTTTCCAAGTTTCAAAAAAGAGATAAATTTTCAAGGAGTAAGGTAGAATTAGGTTAGCCACTATATATATCCACCATATATTCACACACATGCACATCTTGATTTGATTGTATGGCTTAACTCTATTTGGATCCATTATTTGACTTCACAATATATGCATTGCAAGTATGCCCTTGCTTTCTCCCTACCTATAAACTCCACATAAGCTTTACTTGTAGGGAAGGCATAACATCATTATTGCCATGGTGGGGATCCACAAATACCACACATATTGAGAGACTTGAGAGTGCCATACAATAGAATCTCTGAGTTTTTATAAAAAACTTCGGAACAATGGTGGAGCAAAGAACTTGAGACATAGTGCTTGACTTGATCGTTCTATCTTTTAATTGCTCAAGATCCAAGTGAAGGCTAAGAAGCCCCATAGTTGAAGGTAATATGGGTAAGTTTGAAAGTCATATTAGTTTATTCTAATCTGGAGAAGAATTTTTTTATTGAACGCATGTGTACTTTTGAGGCATGAAAATATTGTAGCAACTCCTGATCCATTTTTGTTCAAGTTTAGCTTTGCTTAGGGACTGGCAAAAGTTAAGCTTGGGGGAGCTTGTTGACGGTCACTAACATCAATTATAAACCGTCAACATAACCTGCATATGTGCTTAATTTCATCACCAAACATAGGTATAGGGGTTTAAACTAATAAATTCCATAAGTTTTGGTGGATATGTGTTTTCAGCAGGGTTTATCCAGAAAACCACCAAGAGGGGCCTATTCGTCAAAGGAAACAACAGAATTCCACCACGAAACCAACTCTAGAAGACTCCAGTAGGCAACCCCCCGAGGCAGACCCTGAGAGACTACCAGGTGGGCCGACCGACCCCACCATGGTGCCTCCCGACCCCCTGTGGGCCCCGTGGTCATCTCGCTTCTAGAATATTCCTACACCGCCTCTTAGGGTTGCATCTACACAGTTCCTTAAGTCAGTTTGATCCAAGGGCTCATATTTCACCCTCAGGGCTATATAAGCAGGCCCCTGCCCCCCTCCCTAAAGCCATCCTAAAACTCTAATTCATATTCTCTAGTCAGAATCAATTGAGAGGGGTCCCATGAAAGGATCAATCTCTCGAAGCCAGTTATCAAGAGAAGATTAGTCCTTATTAGGATCTAGTATTTGTATACAAATAGAGAGAGAGTAAGGGAAGAGTTTGAAGGGAGTGTTGGCCTATCGGTGCTACCTTTACGGCTTGTACTTTGGCGACTCTAGGCTTCTCCAAGTCTACATCTGAGAAACCTCTGGTAATTGATTTCTGTTTAAAGTCTCCAAGTCTACATCTAAGAAACCTCTAGTAATTGATTTCTATTTAAAGTAAGTTTTGTGCTCTTTTGTTCATGGATTTACAGTTCTTTTGAGTGCTCTTGTTCTTGCTAGATGGATTAGAGTAGTAATTGTTAGCGCAAGCATGGTGCTTAGGCTATCGGTTACCTGTGTTTGCTCCCTGCTTTCTAGTTGTGTGGTAGCAGCGGATGGTGACAGCCCCATCTATCATTTGTAGTCCACACCAAAATTGAGTAGGTTCTTAAATTAGTAGGACCGTAGTCACGTTGGTAGAGTAATCTTTCAACAGTGCTTTACCATCTAGTGGCGTCCCAATGTGAACGTTAGAATCATAAGCCTTGCTTTGCATAGGGTCATAACTATAGGAATCATCTCTACTCATATTTTAAACCTTAATTGCTATCCCTAGATAAACTAGAGTTTAGATAACACACACGTTTCCTTGTGGATTCGATACTTGGAATACTTCCTGGTGAAAACTACTTCTATACATGTGCGCTTGCGGATATTGTCTCTATGTGCCTCCACATGTGTCAATAGTATCCCAAAGGAGCAAGATTCAAATTAATTGGATATTCAGACTCCGATTATGCGGGATGCAAGGTAGAGAGGAAGAGCACTTCGGGTACATGTCAATTATTAGGAAGATCACTTATTTCTTGGTCATCAAAGAAGCAAAATAGTATAGCACTTTCAACTGTCGAAGCGGAATACATTTCGGACAGTAGTTGTTGTGCTCAATTACTTTGGATGAATGCTACTTTGAATAATTTTGGAATCAAGTTCAAGTAAGTGACATTGCTATGTGACAATGAAGTGCAATCAAGCTCACCAACAACCCGGTTCAATATTCTGGAACAAAGCACATAAATGTCTGTCATCATTTCATTAGAGATCACCAACAAAAAGGGGACATTTGCATTGAAGATGTGGGCACCAATGATCAACTTACCAATATCTTCACCAAACCACTTGATGAGAAGAGGTTTTGCAAGCTAAGGAATGAATTGAACATACTTGACTTCTCAAATATGTGTTGATGCACCCCCATTATACGACATGCCTCTCCTTCGAGCAAAGCAATGTAAAATTGATTGACATGTCATTCATCCTTTGCTAAGGACTTATTTAGTGCATCTAGTCATTCCTCATGTCTTATAGGCTCATTCATGAAAATCAAATGAATTTGATGCTTGTATGGTACCACTATTGCTTCTATGTTTGAAATGATCTAGTGGTAGCATATGACATGTTTGTGGGCTTGTGAGCCTAGTGTTTGATCTAGAAAATGAACTATAAGTGTTTGACTCAACATGATATAAGATAACCCTTATTTTGAGGTGTGAAGAAGCTTGGCATTGGATCAAACCGAGTTAACTTTCTTTAGCAAGTAATCTAGATTGAACCAAATTTGGGAAAATGATCCTTACTTAACATGGTCTCACACAACCTATCTAAAATTGTGCTCACCTTTTGTGGTCATCGATGACAAAGGGGAGAGAGATTCACAAAGATAGTAAGATTAGGGGAGAAATGCTAAAAGAAGAGGATCAATTAAAATTTGAAGCACAAGTAGGGGGAGCAAGCTCATAAACTTGTATGTTGCATTTGGATGTGCATTACATATGTTTGCCTGTATGGCACAAGTTTTTACATCCCCTATCCATGCTTGTGTGGTGTATGCTAGTTGTAGGTTTGAATGATGAAATGAAAAACTAGCATGCATAGGATAGCTAGACACTTGATTTGTTTTTCATAAGTGGTACTAGAGCCTTGCTTCTAATGCTGATCTCACAAGGTATCTAGTTTGTCTTTGTATTTCAGGTGGTATCTAGCAAACCATGGTGCAAAGGATGGTGTTCAAATGGAAACTCCGATTGGTATCACGCTTCAAAGGTCCATTCTTTACACCTTAGCATCATTTGGTAGTTATTACTCTCCCACACTTTCTATCTGTGCATATGTGCAAGCTTTCAAAAACCAAACTCTTAGCACATATGAAGGGGAAGCTAATGCTACCAATTCATATTTATGAAACTTGCCATATCCTTTACACATGGTAAAAAACTTGGGCAAGCAACATGAATCCAAAAAGATTTTATTGAATATCTTTGTGAAAAGGTTGTCATCAATTGCCAAAAAGGGGGAGATTGAAAGCCCTAATTTGGTTTTGGATAATTGATGAAACCCTAATGTACTAACCTTTGTCATGACTGAAATGCAAAGCTAGGTTAGTACACACCAAGTGATGGAGCTAGATGATGGTCATAGTGATGGAGGTAACCAAAAGATGATGATATGTGCTCCAACTTGAAAAAAAGAAAGAAAAAACAAAATGGGCTCAAGGCAAAGGTATATTTGAAAGGGTCATTTTGTTTTGCCACTCTAGACACCATAGAGGGTGTGAGTGGATTTAGGATAGATAACCATACTATAAAGAGGGGAAATCTTTAACTACAATGGTTATCTAGTGCCACTAAGTGTGAGACTCATTTGCAAATGCATTGCACTTAGTGACGTGGTGAGATGCATGAGAAAGCTGGTGAAAAAAAATATCTGTGAAAAGCTAACTTAAGTGTCAAATTTACTTTGGAATATTTTTGATGAAGTTAGCACTTGAAAAGGGCTTGTGCAACCTTGACCAGAATTTCTTGGTCACAAAATAGAATTGCTTGCCGAGGGTGCTTTGTTGAAAAGCTTGCGCATCTAGCAATTAACCGGCAATTCTTGCTGCTCAGCAAGAATTTCTTATTGAGGAATAGTGGACCACTGCATGCGTGTCAGAGAGAGAGAATGGCGTGAGAAAAAGAGTCTCAACAAGTAATTCTCTTGGCTCAACCAGAATTTCTTGGTGAGAAATAGTGTTCTCTGCATGTGTCAGACCGGAGAGAGAAGCACGTGAGAGGGAGGCGCTGCGCTATTGTGTAGCTTCGTTTCTCGTGCGCTAGTTGACCGTGAGCTAGAGAGCCTGTTGTGTGGGGCCGCCTGCTCTGCTACCCCGCGCGTCAGCTGCCTATGGTGGAGGGTGCGCCTGTCCACCAGAAAGAGAGGAGTGCTAGGAGGCCATGCAACTTCCTAGAAGGTTCGTGTGCGCGTGCTGGCACAGGAGACCGTTGTCGTCTGCTGCCTGTTGCCTGTGACTGTGAGAGAGCCGTTGTGTGCAGCTGGTCCAACCATTTACACCCGCTAGAGCCTTGCTAGTTGGGCTAGACCAGCTCGCGTGTGGGTAGCCTAGCTAGCTAGGGAGGATAAGGCAGTGCCTTCCCCTTCCTTTCCTCTCTCTCACTCATTTCTTCTCCTTCCTTGCAACTCTGAGATCCAAAACGAGAAGAACAAGCTCTTCTCTCCTCCTCTCTCACTCCCAAGCTTTGTGCTCCATTCAAGTGAGGGATCGAGCTCTAGTGATTGATCTTGAGAGCTTCAAGAGCATCTCCTCTCCTCCAAAGCTTAGTGCTCATTTGAGAGGATTTGGGGAAACCCTAGTGTGTGCATTTGAGGTTGCATATTTGGTGGCACTAGGTGGTAATTGCAATTGTGGATTTCTTGTTACTCTTGGTGATTGCCATCACCTAGACGATTGGTGATTTGGTGATTGGTGAGGGGATTTGGTGATTGTGTCCGCCCTCAATCAAGGATTATATTTGTGAGGGGTTCTTGACCTTTTCCCTGCGGGAGATCATAAAAGGTACTCTAGTGGATTGCTCATGTCATTGAGTTACCTCACTTGTGGGTAGGTTCTTGCGACGCCCTTGTGGTTGGGCTAGGTTTGTGAAACACCTATTAGCCGCGCGAACCACCAAGTGTTGGTCGACATAACGGGGACTAGCGTGCCGGCAAGTACGTAAACCTCGGGAGAAAAATCGTGTATCATCTTGTGATTGGATTTCACCCGATGATTGATTGGCTTCACATTGTGATTGGTTCATTCCTCGATACGACGGTATAATCACCCTACTCACTCCTTTACATTATTACAAACTAGCTGTGTAGCAAGCTCTTTAGTGTAGCTAGTTTTGAGAGCTTGCTTGCTAGTTTAGTATCACCTAGTGGGGCTCTTTAGTGTAGTCTCTTTGAGAGCTCTTTGTGAGTAGCAACTTAGCCTCTTGTGTGCCTAGTGATTATAGCAATTAGAATTGTTAGGATTGGTGGCCTACAACCCTTGTAGAGCTAGAACAAAATTGCATTTTGCCATTTAGGTGTCTAACACTTGGCTCTAGTGTTTTTGTAGTTTTTTATAGGCTATTCACCCCTCTCTAGCCATTTAGGACCTTTCAGCCTCTACCTTGGGCACATGAATGGAGAGGACTAGGTCATCATGACCTCTAGCCATTACCTCCTCTTAACATGTGTTGATCTAATGGCGCACGGTGGAATATGTAACATGGCGATCACCCTGAGTAGTGGCTAGCCAGCAATAGTAGGTGTCTTCAAGCAGTGTCCATGTGAGAAATTAGGGGCATGGTTGGACCACTACTCATCCTAGAAGGGAAATCACTTCAAGATGGATCGAGTACAAAGATCTTTAAGTCTATGTTCTTTCGTTTGATAGCAAATACAGAAGTGGCAAAGCGTTTAGTTTGCTATTGTTCGAGTTGACCTCCGACATCCGTCGCAGCTGGTCCTCAAATTTAATGTTGGCAAACGTGGTGTCAGTTTCTTGAGTCCGGTGAAGCTCCTTCTACATCTACGACTCAAGATACCAAATCCTCAAAGACACAATCCGATTAGACAGATGAGGGGAGTACCAGCTGGACCATCAGAGTGGAACAATGAGGATCCCCGATGTCTTTATCGTGGCCACATCTCTCGAGACCCAGCTCCCCCGATGGAGACATCACCTATATTTGCATCGGTAGAAGTACGGTTCTCTTCTAGCCAGACCAAGGTGTTGTGCTGTCATCATGCTCTTTGGTTCAAGTTATTGTGTTGCCTCTTTTGTTGTAACCATAGAGTTACAAGTTAGTCCTTGGGATGGAAATTCCTAAAAGTTTGTACTTTGCTATTAATGCTTAATATATTTGAATTCTTGTCAAAAAAATGATAAGAAAGGTAACTCACTCTTCCTCATTGCTCGTTAATTAGCCAGCTCACTATACAGTGTACACCTCGTCGTGGAGGCAACTAGACCACTGGTGGGCTTCGGCCTAGCTAACAAGCCACGTAGGCGGCCCATCATAAAGTGAAATTCACGAGGGGCCCAACACCAAGGGGTGCCGTGGCCGTGTGAGTCTCGCCGCGCCTGCCGCCTCCACGCAGCTCCTCTCTCTTCCTGGTCCAGGGGCCTCCACGCCTTCCCTTTCCATGGCGTCCAGGGATCTCCGGCGCCTGCTCGACGGCGTCGCTCTCGTCGCGCGCGAGGCCACGCGGGGCACCTCCCCGCGCGACGTCCTCAGGTCCGCGCTCCTTGCCGCCACAGACCTCGCCGGCCTCACCAGAGGCACCCCGCGCCGCCCGCCGCCCCCTCCAGGGGCAAGGCCGCTGCCCGCCACCGAATCCTCCCGCCCCTCCTCTGTCGTGTACTTCTCTCACGACGACGCCACGACGACGCCGCAAGATCGTGCACTGGAGCGGCCCCCGCCCCCGCCGGTGCAAGATGCCCCGCACCCTGCGCGGACGCAGGAGACCGTCGGAACTGGTACAACCGCCGCCGTCGCAGCTGAACCTGCTGCCGTCGCGGTGGACAGGCCCGAACCCGCGGCGCCTCCTCCTGAGCCCTCGCCTTTGCCCCAACAGGCGCCCCCGTTGCCCTCAGCGGCGCCTGGGGAGAAGAGGCGGCGGCTGCGGGAACGGAAGGTTCCATCCACGCCCTTCACCAGAGCACTCGGGTAAGCTATCGATCTCATATCCGTCTCAACTGAAATTTAAAATAATGCACGTTTGTTTCACTTTGAGTCTATGCTCCATCTGAATGAATTGGAGAGATGATGAATGAATTGTGTTGTTTTTTGGTGATGCGCTGGAAAATTAAGGTTTGCAGGGCTGGGCGCCGGGCTAGCGTGGGGCACTCTTCAGGAGTCGGCACGCCGGGTGATGTATGGCACGCCGGTGGACACAGAGGGCAAGCAGTCAGCGCTCTCCCCATTCTTATCTGATCAGAATGCCGAGCGTGTTGCACTCGCGCTCTGCAGGATGCGGGGAGCAGCGCTCAAGGTGGGGCAGATGCTGAGCATCCAGGACGAATCCCTTGTACCTCCACCGGTAGTATCTCGATTCTGATGCCACAGTTTTGGTCCATCCTTTTGTTTGATGCTTCATTTGCCATAACCTTGTGATGTCCAAGTGTATTCTAATTGATCTTTGGCCAACTTAATGTAGGTGTTGGCAGCTCTTGATATTGTTCGTCAAGGTGCTGATGTTATGCCAAGGAAGCAGCTAAATTCAGTCCTTGATGCTGAGCTTGGTCCTGACTGGTCCTCCAAGTTAAGGAGTTTTGACTATGAACCGCTAGCTGCAGCTAGCATCGGGCAGGTTGGTTCAGCAGAGAAAGTTGCCCTATGTATGCTAAAAGGTTCACCAATTGTGAAATTTGAGCATTCACCTCAGCACTCTATTATACTAACTCCATCCAAAATTATAAGACGTGTTGGCATTTAATACATAGATTTTGCTATGCATCTAGATATACATTTATGTCTAGATACATAGTAAAATCATTGCATCTAGAAAAGCCAAAACGTCTTATAATTTGAAATAGAGAAACACTAAATATGTGCTGGGTTCTGCTCTCACTGTTAAGCCATATCCTTTGCTTATATATCATTTCTTTTTAATTTCAACCAGGTCCATCGAGCGGTTTTGAAGGATGGATCAGATGTTGTCATGAAAATACAATACCCTGGGGTTGCAGATAGTATAGAAAGTGATATTGAAAATGTTAGGCTACTTCTAACTTACACAAATCTCATTCCTAAAGGTCTTTTTCTTGATAGAGCTATGAAGGTAAATATTTTTCTTCATTAACTTGATAGAAATATGGATTATTCTTTTCTTTTTTTCCTCATCCTATTTCTGCATGCTGTCTTTTGCTTTTTTATTCTTTCTGTCAAAATTATAATTGTTGTGCAAACATAGACTAGATTTTACTGTGAAGTGCTGCACATATGAGTATGTTAAGCTCTTTTCTGTATGACATGAAGTCATGAACAATGGTTGGTCTTTACTTAATATACAAATGAAAAGAAAAACCAAAAAGATTTATGGAATTTTCAATAGTCACATCAAGCAAGTTGCTGTCTTTACTATCTCTGCTCATAAATTTTGCTATGCATCTAGATATACATTTATGTCTAGATACATAGTAAAATCATTGCATCTAGAAAAGCCAAAACGTCTTATAATTTGAAATAGAGAAACACTAAATATGTGCTGGGTTCTGCTCTCACTGTTAAGCCATATCCTTTGCTTATATATCATTTCTTTTTAATTTCAACCAGGTCCATCGAGCGGTTTTGAAGGATGGATCAGATGTTGTCATGAAAATACAATACCCTGGGGTTGCAGATAGTATAGAAAGTGATATTGAAAATGTTAGGCTACTTCTAACTTACACAAATCTCATTCCTAAAGGTCTTTTTCTTGATAGAGCTATGAAGGTAAATATTTTTCTTCATTAACTTGATAGAAATATGGATTATTCTTTTCTTTTTTTCCTCATCCTATTTCTGCATGCTGTCTTTTGCTTTTTTATTCTTTCTGTCAAAATTATAATTGTTGTGCAAACATAGACTAGATTTTACTGTGAAGTGCTGCACATATGAGTATGTTAAGCTCTTTTCTGTATGACATGAAGTCATGAACAATGGTTGGTCTTTACTTAATATACAAATGAAAAGAAAAACCAAAAAGATTTATGGAATTTTCAATAGTCACATCAAGCAAGTTGCTGTCTTTACTATCTCTGCTCATAAATTTTATAATCTTTTAACACCACACATTGATATTTTCTGTGTTTTTCTTATATTCTGGTAACAGAGTAAAAAGCACTTTGATGCACATTTATAAACATAAAGAAATAAGCTCTTTGATATTCATGTTATACAATTCAGGTGGCAAAGCAGGAGCTGGCACGGGAGTGTGATTATGTCCTAGAAGCAAGTAACCAGAAACGTTACAAAGAATTGCTATGTGATAGTGATGGCTATTATGTCCCAAAGGTCATTGATCAATTGTCTAGCAAGAAAGTGCTGACCTCAGAGTTTGTTCCAGGTATTTCTACTTCTTTTGAGCAATAATGCTATGATTTTTTTGCCTTGTATTTATTGTTTGATGTTACCAGTTAATAACGATGGCAATTTGCTGAGCTCTGCTCAACTGTTAATTGTAATAATCCCAGAAATTTGCATGGGATCCTTGTGAATGTGGCTTATCCATTTCAACCTCCTTGTGTAAACATTGAGCATGAGTGTGTGTGTGTGAATTTTCCTACCTCTTCCATTGCCAACACTAACTGTACAACCAAAGAGAGAGATGAGGATGTTTGTTATGGAGTTTATGAAGCCTGGATTATTTTGCAGTATGGATTCAAACATATATTTGTTGCTGTACTTTGTAATTCATAGTAGCTGTTTTTTCATGAATTGAATCAGTGTATGTTTACTGGAGATCCTAACAGCTTCGTCTACTTGCTGGTTCAGGGGTTCCTATCGATAAGGTGGCTCAGTTAAGCCAGGAAACCCGCAATTATGTTGGTTGTAAACTGCTTGAGCTTACAATAAAGGAGTTGTTTGTCTTCAGATTCATGCAGGCATGTGCCAGCTCTCATCTCCCATTTGTTAAATTCCTAAATAACTAGTAGTTAGAGTTGTCTGGTTGCATAATTAGTGTCGTGGTAACATTTCATCAATTTATAATTTGTGGTGCTCATTGTCAACACTGAAAACCTTTGATTTAAACTGCTCTTTTATGCTGATCTTTAATTACTACTACTTTGGTGCAGACTGATCCAAATTGGAGTAATTTTCTGTACGATGATGCTACAAGGAAATTCAATCTGATTGACTTTGGAGCAGCCCGTGATTTTCCAAAACACTTTGTAGATGATTATCTACGAATGGTATGAAATGACAATTAGTGCACATTTCAATTGTCTCAGAGTCCATTATCAGAATTTTTCCAAAACACTCTGTAGATGGTTGGTATCTGATTTGTTCTATTGTTTCTCAGGTAGTTGCCTGTGCAAATAGAGATCGGACCGGTGTCTTAGAGATGTCTCGCAGACTCGGATTCCTAACTGGTGAGGAGCCAGAAGTTATGCTGGATGCTCATGTCCAAGCAGCCTTCATTGTTGGTGTGCCATTCTCAAAGTCAGGCGGTCACGATTTTCGAGCGAATAATATCACACATAGTGTTTCCAATCTGGGGGCTACCATGTTGAAGCACAGGCTGACCCCACCGCCGGATGAAGTGTACAGCCTCCATAGAAAGCTGTCAGGTGCATTCCTTGCCTGCATCAAGATTGGGGCAGTTGTACCCTGCAGAGAGATCCTGTTCCAAGTTTACGAGCAATATAATTTCAGTGACGACCATTCAGATGTAGCATCTAGTGCTGGATTGTAGCGTCAAAGAAATCTTCATTTTTTATGTCTTTTGTAACTGAAATAGTTCCTTGTCCGCCGCAGCTCATTTTTCCGAGAGCTTGGCAGTAACCTCTCATTCATAATTGGTGTCAAAAGAATGTAAAAGACCTTATTCTGGGTTTGGATAGTCTATAGTGATGGTATTATTTGCACAGTTTCGTTGTGGAGGAATAAAGAAATTGGAACAAAGTTTCTCTTTTGTTGAGTATTTTTAACAGAGTTTGTGCTTTGATTGTGTTTTATAATATGATCAGTCACAGAAAATAGTGTCGAAGGCATCGACCATGTAAAAACCTATTACAAGCAGTGGTACTACGTTTCTTGACCTCATTTTTCCACCTCGTTGATCTGGAAACTTTGTGACTATGTTTATAATTCCTGAGAAATTGGTTGGTGAAAATACTTGCAGAGGCGATGAGTTCACTCGCACACTGTGTGTCTGAGCCTTCACGAACATGAACATTGACGACCTTAATGTATTTGTTTTCATGTGATAATATAAAATAAATATAATTGATAGGTAGACCAAACACATGTTGTGGCTGTAGTTTAGTGGTAAGAATTCCACGTTGTGGCCGTGGAGACCTGGGCTCGAATCCCAGCAGCCACAAGTTACATTTTTTATTTAATTTATTTTGTCTTAGGAAACCCAACGCGCTTGGCTAGACCGCTAGATGGCTCATTTCTCTATTTTTTTTGGTTTTATATGTTTTGCAGAGTTGCTGTTTACTATTTTAGCCACTTCTTACATAAGTACTTCCAATTTTTTTTTGAACTTTAAGTACTTCCATTCCAGTTAACCTAGTATGGATCTCAGGAGGTTGCCTATGCAGCAAATATCTTATTCTGATTTTCTCGAGGCAACATTCTGCACTTAATAATTTATATATTGTATATGTGTGCTTGTGTTAGAGAGAGAGATTGTGTGCACATTTGTTACCGGCGAAAATGACACTCCAAACGACTGGTATAGAAGCATATATAGTTTACAGCGTTGGCGACTTGTTCAGGGCATCTTTCTGTATTACTGACTAGATACTTCTTTTAAAGTTTCCACGTTAATCTTTATGATATGCGATATAAAAATAGATAAAATTAGAAGTTCTAAAAGAAATATAATTGTCACCATCGATGTACATAGATTTTACAAGTTCTAAAAAATATAATTCTAGACATCAATTTATGTTCAATTATTAACGTCAATAATGTCCATTGGATCTAATTGTTTTCAAATTGCCATCTCAGCCATAAAAGAATAAAAAAATCGATACATTTTTTTATATATGTCACCAAGAAAACTCATATGTCACCGGTATGCATATGACAAAAATAGTGATTCACAGTGGCAGATAATAAGATGTAGATATTGGTCAAGAATAAAAACTACAACAAAAGCTAGTGTTTCAATTTAATAATATGTGGAAAAGAAATTTCTTATAAATTGCCACAGACAGGGGCAACAACAGTTGACATAGCCAAAGCTAATGTTTCAGTTAAGCACATGTTGGGCATGTATGGAGGTAGGATAGAAGAAGAAAATTTATGCATGAGGATGAAAAACCATCGGTACCTGATTATCGAAGTCTAATGCAACTGGATAAAAATCATCATAGAGTCTCTATTATTTAGGTGTTATATTTTGAAATGAACAAATGCGAAATAGTCATATGATTGTTGTGGCTTCTAGAGATTTATGTGCGATCTTCTAATGTTTATATATCTTTTATAAGATATATTGCTAGTTGTTTGTGCACATATATAAGCATGGATTGATAGACTAACATTTACTAGTAGTAGCTAGGCGACAATAATGCGTGCGTAGCGCTAGCGAGCTGTGCACCATACATGATATTTGCTAGGCGACAATGTGTGCGTAGCGCTAGCGAGTTGTCTCTCTGTTGTACATGCCCTGATACATAGCGAAATGGCCGGGCAGGCGGCTAGTGAGAGGTCGAAAATCGTAGAGTTGTCATTTAGCCTTTTTGACTTTGAATGATACTGGTGAGACGGTGATGAGTGGGTCGTCGAAATCTATGGTTGCCGGATCGAGCACCACACCACGAAGCGATGTGCCAAGACCGCCAGCATGCATGCCCGCGTCTTTGATTGATTGATTCCCTGGACCGATTAAACGAGTCAGCTGGCGAATTAAATTTGGCGATCGATCGATAATCTGGAAATCATTATATATATATATATATATATATATATATATATATATATATATATATATATATATATATATATATATATATATATATATATATATATATATATATGTCAACATACACCATCAAATCAAACGAGATATTTGCGAATCTATTATTATCATACTATAATTAATATGTTGTGCATGCATTACCTAGCTTGCTAGTTGAGGACACTGAACACACACCGACGCAGTATATATATTCTCACACATGCATGATGGAAGCTAATTAAGCACGCAATATTTAGCTCAACTAGCTAGTTTAATTACTCGTCGTACCTGTCAAAAAAAAATTACTCGTCGCGGATTTCTTGGCTGTCGTAGCGCAGCTAGCGTGCTATGATATATATGCTGCCTAGCTGTGGCTAGATATATATGCTGCTAGGTGCGTCATCCCCTTGCTATGCGCGCGTTAAATACGTAACATATATAAAGGCTTGCTGCTGGCTTAAGCTCCTTGGATACATAACATCGGCTTCGTTCTGCTTTCTTTATGCGCGCTCGATCAGTCGTCTTCTCAGGTAATAAGCCAGCCAGCCGGCCGGCCTTTCCGAATTCCGATTGGCATCAGAGACGACGAGGAGAGGGTCGATGGGGGCTGTTGCCAAACCCTGCAACAGGCGGCTTCTTCTCCTCGCCGTTGCTGTACTCGTCGTCCTCGTCGGAAGTTGCTGCTGCGCCGACGCCGAGGCGGCCGCCGCTGCAGACTACGAGCAGGAGCAGCTGAGCAGCAAAAGTAAGGCTGGTGGCAGCCGGAGGAGCAGGAGGAGCAGGAGGCGGGCCGTGGCGGCCGACGCGGTGACGCCCGCCGCGCCCCTCATGGTGCCCATCACCATCCTCAAGTCCGCCGTCGACTCGGGAGCCGGTATGCATGCATGCTTCTCCTTCAATTCCTTCCTTCTCACTTTTCTCTCAGTCATATGGTACGTCTTATGGACAGTACAATATATAGCTAAACGATCTGCTAGCTAGCTAGAGGTCGTTAATTGGTTTGTTCATGTATAGTCGTAGTAGTATATCACAGTTGCGACTTGCGATCGATCTCCTTTTGTCGAGTCGTGGCGGCGGATTAATTTGTTCACGGTCTCACGGAACACCACAGCATGCACGAGATGGATACAGAGGACTTTAGCTGGCTTTTGCTGCACTGGCTGCTGTCCGTATAAGCCGCATGCATATGCATGAATCCGTGACCAGGATCGGTGATCCGTCACTGGCATGCATGCGATGCGCCGGCCGCCGGGCCGTGTGTCGCCATGCGCGCACGGTGCATGCAATGGGTGGATCGTCGGTCCCTGCCTGCCATTTCGGTAGTGCGGTCGGCGCGGCGCGTGGACGATATGATACGGCCGGTCGCGCGTGTGCTTCCAAAAAAGGCGTGGCGTTGCACGGCTGGTACACTACCCATATATATGTCACGAGCTAAATATGTACTGCTGGTACCACTGCCTACATTTGGCCGGCTGCTCCTATATATCGATCCGTAGCTTTCACGGCGCTTGTGTTCTCATCACTAGCTTGGTGAGCACTGATCGAGCAGAACAACGTTGCCGCACCCTGCATGTAAACGAAATGCGAGCCTTGACCCGCAGAACCACCAGGCCCCGATGTCAGCAATGAAAGCCTATCTTAATTTGTCCACTTCTCCTATCTCTATCTTCATTTGTCCCCTTCTGCTATATCTTTTTTTTTTACTATCGTACTGTTCAGAGAACATGTAATTTTGTTATTGTTGGTTGTACAAAAAAAACTTATGAATTGTATATGTGAGTTGTCTTTTAAATTGTATTATTAGTTGATTGTATAATATTATATTGTCTGGAAAAGTTCCTAAAATTTCAGAAATATGGAACATAGCAATTCTCTAATTTATCCCTATCCGTTGGCCAAACTTGAGTTGGTGCGCTGAAACAAGAGCCACCAGAGAACACGACCATCGGTGACGAAGCTAGGGGCCGTTAGCAGGGGCTAGGGGCCCATGCTCCATGAACATGCATATGTAAATGTTTTAGCTAATTCTGCTAAAAAAAGTTAATTAATAAAGTTACTCTAGTAGAGAAAAGATGATTTAATTTGGCCTGGCCGCCTGCAACTAATTGGTCACCTTCAAAAATATAATCCTACCTCCGTCCTTGACAAGCATATTTCAATAGCCAACACTTGTTTTTATCTTTCTCCTTTTTTTTTTGGTCATCTTCAAACAAGCGCCATGTTTTCCGCTACTACTTGCTGGGAGTAAGTAACAACTAACAAGTAACGGTGTGTGCTATGATCTGTGGGTGCAGTGTGCATGGACGGAACGCCGCCTGCTTACCACCTGCACCCTGGCTCCGGGGCAGGGAACAATAGCTGGATCGTCAACCTGGAGGTCAGTCATCATCTCGGTTAAACTCAGATTATTATTTCACTAGCTGCCATGCATGCATTCTGATTGATCGATTCCTGCTGATTGGCTGATTGCTCATCAACTACTACATGATATGTATATTGTGGTAGGGCGGCGGTTGGTGCAACAACGTTCGGGCGTGCCAGTTCCGCAAGGCCAGCCGCCGCGGCTCGTCGGACCTCATGGAGAAGGAGATCCCCTTCGGCGGCATCATGAGCAGCAGCCCTGTCGACAACCCTGGTCCGTCCCGTCCCTAGCCTCGTCGTCGTCTTAACTTGAACCCCTCTCTCACATGCTGCACATCATCATTTACATACAGATTTTTACAACTGGAACCGGGTGAAGATCCGCTACTGCGACGGCGCGTCCTTCGCCGGCGAAGGCTTCGACAAGGCACGTACAACGCATGCATCCTGCTTCCTTTCTGTTGCAGTAGTTGTTACAATTCCAATTTACAGATCGATAGTATCACACATTATATATTTAGTTGTGGGAGTAACAGATCGATTTGGTCAAACGATCGATCGATTGACCTCACATGAGACTGCTGCAGGAGAACGGGTTTTACTTCCGCGGGCAGCGCATCTGGGACGCCACGGTCCGGCACCTCCTCTCCATCGGGATGGCCTCCGCAGACCAGGTGCTGCTCACCGGCTGCTCCGCCGGCGGCCTGGCCGTCATACTGCACTGCGACCAGTTCCAGGCCTTCTTCCCTCGGTCGTCCAACGCCGGCGCCGGCACCACCACCGTCAAGTGCCTCGCCGACGCCGGCCTCTTCCTCGACGCGTACGTGCCGGTGCCGCAGTGCCACCGTACCAACTAATTGACGAACCTTTTGTTAACAGAAATTGTTGCTCCATCTGTTGGTGCTTCGTTCATGCATCTTGACTTGAGCAGTGCATATATGCTTGCAGCTCCGATGTCTCCGGCGGGCGCAGCCTGCGGTCCTACTACTCCGACATCGTGGCCATGCAGGGCGTGGGTCCCAACCTGCCGCCGGCCTGCACCGCCCGTTTGGACACCACCTCGGTGCGTCGCGTTGTTGCTCCTTGTTCCTTCTACTTCCAGTACCAAAATGCCAGTTAGTTGTACGTGCTGACAGAATGGAACTGAACCACCCGCTCGCGCTCGTGCATGGCAATGGCAATGCAGTGCTTCTTCCCCCAGAACGTAATCGATGGCATCAGCACCCCCATCTTCCTGCTAAACGCAGCATACGACGCCTGGCAGGTAACTAGTAAAGTAACTAATTTGCCAGCTTCCAAAGATTGTAAATTTTGTAATGGAGCTATCAATGGCCGCACGATCAGATACAGGAGAGCCTGGCACCTAGCGGAGCTGACCCCAGCGGAGCCTGGCGAGCCTGCAAGTCCAACCACTCTGCCTGCGACGCATCCCAGATGAAATTCCTTCAAGGTTACTAATTCAATCAATACACATTCATAATCACCCAAGGCCCTGAGGGAGGGCCAAACAATGTTCCCAAGGTTTATTTCTACGTACACTGGATCGATCAATTGCATGCAGATTTCAGAGACCAGATGGTAGCATCCGTGAACGACTTCGCCGGCTCCAGGAGCAACGGGCTCTTCATCAACTCCTGCTTCGCGCACTGCCAGTCCGAGCTGCCGGCGACATGGAGCGACGCGGCAGGTGGTGCCTCCCCGGCCATTCAAAGCAGGGTAACCATGCCACCACCCACCGTTCATGCCATACATATAGATATATACATACATATAAAAGCGAAAGTTTGAGCCTGCTGTTTGCGCATGCATGCAGGGGATTGCCAAGTCAGTGGGCGACTGGTACTTTGGTCGAGCCCAAGTGAAGGCGATCGACTGCCCCTACCCCTGCGACCGAACATGCCGCAACATCATATGATGACAACATCCTGCTGTTTTCTGCTGTGTGTATGTCCTCAAGAGTTACTCCCTCCGTCCTAGAATAGATGACGTTATAGATACGTGCTGGTCAAACTTTTTCAATTTTAACTAGATTTATAGAAAATACGTGCAACATTTATATCTCCAAATAAATTTATTATGATAGTATACTCAACAATCTATCTAATGATATTAATTATGTATTATAAATATTATTATTCTTTTATATATAATTGGTCAAAGTTTAAAAAAGTTGACTTCCCAGGAAGCGAGAATGACTTCTGTTTTGGGACAGAGTGAGTACGTTTATGTTGTACATCACATCAATTCAATTTGTGAACACAGACAAAACAAATGAGTGTGCAACCATTATTAAGATTAATTGAACGATAACAATACAAGAAAGAGTAAAAAATGAACTGAATGTTCTTAGACTCCATTGGAGATTGTAAGTGACGGTTAAACTTGTTATTAAGTGATCCATACGTCCCCCAAAAACCTAAGGGCCTGTTTATATTCTCTGGTCTAAACTTTAGTTGGCTAAAGTTGAGAAGGAAAACTTTAGACCACTTGCTGAGCCTCCCAGATAGAGTTAGCATGTTCTGCAGGACTAGTGCACTCATTTGTGAAACAGAGAAAGCAGATGAGCTTCTGTACTGTTTGTCTCGCATGGTGTACTGATGGCCTCCAAGTTTATCAAGATCTGATGATCCATTGCAAATTTTGGTAGCGGTAATGTGTTAGATGAGCGTGTGTACTGTTTGTACGGAATGCAGCACCGGATAAACCAGCCAATAGTAGCAATGTATTGTGCAACACTAAAGCTTTGTTTGGCTGCACACAAATCCACCTCGATCCACATGGTTTGGGACTCCCAAACCATGTGAATTGAGGTGGATTTGTGTGCAACTAAACAAGCCCTAACCGGTCTAACTGCAATGACTTCTTCGGTGCACCATCACCACCAGAGAGTTCCGGTGCGTGTTAGATCGTAGTGTGCACATAAAACACCCTCACTAAACTGACCATATATATGGTGCATCTCTGGTGCCACACTGGAGAGTACTGGTGTGCACTGATAGGTAAGGGTTAGCTCTTCTGTACTGAACTAAAACTCCGGCGAGCCAACAGAGAATTTTGGTGCATGTAAGATCCAATTGTGCAAAAAAACATCTTCTTTGGACTGAAACTCTAGTGCATCTCTCTGGTGCACCATAGAGTTCCAATGCCCCCTTTTTGAACTGTTTTGTGTTCATGCACTGTTTCGAAACTCCGGTGCACCATCGGAAATTTGGGATCAACGTTCAACGAAGCATAGGTCAGGCACTGTTGGGTAACTCCGGTGGTGTGCACCACCAAAGAGTCCCTGTGACCTTAAGCCTTTTTCAAACACGCCAACTCCATATGCTCTCCCATGGGATGATTAACACCTTTAAGCCTTAGCATATTTCACATGTTTCAAAGGTTTGTCACCTGATTTATATGCAATGCAAAGATTGACCTCACAAGTGCCACTAGATAACCATAGAGCAATCGAATTTTTTCCTCTTAACACAACTATCTATCCTATCAATCTGGTCATATTTCATCCTCTAATCATCTCATGGTGACAGGTAAAACACAAATTCTATTTTATACCTTTGCCTTGAGCCCTTCACAATCCATACATGCCATCTTCCTCCATGGCATCCATGTTTGCTCAAGCACCCATGTGGACCAACTCATTTAACCATCATATCTTCACATCAAATGTTAGTCCACAAATATTATCATTAATTACCAAAACCCAAATTGGGCCTAGATGCTTTCATCTTGGGAGTCAAGATGTGGAATTTCAACATAAATCTCTTGAGGTTTAGTAGATGTGCGGAGGTTGAATTCTTCCGAGGTTTTGTAAAAATGTGTTGAGCTTCACATCTCCGGAGGTTCCGTAAAAAATGTATAGAGCTTCACATCTCCGGAGGTTTGTAAAAAATGTGGAGAGGTTCCATACTGATAGAATTCAGCCTCCTGAACCAAGAAAGTAAAATCCAAAATTCAATCAAATAGGATACAAAAATCATGGAATTTTACAAACACCTTTCCTAATCCACGGTGAAGGTATCCCCAAGGATCAAAATTTGGCTAGGAATTTTGGAAGTTATCTCTTAATTTGGGATTTTTATCAAGGATCCTCAAAATAACGATTTCATGGCGCTCGTTGTTAATTTGTTGAAGACAAATCCTAGGTATGTTTTCAAGACCTCATAGCACCTAAGGACCATCCAAGAACACCTCAAAAATCTCAGCACAAAGAACTTTAAGAATTTCACCAAAAGAAGAAAGAAAAGAGAGTTTTTAGAGAAAGAAACTTGAGAGATGAAGGCTGCGCTTCGAGCCATAATATGGACAAGTTCCAAAGGAAAATACTCCAAGATTGTGCCAACCAAATCAGCATATAAAAAATACATTAAAATAGAGTAAAAAAATCCCTGAAAAGGAGAAATCTTGGATGCAAGAGGAAGAGATATGGAAGCACGAAATCGAATCAACAAACTTCAATAAAATCATGAGGAATTCACCTAAACAAACCAGGTTTAGCCTCCCCCATCATCCTTCCACTAGAAATTGAAAAACTAGATCAAGAGGATCTCAACTCTCTCTAACCTAGCATCCCTTTGCTTTGTGCACTTGGCTAACCTATAAAAATGAAATTGAGGTTGCAAGAGATGCCTCTCCCAACCAGTCACTTTCATATATAGGTTCTATGCAAAAGACTAAAATACCCATAGCAACTAATATTAGATACATACCCCAAGGGGTAAATTGGTCCAAATTGTTCTTTGTCCATCGGAATGGATCCGACCCCTTCACAACTTCGTTTTGTCTCAATGCAAACATCGTGATGGTGCCACGCATCCTTTGACTTGCCGCCCTTGATTTTGAGACCGAAACCGAAAAACCCTCTATGTATATGGTTTTGAAGCCAAAACTACCAAACCACCCAATGTCCATGCGTGTACACTTCGTCCTCTGCCCGGTGATCTCCATGTCCTTCACGATCTGCACTTAGCTCTAGTCTTGGTCCCACCTTGACCTCAGTCAATGCATGCCGTCTTCATATCCTTATATGTATATATATGTCCTCTTGTCGTTCTTGTGCTTGGTGCTGATCATCCGTGGTTCTCTAGGCCTTAGGCCCCCCGTCCAAGCCCTCTTGGTCGTCCTTCACCTCCTAGGCAGGAACAAGTACATCACCAACCTTGCTTGATCCTCACCGTCGCCATCAATCGACCAAGAGACACGATGCACCGCCACCACTTCACCTCCAGTTAGTTTTAATAAGCAAGAGCAACTCAAACTGCAAGGACTTATTATCCATGACAATCACTCTTCATATATATATTTACAAGAACCCATGTCAACCTTGTTATCTCTTCGTCCCTAATCCCTGCGGATGAGCTGACCGGACAGTGGCGAGGCGGAAGGGTGGGGGTAGTAGCTTGGGCGGAGGGCCGCGCAGTACAGTCACACAGACGACGGGCACGTTGCTCTACCCGCCCAATAATCTCTTTTGTTTAACCTGCTGCACTGCTCACATCACTGGCAAACTCAGATGGTCTACATGCATGTTGATCAGTTCATGTGCTGCGATGCATATATCGATGCAATACTTTTGTTGGTTGGCGGAGGTCTCGAAGCGTGGTGTGACTTCTCTCCTCTGATTCCCTGGCTAGTGCTCTGCAATGTGTGGAGTACTAGGCACGCACATGCCCATCCACGTCTCGCTTCGCGTGCGCTAATTATATATACGCACCTGATCCAGCTCGCTGTTTCATATGCTTGGCTGCAGGTGCGGCCGCGCAGCCTGCCTGTCGATCGATCAAGGGGTACCGAGATGACGGATCGGCCGTCGCTTCCGGCTCTCATTGCTCTCGCCGTTCTTGTGGGCAGCTACTGCTGCGTGGCGAGCTCGGCCGCCTCGCCGGCGGTAGAAGATGAGCTGCGCGGAGCCGGCGGTCGGACGATGCGGCGGCGCGCGGCGTCGGTGATGGTGCCCATCACCATCCTCAAGTCCGCAGTCAGCGACGGAGCTGGTATGTATGCTGCTGCATGTTGCTCCTCTGATCTTGGCTCTCTTGGGGATGGAGAGATGGAGGTCTGGATATTGAGATCATATTCATGTCGTTGCCATTTCTCGGTTGTTACATATATTATTATATAGTGCGGTGCGTGCCACGCCGGATGCGATTTTAACCCACGTTTTTTTTTTGGAAACCAAGGCTCTAGCTAGTCTCCATTGTGACAAGCTATAGCTTTTGCTAGTTATTACTAGTAGTTACAGTCTAGATTTGAGCTGTTTCTTATGCTAATTGTAATCGTCTGAAGACTGCTTCTTTAGTTGGTAGTCTAAACTAAGGTTCAGACGTTCAGTATTGCTACTGGTGTTCTTTTGTCAATTTCCTATGTATCTGGTGAACAATGGCTCAGGAATTAACAAAGGAAATATATACCAGTAGGTGAATGGGAACTGATGAACTATGCATTATATGTAAAGTTAATGCTGGAAATGTCAGATGGTACTGTCAGCTTTGCCCAAATTAACAAAGAGCATTTTAAGAACTAAAGATGTATCATATACATTATATATACTACACATACGCAGTGTGCATGGATGGAACGCCACCTGCTTACAACTTGGATCCTGGCTCCGGAGCGGGGAACAGAAGCTGGATTGTGAACTTAGAGGTCAGTTAACAAATATACTATACTACCATTTGAAATTTTAAAGCACGCGCGTATTAATTAGTACTAATGTAAGGAATCCCCACTTTTTATCTTCGCCCTTGCTTAAACTTCTATGGTTCATGTTGTTCTTATTTTTACTTACATTTTGAAAGTCCTACTACTTCATCAAAGTACACTAACCGAAGCTAATAATATGCCGGCCATGGACGAATGCATGCAGGGAGGTGCATGGTGCAACAGCGCCAAGACATGCCAGCTTACCAAGAGCTCCGGGCGTGGCTCGTCGGACCACATGGATAAAGAGATCCCCTTCACCGGCATCATGAGCAGCAGCCCCGCCGTGAATCCTGGTCTGACCCGTTTTAATTTGTCCATCCACAGATTACTCATGTCATCATCTCCAATGCTGATAAACACGTACGAGCATACATATGTGCAGATTTCTACAACTGGAACCGGGTAAAGATTCGCTACTGCGACGGTGGATCTTTTGCTGGCGAGGCCTTTGATAAGGTGCATAGTACTCAAAAGTAGAAGTATAGCTTTGTGACAATGATTCTTAAAAGTGTAGTTTTTGAATTGTGAAATATTTTTTAAATCAGTGTAGTAGTTTGCAGACAATTTATTTTGCCATCTTCTAACTATAACCTACTAGTCGTTTTGCTTGGGTTACTGTAGGATACTGGGATTTATTTCCGTGGGCAGCGCATCTGGAACGAGGTCATCCGGCACCTCCTCTCCATTGGGATGGCCTCTGCTGATCAGGTATCGGTGACCTTCCTCAGTTTACCCACCAAGCACTACCAACCGACTGCATTGCATGCGTGTCTTGTTCACTCTTTCACTTTGTTCATGCTGAATTGCTGATGGATCAGGTGCTGCTCACCGGCTGCTCCTCGGGGGGCTTGGCTGTGATCCTGCACTGTGACCAATTGCGCGCCTTCTTCCCGTCCGGCACCACCGTCGTCAAGTGCATCTCCGACGGCGGCCTCTACCTCGACGCGTACGTACCTGTGCTCTGCATCAAACACAAGAGGCAACTGAACTGACAGCAGGTTGCCATGACTGTCGCATGCAGCGTGGATGTGTCCGGGGGCCGCAGCCTGAGATCCTACTTCGGCGACATCGTGGCCATGCAAGGGATAGCTCAGAACCTGCCGCCGGCTTGCACCGCCCGTCTCGACGCCACCTCGGTTCGTGCTCTTGCTCCTCTCCTATTTCAGTGTTGCTTCTGATGAAGTGATGGTTGCTCTGAAATCTCAATCTCGTATGGGTGCAGTGCTTCTTCCCACAAAACATAATCGATGACATCAAGACGCCACTGTTCCTGCTAAATGCCGCATACGACTTCATTCAGGTGAACATTAATTTCGCTGTATGGAGCAGACACCCTAATAAATAGCAAATGTATTGCCGATGACATATACTTACCTGCATTGTTCCGTCAGATTGTGCTCAGCCTGGCGCCAGACAGAGCTGACCCGAGCGGCGCTTGGCGAGCCTGCAAGTCCAACCGTACGGCCTGCAGTGCATCCCAGATGAGCTTCCTGCAAGGTTAAACTGCGAATCCATATGTAAGTTCATCTTCATCAGGAAATGACGATCCGAATGACTAGAGCATATTCGTACAAGTGCAGATTTCAGGGACCAGATGGTAGCATCCGTCAAAGGCTTCTCCGGTTCCAGGAGCAACGGGCTCTTCATAAGCTCCTGCTTCGCGCATTGCCAGTCCGAGCAGCTGGGCACCTGGAACACCAAACCAGGTGGCTCCCCCACCATTCAAAACAAGGTAACAACTGATAATACACCATATAGTGGCTAGATACAAAAGAGACTATCTCTTTCCCGTGATGAAATTGATGGATATTCATGAATTTTGATGTTCATGCGCAGGGGATTGCGAAATCCGTTGGTGACTGGTACTTCGATCGGGCTGAAGTGAAGGCAATCGACTGCCGATATCCCTGCGACAACACTTGCCACCATATCATATGAGAAGATCCACAATTTTATTTAGTTCGCTTAGTGAACAGCATACGCTTTCTCAACAGAGTGTATACATCATATTGATTTGGGAATGCAATTGAATACAGCCATTAAAGGAACACTAACACAAGAAATAAAGGGTAATGACATGTTTCAGTAGATCATAGAGTGATTCTACAGCTGTTGTTTAACATGTGATGTGGAATAGCTATCTGTCATTCTAGGCAGTTGGCAGTACCAGCAAATATTTTCTACTACTACATTCTGAATTCTGCGTACCTGCTCATGCTAATCCTGCAAAAGTGTAAGAATGGAGCTTTCAGTAATTAGTGTCGATAAGAATGTATTATGGTATTATACCAAACTGTGGGTTGAGGAGCAAAAACTCTTTCATTGAGCAGGTACTATTTCTGTACAACTAGTAGGATTGATGCTATCCATTCTATGAACAACAATATGCTGAGGAACAGGATCTGCTGTAACATCAATAGCTCAAGAAAAGAAAATACTGGAAAGCTGTGTCCCAGTATGATGCTACCAAAATCAGCTGACTAACATCATGATACATTTCTCATACATATCGACCATCTTTGTACATGTGGAGGCTGCAGCCACTGCAACTAAAAGCACAAACAACATTTCTCACAGGAAGATCATGACGCAGCTTGGGCAGCACCAAGTTTGTTAGCTCCTTTGTCCAGTTTCTTTTTTGACACCTTCTTTTGGGATGCTTCCTCTTCTTGGTTCTTCACTACTGGTTTGAACTGTTGAAAAAGAAAGGATAATTTTAGAAGAATCAGAATATATCTGAACTAAAGGATATTGATGAGTCAGAACTGATGATATCAGTGCTAAGTAATACCAAAAATATGCATTTGAAAACTAAGATATGTCGGTTGCCTGTGTGAAGAAGCATGTGACCACTCAGTGGTCAGGATCATGATGCTTCACCAGTTCGCGGTGCAAGATAGTCTGATAGCTAAAACCGCAAATTATTTATTATGTAGGTCTAGTTTATCCAACTATATTCATACCAAGTCTTTGCATCATGCATAAACTACACAAAGGGGAACTGTCTGCTAACTAAACATAAAACCTATCTTTCAAGGAAGTCACAATTACATCACTCCAAACTCAGTGGTTCAAATGTTACTTAAAACGAAAATTTAGCATGAAAGAAGACTTTTTTAGGACAGGTGGATGGACCTTTTTTTTTTTAACTTTAAATACAGCAGGGGAGACCCCCGCTGTAAGGATTTTATTAAAAAAACAAAACAAAAAGAACAACACCACTGTACAAAGAGGGAGAGGGGGACAAAAGGAGCCACGGACCTACAACTAAGAGAACTGCACAGGCTGTACAAGCAGAAACAAGACCAACAAAGTTAAGACTTACCTGATATACAGAATAAATAACATTCCTCCTGATTTGGGCCATCATGTCTAAGAAAAGATTATATCCCTCAAGTTTATACTCAATAAGGGGATCTCGTTGGGCATAACCCCTTAAACCAACAGCTTGTTGGACAAACTTTAGTGCCTGCAGGTGTTCTTTCCACAGCCTATCAATATTGCTGAGAATTAGAAACCGCTCAGCTTCCTTCATCAATCCTGGAGCTTGCTTCTCCACAATTTCCTGACATACAAGTAGAGAAGTTATGAAATGAGGAACTACATCTCACTATTTCTGGTGCTCCTGATATTTGGTTAATAGTTTATCAAAGCTATTGTGCTGTTCTAGTCTGAAATACCATTGTGAAGAAAACAGCTTCTGATATTTTACCTGATTAGTTTTACACGGTTTAAAACAGGGAAATGCATTTGGACATCCAAACACATGAATGGGTTGCTCTTAATTGAAAAAAAAAGTACAGATTATTATATTCAGACTTGTCTTGCACATAAGATGCACTTGTTATAAACAAGAATATACATTTCACAATCAGAAGACCCTTTTTTTCGTCATAGGCTCATAGCTCCTGTCAAGACGATCTACTGCTAAGATCTATCTTTGCCTTCGGCTCAGATTTGGTTTTACCTCAACTAAGAACCAAAGATAAATTGATAGGTGTAGTTCTTGAAGTGTGAAATACCTACTCAGACTCTCTCTTTGTTTGTAAGAAATATTTGCATTAAACTTCTTATAATATTTGAACCATGTGAAAAAACGCTATCCATGGAAGCAAAAGGAGAAATAACTAACAGTTTTTTGGAAGTAAGCTTCACGCCCTCGCTTACGGAGGTACTCCCGCAAATCCTCATAGCTTGAGCTTTTGCCCTCCAACAATTCTGGTGTCAAGTCATCTAACAGATAGCAATACCTAGTAGAAAAGAAACGGAAACATTACAGTTTTGGTGACAGTACATCAGTCAACAGATCCGCAGAAACCCAATTGACCAAATACACATGTATATGTACTAACTGAAAACTTACTGTTGCAGCTTAGCTATAAGTTTGCTCAGGTCCCAATTTTCCTTTGGAGTATCAGGGCCTATGTTAGCCTGCCAATGACAGAAGAATATTATAGCATCAGGACTTCAGAGAAATATAATCCTTTGTGTTCAGTTTTAATATCTAAGCGCAGCTGTCAGATGGTCACCATAACCAACCTCTAATATGTCGTCCATTGTCAACTCAGCGTATTCCACAATAAGTGACTCAAGACTGTCAGATGCAAGAGCACGTCTTCTTTCTGCATATACACGATCTCTCTGGCTATTCAATACCTCATCATACTCAAACAACTGCTTCCTGATGTCAAAAAAGTAGTTCTCAACTTTTCGTTGTGCTTCGTCTAGAGCCCTTGTTAGCATTTTCGATTCAATAGGAAGATCTTCAACTCGAAATGCTTGCATCAGACCCTAGACGAGAAACCAAATGCTATTAGTTACAGATTTATTCTTGTCTGTCAAGAAATGTTCAAATCATATGGATAAGCCATGCAAGGATACATCTGAGAGCAACAGCTATTAGTATAAGTGATGCAGTAATTTTACCAGACACTCCTGCATGTATGCTTACACAAGTGTATTACAATAATTATAACAGGTTTTTGCTAAAAAAGAGAACTCAACCACAGGGAGAAGACATCCCTAGCTTTGTCTTAAGAGAGGGGAGTACCAAACCCTTTAGGGATGTACCCCAAACAACCTGCAAGCACCTGGGTTTGATCCCAGGTGGGGTGGTAATGAATGGATTTGAGTACATTCTATTCCACTATTATGAACAAATATCTGCCATTATTTCAAAACATGACATGCAACTTGAGATCAACATCTAACTTTGTCAGAGGCATTTAGTAAGGTATAATCAATAAGCCATATCATTAAAATTATGGAGAAACCAAAAGGAGGTGCTTTTTTATGCAATACATTACTTTTATGTAGTGAAGCCATTGGTATTATTTCTCATGTAAACAGTTATAAAACTAGAGAAAATAATACAAACCTGTATCCTGTCACCTCCAAAGATCCGGAAAATATTATCCTCGAGACTAAGAAAGAAGCGAGAGCTTCCAGGATCCCCTTGCCTTCCACTTCGACCACGAAGCTAAAGAAAGATAAATCAATTCAGTTATAATATGC
This sequence comes from Saccharum hybrid cultivar R570, assembly GCA_038087645.1. Lineage (NCBI taxonomy): Eukaryota > Viridiplantae > Streptophyta > Magnoliopsida > Poales > Poaceae > Saccharum > Saccharum hybrid cultivar. Next base: position 6,544,282 of record JAQSUU010000113.1, read on the forward strand.
TCTGTCATGATCAAAGCGAAAAAGATATGTGCCAACTACTTCATTGTTGGCTTTGCAGAATGCAGACACTCAAAACATGTACCAAGGACTTTGGGATGAAATATAATATTTTTCTAAGGCTAGACTTGTTTAGTTTGGCACAAACTAGCAATTCACCCATGCAACAAGCAGAAAAGATATCTTGGGTTCACCCTGCATATTAACAGCAATAGCTTCAATAGTATATTACCTGATTGTCAATTCTGCGCGATTCATGGCGCTCTGTTCCTACTACGTGAAGCCCGCCTGCTGTAATGACCTGAATAAAATTGAGCACATGAACACTACGCTATACTGAATAGCAATATATAGAGCTATCAATGTTTCTTTTATATGCAATATAACCTTCTTCTTTTCCTCCTCAGTGTAAACTTTATATTCGTCTGCTATCTTCATAAATGCATTTCTCAAATTTGCTATTACTTCATCACGCGTTGGTCCCTGAAATATAAAGAAACATAATTAAGTCCTCAAGACACGAAAACTTTTAACAGAATATTGAGACTGCAATGTGGAACACCAGTAGTTGTCTCACCCACACTAAAACTAATATTTGACCTCTCATGGTTGCTGAAATAGGCCTACCTTCTCACATGAGTAGGACAACCGCTCTTCTGCTTCCAGTTCAGTTAATGATTTCTCTCCCCATTCTTTGACAGCCATTTCAACTGTATCCTTGACGGATGATAATGTTTCTTTTGAAAGTTCACATGGGAACAAGCTTTCGTTCGTCTGAAGGCAAAATAAGTGCAGTAAGTCATTAGATAAACTTATATCACAAGTTAAATCATAATACATCTCCCGATGCAAAAGTCCCAGAATCTCGAGACCATCAGTTGTTGATCATATCACTACTGAACCTATAGCCAGTTATGTACCTTCCATGTCTTTCTTGGTGGCATCTGCTTTTTGGATACAATAACGCCATCTATTGGATTGACGACTCTGCAGCATTCAGAATCAAAAGAGCCTATAAGAACAGCTGAACAACATTTACGCTACATATACACTGGGGAAAAAAGGTCTCTTTTGGAATCATAGGCAACCCATAGAAGTCTGTTGCAAAGGCAAGGTAGTTCCATTGCAACTTATAATTTATTCAAGATAATGAAGATTCTGTAGTAATCGTGTTGAATGCTTGATTAAAAGACAAACAACCCCCTCCTCTTAAAAAACACTATCTCTGAGATCAAGGATGTAGATCACAACTCAAATCTTTATCAACAAATGTAAAAAACTGACTTATTTAGAAATAGGCATAAATTAACATTTTATGCTGTTCATGTCAATCGACTCTAATTTAACTTCTAATTCATTGCAAATAACAGGCACATGAAGAACCAGATAATGAGAAGTTGCAGTAGTAGAATCAACATTCATTGCCATGAGCATTCAAGCCCCCCAACCTTTGATGATCCTGCCGGTGAGCATTCAAGCCCCAGGCTTGAGCGTCTCACCAGGGATTGTCCACAGATAAATTTTATAGAGTACTCCCTCCATCCCAAATTATAAGACGTTTGACTTTTTTGATACCAAGTTTGACCACTCGTCTTATTCAAAAATTTGTGCAAAATATCAATTCTTTTATCGTGGCTTGGTATATTAATAAAAGTTCCTTAAGCATGACTTAAATTTGACTATGTTTGAACAAATTTTTTTGAATAAGACGAGTGGTCAAACTTGAGATAAAAAAAAGTCAAACGTCTTATAATTTGGGATGGAGGGAGTAAATTGCACTGTGGGTCCTTAAACTTTTCCCCACTTCTCACCAAGGTCCATGAACTTTTTTTTACTCATCTGGGTCCATGAACTTTGCTTACATCCTAGCCGCCACCCAAAGCAGGCCACATAGGACTCTGCTGCCTACGTGACCGCTGATGTGGCACCACGTGCTCCTTTTTTTATTTCATAAATTGGCTGAAACTTTGAAAAATGGTATAAAATCGTAGAAAAAATCATAAAAAGGAAAAACCAGTTTTGCTAGGCTCCACATGAGTAGATCCATGCATAGATCTACTCATGTGGAGTCCAAAAAAACTGGATTTTCCTTTTCACAATTTTTCTATGATCTTATACCATTTTTCAAAGTTTCAGCCAATTTATGAAATAAAAAAAAGGAACACGTGGCGCCACATCAGCAGTCACGTAGGCAGCAGAGTCCTATGTAGCCTGCATTGGATGGCAGCTAGGACATAGACGAAGTTCATGGACCCAGATGAGCGGAAAAAAAAAGTTCATGGACCTAGGTGAGAAGTGGGAAAAGTTTTAAGGACTCACAGCTCTATTCACTCAATTTTATATATTGCCTCATGTGTGAAGAACAATAGGAATGTGACATGCTCATTCGCCTGAGGAGCCTTGTAGCGCTGTCATTATCCAATTCTAGCTGTGCATACTATGTAGTGTGTAGGTCTGAGTATGTGCACGAGGGGAGGGGGGGTGCATGTGGGGTTGGAGTAAGTTAGCACCTGTTCAGATACAACTGTACCCCATAGAGAGGCGTCAATAGAACCAGTTAATGAACCAAACATGCATTTTTCCCCAAAAACTACAACCATGTATTCAAAGCACTGTAAAAGATTATTTGGAATTTGATAAGGAAAATTAGTACCTTGGCATAAGGATCTCACGCAACTTCAACCTGGCCATGAATTCTGCATTGCCACCAAGGATAATATCAGTTCCACGTCCTGCCATATTGGTGGCAATTGTCACAGCACCAAGGCGTCCACTCTGAGCTACAATCTCTGCCTCCCTCTCAACATTCTCTGGCTTAGCATTCAGGACCTTCAATAGAAATTAGAATAAAATTTAGACAGTTTTAGCACCTTAGGAAATGAGAAACTGATGTTGCAACTTTTTTTTGAACCTTAAATACAGCAGGGGAGGCAACTTTCAAACATGTTAGTAGGAGCTAGATTCCTTTCAAATAGTTTATTTTACTATTATTTTCATTGGTTCCTTTCTGTGAGAGAATGAAAACTAATTTATTCAAAAACATAAGTCAAAGATTTTATAGGCACAAATTTACCCACTTACCCTCAGCTAAATAAAATGTAGCTTCAAGCAGCCATAAAAATAAATTAAATAGTTAGAATTACAGAACAGAGTAGCGCACTGAATGGTAATAAACTATCTGTGGAGTCAAGAAAGACAGAAATCTGTTCAGAGACAAATGTTACTGTGAGTTAATTCTGTTGTGTTGCCTTATGTACATAAAATATCTACAGAATGATATATAACCATATCACACTAGAGCAGAATTTTGTCAAGTATCAGCATTTTTTCTCTTTGAGCACTGAGCACAAATAACAGCATTCCTGAGTGTTAAAGAGGATTTATTGTTACCTCTGCTAGAGTTAGGGTTGAATGATTCTCTATTGATTTGGGCTAACCCTAGAAGGGTAGCTATATAGGTTCCTTACATGGGCCACATGGGCCTTAGCCTCATGGGCTTACATATACTCCAACACCCCCCCGCAGTCTGAACTACCGTCGCAGCGGAGTTCGAGGCTGAACAAGAAAGAAAGAAAGAGCACACACAACCCCCCCACAGACGCAACTAGCCACCGGTGATGTTGAGGCTGGAGCGAAACTCGGCGAAGGTCGAGGACGGGAGGCCCTTGGTGAAGATGTCCGCGAACTGGGAGGTCATCGGAACATGAAGAACCCGCACCTCGCCCATGGCCACCCGATCACGGACAAAGTGGAGGTCGATCTCGACATGCTTCGTCCGCTGGTGCTGAATGGGATTGGTGGAGAGGTAGACCGCACTGACATTGTCGCAGTAGATCAGTGTGCTCCGGGAGGGTGGAGTGTGCAACTCAGCGAGGAGCTGCCGGAGCCAGGCGGCCTCTGCCACACCGTTAGCAACGGCGCGGTACTCCGCCTCGGCGCTGGACCGGGAGACCACCGGCTGACGCTTGGACGACCAAGACACCAGGTTGCCGCCCAGGAAGACGGCGTAGCCGGAGGTGGAGCGGCGAGTGTCCGGGCACCCGGCCCAGTCAGCGTCAGTGTAGACGACGAGGTCGGTGGAGGAGGCCCGGTGTAGGAGGAGGCCGTAGTCGAGGGTGCCCCGGAGGTAGCGGAGGAGACGCTTGAGAGCCGTGAGGTGAGGCTCCCGGGGATCATGCATGTGGAGGCAGACCTGCTGAACTGCATAGGTGATGTCCGGCCGGGTGAAGGTGAGGTACTGAAGGGCCCCGGCAAGACTCCTGTACGCAGTGGGGTCGGCCACCGGAGGTCCCTCAGTCTCCGACAGCTTGCCCTGAGTGTCGACCGGAGTGGAGCAGGGCTTGCAGTCAGACATCCCAGCCCGCTCCAGGATATCCCGAGTGTACTGCTGCTGATGAAGAAGAAGCCCAGCAGGACGGTGCTCAACAGTGACACCGAGGAAGTGGTGGAGCTCACCCAGGTCCTTCATCGCAAACTCCTGCTGGAGAGCTGCAATGATCCGCCGGAGAAGTGGCTCGCTGGAGGCGGTGAGGACAATGTCATCCACATATAGCAACAAGTATGCAGTGTCGGCCCCATGGTGGTAGACGAACAGGGACGTATCAGACTTGGCCTCCACGAACCCCAGGGTCATCAAGAAAGTAGCAAACCGATGGTTCCACGCCCGAGGTGCCTGCTTGAGGCCATAGAGGGACCTGTTGAGCCGGCAGACCATGTCAGGACGGGTGGTGTCGACGAACCCCGCCGGCTGACTGCAGTACACCGTCTCGGTAAGAAGGCCGTGAAGGAAGGCGTTCTTGACGTCCAGCTGGTGGATGGGCCACGACCGAGCAAGCGCCAGCGAGAGCACTGTACGGACTGTGGCCGGCTTGACCACCGGGCTGAAGGTCTCATCGTAGTCGACGCCAGGGCGCTGAGTGAAACCCCGGAGGACCCATCGAGCCTTGTAGCGCTCGAGAGAGCCGTCCGCTCGGCGCTTGTGAGTCCAAATCCACTTGCCGGTGACGACATTGGCGCCCGGCGGCCGGGGCACCAACTCCCACGTCTGGTTGGCGAGGAGCGCGGCATACTCCTCTTCCATCGCGCGGCGCCAGTGAGGGTCCAGCAGGGCATCGCGGACGGAAGAGGGTACCGGAGAAACCACCGCGTCGTCGGTCGAAGCCGCCAGGACACGAGGCGGCAAGGTGCCAGCCGCGTGTCGTGTCACCATCGGGTGAACATGCCGCGGGTGTCGGTGAAGCAGCGGCGGATGGTAGACCGGCGAGGGACCACGGGCCGGTGGAGACAGTGGCGGCGGTGTCGGTGTCCCCGGTGGAGAAGGGACCGCGATCGGCGGAGGCCGCGGCCTGCGCTGGTAGACCCGTACCGGCGCGGCGAACCTCGACGGAGGCGCCGGTGCGGGTGCCGAGACGGGATCCGGCGTCGGCAGTCGGCATGACCCCCCCGGGGCAGAAGCAGGGGACGGAGGCCCCGGGTCTGCACCAACTGAAGGAGACGGGGCCGCGCCGGAGGACGAGGGGCCCGGACTCGCAGGGGAGCCGGGACCGGTGGCCGGCGCTGAGCGCGGTGAAACGGTACCTGCAGGAGACCACAAGAAAGGTGGCTGGACCACCGGGTCAGTGGGAAGCAGGGTGGGTGGGTCAGGGACCGGAGAAGTAGAGGTGCCGGAAAAGGGAAAGACGGACTCATCGAACACCACATGGCGCGAGATGAGAACACGTCGGGAGGCAAGATCGAAGCAGCGGTACCCCTTGTGATTAGGGGAGTAACCGAGGAAGACACAGAGCGTGGAGCGAGGATCCAGCTTGTGAGAGGAGGTGGCGGCAGTGTTGGGGTAACAGGCACACCCAAACACGCGGAGGTGATCGTACCGAGGCGGGGTACCGAAGAGGGCGTGGTGAGGGGTGGGAGCGGGACAGGCAGCGGAAGGAAGGCGGTTAAGAAGGTAGGTGGAGGTGTGCAGGCCCTCAGCCCAGAAGCGAGCAGGAAGAGAGGCCTGAAACAGTAGAGTCCGCACGGTGTCGTTGGTGGTGCGAATCATCCGCTCTGCCTTGCCATTCTGCGAAGAAGTGTATGGGCAAGACATGCGCAACTGAACACCGTGAGAGAGGAAGAAAGCTCGGGAGGTGGAGTTGTCAAACTCGCGACCATTGTCACACTGGACGGCCTTGATAGGGAGACCGAACTGAGTAGACACCCAAGCAAAGAAGTGAAGGAGCGTGGTGAACGTATCCGACTTCGCACGTAGGGGAAAAGTCCACGAATAATGCGAAAAATCATCAACAACCACAAGATAGTACTTATAACCAGAAATACTGATGACAGGAGAGGTCCATAGGTCGCAATGTACAAGATCAAAAATGCGGGCCGCATGAGAAGAAGAACTAGAAAAAGGAAGACGAACATGTCGGCCCAATTGGCACGCATGACACAGTTGCTCATCATGAGCTCGAGTACATGGAAGACCAGAGCTACGACTGAGCTGTATCAGGGCATCACGTCCAGGATGGCCGAGACGCCGGTGCCAGGTAGTAGAGGAAGTAGAAGCGGCGAAGGCAGCTGACAAAAGGGACGGCGAGGAAGACGAATGCGCCGCCGGAAAGCGAAGGGTGTAAAGGGGCCCGGAGCTGTCACATCGGAGCAGAGGACGCCGGGAAGCCAAATCCTTGACAGTAAGACCAGAAGAGTCAAATTCAACAGAACAAGAATTGTCAGCTGTAAAACGACGAATAGAAAGGAAGTTATGAACCATAGAAGGAGCAACAAGAACATCAGGAAGACGAAAGGAGCCATGAGCACCGGCGGTACCCACAGACGTAACAGGAAGGCAAGAGCCGTTTGCGACCATAATGGACGAAGGAAGTGAGGAGGAAGGAGAATGGAGCGACGAAAGTATACCAGGGTCAGGAGTGGTGTGGTAGGTGGCTCCTGAATCGGCGATCCACTCGGGTCCAACCGGAGGTGTCAGACCCATGGTGGAGAACGAGCGAGCCAGGGCCGTAGTGTCCCATCCGGCGACCCCCGGTGGAGTCCACGCTGCAGCAGGGAAGGCGCCAGGTGGAGTACCAGCAGGAGGAGCCCCGGTGAGCAAGGCCACCGGTGGGCGCGACTCGGCCCCAGTGGTGTGGTAGGGCCACATGGAGATGCGCCCTGCCCATGGGTGCTGGAAGGAGGGCCATGGTGCCCCCCCGGGAACCCACCGGGAGCCTGAGCCTGAGTGTGGCCGCTCCGACCACCCCCTCGGCCCCCACCGCGGCGTCGGCGACCGCCGCGACCCCCCCCCCCCCCCCCCCCCCCCGCCTCCGCTCGGCCCGGAGGGAGGACCCAGGAGAGACGACGGTGGTGGTGCAGTGGTCCGTGGTGGAGTAGGGGGGCGCGGAGAAGTAGCAGCCAGGGCCGTCGAGGAGGCCGATGCCCCTGCAGGAGTAGTGGAGACCGGCTGGAGGCCCTGCGTGAGCTCCTCCATGACGAGATCGTCGCGGACCTCCAGGAAGGTGGGGAAGGGCCGCTGGCGAGTGATCCACGTCCGGAGGTGGGCGTAGCGGTCGCTGAGCCCCCGGAGAACGTTGAGGACCAAGATGCGATCCTCCACGGGCCACCCAAGGTCCCCCAGGGAGTCCGCCATGCCCTTCATCCGGCGGCAGAACTCAGCGACGGAGAGGTCCCCCTGGACGAACGTCCGGAAACTCGCGTCGAGGCGCAGAGCCCGGGCCTCGGCGTTGCCCAGGAACTGGCCCTCAAGGGCAAGCCAAGCCCGGCGCGCGTCAGGAGAGGTACGGACGAGGTCGTGGAGGTCGAGGGAGATCGTCCCCAGGATCCAGGAGAGGACGATGCTGTCCAGACGGAGCCACGACGGGGTCTGGACAGCGGCCGAAGCGTCGAGGAGGACGTGGTCGTCGAGGGCATAGCGGCGAAGAGTGAGCACCACAAGGTCCCGCCAGCGAGCGTAGGAGGGAGACTCCGGCTCGAGAACGACCGGCACGAGGAGGCGGATGTTCTGGACCCCCCCGGCCTGGTAGTGAAGCTGCGCCACGAGCGGGTCAGCCGGATCGTGCCAGAGGACAGTAGTGTGGGACACACGGCGACCCGGCGAGGCAGAGGAGGTGGCCCCAGCCGGAGAGGCAGGAGAGAGGAGCCGCTCCGCCTCGGCAATCTGACGAGCCAGGGCGTCGGCCGCTTCGCGCTCGTGCTCCCACACGAGGGCGGCCGCCCGCACCCGGGCCTGCCCCTCCGCGGCGGCGGCACGTGCGGCGACGAGAGCAGCGGCGAGAGAAGTGGTGTCACGACCGGCGTAGGGTTGAGAGCCGGCGTAGATCTGGGAGAGGAGTGGCGGTGTCGAGGCCGGGAAAGTGGGGGCACCGGCGGGAAGGTGGTTGCCGGTGTCCGTCCCGGCGCCGGGAAGGTGGACGGCGTCGGCGGGGCGCTCTGTCAGGGCATCCTCAACGCCTCCTGCAGGAAGGGCTGCAGCAGGGTCCCCCCCATGCCCCCCAACCGCCGGAGCAGCAAGGGGGGAGGAGGCCGAGCCCCCTGCCGCGCCCTCCACAGCAGCGGCGGCTGTGAGGGCAGCAGCAGAGGGAGGAGAGGCGCGGAGGCCCGGGAAAGGAGGAGAAGAGCCGACGGCGGAAGGGAAGAGGGAGGAGAACCCAGCGGCAGGGGAGACCGGCCGGGCAGCCATGGCGGGCCAGCCACCAGCGGCAGCGGCCAGGTCAGGCTGGGCGGCGGGCTGGGCGGCGGGCAGGACCCCTGCGGCTGCAACCTGGGCCCAGGAGGATGTGGGGAGAGAGGGGAAGGAGGAGAAAGGGGAGGGAGGAGGGGAGCGGCGGCCTGCCATGGTGGAGCGCCGGCCAGGAGGGCGCCGGCGGCGGCTCCACCCAGGGGTGGCGGCGGCGGCTCCTAGAGGGTGGAGAAGAAGGCTGCTGATACCATGCTAGAGTTAGGGTTGAATGATTCTCTATTGATTTGGGCTAACCCTAGAAGGGTAGCTATATAGGTTCCTTACATGGGCCACATGGGCCTTAGCCTCATGGGCTTACATATACTCCAACAACCTCATGAGGAATCCCAGCTTCACGCAATTGCTCTGATAAAGATTCACTTTGCTCAACACTGGTGGTACCAACAAGCACAGGACGGCCGACTTTATTCATTCTTGATATCTCCACAAGAACAGCACGCCATTTTCCATTTGTTGCTCTAAAAACAACATCTGACTCATCCTGCAAAGGAAGAAGCAAAATCAAATTTTTGGCAGAAAATGGGATGAAATAAAAGGAAAGGTCTTTCACAGTTACAATTACAACATATTAAACAATCATTACAACAGAGTGCAAGTACCTTCCGTATCATTGGCTTGTTTGTTGGAACAACAGTAACTTTAAGTTTATATATGCTCTCAAACTCTTGGGTCTCTGTAGCTGCAGTTCCAGTCATGCCACAGAGTTTGGGAAACTGTCACAAAAGTCTGTTACTTTATTGACAAAGTAATAGATTTAACATAAAACAGAGATAAGATTAGGAGGAAGCTGTTCATCCAGCACACTGAGCCATTTATTTGTTCATTAGTCTCTACCATTATCAACCAAAATGCTCAAAAAGGGTTACTGGCCATTAGCATTAAAAAGCACCAGAAAAGATTTTGTTGGTGGATTCCAGTAATTTTTAAGCAACAGAAGCTCCAGACAGAAGAGTTCGGCACTTGCCTGAAGAAAGAAGTTTTGGTAACTTATTGATGCAAGAGTTATGGTTTCATTTTGTATAGTTACACCTTCTTTTGCTTCAATTGCTTGATGGAGCCCATCACTCCATCGCCTGCCCTGCCAAAAGCATCAAAACCTCAAATGTGAAAACTAGAATAATGAGATTCCTACTCAAACATCTGTCTTCATGCTACAAAAAGTGATGTGGACAAAAAAGCCCTGCCATCCAGGGCATACAACGGGATGGCATTTAAAAATTCATCATGTGCCTCTCCCCCTCTTGCTTTCATTCCTTCTTATGTTCATATACCGTGTATGAATGTTAACATTTATGAACTGCATGTTTGTTATTACACATATGCCTATGCACAAACTTGGTATGTATGAACCTTGGCCAGAGTGCACTTGCAGGTTTGCCATAAAAACCAACCAGAAAACTATTACTTTACATGTATCACTGAGCCTGTCATCCATTTACTAGAATGGCAAAGGTGTGTACTGACTGTTTTAGGATTTTGGATCCTATGGACAGTAACATGTCTTGTGCTACTGAGAATAATGATAAAATATACTCACCGGCATAACTCTGCCAGTAAACTCATCTACAATAAGCACTTCCTTGCTACGAACAATGTAATTGACATCTTTAAGGAAGAGCTCCTTAGCCTTGATTGCATTTAGAACATACGAAGCCCACTGTTCACGAGGATCATATAGATCATTTATGTCCAGTATTTCTTCAGCATCAGCGTAACCTTCTTCTGTAAGTAAAACATTTCTTTGCTTTTCATCCACCTGAAGAAATAGTCATTTTTAGATGGCAATTTATATTAAGTTAATTGAAGATACAAATAAACACAAATTATGGCTGGGCGATAGACACACATAAGTACTACTATATCTTTTACATTTCTAGAAAATGGTAATAGAATATTTGACATGTAATTTTTTATCTCAAAACAGAAGGGCGAATAAAAGTTTCAGAAATCAGAAGGCGAATACATTGAGCGTGAGGGTATATTTTATTGTATAATCAACCCATAATAACAGATCAAATATCCATACAGAAGCTTATTGCTCACCGTGTAATGAATGTCTCGCTCAAAAGCGTCAGCTATTTTTGCTGCTTTGTAATACCGGTCGCTTGGCTTTTCAGCTAGGCCTGATATTATAAGAGGTGTTCTTGCTTCATCAATAAGGATTGAATCAACTTCATCTATCACACAGTAATTGAAGTTCCTCAAGACAAGTTCATCTACAGTCTGCAATAATGAAGACTCACTCAATTGCAGGAGATGCAATGATCCATGTAGAGGAAATAACACTTATACCCCGTTTGGATGTCTGCATTGAGGCCATGGCATTGGAATTGGAAATGAAAGACCCGAATTCCACGAGTTTGGATGGTCATGGCATTGGAGTCTGGAAACTGGGCTCGTTTCGACTCGGCATTCCTTTCACCTAGCGCGAGTCCGAAGCAATGCCGAGCCCAGACCCTCTGTATTGGCTGGAATTGCATCCCCTCCAGCTCCGCTCATCGTCTCCAACTCTAGTTCCGCTTGTCGTCTCCATGTCCGGCGCCGGTCCCTCCGTCCCCTCGCAGCCAACCCCTCCATCCTCCTCGCCAGAGCTCCTCCGCAGGGGGCAACACTTCCACCCTTCCGCACGCAGCACACGGGTGAAGCCCCAGCACCACGGCGGCGGCCCCTAACCCTAGCAATGGCGGAGGCGGCTCCTCTGCACGGCAGCACGGGGGCGTGGAGCAGTGCATCTGCTCGGGGGATGGCCAGCGGGGAGCGGCGCATCCACCAAGCGGCAGCGGCGGCAGCGTCCAGCGGGCTAGGCGCGACTGCGAGGCCAAGCCAAGGCGCGGCGCGGCGCAGCCAGGGAGCAACGCCCAGGCATGATGGCAAGGACTAGCAGCGGCGGCAACCAGCGGACCAGGTGTGCAGGTCCTCGCCGAGCTCCGTCAGATCCACAAAGGCCTGCATCGAGGGAGCTTCTACTTCTTCCTCAGCTCCACCAGGGCCTACGATGTTGGGAGCTCCTTCTCAGCTCGGTCGTGCTGTGGTCGGCACAGCTACCGCCGGCGATGGGAGGAGCGGCGTGAGGGCTGGATTGCAGGCGCGGTGGAGAAATGCTGTGTATTTGCCAATACCATCGTATGAACCATCCAAACATGAATCGGTATTTGCCATGTCATTAGATTCCAACTAGCAATATCAGCTGCATCCAAACAATGGAATTGGTTTTGTAACTCATTTCCAATGCTAGTCTGATTTGGTATTGGAACCCAATTCAATTCCAGAAGCTCAATATCTACATCCAAACGGAGCCTTAGATATTACTCTCTGTTCCAAATTGTAAGATGTTCTGGCTTTTCTAGATTCATAACTTTTATTATGTATCTAGACATAATGTATATAGAAAAGACAGAACGACTTACAATTTGAAATGGAGGGAGCAACTAATAATAAAGTATTTCCAACATAAGAAATGCATACCATTGCAAGGTTATCTCTTAGATAATCAAAACCAAGCTCACTGTTTGTGACATAAGTAATATCGCATGAGTAATTTTCCCTCCTTTGCTCAGGTGTCATGTTCTCTGTCAAAATAAAAACTCTGTTTAACAAACTATCACTAGCAACAAAGAAACAGAACCTATAAATAATGCCTGCACAAAGAAAAAAATAATCAAAATGCTAGTTGGGCTAGGACTGTAGGACACATGAAGCTGAGGTGTGATAAGGCATGGAAGCATATGCTATGGTTCAGCTAAACATTCTTAGTAGGAGCTGTCAGTTTATTCATGGTTCAGTAGTTCAGCAAGCCATCCTCTTAGGCTTATGTAACATTATTTTCAGATACATATCAGTACTTTGAATCATTCAGGTGCAGGTGCTAGAGCTTAAATTGGTAAATAAGGCCAATTAATATTTTCAATATTAATGTGGAAACTGAGGAATATGCGCAACTGGAGATGGCACAGCCAACAGGAATGAATAATGTGATGTGATGACATACGTTGAATTAAGCCAACCTGCAGTCCTAGAAATCGGGGAACTTGACCAACCCACTCACAATCACGTCTTGCAAGATAATCATTTACAGTGACAACATGCACTCCTTTCCCACTCAAAGCATTTAAGTATGCTGGCAGAATCGCCACAAGAGTCTTCCCCTCTCCAGTCTTCATTTCTGCAATTTCCCCCTTGTGCAGAACCATGCCACCAATCAACTGCACATCAAAGGGACGGAGACCTAGAACTCTCTTGGAAGCCTCCCTCACAACAGCAAATGCTTCCTGCACAAATAATGACAAAGATTCCACATTGAGAAGTTGAGATATCATTCTACAGGAGTCATGATTTAACATATCTTAGATCATCTTAAAGTGGCTAATGAAAAGGAACAATGAGTTGGTCTAATGTGTATCTCTTGGTACATCATAGATATCTTTCATAATTTTGATGAAGGATTTCAATTTTCGCTTGGTTCACTAATTGTACATACACTCTGGACGGTGAATTGATTCTTCTCAGATGAAGCTCCAAAAGTATACATGTTATAAGCATTATCCAAATGCAAAACGGAATGTCAGCCTTGTTCCTATTTTCTGCAATCTGATCCGAGAATAAATTGAAGGTGAAGTTGTTTTGATACAAATATACTCTAGTCACTCAGATAATCAAATTAAAATGTTGCTTTTAGTTAATAGAAGGCTATGGTTTTCCTAATTCTTCCTCGAAACATTATTCTCATGATCACAGACTGTAACCAGTGTAGTCACTAGTAAAGTCCATTTTAGATTCGACGTTCGACACATTGTACAGAAAGCATACGAGTGCCCGTTATATTTGGGTACGTACGGGGAGAAGGGAATCCAGGGATTCCCCGGAGCGAGCACGATCCTGGAGCGCGGCGGTGCGTGCGCGCAAGTCGGCGTCTGAGAGCGCGGAGACCTCGGGCTCCATGGAGTTGATGCGCGCCACGGTGTCGGCGTACTTCTTCCGCGTGGCCTCCCCGTCGTCGCGGCCGCCCCCGCCGAAGACGCTGCCCAGCAGGCCCCCCACGCGCGCCACGTGGGAGCCACCTTCTCGCCGCCCCTGCATACTCGGGCCGCGCCGGCTGGGGCGGAACCGAGCCCGGCAGCCGCTGCAGCCCCCAGCGAGAGGCGACGAGGAGAGGCCCGTGGCGGACAAAGTGTGGGGAAAGCGCAGCGCCGGGGTAGCGGCTGCGGTGGCCGCCGAGGCGTGAGGCGCCATGGGCACGGGCGTGCGCGTGCGCTTGATGGCTTCCTCCGGCGCCTCGTGTGGTGGTGGCGCCGGCGCGCACGGCGACAAGCCGCCGCGTGCTCTGGGTGGTGGGCAACGGCTGTGGCGTGGGTGTGGAGTGCGGATGGAGGTGAAGGAGACGATGGATAAAGGAACTGGGTGGGCCGTCGACGGAGCCCAAAAAAAAATCTACTAGCGTAATATGGGCTCGTTCCGAAGGGTGTTTTACATTTTTACGAAGCCACTCATCGTAATATCGTCCTTAGAATAACACTTATATTTTTAGTTTTTTTGTTTCGTTGTTTCGTGCGTCTTATATGTTTACCACATTTGCCTACGTGGCACGCTAGGTTGAGGTGCCAATGTGGCGGTGCATTACGAAAAGACAGATCTGCCCCTGCCTTGCTCCCCTCTCTTCCTCTCCGACAGTCGGGCCCTGTAGCTCCTCTCACTGCCATGTGGGCCCCAGTTGTCAGCTTCGTCTCCCACCTCCAGCGAGCATGAGCGTAGGCAGGAGCAGCTCCACCAGGGCCTTGCCGGCATGCGTGCGAGCAGCAGCTCCCCCGCGGCAGTGCTGGCGCGCGCACGAGCAGCAGCTCCGTCGTGGCCTCGTCGTCGCGAGCAGCTCTGCCGTGGCCTCGCCGGCGCAAGATGTGGATAGACGGCCACGACAGGTCCTTGTGGCGCCAACGGAAGAGACGGGGAGGCGAGAGGTGCTGTGTATGTGGAGATCGGCGAGCTCGACCTCGGGTCGGCAATGGCGGCGACGGCTCCGCCCCTGCTGCTCCCCCTTGCCGGACTTGGTGTCGTCGGAGGCAAGTCGTCCACGGATGGAGGTGGAAGACAGCGCTGCTCACATCGCGCCGGCGAGGCCGTGGCGGCACTGCTGCTCGTGGGCGGAGCTGCTCGCGCCGGCAAGGCTGAGCGGAGCATAGCTCGTGCGCGTGCCCGCGAGGCGGCGGCGAAGCTATTGCTCGCGCGCGCCGGCGCTGACGCGGGGGAGCTGCTGCTCGCACGCACGCCGGCAAGGCCCCGGCGAAGCTGCTCCTGCCTGCTCTCACGCTTGCTAGAGGTGGGAGACGAAGCTAACGACTAAGGCCCACATGGCAGTGAGAGGAGCTGCGGGACCGACTGTCGGAGAGGAAGAGAGAGGAGCAAGGCAGGGGCAGCTCCGTTTTTTTGCAATGCACCTCGACCTGGCGTGCCACGTAGGCAAATGTGACGCTGGCACCTCGACCTAGCATGCCATGTAGGCAAATGTGGTAAACATATAAAACGCACGAAACAAGAATGCTAAAAATATAAGTGCTATCCTAAGGATGATATTCTGATGAGTGGCTTTCGCTATAATGGTCGAAAGGGTTCAGACTTAGTAGGACTAAGACCGGATACATGAGGTGCGATTTCAGCGTGACTAGGCATGAGGAGGGAGACGTTAGCCTCGATAGGCAAGTGGTGGCCAAGAAGGATACTTTTCGGTATTTAGAATCGATGCTACAAAAGGATGGAGACATTGATGAGGATGTTAGGCATAGAATTTCAGCCGGTTGGTTGAAATGGCGTCAAGCTTCTGGCGTCCTCTGTGACAAAAGGGTGCCTCAGAAGCTGAAAGGTAAGTTCTATAGGACGGCGATTCGTCCGGCGATGTTATACGGTGCTGAGTGTTGGCCTACAAAAAGGCGACATGTCCAGCAATTGATTGTAGCAGAGATGCGTATGTTGCGTTAGTGTTGTGGGCACACAAGGAGGGATATAGTCCGGAACGACGATATTCGGGATAGGGTTGGGGTGGCACCAATTGAGGAGAAATTGATTCAACATCGGTTGAGATGGTTTGGACATGTCCAACGGAGGCCTCCTGAGGCGTCGGTGCGTAGTGGAGTTTTAAAGCAGGCCGATAATGTAAAGAGCGGTAGAGGTCGACCTAAACTAACTTGGGACGAGTCCGTTAAGAGAGATCTTAAAGAGTGGAATATCTCCAAGGATTTAGCTATGGACAGGAGCGCTTGGAGATTGGCAATCAACGTGCCTAAACCGTGACCTCTTTTTGTCTTGTGTCCTTTATGTCCTTTTATGTGTCTCCTTGTTTCTCGTCTCTTTTAGGTTTTATCTCTAGCCTACCCGAACTTGCTTGGGACAAAAGGCTATATTGTTGTTATTGTGGTAAAAATGTTGACTGGAAGACTTTCTTAACTCCGCCTATGTTGACTGGAAGACTTTCTTAAGTCGTCTCAACATAGCCGGTCCCAAGCCCGGGTAAAGGAGGAGGGTGTGTTAAGGTCTAGCGAACCAACAGTAAAAAAACAGCCACTCTCATGGATTTGAAACCCACAAGAGATTCGTTGGGGCGTAACCCTCTTAGCGACGCGCTACATCGGAACCCGGGTGTGGTGTTAAATGGGCAAGGGCCGGGTCGTCATCCCCTTAGTGGCGCGTCGTATCGTGACCCGGGTACGATGAAAAATGAGCAAGGGTCGGGTCGTCGTAACCTTAGTGGCGCGCTACATCTACGCCCGGGTGTAGTGAAAAATGAGCAAGGGTCTTCGCACTTTCCTCGACGGGTGCGAAGGGTAAGGAAGCTAGCCGAGCCAACTAGGATTCGTCTAGGTAGCTGGAACGTAGGGTCTCTAACGGGTAAGCTAAGAGAGCTAGTCGATGCAGCAATTAGAAGGCGTGTAAATATTCTATGCGTTCAGGAGACTAAATGGAAGGGCCAGAAGGCGAAGGAGGTGGAGGATACTGGCTTCAAACTTTGGTACACGGGGACAACATCGGGTAGGAATGGTGTAGGCATCTTGATCGATAGGAGCCTTAAGGATGGAGTCGTTGATGTTAGGAGGCAAGGCGACCGGATTATCTTGGTCAAGCTGGTAGTTGGAGATTCGGCTCTAAATGTGATCAGTGCCTATGCCCCTCAGGTAGGTCTTAGCGAGGACACCAAGAGGCAGTTTTGGGAAGATCTTGATAGCATGGTTAGTACTGTGCCTATCAGTGAGAAACTCTTTATAGGAGGAGACCTCAACGGCCATGTTGGTACGACTAATGTTGGTTTCGAGCGGGTGCACGGGGGGTTCGGGTATGGTAGTAGGAATCAAGAGGTGGAGGATGTTTTGAACTTCGCGCTGGCCTATGACTTGTTGATAGCGAACACCCTCTTTAGGAAGAGGGAATCTCATCTAGTAACCTTTCGCAGTGGACAACACTCGAGCCAGATCGACTTTATCCTTGTAAGGAGGGAGGACAGACGTGCTTGCTTTGATTGTAAGGTGTTACCTGGGGAGTGTGTTGTCCCTCAACATAAGCTTGTGGTGGCGGACTTTCGCTTTCGAGTACGTGTCCACCGGGACAAACGGGCCAAGCTTGCGAGAACGAAGTGGTGGAAGCTTAGAGGGGAAGCGGCGCAAACGTTTAAGGAGAGGATGCTAGACGAGGGGCCTTGGGAAGAAGGAGAAGATGTCGACGACATGTGGCTAAAGATGGCAACATGTGTCGGGAAGGTGGCTTCGGAAGTGTTTGGCGTGAGTAGGGGAGGCAAACGGGAAGCGAAAGACACATGGTGGTGGAATGACGAGGTGCAAAGGGCTATTAGGGAGAAGGAGTGTTTCAAGCGTCTCCACCATGACAAGAGTGCAGCCAACATCGAGAGCTATAAAATAGCGAAGAGGGTTGCAAAGCGAGCTGTGAGTGTAGCAAAAGGTCAGGCGTATGATGGCCTTTATCAGCGGCTAGGCACGAAGGAAGGGGAGAAGGACATTTATAGGATGGCTAGAATCCACGAGAGGAAGACAAGGGACATCAACCAAATAAAATGCATCAAGGATGGGACAGATCGACTTCTGGTGAAGGATGAGGAGATCAAGGACAGATGGAGAGAGTACTTCGACAAGCTGTTTAATGGGAAGAATGAGAGTCCTACCCTTGAGTTGGACGACTCATTTGACGATACCAACAGAAGCTTTGTGAGGAGAATTCAGGAGGCAGAGATCGGAGAGGCTTTGAAGAGGATGAAGGGAGGTAAAGCGATGGGCCCTGATGGTATCCCCATTGAGGTGTGGAGATACCTAGGCGCCAAAACGATAGTATGGTTAACTAAGCTTTTTAACCTTATTTTTCGGTCTAACAAGATGCCTGAAGAATGGAGAAGTATATCAGTACCGATCTTTAAGAACAAGGGAGATGTCCAAAGTTGTACTAACTACCGTGGGATTAAGTTGATGAGCCATACGATGAAGCTCTGGGAGAGGGTTATCGAGCATCGCCTAAGGAGAGTGACACATGTGACCCAAAATCAGTTTGGGTTCATGCCTGGTAGGTCGACCATGGAGGCGATTTTCTTATTACGACAATTGATGGAGAGATATAGGGAGCAGAAGAAGGACTTGCACATGGTCTTTATTGATCTCGAGAAGGCATATGACAAAGTACCGAGAAATGTCATGTGGTGGGCCTTGGAAAAGCACAAAGTCCCAACTAAGTACGTTACCCTCATCAAGGATATGTACAAGGATGTGGTGACGTTTGTCCGAACATGTGATGGCGACACCAGTGACTTTCCAATTAAAATAGGACTACATCAGGGGTCAGCTTTGAGTCCTTATTTATTTGCTTTGGTGATGGATGAGGTCACAGGGGACATACAAGGTGGTATCCCTTGGTGTATGCTCTTTGCTGATGATGTGGTGCTAGTTGACGACAGTAGGACAGGGGTTAATAGGAAGTTAGAACTATGGAGGCACACGTTAGAGTCGAAATGGTTCAGACTTAGTAGGACTAAGACCGAGTACATGAGGTGCGATTTCAGCGCGACTAGGCATGAGGAGGGAGACGTTAGCCTCGATGGGCAAGTGGTGGCCAAGAAGGATACTTTTCGGTATTTAGGGTCGATGCTACAAAAGGACAGAGACATTGATGAAGATGTTAGGCATAGAATTTCAGCCGGCTGGTTGAAATGGCGTCAAGCTTCTGGCGTCCTCTGTGACAAAAGGGTGCCTCAGAAGCTGAAAGGTAAGTTCTATAGGACGGCGATTCGTCCGGCGATGCTATACGGTGCTGAGTGTTGGCCTACAAAAAGGCGACATGTCCAGCAATTGAGTGTAGCAGAGATGCGTATGTTGCGTTGGTGTTGTGGGCACACAAGGAGGGATAAAGTCCGAAATGACGATATTCGGGATAGGGTTGGGGTGGCACCAATTGAGGAGAAATTGATTCAACATCGGTTGAGATGGTTCGGACATGTCCAACGGAGGCCTCCTGAGGCGCCGGTGCGTAGTGGAGTTCTAAAGCGGGCCGATAATGTAAAGAGCGGTAGAGGTCAACCTAAACTAACGTGGGACGAGTCCGTTAAGAGAGATCTTAAGGAGTGGAATATCCCAAAGGATTTAGCTATGGATAGGAGCGCTTGGAGATTGGCAATCAACGTGCCTGAACCGTGACCTCTTTTTGTCTTGTGCCATTTTTGTCCCTTTATGTGTCTCCCTGTTTTCTCGTCTCTTTTGGGTTTCATCTCTAGCCTATCCCAACTTACTTGGGACAAAAGGCTATGTTGTTGTTGCTGTATTGTGGTAAAAATGTAAAAGACCCGTTAACGAAAGGTGGATGAATGGACCAAGCAAAACTGCCCGGTGCTTCAAAAAGGCAAACAGAATGGACTTTTTTTTTAAAAAAAAAAGCTTCTCGTCTAAGTACCGCTGCATCTGTTTATAAACAGAAATGGATTTTGTTTAACATATAAACAGAATGGGATTGGTAGCATGTAAATACTAATGGCAGAGTTATGCTGCAAAGGCTTTGATCCTCCCAGGAAGACAAGGGCTGCGGCTTCCCCTGAGAAATGAATGGATCTCAAATAATATATAATGAGACCATCTGCAAAAGGTTTGTATACATGTAACATCAGCGACAATCTTATTGTGTAAATTTCTCCGCCTGTATGACAATTGACAAGGGACTGTTTATGAAATTACTCTACCACATCAGGGTCAAAAGTTGAAGAAAAAAAAAAGAATTATGCAGAATCATACAATTCCACCGCACCTAAATGGCTGTTCACCAAACCAAATGTGTGATCATCTCGGGCATGTCTGGCGACGCCACAATTTGGCTCAAAGATCTCAGCTATCGTTTGGGCAAAATTCTATCAGATGCCATGCCATATCTTCTGTTGCTATCCATCGTTCGAAAATGTACTGCTCAGACTACATGTGTTAGCTTGGCTCTGGCGGGACCAATTTGAGGCTGCGCATCCACTCGCAAAAACTATGGTCGTCGAACTGGATGAAGCTGCTCTTTAGCCTAGCCCTTTGCTCAGGAGTAAGCGTCCGTAATTGTGGAAACCTTGACTCCTGAAACACACAAAAGTTCATCTGTCAACAAACTGGGCTGCAGCATGACAACCCATTTCCATTTAGACCACATAGGTGCGGTGAATTCAGATGAACCAAATTGTAAGGTTCACAGGAAGAAAATACCTGCTCATATGTAGGGTCCTTGTGAGCTGGGATCAGGCGTGAGACAAAATATCTAGCCTGAGAGCTTCCTTGCTGTGCCAAAATATAAGAACGAACAGTCAATTATAAAAGGAAAACATGCTCTGTGCAAGTGATCTTTCACTCTAGTTTACTTGATTGAGAAAGTATTATAAGACTCAATAATTTGAAAGATTTTTCCACATTGATACTAAGAAAACTCCCATGCCACAGTTATCTTCAGTCCAATGTCATATAAACTATTAAGCACTTCAAAGCAAAAATTATTAAGCACTACAAAGCAAACTAAAGAATCAAATGGAAGTCAACATACGTAAATCTATTGCTGAAATCCACCAGACATGGCCTACACTAGTTAAGACAATAAATCTATTGCTGAAATAGTAAATATTAGATGTATTCTGGTTAGGGCACTATAAAAGTGAGCTCACATCCAAATTTGCCCAGATATCATGAGAAAAAATAGCTAGAAGTAACAGTGAAGAATGAGAACAAGCAAACTGACTTTGAATGATAGTATCCTGGGAGCTGGAAAACGTTGCTCGCTGAGCTCTTCTGCCAGAGTACGGCATGCTGCTAAAGCTGCTGCACTTTGTCCTTCTTGGGCTGTTAGCTCAGCACCCTGGAAAGACAAAGCAATGGTGTTTATATAAAAATATTGTTCTTTGGCAATAAACAAACAAGCTATAAAGGAAATGTCAAAAAAGATTCAAAAATAAATCTTTGATAAGTCCAAGTCTCAGATAAACTCATATACGTTTTTTTTAGTTTCTAAGTATGAACTAGTCTCCTATGTTTTGGGTATGTATCGGTGATAATTCAATAATTTCAGTTCCTTCATTTTTACATTACATTCACACACTGTGGTTCGGAACTTCGGATTCTTAAGTACTTGTTGCATAAACCACATAACCCTGATGCAAGTTCCCATTTTCATTTTTGTTCATCTTACAGGACATGTAAATGGTTCAAATATGACAATCAGAACAAAGGCATCCTAACAGATACAGTGCATGCAGGGAAAAATGAAGATCGAGATTCATAAAAGATAACTGTGGAAGAGTTGAAGTCAACTGTGAAAGGAGTAAGTAACATACCAACCAAATGAAAATATCTGTTCCATGGTCCAGTACCACTGCAGCATTAGATTGCATGACAAGATCATACGCTGGCAACTCCTCAAATGTACCACCTTCACGATGCATTATGCACCGAGGTGCCAGCATACGGAGCGAAAGGTCAAACGACACATTCAGGAACAAATTCCTAAGTACAGATCTTTCATCTTCATGCCCGACTATGCTACCTAAAAGTGGTCCCCTTTTCAGATGAAACAAGCACTCCGGAAGTGATGCTAGTTCTTTTGGGAGGCGGTAAAGCTTTGATTTTGGGGCCTGAGTACCAAATTTGAGGGCTATGTCCTTTACTCTTTCATCAATTGAGAGCCTCATATCAATAGCATCAGAGGCAGTCCTCGCACGCAATACGGTTCTTTTACCGATGATAACTGACGCAACATCCTCCTGCACACTTGCCAGATATGCAGACAAACCATCAACAGTCTGCAGCCTCATAGTGATCACCCGAGTGATTTCAGTTTGATATATATTGGAATAATGGACTGCAAACTGAAAGAAAACAAAATCACTTTTGATATCACCCTTTGTCTCCATAGACACAGAAAAACTCTGGCTCTCCTCAACACTATGCATCTGGATACAAAAAGAACTATCATGCTTGAATGTTTCATGAGAATCAGGAGACGCCTCTTCACCAGGGCCAATAACTTGAGTAACAAGCATGTTATCTGAACACCTGATCTCAAATAAACCATGGGAACCAGCTGCTCTAGTTGATGCTCTTTGCAAATTGACCCCAAAGGCCTCTCCAAAGTCATCATGAACTAAGAGCACACCTCCAGTACACTTTGCCAATGGTTGCAGAACAGGGACCCTCACAGGACATTGTCCAGCACAAAAGATATCAACAACAGTACTGTGTCTCTGTGCTTCATGACCAAGACTCTCCATCCACTTCATAGCTGTCTTCTCCAGATAAGCATAGTTTGGATGTTTAACCGAATGAGGCACTGATCCGGGTCCAAAGGTGCTAGGGCCACCAGCACACACCAAGATCCTGCAGTTGCCACCTGATCTCTTGATGATTCCACGAGACAACTCCACTGATGGCCCTTGAATAATACCAAGGGCAACCTCTACTGCTGCTCCAACACACCGATCCCTTGACACTTCTGGCACGCTCAGCTGATAGGGTCTCAGAGAGGAGAATATTGTGTGTGCAACAGGTAGCGAAGCATGTATAGGAGACAGATAAACACCTGTCCCATAGATTAGAGCCTTCAAAGACTCATGGGTAGGCGACTTGTTTCCGGGTAGCACATCCGCTGACACTGCTGCCCCCTCTGAGAAATCATACACTGAGACAGTTCTCCCATAGGTGATTATTCCAATCTTTGCGGTAGGAGGGAGCGAATCCACAAAGGCATGCAAGGAGCCCTGGAGATGCTGCAGGTGCGCCTCATCGAGGCATTCATCTATGAGGATAAAAATGGGGCCGGACACCCTTGTGTCGGACACTGGGACAAAGCCTGGCCGCCTGTTCCCCACCTGCACATAATCCACAGAAGTGGATGCGAGCTCTGGCCAATGGAGCAGGTCCTGCTTGCTGGAGACCACAAATTCCCCCTCGCTGCCACTGAGCTTCTTGCAAATGACACACTGCCACTGCCCGGAGCCGATCTGGACATCACAGTACAAGTTCACATAGGCCCCGCAGTTCAAGCAACGGCGTGGATCACGCTCCACGACCTCTGGGCCAGGCGACACCTCCTTCCCTGGAGAAACCAGAGCTCCAAACCCCAAGCTAGGGGCATTGAGCAGCTTCTTCTGCTTCAGCACCTACAATAGCAAAAGGCAAACCAGAATCAGCGCTAGCTTTCAAAACCTTGTGAATGGGTGTGTGGGTGGAGGCATGCTTTGTATTGTATCCATGAACGGGGATGGATTCGCGATCCGATGTGCTTATTTGTACACACCACAGTTGAGGTGTAGGAGAAGGAAGGGCGATCATGGCTGCATCAGGGCGGCTAACTGTACCTTGTTTGCGGAGAACTGTACATAGGGGTTGTCGAGGCCGTCCCCCTGGAGCGGTGACGGCGCGGGGGCATGGTCCCCGTGAGGCGTGGCAGCGCCGTTGAGGAAGTGCGGCGCCGATGAGGTGGGGAGGGAGGCGGTGGTGGCGGCAGTGGCGGAGGAGGACGAGGAGTAGCCCCCCGAGGCGGCGAAGGGCACGGGGTGGGGCGAGGCCGGGGTGGCGCGGAAGGGCACGGCCGCGGGGCGCAGCGGCGAGGAGAAGACGGGCGGGCCGGGTGGCGTGCTGAGGTGCGCTGTCGCGGGGCCGGGCCGCGAGCCGGGGCTGGGCGTGCCCCGCGCGGCGGCGAGGCCGGGCGAGAAGACGCGCGGCGGCGGAGTGAAGGGCGCCGGGGCGAACGGAGGAGACGCGTGCGCCGGCGGCGGCTGCGGCCGCTGCCCCGGCGGCGTCTCCTCCATGCCGGCTGCGGATCCGGTGGCGGCGCGCAGATCTGGAGCGGAGGGATGAAACCGGGGAGGAGGCGCACGGGTTGGGAGAATTGGAGATCCGGACGAGGAATGCGACGAGGAGGAAGAAGAGTTAATTTGCTGGAGATGGGAGATGGGCTTCCGGTGACACCGGATTTGCGCCTGCTCGGCTCGGGTTAATCGAAATCGACGTCACTACGGCTGCACCTCGGCTTCCTATTGGTCGGGGCTCGCGAGTTTCCTGTTTACGAGAAGAGCAGAACGCTTGCCGCCTGACGACGGCCTGACTCGCCGACTCGGGCTGGCCGGCTGGGTTCCTGCCGTTTGCAGATGCAGCCGGCCGGGGAAGATGGGTCAACTGTGGAGTCAACAGCGTCCTTGTTCGCTTGGGCTGAAAATAAGCGGCTGAAAATACTGTCGGCTGATTTACGTGAGAGAAAAACACTGCTGGCTGGCTGAAAATAAGTGGCTGAAAGATCAAGCGAACAGGCTCTTGCTTTTCTGTGTGCAATGCAAAATGTCACGTAAGTCGCCACCATACGCTTTTGGGGGGCATATACAGGTCCCCGCGCGAGGCAGCTACCGTGCGCGTTCCAGACCGGAGCGGTGCGGTCGCCTTAACCTTTTAACCATGAGCACTCGTTGAGGACTTGAGCTAACCTAATCTATTGTTGCTTCTATATGATATACTCATAATCGTAATTGTTACCTCCCGTGCCAGAAAAAACTCATTGATCAATCTTAGGACTTGTTCAGTTGTAAAAAAAATTTACAAAATGACCTTGTAGCACATTTCGTTGTTATTTGATAATTAGTGTCCAATCATGGTCTAATTACGCTTAAAAGATTCGTCTCGTCCATTTCGTCTAAACTGTGTAATTAGTTTTATTTTTTTATCTATATTTAATGCTTCATGCATGTGTCTAAAGATTCAATATGACGGAGAATCTGAAAAATTTTGCAAAATTTTCTGGGAACTAAACTGGCCCTTATGGCCCCGTTCGGCTGAAATTATAAGCCGGCTGAAAAATACTGTTGGCTAATTTTTTGTGAGAAAAAAATATTGTTTCGGCTGAAAAAATAAGCCGAATAAGACGGAATATAAGCGAGATGAGGAGGGCCTATATGTCTATAGCCATGTACTCGCGATCGTTCTAGGAGTTGGAGAGTAAGGAGTACTAGGCCTAGTTTAGATGCTAAAAAAATTTCAATCCGATGAATAGTATCACTTTCGTCTTATTTGACAAATATTATTTAATCGTGGACCAACTAGCTCAAAAGATTCATCTCGTGATTTCCAACTAAACTGTGTAATTAGTTATTTTTTTACCTACATTTACTACTTCATGTATGGGTCTAAAGATTAATGTAATGGAGAGAGTGAAAAAATTTTAACTTTTTGAGTGCATCTAAACGAGGTCCTAGTAGCAAGGAAGTGAACAAATGACCATAGTTGTCCTATACTGCAATCATTATATGAACAAAGGCTGCTGCGAATTGACATGTTGAGTGGGTGAGTGCCGAGCGGGTGGACCTGTGGAGGGGGCAAGTTGCTGCTGCGCCTGACTGGCTAGGCAGTGGGAGTAGTACGGTGGTCGGTGTGGGAGTAGGCAGCGACACTCTTTAAGAAACAAATGTTGAACTTCAAAACGACCGTTATTCTGGGACTGAGAGGGTATGTTTTGAGGTGATCTAATGAGATAGCACAAGATAGCTTGAGGAGGTCGTATAGTTTCTATAAATACAAATACTCCTATCACTTTCACTTGTATAGAACAATAGTAGTTCACAAATTTGGAAAAGGGTTCCCCTGGGTAAGTAAAGATCGCTTAAACGGAATATAGATGGCGGGTTGGACATTTGTAGATTTTTGAAAGACAACTGGATAGACTCCTATAGCTTAGCCATTTTGTTTTGGGTTCTACGTGTGATAGCTAATTAGCAATCTACAATAGATGTGAACATTTAGTGCAAGAATAATATGAAATGTACCCTTTTATGTATTGGTGGATTTCAAACTGTAACACCTTCGGTGTTACCACGTAAAACAACTCACAAAACCATTCATGAGCATCATATTTATTTGATATTGCATGTGATCTATTATGTGGATAAAGTTTTGTAACTTAAAATAATCAACAACAATGTTAAATGAAAAGTGATACAAAGTTACATGTTATGTCAAGTAAGGTTGAAAACCAAATTTTCATGAACAAAAATCTTATAGAACATATATATGGCACCTTAATAAAGTTTGATCTACAAACTTTGTAGATGACCATGAAAGGCTTGCTGATGAGAAATGATATTGCTAACTAATATTTTTATTAGCCTAAAATGCAATTGGAAATAGGGTTCAGCTCTAGACTTAGAACAATTTCCAAGTGCGTGGCCGACTAGACATTGCCATGTTTAGCAATTTATTTTGAGGAATCGGGTTTTGGGGGTGATGTAGCGGCGTGTAGCTCGATCTAGTAGTCTCAAATACCATCTTGAGCGTAGTGAGGACCGTTTAAGTTTAGGAACACCGCACGGTGAGAGCTTTAAAAATCGTGCATGACACATATCTCGGGCCGTTGGCGGGGCGCGCGGCTGCCCTCGTGTCCCCACATGCGGCCGTGCCCTGCACCGCACTGCCGCCCGCTGGCTGGCCAAGGCCGGCTTGGCCTTGCTAGGCCCTGGCCGCTGCTCGCTACGTCGTTGTCGCTGCTCCACTGTCGCGTGGACCTCTACGCCCCGTCGACCTCTGTAAGTGCAATCAAGCCCTATTTGTGGGTTTTGATGATAATGACTACACGATTAGAGGACTAATGAGATTTATCGAGATGACAAGCAGGCAAAATAAGAATGAGGATAATGCATGAGATGGTGAAGCCCGAGTTACAAAATGACGCGGTAATGGACTCAAAAGCGTTTAAATTCTTTGATATTTGATCTTGAGTTTAGGCTATGCCGCACTATAAAGGGGGATGCAAATCTAGTTGGTTTGAGGAAGATAGAGTGCTCAAGTATTAAAACTAAATCATAAGAGAGACACTCTAGCACTTCACGAGCACATATAATAATTTTTAGTGACTTTTGGCGTCGGAAGTCCCGACGTACGTCGGAAGTCCCGACGTATGTCGGAAGTCCCGACGTATGTCAGAAGTCCCGACTGTCAGCAGTCCCGACGTATGTCAGAAGTCCCGACGTACGTCAGAAGTGCCGACGTACGCCAGAAGTTCCGACACGTCAGAAGTGCCGACGTACGCCAGAAGTTCCGACACGTCAGAAGTGCCGACGTACGCCAGAAGTTCCGACGTAGATCTGAACGGTTAGATTTCTACTCCAAGTATAAATAGCCATCACTTCACTTCTAACCGTTACCAACTCATTTCACTCGACCAAACCTTCAGTGAAAGTGCTCTCTAGCTCTATAACTCCCCCCTTCTTCTCCTCTTTGCTCCTAGATTCAAATCTTCCAAGAGATTGAGTTGAGAGAAGGGATTTGGTGAGAGAAACATTGATTCAAAGCTTGAGCACTTGATTTCTTCGTCAAAGCCGGTTGGATTTGCGTTTGTTACTCTTGGGTTCTTGAAACCCTAGCCGGCTAGGCGTCGCCCAAGAGCTCTCGATCTGTGGGAGAACCTTGGGAAGTTTGTATTACCCTTGATTTTCTAGTGAAGAACTCAAGTTTACCTTTGTGGTTGCTTGAGAGAGGCAAGGAGGTGAAAGAGACTCCGACCTTAGTGGTCACCTCAACAACGAGGACGTAGACAAGCCTTAGTGGCGAGTTGAACCTCGGGATAAATCCTTGTGTCCCGCGTGCTTATTGTTGTTGTGATTACTTGAGATTATTTGGTCTTTGTTGTCTCTCTCTCTCAAGCTATTTCTTAGGTTTTGGTCCCGATCTACAAATTGGTGGCGCTCCAAGGGCAAGGAAACACTTGGACAACTTCATCTTACCACTAGGAAGTGGGGTTGTAAGTTATTGGCTTCACAAAGTTCATTTGAGCACTTGTAGTTTATTCCACGCAGGCGTCGGAACTGCTGACAGCTGACGTCAGCACTTCTGACGACGTCGGAAGTTCCGACATAATCTGTCGGGACTTCCGACAGTTGCTGACAAGTGACTTTGAGTTTTGTGTAGAATTTTTTAGATACGCCTATTCACCCCCCCTCTAGGCTTACCAGGGATCCTTACAAGTGGTATCAGAGCCGGTTACCTCGCATACGCTTCACCGCGTGAGGTATGAAGCCCGGAGGAGGAACTAGCGGTGTGAAGCCAGTGGATGTCGATCCGGAGCGAGTTGAGCTGCATGACACTGATAGCAGCGAGCTAAGCGTGTCGACAGCAAGTGTCTCCACGCTCCCACATCTTGAGGCTACCGATGCCGAAAGAGTTCTTAATGAAGAAGAGAAGAAAAAGAGAAGAGAAACAAGAAAGCTCAAAAGAGAAGCACGAGAGAAGAAGAAGGAGCAGCAGCGGCTAGATGAAAAGAAAGCAAGAAAAGAAGCTAGAAGGCTTAAGAGAGAAGAAAGAAGAAAGAGAAGGGAAGCTAGAAGGAAGAAAGAAAAAGAAGTCAAAGCTTCCAACACATCTTCTAGTGAGCTCTCTAGCAGCTCCGAAGACGGTGATGATGATGAGTCCTATCAAGTGCATAGCAAGAAGGACAAGAAAGGAAAGGGCAAGAAGAACAACGACAACAAATATGCCGCCGTATCCTTTAATTATTCTTCTATGTCTATGACTAACCATGATCGCAAGTCTTTCATCAATGTGCCCGCGGGGAAGTTACCTCATTTCGATGGGACTAACTTTGCCAAGTGGAAACACTTGATGAGAGCTTATCTTATAGGTCTCCACCCCGGCATTTGGGAGGTTATTTGTAATGGATTTGAGCCACCGGTTGATCCCAAGAATCCAACACTAGAAGAGATGAGAATCATTCACCTAAATGGTCAAGCCACAAGTGTGTTGCTTAGTGCTTTGGATGGTGATGAGTACAATAGAGT
Source organism: Saccharum hybrid cultivar R570 (assembly GCA_038087645.1). NCBI lineage: Eukaryota > Viridiplantae > Streptophyta > Magnoliopsida > Poales > Poaceae > Saccharum > Saccharum hybrid cultivar. Next base: position 6,573,309 of record JAQSUU010000113.1, read on the forward strand.
GATTGGTGTGGATGTTGCCAAGCAAATTTGGGATACTTTGCATCTTGCACATGAAGGGGTTGACAAAGTGAGAAAGGCAAGAATTGATTTGATGATGTCCAAGCTCAACCGGTTTGTTATCTTAGATGGAGAAGGGCCACAAGAGATGTTTGATAGGTTGATGACCATGGTGGGCAAGATTAGAGGCTACGGGTGTGATGAGCTAGATGATCACAAGGTTGTCAAGATTATGTTAGAAGCTTACTCACCAAGAAATGAGATCGTAGTGACTCTAATTAGAGACAAGAAGAAGTTTGAGTACTTCACACCAAATGATGTACTTGGAAGGATCTTGACATTTGACATGCAAAGAGAAGAAGCAAATGAAAGAAAGAAGCTTGGCGAGTTGCAAGCAAAGCTAGAAGGCATCAAGATCAACGATGATGTAGCTCTCAAAGCCAACAAGTCAACCAAGCAGTCCTCTACAAGCAAGTCCAAGTCCAACAAGCAAACATCAACTAGCAAGCCCAAGGCACTGAAGCAAGTCAAAGAAGAAGTAGAGACAACATCATCAAGTGAAGATGAAAGTGATAGTGAACAATATGAGAAAGTGAAAGATGTTGCTCTCTTTTTGAGGAGATATCAAAAGGGACTCAAAAAGCAAGGCTACAAGGTAGTGAAGAGGAAGTTCCCAAACAAGAAGAAGAGGCTATGCTACAACTGTGGAAGCACCGAACATCTCATTGCTCATTGCCCTCATGAAATCGAAGACAACAATTACAAGAGAGACAAGAAAGAGAGCAAGACCGACTACAAAAAAAGCAAAAGGAACATGGGAGAGGCTCACATTGGACATGAATGGGACTCAACAAAAGATAGCTCAAGTGAGGAGGATAAGAAGATTGCAACCGTGGCCATTCACAAGCCATCCTCCACCCAAGGCTCTTCAACAACATGTCCGATGATGACTACTACTCCCCTCACATTTGTCTCATGGCAAAGGGTGAGAAGGTAAAACCAAAGGCTAAATCTCCTTCACCTCCTAGTGACATCTCTAGTAGCGAACTTAGTGATAGCTCTAGTGATGACGAACCTAGTGATGAAGAGATTGATAATGTAATTAAAAATTTGGATCCTAAAACCAAACTATTCATCTCTAAGCTAATGGAGGATTTAGAGAGTGTCCAAGCTGAGCTAGCAACTAGAGATGATGATCTAATTGCACAAGAAAATATTTATATTGCTAGCAAGGAAGCTCTTGCATTAGAGAGAAGTGAGGTGGCCTCCTTGCGCAAGGCTTTGGCCAAAGAGCAAGAAGACCATGCTCTCACAAAGAAGGTAAATATTGCTCTCAACCAAAAGTATTGTGACTTAGATGAAAAGCACAAAGAACTTGGGCAGCAATATAGTCTTCTTTGGGAGAGCACCCCACAACCCTCTAATGCAAAGGACATCTCTACTCCCTCCACTAGTCAAGGTTGTGGAAAATGTTATAATCTTGATTTAAATGCTTATTCCACTAACCTTGCAAACATGGAGGCAATGAGAAAGGAGATTGCTAGACTCAATGAGATCATTGGCAAGGGCTGCTTGAGTGGTAAGGCTCAAGTAAGTGACAAGAAAACAAATAATTCAAGAATGCCTCAATTCAAGCAAGGGAGACACCCCTCAATCAAGCATGGGCTTGGGCACACTGCAGGAACCAAAACAAATGGAAGAAATGTCATTAATGGATATGAGTGTGTCCAGTTCATGAGCAAGGGAAAAGTAGGTACAGAACAGCCTGCACAGAAGGTGGCACAAAAGCAGCCCCGAGCAGCACAGCCAGCCCAGGGCAGCAGTGCTGCTGTGAAGGGCGGCAGTGCCACCCCCCATAGAAAAGGGAAGGCTACCTGTTCTTCCTTTGCTCTTGTCAAGCCCAAAAAGAAGGTGTATCAACCAAAACAAGAGCCCCAGAGACCAAAGAAATCGATTTGGGGTAATCCTAACAAGTATGCTTATCAACCGAAGGCTCATGCACCTCGACAAAGCTTGAGTTCTTGCTTTGTGTTGAAGAACAACAGCAAGGGAGAAGTGATTGCCAAATATGTTGGCAATAATAGAAATGTTTATCTTAACACTTTCATTTGGGTTCCTAAGATTCTTGTGACTAACATGCAAGGCCCCAAGAACATTTGGGGACCTAAATCAAGGAACTAAACTTGTTTTACAGGCATACTCCTCCGGTGGATCAAGTTGGGTGCTTGATAGTGGATGTACAAATCATATGACCGGAGAAAGAAGTATGTTTCAATCATATTCCCCAAAGTTGGACTCAAATGAAAATATTGTCTTTGGAGACAATTCTAGGGGGGATGTGCTTGGTCTCGGTAAAGTTGCTATAACCCTTGAGCATTCAATTACAAATGTTTTACATGTTGATTCGTTGAGTTACAATTTGTTGTCCGTTTCTCAACTTTGTGAGATGGGCTACAATTGTCTCTTTACGGATAAGGGTGTGGAAGTCTTTAGAAGGGAGGATTCCTCTATTGTCTTTACGGGTCGATTAAAGAATAAGCTCTACCTAGTTGATTTCAACAAAGGGAAAGCTAATCTTGAGACTTGTTTAGTGGCAAAATCTAGCATGGGTTGGCTATGGCATCGCCGGCTAGCTCATGTTGGGATGAGGAATTTGGCCAAACTTCAAAAAGACGAACACATCCTTGGACTAACAAATGTTCACTTTGAGAAAGATAGGATATGTAGCGCTTGTCAAGCCGGAAAGCAAGTTGGCGTACCTCATCCACCAAAGAGCATCATGACCACCACTCAACCATTGGAGCTCATCCATATGGACCTCTTTGGACCGGTCGCCTACCTAAGTATCGGGGGTAACAAATATGGTCTTGTTATTGTTGATGACTATTCCCGTTTCACTTGGGTATTTTTCTTGTTTGATAAGTGTCAAGTCAGGGACAAGGTGAAGACATTTGTTAGAAGAGCTCAAAAGGAGTTTGGTCTCCCCATCAAGAAAATGAGAAGTGACAATGGGACCGAATTCAAGAACACTCAAGTTGAGGAGTTTCTTGATGAGGAGGGCATCAAGCATGAGTTTTCAACTTCATACACCCCTCAACAAAATGGTGTAGTAGAGAGGAAGAACCGGACACTCATTGATATGGCTAGGACAATGCTAGATGAGTACAAGATTTCAGATTTATTTTGGTGTGAAGCCGTCAACACCGCTTGTCATGCCATCAATCGCCTCTACCTACATAAGAAGTTGAAGAAAACTTCATATGAGCTTCTAACCGGTAACAAACCAAAGGTGTCTTACTTTAGAGTGTTTGGGTGCAAGTGTTTCATACTTAACAAGAGACCCAAAACCTCTAAGTTTACACCTAAAGTTGATGAAGGTTTTCTTCTTGGTTTTGGATCAAATGAGCATGCCTATCGTGTTTTCAACAAAACCTCCGGTAGAGTTGAAATAGCGGTAGATGTGACATTTGATGAATCTAATGGCTCTCAAGTAGAGCAAGTTGATGCAAGTGTTGTAGGAAAGGAGGATCCACCATGTGAGGCAATCAAGCAATTAGCTATCGACGATATAAGGCCACAAGAAGATAAAGCCACTGATTTGGTGGTTCCCCTAGCTGCTGATGAAGAAGTTTCCGCTGACGTACCTGATGCTGAGGGGGAGCAAACCCCTGCTGCAGTCCAGCAGGGTAGCAGTGATGCACCTAGGAGCGACAGTGCCACACCTCCTCCAGGAGCAGCAGCAAGTCCAACTCCGATTCGAGGACAGAACCTGCAACCAATCTTTGAAGAAGAAGAAGTTAAAAATCCAGAAGATAATCAAGAGGCCATTGAGCACCCAAGACTCAAGCAAACCATTCAAAGAGATCATCCCGCTGACAATATTCTAGGGAATCTTCGAAAGGGGGTATTGACACGTTCACATTTAGCAAATTTTTGTCAATATTACTCTTTTGTCTCTCCTGTGGAACCAGTCAAGGTAGAAAAGGCACTTGAGGATGAGGATTGGGTGATGGCCATGCAAGAAGAATTGAACAACTTCGAGAGAAACCAAGTGTGGACATTGGTGGAAAGACCCGAGACAAACGTGATTGGCACCAAGTGGGTCTTCCGCAACAAGCAAGATGAGAATGGCGTGGTGACAAGGAACAAGGCAAGATTGGTCGCTCAAGGTTTCACTCAAGTGGAGGGCTTAGACTTTGAAGAAACATATGCACCGGTGGCAAGACTTGAAGCAATCCGAATGCTTCTAGCCTTTGCTGCCCATCATGACTTCAAGCTATATCAAATGGATGTCAAGAGCGCATTCCTCAATGGCCCTATACAAGAACTTGTCTATGTTGAGCAACCACCGGGTTTTGAAGATCCCAAGTTCCCCAACCATGTCTACAAACTCCAAAAGGCGCTCTATGGACTTAAGCAAGCACCAAGAGCATGGTATGAATGCCTTAAGGAATTCTTGCTCAAGCAAGGCTTTGAAATAGGCAAAGCCGATCCTACCCTCTTTACTCGTAAAGTCAATAAAGATATATTTGTGTGCCAAATATATGTCGATGACATAATATTTGGTAGTACTAACCATGAATTTTGTGAAGAGTTTAGTAGGATCATGACCAAGAGATTTGAGATGTCTATGATGGGTGAATTGAAGTTCTTCCTCGGTTTTCAAATCAAGCAATTGAAGGAAGGGACTTTTATTAGCCAAACAAAGTACACCCATGATATGCTCAAGAAGTTTGACATGGCGAATGCAAAGCCCATCAAAACTCCCATGCCAACCAATGGACATCTTGATCTCAATGAGGAAGGGAAAGCCATCGACCAAAAGGTATATCGCTCCATGATCGGCTCTCTACTCTATTTGTGTGCATCTAGGCCCGATATTATGCTTAGTGTGTGCATGTGTGCTAGATTTCAAGCTAACCCGAAAGAGTGCCACTTGGTGGCCGTTAAGAGAATCTTGAGATATTTAGTACACACTCCTAACCTTGGCTTGTGGTATCCTAAGGGCTCTAAGTTCGATCTACTTGGGTATTCGGATTCCGATTACGCCGGTTGCAAAGTAGATCGAAAAAGCACTTCAGGGACGTGTCAATTCCTTGGACGGTCCCTAGTGTCTTGGAGTTCTAAAAAGCAAAATTGTGTAGCCCTTTCCACCGCCGAGGCCGAGTATGTTGCAGCCAGTGCATGTTGTGCTCAACTACTTTGGATGAGGCAAACCCTTCGTGATTTCGGATGTCGCTTTACCAAAATCCCATTATTGTGTGACAATGAAAGTGCCATAAAGCTTGCAAACAATCCCGTAAGCCACTCAAGAACTAAGCACATAGACGTCCGACATCACTTCTTGAGAGACCACGAAGCCAAAGGAGATATCGAAATTCGCCATGTGAGCACCGATAAGCAACTAGCCGATATCTTCACTAAGCCTCTCGACGAGTCAAGGTTTTGTGCTTTGCGTAGTGAACTAAATATACTTGACTCTCGTAATGTGGTTTGAAATGTTGCACACCTTGTTTGATCAACTAGTATCTAGGCAAAAGGTTTGCAAAAAGTTCATAATGTGTTTTAAAATGCTTTATCAAAAGAGAACTTGCACTTTATGGTCACTGCTTTTTTTTTATTATCTGTTGTTGACCATAATTGTGTCAAGTTTGTTGTATCCCTCTTCCTTCTTTTTCCGCTTTTTGGTGCTTGTTGCCAAAGGGGGAGAATGAGAGGGGGGTACATTTTTTTTCGTTTTTCGTCGCCTTGGTTGCTTATGTGCACACTTGTCATATGCATCACGTATATTCTTGTGACACTATGTGCAGCACCCCACAGAAGCATGGATGTAGGGGAGCCCCATCACTTAACTCTATATGTGAATTTTGGCCTCTTATGCCAATTTGAGAATTCATTTCTCTATTCACATATTTAGGGGGAGTCTCTACACCCATGGCTTGAAAATCTCAGTTTCATTTCAAATATTGTTGTAAGCTCTAATTGTGTTGTCATCAATCACCAAAAAGGGGGAGATTGTAAGTGCAATCAAGCCCTATTTGTGGGTTTTGATGATAATGACTACACGATTAGAGGACTAATGAGATTTATCGAGATGACAAGCAGGCAAAATAAGAATGAGGATAATGCATGAGATGGTGAAGCCCGAGTTACAAAATGACGCGGTAATGGACTCAAAAGCGTTTAAATTCTTTGATATTTGATCTTGAGTTTAGGCTATGCCGCACTATAAAGGGGGATGCAAATCTAGTTGGTTTGAGGAAGATAGAGTGCTCAAGTATTAAAACTAAATCATAAGAGAGACACTCTAGCACTTCACGAGCACATATAATAATTTTTAGTGACTTTTGGCGTCGGAAGTCCCGACGTACGTCGGAAGTCCCGACGTATGTCGGAAGTCCCGACGTATGTCAGAAGTCCCGACTGTCAGCAGTCCCGACGTATGTCAGAAGTCCCGACGTACGTCAGAAGTGCCGACGTACGCCAGAAGTTCCGACACGTCAGAAGTGCCGACGTACGCCAGAAGTTCCGACACGTCAGAAGTGCCGACGTACGCCAGAAGTTCCGACGTAGATCTGAACGGTTAGATTTCTACTCCAAGTATAAATAGCCATCACTTCACTTCTAACCGTTACCAACTCATTTCACTCGACCAAACCTTCAGTGAAAGTGCTCTCTAGCTCTCAAACTCCCCCCTTCTTCTCCTCTTTGCTCCTAGATTCAAATCTTCCAAGAGATTGAGTTGAGAGAAGGGATTTGGTGAGAGAAACATTGATTCAAAGCTTGAGCACTTGATTTCTTCGTCAAAGCCGGTTGGATTTGCGTTTGTTACTCTTGGGTTCTTGAAACCCTAGCCGGCTAGGCGTCGCCCAAGAGCTCTCGATCTGTGGGAGAACCTTGGGAAGTTTGTATTACCCTTGATTTTCTAGTGAAGAACTCAAGTTTACCTTTGTGGTTGCTTGAGAGAGGCAAGGAGGTGAAAGAGACTCCGACCTTAGTGGTCACCTCAACAACGAGGACGTAGACAAGCCTTAGTGGCGAGTTGAACCTCGGGATAAATCCTTGTGTCCCGCGTGCTTATTGTTGTTGTGATTACTTGAGATTATTTGGTCTTTGTTGTCTCTCTCTCCCTCAAGCTATTTCTTAGGTTTTGGTCCCGATCTACAAATTGGTGGCGCTCCAAGGGCAAGGAAACACTTGGACAACTTCATCTTACCACTAGAAAGTGGGGTTGTAAGTTATTGGCTTCACAAAGTTTATTTGAGCACTTGTAGTTTATTCCACGCAGGCGTCGGAGCTGCTGACAGCTGACGTCGGCACTTCTGACGACGTCGGAAGTTCCGACATAATCTGTCGGGACTTCCGACAGTTGCTGACAAGTGACTTTGAGTTTTGTGTAGAATTTTTTAGATACGCCTATTCACCCCCCCTCTAGGCTTACCAGGGATCCTTACAACCTCGCTGTCGTCCCGCTGCTACTACCCTACCTACGACTGCGCTGCGCTGCTGCTGCTCACAATCGCACGTGAGTGGGGCTTTGGCTCGGCCACTGCGTCGTCGTCACCTCGACGTCGTGTTCGCCTGCGCCTCGTCCCGCTGCCGTGGTCGTCGCCTAGCCAGTTATGGCGCTGCGCGCACGTGGTCCCTCTGGTCACGCTGGATGTTGCGCCTGCGCGTGTGTCGCCCCAGTCGCGTCGGCCACATCCCGCCAAGACGCGGACAAGCCAAGCCTAGACTTGCCCTTTCCCCTGTTCCTCTACCACCATGGCCGTCGGACCCGCATCATCATGGCGGCAGGGTGGAGTCACCATTGCCTGATTCACCGCGGCACTGACTCTGCCTTTAAGCCTCTGAGCCACCTGTCCTCGCCCCGCCTTGATCCACGTCGTGACCAGCTCCAATTTTGGAGTGGCTCGCTGCCGGGTGAAAGGTCTAGATGGCTAGAGGGGGGGGGGGTGAATAGCCTTTTAAAACTTTCTACAAAGACAAGCTAAACAAGTTTATCAATATAACAAATAGCGAGATGCGAGTTTTGCTTAGCCTACGGGGTGTTTGCAAGCCACCTATCCAATTCACAATTCTAGTAAAAAAGGCACTCAACCGCACAAGTTAAACCGAGAAGGTGACTACAACTACAACTAGCAAGCTACACAAAAAGCTACTCTAGTAACGCTAACTAGCTAGCAAAGATAACTAAGAAAGTAAAAAAGAGAGAGTTAGAAGGGTATCACCGAGGGGCGAAGTATTGAGCCAACCAATATAATCAACAATGAATACCAAAGCAACCGAACTCCGGGATCAATCAATCACAATATGAAAGTGATGACACAAAGATTTATCCCGAGGTTCACGTGCTTGCCGGCACGCTAGTCCCCGTTGTGTCCCTCTTTACCACGTGGTTCGGTGGCTAATCGGTCTCACACCGAGCCTCTCAAAAGGCGCCACAAGAACCTACCAAATGGCAAAAGGTTGCAAATGACACGAGCAATCCACTAATGTTGCCTTTGGCGCTTCGCCGAGGTAGGCACAAACCCCTCACAATCACCGGAGGTGGCCAAGAACAATCACCAACTCTTGCCAACGCCTCCAAGCTGCTCCAAGCCGTCTAGGTGGCGGCAACCACCAAGAGAAACAAGAATCCCGCAGCAAATCAACCACCAAGTGCCAACTAGATGCAATCTCACAATGCAAATGCACTTGGATCACTCAATCTCACTTCGAATAAGCAAGGAAGCAAGAGAGATGAGTGGGAGGGGAGTTGCTTAGCTCAAAGTGCTCACAAGTATGTCAAAAAGTCCAGAGAGAGAGCCTTGAGCCGGCCAACGAGTATATATAGACGTACCCCTTCGAATATAGCCGTTAGGAACGAGATCCAGCCGAACACGCGTTGACCGGACGCGCTGGTCCGACCCACCGGACGCGCCGGTCGCGTAACGGCTAGTTTCCGAACAACTGACCGGACGCGCTGGTCCGACCCACCGGACGCGCTGGTGAGGACCGGACGCGCCGGTCCCGTGACTGACCGGACGCGCCGGTGAACACTGAGTCGCGCAAACCGAACTAACGACCGGACGCGCTGGTGAACCGACCGGACGCCACAGTGCCCGCGTCCGGTGGGAGTCCAGTAAGCTCCCTGGACGACCGGACGCGTCCGGTGGCCTGTGACCGGACGCGCCTCGCGTCCGATGAAACAACCGAAACAAGCGCAGAAACTGGACACTGACCGGACGCGCCGGTCGAACAGTGACCGCGTCCGGTGCAGCGTCCGGTGCAGCGTCCGGTGCAGCGTCCGGTGTTGCGTCCGGTGCTGCGTCCGGTCACCACTGTGACCTCCGTTCGCCTCCGTTTGAATTTCGTTTGATTTCCGACTTCCGGCGTAGTGGAAAATAGGCATTTCATTTCTCCGAAATCGCCTGAATCCCGCGCTCGCGCGCTCGGCGGGAGGGAGAGAGGACCCCAAACCATCTCTACCGCTCAAACTCCAACGCCGTCGCAAACGTACTAACACCACCAAGTGATCATCACCATGTGCATGTGTGTTAGCATTTTCACAATCATTTTTCGAGGCGTTATTAGTTCTATCCAAATGCATATGATCATGAAATGCACACCTAGAGGCACTTAGGAGTTCATTAGCCGCGTCATTCCCCTCTTTATAGTACGGCTATCTATCCTATAATGTAACCACACCCACTAGGTGTCTTGGTTACTAAAACACAACCCTTAAGCATATACCTTTGCCTTGATCACGTAGGGTTGCGTCCAAATCCAAGTGTGGCCATCATGATCACCATGTCCATCTTGCCACCAACCTTGGAATGTACTAATCCTCATATGCTACACACAACTTAGGCATAGGATTAGTACTTAGGCATTGTCACTAATTACCAACACCAAACATAGGACTTTCAATCTCCCCCTTGTTGGTAATTGGTGACAATCCTTTCACAAAGATATTATGATAAAATTTTGATTGAACCCATGTCACATTGTCCAAGTATATTACCATGTGTAAGAAGTATAGACAAGTGATCATGAATTCAAATTGATAGCAATGGCTCCCCCTACATGTATGCTATATGTTTGGATTTTGGAAGCATACATGTTAGATAGGAAAGATTAGGAGCATTGACTATCAATAGGTGCTAAGTGTTTTAGATTATAGACCTTTGAAGCGTGATACCATCGGAGTAGCGATAAACACCATCTTAGCACCTTGTGTAGTTAGATATCACTTGAAAAAGCACAAACACAACTAGAAACCTCGTGAGATCAACATTATAAGCAAGGTTCTAGTACCGCTTTGGAAAACATGAAGCAAGAGAAATCTAACTACTTCCTATTCATGCTAGTACTTCAATTCATCATTCAAATTATACTAGCAAGTCACCACACAAGCAATGTATTGGAGAAAAAGAAATGCATAACAATGCATCATACATATGAAGTGCACAAAGAAATGCAACATTCATGTTTAAGAGCTTGCTCCCCCTACTTGTGTGCTCAAAATTTTAGTTGATCCCCTTCTTTTATCATTTTCTCCCCTTTAGGTTTTCTCTCTTTGTGAACCACATTTTCTCCCCCTTTGAGTTCTATCTTTGTGAATGACAATTTCTCCCCCTTTGGCACCAATGACCACAAGGGACCAATTTTAGATAGATTATCATGTTGAATTATGGGGTGAGGATCAAGTTTGTGGTTCAACCTAGATTGCTTGCATAAATAAAATGCTTCGGTTTGATCCAAGGGCAAGCTTCTTCACACCTCACTAGAAGGGTTATCATGCACCATGTTGAAGCAAATATTTAGACAAGTGATCTAGATTAAACACTTAGGATCACAAGCTACTCAAACAAGTTATATGCTACCACTAGATCATACAAGTCATGGAAACAATAGTGGCACCATATAAACTTCAAATTCATTTGATTTTTATGAATGAGCCTAGAACATAAGAAATCATGACTAGATGCACTAAACATGTCCTTAGTATAGAATGTATGACATGTCAACCAATTGTACCTTGGGGCTTGAAGAAGAGGCATGTCATAACATTGGGGTGCATCAACTCATGTTGGAGAAGTCAAGTATGTTCAACTCATTCTTTAGCTTGTGAAATCTCTTCTCATCAAGTGGCTTGGTGAATAGATCGGCTAATTGATCTTCGGTGCCCACACTCTCAATAGCAATGTCACCCTTTTGTTGATGATCTCGAATGAAATGATGACGAACATCAATATGCTTTGTTCTTTGATGTTGAACCGGATTGTTGGTTAGCTTCACGGCACTTTCATTGTCACATAGCAATGGCACATTCTTAAAATTGATTCCAAAATCCTTCAATGTTGCCTTCATCCACAAGATTTGTGCACAACAACTACCCGCGGCGATGTATTCGGCTTCGGCGGTAGATAGTGCAATACTATTTTGCTTCTTGGATGACCATGAGACAAGTGATCTTCCCAACAATTGACAAGTCCCGGAAGTGCTCTTTCTCTCCACTTTGTCACCGGCATAGTCGGAATCCGAATATCCAACTAGCTCAAAGCTTGCACCTTTGGGATACCATAATCCAACATCTTGTGTATGCTTTAAGTACCTCAATATTCTCTTTGTTGCCTTCAAATGACTTTCTCTTGGTGAGGCTTGAAATCTTGCACACATGCATACACTAAACATTACATCGGGCCTTGATGCCGTCACATAGAGTAGGCTACCAATCATTGATCTATATAGCTTTTGATCCACCATGTTGCCACTCTTGTCACTATCCAAACTTCCACTAGTGCCCATTGGGGTTGTAATGCCCTTTGCATCTTCCATGCCAAACTTCTTGAGCATATCTTTGATGTACTTGGTTTGGCTAACAAATGTTCCTTCCTTCATTTGTTTGATTTGAAGTCCAAGAAAGAAACTAAGTTCACCGATCATTGACATTTCAAATTCCTTTGCCATCATTTTTCCAAACTCATCACAATAATCTTGATTGGTTGAACCGAAGATGATATCATCAACATATATTTGCAACACAAACAAGTCTTTCCCAATCTTCTTGGTGAATAGTGTTGTATCAACTTTGCCCATGACAAATCCTTTGGATAGCAAGAAGTCCCTCAATCTTTCATACCATGCTCTGGGTGCTTGCTTCAATCCATACAAAGCTTTCCTTAACTTGTATACATGGTTGGGTTTCTTGTCATCTTCAAAGCCGGGAGGTTGCTTCACATACACCTCCTCTTGAATGTACCCATTTAGAAATGCACTCTTCACATCCATTTGATATAGCTTGATATTGTGAGCACAAGCATAGGCAAGTAAGATCCTAATTGCTTCCAATCTTGCAACCGGGGCATAAGTTTCACCAAAGTCAAGACCCTCTATTTGTGTGTAACCTTGAGCCACTAGTCTTGCTTTGTTCCTTACTACTATTCCATCTTGATCTTGCTTGTTGCGAAAGACCCATCTTGTTCCAATGACATTGTGATCTTTAGGCCTCTCAACTAGTTCCCATACTTCATTTCTCTTAAAGTTGTTGAGCTCTTCATGCATTGCATTTACCCAATCCGGATCTCTCAATGCTTTATCAATGTCCTTGGGTTCTTCCATTGACACAAAAGAAGAGTGAGCACAAAATGATGCCAATCTTGATCTAGTTTGAACTCCCCTTTGTATGTCACCAATGATGGAATCCAATGGATGGTCTCTTGCAATGTTAGTTGGTTGAAGCACTTGCACTTGATTGCTTGGATGTTGATGTTGATCATGAGTTGGAGATGATGAACTAGCCACTTGTTGATCTTGTTGCACTTGAGATGATGTACTAGCTTGATTTTGCATTAGAGAGCCACTAGCTTGTGTAATTGGACTTTGGAGCACTTGATCTTTATTGTCATCCACATCAATCACTTGCTTTGGTCTAATATCACCAATATCCATTTCTTTCATAGCATTGGTCAATTGAGTTCCTCTCACATCATCCAAGTTATTTTCCTCATCTTGAGAGCCATTTGTTTCATCAAACTCAACATCATGAACTTCCTCAAGTAAACCACTAGCCAAATTCCAAACTCTATAAGCTTTGCTAGTAGTGGAGTAACCAAGTAAGAATCCTTCATCACATTTCTTCTCAAACTTGCTCAATCTATTGCCCTTCTTCAAGATGTAACATTTGCAACCAAATACCCGAAAATATGCAATGTTGGGCTTTCTTCCATTTAAGATCTCATATGGTGTCTTCTCTAGAAACTTGTGGCAATAGAGGCGGTTGCTATAGAAGCAAGCCGTGTTGATTGCTTCGGCCCAAAATGAATGACTCACATTATACTCATTCAACATTGATCTTGCCATATCAATCAAAGTTCTATTCTTCCTCTCAACTAGGCCATTAGATTGAGGTGTATACTTGGCCGAGAATTGATGTTTGATTCCAAGCTCCTCACATAGCTCATCAATTCTTGTATTTCTAAACTCACTTCCATTGTCACTTCTCACTTTCTTGATTGTGGTCTCAAACTCATTTTGCACTCTCTTGATGAACTTCTTGAATATGTCAAATACATCACTCTTGTCCACAAGAAAGAATACCCATGTGTATCTAGTGAAATCATCCACAATCACAAAACCATACTTGTTGCCACCAATGCTTGTGTATGTAGTTGGCCCAAATAAATCCATGTGCAACAACTCAAATGCCTTGGAAGTACTCATGATGCTTTTCAATGGATGAGTGTTGCCTACTTGCTTTCCGGCTTGACATGCACTACATAGCTTATCTTTCTCAAATGTGACATCCTTCAAGCCTCTAACTAAGTCATGCTTCACTAACTTGTTCAATTGCTTCATGCCAACATGACCAAGTCTTCTATGCCATAACCAACCCATACTTGATTTGGTGAGCAAGCATGTTGAAAGTTGAGTGTCACAAGCATTGAAATCAACCAAGTATAGATTCTCATATCTAAAGCCTTTGAAGATCAAATTGGAGCCATCAACACTAATTATCTCCACATCATCAACACCAAATATGCACTTGAAACCGAGATCACACAATTGAGCAACCGAGAGAAGATTGAAGTTCAACTTTTCAACTAGGAGCACATTGGAAATGCTATGATCATTTGAGATTGCAATCCTTCCAAGAGCCTTCACATCACCCTTACTATTGTCACCAAATGTGATACTATCAATGCCACTATCATTTGATTTGAGAGAGTTGAACATTCTTGTATCACCGGTCATATGCTGAGAGCACCCACTATCAAGCACCCAATGCCTTCCTCCGGCCTTGTAATTTACCTACAAAATAAATTAATGTTTCTTAGGTACCCATACTTGTTTGGGTCCTTGGAGGTTAGTAACTAAGCTCTTTGGTACCCAAATGGCCTTCTTCTTTGGACCCACAATTGGTGTACCAACAAACTTAGCATGCACACCTTTCACACCCTTGGTAAGAACATAACAAGAATCAAAAGGAATGTAATCCATTTTAGCATGAAACTTGTTGTTGTTCTTGTTCATTTTATTACAATTAATCTCTAGATGCCCAACTTGCTTGCATCTATTGCAATAACGACCATTGCTCTTCACAAAGCGAGACTTTGGAGTAGCAAAGGCCGCCTTGCCCTTTTTGGGAGTATAGCCCAAACCCTCTTTGTTAAGAGAGAACCTTTGGCTACCCAAGCATTTTAGCAAGCGGGCATCCCCACCATAGGCATTGCCTAAAGCGCGGGTGAGATCATCCACCTCTCTCTTGAGAGTCTCATTCTCAACCACAAGTGATGAATCACTAGTAGTAGAGGTAGAGTTGGTTGTGGTGGATGATGATGAGCTACATGAAGCATTAGTAGGACCAACAAATAAAGAATCATCAATAATATCACATGTTAGTCCAATATCACAAGTGACAATCACTTGCTCCTCCTTAGCTTCCTTCATGAGCTTCTCCAACTTGAGGTCCTTCTCCTTGATGAGCTCAAGTAGAGAGGAGTGGGCTTCCTTAAGCCTAGTGTGAGCAACTTCAAGGTCCTCGTGGTCTTCCTTTAGACACTCACGAGAGGCCTCTAGCTCATCAAAGGATTTCCTAAGAGCTTTGAGCTCTTGTTCAATTCCTTTGCACTCCTTACTTTTTTTGAGAGCAACAAGCTCCTCCATCAAGGCATCATTTTCATTGCTCTTGGCAATGAGCTCTTGCTCCAAGATTTTGCACTTCTTGGTTGTCCTCTTGTAGCCCTTGCTCATTTGATCTATTATGCCCAATAGATCATCCTTGGAGTAGTCCTCATCCTCCTCATCATCACTCCTACAACCATCACTAGCACAAGAATCATCATCACTATCATCATATTTTACCTTGGTAGGCTTGGCCATAAGGCATGTCGATGTAGTGTCGAAGATGGATGACTTGTTGGAGAGGGCGATGCTTGCAATGGCTCGCCGAGTGGTCCTCTCATCATCACTAGAGCTTTCATCATCATCACTATCGGAGTTGTCACTATCCCAAGTGACCACATAACCACCACCCTTCTTCTTCTTGTTGATAGTGAAGCTCTTCTTCTCTTTCTTCTCCTTCTTGTCCTTCTTGTTCTTCTTCAACTTCAACTCCCCATCATGATATCTTTTATCTTCATAGGGGCACTTTGCCACTATATGATCGGGGCTATTGCAATTGTAGCAAAGCACCTCCTTTGCCTTCATGAAGTCCCTTCTCTTCCTTGCACCATATCCTTTCTTCTTCATGAACCTCCCCATCTTGTGCACTAGGAGGGCCATGGTCTCATCATCGAAAGGATCATCATCATCACTCTCCACCTTGCTCTTGCCCTTAGAAGATGAAGCCTTGAATGCAATGGGCTTCTCTTGCTTGACCTTTGTCTCCTTCTTCTCTTCTACCTCATCTTCATCATCATTGTATTGGGCATCGGTCATTATATCTCCAAGCACATCGGTTGGTTTGACCTTGTCCAATCCCTCTCTAAAGATCATTCTTCTCAAGGTGGCAAACTTCTTGGGTAAGCACATCAAGAACTTGTGTGAGAAGTCCTTGTCCTCAACCTTCTCTCCAAGCCCCTTGAGATCATTGACAATGACTTGGAGCCTATAGAACATCTCCGGGATGGATTCATCATCCTTCATCTTGAACGTGGAGAACTTGTCCTTGAGCATATATAGCTTGGCACTTTTTACCGTTGAAGTACCTTCATATGTTTCTTCAAGCCTTATCCAAAGCTCATTTGCCTTTTCAAGATCTTTGATTTGCTCAAACACTTTGTCATCAATGGCACGGTAGATTGTGTCAAGTGCCGCCGTGTTGCATTGTTTGTTGATACGGTCATTTGGAGTGAGATTTTCCTCATCAAGAATGATGTATCCTTCATTGGTCACATCCCAAACCTTCTCATGTATATTGCCTAGATATTGCTTCATCTTCCTTTTCCAATGATCAAAGGAAGAGACGCCATCAAAGAATGGAGGCTTGCCATTAACATGGTTGAACATAACTTGAGCCATCTTGCACCGAGGTTGTTAAGCCTTGCAAACGGTGACCACGGCTCCGATACCACTTGAAAGGTCTAGATGGCTAGAGGGGGGGGGGTGAATAGCCTTTTAAAACTTTCTACAAAGACAAGCTAAACAAGTTTATCAATATAACAAATAGCGAGATGCGAGTTTTGCTTAGCCTACGGGGTGTTTGCAAGCCACCTATCCAATTCACAATTCTAGTAAAAAAGGCACTCAACCGCACAAGTTAAACCGAGAAGGTGACTACAACTACAACTAGCAAGCTACACAAAAAGCTACTCTAGTAACGCTAACTAGCTAGCAAAGATAACTAAGAAAGTAATACAAGAGAGAGTTAGAAGGGTATCACCGAGGGGCGAAGTATTGAGCCAACCAATATAATCAACAATGAATACCAAAGCAACCGAACTCCGGGATCAATCAATCACAATATGAAAGTGATGACACAAAGATTTATCCCGAGGTTCACGTGCTTGCCGGCACGCTAGTCCCCGTTGTGTCCCTCTTTACCACGTGGTTCGGTGGCTAATCGGTCTCACACCGAGCCTCTCAAAAGGCGCCACAAGAACCTACCAAATGGCAAAAGGTTGCAAATGACACGAGCAATCCACTAATGTTGCCTTTGGCGCTTCGCCGAGGTAGGCACAAACCCCTCACAATCACCGGAGGTGGCCAAGAACAATCACCAACTCTTGCCAACGCCTCCAAGCTGCTCCAAGCCGTCTAGGTGGCGGCAACCACCAAGAGAAACAAGAATCCCGCAGCAAATCAACCACCAAGTGCCAACTAGATGCAATCTCACAATGCAAATGCACTTGGATCACTCAATCTCACTTCGAATAAGCAAGGAAGCAAGAGAGATGAGTGGGAGGGGAGTTGCTTAGCTCAAAGTGCTCACAAGTATGTCAAAAAGTCCAGAGAGAGAGCCTTGAGCCGGCCAACGAGTATATATAGACGTACCCCTTCGAATATAGCCGTTAGGAACGAGATCCAGCCGAACACGCGTTGACCGGACGCGCTGGTCCGACCCACCGGACGCGCCGGTCGCGTAACGGCTAGTTTCCGAACAACTGACCGGACGCGCTGGTCCGACCCACCGGACGCGCTGGTGAGGACCGGACGCGCCGGTCCCGTGACTGACCGGACGCGCCGGTGAACACTGAGTCGCGCAAACCGAACTAACGACCGGACGCGCTGGTGAACCGACCGGACGCCACAGTGCCCGCGTCCGGTGGGAGTCCAGTAAGCTCCCTGGACGACCGGACGCGTCCGGTGGCCTGTGACCGGACGCGCCTCGCGTCCGATGAAACAACCGAAACAAGCGCAGAAACTGGACACTGACCGGACGCGCCGGTCGAACAGTGACCGCGTCCGGTGCAGCGTCCGGTGCAGCGTCCGGTGCAGCGTCCGGTGTTGCGTCCGGTGCTGCGTCCGGTCACCACTGTGACCTCCGTTCGCCTCCGTTTGAATTTCGTTTGATTTCCGACTTCCGGCGTAGTGGAAAATAGGCATTTCATTTCTCCGAAATCGCCTGAATCCCGCGCTCGCGCGCTCGGCGGGAGGGAGAGAGGACCCCAAACCATCTCTACCGCTCAAACTCCAACGCCGTCGCAAACGTACTAACACCACCAAGTGATCATCACCATGTGCATGTGTGTTAGCATTTTCACAATCATTTTTCGAGGCGTTATTAGTTCTATCCAAATGCATATGATCATGAAATGCACACCTAGAGGCACTTAGGAGTTCATTAGCCGCGTCATTCCCCTCTTTATAGTACGGCTATCTATCCTATAATGTAACCACACCCACTAGGTGTCTTGGTTACTAAAACACAACCCTTAAGCATATACCTTTGCCTTGATCACGTAGGGTTGCGTCCAAATCCAAGTGTGGCCATCATGATCACCATGTCCATCTTGCCACCAACCTTGGAATGTACTAATCCTCATATGCTACACACAACTTAGGCATAGGATTAGTACTTAGGCATTGTCACTAATTACCAACACCAAACATAGGACTTTCACCGGGCCAATAAGGTCACATCGGCAAATGCCGAGGGCAAGCACCCAACCCTGACCTGCTCGCGTTCAACCAACCGCATCACGAGCTTCGCCTTCACCTTCACTCCACCCTACGCACCACCGCTGAACCGCTACCGCCCCCGGGATATCGCTGACGTGGCCATGCCGCCGCGGTGCGTTGTCACGCCGTTCGGGCGCACGTGGCCATCTTCGCTCGGGATGTCTCCGGCCGAGCCATCACCATAGCCGGGTCCATGGTTGGCCGCCGCCGTGGAGGAGCCACCCTACTTCGTCTCTGGTCTCCTTACCACTACCCATCGTCGCGCGTCGGTCCATAAGTGAGAATCGATCCCCTAACTAGGTTTGCGCGGGCCCAGGTTGGCCGGTGTAGCGGCTCTGTGCCGGCCAGCGCCGCGCTAGTGAGCAGGGAGGCATCGGGGACCTCCCGGATGCGAAGATGAGAGAGTGTGAGGGTCTTGTTGCAAAGTCTCTATCAATGGGAAGTCGCATCAATGGCAGATAGAGCGGGGGTGTTTTCGCTAAAACGCCATCGCGCTCGCGGGCTACCTGCCGTGGGCCGGCTCGCGTGGGCCACACCTGCGTGGTTGTGGGCCACGCTAAGGATTTAGTTTTTCTTTTTATTAGAAATTAGAAACAGTTTATAATTTAGTTGCTGAGCTGATCTTTGATAATTAATATAAATTCATATAGGCATCTAAAAATCGTGAAACCAATTTTGTTAGGTTCCAAAATTCATGCTCTATCAGTTAGTGTAATTTTTGTAAAATGAAGCTAAGGTCCATTAAATCAATTGAAAATGCTTAATATTATTAGGATAAATCTTGTAAGAATTTTTGTGGTAAATCTGTGATGGCTTTAGCTTTGAAACTTTTATAGTAGCTTCATTGTATTATTATGTGCTCTCTGTAATTTTTGTAGCTCTAAATTAGACTGTTTGTTAGGGTAACTAAATATCCACCAAAACTAATATGAATAAAAGCATAATATTGATTTGTAAAATGAAGCACTTGTAAGATGAGTTTGATTCCTTGCTTGATGAAGATGATAGATAGCTCACTATCTTAGTCATTAAAGTCAGCTTAGTAGCTTAACATATATGTTCTTGTTTTAAGAGTTGATGTTGCCAAAATGCTAAATTGTTGCATCATCATCCTTTGCATGCATGTAGAGAACGATCTGGTGGAGATTATGACCGTCGACGATCGGGAGTACTAGGAGATCGTCGAAGAGTACGAGGAGGAGATCCTCGTGCCAGAGGGAGTTCCGGAGCCGCCCGTGACTGACACTGTTTCTGACACTGCGCCTGCCCAAGGCAAGCCCCATTGCATAACCTGTATTTTTTTATGATCATGATATATATACACACCTATGAGTCTTACTAGTGCAGGATCGCGTAGTTGCTTTGCTTAGGTTTATCGATAGCGTGAGTAACCTGTCGTTACTCGTAATAGGTGGTTATTATTATTATAACTCTCATGATAAAATAATGGAAGGAAAAATAGTGACTGGGCAGGGATATGATATGGGTATTGGTGGGTGTAACAGGCTGTGTTCCACGGCCATGCGGCATGGCTTGGTTGCACTGTTTTCCATGTCCGTGTCGATTGAGGACCGTCCATTGCTGTGGATTCTGGTCAGGTCACAGATTTATTATCCCGAGCACATACTTACTTATGGGAGCGGTCGTGGGTTCCGACTCTTTTCAGACCGACTAATTGGAGGCGGGGATAGGTGGAGATCTAAGCACCACTTTGAGACGGGGCCTCAAGTGTGGGGTCTTGGAGTCCAAGTTTAGACGGAGATCTAGACCCCTCGACAGGAGTAGAATGAGTTGGTCTTGTTTGTGCCTAGAGTACAAGCGAGTCGTGTATTTTTCGGGGTACCCAGCTGAGCTACATTGATTCGCGAATCGCCGTTTCTACGTGACGGTACGACTTAGCTACAATCTAGCACCGTAGGAAGAACTGAAATATGAAAGATGGTGAAAGGAATCTGATTGCTCAACCCTTACTTAAAAGTAGAACATGTGTTTACATAGAATGATTGGATAATGAACTAATCATGATCGCTAATAATCTAAAAAACTAAGGACACATTCTTAGTATGACTTTCTGCAAACAAGAAACCCATCCATATAGCCATCATATTCCTTGAGAGTCGAAAAATATATATTCTCTAGTCGGGTAAATCTTGCGAGTACATTATGTACTCAGAGTTATTTACTCTTGTTGCAAGTGCACCTTGAGAAGCTAGTTCTTGTGTAGAGGATTCTTCTGGTGGGCGCAGACGGATCCTTGTATCTTCTGCTAGATGTGTATTTTATTTTTATTCCATTGTTTATTTATCGCACTCTAAACCTTGGTATTGTAATAAATAATTTCTGAGACTCGACGTTGTATGAAATGGATTAAGTATTGTAAGCTCGTACTCGTTATTGAATCATAGATGCAAAATGTGGATTGTTTCGAATCCTCTTGTTGGGTGTGCTCGACGGAACCGTATGAAATAGCTCATTTTCGGGGATACTTAGTGTCTAGTGGTAGACAAGTACCTCTAAAAGTATGTTAATTCGGGCGTTTCTGCCACACAAACTCATGAGACAATGGAATGACTTAGAGCAAATAACCTTTGCTCTAGTGCTAAATACCGGGGATTACGGGATTATACGACAATATACTTGAGATTGAGTGTACTTTATTCATCCCAATCCCTTATAAGACTATGAATTTCTATGGTACGACTTAGTGTACACTCCTATGGAATGAAAACTGATGATCATGCCGGGAGTTCATAATTTCCCATGATTTCTCTCAAAAATAAACTTTGGACCCAAGATAGCCTAGCTTAATGGAGGAAGGTAGAGGATGATAGATGACTCTTGTGGAGAATTCAAAAGCATTATGCAT
Source organism: Saccharum hybrid cultivar R570 (assembly GCA_038087645.1). Classification (NCBI taxonomy): domain Eukaryota; kingdom Viridiplantae; phylum Streptophyta; class Magnoliopsida; order Poales; family Poaceae; genus Saccharum; species Saccharum hybrid cultivar. The sequence continues at coordinate 6,594,778 of JAQSUU010000113.1, forward strand.
CTAATATTGGAATAATTTAACATGATGTTGTGGTCTGGATTTATGTTATAATTATTGGATTCTTTAGAGAAAGAATATGGCATTTAATATGGTTATTAAGGGTGGGGTTTACTACTTCTCTTTCTCTCAGCCCATGCTATTACTCGTCGGCTGAATGACGGAGGGAGCCGATCCTCTAATGTGTTCCAAGTTGCAAAGAGATGACCGCTTCAATGTGTGTTACTGTTTGATGATGATGTTATCCTTGTTATTTTTGTTGGTAGAAACAATAATACAAATGCTTAAAACTTATCTCGTAGCTATGCAATGGATATAGCATGTCCCTGATATTTGAAAAAACAATGGCTCCACACCCACAAAATATGGGCACCTCTAGTATAAAATTGATGTTGCTCAACAAAAACACTAGTGCATCAAAACATTTGATGCCCACTATGTGAGCATGTGCTCACGGCGCTGCTACTTTTGTTTCTCTCTCCACGTGTTAGCTTAGGGTAGATCTAGGAATTTGTCGATCTACACCTAGTGCTTCCTCTCTACTGAGAGATTATTTTTTATCTGACTTGATTCAACTTGTCTGCGAGATTTAATTTCACGTCTGACACTTATGGTTCCTGAGCCACAATGTGCTCGGTTTGATTTTTCACCGCCATAGTTCGATTCTCATGCATGCTGGAGTTGCTCCAAGAGACCCAATTATTATCCTCGACTCCTTATATCTACAACAATACTACTAGTATGCTTACATCTCTTCTCATTAAAGGGGTAAACAATTTTGTGTTATAGTTTATAGTTTTTTTTTTAACTTCGCGTCCAAGAGGATTCGCCATTTGAAGGCTATGCAAAGTCATATGCAATAAAATACTATCCTCCACTTTAGTTTAGCTAGCAATGATAAAATAGTATAGCAATTTTGACCACACAGCTTTTTGACAAAATATGCATATAAATACTAATAAAAGTACAGTTCATAAATAAATTTACAAGAAAAATTTGAAGTATTTTTATGTTTTTTAGCAAAAAGACAAGCGGTCAAAATTACTACGAATGGAAAGCATTTTGAGACGGTGAATAATATTTTGAGCGGATGTACAGATATACGGCTATACCGTGCATATCATCATCCAACGGCGTCGTGAGGCCGATTGGGTTTTCTTTTGTATCTATCGGCTCAAAAAAAAAAAACTACTAGAACGACAACGGGAACAGCGATACTGAGAGGTAGAACGTGGTGGTGACGAGAAAAAAAAAGAAAGAAAAAAAACGGCGGCGAGACAATGGCTGGGAAGGAGATGACGCCGAGCTCGAAGGCGGCGGCGCCACCGGCGACGATACGCCTCGTGAACTTCATCTCCGAGGACCAGGCAAGGCCCCGAACACTTGCCTCCCCCTATTCCCCTCCCTCGCTCGCTCGCTCGTTGGCCGGGCACGTAGAATCGGAAGGGCAAAACCTAGGAAGAAAATTAGCTGAGCTTTCTGGGAGGTTCTCTGAAATTTCGTGGTTCGAAATAAATTGCAGCTCGATGAGGTGAAGCGGACACGAGGGGAGCGGGTGGAGGACGGCACCGCGCAGCGCGACAAACCCCTCTTCCAGGTGAGGTCACCCCCTCATAATCCTTTTAGACCCGTTGGTTTGGAGCTAATGCGGATTTTCGTCATGCGCTGTGCAGATCCTACAGGAGAACAAGGAGAAGAAGGACGCCGAGTTCAACGAGCGTTTCAAGCACAGTATGTATTGTCACAATGATACCCTGATACCATATTATGCTCTGTGTCTGTGCACTATGAGCAGAGTTTCTATCATTCGGATTTAGGTGTAGTTTTCTGTGCTAGTACTCATAAGGATGTGATCATGAAGAACTTGGACAAATTTACTCAAGAACTGTGATTTTGTCGCGTTAGCTGCAAGTTCAAGTTGCAGCAAGATCTGTACAGGCCAAAAGTACTTTCTAATCACTGAAGCTTCTGGGTAGTAGTAGTATGAATAAACGACTGCAGTTTGACTATTTGCCTTGCCTTCATTTGAAATTATATGGAGTAACAGAAGATTTATTCTTGTTTTAGCGTGATTTGATTGGAAGAAAGTTTGCAGCTATGCTGAACAACCTTTGTGATCTGCTATCCACCTGTTCGATGCTATTACTATTTCTGGGAAAAATGAGTAAAGTACAAGGCTAGGAATAGTGAAGTTTGATTTTTTGTATTAAATTTGGCTTCTTGTTTGATTTTAATTGTTATCTATTCTATCCAGGACCTCCAAAGGCTTTGGATGAGGATGAGACAGAGTTTCTTGATAAATTGGCTTCGGTAAGCATTTAATGTAAACTAGTTGTCTTTGAAAATCACTACTTCAAGATGTAAAACAAAATGGTGTATTGCTGCCCGTCAGCATCCTCACGAAGGGTGAAATATTTAACAACAATAAAATTTTATTTGCCATGTTCCCTGATGTATCTTTATGTGTATACCTGCTTAAGGGTCCTTTTTCCTCACTCCTTATTACCAACTGCTGGGAGCACAAAATCAGGGTGTGGATGGCTAGATCCGTCATGTGTTGTGTACTTTAATAATAAGAAACCCGGTCCATTTATTCACTCATAGCATATGAAGGCTTTGCTTCACAGTTTTTCTGACGTCACTTTCCCCCTTTCCTTTACTAAAGACAAACTAAAAACCCCCACTCAGAAGTGTTCTTATTAGGATATGTATATATCCGGTCTAATTAGAGATTGATTGTAATCCCCTAGATAGGCTAGTTGCCATATATAGCCTAGGATTGTTTCTATGTATAGCCTAAGATTGTTTCCTTGTACAGGGAATAGCTTCCCATGTATGTAACTTCCATGTATGCCTATTGGCTATATATATGAAAGGCTCCCCACCCACATAGGGTGTGTGGTGATTCTCCCCTTTCTACATGGTATCAGAGATCTAGGCCTTTCCTTCCTCCTCCCTCCCTCCCACCGCACCAGCTGTGCCTCTCTCCTCCCTTCCTCCCACCGCACCAGCCTCTCTCCCCAGGTCGACCATGTCGACTTCCTCTGCCACCAGCCCCTCTGGCACCTCGGCATCCATGGGCACTCTGCCTGCCCCAGCCATCTTTGTCGCCCCCTACGCGACAATCTCTGTCAAGAACCATATCCCGGTGACCCTGGAGCTGACACAGCCCAACTACAACCAGTGGGAGCCGTTCTTCACCTCCCTCTGCGGGAAATTTGGCCTCCTCCTCCATGTCGACGGCACGGCGGAGGCCAGACCCACTGATCCTGCTTGGGCCATTGCGGACTCCTGCGTTCGCAGCTGGCTTCTTGGTTCTGTCGGGCCGGACGTCCTCGGCCTTGCCATGGCACCGAACCAGACCGCGCGCGAGCTCTGGGTCGCCATCAAGCGCCTCTTCGAGGCCAACAAGGCTCCGCGCGCCATCTTCCTGAGTCACGAGTTTCACTCCATGACTCAGGGCGACTCCTCCATCAACGACTACTGCAAGCGGATGAAGGCCACCGCCGACGCGCTCCGCGATGTCGGTCGCACCATCACCGACTCGGAGCTCGTCCTCAATCTCCTGCGGGGCCTCAATCCTCGCTTTGCAGGTACCGCCGACAACATCGCCGACTCACACCCACTGCCGGACTTCGCCACCACTCGCGAGAAGCTCGTGCTGAAGGAGCTCCGCCTCGCCAACGAGGGCACCGTCGCTGCCCAGACGGCGTTCCACGCCACGTGCGGCACAGCCTGCCGCTCCTCCTCCAGCAACACGGGCGCTGGTTCCCCTGCCAGTCGCCAAGGCGGTCACGGCGGTGGCTCCAGCAGCGGTGGCCACAGCAGCGGCTACGGGGGCGGCGGCCAGGGCGGTGGTGGTGGTCGCTGGAAGAAGAAGGGCAAGGGCTCTCATTCCGGGGGCGGACCAAGGGCCCCTGCACCGCCAGCGGGTCCCTGGTACTGCTATGCTCCCTGGACGGGCGGGGCGCAACAGCAGCAGCAGTGGCGTCCACCGGCGCCGAACTCAGCCTGGCGCGGCCCCGGCGTTCTCGGCGCTTTCCCTCCAGCCCAGGCACACACTGCCTTCGCCCCTGTCCAGGTCTCCGATGGTGCAGCAACCAACCCCTCCCACCAGCAACACGGCAGCTAGGATCAGGCCGGCCTCATAGCCGCCCTAAACCAGATGTCCCTCCAGGGGTCCTCTCCCTGGGTGCTAGACACCGGTGCCACGACTCACATGTCGCCCTCGGATGGTATACTCTTGTGCCGTCTCCCCCCTCCTACTTCCGGTATCACGGTTGGTAACGGCACCACCATTCCTATCACCTGCCGTGGCACATCCACACTGTCTTCTCCTTCTACTACTTTTCATCTTAACAATGTTCTGGTTGCTCCAGCTCTAGTGCGCAACCTCCTTTCCGTTCGTCAATTCACCCGTGACAATCATTGTTCTATTGAATTTGACGCTTTCGGTTTTTCTGTCAAGGACCAACAGACGGGGCGCGTGACTCTTCGCTGCAATAGTGTTGGCGACCTCTACACCTTCCCCTCCACGCCAACGCACCACTGCAGTCTCGCCACCACATCATCGCTATGGCACCACCGCCTCGGCCACCCCGGTCCATCCAGCCTCGCCACTCTACAAAGCATGTCGGTCATCTCCTACAATAAGAGCTCGCCATGCCTCTGTCATGCATGTCAACTTGGCAAGCACGTGCGGCTCCCCTTTAGTCCTTCCACCTCTGTGACCACTGCTCCTTTTGATTTAGTTCATTGTGATGTATGGACATCCCCCGTGCTTAGCAACTCTGGTTTTAAATATTATCTTGTTCTACTTGATGATTTTTCTCATTACTGCTGGTCATTTCCCCTTCGGCAGAAATCTGAAGTGCACCGCCACATTGTCGAGTTTATTGCCTATGCTCAAACACAGTTTGGTACCACGCCTAAATCATTCCAAGCTGATAATGGGACCGAGTTTGTTAATAATGCCACTACCTCCTTCCTCACCAGCCATGGCATTACGCTCCGCCTATCATGCCCCTATACCTCCCCCCAAAACGGCAAGGCTGAACGCTTGCTCCGCACCACAAATAACACCATCCGCACCATGCTTCTTCACGCGTTCATGCCACCTCCCTACTGGGCTGAGGCTCTCGCCACAGCTACCCTCCTCCTAAATAGGCGCCCCTCCTCCTCCATTCAAAACCAAATCCCCTACCAGCTCCTTCACAACCAACTTCCAGATTATTCCTCACTTCGCGTCTTCGGATGCCTCTGTTATCCTAACCTCACTGCCACCTCCCCACACAAACTCTCCCCTCGATCAGCACCCTGTGTCTTCCTAGGATATCCATCCTCTCACAAGGGCTATCGCTGCCTAGACATGTCCACTCGTCGAATTATCATCTCTCGCCATGTTGTTTTCGACGAGTCCGTGTTTCCATTTTCAGCAGCACCTTCGGCGGCTTCCATGCCGTCTTCACTTGACTTTCTGATGCAGGGACTGTCTTCCCCGACGGCACCAGCGAGCACTCCTCCGCTGCTCGTTGACACCACCGAGGATATGTCCCCGGAGCTACTGGACCCGGCCATCCTCCAGCTGGGCCCCCAGGCTTCCCCTGCGGGTGGGCACTCTCCCCCCGCTCCTTCTGCGGGCGGGCTGCAGCCGGGCGGCCAGCGCTTCGGCGTTGTCTACAACCGTCGTCCCCGGCCTACTGCAGCACCGACCGCCGAGGTAGTGGCCCCTGCGGCTGCTCCAGTGGCCTCTGCTGTGCCACCAGCAGCCCCGGCGCCACCTCCCGCACCTCAGGCAGCAACACCAGCGCCTCCTGCTGCGCCTCGTGCAGCCACAGCGACCCGGCCTGTGACCCGCTCACAGACCGGCACCCTCCGCACCGTCCAGCGCTACGGATTCTCCGCCACCGTCGCCTCGCCCATCCCGGCGAACTACCGCAGTGCACTCGCCGATCCAAATTGGCGCGCTGCGATGGCGGAAGAGCACAAGGCGCTGATCGACAACGGCACCTGGCGCCTCGTCCCTCGTCCGCCTGGTGCGAACATCGTCACTGGCAAGTGGCTGTTCAAGCACAAGTTCCACTCCGACGGCTCCCTCGCCCGCACAAGGCGCGCTGGGTCGTCCGCGGGTTCTCTCAGCAGGCCGGCGTCGACTATGACGAGACATTCAGTCCGGTCGTCAAGCCGGCCACGATCCGCACCGTCCTCAGCATCGCTGCATCCCGGGATTGGCCCATACGCCAGCTCGACGTGAAGAATGCATTTCTTCACGGCAATCTCGAGGAGACGGTCTACTGCGAGCAGCCGTCTGGCTTCATCGACCCCGCTGCTCCTAACTCAGTATGTTTGCTGCAGAAGTCCTTGTATGGACTTAAGCAGGCACCGCGAGCTTGGAACCAGCGCTTCTCCAACTTCATCTGCAGCATCGGCTTCACCACATCCAAGTCGGACGCCTCTCTGTTCGTCTACAAGGCCGGTGCCGAGCTGGCATATCTCCTTCTCTACGTCGACGACATCGTTGTCACCGCATCGTCACCGGCCCTCCTCCAGCATATCATCACGCGCCTCCACTCGGAGTTCGCCATGACGGACCTCGGCGACCTGCATCACTTCCTCGGCATCTCGGTGACCCAGGACAGCAGTGGGCTGTTCCTCTCCCAGAGGCAGTATGCTGTGGATCTCCTCCAGCGTGCTGGCATGTCTGAATGCCACCCGACAGCTACTCCTGTGGATGCACGGACCAAGCTGTCCACCTCAGAGGGAGCCCCGGTCGCCAACCCATCGGAGTACCGGAGCCTTGCTGGTGCTCTCCAGTACCTCACCTTGACAAGGCCGGACCTGGCTTATGCTGTTCAGCAGGTCTGCCTCTTCATGCACGACCCCCGCGAGTAAGGCTGGATATCGAGCCAACCGTAGTTTTTTTCGAGCTTTTTTAGAAATTGGTATAATCTTATTCATCATTATTTCCTGCATTGTTTAAGACCCAACTTCATGACGAGCCTAACGAGCCGAGCCTAACGAGCCGAGCCGAAGTTGAAAGTCGTTCCAAATCAAGTCATTTTTATTTTAAAAGAAAAATGAGTCTAATCGAAGCACTTTTGTACCAAGCCACCGAGCCAGCTTAACGAGCTTTTTGTCCAGCCCTACCCGCGAGTCGCACCTTGCGCTGATCAAGCGCATTCTTCGATATGTCAAGGGCTCCTTGTCGGCAGGCCTGCACTTGGGCTCTGGTGCCATCGACCACCTCACTGCCTACTCCGACGCTGACTGGGCCGGCTGCCCAGACACACGCCGCTCCACCTCCGGCTTCTGTGTCTACCTCGGCGACAACCTGGTGTCTTGGTCTTCCAAGCGTCAGACCACTGTGTCTCGCTCCAGTGCCGAAGCTGAGTACCGTGCAGTGGCCCATGTGGTTGCTGAGTGCTGCTGGCTGCGTCAGCTACTTCAGGAGCTCCACATCTCCATCCCGCTCGCGACGGTTGTCTACTGTGACAACGTGAGCGCCGTCTACATGGCTGCCAACCCTGTCCACCACCGCCGCACGAAGCACATCGAGATCGACATCCACTTCGTTCGCGAGAAGGTCGCTCTGGGACAGTTCCGAGTTCTCCATGTTCCCTCCGAGCACCAGTTTGCCGATATCATGACCAAGGGTCTGCCCGTCCAGCTCTTCACTGACTTCCGGACCAGTCTGTGCGTTCGTGATGCTTCCGCTACGACTGCGGGCGGGTATTAGGATATGTATATATCCGGTCTAATTAGAGATTGATTGTAATCCCCTAGATAGGCTAGTTGCCATATATAGCCTAGGATTGTTTCTATGTATAGCCTAAGATTGTTTCCTTGTACAGGGAATAGCTTCCCATGTATGTAACTTCCATGTATGCCTATTGGCTATATATATGAAAGGCTCCCCACCCACATAGGGTGTGTGGTGATTCTCCCCTTTCTACAGTTCTAAACCTGCAGGTCCCAAAGTTTAACAAAGTATAGTCATCATAGGTTTAAGTGGAACTAAAACCAGGTTACAGCGCTGTAGTTTAGGAAAAGGAAAATTGACTACTTGAGCTGCTGCAAAACCATTTCGATTGAGTCTCATGTCAACCCCTTTATCCCTGATAGTATACTACATTCTGTATACCAAATTTGTAATAGGACAATGGCTAGACTTGATAGTTGTAGCCTCAGGCATAAGCTGTATTAGTAGAGGCTTGCAAACCAGCTACAATAAAATATTTAAAAACTGCATTACAAGAAACATTGTCTGCCCAACTGTTTGTCACAATCTCAGATGTATGTTAATATTTATAAACCATGCATGATTTGGTATAAATCAATGTGTCTTATTGAGACAGTTTAGAAGTTTCTTTGAGTATCTATTGCAAACATAATGTTCATATTCCTTATAATGCAAACATAATGGTTGACTAGACATAATGTTTCTTAATATTTACCACTTTGATTGACTTTACAAGAAACAGGAACTTTTGGTTAACATTACGAGGACCAGGAATTATATTATTTATGTTCTAGAAAGGAACTTTGGGTGAGCATGTTAAGGGGGAACAAGAAATTACTACATGCTTTTATTTTTTCCACTGGATGAATATGGTTATTTCTTATTTACAAATCATAAAACAGTATGTCCGTGGCGTTCAGTATTATTGTGTTGAAATTCGGAAGAGTAGGAAAATAATCTTAAATCCAAGGTAGCCTGGTAATCTTCTTAGTCATTAATACTCACATTTTAATAGGAATAGATAAGAGTTATGAACATAAAACATATGGGATCTAAATTATATTATTATTAGTGGTATCGTATAGTCCATGTCTTCTGCAACATTCTTAGTTCCTTGTTTTATGTTACTTGGGCACAGTCAAGAAAGGAATATGAACAGCAGGTGGCCAATGAAGAAGCGGAACAGCTCCGCAGTTTCCATGTGAGTAGCATACTGACAAGTAACAGTTACTACGTCTTGCCCTAGCTTTATTGTTTTCGGATGAACTACTTATTTCAACACTGCCAGTATTTGTATCTTCCAAATAGAATCACAATCAAACATGAAATCTTTACTTTAGCTTCAGCCCAGCAGTCTTACTTGTTGCATTTGGATCGCTTGTATGGCATTGTAGCTTAGTCTATCAGATTCATTTTTTCATTAAAAAGGACTAGATGGAAGCATAGAATTTTGTTTATTGTGATGTATCATCTGAATGTTATTGCATAGAATAGCAAATGTGGAGCTCTTAGATGCTCCATATGTGATCTCATTTTTATCTTAAGCTAGTAAACTTTAGCAATCGTTTTTTGTACTATGAGACAGCTTGCTACAATTGTGTTTCAGGATTAGTTAAGATGACTAATTGACTATCTGGTCTCATGCACCTACCATGTGGGTCACATGACTGACCGAATGAGTATTTGTGTTTCAGGAGGCTGTAGCTGCACGGTCCAATATTGTTCATGAACTCGAGACTCCAACAGTATCTAGACCTGAGGTATGTTATGATTCACAGATTCAACATTTAAGACAGGATTAAAGGAAAGCACGTGCATACATTAGTGCTTATTAAGCGCACTCCCCTACCATTTAATAATTGAATTTCTCATCATGATGCTATCAATGGAACATCAAAATATCTGTTCCACCAATGTGTCCAGCTGAAGCTGAACTATGCTTGCACCTACCCTTGTTCAGGAGAGCAGACCTAAGCCACCTACGAAGAGGAGCCAGCCCGCACTCCTGAAGAACGTAATAATTTCCATGAAGCCGCAAGCCAAGAAACCAAAGGTTGAGGCGGAAGCTAAGCCTGCTCCGGAGGAGCGGCCTTCAAATGGGCATGACGCAGATCAGAAGCAACCAGATGACACAAAAGCAACACTGGGCTCTCTGGTGGCTTATGACGACAACGACGACGACGACGAAAGTGGCGAGGATGATGACTGACAGTGGCGTTGGAGAGATTAGGTGTGGATACCGCAAGATGACTGACAGTGGCGGTCAAGCGCTCAGGTATGGATACTGCAGAGCTTACTGGAAGAGATGCCAGTGGGGTTTCCTGGAGGAGAGGCAAAATTGGCTTCTCTTACATTCGGAAGCCTTTGCGGCAATTTTCTTGTATGTATTGTACAATTCGAACATGATCTGGGAACAGTACTAATGATTGGTAGCACGTTGTCTTACGAAGGAACCCTGTAGCAAGCAGTAGTTGCAATTTATCTGATGAGCGTGTTTTCCTTCCCCATGGACGTTTAGAAAACTGGTGATAGGTTTATCTACCCCATCAGTTGGTTGCTGGCCCAAACCACCTAGCAGATTGGAAAATGGAGCAAAAAGGAGAAGGAAATGATGTAACATTTCACAGCTCTATATCTTCGGAGAAGACGCGCGTTTTGGAAGCAACTTATGAAAGTGACAGAAATCGGACTGGAAAACTTGAAGCCAATTGCAATCCATGCAATTTCCCGGACTGGTGAAGTGCCTTTGACTAGTGGGAAGATGTACGACATGACTGCTGCTGCTGCGGTACGTACTACAAGCGGGGCAGCCGTTTCAGATGGCTTGGGTTGTTGGGTGTGAAAGTGTGTGCAGTACGCGTTGTACTGACGAAACAAAAAAGCCAGGTCCGCGCTTGTGTACTCCACTCTGCAATATCAATCCCTGCTTCTCTAGCAGTACTGTACTGCACCTGGCTGCGGTGAGCCGGCACAAGTATATATAGATCTCCAAACTCCAATGTTCCATGGAGGTGATGGCATTAACATTAGCATTAGTGGTAGTTTGGCAATGGCAGCGGCCACCACCAGGTTTCCAGGTTTGGTATAAACAGAGGCACAGGTAAAAAGAGCGAGAGATAGAAGATGGGTATGGTTGGAGACAGGGATGAGGCAGAGCATGGGATGGGGCCATCAACAAAATTTCCAATTTCTGTCCTCCGCTAGGCCGCTACTGCATTTCTGTTTGCTTGCTCACAAAACGGAGGGATTTGTGAGAGTTATCAGGCAGAAAGAACAAAGAAGGTGCCTCCCTGGTGAAGTGGTGATGGCCTGACCTGAGACGGCTGAGAGCTCAGCTGGTGTCCTGTTGTTGCTTCCTCCCCTGCACTGCCTCTTCCCTGGCTCCCCACCGTTGCCCTTGCCCATCATCTCTCTCGTTATGCTCTTGTATGTTTTTTTGCCTGCATTCTTTTCTCAGTAGCAGTATTACTTTTAGTTGTCTTTACAATAGTTCTAATAAAAACTGCAGGTCTGCAGCAGATTTGCAATAGTTCTAATAAAAACTAAGCACTGTACGACATTTATTCCACCACGACGGGCTACCGTGGCAAATTATCCCTTGTTTTCTGCTAACCAAACTCAAGAATCTTCTGTCTAGAGTGTACTTTCAGGAAGGGGAAAAAATATTCGGTCTGCATCTTCGGGGAGCCTGCATGGACAATTGGACATCACGTCGCTCCTATTATCCACAGAGCTCGACGCTCAAGGACTAAGGAGAAGGGCCAAGGTGCCAGCGATCCTCACCACGCCAGACAGGAGACCGAACGTGAGCTTCCGATGCCTCGGTGCCCAAAGAACAGGAAGAAAGGCGAGAAACAAAGGATCCCATCAGCGCTCCCCAAGATTACACGTCGAAGTTTGTCAACAACCAAAGATGGCTTTGACAAAAATGATTAGGAGGGGCAAAGTGGTCATAGAGTCGTGTGGATTGAGATGAATACGAATAAAATCCAATAAGTCTCAGTACAATTCTATTCTTTAGCTTTAATGTAGATCTACTTCCTGGGCTACTAATTTTTTGTTATTGCCCGCAACTTAGTTCCTGTGAATTGGTTCCAATCCTTCTATATAGTCGAATGGAGGACTCTCGTTATTCCCAAACGCTGTACAATCTCTCAGTATATAATGCTGAAATCCGGTGTTGAGTGCAAACATGATGTGAGCTAGTACTTGAGCAATTAAGTGCTTCTTTAATCTTTGCATTAACATGGACTCCTGCAGTTTTAGTATTTCTGTATTCGCAGTTGCAATGTCATGCTTACAACAGCTACTAATCTTACAGCGTGCCTTCTCCAGGATTGTTGTCGGTTCATGACAACCTTATCCTGTTCTGAAACTGCAATGTTAAGTAATTCTGGATTTCAGCAAACCTGAAATGCAGCAAACTGTGGTTGTCTTCAACTATAACACCTAATTTTCTGACTGCTCTGTGCTTGCGGACACAATCGGCATCAAGCGTGATATAACCAAATTAAAAAATATATGAACTTGTAGCGAGGAATTGTAGTAAGCTTGGTGTTTACACCATTGAAAGATCCCTAAAACTAGTACAGGATACAATGGTAGTAAGACATGGGGCAACATAAGCACCAAGGAGTCCATAACTATTTAGCAGCTATCAGTTATCTAAATTGCAAAACAAATTACGGCCTATTTAATCAGCGGTTCAAAGACAAAGGTGGATAAGCATACTACCTAAACGTACAGGACTGATACATAAGAAAAGTTGCTTTTAAAAAAAAATCAAGGCTTCCATATTTTCATCATACAATCCTCAGCAATGGTGGCTACTAAGTTCCTGTGAGGATGGTGCGTAATGCCTATGACATCCTTCTCATGGACCTGCGAAATCCAGGGTAGCATGTCAAGGTACTTAGTTATATTGGTTAACTTGGTAGTTGATAAATCACAGTGACGAGGAACAAAAGGATTAACAAATTCGCAGGATCTTGGGCATACCTTCATCAGATGCTCTAGTTTACCAGATTGGTAGCTAAAGCAATACATGTTCCTGCAAAACAATAACTCCCATTTAGATGCCACTATAGACCAAGATAACAAACAAAAATCAAACCATTAGTGATATCCTCACATGTCTTCACCAACACAATATATCCATTCTCCTTTTGGGGAAACTGAAGCTGCAACAAAATCTCCCCCTTCTCGCTTACCTGATGAGAAACTCTTTACAACCTGAAACAAATTTTCAAGGTAATCATAACCAAGCACTAGAAATAACAGCTAAAATGGCTGTCATATCCTTGCCTTGCTTATCTTCTTCAGCCTTTTGTTAAACAAATTAAAACAAAATTTGCACAATTTGGTTAATTTCAATTTCACCTTTTTTCTTTTTTTAAGGTAAGTGCGAACCATCTAATGAACAGAGGATGTTATTGCTATTAGAAAATGTGCTATATATTGCTTTATTTAACATTAACAGTGAAGCTAACAATAATTCAAAAGATCATCCAGCAAGCATAATAAAAAAAATTGCTGACAGATAAGGCCAGATGGTAAATTATGTTTCCAAACAATATAGAGGTGAACTAGATTCCAATAGATAACCCTCCATTTTGCAGGCAGAAAAAATAGGCCAAATAAAAAATAGAATGTGCATTCAGAGTACCTGTCCTTGTAAAGTCATGATGAATATCGATGAAGTCTTATTGCAGACAACAATGTGATCAGTATTTTTTGGAAATAAATGGACAGAATTAACAGATGCATCTCCTCCCTGGAAATAAAAGGACACATGGGTAAACATGCATTTACTAAAGGTTATACAATATTAAGTCACACTTGGAGAGCGTGAGAAGTCAGTACCCTCAAAGGAGGTGGTGGCTTGAAAGTATGCAAGCAATCTGTTGTTTTAGTATCCCAGACCTACAATGAGGAACAATAAATGAATAAAAATGGCTGTGAGTTGTCAAACAATTGAAACTTGAACTGTAAATATGAGACAAGAAGATCAGCACCTTAACAGTACAATCACTGGAAGCTGTAATGACACGGCTACCATCAGTAGTGAAGATGGCATAATTCACATAGGAAGTATGCCCTCGAAATTCTTTTAGCATCTTTCCAGACTTGAGACCATGTACCCTGCAAAGAGGGAGGAAGAATAAGCCTTTAATTCTTTTCAGGATATAAAACTGCATGGAACATGAATGAATGCATGAAAACTGAACCCAATCCAAAAGAAAGAAAAAGAGATCCAAAATAGCAGCCTGCAGGGCGTTGCAGAAACAAACACAATTCAGTGCAGAAAAAATCTCATAGTTCAAATTTGTGAAAAATCACCCGGTTGTTTGATCACTCTTAGTACAAACCTACTTAGGGCAATCCTTATGAATTTATCTATGCAAAAGTCCAAGCTTAGATTTTTGTTTAAGTTTGATAAATGGCAACACAAACTTATTAACACAGATGGAGATGAAGGCTGCAAACAGAAGCTGGATACTTTAAAATTCAGTTGCAAATTTTAAATTGGGAAATTTGGCTTGCTTCCATTTCCCCAGTTCAGGCAAGGAAAAATTAGTTTCAATCAACAGTCTTAATGAGTAGGCTTTTTGTTTTTCAAATTTAAGTCTATATTATAGCAAATGGGCCCACTACTTAAGTATGTAGCTCAATTCTTTTTAAAAAAATCCCAACCTATACTGTAGATTGATTGGATTATCTTAAAAAGGACTCAAAGGAAGGGCTGATAAAACGATTGCAGCAATGACTAGGATACTGCACCAAGATACAAAAGCCATCAAACAAAATGGGAAAAACATGAAACTTGCTCAAACTATCAGTATCATCAACTCTTTGTTCCCAAGAGAATGAAAGAAGTAAAATATGACGAATGATATTTCAACAGTAAAATTAGGCTGGTAGTTTATGGTTATATGAAACCTCGCGGTAGTGTCAAAGGATGTACTCAATATTTGGGTTCCATCTCGTGAAAATGTAACACTTGTAACACCTTTCGAATGTGCACGCTCAAGGCGCCGCAAGCACTGACCAGTTCGTATACGCCAAACCTGGGAATTGATGGAAGGAGAAGATTAACATGGAGTTAATTGTAAAGATTACACCAAAATGATTATGGTGAGATGCTGACCAATAATGCATAAAATTTACCAAATTCCGTTGGTCAGACCAACTTACGTTGTTATATTATACCGGATGATTATAGTCACACATATATGATCAACGCATTTACTAGTAATCAAATTTTGTTAAGTGTAGTCTATGTAAAAACTCGATCTGCGGGGGGTAAGACAGCCCCTGAGCATTGCATTTCAGAAGAAGACCTTCTCACTCAAGTCGACAAAACCCCCGAACCCCTACCCCACCCATACACAGCGGCACCGTAGCCCATGTGAGAACAACCACGACCGGGGCCAGACCTTAGACCTGTGATTTCGCGTGGGACAGACGAGGGGATTTTTTCAACCACAGCTCCAGGACCTAAGGAGTGCTACTCAAGCCACCAAACCAACTCTATGTAGAAATGTATTAAATGATATTATAGTACTACACTATCAATACAACATCAATATACACCACGACACCTTAGTCAACCAGAACTTAAGAAAAAAACATTTTTGATATATAATAAATTTGTGAGCAATCTGAAATCAAACTCACATGAGCAACAAGTTCAAACTTTCAAGGAGTGCATGAGTTATTACAATATGAAGAAAAATATTTAAAATGCAACACATATTGGTAAGGGACTATTCTCCTTTAGTGAAACAAAATATAGGATTTGATAGCAAGGGCACCTTAATCATTCCATCCTGTGCTCCAGATGCCAGCATTTCAGAATCCCTACTAAAATCAACACACAGCACAGGTTCTTCGTGCATCATAAAGCTTTCCTGAAGTGTTCATCCAGCAAACAGTACATAAAAAGTTAGCAACTTATCCATGTCTGATTAAATAGAATGTGCATATTTAAGTCCTATAATAAACTTAAAAGCACTTACATCAGCTTGGTATTGAAGATCCTTTTTAAGCTTTCCACTAAGATAATCCCAGACCTGAAAATTTAGAGAACTTAAGCCAAGCTACATCAATGGAGCTGGCATGCAAAGGCAGAATAGAAAGCCACTTACTTCAATTATTCCATCCACTGAGCATGAAACAAGGTACTGACCATCAGGTGAAAATCGAGCACATTCAGGATGAGTTTTCTTCCCAAACTACAAAAACAATGCAAGGTTATAAACCTTAGTAAACAAAAGCTTGATAAGAATACTCACTTGACATCATGTGAACTATATTCTGTCTTTCAGCATGCGACTGAAGATGAAGAACCTCAAACTACATCTTAATAGAGGATTATTCATCTTGCGGATAACAAATCACAAGCAAGTATAAAGCAGATGTTCAGTGTTCTTACTTCTATTATTTCATTTTATGACAACCCAAGTTCAAACGTGTAGAAATCATCACATGTTAAAGCCACCCGATTAGTCTAATGTAACAATCGGTATCAATGTTTCCAGTACCTTCTTTTTTGCGTTACTAAGATTACGCCTTTACTCTTTGGAGCTGCTAGATACTAAATACCTTAACTCAGCAACTTAGCTTTTCATGTTTCTAAAGTTCATATTAATTACTTCTTACTATCAAGTAAAAAAGAGGCAATATAAGAAGAAAAGTAAATACTATCAGAAGCTAAATCACCTTTATTTGATGAGATAAGGAAGTAGGATATGTCTCTTCTTCATCTTGCTTCATTGCAGCAGTTCCTCTAAATAAATCAAACTGTGTGCCAGGAGGCAACAATCCTACGCAATAGGAAAAAGATTGAGAAACTCATGACTATTTCATAACAATTATATATATACACGGTACCAGCCCTTTAATAGTGTGCAGCAAAGAGAATACCTTGGTGCTGTTGCCACTTCAAAACCTGACCAATCAGTGCCATAAGACGAGATGGCGGTACTACTGAGACTTCAGAAGCAACAGCTGAAATTAGCACAGCAGAGGAACAACAAATGGTTAAAAATTAGGATTGCAAAGAACAAAATTCCCAGGGTAGCTAATACTGAATAAAAGTAGGACCAACTTATTTAAGTCATCTAAGATATTAATCAGGAATCTCTTAACTTTCAGATCTCAAAATTTGCTTATAAGTGCTGAAAGAATTATGGTACATTAATTATGAACATCGGCTCCAAACTCTGAACAAATAAAAACACAGCATTGGCAAATAAGACATTCAGCAAGCTCACCTTGAGCAATCAGTGCTCGCCGCTTCTCCTTGGTGGATTCTTGGTAGGCCTGTTGGCAGAGTGATATTCCAGTATTTCAACATTAAGATCAGGGAGGAGTACAAACAACATAACACAAATAACATAGCAAGATAAACTTGCCAACCTCATTGGGGTCGAAGTATGTGCGGACAAGGAGGTGCTCAAGGCGGAGGTACCGCTCAGGCTGCTCCTGCTTCATGACACCCATGACCTGCGTCTGACGGAGGATGGCACGGGCCGTGTCAAGCTCACGGAGCTCAGCCATCTCCAACACAATCTGCTCGTAGAGGTCCTCAAGCTTCTTGCGCGGCAGCTTGAGCTGCGCAACCTGGGGAAGCACAGCGTCCCAGCGCCCGGCATTGATGTCGGCGATGAAGGTGTCGATGCTGTCGACAGTGTTGAGGGAGACCTGGCACTCGTTCTGCAGCGTCTGGAACGTCTGCTGCAGTGAGTTCTCCTTGCAGAACTGCAGCACTATCTTAACCACGCTGCGCACAACAACAACCAAAAAGCATCGCGCTCAAATCCTTTGTCGACCTCAAGCCACTAGTGCTACAGCAAGTCAGGCGGTGCTCGGATAGTCGGATAGATTCAATAATAAGGTGTGTAATTCCCAAAATAAAATTCCATCGATTTATTGCGACACTGAAAGGTAGTAATCGACCGCGGACGGACGGATTCAAGAAACAAGCTGAAGCACCCTAGTAGGGTTTAGGGATTCATCGGGTTGCTTCTCTCGTGGGTTCGCTAGTACAAAGGGGGCCTTTAATGCATGGAAGGGGTTTGTACGTACTCGCGGGCCTCGATTTCGAGGGTCGACGCCGACGACGCCATCTTCGGCTTCTGCGGGAGGCGGCGGCTACTACGGCACCAGGTAGGCAGGTAAGTCGGGAGCGGCTGCCGGAGAGGGAGAGGAACAGGAGAGGAGAGGCGCTTTGGTGACTTTGGGTGGGATGGGCTTCGGCGATTGGGCCACGGAAGAAAGCGATCTATGCTTTTTCTACGCGGGCCTTATGGGTCTCATTTGGGCGGAGCACAGTTTTTGTGGTTTGCTTTTCTATTTGGGCTCATTTGGTTTGGTGACAAATGGGCTGACAAGCCTGGTGGCCTGCCTTGGTTTTTTTTTTAGAGGAAACAGAACTTTCCATTACTCAACCATGCTGAATCGTCAGCAATTACAGAGACCAGAATTGGTCCTCCTTCGGATTGCTTGAGCTACCTAGGACAGCCAACTCATACGCTACCGTATTACAAGATCGTGGTCATTGCTGGACTAAAAAGGAATTAAATTTTAAAACCAACAGATGTTGCAAGGTGATCATTTCCCTAGAGCAATTAATAGGAGATATTTGAAAAAATATTTTCCAAATGTTTGGCAAGAAGACTAAAGTGCTTCTCAGATACATGTTGATAATCAAAAGTGGCCAATGCCTAAAAATGACTTCATGATAATGTTCCTAATGTTGAAACAATCAAGAAACACATTTGGAACACCGCGCATTCAAAGTTTGGAAGGCAAAGAAGAGTGAAACCGGGGCTAGCCTGCCAGAACTGGTGTGACCGCTTTCCCAAACCTGGCCACGCCGGTTTCCCTATGACCGGCCCAACCAAGGTGCCCAGGCCCATGAAAACCAACCAGGTCGGTTTCCTATCCTTTTCCAAACCGATTTGTTTCCAAATCTGTTTTGAACCTATTTTCTACATGGCAAACTTGAAGATTGCATTCTGGACTTGTTTAATATTGGGATAAGACCACTCCCTCTATATAAATAGGGGATCATGGCCATTTGAGGGATCCAACATCCAATCGACTTTTTACATCTACTGCTCCTTTTTTGCTTAGCTTTTCCAATCTCTTGTTGTTCGTTGCATCTTTTCACAAGATCCAGCGGCGTTTTAGGTGGCCTTGCCAACCCTAGGACAACCTCAAACGCGCACCTTCCCAACAGGTCTTCCTTGGAGGTGTTCCCGAGTTCTTGTGATGAAGGACGGGTTTCGAATCGGCTTAACTGATCCCATAAATCGGTCTCACTAATTTTGAAGTTGCTTGCGGCATGTGATAGGTCGTGTGCGACCTCGGACGTGCTTGACTGCTTGCTCTTGCCAGTGTATGATCCGATTGGCGACAACAGGGGAAGTTGGTCTTCAAATCGTAACTAAGTCCATAAAAAATATTCTAATATTTATAAAAAACAGATAATGCACTAGCCAAGTTTCATGGTACATTTATTAAAAATAATTTGACACTGCATATGTTTATGCATTTCTCTATAAATAAACTGGATTAAATTTAAAGAAATTTACTTACATACATACAGCAAAACTAAAGCAGCACACACACACGTATAGATGCAGTAATGCACACGAGTTGTCCGTGGATGGGATGGGACTTGGGACGTAGGGTAGGAATCAAGTTGATGCACACGTACGCTTGACTCCACGACGACATCCGCAAAGCCGCTGTCCACGTACGCCGAGCGTGATCATCACCTATATATGTTGTACTCACGTACGATCCTACCGAAAGCGTGCATGCCAGCAGGATGGCGAAAACCACGCTGCAACAACCTACTGCTGCATGTATGTGTGTCTGTACGTGTACAACACCTTGTTTCTTCCTTTGCTTGGGCCTTTAATTTGCTCTTTCCGGCCGCGTGCCTTGAAACCTACACTTGAACCATCAACAACTGCTATACTCCCTCCCTGCCGCCTGCAATGCCAATATCTGTGACGTCTGACGTTACGTCCACTGATCGAGCACTGGCGTATATGCATGCATATATCAGTTGCAAGTTGCCTCATGCTTTTTGCACCTTGTTCCAACAAACTTAGGAAATTGTAGCTCTCAAGCGAGCACCGTACCGCATGCAATTTTTCATGCGTATAGCACCACGTACTGATGTAGCGCACACTATAGGAAAAGTTGCATGAAAAGATTAGCAATGCTATTCGTTTATACGCTGTCGGTCATTCACAGTTTTAGCTGGCTGGGGGCCCACAACTAGAGTTTGAAGATAATTTGAGATTATTGGGTAATAATAATATATATTTGTATGTTTTTCTTTTTTATTGTAAGATGCTTCTTCTCTATTAATATATGTCCGGTATGCTCTTGTCGTCGGCTCTTCGAAAAAAAACTTTTATAATATATAGTGACGACACTGATTTTCTGAAAATTTGGAACACAAATCAATTAATTTAATGATCAGGGCTATCTGTATTGTTGTATTGTGTATAATTTGACAAGTCCACATCCACGGTTATACTTAAGGGAGATGTTCCTCAGTCTCTTGTGCGTTGGCAAAATTAAAGGACACTGATGTACTGATTTGTTCCAAAAATATCGTAGCAAGTTGATTACTCTCTTTGCAACAGGTCAGGTAGATGCGTGCGACTATGAGCTCAACAACCATATACAGCCATACATACAGGGACAGGGAGCATCAGCACTGTATATATGTGCACGTACGTATTCACCTACGGCATCGATTTCGGCCGGGCCGGTCGCCGGACAACTCTCCATGACCCCACCACTGTAATGCAAGCGGCGCGCGCAGTCCCACGTCCGCAGCCAGCGGCGGTTTCTGAATTCTGGTACGAACTTAAACAGAGATTTATTAGGGCTCATTCCGTATGCGGGTTTTGAGCCCCGGAATCATTCCGGTTTGTTGAAGCTTATATAAGGCCTTGTTTAGTTTTTACCTAAAATTTTTCATACCGTCACATCAAATATTTGGGCACATGCACAGAGTATTAAATGTAGATAAAAAAATTAATTGCACAATTTACATTAAAACCGCGAGACGAATTTTTTAAACCTAATTAGTTCATGATTAGCCATAATTGCTACAGTAACACATATGTATTAATGATGGATTAATTAGACTTAATAAATTCGTCTCGTGGTTTCCAGGCGAGTTATGTAACAGTTTTTTATTAGTATCCGAACACCCTTTCGACGTCCTATGAAACATCTGATGTGACACCAAAAACTTTTTATCCACGAACTAAACGAACCCTAAATTACATAACCAATCGGGCTGGATTCTTTCCGAAAGATGATTTTGTCGAGAACCGATTGAGCCTTTAGTGTGTATTGGCATTCAATTTAAGCAGCAGAGAGGACTGAAGACGACCAAGTAAGACTGTCCGCACCGGAGTCCTCTAAACGAACCTGCAGGATCATTTTTATCGGAAAAACAGCTGCAGCGGCTATGCTATACTCATCCGGTATCAAAATGAAGACGCACGCATCCGGTAAATCTAGCGCGGTAGCGGACGTCCGCTACCGGCCAGCGGCTCCACCGAAAGCAGCGTGGGAGGCAGGAGCAGGAGACATGTATGAACGGCTGTCACATCTCCCGGTAGGCCCCACAAGTTCAACAAATTAAAAAAATTATAACTCACAAACAAAAAATCCAAATTAAATTCCGATTGCACCATTAAATTCGTTGCAATAAATACTTTAAAACAAGATGTCATATAGATATATTTAGACAAAGTGACGAGTGGGCCCCACAGTGGATAGAGGATGATATAGAGGATAGACGGATGCGGAAGAATTAAATATAGAGAAGAGAATCTTGATCACTGAGACTTTTAGAGGATGAATATAAAGGTGTATGAGTACGGACAGTCTACCGAGGCACGTAGCTTTCGTTGTTCCGGTGCCACCTCCCCATCCTCCGCGCGCGGGCCATGGGCCATCATGGGCCATGGCAGCTCCGAGCCGCCGGCCGGCTCGCGCGGCTGCGACGTGGCTTTCCGCGTCCAGTCGCTGTTACCGTGCCCCACACCTTGGGCCGGGGTCTTTCCGTCGTTGCTGCACTGCACTTCCGACGTCCGCACGATCTGTCCCTACCTGACTAGCTGAGCGAGCTAGCACTAGCTGCAAGGCCATCACATCGCGCTCGCGCAAGTTGGGATTGCTAGCTGCGGGGTTGCCTCGTCAATCGTCACGTATCAGCCGCAGTGGTACTCTAAAATGATACTCTAAATCTTTAGAGTATAAATATAGAGTAAAACTGTTGCACTGGGTACTTTAAAATAATACTTTATCTTTTCTCTCACACTATATTTAGAGTAGTACAGTGCTTACTCTATACTCTACAGTGACGGGCCCCACTAGCTAAACAAAGTGAAAAAATACTATAACTCACAAACCAAAAATCCAAATTAAATTTCGATTGCACCATTAAATTCGTCTCAATAAATCCTTTAAAACTAGATCACATATGGATATATTTAGATAAAATAACAAGTGGGTCCCATAGTGGATAAAGTGGATAGAGGATGATATAGAGGATGAATGTGTGCGGGAGAATTAAGTATAGAAGAGAGAATCTTGCTGACTAGGACGTATAAAGGATGAATATAGAGGTCTATGAATACGGGTAGTCTCATGCATCCATCTACATATAATAATAATGGACTCTTGGACATGCATATATATGACTGACAGTAATATTGAAAAAAAAAGTATGAGAGTGCGCTTACCACGTAGACATGATCTCTACCGGGATCTTTTTCTTTACTTGGCTTTATATATATATTTCTTAGCTACGTAAGACCAAGTACCATAGACTTTTTATATCCTTCCTAATTGATAGAAATAGAGATTTTGATGGAAAAAATTCACCCCAATAACTCATTTAATTAGATTTTCAAATATTATCATCCTTCATGCCGGATTTCTCGCTAGCTAAAAATCGAAACTCTCTAGAGTAAGAACAAGGTATAGATAAGGTACCAGGGTGCAGAAAGATATAGAGAGCGATTTTTATTCATGACTCTCTAAATGATAGTTTAGAAAGTGAGTTTAAGAAAGACTCTTGGAGATGCTCTGATTATGTCCTTTTTAGTGGAGTTTTGGCCGACTCAACATTGGCTCTTCTACACTGTAGCAACACTACGACATTGAGCCGAGCAATTTTTTTTCTCTCTTTTCAAAGTAAGCTAGAAGCTAGTAAATCTTTTTTACTTCACCGGCTTTGGATCCTTGACGTATTGTAGCAAGAAACTAGAGCCAGAACCGGTAAAACTATGCCAGAGAAACCCTTAACAATTTAAGTCCCTCCTTGACGGATGGATTCTGGTCTTGTTTGATATTATGCATGCCTTGTTTTTTCTTTCAAACCATAGAAAAATCCTTACATTTTACATGTGAACAGAGCATATCTTTATATATCCAATCAGATTCAAAGTACTACATTTAGACATGGCATTACTGCAGACTGCGGCTTTGCCTAGCGCCTGAGACGCTCGGCAAAGGCCAAATTGCGCTCGGCAAAGGCTTTGCCGAGCGCAACGCTCGGCAAAGGGCTCCCGGCAATGAAATGCTCGGCAAAGCCTCCTTTGCCGAGCGTTTTTTATCGGGCGCTCGGCAAAGCCTTTGCCGAGTGCCTAGGCGGCACTCGACAAAGAAAAGCGACGGTCACGGCGGTAGTCACAGCGTGATGTTTTCTTTGCCGAGCGCCTCCAATAAGACGCTCGGCAAAGAGCAAACTGAGTTTTTTTTAAAAAAAATTCTTTGCCTAGCGCCTCCAGCCTGGCGCTCGGCAAAGAGCAAACTGATTTTTTTAAAAAAAAAATTCTTTGCCTAGCGCTTCTAGCCTGGCGCTCGGCAAAGAGCACACTGATTTTTTTTAAAAAAAATTCTTTGCCTAGCGCCTCCCGCCTAGCGCTCGGCAAAGAAAAATAATTTTTTTAAAAAAAATTCTTTGCCTAGCGCTTCCAGCCTGGCGCTCGGCAAAGACCACACCGATTTTTTTAAAAAAATTCTTTGCCTAGCGCCTCCCGCCTGGCGCTCGGCAAAGAAAAATAATTTTTTTAAAAAAAATTCTTTGCCTAGCGCTTCCAGCCTGGCGCTCGGCAAAGACCACACCGATTTTTTTAAAAAAATTCTTTGCCTAGCGCCTCCCGCCTGGCGCTTGGCAAAGAGAAACAATTTTTTTAAAAAAAAATCTTTGCCTAGCGCCTCCAGCCTGGCGCTCGGCAAAGACCACACCGATTTTTTTTAAAAAATTCTTTGCCTAGCGCTTTTAGCCTGGCGCTCGGCAAAGACCACACTGATTTTTTTTAAAAAAAATTCTTTGCCTAGCGCCTCCCGCCTGGCGCTCGGTAAAGAGAAACAATTTTTTTTAAAAAAAATCTTTGCCTAGCGCCTTCAGCTTGGCGCTTGGCAAAGCTGGGTAAACTACAAGGCTCTTTGCCTAGCGCTGCGCTAGGCAAATCTGGAACCCAGATTTTGTTTTTTTTTATTTTTTTCTTTCTATCGCTGCAAACACAACATATCATATATATACATCAAATAGATATCACCATGAACACAAATAACACCATTTATATCACAATTTCATCGCTTCTGTCACCACCATCACCATATATATCACAATAGCACATATATCTCATAATAGCATCACTTATTCGGCGATAAAGTCCATTACAACAACTTGATGTTCATGAAGTTCAACACAACAAGTCCAAGTCCATGACATGAAGTTCAACACAACAAGTCCAGGTCCATCACCAAGAGAAGGAATACGTGACAACAACTTCGACGTTACTCACTGAGGCGGCGATGGAGGTTGGTACCCGGGCCACCCATGTGACGGCGGCGACGGTCCCCCATGCTCGTTCGGCACGTGGTTCGAACCCGCCGACTGAGGCTACACACAGGAGCAGCGATTGCATGAGACAAAGTTAAATAGCTAAATAACATACATGTATGATATATATTACTCACCGGAGTAGTGTTGAGAGCAACGAAGGGAGGAACGACGGGAGGAGGCTGAGGTGGACCCATCAAGCTGGGTGACAAAATAACACCCAGAGAACTCTGCAGAAACGCCAGCACGTCCGACATCCTCTGGTCACTTGCCAGTCGCGCCGTCCGCTCTGAAGCCACAACCGCCTCCAGCTCGTCGGCCCTCTTGTTCGAAGTTTCCACCTGAGCCTATACATTGTTGCAAAGTTAATATTAGTGAAGCGACAAAGAAATCCTCGTGTAATGCACGACGAGTAAACCAAAACTAACCTGTAGTGCCTCGACCTGGGCCTGTCCATAGGCCGGCCGCTCACGTATCGGCGGGAGTCCGGAGCCACTCGTGGTCTGTGCTCGGATCTGGGAGAGAGTGGGAGTAGTGGCGGTGTCGATCACGCTGTTGGCCATCCAGTAGCGCCCATGCTGCTTTCCCTTTCCAAGACACATGACGAGGCGCGCATCGATGTTGTCAGTCGTTGGATCATAATCCGACCCATACATCGTCCTCGCCGCCTCATGGTACTCGGTGACTTTTTTGTAGGCGCTCTCACTTGTGTACGCCTCGGGCGGGTCCTCCGGGTTGAAGGAGACGTCGGACGTCGCCTTGCCCTTGTGTGACATGGTATATGCAGCGAAGTAGGAGCATGGCTGGCCACCGTGCGCCGCCGACTGCGAGAACGAAGAGAAGTTTGTTAGTAGTCTTTGCCTAATTACATTAAAGCATGGCAACAGTTACAAACATGATGACGTACCCAAGCTCGGCCGAAGCCGCCGACGTTGCGGTTGCCTTGATGGTGAGGTACACCTGGCATGGCCAAACGGTGAGCCCGGGCAGCCGCGTGCTGCTGCCGCCACTCCTCGCTTAGCCAACGGTCCACGATTTGCCCCCACGCCTCAGGGGACTTTTCGCACCACCAAGGAATGACCTACACGTCATGAAGTAATCGACACGTTAGGCAGTCAAGTTCATAGCACCTAATGTTGAAAGGAACTTAATTTAAAGTTGTTCAGTTACCTGCATGAACTGCTCTTTGGTGAGAGAGAGCCTCTGATCTCGGATTTGTTTCTTGTTGACGCTCTCTCCAAATTGCTTCCCATAGTAATCTCTGATGGCCTGGACTCTCGCCTCGTGGTACATGTCCGTAACACGCTTCCTGCAAGCTTTCCTAGCCACGGCGTCCGCATTGCCCTCGTAGCTCTCGTCGAGCTTGAAGTACGTCTACATATGAAGACACGATGTATGCATTAGTTATTTCAAGTAGGATCCAATGAATGTGTTGCATTCAGGCATGTAGTGCGAGGAAGACTTACCCAGAACTCCTGAAGGATGTGCGCTGCCACGTTGCCTGCGGTGGCGTGGTGGGCGGACTCGTAGTGGGCCCACGTGTAGGCAGGCTCGTCCTTCCCGGCATGTGTTACAATGCCAGGGAAGTAGTGCCTGACCAGGGCCCCTAGGACGCCATTCACATGGCGTGAATCCTCTTCCGACACAACCCTCCAGGTCCTGCACAAGTGATTGAGTAAATATATTAGTATATATTTAGATTTTGAACAAAGGATATAAAGTAATAGTGATAACATGTAGAGGTGTCTTACGCTTGCCCCTCTGGGACAATCGAAATGCGTCGCCTCGGTTTGTCAGGGAGAGACGTGGGACCTCGGAAGTAGACACTCCCCGCAGCAGTGGAAGACGACGTCCCGGCAGAGCCCTCGGCCCCGCCACCGCCGAGGTCCCCGTCGTCGTCCCCCTCGTCCTGCTGCACCACCTGCTGCTCCTCGTCCTCCTCCTCCTGCTGCGGCTGATCCTCGTCGTCCTCCTACTGAGGCTCAGGCTGGACCACGGGAGTCGTCCTCGGCGGCCTCCTCGCCGTCCTCCTCGCCATCCTGCGGCGTCTCGTCCCCGCTGGAGTGGGCTCTGGCGCGTCATCCGCGCCCCCTCCACTACCAGAGCCCTGGTAGAAGTGGCTTAGGCTCCTCTGACGGCCCCCTGGCATTGTTGCTCAATCACCTGCAATTAAGAACGAAGATGTAATTAGAAATAGATACAAAATAAACAAAACTAAATTATAAAATTTGAAAGTATTACATGTATGTTACAAATATTCTTCATGATCGGGATTAGCTGGACCGTAAGTCTCATCATCACTATCAACCAGGTCAAAATAATCAACGACATCTGGCGGAGGAATGTTGTCTTCATCGTCATTGCCTAGACGCAACCGCTCAAGCATTTGTAAGTCGTTTGGATCTCGCACCTCATCTCCGTCGTCATCATCAATGACCATTACATTATCTACATCCATTCCTATCTCACAGGTTAAGTCTATCTCGAACCTCCCTTGTAGCCCATCTTCTTGGTAAAACTCTCCGTCATACGTGGTTGGGTTGAAGTGGTAGTCTTCATCATTTGGGAGAGGTGCTCCGCCATGTGGTGACACCTTGTGCACAACACACCAACCACTGAGATCCGGACTAGTCTTGCAAGCATACGTCGTATAATAAACTTGTGTGGCCTGTTGTGCCACAATATACACATCGTCTCTTGGATAGACAGAATCCTGTCGAATTTCAACAAGACCAAGATTTGGGGTCTTCCTCGTTACTTCCGGATCAAACCAATGGCATTTGAATATGACAGGACGAGCTTTGGTGCTACCAGGGAATGTGATTTCGTATATTTCTTCAACTCTTCCATAGTAGTCCCTGCCATCAGTGCCGGGCGTAAAAACCCCGCTATTTGTGGTCTTTCGATTTGGCCGCACGCGCTCATAGCTTGTTGTGTGAAACTGAAATCCATTCACGTCGTAAGCGGACAATGACTTGACTCGGCGGTCACACCCATTGCCAACACATCTCAGGTCAGCACCGATAGAAGGATCGGTTCGGGCCTTGGTTGAGAACCAACTAATGAAATCGGGCCTCCCTTGTCCTGCACCATTGGCGAGGAGGGTGTCTTGTTCCGACGGGGTAGGCTCCCTTGAACGGTGCCAGTATTGACGAATGAATTCCCTGTGACGAGTAACAAGGGGGTTAGATGTAGAAAAGGTGCGGGATTATTGAAACTAGTACGTTGAGAACTTACACAATGTATGGGTCCACCTCTTCTAGGTTGGTCAGCACATACAACATAATTTTACGCCACTCCACATTTGACAAGGGTTTAGTGGTTGACCCACCGGCTCTTCCAAGTTGCCCTCGAAAAAGGCTGAGGGTCCACTCATTTTCATCAGTATTGTAGCGAGGAGGTGGATTATGCACACTTGGAAGGGTGTCATCGTAATACGATGTTGTGAAGTTTGACGTCTCCTCCAAAGTGAATGCACTTGCAATGGAAGCCTCGATTTTACCCTTGTTTTTGCACTTTTTTCAAAGAGTCTTTAGGCACCTCTCGATTGGATAGCACCAACGGGCCTGCACGGGCCCTCCCATCCGTGCCTCATACGGGAGGTGTAATATCAGATGCTGCATGGGATTGAAGAAGCCTGGTGGAAAGATTTTCTCCAACTTGCAAAGCAGGACAGGTGACACTTTTTCCAAGTCTGCAATCATGGACCGAGATAACTCCTTGGCACAGAGCTGGCGGAAGAAGTAGCTCAACTCTGCCAGCACTGTCCATATGGGCTCAGGGACGAAGCCTCGGACCATCGTCGGGAGAAGACGCTCAATCCAAATGTGGTAGTCATGACTCTTCATCCCGTTCACTCGGAGAGTACTTAAGTTCACTCCCCTCCTCAGATTTGCTGCGTACCCATCGGGGAACATCAACGTCTTCATCCATTCGAGTACTTCCCTCCTTTGTCTGGGATCTAGGACAAAATCCGCCTTAGGCCTTTTCCATGTCCTACCACCACTAGGAGCTCCTATCTCTTGATGTGGTCTATGACACAACTCTGCGAGGTCAACTCGAGCCTTAGGGTTGTCTTTTGACTTTTCAGTGTTCATGAGCGTTGCCCAGAGTGCCTCTGCGACATTCTTTTCGGTGTGCATGACATCAATGTAATGTGGCATGAGGAGGTCATCAAAATAAGGGAGCCTCGTCAAGCCAGACTTATGAGTCCACATGTGTTCCTCGCTATATCCCACGAACCCATCACCTTGTTCATTCTCCACGAGAGCATCAATCTGAGCATGGACCTCGGCAGGAGTCATCATCTGCGGTGGAGGTTCAGTGACTTCAACACCTTTCGTAAAGCCCACGGTGTCTCGCCTAAATGTGTTGTCGAGGGGCAGGAATTGACGATGTTTGTCGAACGACGAATACTTGCCACCGTTCTTGAGCCAGATGAACCTCAGATGAGCCTTGCATAATGGACATGGGAACTTCCCGTGGACACACCAACCGCTAAATATCCCATAAGCTAGGAAGTCATGCATGGAGTACTGGTACCAAACGTGCATTTTGAAGACGGTCTTTGTAGCTCGATCGTATGTCCACACCCCATCCTCCCAAGCACTGACGAGTTCATCAATCAGAGGCTCCATGAAGACACCCATCTTCTTCCCCGGGTGTCCAGGAATAATCAACGACAAGAATAAGTTCAAACGTTGAAAGGAGACGCCAGGGGGGAGGTTCAGTGGGATGACGAACACGGGCCAACACGTGTACGGGGCAGCCATCATACCATAAGGATTGAACCCATCTGTTGCCAGCGCCACGCGTACATTACGAGCCTCTGATGCTTTCTCATGATGGATGCGATCAAAGTGTTGCCATGCTTCACCATCGGACGGATGCACCATCTTGTCGGGATTGTATCGTTTCCCCAGTTTGTGCCATGTCATCTGCTTAGCATGCTCCTCGCTCATGTATAGCCGTTGGATCCTCGGCAAGAAAGGGAGGTACCGTAGGATTTTCATTAAGACGGTAAGCTGCTCCTTGTGGCCTCCACCAGAGTCTACCTCCAGGTACCGGGAGGCTTTGCACTTCGGACAATACTTCTCCTGCTCAAGATCATTCCTGAAGAGGACACACCCGTTCAGACAACAATGTATCTGCTCGTTCGGCATCTTGAGTCCATCAAGGAGTTTCTGGCACTCGTACAGGCTCTTTGGCAACACGTGGCCCTCCGGAAGCAGGCTAGTGTTGACGGTTCTTAAGTATCAATTTTAATTATCCAATAAATAAGGAAAAGGACCTATATGCAAGCAACACCTAGAATTAGGGTTTGATCTGACAGAATTCCACAAGTTTTGTTGTTTATCTGTTTCTGCAGGGGGTTATCAGGAAATACAAAGGAAAGGCCCACACGTCGGAATTACATAGAGATATTAACGTGTTCACCGATTTTCTATCATCTAGAAGACTCCAGAAGCCACGGGATCGAACGGGAGGCCGAACGGGCCCGGGACCAGGGCGCCCGCCCTGGACCCTGGGGCGCCCGCCCTAGGTCTGCAACCAATCAGGATGAGTCTCGCGGATTATGCCCCACCGACCTAAAGGATCAAGGAAAACCGTGCGATTAATGTCGGTTTGATCCGACGGCCCAGGTTCACTTGAAGGGACTATATAAGCAGGACCCCTGGCCCCTGGAGAGGAGAATCCAAGTCCATTATTTTCATATTTTCTAGAGAGGATTCAGAGAGAGAGGTTCCCTTAGGGTTCCCACCTCATTAGGGCTTAGCATCCAATGTGAGATTAGACTTAGTTCTTCTAGATTGAGAGAGATAGAGTGGAGGTATAGATCGAAGGAAGCCCGGCCTGTCGGTGACTACTTCGAGGTTGTACCTGCAGGATCAAGTTCTCCTAACCCGAGGCTTGCTCCTAGGATTCTTCAGTATTTCGACTTCTAAATTCTAGTAAGTTCTTTGTTTTATTGTTCTTTGGTTTATGAGTTTACTTTAATCTCTTCGCGTAGAGTTTAGAGTAATCATCTCTAGCGTAAACGAGGTGTTTAGGCTAGGATACTCATAGATATCCCCTGTCTAGCCGGACCGTGGTAGTAGCGAGGAACGTGACATTTCCGTAGCTACCTTTGTATTCCATATCCCGTTAGCAGGATCGATAGGGTTTATAGGTGCGGGTCGAACATCCTTTAAGGTGTCTAGATTCCGTGAGCCTCCCTAATAGAGCAGTAGATCATCCTTACCAAGGTTAGAACGAGAGTGCAGTTGCAGTCTTCTCTATACATCGCTCACATCAAATCACAGTGGTTGTAGCCTAAAGGTTAGTAGTAATAGATTTGGTTAGTCAGATGCACGCTTTCTCCTAGTGGTAAAAAAATAAATACGATACTCTGGATAACATCCCGGGTGAAGTGCTCACCGATATCCGTGCGCTTGCGGATCATTTCCTAATTGCGTTACCAAATATCAACAAGCATTTCTGGCGCCGTTGCCGGGGAGAAAGACGGTTTGCTGAGATAACCTTGAATCTTACTACTAGCTTGTACCTATACTTTTATCTTTCTTTATCTTTTTATTCCTTATCTTTTCTTTATTCTTACCTTATGGAGAACCAAGATTCTAAATCAATCTATCAATTTGCAACACCTTCGGAAACTGACCTTTTACCATGGGAGTCATCACAGCCTATCCAAACATCCCAGTATAGGTTAAGTTCAAGGTTAATTGCCATGATTGAGAACCTATCCTTTTCGGGAAAGGAAGATGAAAATCCTTACCTTCATATTAGAGATTTTGAGCAAACATGCGATTGTCTTCGCATTGAAGGCATTTCTGATAAGACTTTACGTTGGAAGCTTTTTCCTTTTTCCTTAAGAGGAGAAGCTAGACGATGGTATAGTCAGAAGGTAAGTCAACAACGAGGTGAATGGGGAGTCTTACGAGCCAACTTCTGTTTAGATTTTTATTCCCTCGATCGTATCGCCGACCTTAGACTCGAAGTTCTATCTTTTAAACAAAAAGAAAATGAAACTTTGGGAAAATCCTGGAAACGTTTTTCTGATCTTTTAGAATCTGGTCCAAAACTCAATATTAAAGACCCTATTCTCCTTTTTCATTTCTTTCGAGGTCTTCAGAAAGATCATAAACAAATGCTACATACAATGTCTAGAGGTTCTTTCTTTCGTATCCCTACTGATGAAGCTAGAGCGATCCTAGATAGAATCCTAGAAGCTGAGATGGATAATACCCTCCATGATGAAACCTACGAAGCCGAAGTAGACACTCTGCCGAATTCTT
Source organism: Saccharum hybrid cultivar R570 (assembly GCA_038087645.1). NCBI lineage: Eukaryota > Viridiplantae > Streptophyta > Magnoliopsida > Poales > Poaceae > Saccharum > Saccharum hybrid cultivar. The sequence goes on from JAQSUU010000113.1 coordinate 6,626,711, forward strand.
CACCTACTTCAGCTATCCCAAGTTTTGAGCCACAAAAGGAAGAAATTCCACCACCTGATTTCATGCTGGATATAGAATCCGATCTTTTTGCCGATTTTGGAAATATTTCAAACTACCATTCTATAGACAAACCCCAAAGCGGCCATTATAGCATTTGTTTACCAAGTGAATATCAATTGAGAGAGCTTATCTCAGTCATGAGTAGCGAATGGTTGGAGGAGTCAGAGCTTTCCTTTGAAGTGATCCGTTTGGATACACCTCCTATCACTATACGCTGTGCTTATGATTCTGATCAATTTGATGCTCTCTATAATCCTGTTGTGGGGATCAATATCATGTCTGAAGCTTTTGCACTTAAATTATTTGGAAAATTAATTTTAACCCCCACAACAAAGTTCATGAAGGAATCTTCGGGACGATTGGTCCCCAGTCTTGGAATTGTGAATGTCCTACCCTTTATGGTAGAAGGCTCCATGATTCATTTGAACTTTTATATCTTTGATACATGGGACTTCGACCTGTTGATAGGACAACCATTTAGAAGACTCCTTTATGAAGGTCAAACTGGAAAGCTACACATTTCTTTTGGAAAGGATTTTAAATTCCCTATGATAATTTCTCACTCCTTGAATAATAAGATCGAGTCATCTCTTTTGCCTGATCCTATGGAAGAGGTAAAAGCTGCGTCTCTAGAGCTTTTAAATGAATCAGACTTAGAAGAAGAAGCCCCTTTCTTCATAGAAGAGGAAGCTGAACCTTCTGAACCTGAACCTTTAGATGAGTTTGCAGAAACACCCAGACCTCCTATAGAGCTTAAAACTTTACCACCCGGTCTTATCTATGCTTTCCTAAACAATAATCCAGAGTTTCCTGTGATCATTAGTAATAAACTCACTCAGGAACAAACTCTGCGATTAATGACCGTTTTAGAAAAACATCACTCAGTCTTTGGCTACTCACTCCAAGATCTTACAGGAATCAGTCCTATGATTTGCACCCATCGCATTCCGACAGATCCTTCTGTTTCACCTTCTCGGGAACCCCAACGTAGACTCAACAACGCGATGAGAGAAGTAGTTAAAAAGGAAGTTATAAAGTTGCTGCATGCAGGGATTATATATCCTGTGCCGCATAGTGAGTGGGTGAGCCCTGTTCAAGTTGTGCCTAAAAAGGGAGGCATGACTGTTGTTACAAATGAGAAGAACGAGCTAATTCCGCAACGCACCGTCACAGGGTGGCGGATGTGCATTGACTATAGAAAACTGAATAAAGCCACGAAAAAGGATCACTTTCCTTTACCTTTTATAGATGAGATGTTAGAGCGGTTAGCGAACCATTCGTTCTTCTGTTTCTTAGATGGATATTCAGGGTACCACCAGATCCCGATCCATCCTGATGATCAAAGCAAAACCACTTTTACCTGTCCATACGGAACTTATGCTTATCGTAGAATGTCTTTTGGGCTATGTAATGCACCAGCTTCTTTTCAAAGATGCATGATGTCTATATTTTCTGATATGATTGAAGAGATTATGGAAGTTTTCATGGATGATTTTTCTGTTTATGGAAAAACTTTTGATAATTGTCTTGAAAACTTAGACAAGGTTTTGCAAAGATGCAAAGAAAAGCACTTAGTCCTTAACTGGGAAAAATGTCATTTTATGGTTAGGGAAGGAATAGTGCTAGGACACCTAGTGTCTAAAAGAGGTATTGAGGTAGATAAAGCTAAAATTGAAGTAATAGAACAACTACCTCCACCTGTGAATATAAAAGGAATTCGAAGCTTTCTTGGCCATGCTGGTTTTTATCGCAGATTCATAAAAGATTTTTCATTTATTGCTAGACCACTCACTCTTTTGCTAGCCAAGGATGCTCCTTTCGAATTTGATGATGCATGTTTAAAAGCTTTTGAATTATTAAAGAATGCACTCATCTCAACACCAATTCATTCAATCCTTCTCTCCTCCTCAATTAGAGCTTGTCTAGTTCCTTGCTTCTCCAATGGCCGACAAGACCCACCGCAACTGGGAGATCGTCCCTTACGACCTCAACCGCAAGCCCAAGGATGACCCCGACGCCTACGTCCCGGCCAACACAGAGCGACAGCTAGCAGCCCCACCATCAAACCAGCGCAGCTCAATCTCATCCTACTACGCCCAACCAGTTCTTACTGCACCACCGCAGCCCCTTCTTCTCAAGGGACCGTCGTCCAAGCAAAAAGCCATCGTCAAGACCAACCGGAGTGGCGAGATCAGCAGCGTCCACTACACTACGGAGAAGGAGAGGCCCCGCTTCGAAGGAGTTAGGACAGCAAAAGTTCGCTTCATCCCACCAAAGGAAGCTCCTAAGCACGCTCTCAATTCGTTTGAGACACCACCGAAGCGCCGCAGGACCATAGCAGATGTGGATGAGGACATCAGGACAGCAAATAGACATATTATGGAACTTCAGTCCACAGTTAGCTCCCTTAGTAGGCAGGTCTCCAACCTGAACACTACTGTGCTCGCGCTTAAACGTGACCTTTCTGATGCCCTTGCTAGGATCAGGGATTTAGAGCAACACTGAGCTATCTAGATTAGACCTTGAGGCAGTGTGTCTTAGTCTTCATCATTAGATTCAATTAGATTCAATTCAGTTTAGATTAGTTCGCTTCATTAGTCAGTGTAATAAATGCCTCAAGACAAATAAAGATTATTATTATTATTATGCCTCGTGTATCTCCACTTTATTTTTATGCAAGAAAGCAGGAAACAAGTATGGGGGAATCCCCCCGACATGGTAAATGCACTTCGATTGCACCACTCCACGATTCAGGTACATACTCTGCACGCTTTATTTACATATATACAAATACATATTGGGCTGTGTAGAATATTGTTCCTAACATGATAATTTAAAAAGACAAAAATATTTTTAATCATGATCAATCTCACTCTGTGATATTTCTGAAAACCTGCATTTATTGAAAATCATTTTAAAAACCATGTGTTACTCAAGTCATTGTGGAATGTGAGATGGTAGAATATGAGTATCTTATTCTTGAAATCTTTGTCGCTTGGAGATTTTCTTTTCAAAAACTTCAAAAATATAGCTACCATCCTCAATATTTTATATGCCTGATAAACCTAAAAATATTAATTTGTTTTGTATTGAGTTTGTGCAAAACGAGTTAGACCCTTGTTGAGAGATTTATCATGCTCCCAAGATCAAGATATTTTTATTCAGAAAGATTCACTCTTCCGAAGTATTATTGCATTAGAGGCATGGGCTATGCAAAAATATATTTCGAGGAAATAAAAAGGAGCAAGTGCTCGACAACCTCGCAGAAAAATGGATAAGTGTCCGGAAGTAGAATTAGGGGTACCTCAGTATCCACCTGAAAAAAAATGAGATGATAAAAATATATATGGTAAAAAGAAAATGATAGCCCATGGTCCCTCTAATAAGCAATATGCCAGTAAGAGTTGACAAGTTTTAATTTTCAAAGTCTTTGATCTAAGAGTATGGCATTCCTCTCCTCGGATCCCGTTTTGACCCAGGCAATATATGCAAAGTAAGTATGCTTGAGAATTTCTACAAATTAAAACAGCCTCAGTGAGATATACAAAAGATAAATGAGTGATCTGAGAGCCCCTATGAGGATAAAGGTATGCTAAGTTTTCTATTCAAAAATATATAAAAAACTCCAAGTGACAGGGTTGAGAAGAAGAAAGGATCTCTACTTCAACCATATATTTCCCTGACTACAGTGCACAGTGGACATTCACAACACCCTGCAGGTATAAAAAGAATGCTTTACAATGTTTCAACCCCAGTTATTTTTCTGAACCATCCTTTTCTCGAGGACGAGTAAAAGCCTAAGTATGGGGGTGTTTGTTGACGGTTCTTAAGTATCAATTTTAATTATCCAATAAATAAGGAAAATGACATATATGCAAGCAACACCTAGAATTAGGGTTTGATCTGACAGAATTCCACGAGTTTTGTTGTTTATCTGTTTCTGCAGGGGGTTATCAGGAAATACAAAGGAAAGGCCCACACGTCGGAATTACATAGAGATATTAACGTGTTCACCGATTTTCTATCATCTAGAAGACTCCAGAAGCCACGGGATCGAACGGGAGGCCGAACGGGCCCGGGACCAGGGCGCCCGCCCTGGACCCTGGGGCGCCCGCCCTAGGTCTGCAACCAATCAAGATGAGTCTCGCGGATTATGCCCCACCGACCTAAAGGATCAAGGAAAACCGTACGATTAATGTCGGTTTGATCCGACGGCCTAGGTTCACTTGAAGGGACTATATAAGCAGGACCCCTGGCCCCTGGAGAGGAGAATCCAAGTCCATTATTTTCATATTTTCCAGAGAGGATTCAGAGAGAGAGGTTCCCTTAGGGTTCCCACCTCATTAGGGCTTAGCATCCAATGTGAGATTAGACTTAGTTCTTCTAGATTGAGAGAGATAGAGTGGAGGTATAGATCGAAGGAAGCCCGGCCTGTCGGTGACTACTTCGAGGTTGTACCTGCAGGATCAAGTTCTCCTAACCCGAGGCTTGCTCCTAGGATTCTTCAGTATTTCGACTTCTAAATTCTAGTAAGTTCTTTGTTTTATTGTTCTTTGGTTTATGAGTTTACTTTAATCTCTTCGCGTAGAGTTTAGAGTAATCATCTCTAGCGTAAACGAGGTGTTTGGGCTAGGATACTCATAGATATCCCCTGTCTAGCCGGACCGTGATAGTAGCGAGGAACGTGACATTTCCGTAGCTACCTTTGTATTCCATATCCCGTTAGCAGGATCGATAGGGTTTATAGGTGCGGGTCGAACATCCTTTGAGGTGTCTAGATTCCATGAGCCTCCCCAATAGAGCAGTAGATCATCCTTACCAAGGTTAGAACGAGAGTGCAGTTGCAGTCTTCTCTATACATCGCTCACATCAAATCACAGTGGTTGTAGCCTAAAGGTTAGTAGTAATAGATTTGGTTAGTCAGATGCACGCTTTCTCCTAGTGGTAAAAAAATAAATACGATACTCTGGATAACATCCCGGGTGAAGTGCTCACCGATATCCGTGCGCTTGCGGATCATTTCCTAATTGCGTTACCAAATATCAACAGCTAGCAATCAAGGCCAGCATGCCACTGAAGTGTTGCCAACTCATGTTGATCTCGGCCTTAAACGCCATCACGCGTCCAACGGCATCGAGCTGACAAACCGTCGTGCGATCATGAAGGGGTTTCTGTGCCGAAGCCATCATGTCGTAGAACGCCTTTGCGGATGCCTCCGCCTCCTCCGCACGTCCATCGGGGATCTGTGCTTGCGCGAAGTCATCTAACATGTCTAAAACCCCGCCACCATCATCGACATGCTCGAGGCGAGGCCGCACGACCTCCTCTCTCAACCGATGCGCTTCACCATGGTGTACCCACCGGGTATAGCCCGGCACAAAGCCATTCAACTGAAGATGTTTAGCCATGGTCTCCTGGTTTTGCCATTTCCTATTTGCACACTTGCTACAGGGACACTTCGCCAATCGCGCTCTATTCACACCACTACCGAATGCACCTTCCAAGAAAGCCTCCGTCTTCTGCCCCCATTCAATGCTAAAATCATGCTTACTTGTGTATCTCGCATACATCCACTCACGGTCATCCATCCTCTAACATGCATATCAAAGATGAACATAAACATCAAGTGCATCTACTTCGTGTTCCTACCATCTAATAGGTAAGGATAGGTCCTAATCCCACCTGCAGATGCGTAGACGAGGTTAGTTTCCATGGGCTACTCCGAGCCGAGACAGAATTTCGGCAGCACCTCCCCGCTGTTCTCCAGATACACGTCCCGGCGGGGAGAGTGTGTATCCGGAGAACAACACGAAGGTGAGGCCCAAACCCTGTCTCGGATCAGAGCAGACCATAGAAACTAACCTCGTCTATGCATCCGCGGGCTGTCCAAAAAAAGTGGACAATCCGAAACAGATATAGTTATACATATGCAAAGATCGCATACTTCCAACCGTATCCGTTTCGGACGGGAGACGCCTAACTGAGTAACGCGACCTACGTCCACATGTGACGGAAAGAGGGGTCATACCGTAGGTGCCGGTGAAGACAGGCTAGCGGGGCAGTGCCGAGTCGTGCTCCTTCAGCTATCCTCCAACGGGAGCCCTCCTGAAAAAAAACCAATTAGTGAGAACGAAAAATTTCGGCAGCACCTCCCCTGTACGGGGAGGTTACCAAACCTGCAAAAAAAGACGGCACGATGACCGACAACCACAAATACGTCACCGACACGATGGCCGACTAGCACATATGTATTTCCAATCCATGCAGAAGAATATATGCAAGTATTAACACTATTAGTATAACCACTACTAGTACTATCACTACTCAGTAGCCGGGGTGCGCGAGGCCGGCGCGGGCGCGAGCCGGGGCCGGGGCGGGGGTGGTTGGCCGGGCGCGGCGAAGGTTGCAGCACCAAATAGGTTGCAACACTATTCTCTGAACCCAGTAGCCAAGTCAATTAAAAAGGAATATTCACCTAATAGGTTGCAGCACCAAAATTATCATAGTGCTAAGCTTCTCAATTTCTAATTTCCAGAAATGAACAGAGAGTATAAATTAATTTAGACATGCCAAGAAAAGGGAAACTTCCTTCTCACCTGAAATCCTTTGCTCAGGAGTGACAAGCAGACCGTGAAGCCTTCTTTCTATAGATGTGGTGCCTTCTTCACAATAGAGCTCCAGGCAACGCCAACCCTCCTCCTTGACTCCTCCTTGGCTCTAGGCGACCAAGCAGTAGAAGGGTGCCTCGACTACGGAATGGCTATGGTTGTGACAATGAACTGAAACAGAAAAATTGGAAATAATTGTTCACATGATTTAGTGCATGTCTTCTAAGAGTAATAGGCAAACAAGTTTATATAGAAGATCTTCTGCCACTTGTCCTAACCACTCTTTGTTCGACTATTAGATCTTCTGCCACTTGTCCTATCATAGAGTTGTCACATGCTTCTGATATAGAATTACGGAACCACTAGGATGCAAAGTGACGAAAACCATTGATCCCAGATTTTGTCAGGATTCAGGACAAAGAAAAATCGTGGTTCTCAGCTAAAATACCATTTGGTTCTCTGGCTGTGATTTTAGCTTTTCCCTCAATTCTCTGACTCTCGTTTTTATTGTACTAATACATCTCGTCAATAACTTATATGCTTTATTTTTAATTCACAACTTCTAAAAAAAATACTCTCTTCCCCAGATTAGAGCAGCAGAATATAATAATGTAAGGAGCCAGCTTAGTGCAATCAACAGAAAAGCAGTAGACTATGGAATGGGAGGACCTGAAAATAATACATCCCTATCAATTGTTTGTCAATCTTCTTACTGCTATCCACACAAGAATGTACTACAAATCCAAAGAACCTACCTTACATCCTCTTCTGTCAATCCATCCTTTGCTTCCCCAGATCTAAAGAACAGGACATGGAGGGAGGGAATGGGAGGCAGCAGATCGAGAATGCGTGATTATAGTGGAGTCTTGGGATGGGGAGGGCCTAAGGTGGAGATGAGATGGGGCGGCTTGGGTGCTGAGCAGGGGGCGAGTTGGGGACGAAGGGCGGCGGCTTCCGTGCCACCGCTGGGGGCGGTCGGCCGGCCAGGCGCTTGGGCGGGCGGCGGCTTCCGTGCCACCGCTGGGGGCGGTCGGCCGGCCAGGCGCTTGGGCGGGCGGCGGTTTAGGTGCCGCCGCTGGGGGCTTCCGTGTGCTTCGACTGGAGAAGAGAAGACACGGGCATTCTTTTTTTTTCCTTTTTCGTTTTTTTGGTTGTGGACGCGGCGGCTTCAGTGGAGTAGATAGAGGCAGGGAGAAATTTTCTTTGGAATAATCAGGCAGGGAGAAATTGACGCAGGAGAAATGGCGCCATGATTCCTAAACGTTTTTTTTTTAATTTTGGCCTGAGATGCTCTTTGCCTAGCGCCCGCGATCTAGCGCTCGGCAAAGATGTGCCTTTGCCAAGCGCCAGATCGCGGGCGCTAGGCAAAGAATTTTTCATTTTTTTTAAATTTGTTTTTGTGAATTTGTTTTTTTATTCGTTTAAGTACTGTACACTCCTTTGCCGAGCGCCAGATCGGAGGCGCTCGGCAAAGACTTTTCCGTTTTTTTTAAATTTGTTTTTAAATTTGTTTTTTTATTTGTTTTTTTATTTGTTTTTTATTTGTTTTTTTAAATTTGTTTAATTGCTGTACACTCCTCTGCCGAGCGCCAAATCGGGGGCGCTAGGCAAAGAATTTCAAATAATGTGTCCTTCATGCAAAAAAGGTTTGAAAGAAGAAAAAAAGATAATTCTTTGCCTAGCGCCAAATTTCAGCGCTTGGCAAAGAGGTGCCTTTGCCGAGCGCCCTGCGTTAGGCGCTAGGCAAAGGTGTCTCTTTGCCGAGTGCCAACCTTGGCGCTCGGCAAAGGCACCTCTTTGCCGAGCGCTGACATTTGGCGCTAGGCAAAGAATTTTCTTTTTTTTTGTTTTTTTGTTTTAAACTTTTTTGTCATGCATTACACATTATTTAAAAGTATATGTTAAGTTTTGGTACTTTTTTAAATCTTTTTACTATTTATCGTTAGTTTATTTGATTTAATTGAATTTCTCCGATAAACGCGTGTTTGAACTGTAGGTGCATCGAATCTCCGAATTGGACGGTTCGAAAATTGATATTCGCATTACTTAGCGTATGTTAAGGCCGTATCCTGGAGCACGCATGAAATATCGAACATCTAGCGCACGGAACACGGCGACCAAGTTGCGCGTGAAGTGCTATTAAATTAAAAAAAAGCAAACAAAGTTCGAAAATCACGAAACTTAGCGAAACGTCTTTGGAGCATATGTGGAGGCTATGGTTAAAATTTGGTAAAGTTTCATGCACGTTGTCACGTAAGTTAGTTAGAAACCTTGACATCTCACATGATCACATGTGAGATGTCTAGGTTTCTAACTAACTTACGTGAAAACGTGCACGAAACTTTACCAAATTTTGACCATAGCCTCCACATGTGCTCCAAAGACGTTTCGCTAAGTTTCATGATTTTCGAACTTTGTTTGCTTTTTTTTTTAATTTAATAGCACTTCACGTGCAACTTGGTCACCGTGTCCCGTGCGCTAGATGTTCGATATTTCATGCGTGCTCCAGGATACGGCCTTAACATACGCTAAGTAATGCGAATATCAATTTTCGAACCGTCCAATTCGGAGATTCGATGCACCTACAGTTCAAACACGCGTTTATCGGAGAAATTCATTTAAATCAAATAAACTAACAATAAATAGTAAAATGATTTAAAAAAGTACCAAAACTTAACATATACTTTTAAATAATGTGTAATGCATGACAAAAAAGTTTGAAAAAAAAAACAAAAAAAAATTCTTTGCCGAGCGCCAAATGTCAGCGCTCGGCAAAGAGGTGCCTTTGCCGAGCGCCAAGGTTGGCACTCGGCAAAGAGACACCTTTGCCTAGCGCCTAACGCAGGGCGCTCGGCAAAGAGCCACCTTTGCCGAGCGCCTAACGCAGGGCGCTCGGCAAAGAACGACGGTATATTCCGCGGTGGCTCTTTGCCGAGTGCTATCCTTTGCCGAGCGCCTGGCGCTTGGCAAAGATGTTCTTTGCCGAGTGTTTCTCTTTGCCGAGGGCCTGGCGCTAGGCAAAGGAGTCATTGCCGAGCGCATTCTTTGCCGAGAGCCCGGCGCTAGACAAAGGTGGCCTTTGCCGAGCGCCCGATAAATAGCGCTCGGCAAAGACCCAGGCGCTAGGCAAAGGCACTGTGTGCCGTAGTGTGGGTGCTTGTATTTTTTCTAAATTATTACAGTTTTATTTTATTTTTTATTTGGTTTTTAGGGAAGGATCACATTATTAACTGGTCCTAGAAATATAATCGATTTCTTGAGGTTCCCAACTATCCGTAGAAATTAATTTATAGGGACGAATGACCTTATCAACTGTCTCTATAAATTAATTTTTAGATGTAGTTGCTAAAACACTCAATTTTTAGAGATCATTTTAGATAGCAGCGATTGCAAACACAACCTCTATAGATCAATTTTGACCGTTGATGTGCTGCAAAAAATGATTTGTGCAGTAGTAATTAGAAGGACAAAAAGAAAGAATGTACGAATTTAATTTAACCTCCAGCTGTCCATACCTAAAAATCCAAACAAAAAGTTGACAATAAACAGTCTAGAATTGGTTAGCTTGAACAATTGAAAAGCCAATGGTGGGATGAGTATTAGGAACGAAGACCGCCAAAGCTACGATTCATTAAGCACATTTATATTAATTTAAAGAGTTTTCTTCTTTTGGTGGTGCCTAGTCTCTTCTGGACCAGATATGATGATACTAGCACCATATCATATCCCAGCCCAGCCCTTTCAGCAAACAGACAGGCTAACCAACCTGATAGTGCGCAGTTAGTATATTTCCGTCGTTGCTGCACTGCACCTCCGAAGTCCGCACGATCTGTCGCTACCGAGCTAGCACTAGCAGCAAGGCAACTATGCAAGTCATCACATCGCGCTCGCGCAAGTTGGGATTGCTATCTGCGGGGTTGCCTCGTCAATCGTCACATCTCATGCATCCATCTACATATAATAATGGACTCTTGGACATGCATATATATATATGACTGACAGTAATATTGAAAAAAAGTATGAGAGTGCGCTTACCACGTAGACATGATCTCTACCGGGATCTTTTTCTTTACTTGGCTTTATATATATATATATATATATATATATATATATATATATATATATATATATATATATATATATATATATATATATATATATATATATATATATATATATATATATATTTCTTAGCTACGTAAGACCAAGTACCAGAGACTCTTTATATCCTTCCTAATGGATAGAAATAGAGATTTTGATGGAAAAAATTCACCCCAATAAATATTATCATCCTTTATGTTGGATTTCTCACTAGCTAAAGATTGAAACTCTCCAGAGTAAGGACAAGATATAGATAAGGTATTAGGGTGCAAAAAGATATAGAGAGCGATTTTTATTCATGACTCTCCAAATCATAATTTAAAGAGTGAGTTTAAGAAAGACTCTTAGAGATGCTCTATGTTGACACTTCTTAATGTCACTCGTGTTAGGTTGTCATCCCCAACATGACACCAAGAATGTGGTTGTATTATACTTATGCCATTTAACTAAATAAAGATATTATAGTATATATCCGCAAGCGCACAGATAAATACACCCATTGTAGCATTTCACCCAGGTTTTCCTAAGTATCGTTATTTATAATTTTACTAAGGAAAGGAAAATCGAAACGGGACTATATAAATAGTTACAATGGCAGTAGAGATAATCATTTGCACTTACTCAATAATAAATATCAAAACAACTAATCACTTGTCATGAAAGGGGTAAGACAAATAAGATAAATGGTGAATAATAATCATGGGTATTCCAGAGACAAGAGGGAGTTAACATTATTCAAGTCAAGTAGTCATGGAGATTAATTTAGAGATGTAAATCATAAGTATTTCTTATTCAATCAGTCTATTAATCAATCTAGCTATACACAATCATCTATGATATAATCAACATGTCATCTATGAATAAGGAACATTACTGAGAGAAAAGTCAAGAACAGAGTAATAATCTCTTCCCTGTAACCACGTTTTACTAAGTTCTATACTCGAGGAGTGGACTACAAAGAACTCAACAGGAATGTCACACCCGCGATCTACCATATGGCCCAGAGCATAGAGTGCATTCGCAGACAAGCATAATCTAAGCACCACGTCTACAATATGCCAGCCACTCAATCCTATTCAGAATTGGATCAAGCTTTCTATGAACATATTCATAAACTCTCTACTAATCATATTCATATCAAGATGTAGAACAAGAACAATCTCAAGAACAGAATAAAGTTGAAATATAGAAATATATTGAAGTAGCATAAAGTCGAATGATGATTACAACGAAATTACCAAGTCTCCGGCGAACGATCCTGATCCCAAGCAGTTGCTTGCCTCTACTTGAATCAATCTAGACTAAACTCTAAACTTGAACTAGAACTCTAACTCTCTTTCTCTCTGGAAATCTTAACTTCTGGCCTTGCCTTCACAAATGAGGAAGAGATGATCTAATTCTTCAACTGATTTCTTGAGAGGGGATCCTGGGGACTGTTTATATAGCCCAGGGTGTGGAACCGCAGCCCTTGGATCAAACCGACCTTGGCGTGAGGGTTTAGATGCATCCTTAGAGGCGGTATAGGTAGCTTGCAAGAGAAGTAGCCGAGGCGGCGCAGGGGAGGGCCGGTCAGCCTAGCCCTAGGGCCAGTCGGCCCCACCTGGCGGCGGGTTGGCTCGTGTCGTCTCGTGGAGTCGGTTTAGGTCTTCTAGAATCCCTATCCGCATCCGTGACGTGGAGATTAGGCCGATTGCTTCGGTTTCTTCTCTTGAAAGGAGATTAGTTCTATATTATGCAGGTTAGCCCCTAAAAAACACAGAATCACCAAAACTCGTGGAATTTGTTAGTTTAAACCTCTAAACCTACAGTGGTGATCCTTTTTATCATTTATTCCTCTTATGTTGACGGTTTAAAATGATAGCTAATTACCGTCAACACTCTAATTATGTTTTTTAGTGGAGTTTTGGCCGACTCAACATTGGCTCTTCTGCACTATAGCTACACTACAGCATTGAGCCGAGCAATTTTTTTCTCTCTTTTCAAAGTAAGCTAGAAACTGGTAAATCTTTTTACTTCACCGGCTTTGGATCCTCGACGTATTGTAGCAAGAAATAGAGCTAGAACCGGTAAAACTATGCCACGGAAACCCTTAACAATTTAAGTCCCTCCTTGGCAGATGGATTCTGGTCTTGCACTATGTAAAAAAAGCCCATCACAGACGCGTCTTTAGAGACGTCACAGACGCGCTTCAGCGCTTCTCTAATAACGTTTCTGTAGTAAGGTCTTATTACAGACGCGACTCAACACACGTCTGTAGTATACCAACACGCGTCTTATTACAGACGCGACTCAACAATTGTTTGATATTATGCATGCCTTGTTTTTTCTTTCAAACCGTAGAAAAATCCTTACATTTTACATGTGAACATAGCATATCTTAATATATCCAATCAGATTCAAAGTATTACATTTAGACATGGGTGCTTGTATTTTTTCTAAATTATTACAGTTTTATTTTATTTTTTATTTAGTTTTTAGGGAAGGATCACATTATTAACTGGTCCTAGAAATATAATCAATTTCTTGAGGTTCCCAACTATCCCTAGAAATTAATTTATAGGGACGAATGACCTTACCAACTGTCTCTATAAATTAATTTTTAGATGTGATTGCTAAAACACTCAATTTTTAGAGATCATTTAGATAGCAACGATTGCAAACACAACCTCTATAGATCAATTTTGACCGTTGATGTGCTGCAAAAAATGATTTGTGCAGTAGTAATTAGAAGGACAAAAAAGATTGCAAACACAACCTCTATAGATCAATTTTGACCGTTGATGTGCTGCAAAAAATGATTTGTGCAGTAGTAATTAGAAGGACAAAAAAGAAAGAATGTACGAATTTAATTTAACCTCCAGCTGCCTATACCTAAAAATCCAAACAAAAAGTTGACAATAAACAGTCTAGAATTGGTTAGCTTGCACAATTGAAAAGCCAATGGTGGGACGAGTCTTAGGAACGAAGGCCGCCAAAGCTACGATTCATTAAGCACATTTATATTAATTTAAAGAGTTTTCTTCTTTTGGTGGTGCCTAGTCTCTTCTGGACCAGATATGATGATACTAGCACCATATCATATCTCAGCCCAGCCCTTTCAGCAAACAGACAGGCTAACCAACCTGATAGTGCGCAGTTAGTTCCGGCCGATCAAACGCGCCACCACCGTGATGTTGGCAGATGGATTCTCTCAAGCATCTATCTATCTCGTTTTGCACAAGGCTTCTACTGCCTCTGACTCTGAGTAGTGAGGAGGCAAAGGCAACACATGTTTTACACGACAAATGAGGTGAGAAGATCACTGTGGATGATGACCAGTCACCTGCAGATTATTAGTAAGCTGCAAGGCATGCTTACTTGCTTGCTACCTGCCATGATTTGGTTGGCTGGAGGCAAGACCCCGGCAGGCATAGTGCCTTCTTTGACTGGCACGAAAGTTTGTCCTTTTCACCACTGGGCCAAGCAACATCTAACAAAGTGGAAACGGTCGTCATCCTTCAAGAAAGCTGGAGCTGTTCTTGTCTTTATTTCGTTTCAACTCCTTTGGGCTTTGGGAGACGATAGATAGATCGATGGATCTAGCTAGGGTGTTGGGTACGGCGTGTGTTTTCATTTTCAACATGTTTTGTTACGAAAAGCCGAAAAAGTGAGCCCTCTTCCTTTCGGTCCTTAGTTTAGGACAATAGAAAGTTTTATTTAAATTTATTTATTTTACTTCTTGGATGTTTACAAAAACTTCAACAAGCGGTCATTATATTAATTGCTTATTATTGCTATGACATGGTACAAACAATCCCTAACTTAAAATGACAGTGCTAGCGTCTGGACGTTCGGACGCCCGCGCCTGCACTCCGTTTCACGTGCCACCCGACCCCACGTGGGGACCACTTGTGCCCCCTCCGCTTCCCATATCTGGATGCCTGCGCTCGGTCGTCGGTGCCCCTGCAGCTACAGCAGGCGGGCAGGTGGTTCCCAACAGCAATACCCGATCTACTTTTGAAACATCAAGATGAAACATTTGCAACATCATCTGAAGACAAATGAAACATTTGAAACATGTGTTTAAAACATTGTAAAAACACTTGAAAAAGTCATTGCAAAACATATGCAACATCGAAAAAATACAGTTGCAAGATATATGTGAAACATATGCAACATCCAAATAAATACACTTGCAACATATGTCTAAAAAAATAGATGAAACATTTGGAACAGACGCTTGCAACATACGTGTATAACTGTTGCAACATGTGCAACATCCCGATCTACTTTTGCAACATCCATATGAAACACTTGCAACATCTTTAAAACATCTAAAACACTTGAAATATACGCTTGCAACATGCGATTTAAACACACTTCTCCTTGTTTGGGAGAATGGAGGCTCGTTGGCATGTGGAGTTCACAGGCGTGGAGCTCGCCACTCCGGTGGAGAAGACCGCGGCAGGTCTCCACATTGTGTGGGTGCGTGGGTGAGTTCCATTCCGGGTGTCACGAGGTGCGCGCGAGTGAGTTCCGCCCCAGCCACGACAAGCTGGGCAGGCGGAGCGCGAGATGTTCGCGGGCGGGCTGCTATGAGCTGCACAAGGCGAGCTCCACCACGGCTGTGGCGAGAAGGGCAACCTCCGTCCCGACCGAGATGAGCGCGGGCGGTCTCCACCCTAATCAGCCGCCAGAGGGTGGAGCATGCGTTGTGTGTGGTATTTTTTTTTAAAAAAAAGTTGCGGTGACGAGCAAATAAGAGGACGTCATTTGAGCTGGGCACAGTGCACCAGCGGGAGCGGACCGACGTCCTGTTGCAAGAATTACCGAACTTGAAAAGAGCCTACTCAGCATTTTTCTCCTACTCATCGTTGCCTGTCAGTACTGTACTATACAAGGAATGGCCTCCCATAAATTTAGGAACAATAGACAACGTGGACATCAAGCTAGGGTGCGTTCTTAAACCATGCTATTATTTTGACAGCAAAATCTAGAATTTATTATATGCAGATCTACTGAAAACACAAGACTACTGAAATAGTTCAAGAAACATTTCAATAAAGAGGATTTAAGCATATATAAAGATAGTTTCGTTTTTTGTAAAATAAATAGAAAAGAAGTGTCACCGGAAGAGTTCGTCGTTCGTAAAGAAAGCTGGAGCTGCTCTCGTCTTCATTTCATTTCAATTCCACGTGAAAATGATAGATTTAGGCGTTTGGGTGTGTGTAAATGTGCGCTCACTACGTCCATGTCCGTAGTTTAGGACAGTGGCGAGTTTTTTCCATTTTAGTTTGGAGATTTTGTGAGCATTTCAACAAAAGGAGTCATTACTTTATTTGACTAATGTTGCTATGCTTTGGTACAAACGAACCCCAACGAAGAAAAACAGAGCTTCCTCTGCATTTTCTCCTACTTAATACTCACTATATATTGCTTCTTTGATATTGTACTTGAAGGAGTTGGTTCCCATATTTAAGGGCTATGACGTGCGCCTCTAAGAATCTTCTTGCCTAAATGTATGGAAACCACGGAGCGGCACTAACATCGTGTTTGGTTCATGTTTTTTTTTTTTGCCTTATTACCAGTTTACAATGGAACTGGATCAAGTTACTTCTCGTTTGGTTTGGCCGTCACATAATCTGTTGACGCGGTATACAATACAAGCCTTGGGAAGCATGGTATCGTCCGTCTCTCGGCCTTAACGGTTACGTCCTGCACATCTCTCTCTGCAAAAGCCAACCAAGCAAAATTGGTTTTCCAATAGATCGCAACCGATAGCAGTGTCACCCATTTGCATTAACATTCCCGCTCCTCCAAATGAACCAAAACAACTATTGTGATACGGAAAAAGCCGTGGTTACAGCTTTGAGAGCAATGTACATAAGTCACATACTCACAGTGGAGATGCGGACCCTTCGGGCAAGATTTAGGATATGCAGTTGTTGATGAAAATAATGTTTTTTTTGAAAACTTGATGAAAATAATGTTTTCCCTGGTGTTATTATCATCGTGCAAATTTGCCGTTGACAGCAGCAACTGAAAAGACACTCACTGCCATCACATGCCATGTCACTGCAGCTCAGGTGCTATGTCTCCGTGCCACATGTATTTCGCTGTCCGGTGGGACCCGCTCACCGACCCCGAAACTCCACGTCACATGAACGGTCGCTAATCCGCCAGCTGCCCGTTTTAACCCCTTCCCCTAACCCCCCACTAATCCACCACCTTTTTAGCATTTTTTTATTCATTCACACAAGCGCCGCGCCGCTCGCTGCAAAAACAAGCAGAAGCAGCAAAAGAAAAGGAGCAGTCACCAACAGCTGCTGCTTCTGTTCTGCTCAACCTCCCTCGCCCTCCTCTCCTCTGCGTTTTGTGCCGTCGCCATTTGCGATTTCTTTGGAGGAAAAAGGGGAGCGAGCGAGCGCGGAAAATACTCCACAGATACCACTCACCTACCGCTCCTCCAATCCGTCGTCCACCAAGCACAAGAAGCTTTGCATATCTCCCTTTCCCCTCCCTTTCCTTTTCTCCCTCCTCCGTCCGCACAGCGCACGCGCAGGCAGGAGGCCGCCGCCCGCCAGGAGCTCCGTCTCTATCTCTCTCCGCTGGATCCTCCGGCCTCTCGCGGTCCGGTGGAGCGGAGATCCGGCCGCTAGGGTGTCGGCTGCTTCGTCGTTCTGCCGGTGAGTGAGTTGGCCTTCCTTTGTTGGAATCTTGGTGGGTTATTCTTGTTCTCTTTGCCTCTGTGAGCTATTCTTGTTCTCAGTCAGATCCAAATGTCCCCGGTTCCCTTCCTCTATCTCTCTGCCCATTCAGTTTGCTGTGGATTTACCTGTAGCGCGGACTGGTGTGATTAGCTTCTTGTGCTTGTTCCACAGCGTTCAGGATCATGCCATTCGGCCCCCCTCTTGGGACCAAATTGAGGTTGCTAGTGCATCTTTTTATTTTGAAAAACACACACACACAAAAAAAATAATTCTTGATGGCTTATTTCCCACAGCCGCCACAGCCGCAAACACGATGGATGGAAACTAAAATGTGCTAGCTGTTGATCCTTGCGTGTGTGTACCGGTACCCGTACCGCGATCGCCATCGCTGGAATTTATTACCCCCTGTACACGCATCGGACTGGATTGGAGCACAGCTGGGAATCCACCTTCCCTTGCTTCCCTTCCAGCCCAAGATAATGTACTCCCGTGTACTGCCCGCCTTAACTGCTCCCATTTAGTCCAGGTAGCTGTCCTTCCTATGTGCATGTTCCGTGGATCCAGATTCATGCATTTGCATTTTGCTGCGTGCAGTTGATATTTCCTGCATTGTGTGATGTCATTTCTTGGTCTACATGGGCAGCTAACTCGTTCGTCTGTTTTTTTTTCTCTTTCCCTTTGGTCTGTAGGAGCAAGAAGCTGGCATCCCGCCATGTCGTCACCGATGCCCTCCCCTACTCTGAAGGATCATCTCTCCACGCCTACAGGCCCCTTGCATCTCAAAATATGGGAGGTCATATGCATTGCCTTGGGGGCTTTCATGGTGCTCGTCTTGTTTGTCACCGTGTGGCTCACGATCAGGAGCAAGAAGAGGGTAAGGCGGCGTGCATCCGCAAATATCCCGATCACCCAAATCCCTGCAATTTCCAAGGAAATCAAGGAGGTGAGGGTGGAGCAAGTGCCGGCAAGCGACTTTGTGGCGCATGATGGCGTCCTCCTGACGATCCAGGACAAGTCCAGCGACCGGGATTCAGACAAGGTCATGGCCCATTTGGGTGTTAGCAAATCGAGGCGTGGTGATGAGAGCCATTCGGGGTCATTTCGCTACATGGACAAGGATGCGGGATTCCAGTCAGCTGAGGAAGGCGGCTCTGGAACGTTTCGGCAGGCTTCAGCTAATGCCATAACTGCTCCTTCACCTCTGGTTGGCTTGCCCGAGTTTTCATACCTTGGTTGGGGTCACTGGTTCACGCTGAGGGATCTGGAGCTTGCTACCAATCGCTTTTCAAAGGACAACATTATCGGTGAGGGTGGATATGGTGTAGTTTATCGTGGCCAGCTGATCAATGGCTCTCCTGTTGCTGTCAAAAAGCTTCTCAATAACCTGTAAGCCTTCCTTACCTAATCTCAGTTTGTTTTTTTTTCCTGTTTGTTCTCCCCACATCTTGTCTTCCTTAGCCATCATCGTACACCAATAGTGCGTTTAGTTCCTCCAATTGATGTTTTGTGAATCTATAGAGGTCAAGCTGAGAAGGAATTCAGAGTAGAAGTTGAGGCTATTGGTCATGTTCGACACAAGAACTTGGTCCGGCTTCTTGGTTATTGCGTGGAGGGTACCCAAAGGTAATTCCTATTACAGCTGCAATAAGCATGGCATTTTCTGACACCATTTTTAACTTGAAATGCAATTTTCAGGATGCTTGTCTATGAGTATGTGAACAATGGAAACCTAGAGCAATGGCTTCATGGAGCTATGAATCAACATGGCTCCCTTACATGGGAGGCCCGCATAAAGATTCTTCTTGGGACTGCTAAAGCGTTAGTGCAAAATACACTTTAACCTTTTGTTACCATTGTCTCTTGCATTATTTTCTCAGACCACCTTAGGATATTAACGCTGTAAAAGTTCTTTAAAGCTCATTATCTTTCTACACGGGGATAATTCTGTTATAGGAATTAAACTATATCATAACACCCCTCAATTCAAAATGATTAAGCGTAACTGAGATTCAGCTAAAAACTTCTAATTACTATTTGCATTGCCTTAATTGTTGCTAAACTTGCATAATATGTTTTCTCCTTTCGGTTTTGTCATGTGTGAATGATTGAAATGAAAACAAGAATTTTTTAATATTTGTCCGCAGGCTTGCTTACTTGCATGAGGCGATTGAACCCAAAGTTGTGCACCGTGATATCAAATCCAGCAATATTTTGATTGATGATGAGTTCGAGTCCAAGGTATCAGATTTTGGTCTAGCCAAGCTTCTTGGTGCTGGAAAGAGTCATGTCACCACTAGGGTTATGGGTACCTTTGGGTATGTTCCACTATTCGTGAACAAGGTTTCCATGAAATTATATTAGTACAAGGTTATGATGCTGTGAATTGACTCACTGTAGGTATGTGGCGCCAGAGTATGCAAACACTGGACTCTTGAACGAAAAGAGTGACATTTACAGCTTTGGAGTTGTTCTCCTAGAAGCAATTACCGGAAGGGATCCTGTTGACTATGGCCGCCCACCAAATGAGGTATTGATAAATTGGTCAATATTCTTTGCTTTAGTGCTAACCTATATGTTAGACCTTGCTTGTGTAGTTAGATATGATTAGGTTTGAAGCATTAGGAGACATCTCACCAAATTGAGTGATACTCTAAAGTTCTGTTCTGTTTCTGTTGGCACTGGAATGCTTTGTGTTGGCTAAGAAATTGCTCTATACATCCAGTACATAGTTCATTTTGTGGCTGCCTGTGGATCCTTCATTCCTTCTCATAATTCATGAGAGAACGTTCATGACAGAATGTAATGTTGACTGGATTCAGTATTTGCTGTTTCCTTCATGTGAACCTTCTGATCAACCTGCTCTCCTTTTTTGCTTACTAAAGTATGTGCATGATGCTTGACATAAAAGGCATTTTTTTAGAAAAAAGACATAAAAGGCAAATGAGAGCTTACTGTTGAAATGGTTGTTGGCGTGTTCCTTTAAGAATTTTCTAACAACACTTTGTGGTTGGTCATGTATAAATATGCATTGTGTCCATCCATATTGCTTGTTCGAACTGATAGCTTTGCCACTGTTTTACATAATTGGCATATTAATTTATTCAGATGAAGTGGCTGGCTATCCTAGAATTGGAAAAAGCTACTGGCAGTGTTATTAGTTGTGTCAGCCTTCCAGATCATCGTAGCTAATACAAATCTCAAGGGCCAATTTATATCAACTATTTTCTTGATACAACCAGCCTAAAGTAGTAATGTTTCCATATATTGCTATCAGTAACCATTCTTTAATGAATATATTAATGTGTCGTTTAGAGGTCATAATAGTATATGCGTAAATAGCACAAACGCTAAAGTGTTGTCCACAATTTCAGTGAGAACTTAACAATGGCCATGTCTATTTCACCTCCATGATGCATTCTTTCATGAAAATAGGAAATGCTATCTTCCACTTGAACATATTTTTGCCATTTGCAGGTGAATCTAGTTGACTGGCTAAAAATGATGGTTGCCAGCAGGCGGTCAGAAGAAGTAGTGGATCCCACCATAGAAACACGACCTTCGACGAGAGCTCTAAAGCGTGCACTTTTGACAGCTCTGAGGTGTGTGGATCCAGATTCAGAGAAGAGACCGAAGATGGGTCAAGTTGTCCGGATGCTGGAATCGGATGATCCAATTCCTCGAGGGGTATGCCCTAGCAAAAACAAACAAATAAATAAATAAGAGATCTCAATAAATAAATAAAATGGAAATCCTTGTTTAGTTCATAGTTCATATACTGCTGGTTTCCATTATACTTACTTCAACTGTCATACTGAAAATGTAAATTCTCCCAAGCAGGACAGAAGATCTAAGCACCACCGTGGAGGGAGCACAGAAATGGATTCGCAAAGGGACAACAACTCCGACACAGAGAAGAGCGACAATCCAGATTCAAAACCTAGCAGGAGCAGAGCATCCTCGTCCAAATGAGCACACCAGCATTTCACCTATTACAGTCTTCGGTACATTGCATGGTCCAGACTACTTCCATTTTACATTGCTGACGAATTGGTAACTGAAAGCTCTGAAGCTTGAATACACGAGCTGAAGAAAGAAGATCTACTTTTCTTTTCTTTTTGTTGTAACGATTTATGATTTATTTGTAGAGAAGGTATTGGTTTTTTACTTATCAATGTGTACTTACCGGTGATCTTGACAATTGCTGCTGTAAGTTTTTAACATTGTGTACAGGCGTAGCATCATGAATACTGGCGGAATCCCCGTAATATTTGTAATGATAATGTTTCAATTGAAAGCCTCCCTCCCATTTGAGCCAATAACATATGGTCAATTCACCCAGAACAATCATAAAAGGAAAAAAAATAACCAAAGAGGTAGTCCAGTGCAATACTAGATGTCTTTAGTTCAATCATGTCTCAACGAGGGAAATTGAGCCACTTGTTACTAACGTAACTTTTCTAGATTTAATTAGCTCTAAGACCTAATTGTCAGGAGAAAAGTAATATTTCATAGAATAAATTAGTCATCACATAGGGTATAAACCTTTCTGTATTCATACCCCTTGCATATTTGTGGAAACGAAATTTTGAAAGTCCTCAAACAAGGTTTAAAATTCTATTTTGAATAACCCCACAAAGCTTCAAAATTCCCTAAACTCAGCTTGGGCTGAATCTCGGCCTATCTCTTTTTCATTTCTCAACCCATGTCTCCTATCGGGTACGGAGCTGTTTCTAGCCCAGCCTTGATGGCCGTCCTCCTTTTTGCATATGTTGAGTTGGCCCATTTCCTAGTGTCAGCCTGGCGTGTCATCCATGTCTTTTTTTTACGGAAGGGCTAGCGCCCGGACGTCCGGACGCAGCTCCCCGCCCGCATCCCATCCCATGCCCCGTGTTCGCATCCCGCACCACGGCCCTGCATCCGCATCCCGCCCAGCACCAGCGCCCGAGTCCGTCGTAGGACCGCGCCCCTACGTCCACTCCGCGCCCACATAGGGAACCCATGTGGGTTGACCCACTGCTGCGCCCCAGCAGCAGCAACATGTGGCTGTGGCAAGCCGCTGTCCGCCAGGTACTGACGCCGTGCAATACCCCAATCTACTTTTGAAACATATGAAATATTTGCAATATATGTTCGGAACAGATGAAACACTTGAATATGCGTTTACAACATGCGTATATAGACATAGCAACATATGCAACATCCAGATCTACTTTTGCAATATCTAGATGAAATACTTGCAACATAAGTATGAAACATATGAAACACACGCTTGAATCATGCGGGTAGAGCCATAGCAACATATGCAACATCCAGATGGAACATTTGAAACATACGTCTGAAAACACCTAAAACAGTTAAAACATAGGCCTGCAACATGCTATATTATCATTGCAACAAATGCAACATCCCAGATTTACTTTTGCAACATCCAGATGAAATACTTGAAACATAAGTCTGAAACGTTTGAAACACTTGAAACGCAACGTCACCGATGACCACGACCTACCTGGTAGGGAACCACGGTAGCCAGCAAACTCGGGTCAGGGGATGTCGAGAGTTGCCCATCGTACACTCAGGCGTAGGCGCAGGCCTCCCCTTCTTGCTACGCTGTCTTCGGCAAGCCACGATGCACGCCATGGCCCGACGGTGCGAGGTGGATAGGGGCGCGGTGCGGGGCACAGAGGAGCGCGGGATGAGGGCTAGGTGCGGGCATCCACGTTGGAGAAGGACATAGCGGCCGGAGAAGGCAAGTTGCGGGAAAGTGGTGTGGTGATGCGCCAGAGGCGGTCGCATGCGTCGGTGGGAAAAGAAGATGTCGCAGCCTTTTCGAGAAACCATGAAACACTTACGGTGGGGCAAAGCATGCCTGTTGGGTCCGTAGACCCAGGAACAGACCATCCAGATGGATATGCCTGGACGGACGTCGTTAGAGAGAATTTTGGTTTTTTTTTTATGAAACAAGAGTCGCAGCCCCTGCTGAAATTTTGTTAATACTGTCTTCTCTGTCTTCCCCCTCTCTCCATCCGTCACTCACATGGATGTGCGTCCGCCACAAAAAAAAACGGCGGTGTAGCAGTCCGTATGTCTTGCGACACCACCCAACGCCTCGACACGTGGCATGCTGCCCCATCGGGTGCACGCTCGAACCGTCCGTGCTTCCATTCGGCCACCAAGCTAATTTAGAGTCTGCAGCAGCCACCGCCTCGTTCCAAAATCACATCAAACCGCTCAACCTCACCTCCATCCACCCGTTGTTGCTATCAGGGAGGCCGGCGACAGCAAGAGCGCCTCTGATGAATCTGATTCCGACGAAATTGCATCTTTGCTGTCCCAGATGGTGATCAGGAGCCAGCCAGACAGGGAGCAGGCTTCCCCCGACCCCGAGTTGCTGAGCATGCTGGAGGACATGGCACCAGCACCACCATCTGAATCATCTCCTGACGCCGCCGGTGACCAAGCTGATGCTGAACCATAGATATGCAGCTTCCCTAGGTGGCGAGGCCACCTCTTCTTATTCGTCTCAACATTTGGAGGGTTATTCGATCTTTGTGATGGTTATGTGTTTCAGGCAATGGAGGTGCTTTTTCCAATGAGGAAACAGCGGGCCGCTAGGGGCGTTCGCGACGCCTAGAACGACGAAAGCTTCACTAAGCGCGTCCGGTCACAAATTTCAGATCATATGTAATAGACACGCTTAACTTCAGTAGCTAGGGACTGGCGTTTCGCTTTTGATGGCCCCTCGCCACGCCTTTGTAATTTTTTCAAAAAGAACTCCTTTCCTCTTAATAAAAAACAGGCTAAACCCCGATCGAGAAAAAAAAGGCATGCGCCCCCTAGGAACCACCAGATCCATGTTAGGGACACAAGCCTGCATTGTGCTGTGCCCGTCCCGTGGGCCTGGCTGTCTGAGAGAACATTTTGTGTTGTGTTGCAGATCGATACGCTAGCTAATAATTGAAATGGAATTCAGTTTTGGTTCTTCCTGGATGACGCTAATAGGATATCGAGTCCAGGGGCTGCTCCTGTCCTGCCCTTGTTTGCATGTTTTTCTGTTATATACTCGCCATTCCCTCCATAAATTACAACTGTAAGTCCAATTTACCGGCTGCTTCCACTGTTACATATACCGGCTGGCATCATAGTTATAATACTCCTAGTTTGCAGTAACAGAACAACAAAGAGGATCTGCACATAGGAAGCCAAGTGCTGCATTTTTGCATTCCAAAAGAGAGATACACCTATTTTGCAGTAACAGAGCAGCAAAGAGGATCTGCACATAGGAAGCCAAGTGCTGCATTTTTGCATTCCAAAAGAGACCAAACAGTAGGTATCATCCATCCATGATCCATCGCACGCCATTTTCTAGAAAAGGTTGATAACAGGGCACACAAGCAGGGGACATCGCTTACAAACAATGTACAGGACAAGCCACATACACAGCGGCATGGTGCAAAGCTCTTCTCGGCGCCAAGACTCAACAGTCATGACGCAGCAACGCAACGCAACGCAACGCTCCACAAGACGGTCTTCTTCCTGAGCCCAAAGTCGTCACGTCACACACAGGACCATGGCCATCGTTGGTGATGAGGAATCACAGTCCAGATCGCTCTGCTGCAGCAGCAGCGGAGGAGGTCGACGAGGCAGAAGGGCGGTTGCCGGGCCGGCTGTGCAGCAAGGGATTCAGGGCCTTGACGACAATGCTCATGTTGGGACGGAACTCACCCTCGTACTGCACGCACAGAGCGGCCACAGCAGCCATCTGGTGTACATACAAAAACAAAACATGGGTAGGTAACATGGTAAGAATCATATCATCAAGATTTGTGTTTATCTTTTGTCCATCCAGATCACATACTGTAACAACTTTTGGAACGGAGTTTTTCAATGACAGTACTCTTCTGCAGTGCTTTCGGAGCAGGATTAAGTGTTACGTTGTGAAATTCCACTTTCAGGTTTACATGGAAATAAGATTAATAATATTTACCTTGGCTACAGCCTTTGGAGGGTATTCATCTCCGAGCCTTGGATCCACGCATTGCCTCACCTTGTCTTCACTAAGCCTCGGTGTAGCCTTCATATATAACCAAGAATTTAGTTGCTTTGTTCATCCTTGTCAAAAACTTTAAAAAAATTCCCAGGTAAATGGAAAGGCCCATACCCATGTCACAAGACTCTGCTGGCCACGGGGCAGTGTGTGGTCAACTGGCTTGCGACCGGTTAAAAGCTCCAGCAGCACAACTCCAAAGCTGTAAACATCACTCTTCGTGCTAAGCTGTCCAGTCATGGCATATCTGAAAACCCCAAGAAAAAAGGGTAAGAGAGTGTTCCCAAATCCTAACTAAAGATGAAAGCACATTTGGGATATATACTCTGGTGCATGGTAGCCAAAGGTGCCAAGAACACGAGTAGAGTGGAGGCGCGCAGCCATGTCAGGGGCCTGGTTTGAGATGTCAAAGTCCCCGATCTTCGCAACGTCATGGTCAAAGAGTAGTATGTTGCTGGACTTGATGTCACGGTGGACCACTCGAGGGTCCGCCTTCTCGTGGAGGAACTCGAGCCCACGAGCCGCACTTACGGCAATCCTCGCTCGCTGCATCCATGACAGGACTGGCCCTGGCTGAGCTCCCTTGACACCCTTTTTACCTGTGGACATGGATCAGGCACACATCAGCCCAAACTCAGCAGGCTTGATTGGATTAGGCATCAGCGACAGGTTCATAGTAGTTAGCATGGGAGCAACTGCAAATGGTACCTTATGGAACTAGATAAATGTTTTCACAAGCAATGAAAATGATAAAAACACTGAGCTTATGGAAGGAGACGGAAGACTTGCTCCCTACCATGGAGGATGTCATGCAATGATCCCCTTGTTGCATACTCATAAGCAAGAACGCGGGTGCTCCCTTCGGCACAGTATCCGACGAGTTGGACAACATTCTCATGCTTCAATCTTGAGACAGCTGAAACCTGCAAAGGAAATGGGAGTGAGAACTGGAGCATCTGGACGAGGAAACATTATATGAGAGAAGTAAAGGTGGCACAACCTGCACAAGGAATTCTTGATCAGTCTGTTTGCTGGAGTCAAGCTTCTTCACTGCAGATTTCGTCCCATCTTTCAGTACACCAAAATAGACTCTGGCATATGAGCCCTCGCCAATGAGTGCATCACTGCTGAAGTTCTTTGTAATTTCCTTCAACTCTTCCAGGTGAATGGCCGGTACTGCAATTGGCTGAGCTCTGCCTGTGGGGACGACAGGGGTTGGGGCTGGGGGCCGGCTAGGTCCGAAGTTATCAACTGCATACGGGAAAAAAGAAACGAAGATCACGATATGTGCTCAGGAAACCCCTTTCGTGGTACTAGTAAGCATGATAAATGTTTGTTTAACTTCACTCATATAGATGTTTCCATGGAACCAAACCTGGAAAATAACTAAAACAGTATCTTGTATGTTCAGGGGAACAGGATTTTTGTACCACAGGGTACACAACAAAACCCTTAGTACCACCACAGTCAAAATAGTGGGCAATCACATTGCAGAGTTCAGTACAACATTCAGCAATCAATTCACCCGGCTCTTTTGGATCCACTATTTGACACACCAGGACAGGTTTTCAGTGAAGTAAATCATATTTAGTTGTGTCAAAAACTATATCGAATAAGGATACAGAAATTCACTCAAAGAAGTAATAAGGATTCAGGAAAGATGAAACAGAGATCATACATAAAAACTCATGTTCACGAAGAATTGTTAGCATGCTGGTTCTATAGAATAGCTTTTCTTAGCAAAATAATGCAATGTACTGAAGACGACGACTGTAAATATGGAAGGAAAATAAAGTTCTTCGAATAATGCAATGATAAACATGTTTATGACAATGTAGTAACAAATTTAGGTGGACGACCGAGTACAGTTGAGTGGCATGTTTATTATGTCCCCCCTTTCTTTAAGAAAGGCAGAAAGCTGGGTAAGCTAATGTCAGACAGGTTGTTGCATTTCTTATGCCAAAGAATTTTTTGCGAACATAATAAATTGTTGGAAGACAGACAGAACACCATCCCCTTTGCATTGTTCGATCAGGTAGTGCTATCCACATTTTGTGAAAATCAGTGCCTTGATTGTATCACAGAAATTCACAAATTAATCATTGTTACCATGACAAGAAGTGATGAAAAGAAGAGAGAGAGAAGTGGCAACCTTGAGCAGGGATAGGAACATAGGCATCGTCATGCTTCTTCCTCCTGCCAATGTCGTCGTCATCGGCCACGCAGCAGCATGAAAAGCATCCCATGGCCGGCTCCCTAACCTTGCATAACACATATACATTTACATGACTCCTGTATCGAACCAAGAACGCGCCAAACATTTGCACTTCACACATTAATTGAAACTGAAAACTGTCTGCATGTCCACGCACTAAAAAATATCGATAGATTTCAGAATGTCTCGCAGTAATATTTGTAAGATACGGCATTTGCGTACGGGCGCTGAAGAAAACGAGAAGATAGAGATGGACTGACGGAATTTGCCATGCGAATATGCGATGAATTTAATCGGAGTTTTTCTTTAACACCAATCAGTAGGAAAACGTACGTTGAGACGAAAGGCAAGGAAATAAAGAGGAAAACGTACGTTGAGACCGAATATGCTCTATCACCGCTTCAAGAACCTGACTGAACGGTTACCGTCTACCTATCCGGCGAGATCGAGGACCGAGAGACCAAGCCGGCGGCGACCAATTTCTTAACAAGCACGAACAAGGAGGGTAGAGAACAACCCAAAAGTCTTGGGAGAAAAGGATAAAATCCGACAGAGTTCACCAGTTGGCATGTGCCAAGTCAATTAAGGAAAAAAATTTACATGCCAAGTCAATTAAGAAAAAAAAAGCAACAAGAGAGGCGGCGATAACTACCTTTCTTCCTTCTTCTCCGACCTTTGATCTTGGGGGAGCGAGAATCGTAGTACCGGATGGGATCAAGAACAATGCGAGGGGAGTGCTGTGCTGATGGCTGGGGTGCTGGTGAGAGGAGGGGATGAGGAGGAGGAGGAGGAGGAAGAGGAAGGGACACGACGCGGAGGCCTTCCCTCGCCGCCCTTCCTTCCCCTTCTTCTCCTCTGCTGTGGGATGCCTGGCCTGGCTTACTTGTTGCCGTTTCCGTTCCGTTTTTATTATTCCCGTTCCCGTCCAGTCCGTCCGTCCGTCCCTTCCTCGCCTCGGCTCCCACCACCGCTCGCCAATTGGAATGCACGCAGCACACACCCCTCTTCGCTTTGCTATTCTTGTCACCTCACCTGCTATGCCCGTTGCCCGTACATTCATGCAACGTTTACTACTGCTGATCTGGCGCCTGGCTACCTGCTGTCGTGGACGTACGTACCAACACAACTCCAGCTTTCTATCTATGGAGTAGTACGTAATTCTTCTACTTAAAAGAGCGAGTTTTTTTAGAGGATCTTCCTGCGTAATGTAACAGAACCGCCCAATTATACGAGATTAAGTAAGAAAATCATCCAACGGAAGGACAATTTAACAAACTTAAGCCCGTATAACCCGGTAGTCCGTGAAATCTCGACGGATTTCAAACCATTCACATCACAGCCAAGATCGTACTAAGTTTAGCGGTCACCGTCATAAGTTACATAGAAGTTCGCGGCACAAAATACATCGGAGTTTAAACATAGTTATTACAAACCAGTTTCAAATAAAAGTAGCGGAAGCATTAGTTCAAATCACGCACACACACATTGTTTTTGAGATAAAGTGCCATGTTGTGATCATCTCCAGCAAAAGCATCAGGCGAGAGGTAGTGGATGACCATTGCCCATGGTCCTAAGCTTCGCCCATCGCAGGGTAGAGACAGTTGATACAATAACCATAGTACATCTGTCCATCTACAACAAGTGGGAACAAAGCCCTGAGTACGAGAAGGTACTCAGCTAGACTTACCCGACAGAACCAAAATAAAATGACACCAAGGATCATGATAGGCTTTTTGGTGGAGTAGCTGACTCATTTGCAAGAAAAGCATTTTTAGCTTAGCAGTTCTTTTTACAACAGCATGTAATATTTTAATCTTTATTACCCTGTCCACTATGTTTGCATTTATGCTAGAGTAACCATATAATTAACAAGCAAGGGTTACCATTGATCATTAACAATAATTACCATGTCATTTTCCACATAACTATCCAAGTGTTTCATCAATGTTACTACGATGAAGTAACTCAAGTCAAGTGTTCACTATCCAGTGAACGATGGCGATTCGAATCGATTATTGACCAGCTGGTAATTTATTCCTCACACAAACCTCACTCACCCGCTAAAGTGAGGTATTGGTCACCGAGTCAACCATTCAGGTAAAGTCGCGAGCTTGCCAGGAACCACATGTACCCGGGGGCCGCCCGACTGCTCTTTGGCCTTATCATCGCGCCCCCGTTTCCTGCCACTACTGCTCCGGTACAGTGCGTTGCGGGCAATCCACTCGGCCCGAATAATCTCCCGGCTTCGCGGTCGAAAGGTACTTTATTCGGCCAGCTAAATGTGAGGCATGCGTTCAACATGACCCGAGGCCCGATATCGGACGGTCCTTAATCGACACAGACGGAAGACACTACAGTCCAGAACCCTGCAAGCTTCCGCCCGGTCTCAACTTATTTCAACACTTAGTTATTCTCAATTGACATGATCTCACATAATCCAGGTAAACACCTATAGCTCGCGGATGACAGGCAATCACCCGACTTCTACCGGTCTAAGCAAGCTAAGCAATTATTGACCGCAGACACCAGGGTAACAAGGATCGGGTAAAACAAGGTGAAACAAGGTATAATGCAGCAACGTTTGCAAACAACTCCTAAACTTAATGCATCAAATTAAGTGAAGTTAAATAAATAAATATTTGCAAACCGGGGGAGAAATGCTCCGGGGCTTGCCTCGCTCAAAGGAGCTTGGACGATGATCGGGGCACTCCGGAAGCTCTTCACCGGCCTCCTCTTCTGCTTCTGTCAGCTCCGGCTCTGGCACCTCGGGCTGCTCCTCTGCGTCCTCGGGAACTACTGCCGGGGTCACTTCCTGCGATCCTGTATGATGCAGACGTATGAGTGCATCATGCATAGGTGCATTGCAGAGGTGACATGAGATGATGATGATGCTGAATGCATGCGATGTAATGAGCATGTTACGTTATTGGATTACGTGGAACTTATGACTCTTCTACAAGGTAGTCTACGTCATCCAAGAACATGTACTCGCAAACTACCACCACTATTCTCTACCATGCAAGGGCACTTGAACACTCAAGATGCTTCAAAGATACACCAAAGTATAGTTTACTAACTATTTTTGCACTAAAGAATGAATGAAAACCCTAATTAGCCCTATGCTTGAACAGCAACACATATTTTAGTAGCTCAGAAAAATCTTAGAAAATTACAGTGGATTACTAATATCAAAACTAGCCTGACACAAGATTTTTACTGCATTTAGATTACTAGAACTGACTATACAAAAATAACAAACTAAGACCTAAAATGAATATTTAAAATACTTTACATTATGAAAAGTATCAAACAACAGATTTAGAAATTTTTCTCCTTTCCACACACTAAACAAACACTATAGAAAAATTATTACTTGCATGTTCTATTCAAATTTATTTAAATAACAAAAATAACAAATATTAGTGCTAGGAAGCATTTGAACTACACCTACACATTTTTCTACAGAACAGTCATGATATAAAATTACCCTAGCAAGTACATGGCACACAAAGATTAATAAACTTGGAATCATATTTTTCTGATTTTTCTAAGATTTATTAAGCATTTAACAAGAAAACAGCCATTTCACTAGTTAATTAAAAACTCTACAGCAAAGTATCTCAAATTTGACATGCAATAATTTTATATCATAGATCTGGTTCCATTGCATCTAGAGAAATTTATTTCACAATTTTTGGAGCTGAAATGACTGCTAAAATATTTTCCAAAGCATTTTTATCAAGAATAATAAAAAGAAAATAGAAATGGATTTCTTTAAATGGCGCTGGGCCGGCCCGGGAAAAACAAGCGGCCCACGGCTGCCGCGGCCCAGCTTGCGCGCGCGGGGGAGAAGACCGAGCCGGCCTGCTCGGGGCTCGGCCCGCAGGCGCGGTCCAGCCCACCGAGAGGGGGGGACCCGAGCGCGTCGCGTCGCCGGCGTCCACAGGACCGACGTCGCGGCGGCGGTCGCGGCCAACGGCCGGCTCCGGCCAACCTGTGACCCACCAAGACGCGCAACACAGTCGTCAAGGAGTGGCCAACACGTGAAGGCGGTGCGGGAGGGCAGAGAGATGGCGAGTGAGGCGGTGGAGAAGCTCGGCTCGTCGGCACCGTCGCGGTGGCGCGGCGAGGCGGGAAGAAATTGGGCCCTACTGTGGCCAGCGAGGGGACGGCGATGCTTGTTCGGAGGAGGGGAGGACGGGGCGGAGCTTCGGGCACAGGCAATTGAACGGAGGCGGTCTACCGGTGCCGGAACAAGGCGAAGATGGCGGCGGAGCACGGTGGCAGACGGCGTTCCGCGGTGGATGTCGCTGGAGGGAGGAAGAGAGGGAGCAGGCAGGGCGAGAATGCGAGGGAGACCCGGCGCTCGGCTGGTTTTGAAGCTGGACGCGGGCGCGGGGTCCATGGCAGCCACGCGGTGGCGTCGCCGGCATGCGAACGCCACGCGGCGAGCGATTGCTGCCGGGGCGCCAGCGCGCGCGGCGAGCGCGGGAAGAAGGGGGAGGCCGGGTGGTCGCGGGCCGGGCCACCTGCGTCGCGCGGGCGCGCGCGCGGTCGGCTGGGCCGGGCGGCTTCGCGAGCGGGCTGAGAAGTGAGGCTGCGGCCTGCTAAGGC
This sequence comes from Saccharum hybrid cultivar R570, assembly GCA_038087645.1. NCBI lineage: Eukaryota > Viridiplantae > Streptophyta > Magnoliopsida > Poales > Poaceae > Saccharum > Saccharum hybrid cultivar. Next base: position 6,659,042 of record JAQSUU010000113.1, read on the forward strand.
GAAATTCGGTTTTTTCCAATTTCCCAAATTCAAATCAAATGAAATTCAAACTTCAAACCCTATTTTGAACAAGAAGAAGACATTTTCTGGAATTGACCCAAAAATAAAAGTTGCTTAGAATTAAATTCTCTACAACTTTGATTAAGGGGCCAACTGAAAATTCTTAATAGATTTTGAATGGCAGAATAAAAGCTAAAATAGGGGATATTTTTGAATATTTTTAATGAATATTTTTGAACAAGTTTTGACAAAATTTGAGTCATCTAGTTGCTCCAAAAATTGAACTAAGGTTCCAAGTGATGTAAAATTTATAGTTGCAAGATTTTTGGTGTAATGTGATTATTATATTAATATAGTTCATCACATATATCATTTTCAAGCTTTTATTTTAATCAAATTATAACATTATCACACATGATTATAATGATATGAAATGCCATGCAATATGATTGCCATGCAAAATGCATTGCGTAACACCGGAGTGTTACAGCCCTCCCCCCTTATAAAAATCTCGTCCCGAGATTTGGGTTACGAACCATTTATTATAAAAATCTTCGTATGCTTTTTGTAAGTATTCACCCGTTTCCCAAGAAGCATCCCCTTCATCATGATGACTCCATTGTATCTTATATGTTTTCACCACACTGTTTCGAGTAGCCCTCTCCTTGGAATCCAAGACTCGAATCGGCTGCTCACGATACACCAGGTCTGACTTAAGTTTTATGCCTCGAGGTTCAATTCTTTCCTCTGGAACGCGCAAACACTTCTTGAGATATGATACATGGAAAACTAGGAATATAGCACCCATTGACTCTGGTAATTCCAATTTGTAAGCCACTGGACCCTTCCTTTCCAAGATTTTGTAAGGTCCTACAAATCTGGCGGCAAGCTTTCTGCGTATACCAAACCGCTTCTTTTTCATTGGCGTGACTTTTAGATAAACATAGTCACCAACTTCGTACACAAGCGGTCTCCTCCTCTTATCTGCATAACTTTTCTGACGTGACTGAGCTGCTCTCATATTCTGCTGGATGATATGAACTTTCTTTTCGGCTTCCTCCACGAAGTCAATACCATAATACCTTCTTTCTCCTGGCTCAATCTAGTTTAAAGGGGTTCTACACTTTCGTCCATACAGAGCCTCAAAAGGTGCCATCTTGATACTTTCTTGATAGCTGTTATTGTACGCAAACTCTGCTAACGGTAACCATGACTCCCAAGAACCTCTGGAAGACAACACACAAGCTCTTAACATATCCTCTAAAACAGCATTAACTCTTTCAGTCTGACCATCTGTTTGAGGATGATAGGTAGTGCTACGAATCAGACTAGTCCCCAAACCTTTGTGCAAATGCTCCCAAAAGTGAGCAGTGAACTGTGACCCTCTGTCAGACACTATGGTTTTTGGTATGCCATGCAATCTCACAATCTCCGCAATATACTTCTCGGCGTATTGAGGTGGTCTATATTCTGTTTTGACAGGCAAAAAGTGGGCCGTCTTGGTAAGACGATCCACAATTACCCAAATTGAATCGTGACCTTTCTGAGTAGTGGGCAGACCCGTGATGAAATCCATACTTATATCATCCCACTTCCAACTAGGTACTGACAAAGGTTGTAGCAATCCGGCAGGTTTCATGTGAATTGCTTTCACTCTACAACATGTGTCACATCTGGCTACATAAGCTGCGATTTCCTTCTTCATCTTGGTCCACCAATAACGAGGTCTTAGCTCTTGATACATTTTACTGCTGCCAGGATGGATGGACAACTTAGAGAGATGAGCTTCGTCCATAATTTTATTCTTAAGCTCTCTATCCTTTGGAACAACAAGACGGTTGTCGAACCACAACATATCTTGCTCATCCACCCTGAAGTGTTTCGAGGGTTCTTCTTTAATTTTCTTTTTGATGTGGAATATCCCTTTGTCCGCTTTCTGACCTTCTATTATCTTACTCTCTAAGGAACAACTGACCTGAATATTATGTAACACGGCAGGGTGCATTAGATCAAAACCATCTTCAAGCAAGGGTTGCATATTCAGACAATGTGACTTTCTACTCAAAGCATCAGCTACCACATTGGCTTTCCCAGGGTGATACTATACATTTAAGTTGTAATCTTTGATTAGTTCTAACCATCTTCGCTGTCTCATGTTCAATTCTGGTTGGGTGAAAATGTACTTGAGACTCTTATGATCGGTGAAAATGTTGCACACATTACCAAGTAAATAGTGTCTCCAAATCTTCAAGGCATGCACTACAGCGGCAAGCTCAAGATCATGTGTCGGATAATTGATTTCATGTTTTCTCAACTGCCGGGAGGCATAAGCAATGACTCTTCCTTCTTGCATCAGAACACATCCTAATCCTGTTTTTGATGCGTCACAGAACACATCAAAAGGTTTCTCGATGTCGGGCTGTGCAAGAACTGGAGCAGTGGTCAACAGTTTCCGCAAGGTATGGAAAGCTGTCTCACACTCCTCTGTCCACACAAACTTGTGATCTTTCTGTAACAGACTTGTCATCGGCTTGACAATCTTCGAGAAGTCTGGGATAAAGCGGCGATAGTAACCAGCTAACCCTAGGAAACTCCTGACTTCTGACACTGTGGTTGGAGTCTTCCAATTCATAACCTCTTGCACTTTACTCGGATCTACAGAAACTCCATTCTCAGATAGAATATGACCGAGGAAGGGAACTTTCTTCAACCAAAATTCACATTTGCTGAACTTAGCATACAACTTATGGTCTCTCAGCCTGGTCAAGACAACTCTTAGATGCTCTGCATGATCTTTCTCATTCTCAGAGTATACTAGAATGTCATCAATGAAGACAACTACAAACTTGTCCAACTCTGGCATGAAAACCGTATTCATCAGATACATAAAATATGCAGGAGCATTTGTTAGGCCAAATGACATAACAAGATACTCGTACAACCCGTATCTGGTAGAAAAGGCGGTTTTCGGAACATCTTGTGGTCTAATCTTTATCTGATGATACCCGGACCTTAGGTCTATCTTGGAGAACACTCTAGCCTTAGCCAACTGATCAAACAGAACGTCAATATGAGGCAAGGGATATTTATTTTTGATAGTTACAGCATTAAGAGGTCGATAATCCACACACATCCTGAGAGTACCCTCTTTCTTTTTCTTCACGAACAAGGCAGGACATCCCCATTCAGACTTACTTGGGCGGATAAACCCCTTCTTTAATAATTCCTCCAGTTGCTTCTTCAACTCAGCTAACTCATCCGGAGGCATCCGATAGGGTCTCCTCGAAATAGGAGCTGTCCCGGGGATCAACTCGATTCCAAACTCAACATCTCTATCTGGAGGAAGGCCAGGTAACTCATCTGGAAACACATCCGGGAACTCACACACTACCGGGATCTGGTGGATAGGAGCAACTTCCATGGCACAGGTCACACTCACAAGGTCTGTTCTTTTAGGCAATGGTACCCGGAAAGTACCCTCTGCCTGGGGATCCTTAAGGGTAAGCATCCGACTGCTTGTATCTATGATTGCTCCCCAGTCTTTCATCCAGTTCATTCCTATTATTACATCCAAAACTAGTCCAGGCATAACTACCAGGTTCACTCGGAACTTCCGACTACCTAACTCAAGGGTTGCCCCTCTAACCATCTTATTGGTCAACACATCAGCTCCTGCTGAACTTATGCGATAACCATAACTCAATTCTGTACATATTTGTTCATGCTTCCGTGCAAATGCTTGACTCATAAAAGAATGCGAGGATCCAGAATCAAAAAGAACAACTGCAGGGTGATGGTTCACAAGAAACTTACCGGCAGTTACAGGCTCTCCCTCAGGAACCTCATCAATGGTGGTGTGGTGCACACGAGCATTGTAAGTCTGTTGCTTCTTTTTAGGCGGATAAGGGCAGAACTTTGAAAAGTGGCCTGGCTGACCACAATTGTAGCAGGGCCCCTTCACTGTACCAGCAGACCCTATAGCTCCCTTGGAGTTGCTCTGTTCTGCAGCTGCGGTGGTCTTTGTTGGCGGCACGGCCATCTTTGTACGGCTTCTGTGGTCCTTTGTAGTTCTGAGTTTTATGCTGTGGCGGCCTGAACCTTGCACCAGGTGCGGACGGACGATAAGAAGAACGATTGGCAGTGATAACTCTGGACTGGGATGGTCCTGACTCAAACACCCTCTTGCGATTCTTGGATGCGGTGTAGGCATTATTGTTCTTTTCTTGCTTCAAACAATCACTGATAAAGTCGTTGAATCTGGTGCGGGTATTGGTACCCACATGCTTCATCATCTTCGGACTTAACCCTCTCTTGAAACTAGCAATCCTCTTTGCATCTGTGTCAACCATGTCGGGAGCATAACGGCACAAGTTGTTAAAAGCATGCAGATACTGTGTCACAGTCTTGGTACCCTGATTCAAGGCTAAGAACTCTCCAAGCTTCATTTCAACCAACCCTTGGGGAATATAAGCTCCCTTAAAAGCTTCAGTGAAATCTCTCCAAGTAATTTGGGCATTGAGAGGAAAAGTGGTGCGGTGATGCTTCCACCACATTCCTGCCGGTCCCTGTAACTGATGTGCAGCATACTCTGTTTTCAGAACTTCTGTCAGGCTCAACACACGGAACTTATCTTCCATAGTGTTGATCCATTCTTCGGCATCGAGTGGCTCTGCTGCTTCCTTGAAAATAGGTGGCCTAGTATCCATGAAATCCTTGAAACTGCTGTATTGGTTCACCCCATGGCCACCACCTTGATTATTACCTCTCTAAATATTTTCAGCGATGGTGCGCAGAAAATCTTCCATATTCCTCTGTGACTGTTCGGCATTGCGTTGACTTCCAAGGAACTGCGTGAAGAATACCTCTGCAGTGAGCGGTAGAGGAGGGGGCAAATGTGGCTCTGGCTGTGGTTCCTGGTGGTTGACGTTGTTTGCACCACTTCCACCAGCTCCTGCACCGTTGCCACCAGTTTCAGCGGCTTCATACGTGGCACGGCGAGTATTTGCCATCTGCATATTTCAGCAACAAGCAACAATTGAGCGAAGTTGTAGAAATTATGTTCGAATGAACAATCATGCCATACTGAATTCGTTGGAGAGAACAAGTCATACAAGACAGAGGCACAATAATCTCATTCCAATTAAAACAACAGCACCAATTAAGTTACTTCAAATGCAATCTCGCGTTCCATACAACCACGTTGCCAGCATACACACACTGGACTTTTATGCGTTCGGGTATCGCATACACAATGTTGATATTTGGTAACGCAATTAGGAAATGATCCGCAAGCGCACGGATATCGGTGAGCACTTCACCCGGGATGTTATCCAGAGTATCGTATTTATTTTTCTACCACTAGGAGAAAGCGTGCATCTGACTAACCAAATCTATTACTACTAACCTTTAGGCTACAACCACTTGTGATTTGATGTGAGCGATGTATAGAGAAGACTGCAACTGCACTCTCGTTCTAACCTTGGTAAGGATGATCTACTGCTCTATTGGGGAGGCTCACGGAATCTAGACACCTCAAAGGATGTTCGACCCGCACCTATAAACCCTATCGATCCTGCTAACGGGATATAGAATACAAAGGTAGCTACGAAAATGTCACGTTCCTCGCTACTACCACGGTCCGGCTAGACAGGGGATATCTATGAGTATCCTAGCCTAAACACCACGTTTACGCTAGAGATGATTACTCTAAACTCTACGCGAAGAGATTAAAGTAAACTCATAAACCAAAGAACAATAAAACAAAGAACTTACTAGAATTTAGAAGTCGAAATACTGAAGAATCCTAGGAGCAAGCCTCGGGTTAGGAGAACTTGATCCCGCAGGTACAATCTCGAAGTAGTCACCGACAGGCCGGGCTTCCTTCGATCTATACCTCTACTCTATCTCTCTCAATCTAGAAGAACTAAGTCTAATCTCACATTGGATGCTAAGCCCTAATGAGGTGGGAACCCTAAGGGAACCTCTCTCTCTGAATCCTCTCTGGAAAATATGAAAATAATGGACTTGGATTCTCCTCTCCAGGGGCCAGGGGTCCTGCTTATATAGTCCCTTCAAGTGAACCTGGACCGTCGGATCAAACCGACATTAATCGCACGGTTTTCCTTGATCCTTTAGGTCGGTGGGGCATAATCCGCGAGACTCGTCCTGATTGGTTGCAGACCTAGGGCGGGCGCCCCAGGGTCCAGGGCGGGCGCCCTGGTCCCGGGCCCGTTCGGCCTCCCGTTCGATCCCGTGGCTTCTGGAGTCTTCTAGATGATAGAAAATCGGTGAACACGTTAATATCTCTATGTAATTCCGATGTGTGGGCCTTTCCTTTGTATTTCCTGATAACCCCCTGCAGAAACAGATAAACAACAAAACTCGTGGAATTCTGTCAGATCAAACCCTAATTCTAGGTGTTGCTTGCATATAGGTCCTTTTTCTTATTTATTGGATAATTAAAATTGATACTTAAGAACCGTCAACAAACACCCCCATACTTAGGCTTTTACTCGTCCTCGAGAAAAGGATGGTTCAGAAAAATAACTGGGGTTGAAACATTGTAAAGCATTCTTTTTATACCTGCAGGGTGTTGTGAATGTCCACTGTGCACTGTAGTCAGGGAAATATATGGTTGAAGTAGAGATCCTTTCTTCTTCTCAACCCTGTCACTTGGAGTTTTTATATATTTTTGAATAGAAGACTTAGCATACCTTTATCCTCATAGGGGCTCTCAGATCACTCATTTATCTTTTGTATATCTCACTGATGCTGTTTTAATTTGTAGAAATTCTCAAGCATACTTACTTTGCATATATTGCCTGGGTCAAAACGGGATCCGAGGAGAGGAATGCCATACTCTTAGGTCAAGACTTTGAAAATTAAAAACTTGTCAACTCCTACTGGCATATTGCTTATTAGAGGGACCATGGGCTATCATTTTTTTTACCATATATATATTTTTATCATCTCATTTTTTCAGGTGGATACTGAGGTACCCCTAATTCTACTTCCGGACACTTGTCCATTTTTTCTGCGAGGTCGTCGAGCACTTGCTCTTTTTTATTTCCTCAAAATTTATATTTTTGCATAGCCCATGCCTCTAATGCAATAATACTTCGGAAGAGTGAATCTTTCTGAATAAAAATGTCTTGATCTTAGGAGCATGATAAATCTCTCAACAAGGGTCTAACTCGTTTTGCACAAACTTAATACAAAGCAAATTAATATTTTTAGGTTTATCAGGCATATAAAATATTGAGGATGGTAGCTATATTTTTGAAGTTTTTGAAAAAAAAATCTCCAAGCGACAAAGATTTCAAGAATAAGATACTCATATTCTACCATCTCACATTCCACAATGACTTGAGTAACACATGGTTTTTAAAATGATTTTCAATAAATGCAGGTTTTCAGAAATATCACAGAGTGAGATTGATCATGATTAGAAATATTTTTGTCTTTTTAAATTATCATGTTAGGAACAATATTCTACACAGCCCAATATGTATTTGTATATATGTAAATAAAGTGTGCAGAGTATGTACCTGAATCGTGGAGTGGTGCAATCGAAGTGCTTTTACCATGTCGAGGGGATTCCCCCATACTTGTTTCCTGCTTTCTTGCATAAAAATAAAGTGGAGATACACGAGGCATAATAATAATAATAATCTTTATTTGTCTTGAGGCATTTATTACACTGGCTAATGAAGCGAACTAATCTAAACTGAATTTAATCGAATCTAATTGAATCTAATGATGAAGACTAAGACACACTGCCTCAAGGTCTAATCTAGATAGCTCAGCGTTGCTCTAAATCCCTGATCCTAGCAAGGGCATCAGAAAGGTCACGTTTAAGCGTGAGCACAGTAGTGTTCTGGTTGGAGACCTGCCTACTAAGGGAGCTAACTGTGGACTGAAGTTCCATAATATGTCTATTTGCTGTCCTAACTCCTTCGAAGCGGGGCCTCTCCTTCTCCGTAGTGTAGTGGACGCTGCTGATCTCGCCGCTCCGGTTGGTCTTGACGCCTACAACTCGCTCATTGGGTTTAGGTGGCAGGATCTTCGTGTCGGCTGGTACCTTGACGATGGCTTCTTGCTTGGACGACGGTCCCTTGAGAAGAAGGGGTTGCGGTGGTGCAGTAAGAACTGGTTGGGCGTAGTAGGATGAGATTGAGCTGCGCTGGTTTGATGGTGGGGCTGCTAGCTGTCGCTCTGTGTTGGCCGGGACGAGAGCGTAGGCGTCGGGGTCATCCTTGGGCTTGCGGTTGAGGTCGTAAGGGACGATCTCCCAGTTGCGGTGGGTCTTGTCGGCCATTGGAGAAGCAAGGAACTAGACAAGCTCTAATCGAGGAGGAGAGAAGGATTGAATGAATTGGTGTTGAAAGCTGACGTCAGGGGTCTGTTTATATAGGGGTCAAAAAGTGCCTCTAGGGTTTCCATAGATCCATCCCGCCGCCGGGCGTGCGTAACAACCCATTCGCGGAATTTTCTGGATAACCATAGATGAGGAAAGCACGTCGGAAGAGGCCGGGGCCGAGGGGACACCAGGGCAGGGCGCCCGCCCTAATCATCAGGGCGCCCGCCCTGGGTCTGCCTCCTCTGCAGGCCCGCTTGCTCGAGCGTGTCTCTAAAAGTATTTTTATCCCGAAAAATATATACGTGGCCCATAAACGTCAAATTAAAAAGGTCGGGCTCTAATTCTCCATCGGAAGGTAAAAATGGATCACGTCTATTTCTTCTAATTCTTTATTGGGTTCTAAAAATAATTTAAGACGTTGACCATTTACCTTGAATAACGTACCTTCGTCGTTTTGAAGTGTAATAGCTCCGTGGGATGATAAATTGACTACCTTGTATGGTCCTTCCCATTTACTCCGGAGTTTTCCATGCCCGAAAAGCTTCACCCTGGAATTAAAAAGTAATACCTTATCTCCGGGTGAGAACTCTTTCTTCTTGATCCTCTTGTCATGCCATCTTTTGACTCTTTCTTTGTAGATCTTCGAATTGTGATATGCTTTCTCTCGCCATTCTTCCAATTCTGATAGTTGCATTCTTCTATGATCTCCAGCAACATCTAGGTCCATATTCCATCTTCTTATGGCCCAGTGTGCTTTGAACTCTAGTTCAACAGGCAAGTGGCAAGTCTTTCCGTACACCAATTGGTATGGGGTCATTCCAATTGGGGTCTTGTATGCTGTCCGGTATGCCCAGAGTGCATCGGGTAACTTTTCCTTCCATGCTGTTCCCATCTCATTTACTGTTTTCTGAAGAATGTTCTTGATTTGCTTGTTGGAAGTCTCTGCTTGGCCACTTGTCTGAGGATGATATGGGGTGGCAACGTTGTGACGGATTCCATGTTTTGCTAGATAATGCTCAAAGCGTTTGTCAATGAAGTGTGATCCCCCATCACTTATCACCACCCTAGGGACTCCAAATCTTGGAAATATAATCTCTTCAAACATCCTCTTTGAATTAATATTGTCGGCACGCTTGCAAGGTAGTGCTTTTACCCACTTGGAGACGTAGTCAACTGCCACCAAGATGAATTCACACTTCTTTGATGGAGGAAATGGACCCATGTAGTCTATTCCCCAAACATCAAAGAGCTCAATCTGAAGGTTGTTGGTGAGTGGCATAGCATCTCTTGTATTTATGTTTCCGTGCCTTTGACATGGCCCACATCTTCTGATATATTGCCTTGTGTCTTCATACATTGTAGGCCAATAGAATCCACATTGCCAGATCTTTGAATGTGTACGGAATGCTCCATAATGACCTCCGTATGGTGATGAATGGCATCTGTCGATGATCTTCCACCCTTCCTCAGTGGTCACACACCTTCTGAGTAAGCCATCAGCGCATACTCGGAAGAGGTATGGCTCATCCCATATGTGTGAACGACTTTCTTGAATAAGCTTCTTCTTGTTCGCTCCTGGTGGTACATACCCTGAAACCATAAAATTAACAATATCTGCATACCAGGGGTCAGACCTGTTGATTCCATAGAGCATGTCGTCCCGGAGTGAATCATTAATGGGTGTTTCCTGTGGATCCTTAAAGTGCATTCTAGACAAGTGATCAGCAACAGAATTTTCTACTTCCTTTTTATCTTTTATTTCTAAGTCAAATTCTTGGAGTAACAAGATCCATCTAATTAGGCGAGGTTTAGCATCTTTTTTAGTGAGCAAATATTTTAGTGCAGCATGATCAGTGTAAACAATTATTTTAGCTCCTACTAAGTAAGATCTAAATTTATCAATGGCAAAGACAACAGCCAGAAGCTCTTTTTCAGTGGTTGCATAATTAAGTTGAGCTCCTGTCAAAGTTTTACTGGCGTAAGCAATTGCATGATGCTTCTTGTCTTTTGTTTGCCCCAAAACTGCCCCCACAGCATAATCACTAGCATCACACATAATTTTAAAAGGCAACGACCAATCAGGGGGTTGAATGATTGGTGCAGAGATGAGTGCATTCTTTAATAATTCAAAAGCTTTTAAACATGCATCATCAAATTCGAAAGGAGCATCCTTGGCTAGCAAAAGAGTGAGTGGTCTAGCAATAAATGAAAAATCTTTTATGAATCTGCGATAAAAACCAGCATGGCCAAGAAAGCTTCGAATTCCTTTTATATTCACAGGTGGAGGTAGTTGTTCTATTACTTCAATTTTAGCTTTATCTACCTCAATACCTCTTTCAGACACTAGGTGTCCTAGCACTATTCCTTCCCTAACCATAAAATGACATTTTTCCCAGTTAAGGACTAAGTGCTTTTCTTTGCATCTTTGCAAAACCTTGTCTAAGTTTTCAAGACAATTATCAAAAGTTTTTCCATAAACAGAAAAATCATCCATGAAAACTTCCATAATCTCTTCAATCATATCAGAAAATATAGACATCATGCATCTTTGAAAAGAAGCTGGTGCATTACATAGCCCAAAAGACATTCTACGATAAGCATAAGTTCCGTATGGACAGGTAAAAGTGGTTTTGCTTTGATCATCAGGATGGATCGGGATCTGGTGGTACCCTGAATATCCATCTAAGAAACAGAAGAACGAATGGTTTGCTAACCGCTCTAGCATCTCATCTATAAAAGGTAAAGGAAAGTGATCCTTTTTCGTGGCTTTATTCAGTTTTCTATAGTCAATGCACATCCGCCACCCTGTGACGGTGCGTTGCGGAATTAGCTCGTTCTTTTCATTTGTAACAACAGTCATGCCTCCCTTTTTAGGCACAACTTGAACAGGGCTCACCCACTCACTATGCGGCACAGGATATATAATCCCTGCATGCAGCAACTTTATAACTTCCTTTTTAACTACTTCTCTCATCGCGTTGTTGAGTCTACGTTGGGGTTCCCGAGAAGGTGAAACAGAAGGATCTGTCGGAATGCGATGGGTGCAAATCATAGGACTGATTCCTGTAAGATCTTGGAGTGAGTAGCCAAAGACTGAGTGATGTTTTTCTAAAACGGTCATTAATCGCAGAGTTTGTTCCTGAGTGAGTTTATTACTAATGATCACAGGAAACTCTGGATTATTGTTTAGGAAAGCATAGATAAGACCGGGTGGTAAAGTTTTAAGCTCTATAGGAGGTCTGGGTGTTTCTGCAAACTCATCTAAAGGTTCAGGTTCAGAAGGTTCAGCTTCCTCTTCTATGAAGAAAGGGGCTTCTTCTTCTAAGTCTGATTCATTTAAAAGCTCTAGAGACGCAGCTTTTACCTCTTCCATAGGATCAGGCAAAAGAGATGACTCGATCTTATTATTCAAGGAGTGAGAAATTGTCATAGGGAATTTAAAATCCTTTCCAAAAGAAATGTGTAGCTTTCCAGTTTGACCTTCATAAATGAGTCTTCTAAATGGTTGTCCTATCAACAGGTCGAAGTCCCATGTATCAAAGATATAAAAGTTCAAATGAATCATGGAGCCTTCTACCATAAAGGGTAGGACATTCACAATTCCAAGACTGGGGACCAATCGTCCCGAAGATTCCTTCATGAACTTTGTTGTGGGGGTTTAAAATTAATTTTCTAAATAATTTAAGTGCAAAAGCTTCAGACATGATATTGATCCCCACAACAGGATTATAGAGAGCATCAAATTGATCAGAATCATAAGCACAACGTATAGTGATAGGAGGTGTATCCAAACGGATCACTTCAGAGGAAAGCTCTGACTCCTCCAACCATTCGCTACTCATGACTGAGATAAGCTCTCTCAATTGATATTCACTTGGTAAACAAATGCTATAATGGCCGCTTTGGGGTTTGTCTATAGAATGGTAGTTTGAAATGTTTCCAAAATCAGCAAAAAGATCGGATTCTATATCCAGCATGAAATCAGGTGGTGGAATTTCTTCTTTTTGTGGCTCAAAACTTGGGATAGCTGAAGTAGGTGAAGAATTCGGTAGAGTGTCTACTTCGGCTTCGTAGGTTTCATCATGGAGGGTATTATCCATCTCAGCTTCTAGGATTCTATCTAGGATCGCTCTAGCTTCATCAGTAGGGATACGAAAGAAAGAACCTCTAGACATTGTATGTAGCATTTGTTTATGATCTTTCTGAAGACCTCAAAAGAAATGAAAAAGGAGAATAGGGTCTTCAATATTGAGTTTTGGACCAGATTCTAAAAGATCAGAAAAACGTTTCCAGGATTTTCCCAAAGTTTCATTTTCTTTTTGTTTAAAAGATAGAACTTCGAGTCTAAGGTCGGCGATACGATCGAGGGAATAAAAATCTAAACAGAAGTTGGCTCGTAAGACTCCCCATTCACCTTGTTGTTGACTTACCTTCTGACTATACCATCGTCTAGCTTCTCCTCTTAAGGAAAAAGGAAAAAGCTTCCAACGTAAAGTCTTATCAGAAATGCCTTCAATGCGAAGACAATCGCATATTTGCTCAAAATCTCTAATATGAAGGTAAGGATTTTCGTCTTCCTTTCCCGAAAAGGATAGGTTCTCAATCATGGCAATTAACCTTGAACTTAACCTATACTGGGATGTTTGGATAGGCTGTGATGACTCCCATGGTAAAAGGTCAGTTTTCGAAGGTGTTGCAAATTGGTAGATTGATTTAGAATCTTGGTTCTCCATAAGGTAAGAATAAAGAATATAAAAAGATAAGGAATAAAAAGATAAAGAAAGATAAAAGTATAGGTACAAGCTAGTAGTAAGATTCAAGGTTATCTCAGCAAACCGTCTTTCTCCCCGGCAACGGCGCCAGAAATGCTTGTTGATATTTGGTAACGCAATTAGGAAATGATCCGCAAGCACACGGATATCGGTGAGCACTTCACCCGGGATGTTATCCAGAGTATCGTATTTATTTTTCTACCACTAGGAGAAAGCGTGCATCTGACTAACCAAATCTATTACTACTAACCTTTAGGCTACAACCACTTGTGATTTGATGTGAGCGATGTATAGAGAAGACTGCAACTGCACTCTCGTTCTAACCTTGGTAAGGATGATCTACTGCTCTATTGGGGAGGCTCGCGGAATCTAGACACCTCAAAGGATGTTCGACCCGCACCTATAAACCCTATCGATCCTGCTAACGGGATATGGAATACAAAGGTAGCTACGGAAATGTCATGTTCCTCGCTACTACCACGGTCCGGCTAGACAGGGGATATCTATGAGTATCCTAGCCCAAACACCACGTTTACGTTAGAGATGATTACTCTAAACTCTACGCGAAGAGATTAAAGTAAACTCATAAACTAAAGAACAATAAAACAAAGAACTTACTAGAATTTAGAAGTCGAAATACTGAAGAATCCTAGGAGCAAGCCTCGGGTTAGGAGAACTTGATCCCGCAGGTACAACCTCGAAGTAGTCACCGACAGGCCGGGCTTCCTTCGATCTATACCTCCACTCTATCTCTCTCAATCTAGAAGAACTAAGTCTAATCTCACATTGGATGCTAAGCCCTAATGAGGTGGGAACCCTAAGGGAACCTCTCTCTCTGAATCCTCTCTGGAAAATATGAAAATAATGGACTTGGATTCTCCTCTCCAGGGGCCAGGGGTCCTGCTTATATAGTCCCTTCAAGTGAACCTGGGCCGTCGGATCAAACCGACATTAATCGCACGGTTTTCCTTGATCCTTTAGGTCGGTGGGGCATAATCCGCGAGACTCGTCCTGATTGGTTGCAGACCTAGGGCGGGCGCCCCAGGGTCTAGGGCGGGCGCCCTGGTCCCGGGCCCGTTCGGCCTCCCGTTCGATCCCGTGGCTTCTGGAGTCTTCTAGATGATAGAAAATCGGTGAACACGTTAATATCTCTATGTAATTCCGACGTGTGGGCCTTTCCTTTGTATTTCCTGATAACCCCCTGCAGAAACAGATAAACAACAAAACTCGTGGAATTCTGTCAGATCAAACCCTAATTCCAGGTGTTGCTTGCATATAGGTCCTTTTTCTTATTTATTGGATAATTAAAATTGATACTTAAGAACCGTCAACAAACAACCAGATCCAAAAGATCGTCAGTCTCTAGGTCGAACAGGATACAACATGATACATGAAAACCAAAAGAAGGCCATCGCGAGAAAGCCTAGCTACTAACGCAGGGCACTATCCTACTCTTCAGGGCCATCGTCGAGGTCGGAGGCATCACCATCGCTACCTTCAGCAGCAGCGTCGTCGTCGATGTCGATCTGAGCGGCGTCCGGAGGAGCATACGGGCCCATCCCGTTGTAGAGGGCATGAAACTCTTCATGCAAGTTGGCATTGTACTCTTCTAGCTCCTCGACCCTCTGCCTCAGAAGGTCCCTCTCGTTCCAGGCTTCATTCCTTTCTTGTACTAGCTGTTCCATCATGCGGTCTGCATTTTTGTTGGCCTGAGTCAACCTCTGTACCTGCTGCATGGAACTCTCGCCTCTCTCGAGAGCTTGGTCCCGCTGCAAGCTCATGTCGGCCAACTGCTCCTGCAAGCTAGCTATAGCACGTGCTTGCTTCTTCTTCTGCTTCCTTGCTTCAAGCCGATCATCACCACGTAGGCCAGTTAAGGTCCAATAGGTATTCTCCAGACCTTGGTATGCTCTGATGGCTGCATACATGACACTCATGGTGTGGTTGTCGCTAGCCCGTCCTTCGCTGGGGCCTCTAACCAGGGCACTTCCCTGCGGCTGTACCCAAATGGCATCTCGAGGATCATCTCTCGGGAAAGTACCGGCCAAAGCTGCTGCCAACTCATTGGGGAACCTGCTCATGATGTCTCGGATGACGCGAAAGGCTGCGCCCTCTGCACCCTCGACTGGAGTGCGTCCTTCAAACTCCAGATGCCAACCATCCCATTCTGGCGCATCACCAAGAGCAGGGACGGTGATTTCCACGACAGCAAGTCCATCCTCAGCTAGCTGGCTCTCGCTCCAAGAGTACACTGGCTCTTGACCCTCCGGGTACCCCACATCATGGAGCACTCTCCAAAGCAAGGTGGGCATGCCAAACTCGCTTAGAAAAGTGTCCGTGTTGCGGTGCTCCCGCGGGGCCAGCTGACGACGGGGTGCTCTTCCGCCAGTGGACTTACGGGCAGTCTGCTTCGTGCGGTGTAAGGTCCAAAAAGGCTAGAGGGGGGGGGTGAATAGCCTAATAAAAACTTCTACACAAAATACTTAACCACAAGTTAGTACGAAAGGTGGCGAAGCACAAAGCACTAGCTCTAACTAAATAGGCAAGCCACCTACACAATTCTAGAACAAGGCTATCCACTAAACACAACAACAACAACAAGCTAGAAACGAGAAGTAATACGAGAGAAGAGCTTCGAGTGATTATACCGCCGTGTAGAGACGAGAAGTACCAATCAATGAAACACACAAGAGAAATCCTCGGGAAGAGAATGACACAAGAATTTATCCCGAGGTTCACTTGCTTCCCGGCAAGCTACTCCTCGTTGTGGCGATGCACCCACTTGTCGGTTCGCGAGCTAATCAACTATCAAGAGTTGAGCCCTCGGCGGGCGCCGCACAACCGCACACAAGATGGGGATCCTCCAAGCCACGAGCTCCACTAGAGTATCCAATTTGCGAACTCCCGCGGGGAAGGATCAAGAACCCCTTACAACACTTGGTGAAGGCTCCAACAATCTTCAATTGCGAGCTCAATCACCTCCGCTGCTCCAAGCCGTCTACCGTGTCGGGAAACACGGAAGAGTAACAAGAAATCCGCAGCAACTCGAAGATCAAGTGCCTCTAGAATGCAACTCTCAAGCAATGCACTTGAATCTCACTCAATCTCACTCAAGATGTGCAAGCAATCAAAGAGATGAGTGGAGGGGTTGTTCTCTAGCTCAAAGTATGTCTCTATATCTCAAAATGTGCAAGAGTTACCCTCAAACCCCGGCCACCATCTATTTATAACGAAGGGGTACGCAGCTAGCCGTTAGAAACGACACAGCAGAAATCGCGCTGCACCGGACGCGCCGGTCCGGGTGACCGGACGCGTCCGGTCACTACGCGACAGACGAGAATAGTGCCGTTCAAACTAGCCGTTACCGTTGACCGGACGCGCTCGACCGAGCGACCGGACGCGCTGGTCACGACCGGACGCGCTGGTCACGACCGGACGCGCTGGTCACGACCGGACGCGCTGAAGAACGGACCGGACGCCACAGTGCCCGCGTCCGGTGCGACTCCAGTAAGCTCCCTGGAAGACCGGACGCGTCCGGTGACCTATGACCGGACGCGCATCGCGTCCGGTGTTCCTCGTGAACCGCTGTTCGCCTGACCGGACGCGCCGGTCGCACAGTAACCGCGTCCGGTGCAGCGTCCGGTGCAGCGTCCGGTGCACGCAGTGACCTCCGTTCGCCTCCGTTTCTTTTCCAACTTTCGGCGCAATAAAAAATAGGCATTTCACTTCTCCAAAAAGCGCCGAATCCCGCCTCGCAAGCTCGGCGGGAGGGAGAGAGGAACCCAAACCCCTCTCTACCACTTAAACTCCACCGCCTTCGCAAATGTGCTAACACCAACAAGTGTTCACCACCATGTGCATGTGTGTTAGCATTTCACAAACATTTTCCAAGGCGTTATGTTAGCTCTTTACTAGATCCTAAATGCATATGCTCAAGACATTGATCTAGTGGCACTTGATTCCCGAGCTAACCGTGATTGCCCCTCTTGATAGTCGGCTATGTATCCTAAACCCGGTCAATCACTTCTCTACTCATCTTTGACCGGCAAAAGGAAAACCCTATGGTTATACCTTTGTCTTGCGCTCTTAGATCCTTCTCTTCCACTTGAACATCAAGTCCACCACTTTAAGTGCATCTCCACCATGATCTACATTTCATGTATATGCACCATCTCTTTGTGACCTTGTGGCTACCACTCCTTGCCACGTCCACCTTCATCACATGTGTTGCTTATGCCTAGCTTAATCACACTTGATACAATAGCATTAGCAACTTGGTGTCATTAATTACCAAAACCAAACTTGGGCTTTCATGCGGGCCATCTGTAACACAAGTTTTAATTACCCGATGAGAACATATTTTAGTTGAGGTCACTTTTATCAAAATGGGATAGTCCTTTTATAAGGGGAGGAATGCATGTCATGAATGGAATGCACAGACAATATGATGCATGCACGAGTCTTACGTTCTCACAAACTTAGAAAATAAAGACATCTAACGGTGAATTCGGTGGCATACAAACGATCTCTCATATACGTAACTAATTCGGTCTACACGATAACGCTGTTATGTACCTGCAGAAAATTCATTTCAGCCCATTCCCCATGAATGCACGAAAGCAGTAAATCTACCTACACGCTCTACACGAATCCCCAGATGCGTGTACAACGGTAGTAACTACCCAAACACATCGTCCTATTGACGGCATCGCCTCAACGGACGGAACACCCACACATGCGATACTTTCATAAAAACATGTGTAAAACATATAATTATTCTAGTATCATATAAGCACTCTCCCTAGATCGGCGGTGTATCCGATCATGCTCTCACAGCTCACACTTACCGAAGCGTAGAGGTAACTGATCCATACATTACCACTCAATTAAGTGGCACTCATACAATAGCACGCCGTATGAGCAACGAAAAAGAAATATGGTGCAAGAACCCCAAGTTAGTACTTAAATAGCCACCTAGAGTCCTTAACTGGGCATACAGGATATGATCACTGGCACACTTTTAGTTTGAAAATCACACTTTTTAAACAGAATTTTGTTTTAAATACACTTATGAACAGTAATTACGCTAAACCATGCTCCGATGCCAGCTGTAACAGAACCACCCAATTATACGAGATTAAGTAAGAAAATCATCCAACGGAAGGACAATTTAACAAACTTAAGCCCGTATAACCCGGTAGTCCGTGAAATCTCGACGGATTTCAAACCATTCACATTACAGCCAAGATCGTACTAAGTTTAGCGGTCACCGTCATAAGTTACATAGAAGTTCGCGGCACAAAATACATCGGAGTTTAAACATAGTTATTACAAACCAGTTTCAAGTAAAAGTAGCGGAAGCATTAGTTCAAATCACGCACACACACACATTGTTTTTGAGATAAAGTGCCAGGTTGTGATCATCTCCAGCAAAAGCATCAGGCGAGAGGTAGTGGATGACCATTGCCCATGGTCCTAAGCTTCGTCCATCGCAGGGTAGAGACAGTTGATACAATAACCATAGTACATCTGTCCATGTGCAACAAGTGGGAATAAAGCCCTGAGTACGAGAAGGTACTCAGCTAGACTTACCCGACAGAACCAAAATAAAATGACACCAAGGATCATGATAGGCTTTTTGGTGGGGTAGCTGACTCATTTGCAAGAAAAGCATTTTTAGCTTAGCAGTTCTTTTTACAACACCATGTAATATTTTAATCTTTATTACCCTGTCCACTATGTTTGCATTTATGCTAGAGTAACCATATAATTAACAAGCAAGGGTTACCATTGATCATTAACAATAATTACCATGTCATTTTCCACATAACTATCCAAGTGTTTCATCAATGTTACTATGATGAAGTAACTCAAGTCAAGTGTTCACTATCCAGTGAACGATGGCGATTCGAATCGATTATTGACCAGCTGATAATTTATTCCTCACACAAACCTCACTCACCCGCTAAAGTGAGGTATTGGTCACCGAGTCAACCATTCAGGTAAAGTCGCGAGCTTGCCAGGAACCACATGTACCCGGGGGCCGCCCGACTGCTCTTTGGCCTTATCATCGCGCCCCCGTTTCCTGCCACTACTGCTCCGGTACAGTGCGTTGCGGGCAATCCACTCGGCCCGAATAATCTCCCGGCTTCGCGGTCGAAAGGTACTTTATTCGGCCAGCTAAATGTGAGGCATGCGTTCAACATGACCCGAGGCCCGACATCGGACGGTCCTTAATCGACACAGACGGAAGACACTACAGTCCAGAACCCTGCAAGCTTCCGCCCGGTCTCAACTTATTTCAACACTTAGTTATTCTCAATTGACATGATCTCACATAATCCAGGTAAACACCTATAGCTCGCGGATGACAGGCAATCACCCGACTTCTACCGGTCTAAGCAAGCTAAGCAATTATTGACCGCAGACACCAGGGTAACAAGGATCGGGTAAAACAAGGTGAAACAAGGTATAATGCAGCAACGTTTGCAAACAACTCCTAAACTTAATGCATCAAATTAAGTGAAGTTAAATAAATAAATATTTGCAAACCGGGGGAGAAATGCTCCGGGGCTTGCCTCGCTCAAAGGAGCTTGGACGATGATCGGGGCACTCCGGAAGCTCTTCACCGGCCTCCTCTTCTGCTTCTGTCAGCTCCGGCTCTGGCACCTCGGGCTGCTCCTCTGCGTCCTCGGGAACTACTGCCGGGGTCACTTCCTGCGATCCTGTATGATGCAGACGTATGAGTGCATCATGCATAGGTGCATTGCAGAGGTGACATGAGATGATGATGATGCTGAATGCATGCGATGTAATGAGCATGTTACGTTATTGGATTACGTGGAACTTATGACTCTTCTACAAGGTAGTCTACGTCATC
The DNA here is from genome assembly GCA_038087645.1 of Saccharum hybrid cultivar R570. NCBI lineage: Eukaryota > Viridiplantae > Streptophyta > Magnoliopsida > Poales > Poaceae > Saccharum > Saccharum hybrid cultivar. The sequence continues at coordinate 6,679,053 of JAQSUU010000113.1, forward strand.
CAAGAACATGTACTCGCAAACTACCACCACTATTCTCTACCATGCAAGGGCACTTGAACACTCAAGATGCTTCAAAGATACACCAAAGTATAGTTTACTAACTATTTTTGCACTAAAGAATGAATGAAAACCCTAATTAGCCCTATGCTTGAACAGCAACACATATTTTAGTAGCTCAGAAAAATCTTAGAAAATTACAGTGGATTACTAATATCAAAACTAGCCTGACACAAGATTTTTACTGCATTTGGATTACTAGAACTGACTATACAAAAATAACAAACTAAGGCCTAAAATGAATATTTAAAATACTTTACATTATGAAAAGTATCAAACAACAGATTTAGAAATTTTCCTCCTTTCCACACACTAAACAAACACTATAGAAAAATTATTACTTGTATGTTCTATTCAAATTTATTTAAATAACAAAAATAACAAATATTAGTGCTAGGAAGCATTTGAACTACACCTACACATTTTTCTACAGAACAGTCATGATATAAAATTATCCTAGCAAGTACATGGCACACAAAGATTAATAAACTTAGAATCATATTTTTCTGATTTTTCTAGGATTTATTAAGCATTTAACAAGAAAACAGCCATTTCACTAGTTAATTAAAAACTCTACAGCAAAGTATCTCAAATTTGACATGCAATAATTTTATATCATAGATCTGGTTCCATTGCATCTAGAGAAATTTATTTCACAATTTTTGGAGCTGAAATGACTGCTAAAATATTTTCCAAAGCATTTTTATCAAGAATAATAAAAAGAAAATAGAAATGGATTTCTTTAAATGGCGCTGGGCCGGCCCGGGAAAAACAAGCGGCCCACGGCTGCCGCGGCCCAGCTTGCGCGCGCGGGGGAGAAGACCGAGCCGGCCTGCTCGGGGCTCGGCCCGTAGGCGCGGTCCAGCCCACCGAGAGGGGGGGGACCCGAGCGCGTCGCGTCGCCGGCGTCCACAGGCCCGATGTCGCGGCGGCGGTCGCGGCCAACGGCCGGCTCCGGCCAACCCGTGACCCACCAAGACGCGCAACACAGTCGCCAAGGAGTGGCCAACACGTGAAGGCGGTGCGGGAGGGCAGAGAGATGGCGAGTGAGGCGGTGGAGAAGCTCGGCTCGTCGGCACCGTCGCGGTGGTGCGGCGAGGCGGGAAGAAATTGAGCCCTACCGTGGCCAGCGAGGGGACGGCGATGCTTGTTCGGAGGAGGGGAGGACGGGGCGGAGCTTCGGGCACAGGCAATTGAACGGAGGCGGTCTACCGGTGCCGGAACAAGGCGAAGATGGCGGCGGAGCACGGTGGCAGACGGCGTTCCGCGGTGGATGTCGCTGGAGGGAGGAAGAGAGGGAGCAGGCAGGGCGAGAAATGGGAGGGAGACCCGGCGCTCGGCTGGTTTTGAAGCTGGACGCGGGCGCGGGGTCCATGGCAGCCACGCGGTGGCGTCGCCGGCATGCGAACGCCACGCGGCGAGCGATTGCTGCCGGGGCGCCAGCGCGCGCGGCGAGCGCGGGAAGAAGGGGGAGGCCGGGTGGTCGCGGGTCGGGCCGCCTGCGTCGCGCGGGCGCGCGCGCGGTCGGCTGGGCCGGGCGGCTTCGCGAGCGGGCTGAGAAGTGAGGCTGCGGCCTGCTAAGACGAAATTCGGTTTTTTCCAATTTCCCAAATTCAAATCAAATGAAATTCAAACTTCAAACCCTATTTTGAACAAGAAGAAGACATTTTCTGGAATTGACCCAAAAATAAAAGTTGCTTAGAATTAAATTCTCTACAACTTTGATTAAGGGGCCAACTGAAAATTCTTAATAGATTTTGAATGGCAGAATAAAAGCTAAAATAGGGGATATTTTTGAATATTTTTAATGAATATTTTTGAACAAGTTTTGACAAAATTTGAGTCATCTAGTTGCTCCAAAAATTGAACTAAGGTTCCAAGTGATGTAAAATTTATAGTTGCAAGATTTTTGGTGTAATGTGATTATTATATTAATATAGTTCATCACATATATCATTTTCAAGCTTTTATTTTAATCAAATTATAACATTATCACACATGATTATAATGATATGAAATGCCATGCAATATGATTGCCATGCAAAATGCATTGCGTAACACCGGAGTGTTACACGTAATAACCGTTCGATCTGGACTTCGTGCTATATAAGCCCTTCGTCGTACGTGATCTGACATCTTACATGTAAAATATAAACGTGTATAGACTCCACGATCTATCTATCCCTGTGTCAGGACTCGACCCCTCTAGACCCCGAAAAGATCATGCCCTACCAACGTCTATAATCCTACCCGTTTTTAAGGAGCGATCGTCCCAGAGCCGATCTTCTCGCTGAAGCTAACAAATCATTTGTCGTTGCCCCGGTTGGAAAGATCATGCCGTACGGCTTCGTGGCTGCCCAGGACCTCCTGCAGCCTCTACGCAAATACATGTTCAACCACACCCGCGACATGTTGTCAAAAAAAATGTTGTCAAAAAAACCACACCCGCGACAACCCTCTCATGCTCCACCGCAATCCAGACGACCCATCCTCGCCGCTGCCCATACGGATGACCGGCCCTAAGAGGGCCATCTACCTACAAGCTCGTGCCCTGATCGAGTATGACTTGCGGATCAAGAGGGCAACAGAGACTTGCAGCTCATCGACGGGGCTGCCCCCTTTACCGAGCTGACCATGTTCCACGGAACCTACACGCAACGGATTCGTGGCGACACCGACCATGGTGCGGGCGTGCGGCGGTGGACATCAACTTGGCACTCCTCCGCCACGCGGTGGAAGCCAGGATACTGGTCAGCGTGACGAGAGTGCCGGCGAGTGGCCTGAGCTTCTCGCTGTCCTGCTATGGCAGCAGGATAATGCACGAGATCAAGCTCTTTGACGGCGTCGTTGATCGGCCAGGGAACATCAAGAGATCAGGCGACGTCAAGAGCTTCATGGTTGCCGTGGTGCACATGTCTCCTCTGATCATGTGCTTCAAGGTTAACCCCATGACCGCGTTACCAAAAATCGACGGTATAGACATCAGCCCCCCACTCTAGACTGGCGTGACTCATTAATATAATTTTGTAAACTTTTTAAACATTTTATGGATCAAATATGTAATTAACGATTATATTTAAAAAAACTGTTGATGATATATATGAATTGAAATGTCGAGAATTCAATTAATATTCTCATTGCATTTGAAATAGTTTTCATACACACGTGCGTGTCGCACGTGCATATTTGCTAGTAAAAACAAAAGCTACAGTTTGATAGAAAAATGGAAAGCATTTATCCCTCGTTTTTTCCTCATCCACTTTGAAACTTTAAATTATTGCTTGTAGTATAGTAAGTTATCCACAATTTTACATGCCTTTTTACACCTTTGGCCTTGTTTGGATGTTATCGGATTCACCTTAATACACATGTATTAGAGTGGATTAGAGTGTAATTTAGTTCAAGTTTCACTCTAATCCATCCCAACACATGTGGACTACATTTAAACAAGGTCTTCATATGCTTATTCTGGCAATTATTTGTTGAACCAATGTTTATTCTGTAAATCTAGGTTCTGTATATCCAAACCTCCTCGTTATTTTGGTTGGCAGATAATAGACCACACGGCAAGTCTACACTTTTTTTTTATGTTGATCATATTGCCAGAAAAACTTTGATCTAAAATACTCTATTTTCTTTAGACGCCTCTTGGGATTTCAATGAAACAAAGAAAGCAAAAGCTTAGACTAGATATGACTGAATTAATCAGGACTAATCTTCCACCCAACGATAATAGTTTTTCTTTCCAGCTACATAGTCACTTCTCAATCATGTCTTCAATTATTTTCCAATCCTTGTTGAGTTTCCTATAGTGTGTTGGTATTCCCAATTATTGGAAGGGATATGTACTTATTTTGCAACCAAATAATTGAGAATATCGCGTCTCACACGACTTGGCTTGCACAAAAATAGAAGATTTCACTTTTGTGAAAATTTATCTTTATACCTTATAATTGTTCAAGTATGCAGAGCAATAACTTCGTATTCATACCTTGTGCAATATCATGGTCTAGAAATAAAATAGTGTCATCTACGTATTGCAAGATAGATAAACCATCCTCTATTAAGTGTGGTACAACCCCATGAATTTGACCACCTTCCTTGGCCCTTGCAATGATGACAACCAACATATCCACCACTATACCAAATAAAATAGGTGACAGTGGGTCACCTTGCCTTAAACCTTTCTTAGTTTGGAAGTATGGGCTAACCTGGTCATTAACCTTTATGCCTATAAAGCCTTCATGTATGAAGGTCTTAATTCAACCACACCAAGTACGAGAGAAACCTTTCGTTCTTAAAGGTTTGTTGGAGGAAGTCCCATTTAACTTTGTCGTAAGCCTTTTCAAACTATATTTTAAAAATACTACCATTCAATGTCTTCCTATGAATTTCGTGCATATAGTTTCGTAAAGAACTACAGCTCCTTCCATGATATTTCTACCGAGGAAAGCCATTTGCGAGGATCGTATAACTTTCTGGGCTACTAGGGCAATTTGGTTAGTGACTACTTTGGTAAAAATTTTGAACCTCACATTAAGCAAATAAATTGGTCTATATTGCTATATTTGTTTGGCCTCATTGCCTTTAGGTAACAAAATAATTATACCAAAATTTAAATTATGAGTAGGAAGCGAGTCCCGATGAAACTCATGGAACAAAGCCATCAAATCTTCCTTGATCACATTCCAAAAGACCTGATAAAACTTTGCCGGAAAACCATCTGGGCCTGGTGCTGAGTTATGGTTCATTTGGAAGATGGCATCCTACACTTCCATCTCTGTGAAATCTTGAATAAGGATCTTATTTTCTTGTTCTGAAACTTAAGGATGTCCCCTGTTTTGGACTCATCCATTGACACAAAAGACGTACCCTATGGGCCAAAAAAGGTTTTTATAATATTAAGTGATATATTTTTTGAGTTCATCATCGCCAGTTATAATACCCTTGTCCAGTCGTCCTGTTCTAACATGAAGATCCTGGTCTTCCTATGTTTTCCATTAGCCACTAAGTGAAAGTTAGTGTTTGCATCACCTTCTAAAAGATTTTTTAACTTTTGTCCTTTGATACCATTTGATTTCTTCTTCCCTCACAAGGTTGTCAAACTTTCGTTTAAGTAGTGTTTTAAATTCAATTCTCAGAAGAAAGTAAGACTACTTCTGATTTTTTCAAACACATCTAATTTATCTAACAAATTTTTCTTTTCCTTGTATACACCCCACCCACAATTTTGGCACATCCCCTTAAGTATTGTCTTAAGCGTCTAATTTTTGCTTGCCACTGGTCTAAGGGGGTGTGGCCGTCCTGAACAATGTTCCCAAATTTGTTTGACCATCTCATAAAAACCCTTGTAATAGCCAATCCAACTCAAATTCGAACAAATATGGTTATTGAGAAAAAAAAATTCTTGTATTTTTTTATGTAAGGATGGATAAATTATTGTTCCTTTCACCTAAGTTGGCTCGATGCATGTATCTCCTGTCATTGTTGCAGCACAACCGGGACATGATTATTGCTAGACTAACCCTGTCTAAAAAGTCAGTGCACACTTGAAATCTAAGAAAAAAAATGCATGTGATTCAACTCCCATGCAGTTTCTGCTGCAAGTGCTACGCACGTACGACATTTGACAAATCAACAAATTGAAGTCCTGCGCCAGATGGACGCTTAGGTTTGGTGTTTAGTACTGCAATCCGTTAGGTTTATTTTGGTTGCTTCGCTTTGCAGATGGCAGTAGTTGCAGTTGCAGTACTGGATGGCAACAGAGGAGGCCTTCCTTGCAAGTTAAAATTGCAAGAAGTTGAGTGTGACAGATGACGAGCATTATATACTGCTAGCCAACCGCGTCTTCATAGTTACAGTACTAGTTAGTACACCTAGGATTGCTACTCTGCATGAACAATTCGACCCACCAAAAGCAAAGTTCAAACTTCATAGCTTTGCGTAACCAAACAGAAAGAAAATCCTAAACAGAGTGTAACCCGAGTTTTGTGAAACACATGATTTTCATTAATCACTAACTACATCTGCTCTTAATTACATAGTGCATCTAAATAGAAGGGCTAATAGGTGAGTTAACTTTTTAGCCAAGTCTTCAAGAATTGTTAGCCAACTAGATAGCCAACCATAACTAAGTTAGACTAATTTTTAGTCTCAACTAGTAACTAGTCCCGTGTATTCAAATAAACCCTAAGTCTACATAGAACAATAAAAAAATAATATTTTCTCTAAGTTGGTAAAAGAAGTCGCTTTGGACAATGACACAGTCTCCAATGCATAACTTTAACTTCTTATTTTTATAAAAAAATATTTATTAAAAAGTGATATATGTATACTTTTATAAAAGCATTTTTCAAGACAAATCTATTCATGTGGTTTTCACATTTTCAAAGTCAACAACTTAAAAGTTATTCATGATTTATATTCTCAATGTTTGACCCAAATCTTGTCCAAAATGACTTCCTTTACCAACCTGGATAGAGTATTACCTTCTTGTATAAATTCACAACTCTCGACTGTTCCTCCCCTAACTATTTGAGAAGGACACCTCATTTGCGTAGGTCATGCTATGTCATATATACATTGTCAAAAATAAGGCACACTTAATCATCAGGTGCAAAGTCAGTATCAACATTTTGCTATTTTTGGATTATACACTCGGTTTCAAATTGTTGGTCATTTAGTTTTATTCTAAATGAAACTTCTATAACCTTAACTATTTTTCAAAAGAACATAGCAATGTGTATAATATCAAATTAATTTTATTAAACTTATTTATTATATTTTGTAAACTTAATTAATGTTAGGAAATATTAGTTAAGGATAAAACTAAAACAAGTCTAATTTGAAACGGCAGAAGTATCGATGGATTTAAATTTTAGAACATATTTGCATAGCTCCCAAAATATAGCTTCGAGGCTGAATTTAGTAAAAGTTTTTTTTTCTGAGAAGTGATTTTCTGCAATGAGCTATGAGGCTAAGAGTTGAAAAATGTAGCTTTTCAGATTCACTCCCAAATAGAACCATGTTATGATCCTAAAAAATCATTTCTTTTAGAGAATTATTTTTCACAAAAAGTTAAAAGCAGAAGGAGCTTTACAAAACATGCTAAAAAGCTTGTGAGAAAATATAATTTACGTACAAGACCAATGCAATGTCTCATAGAAGGTACTCCCAAATAGTGAAGAAGTATTTTTCTATGGAAAAGAAAGAAGTCCTTTAAGTTTCGAAACCAAATGAGAAAAATGACTATTTATACCGTACTAAAGAGTGGGCTTCGTAAATTTACCATTCTAAACATGGATTTCACAAAAAATATAAATTTATCATTTTAAATCGTCACTCAATTACTAAAATAAAACTAGAATTTGCAGTCGAACAATAGCAGAGAACCATAAGGTGTGGTACAAAGGAACCGTTAGGCAGGCGGGGCCAAGCCCGACGGCCAGCGTCCATGGGCTGCCGTGACCGGCGATCTCCAGCGGTGAATCGAAATGTCAGCCGGACTGGCGGTGAGGAAAGGAAATATCAGGTGGGCGGACGATTCTCTTGACGAAATTCATATTTAGCCCTGGTTTAGTTCCTAAAATATTTCACAAAATATAACTGTAGCATTACTGTAGCACTTTTGTTGTTGTTTGACAATTATTGTCCGATCATAGCCTAATTAGGCTTAAAAAATTTATCTCGTGATTTACAACTAAACTGTGTAATTAGTTTTATTTTTTATCTATATTTAATGCTTCATACATGTGTCTAAAGATTCGATGTGATAGGAATCTGAAATATTTTGTAAAATATTTTAGGAACTAAACGAGGGCAGAATGACAAATCTAGGAAGCCCATTTTTCTAGCAATTATCTTAAAACCAAATGCCAACTGTAGGTGCCGTTAGTTCACTCGTGGGTACAACGAAATACGTTCGAGAAAACCAGAGAAAGTCACCGAATGAAAAGGCATTGAAAAATCAATACAAAATAGCTCTTTCTTTATGTTTTTTTATCACTCTTTCTTTATGTTTTGGGAACAATACAAAATAGCTCTAGTAGCAAATCGTTATCTGTTTCCTCGTCTTCTCCGCGTTTCATCCCAGCCACCACTTCCCGCCATGCCGGCACCGCCGCCGCAGGGTCCCGTTCCCTCCCACGCTGGCCGCGCCAACCTCTTCTCCGCCCCGCCGCCTCCTCTCTCCAACCGCCGCTACCCCAATCACCGGTCCCTGCCCCTCCCGCCCGTCTCCCCTCGCCGCCGCGACCCCAAGAACCACTCCCAGCAGCCTTCCCAAGAGGAAGAACCGACAGACAGCGGTCCAAGGAGAACGGCTGCCACCAACCCGGCCTTCCGCGCGGGCCACCTCCGTACCGCGTACCGCAAGCCCGTGCCCCCAGTTGCAGCCGCCGGCGAAGGCGAGGCCCTCCTCGCCGCCGACCCAGCCGACGCCGCCTCGGGGCGCGCCGTCGTCGTGGGTCCCTCGGGCCTCTCCTTCCGCCTCCCCGGCGCGCCGTTCGACTTCCAGTTCAGCTACTCCGAGGCGCCCCGTGCCCCGCCGCTCGCCATCCGGGAGCCGGCCTTCCTGCCCTTCGCGCCGCCGACCATGCCGCGGCCCTGGACGGGCAAGGCGCCGCTGCTGACGAAGGAGGAGAAGGCGCGCCGCCGGGGCGTGCGGCTGCACACGCCGCTCGGGCAGGAGCCGTCGCAAACGGTGAGCGCGCACGGGATCATGATGGAGGTCAGGGAGAGGAGGCAAATGGACCTGGCCAGGGTGAGCCCCGGTGACGGCAGGAGCAGGGAGGAGGTGCTCGGTGAGCCGCTCACCCCATCTGAGGTGCGCGCGCTCGTCAAGCCGCACATTTCACACAACCGGCAGCTCAACATTGGTAACAACTGCACTGCCATTTTCAAGACAGAATTTGATTATTTTTCCTGCCTCTATATTCGTTCAGACTTGAGATTAAACTCAAATGGGGCAATGTGGAGAGTATAATTAGATAATGCAGTGGCATGAGAACAAACACATCTGGAGATAAGTTTGATGCAAAGGTCCTTTTTGATTACATAAGGTTAAAAATGTGGATTGTGGCACAACCATGGTATCTGCCTACAAATTCAGTCAATTGTTAGGAAACGTCCAAACGATAGCAATGTTTTTTCATACATGAAACGAGAACAAGTCAATTTGCGGCCCTTCAACTCTTCTCAGGGTTTTATTGTGGGCCAATTGCATACCTCTTCTAACCATTTTTATGAACTTGCCATTTGAGAAGTCATAAATGCATAGTTGCCACCAAAAGCTTGGTCAAGCATCAAATCCACCACTGGATTATCAAACTGAAGAAATGTCGTCATCAGACAAAATGCCCCCATTTTTCTCTCTCCTCCCTTCCCCACCAGCACACTGATGGCACCACTTCATGGTGTTCCATTTCTTCAGTCCAAGGATCCTCCATATCGCTCCATCTCCATTGCAACTTCTGGAGGTAGGGTTGGATGGGCAGGTAGCCAGGAGCTGAGGGCACCAGTGAGGGGGACTTGTGCCAGATCAGGTTAGCTCTTGCTCGTCAGCAGTGGAGGGCTGAGGAGTTTGGGCATTACGTGGCCTCCCCGTCCTCCTAGCTGACCTCCCCATCCTCTCCACCCTCCTTGCCGATCTTCTATTGGTCCTCAAGTCACTGTCCACCGTGCAAGCCCATCAGCACCTCCTCACCATCTCCTGCTGCTCCTCCTTCCAGTCCTCCACAGTGTCGTGATGGATGCAGTAGATGCAAGCAGCAGCATTGGAGGAGCAGGGGTCAGCACCACGTAAGAGAAAGGGGGCTGTCAATGGAGACCAACATGCAAAGCACAGATGATGCCAACGAGAGTGGCTGCAATCGCGAAAGAAAGGAAGCATCAGAAAGGATATGCCAAGGGTTAATTTGGTAATTCCATGATATGATTTTCTGTACAATTTTCTGAAATATTTTTGCACCTATTGGATAACATTATCTAACAGAACTTAAACTAGTGGCAATCTAACTGGAGGGGATTCCAGTCGTAGTTTTCCAATAGATGTTTTTTTAATGGTAAATTTCAAATAGGAGTCAAATCAGTAGCACATATGCATTTTGTCCTTTTAATTATCGTCACTCCTCTGCAAACTTGAAGTCACATCATATGCTATTTTTGCCATCAGCTGGCACACCTGCTATCAGCAGTGTTTTGGTTTGCTGGTCCCGAGAAAGAACACCGCCACATTCAAGCAGGAGGTTGCCAGCAGTAAGGCTGGCTTTTGTTGAGAGAATGGTACATATGTGATAAGTGGATGTTCAAACACATTATTATTTGCTTGATTTAGGCAGTGAGAGCTGTTTTAGCTCGTCTGGATCCAACATGGTGTGGTATATGGGCCAAACTTGGTACGGAGGGATGGGTCCTCACTCCTCACTGGTGTTCAGAGTTTTAGTTGTATGGCCCTGTATTGCAGAGAGTCTAGGGACTACAGATAGACTTTTTCCTGCTTGTAAACCCATCCTCATATGATACCTTCCAAATCCTCTTTTCTGCTTATTGCAAAGTTAAATCTTTTCTTTTTGTTGCAAAGCTAAATCTTATTACTGATGGAGTATAGAGTTAAATATCAATTTCCTGAACAATTTCCTGTAGGAAGAGATGGCTTGACTCACAACATGTTGGAAATGATACATTGTCATTGGAGGCGCCAGGAAATCTGCAAAGTTAGATGCCGAGGCGTTCCAACTGTTGATATGAAGAATCTCTGTTATCATCTTGAGGTATCTATAATCAGTTGCTACTGTATATAAATCTGCAGTGTTCACATTCACATGTGTTTATATATCCCCCAGGTATCTGGACGTGCATTCTGTGGTACAAAGCCAAAGATTTCTGTTGAATCTCTTTTTCTAAAATTGTATCTTTTTACTGTACTACAAAATGTGGCCTCCAGTATACAAAAGTGCCTTTTTTCAAAAAGAAAATATTTGAAAATAGTGAGATCATGTTCAGTTTTTCTGTTCTGAATTGCATGACAACTCAAATGACACTCTCTCTGTTCCAAATTATAAGACGTTTTAGTTTTTCTAAATACATTGCTTTTACTATGTATCTAGACATAACGTATATCTAAGTACATAGCAAAACCTATGTATCTAGAGAAGTCAAAACGTCTTATAATTTGGAATGGAGGGAGTACTTTCATAAGAGTTGTTTGAAACTTTTAGGATCATAGAAAGGAACAAAAGTTGGGCTTGCTAATATTTTGCCTCTTGTTTATAGAACACCATACATTACTCTTTTCCTTTAATGCAAGGATTTAAGAAAATAGGACAATAGTATCAATACCGATATCTTGAAAACAACAGTGTACTAGTGAACTAATAATATTTTGATCAGACTAGTGTGAGTTAAGGACTATGAAGAGCTTGTCTATTGTTAGAATGTCTACTTTTTGGCCTCTCGTGGAACAAGACCTCAGACGCCATGTATGCATGCTTATGTGTTTTTTCAATACAACTATACAAGCATCTTGACTTTATTATAATTCCAGGAAAAGTCAGGTGGAAAAGTCATTCACCGAGTAGGTGGCGTTGTTTTTCTATATAGAGGAAGACATTATGATCCGAAGACCCGTCCTCGCTATCCACTAATGCTCTGGAAACCTGCGACTCCTGTATATCCAAAACTCATCAAAGAAGCTCCAGAAGGGCTTACAAAAGAAGAAGCAGATGAAATGAGAAGGAAAGGGCGTGATCTGCTGCCAATCTGTAAATTAGGTATTAAGTTACTGATCAACTTTATTCCTATTCTTATTGATTCCTCGCAAAAAAAACCTTTATTCCTATTGATGATTGCTCAGGTATGTTTGAAATCTGGATGGCCTTCTTATTTGTTTTGTTTGTTTACAAGTTTCGTATTTCTGACATTCGAAGCAGTATATGAAATGACCTACAGGAACCTTAATCCTGTTACACACCACGTACTAGATTACCTTTCAAGCCTAACCTAGTACTGTAAATACAAAACTAATTGTCAAGGATAGGCCTTTAACAGGGCCCCTGATTTTATATTTGGGCCAATTTTTGTTGTGTATATGCTTACAAGATTTTGTACCATGTATGTCATGCACATGTGGGATGTGGCTGCTGGCTACTCGTTACTGCTAAGATTTTTTTTGTACCTGCCTCTAGTTCTACCAACCAAAAATGCTAGTCTCTCCTTTAGAAATAGATGACCCAGTTTGAACTGTTAAACTTCAGTGACTTCGAACGGTGATATTGGCTCGATTGTTTAGATTTTTCGTGTGAAAACAATACCGTAAGAGAGGCAATAAGTACTTCAAAATATATAGCATTTTTATTATTTTGACTAATGCATGTTTGCTTCTACTAAAGGGCTGCTGTAGCAGCAGCTGTACACCTATGCACCACTGTGTGCAGCTTGCTACTGATCCGAACAGGCCCACAGTGCTAAATTGATTGCCAAAACTGCGCACTGGAAGGATTGCTTGCTTTTTACTCTGTATTTAAGGTACAGAGAACAACACATGCTACTGATGATGTATCTTATCTTGTATTCTCTATCTTTTTGCCAAAAATGGAATATACATCACTCTTGTCAAGGATGTGCGAGATGCTTTTGAAGGAAATGACCTGGTGAAGATTGACTGTGATGGTTTGAATCCAAGTGACTACAAAAAGATTGGAGCGAAACTAAGGGTTCTATTCACCCTCATGAATTTCTCAGTTTTCATTTCATTACTTGTAGTGGAAGTGAAACCTTCACATACCTTCTTTCCGATCCACTGAGCTAAAATTGCTTACTTCTATATATGCAGGATCTTGTTCCCTGTGTCCTTTTATCATTTGATGATGAACAGATATTAATCTACAGAGGCAAAGAATGGAAATCCAGATACTCGAAGCCTCTTACTCTCATTCCCAAAGTTCCAAAGAATAATCTGGCAATGTCATCTGACATGAATAGTTCAGGTACGGTTTCTTAACTCTTATAATAGCAGTTTTGGTCTTGCTTCCTTAATATCCATGCTCATTTTTATTTGTAATAGCAGTTTTGGTGATTAGGTTTTTATCAGCTCCTCATTTTGTAATATCTTCCTGCACTCATTTATCATATGCTTATATTCATGCATTTTGCCCAAACATACACTCAGATGTGTTGCATGGAAAATATAGCTGCCCTTTTTTTTTTGTTGACCAGTACCTCCAGTTAATTTTATTATTGGTTGCACTTCCTGGATCAAAATAACAAGGCAACTTTTTTCCAGATACAGACGAAGTTAGTGAGGCCAACACTCAAGTTGCGATAAGAGAAGTATTGAGACCCAAAATGTTTAAATTATGGAAGAGTGCAGTGGACTCGTCTCTGGCATTGCTGCTGGATGATGCTGAAGCAAATGATCTCACACCCGATTCACTGCTGACTTTGGTTGAGGAGTTCAGCGTGACATCTCAGGCAGCGGAGCACTCATTTCCTGCTCTGCTTGTGACCAATGGTGAGGTGAACACCGAATCTCTAAGTGCAGAATACAAAAATGACGATGAGTCTGAAACAAGAATTGCTGGAAACGAAGAGGGCCAGGTCGAGCAGTCACCTGACCTCTGTGACGATGAACATTTTGAGCTTGACATGTTTGAGCGTCTGGAGTCATCTGTGCCATTGGGATCGCTGCCGATTGACAGCATGATAGAGCAGCTGAACAGTGAGTGAACTACAATGAGCAGTTCATTCAGTCCATTGGGGCAACTACTGGTGATCAGACTGCAATCTCGGATTGAGTAGATGCAGTCTCTACGTTCCTCCGACCTCAGTCTGATGATGGTCTCAATTGCTGAGAATTTTCAGCGGTTTGGTAGCAAACATGATGTAAAGAAAATAATTATAGCGGATGGGCATGTGGCCGAGCGGTGAAGGCTCCAAGGAGGAGCTGGCCGCGGCGGTTTGATTCCCCGTCCCGCATCTGCCCTCCTGTGAAGGGTTGCATGTATATGAATATTTACATTTATTTATACTGTGTTTACTAAAAAAAATAAAGTATTGCGCCATGCTCCAAAAAGGTGCAGACGCTAGCAGTGACTATAATCTATAGTAGGTGATTCTCCTGCAAATTTTGAATATTTTTCAAAATAAGGAATCGATTTATGGTTCAGAAAATTTTGGGGAAAACTCACCAAAGAAGAATCAAGAAAGCTATCTTGGTGAAAATTAATGAAATCATCTTCTCTAATCTCCGTTGGTGTGCGGTTAGTAGCCAGTTGCACACCATGGGAATTCTTGGAGTTGTGAAAAAAAAAAGAACTGAATTTTGCAGATGCGTCTACCATGAACAGTATATTCATAGTTTGGATCTCTTTCGACAGTTAACCCTAATGACTATATTATAACAAAAAAGAAATAGTTACAACTTACAAGAAGAAAAAGAAAAGACTTTTGTAGTGTGTATTAGTATATTACCACCAGGCCATCATACCACCAAAAGGCAGAAGATTCTAGCAGGGATTAAAAATCTTGCATTGCTAATAAGACACTGAAATCCGATCCAAGGTGTGGCGCATGACGGCATGAGCACCACCTCTTGCCAGCTGCCACTTTTGGCGCCTCGCATCGCAATCGCATGCATCCACCGTGTCCCTGTCCCACGTACGTTTTCCTTGGGTTCTTTGACTCTTCACTTCACTCGCTCGGAAGCGAACGAGAAGGGAACATGCATGCTTGCCTTTGCCTAGAGCCCTGCAGTACTCTTGGTGAAGTCAAAGATCGGTGGCCGGCTCATTCCACTTCCAGCCGCCGCGACGTGTAGTGCCTCTGTGCAGTGCATGTGGCCGCCTTCCTGGGTTTATAGTTCAGCAACGAACGCACCCACCACACGACCACACTAGCTTCGCTTCTGCTTCGATCTGGTGCCCGCTAGCCTAGCTTCGCTTCGCTTCTGCTTCGTCGTTGTACTCGCGGGCTCGTGCGCACGACACGTCGCTGGGGCTAGCGAGAACGCGAGATGCCGGTCGTAGGCGCACGTCCCCACCGCACCACTGCTACTGCTACGGAGGAGCACGGGATGGAGCAGGACAGAAAAAGGAAATGTGGGAGAAGCAGACGCCGCGGAGGGTAAAAAGAGGCTGACTGGGAAGAGTATCGGGTCGGAGCCCCCCACATCGCCACTGGTGGCGCGTTGGTTCCACCGAGACTACCCGCATTGACATCTATATGTATCCTCTATATATTTTAGTCAGCAAGATTCTCTCATCTATACTTAATTCTCTCGTACCTATCCATCCTCTATATCATCCTCTATCCACTCTATTCACTGTGGGATCCACTTGTCACTTTATCTAAATATATCCATGTGTGATCTAGTTTTGAAGGATTTATTGAGACGGATTTAATGGTGTAATTGAAATTTAATTTGGATTTTTGGTTTGTGAGTTATAGTATTTTTCCCTTTGTTTAGCTGGTGGGGCCCGCCACTATAGAGTATAGAGTAAGCACTGTACTACTCTAAATATAGAGTGAGAGAAAGTATAGAGTATCGTTTTAGAGTACCCAGTGCAGCAGTTTTTACTCTATATTCATACTCTAAAGCTTTAGAGTATCGTTTTAGAGTACTATCGGTACCAACAGTATGGGAGTACCCACATCCATCGATAATAAAAAATAAAACGACTAAGCCACGACAAAATGCAGCCCACCTCAAACCGCAAACCAGGTCCGTCTCGTGCGAGGCCAGCTCGACGGAGCGCCTCGACCGCGCTCCGGTTCCGACTCGTACGAGGCACCCTCGACGGGAACGCCTCGACTGCGCTCCGTCCCGCACGACAGGGCACCTCGACCACACTCCGACTCGCACGAGGCTCGTTCGCCCAACGGAAAAACTCTGACTCGCGTGACCCCGAGTCAGGGCGCTCGACCCCTTCACTTCACCTGCCCCAAGACAGAAGTCAGAGCATTTAATGCGATTACCTACTACCACCTACCGGTATGGTCGCAACCAGGATCGACGTGGGAGCAAGGCCGGTGTCAGCCCTCACTGTTTTTACCGCCCATCCCGTAATGGAAGATGAAACCTGTCACTATGCACATCTTACCGTGCACTGTTTATCGTCAGTCACCCTCGAGGGAGGATACGACAAGGCCCGTATTCCGCAATCTCGGGGATACGGCCTTATCTGTCCGACATCAACCCGGCCTCGACCTGGCCTCGACGCCCAGCACAGTTCGACAGGGAAGGAAGGACGGTATGGCATGGTGCTCCGGGTCATTTCGTCGTCTCATCACCATGGTGTCCAGGGATGGCCGGCCATTCCCAGGGCACGTCGCTATAGTCACCTCAACAGGGATCGACCAAACATCGTCTCAATGCTCCCCGGTACCCTGGCCTCCTCCGACCCTATAAAAAGGACCGGCCAGGACCCTACAAGAGAACAGGGACAAGAGGCAAAACACAAGTCCAAAGCCAAGTACCAGCAACCCAAGGCTCCGAATACAGAAATCAATATCTCAAGCAATCATCTCTGTACTCTTTTTTCTTTCCCTGGGACTTGGGCGCGCCGCCCTCTCTCGCAAGCTTGTAACCCCTACGCAAGCACCTCGGTGCAAGAAAATACAAAACTCTCTCCCCCGCTGGACGTAGGGCCTTCTTTTGCCCGAACCAGGATAAACTCCCGTATGTTCTTCTTACATCACCATCCAGATTAGGGATACGCAACACTCACTCGTCGGATTAGGACCCCACGGGACCGAACACCGACAAATACCCACTGCGGTAGTTTGAGCGCTGGCACCATGCCAGTACAGTCGCTGGTTTCCTTTGCAGTTGTAGGTCCACGTCCAACAGCTCCAGCTCATATGATTCTCTCTGTACTATCCATGGAGGCATCATGTTTTTATTGTGAAAAATGGCGAGCATGATTTCTAACACTAGCATGCATCGTAATTCGTACACCAGCCAACGAAGCATATATTAGAGCGTTGGTTGGTCGTACACTCATGCTCGTAATTTAAGATATTGTTTTCCATGAATTTGTCATTTTTCAATGGTTAGTTCTAAATTATAAGTCACTTTGACCTTTATAGATATACATAGCTTTTGTTGCGTATCTTTTTGTGAAACCTTTTATAGTTTTGTTGCTTACCTAGTTACTGCCTACTACACTATGTCTACAACTCTACTACATACGTAGCAAAGTCAAAATCACTTATAGTTTTGAACGAAGGAAGTATATTAGACACTCCTGTCAACGAAAATAATCATGAAAGTTTTGATTCCTTTTTACCTTATCACACCACGCGATGTCGATTATCGTCTCCCAAAAAACTCGAACATAGAACACCTGTACACAAGGAGGGAAAAAATGACGTATTCTATACTGATAGCCCGTACAAATTTAAATAGTTGGAAAAAAATTAAACAAAATTTGTGTTGTGATACGTACTCAACAAGTTGACCAGTAGTAATTGATCTTTTGCTGCCTTGTTAATTGTCTTGGTTGACTCTAATCAAGTAGGGAGAAAAACAAAATTATTATAATAGGCGCATGAATCGTTCAAGTCAGTAAAAATATTCTTCAACAGATGAGTCATTCTCTGAAGAATATCAGCCTGGTTTCGAGTGGTTTTCTACTCTAGTCTATGTCAACTGAGCATGGTAAGCTAGATACTACGCACCTCAATTCCCTTAACTTTGTCGTTGGTTAGCTCAAAATCGAGCTAATTAGCATCATAGAAAACCTTTTGGCTTTGGGAGTATATTTTTGCCAATAAAGACTTGATGGAAGCTAGGCCTCGTTTAGATTGGAAAAAATTTCAACCCGATAAATAGTACCATTTTCGTCTTATTTGACAAATATTGTCCAATCGTGGACCAACTAGACTCAAAAGATTCATCTCGTGATTTCCAACTAAACTGTGTAATTAGTTATTTTTTACCTACATTTAATACTCCATACAAGCGGCTAAAAATTGATGTGATGGAGAGAGAATGAAAAAACTTAGAATTTTGATGTCATCTCAATAAGGCCCTAGTAGATATTTTTCCTCCAAATAGAAGACTGTCGGTGCACGCGATGCCGGCGTGATACTAAATCGTGTTTGCATTTTCAAGATAAAAAGGGAAATGACTCCGAACTCAGTGAGACTGTAGACTTGGAGAGAATTATGAGGTTATGCAGCTGTTGGACGGGGACCTAAAAAAGGCCTCCTTAAAAAGCCACATGATCTCCAGTCCTGTTTCTCCAGTCTCCAGATCATTTTTGTTCCTTCTTTAATTGTAGTACGGTATCAGCATTTGTTTCAATAATCAATATACATGTTTATTGATGGTCTCACCAACCATGCCTAGAAATAAATGATAGTAAGCTCTGAGCTAGCTGCTCCCTCTGTCCCCAATTGTTAGTCGTTTCCGGTTTCTGTGCCCGCAAGTTTGACTCGATTTGTATAAAATGCGTGTAACATTTGTATCTCCAAATAAATTTATTAAAAAAAACTAGATTTAAAGACCTTTCCAATGATAGTAATTATATAACGTAAATATTAATATTTTTTAATATATATTTAATTAAAGTTGTTTCTCGGGAAACGTAAAGTGACAGACATTTAGGGACGGAGGGAGTAGATATTTTCCGTAGCACCACAAGATGATTGAATGACAATCCTAGTGACCCAAATTTTGGAGTGCCAAAATACACTGTAGCATTTCGTTTGTATTTGATAATAATTGTCCAATCATTGACTAATTAGGCTCAAAACATTCGTCTCGTAAAGTACAACAAAACTGTACAATTAGTTTTTGATTTTATCCACATTTAATATTTCATATATGTATCGTAAATTTAATATGGCGGGGAATCTTTTTTGCATAGTACACTTTTCAAGTGATCTAAACACACAGCCTACGTGTTTTCACAGAAAAAAAAAGTGGGTCAAGATGAATGTCCCGTGCCCCCATGGTCCCATCGACAGAGAGCACTATGACTTATGAGTGGGTTTTCTTGGAAGAAAAAAAATATAAGCGGACATAGACCTACGACTGCAAGCGAGCGATTGCTAGCACAAACTCCAAGAGACCAGCTATATCCTTCTTAATTACTAAAAATAGATATTTTAATAAAAAAAATCTTTAACAACTTTTTAAATTAGATATCTAAATATAACCATTTTCTATTCTAGCTAAAGATAGAAAATAAGAATGACTCTTTTAGAACATATAGAAAAATGGTTGAAGATTGAATAGAAACGATTTGCAGGTGCATAAAATTTTAAATAATAATTTAAAGAGTGAGCCTCGAAAGGACACTCAGATGTGCTCTTTTATGGTACGATAATAGCCGGTACGGGGCCACCGACGGCTGCTCCTCTGATTTTCTCTTGGGTCCTTACCGCCCCGACAAATCTTTCACCAGCCACGGCCTGTACTGATGAATAAACCAATGTGCAAAGCGTTACACCGAAGAAGGTTCGTTAATCACACCATCGCCAGTGTGATATTTTTTCCTTCCTTTTTGGCATTGCTTCAACAGCCTATAAAAAAAGTTGATCAACAGCCAAACACGTGCAGGGCTGTACGTTCCGGCGACCGGCGGAGCTCCGTTGTCGGATCACCGACCAGATCGGAGTGCGGATCGCTGCTGTCGCTCGCGGACAGCCTGCAGCTGTACGCCTGCTCCATGGCTGGTTGTTCACCTGCCGCTGTCGTCACGTGGCGTGCTCGGCTGCTTGCTTCCTCTGCGCCAGATCCGCCGCCAGGCCAACCCCACAGCACCCCGCTCGCCGCCGATGGACATGGACGGCCGCCCACCGCCATGGCCGTGCTTTACCTTAAAAGTGTTTGGTCATGGGATAAGTGCTTGTTTAGTTTTCAAAAAGTTTTCCCAAAAAATGCTACAGTAATTATCACCTCGAATGTTTAGACGCATGCATAGAACATTAAATGTAGGAAAAAAATAACTAATTGTACAGTTTGTCTATAAATGTCGAGACGAATCTTTTGAGGCTAGTTAGTCTATGGTTGGATAAATTTTGTCAAATAACAACGAAAATGCTACAATAATTTTTTCCAAAAAATTTTGGGATCTAAACAAGGCATAAGAGAAATGGGATATATATATATAGTCATACTAATTTATGGAATAGGATGCTTTTATCTCTATATTTGATTAAGATGGAAATATTCTGCTCTATATTTGGTTCGAAGGATGGGGTACGGTGTGTGTGGTCTGTTGAACATTTATTAAAGGTGTGTTCACTTCACATGCAAACCTAAAATATTTTCTCTTCCACCCATCAATCGAATCTTTAGACGCATGCATGGAGTATTAAATGTAGGTAAAAAAATAACTAATTGCACAGTTTGTCTGTAAATGTCGAGACGAATCTTTTGAGTCTAGTTAGTCCATGGTTGGACAAATTTTGCCAAATAACAACAAAAGATGCTACAATAACTTTTCACCCACTTTTCGCCAACTGAACACACCCTAAGTGAGACCCACATATCATCCTCTCTCATATTCTTCCTTCTTCCACACTGCTACATCTCTTGGCTCGTGTCACCCCGTTCACCACCTCTACTACCTTTGGTTGTACTTTCTGGCCCGTTGGGCATTGGCCAACTCCCATAGCCCTAGCCCTTGCCACCTCTTCTAGTCCCTGCTTCCCTATCCGCCACCATTCTCGACATCGAGCCCACACTTGCACCATCCTTGTTCGGTGCTCGCTGGTCACTGCCCCTCACCCTGAGCTCCCATCGAAGCTCCGTTTGAAGTCCGAGCCACCCCTCACCTGGAGTCGCCACCACTCCCATTGCAGCTTGCCCATGCTAAGACCATCCATCCATGTCGTGTTATGGCTGAGCTCACCTATCAAAGTGCTCGCAGACACAAAGGGGAAGATGTGACCAAGCTTGCCCGCCGGAGCACCCTAAGGAACTAATGTATTCCCAAATCTAGAGGAATATTTCTCTCCAGAAACGACTTCATCCGTCAATGATCCCAAACCAAATATCGAATACTACATACTTGTACTCTAAGGAACATATGTATTCCCGAATCTAGAGGAATATTTCTCTCTAGAAACAACTCCATCTCTTATGTTCCCAAACCAAATATCGGATGAAAATGTCTCTACGTGGCATCCAAACCAAACACATTATCACCCCCTGTTGCTGTTCTTAAACAGTTGCCTTCTTTCGGTGCCAAAAAATATTACTACTCTGCTCAGAAATGCAGTACAACTCCATGTGCCCACCACATCTAGTCACCTTCCTACGTTCACTCCACCTGAACCATTGGATGTGTAGCTATGATAATCCGTATGGTCACGAGGATGACCACGAGGATGCATAAAGCCTGGTTCCTTGAACTTATCGATCTGACTTATCAGTCATGGTATATTGTTTTTCTTTCTCAACAAATCAACCAACATTACTTTCAGCCATGACTTATCAGCAAAACGCACAGGCGTTCCACTTGTGGAACCAACAGCAACAAGATCCAGCCTGTCCATTCAGTTGCCAATTGCAGTATGAACTGTGTACCTTCACAGTTGCCCAAAGGTCGCGTGACGCTTATTTTCACCTTTCATGGTTCTCAAAGGTCACCAACAGAGCAAGCACAAGTGGACGGAGAAATGTGAATCTGTAATTGCGGTTGGTTACACAGGGGGCACCTAAAGAGTAACAGTAACATACGAATTTGATAGATCAAAACTGCAAATCTCTCAGCAGTTTCAGTACAGACTCGAAAAGGGGAGGAAGAAGAAAAAAAGATACCGGACGACCAAACTAGTAAAGATAAAAGATCAGCGTATAATCCTGGCTGCTGTCACACCAAATTATACCAATCCCTAAGCCGGCGGCGCCGACATGGCTTGCTGTGGCAATTGCCAAAGCCTTCTTCTTCATCCTTCTCTTCATTCATCTTCTATGGAGCAGCCAGTCACTGATCAAACACACATCCAGGAGCAGGAGCAGCAGCAGCAGCAATGCTTGCAGGTATCAGCAGAGCCAGAGGAAGATACAGCACGGAGACACAGTCTCTTCATGTCCAATTTGACTTCCCAATAATCTTAAGCAGAGGCCTTGTCGAACTTGAGGGGCTTCACCACCTCCCAGGTGAAGTCGGCGTCGTCACGGCCAAAGTGGCCATAGGCGGCGGTCTTGATGAACCTGTTGCCGCCCTTCTTGAGGTCGAGGTTGATGGTGATCATCCCGGGCCTGAAGTCGAAGTTCTCCTTCACGATCTTGAGGATCTCCTTGTCGGGGATGGTGCCGGTGCCGTACGAGTCGACGAACACGGACAGGGGCTCCGGCACGCCAATGGCGTACGACACCTGCACGAGGCAGCGGCGGGCGAGGCCGCTGGCCACGATGCTCTTGGCGGCCTGCCTGGCGATGTAAGCGCCGCTGCGGTCCACCTTGGTGGGGTCCTTGCCGGAGAAGGCGCCACCGCCGTGGGCTCCCCAGCCGCCGTAGGTGTCGATGATGATCTTGCGGCCGGTGAGGCCGGCGTCGCCGTGGGGACCACCGATGACGAAGCGACCAGACGGGTTGAGGTGGAAGATGGTCTTCTCGTCGAGGTACTTCTCCGGGATGACGGGCTTGATGACGTGCTCCTTGAGATCGGCGGCGATCTCGTCGTTGGTGACGGTCTCGTCGTGCTGGGTGGAGATGAGGACGGTGTGCACGCGGACGGGCACCATGGCGCCGCCCTCGTTGATGTACTCCACCGTGACCTGGGTCTTGCCGTCGGGCCTGAGCCAGGCGCAGGTGCCGTTCTTGCGGACCTCGGTGAGGCGCGCGCCGAGCTTGGTGGCCAGCACGTGGCTGAGCGGCATCAGCTCGGGGGTCTCGTCGGTGGCGTACCCGAACATGTGGCCCTGGTCGCCGGCGCCGATCTCCTCGGGCCGCTTGGTGAAGTGCCCGTGCACGCCCTGCGCGATGTCGGGGGACTGCTGCTCGATGTTGACCAGCACCTTGCAGCGGTCCGCGTCGAGGCCCACGTCGTCGGAGGTGAAGCCGATGGCGCGGCAGGTGTCGCGCACGATCTTCTCGTAGTCCACGGTGGCCTTGGTGGTGATCTCGCCGAACACCATCACCATGTTGGTCTTGGTGCAGGTCTCGCAGGCCACCTTGCTGTCGGGGTCCTGCGCGAGGCAGGCGTCGAGCACGGCGTCCGACACCTGGTCGCACAGCTTGTCGGGGTGCCCCTCGTTCACGGACTCCGAGGTGAAGAGGAAGCTCTCCGCCGCCATTGCCTTCTTCTTCTCGGGTGATAAATTACTCTACTAATAACCTCTGCAATTTTATTTAAAAGCAATTCAAACAATCAGAAACCGCCCGCAGATCCACCGCTGCACATTCGAATTGGATGACGAACAAAATAGTTAAACCGATGCCGTGAGATTTGAAAATCAGAGCACCACAGATAGCTCCACATGCAGAGGCTACGAGATCTAAACGGAGAACCCCCCCTCCGAGAGACCAAATTTTTTTAAAAAAAAAATCCCAAATTTTCTCCGCAGAATCTCAAATTTAAACGACACCCCAGATCTACAGTGTATCCCTACAAGCCTAATCACCAAACCCCCCACACCCGGATCCGCCATCCCGTGGCGACCATCAGATCCAACCGCAGCAAAATAACGGGCATCAGTTATCCCCTCCACCGAGGTTCGCAGCATCTCCCCAAGCATGCGCACAAATGACGAAACCACGCACGCACAACCGCAGCAAAATAACGGGCATCAGTTATCCCCTCCACCGAGGTTCGCAGCATCTCCCCAAGCATGCGCACAAATGACGAAACCACGCACGCACGAACCTCGGGAGAAGCACGACGAACGAAATAACGATCCAACGAGAGAAGCACAGCAGGGTGCGGGCAAGCTGGCTCACCTTGCGCTGCTGCTCTTTATTCGGGACCGGCAAGAGGGAGGAGAAGATGCGGACGGGATGTGTGGCACGGGGTCTCGGCACTGCTGGGGCTCCGCCATTTATAGCCGCGCTGGCGCTGGCGCCGGGCGCGGATCCGGGGAGGAAGGTGGGCCCGCCGCCCGCGCCGGTGCGGGTGTACCTGAGTTGCAGTACAGGCGAGTCGGGCGGGCATGCACTTGAGGACATCGCGGGCAGACACTGACCGGATGGCCCCACGTCGGGGGAGAAGCCACCGGCTGGCGGTAGCCGGTAGCTGCTGTAGCTTTGTCGTCCTCTCACCAACCCCACGGCCACCAACCCCATGTGCTGGGCCCACTTCACCTAACATTTCTCTCTCCATCATTTTCTTCGGTATATATATGTATGTTTTATTAGTAGTATTTCTGTTATTTATTTCTGTCCTATAAATTTGCCAGCCTCGACCTCGAAATGGAAAATAAAATTCTCGCCTCAACTACCACCACTGGTTTACGAGGTGTTTTTTTTACTTTTTTATTTATTAAGTGAAAGTTCATTTCTTCTGGGGCTATGGTTGGGCAGAATTAAAAAGAAAAAAAATTCTTTCCCCATTCTCATTCGTAGGTTCCACATTGTACCTAGCGTGGCGGGATTATTACTGTCAATGCCTAAAATTATATGAATTGTCCAAAAATTGTAAATACTTTTCAAACAATTTAAGTGGAGGTGAACATGTTGTATGGATCATGTGCTCTCCTGGACAGTGAGCAAAATACCTCAGAAGCGTTACATGTCTTTTTGGAATGCATGAAATGCATTTTTTTCTGCAAGATTCTTGTGTCCAGAATGGTGACCAGAAAAAAAAAAAGAACGATCAAGGTCAATGAGAAAAACAATCTCACGATTATTGTTTTGTGCTTGATTTGCTTGTCCTTGGAAAGTCGTTCTCATGAGAAATTTGTAGTACAATACCATTTTCCAGGCACGTGTATGACAGTGGCCTTGTTCATCCGGCTTATAATCCGTTTTTTTAGCTTATTTTTTTTCAGCCGGAACAATATTTTTCTCTCACAACAAATCAGCCAACAGTGTTTTTCAGTCGGCTTATCAGCACAGCCGAACGGGACCAGTATGTTCATATGCAGTGGCGGAGCCACCCTAGGGGCGGGGTGGGGCGGCCGCCCCAGCTACCGGCGAGCTCGCCTCATACCCCGGGACCCCTTCTTCCCTGACACCGGTGATGAGCGACGAGCAGCGACCTGCGGCGCTCGAGCAAGAAGGAAGAAAGCAGTAGATGGGCCTTTTCTTTACTTGTTCAGCCCAGCAAAGGTCAGAGGCCCGTTGAAAACCCAACGTCGCACACTTCTTCACCTTAGCCCAACCGGTGGGAATTTTTTTTATTTTTAGCCCAAATTTGAAACAAATTTTAAATTTAACCCTTGTTTCAAAAATTTTTTAAATCTAACCCGTTTGGCCCCGCCACCATGCATGGCGGGGCAAATGCACTGAACCCCGCCATGCATGGTGGCGGGGTACACATCCGACGTGGCAGGGGTGGCAGAGCACCTCGCCAGCGTGGCAGGGGTGTACCCCGCCATGATGCATGGCGGGGTAGCCCTAACCCGCCATCATGGCGGGGTACACCCCCGGCCATATAAAAGCCCGGGCACTTCTTGTTTTTGGTCATTCATCCATTCCATTTCCCGCAGCGCCCCAGGACCGAGCTCCCCTCCCCTCAGCGGCCTTCTCCGGCGTCCCTCCCTCCTCCCCGTCAGGTATCGGCCCATCGTCGGTCCTTGTTCCGGCCACCCCTTCTCTGCGTGTATCGTTGCAGTATATTTGGTTAATGTAGTTAGTAAAGTGTTTTGTGTTGAAATCGTTTCGTTTTATTAGATGGAGGACTCGTATCGTGAGTCGATTTGGAGGAAAAAGGGTCGTCCTAGAGAGATGTACCCCGACGTGTCTTGCAAGGATGCGCCCGTTCCTCCCGAGGAACCTATACCTAACTGTGACTGTGGTCATCCGGCACACGTGGGCTAGTCGAGACATCCCGATACTGCGGCTCGTTGCTTCTACACATGTTATAGTTGTAGCGTAAGTAATTGTGCCCTTTGTTGTTCTTATTGGTTGCTGATGTTGTATTCGCGATGAGATAATTGAAACTTTTGTATAGCCCTACTTCCGGTGCTTTTTCTTCCAATGGATCGACGGCCCGGACAAGTTTGATCCAAGGATTCTCCTTTTCTACCCCGGCATTGATCATTGCAAGCGTGAGGTGTTTACTCGCTGGGTTCCGCCCCCTCCAAACCCTCCTCCTATGACGGACGAAGAGAAGGCCGTAGCATCGGCACGGCGGCTCGAGGATCCTCCAAAGTGCCTTTGCGGAGAGCAAGCCGTGATAAACCCACGCAATGAACAAGAGTTCATTTGTCCTCTACGACATGAGGTAAGGTTTGAGTGAACCTTGGAATGTCATGTCCTATATGTGTGTTTTACTGTTTTGATTTTGTAGGATCATGATTTTCCAAAGTGCCGTTTCAAGGAATGGATCTATGGTCCAAAGAGCCATTGGCCGGAGCCGGAGAAGAATGTGGAGGTGCCAGACTGGAAGAAGAAGAGGAGGTCTATTGCGCCTCCTGTGATGTGCAAATGTGGTGTTGAAGCTAGCTACGGCCTTGTCCCTTCAGGCCTTGGTATTGGGCACTTCTGTGGCCACATGATCGATTATGACGAGGTTTGCTAGGACTGTTGACAGTTGGCGGTAATGTTTTATTTTGTTAACTCTGGTACGCTAACTTTGTATTCATCTATTTGTTGCAACAGAGCACTCAGAAATGCAACTGGGAATCATATGATGATGTGTATAATTTCAAGAATGAGTATAAGACAATGGTAGCACTTCGCAATAGCAGAGGATATCCTGCAAGCTACGTCACTGATTTCGTTAAGAACCACAAGAAGAAAATGCTACGACGGGCCCAAGACCTACGTGTTCGTAACCCGGAGAGTATTGCGTGGAAGAAGTGGTATGAGCAAAAGAAGAAGGATGTAGAGGAGTACCAGGCACGGAAGGCTGAAGAGGATGCAAGGAAGGCTGCAGAGGAGGCTGCGAGAGCAGAGATGCAAGGCTTGAACGATACTATTGACTCATTATGTGCGAGTGAGTCATTGCGTTTTTGGAAAGTCAAACTTCTTTGTTTTACTGTCAATAAAGTCATTGCAAAGATCCTGTTAATTGTTTGCATTTTGTACTTGCAGAGATTGGATGCACCGGCGGCTGGGAAGCAGATATGGCTCGTGCTAGGTACACGGAGAATAGGACAGTAAAGCGGCACGCAGGAGTTGGTGCCACCGCAAGTCGTCCGATTGTGGTTGACGAGGAGGCCGAGCTGGAGGAAGACGACGACACCGGGAGGATAGGCGAGCTCATTCGTCTAGCCGAAGAATTGGGCTACCCTCAGGACGATGATGCGTACGACATGGGAAGGATAGCCGAGCTACTTCGTCTTGCAGAGGAGTTAGGACCGATGCCCGAGGAGGATGTTGCAGTAGAGGAGGGTCAGGCAGCGTACCACAGCCATAAGACACCACTGTTCGACGCATGGGGGCCAACAGACATGACCCAAGAAGAGGCCGAGTTGTACTCTCAGGCCGCAGACGAGGCGGAGGCGGCTTACTACCGGCGTCAGGCCTCTCAAGCCAAGGCAGTCGAGGCCACCAAGGGTAAGGAGGTGGTAGTGGAGGATTCAGAGTCCGAAGACGAGTTGCTTACGCAGTGGTGCACGCAATTTGATTGACGTACAAGTGTCTTTGTAATAATTTAAATTGTCACGTCTTCACGTTGTCGTTGTTAGTGTTTGTCGTTTGTAGTGGCTTAGAAACTTTGTGTCGTGTACTTTGTCAGTGTTGTACTTTGAAACATGTCATTGTAATATTTTCATTATCACATCGTCATTCGTTTCATTTGTTGGTCCACTCACTAAGATTGTTGTGTGGTTTATCGAGGCAGTGTATAAATACAGTTTCTTAGTG
This sequence comes from Saccharum hybrid cultivar R570, assembly GCA_038087645.1. NCBI lineage: Eukaryota > Viridiplantae > Streptophyta > Magnoliopsida > Poales > Poaceae > Saccharum > Saccharum hybrid cultivar. Next base: position 6,707,032 of record JAQSUU010000113.1, read on the forward strand.
CAGTTCCTGCGCGGTCGAAGTTTCAGGGCAACCCCGCCATGGGTGGGGGCGGGTTAGGGGTACCCCGCCATGTACCCATGGCGGGGTACCCCTAACCCGCCCCCACCCATGGCGGGGTTGCCCTGAAACTTCGACCGCGCTGGACCTTTCTTTCGTTTTGCGTCAACTGATCGTCCCAAATGTAGAAAGCCATGTTGAGTGATTTACAGCAAGTTTATGGCAGGGGTCGAATCGAAATTAGTTTATGGCAACTGATCGTCACAAATAATTGTGTCAACTGATCGTCACAAATAATTGCGTTTACGGCAAAGATGAAACGAGTGTTACCAACTACATTAGTCGAATCGAAATAACCAAGTAGAGTACTGCTGCTACACCTACACATAATTTAATTGTTCTAGCACTACATAACTATGATAACATGTGTCCGGCGTCTGCTAAATATGGGTACTCTACTAATCGCCAGGGGTGTAGGGGTCTCGCGGTCTCCGTCGCCTCCTTGGATTTGTAGGGACCACGTTGCTTCTCCAGCCAACGTCTGTGTGGTCCCGTTGCTGCCTCTCGCGTTGTTGCCTATGTCCACGATCGAGCTGCTGCGTCGACGACGGCCCCTGCAAGCAAGCAACCTGATGAGCTACTATAAATGTTAATCTAAGAACAGTACAATTAAAGAGAAAGCAAAGCATACGAACCTGTTGCTCGGCTGGTGTGTAGTTCTCCTGCTGTGTGTAGTCGACCCCCTGTGTACCAAAAGGAGCACCGTAGAGCTGTGAGGCACCCATCTCCTCGTGACCGGTGTAATCCCACTGTGGAACGTCCTCTTCGTCGTCGTCGTCGCCACTCGTCGTGTCATACTGAAGTGCCTCATCCACATCGTCCGGAGCCGCTGGACCCTTCCCTCTATCCTGCGGAGTACGAATAGACGAGGACGCAGCCCTGGTGTCGCTAGCAGAAGCAGCTGTGGTGGACATCGTCTGGCTCCTGGACCACGTGGGGTTGTACGGTACGTCCAAAGTCGTATCCGCACAGCTCAGCTTTTGAGCCAACTTTTTGCAGCCTTTTTTCATTCTCTACAGATTTAGATGACAACAAGCATTATTAAGCGTAAATTTTAAAGGTAACTGAGTTGTAGTCACGAATGTTACTATCAAAAGTACCTTGACAAAGGTGCGAAGAGGGTTGGTCTTGTCGTCCCTAGTCTGAAAAAGTTGCCTGGAAGCTTCCTCGGAGTAGTTCGACAACTGTTGTGCCTACAACATCACACAACGTTAACTCGATCATTTCAATTGAAATTTAAAACCCTTACCTCGTTTGAGAATATAAGTGCAAAGTACTTACCACGTATCTATTGAGAGGGGCCCTAAGAAGTTGTGTTTGCCCCCTTTGCGCATCGTCGAACGCATCGGCGATGTCATCCTCATCGGCCGCATCTGCAGGCATGTTCGTGTACGGGACCATGAGATGAGTCCTCGTACTTCGCTGCAGCCATTGAAGGTACTCCATCCATCTTGCCGGGTGGTGTGGTGGAATTTCGTTGATGTGACGACGATTCCTGTTATACCATCTGTTCAAATGTTGTTCGTGCGTCAACGCCCAATTCTTCTGCGTGGTCCGAAGCCTCCGATCGATCCTGCATTGCCATATTGCATTAGAAATGAGGCGCTTAAGTAGAATAAACATATTGCCATCGCACCCATGCAGCTGAGCGTTGGTGGAGTACAGCGGTGGAATTCCTTGCAACCTCCCGAACTGTCTGTAAACCCTAAAAGGGTAGTGCATCTCGACGATATGGAAGAAGATAAGTGGCCCTTCGTAAAGCCACTCGTCCGCTTCCTCCTCGCAGCGCGGACTAAGGTAGTCCTCTAGCTCCCACCTAGACCACGGTGTCCATGTTACCTGCAAAGTAAAGAAACTTAATTAAGTATCAATCTTATTGATAGTGCCTTTAGTAGGAAATGTTGATATAACTTACGTAGTTGTGTGTCAACACGTCTATCGCATCCGTGTACTGCTTGTACCTCCTTTCCAACTCGCCCCTCACTATCGTAGCGTCTTTCCAGATGAAAAGGGCGGTGGGGCGAACGTCTTGATGCTGCCATTCCTGCAAGTTTACACAAACAAGGTGTCACTAATCTCTTTAGTCGTATGACGATAACAAAGTTGTCAATGTACTCACAGGCAAACGCGGAGGTTGAGTAGGCCTCCCAACCGGAAACCGCTCCCAAATCCATACTTGCAGTAGGTATGAGCAGCCACCTAGGTTAGCATTGTTCGCCTGGCGACGACAGGCGGTACAAAGCTGACGATATGTCCAAGCAAGGACCGCGGTACCCCAGCTATACGTTGCAATATTCTCAAGTGGCTGGATTAGGATCCTCAAGAAAATCCAGTTGATGCTGTCGCCTGAGGAGTCGGGGAACAAGAAAGCGCCCAAGAAGTGCCACAACCACACCTTTGCATATACCTCGACCTCATGATCTGGAGCACCGAACTGAGGCCCTGCACCAAAGTTTTGGGTTATCCATGACGTCGACACTCCTGATGTCTTCCTGCAATTGGAATTGAAGTATTATTGTAAAAAAATAGATGTAGCTGAAATGATTGTATCAATGATTTCAATGGGCGCAAATATGAACTTACTTTGTGCCTTTAACTTCTGCCTCTGATGGCCTCCTACCACAGAACTGCTCCACCAACTCTACCCAATTAGACTCGTCGGCGACCCCAGTCACCGGATGACCAGCCAAACTGAGGCACAATATCATCTTCACATCCTGCATCGTGACGGTCATTTCCCCACATGGTGTGTGGAAGGTGTGCGTCTCCGGTCTCCACCTGCATCATTACAAGTTTCTGGTAATAGGCAAGTTGACAGCCCAATTTTTCAAAACAAAGACAATAGATGGAAAAAGCAAGGTTACCTATCAACAAAGGCAGTAAGAAGTGCAGGGTCTAGTGTGGGGAGTGAACTGTTGTACACCCGAACGATCTCAATGAAGCCCGCCCGCTCTATGTAGGGCGCGTATCGCTCGTCCCAGCTATGTACGTGGTGCGTGCGAACACAAAGCGGACGCAACGGCCTCTGCAGCTCCGACAAGGCCTGGGCCCGGTGGTCCTTGTCGTAGTCAGCCTCAAGGAGGCTAAAGCGCGGATGAGGAGCCCGCGCCTCCATCTTGCAAGCCTGAAACTCCCAGTTTGTAAAAAACAAAGAAAACATTAATAACATTAGAACAATTAATAACGTTATAAAAAACAAAGACAAGTACAAATAAAAATTATAATATTATAAATGCATGTTTACAATATATACCACCTCTTGTCTCGTCCGCCTATGAAATCTAGCGTTATGACCAGGATTCTTGCAAATGGAGCAAAGGTTCTGCGCACGTTCTTCGTCAAAATCCCCGCCACCATACATGTCGGCGCCGTAACCTTTCATACTGTCCATATCGCCTTTCAATCGCTTCTTCTTCCTCCTTCCCTTCCCTACCTTCTTCAGGTCCGGATAAGGCGCGTAGTCCTCACCATAGTATGGAGGCCACTGTGACTCGTCAAGGTATGGCTCGAAACTCTTCTCCCAAACTTTGAGGGTGTTGGCACGGAGATACAAGGGTGACATGTATGGTGCAACTGTGTGGTCAAAACCTCTAAGCCAACAAGAGGTGATCATGTGTGAGCAAGGGGCATGCATGATCTGAGGGACGTTGCAACTGCATTCTACTTTACCAAGATCGACACGGTACGTTCGGCCACCAAATCGTTCGCCGCCCAGGTTTGTGCCCCCTCTAGCTCGTACGCAGAAAACAAGCATGTCCCGTCCATAAGCCTCGGCAACCTGTTGTTTGGCCAATTCCTCAGCCTCCTTCAAATATTCGTGTGCCGCCTTGCCCCATCTTCCAAGCTCCTCTTCATTCCTCAGGGCTAGGCCATACCGCTTAACAAAATACTCATTGCACTTCCTAAAAGAGAACTCGACAATACCAGACACTGGAAGAGATCGAACGCCTTTGAACACACGATTGAAAGACTCAGAGGAGTTTGTTGTCATGATGCCGTACCAGAAGCCGCCCTCATCAAATGCTAATGCCCACTTGGCTTTATTTTCCATCTGCTGGTCTAACCATGCCTTGCCAGCTTGGTTAAGCATCTTCTCTAGTTCTACCATAGTCTCGTTGAACTCGCGTTCCGTACGTTTATTACAAAGCTCCTTTAACTTGTCAGCCACATCCTTCTTGCGTTGACGCCGCCAGAAATTGGCGGCAAAATGTCGCATGCACCAACGGTGCACTAGAGCCGGGTGACCATCAATGTGTTCATCGGCTGCATTTAGAATTCCAATGTGACGGTCCGAAATCAGACAAATGGTGCGAGAAGGGCCAAGCACATGAACACGGAGCAGACGCATAAACCATGACCATGAATCGTTGTTTTCCCCCTCCGCCAAAGCAAAAGCCATTGGTACTATCTGGTTCTCTGGGTCTACAGCAGCAGCCATCATCAATGTGCCCCTGTATTTGCCGGTGAGGAACGTGCCATCAACAAGAACAACTGGCCTACAATACTGAAATGCATGTTTGCACTGATCGAAATACCAGAACACACGGTACAGAATATGCCTCAACGGGTTCTGAAGATAGAACCCTCCTGTGTATATGAACGATCTCATGCCAGGGTTGAAGTGTTCCATCGCACGCAAAATGCGTGGAACCCTGTTATAGGCTTCCTCCCAGCTACCCCAATGAATTGCCAGGGCAATTTGCTTTGCCCGCCAAGTCTTTCCATACGTGACCTCATACCCAACAAATGTGACTATGGTCTCTTGCAAGAAAGACACTGATACGTCGTTGTCCTTATCTACAAGACCCAATATACGACGGGCTAGATACCGAGCCGTTAACTGGGGATGGTACCTTTTACCCTCATTAGTCTGGCATCTGTGTGGCTGTTCCACCGAAGTTACCTTCCACTTACCATCACTCCGCCTCTTTCGTGCATTCAACTTCCACGAGCACGGGAATCCAGCCTTACATAATATGTGGAATTTTACCTCCTTGTCAGAATGTCGAACCGTGTAAGGCCTATGATGATACACAGCATAGTCCTGAAGGAACAAATTCATCTCCGACATCGTATTAAAAAGCATTCCCTTCCTCAGTATTAAATTTTTATGGTTGTACAATGATTCCTTACACATCTGCAAACCCGTGTCACAAACTGCCATATGCGACATACTTACATCGATATAATTTGGCACAACGGTAAAAGGCAAGTCAGCCTCCCTCAGCTGTGTAAGCTCTGCCGATGTATAAGAGGGTGGTGCAACGTATTGTTGTGGCTCCCTAACCCTGCTCCATTCTTCATATTGCACTCCATCATCTGGATAACCGGTGGCTAATGTGCCCTGACTCTGCATGCCATGAAGTACCTCAAGCGGTACTCCTGAGGGCATGCCACGAACTGGTGTACACATGGTAGGTGCACCTCCAGAGGGCATGGCTTCAACCGATGCTCGCATGGCATGTGGACCTCCTTCCTCATTTCCTGAATCGTCCGAATCAGTGCTAACATCATCACCAATCATTTCCTCCGCTGCCGCCTCCTCCTCCTCCTGTTCAAACTCGTCTACATCAAAATCATTGCTTATATGACCAACTGGAGGAGAATGAACCCGCTCCTGCGTCAAATTACCATCCAAGTCCATACTCTCCATAGTTTGTTGCATCTGCACACCACAATCTCCTAGAGTATCACTGTCCAAGGACGGCTCCTCATTCTCAACATTCTCCAGCACCAACTCAGCCATGCCGACATTCGAACCTTGGATGACCCTATTGTATCGGGACCACTCTGCTTGGTTGCACAAGTCCATCATCACATAGTGTGCCCTATTCTTTCCAACATCGAACCTACCCTTTAGTGTGAAAGCCTCGCCAAACTTCAAACTCAAACGATCACATCGATCGCGGAAACTAGGGGTGCCATCAAACCATTCCAATTCTTCATACATATCCTCAAACTGGCAATCCTCTCTCCTAACACTTCCTCCGTAAAAAACTCTTACACCGTAATCCATCTACAAAACGATTTGACATCTGATTATCAACTAACCATTATGGTACCACTAATTACTACATAACTAACTAAATAACTAATATTACCTAATAAGCCAACTGTGTCGTCAATAACAAATCATCGTTACCAAACTAAATAACTTAATAACTAATATTACCTAATAACTAAATAACTAATAGGTACGTAACTAAATAACTAACAGTACCTAATAAAATCCGAATAACTAATACTCGTTAACTAATTAACTAATAACTAAACAACTAATAATCGTAAAAACTAATAATTCAATAACTAAACAACTAATAAAAACTAAATAACTAATAAAAACTAATAAATAACTAAACAACTAATAATTCAATAACTAAACAACTAATAAAAACTAAACAACTAATAACTAAACAACTAATAATCGTAATAATTCAATAACTAAATAATCGTTTAATACAATGAATAATAAATAAATAACTAAATAAATAATAAAAACTTATTAATATTTACTACAAATAAATAATTGAAACGACAAAGTAAAAAAAATTACCGTAAAAATTACCGGGGTGGCGGCGCGGGAACGAATGCCGGACGCCTTGCCAGGTCTTGAGGAGCCTCCCGTCGTCCAGCCGCCCACTGACGGACTAGCCACCGTGGTGCCGCCGCTCCACGCTGTTGCCCGCAGTCGCCACTCGCCCATGACCGGCCGCCTCCCCCGGTCCCCCCGCGGCACGCCCGCGCCCGCCTCGGTGCCTCCCACCGCTGCACCGGCCGCCAGGAGGAGCAACCGAGCTGCGGCCCCAGCACGACAGTAGCGGAGCAAACCCGCCCCGCGGTCAGCCCGCCAGGAGGCAGGACCGCAGTCCACAGGAGCTGCTGCTGCTCATCCGGTCAATTTTCGCCTAATATATGTGATTGCAGCGTTTTTCTATAATTCATGTGATTGTAGCGTGTAAATGCTGTGCGGTATGAATGTGGTGCTTTTTGGTTCAATTTTCTTGTTATAACTCGCCCCACCTAAATTTTTTTTCTAGCTCCGTCACTGTTCATATGTTGTGTTCTCGCATGGAAGCAGATAGGAATTTTTATTCTTACTCCAATTGTTTTTGTATAGTTATCTGAGCGGCGAAAGAGATGGATAATTTTTTTTCGTGTTTGTCATGAATCATATGATAGGAGGCAAGTTCCGGTCCAAAATCTCTCATAACTATAAAACTAAAAGATGGACACTATTTTTTGTGCGACAAACGCTTGGTCGTCCGTCTGCCGCCTCGTGCGAAAGCCCCCGCGCGAGTTTCTACGCCGCCAGGTGGGACCAGCGCGGCGTCCCGCGCGCCTGCTCCTCTCGCACTCCGTTCTTCCTCCAACAATCACGCCCAGCTTCACGCCCCACCAATCACGCTACTTTCACCTCGCCTCCGCGTGAAAGACCGGCGGTTTCACCTCGCCTCACCATGCGATACGTGGGCCGGCGCTCTGTAAAAGGAAGGGCCAATCTCCAAAGCCCGTCAATCCATGCTCCCCGGCGCTCCAGCGGTTCATCCGTGTTTTTCCCCTTCGCAGCTATCACGAGCATGGCCACGGACACGGATGAAACAAACCGCCCAAAATTCACTCAAGTTTCCATCTTCGCATCCATCGCGCAAAAGGAAATAACGCCATCGCTCCCCGTCGCATCCATCGCGCGCTCGTTGATCGCAAGTTCATTCGTCGCGGAGGTAGACGAAGGAAGTCGCTCCTTCATTGCTCGCCGTCCAGGGACAGGATCGACGACGCTGCGTAGTCACGTACATAGCGACGAGGTACGTTCTCCGATCATATCTACCCGGATTGCCGTGGGCTTGCTGCGCCGCCGCCGCCGCCGCTAGGTTTCCATTGCCTGCCGCCTCTACAACCGCCTTGGCCGGCCGTGGCTGATAGATCCATCCGGACGTCGAGATGGACATGGCAGTCGCGGACGACGCATGGGCATCGCTGCTGCCCGATGTCCCCCTGGACATCTTCCGCCGGCTTGAAACCACAGCCGTCATCAGATGCGCCGGTGCCTGCAAGCCATGGCTTCCTGCTTTCTCTTTGGCCGGGCGTGGCGCTGGCTGCGGCCGGCCATGGCTGCCTGCTGGGCTGTGCTGCATGGTACTGTTGCTGTGTTCTGTGAATTCGGTTCCTTCGTCTGCTGCTAGCTTGTCTTGGTGGCCGGTGGCCGGCAGCCAGCAGCTTTTTGTGTATTGGACTACTTGCCTGCTGCATGGTACTGTGCTACTGTTTGCCTGCAAGCTACTGTGCTCTGCTGATGGCCACTGCATGGTACTCAACTGCTACTGGCCGGCTGCATGTTTACAGGAAGCAGAGCATGTTTATCAAGCATACAGAAATTTTAGGTTCAGGGTTGCAGGGATCAGTCACAGGTTAGGTTTTGGACGTAGTTGATCTATGCAACTCTGATCTATTATATACTTAATGATTCTTGCAGGCCAGATCCTAAGGATTCTATAGCTGCTGACAAATCAATATTGCATAGTTAATTAATTATTTACAAAAAGAATCAGCATAGTAGGCACACGTACATAAGTTGTTAGATATATGCCTTATCTACGTCCCACTATAAAATTGATGGTTGATGTATACCCTGTCGTCATCTCTACTTAATATGCAGGGATGAAATAGTCAAGGACTTGACCTTTTTTTATAAGGTCAAGGACTTGACCTTGCTTGGGTTGCTACTGAATTTACCTGGCCATGTGCTTACTGAATAAGTTAAGTTATCGCTTGACATCTCTGCTAATATGCATTACTTATTTTGTGTTGTGGCATGTAGAAAACCTTATATCTTTACTGTTGTTTTGGAAGACATCTTATGAACCGTTTTCCTTCAACAATGTGTTCTACCATTTGTGGAGTTAGTAAATTTAAATAATATGTACATGCTTTGTTTATGCACTGCAGATTGTAAGAGCTAGAAAACTACTATTGGAGCACTACAGTACTCAATAAAACAATAAAGGTGAGCAAATCTTCACACATTAATTTCTGTGCATTTTGAAAATTCAGGGTGAAGCTTTATTTTCAATTATTTCAGAGTTAATATCGCATTCAACCTATATCCATGTTTGCAAAAAATGGTTTAATCTAATGATCTGTTTATTCTTGAACTCAAGTGGCATGAACAACACGTTTATAGCTCACTATAGTTCTGCCATACTGCTTAAAATGCCTCCCTGGATGATTTGTTTGCTGGAGTAGAGACCCAGTGACCCACCTTTAGTAAAGTTATTTTTTTGACAGACAATGCAGAAGTCAAAATTTTCTGAACTTTCCTTTCCCTTCAGCTTAATATTAGTAGAGATTTGTCATCTGATGCTGTATTTTGTTTTTGAGTAGAAAGGAAAGTCAAGGGCAAAGTCGCATTAGATGGAATACAACTACTCAAGCAAGAAAGGAGCACAATTGAGAATGTATGTGGATCCACCTTGCCCGCTCCTGTCACACCAGGAACATGTGAAAAGCCCGCTAGATGCAGCTGGATCCAAGAAGCATAGGAAGATGAAAGGGATCAATGGAGTCATACAGTAGAGTTTGTGAGCTTACGATGCCGTGCTTTCCGTGACTGTGTTAATTACACAAACTTTGTTTTCTGGATTAAATGTCACTTTAACTTTGGTATTTAATTTTTATAGTATTGTTATTTTATCGTGCGATCCGTGTATTTTTAGTACAAATTGTTAGCTATCCCGTAGCAACGCACGGGCACGCTACCTAGTAAATTCAAAAAGTCAAAGATGCATGCCTCTGACTCGAAGAAGGAAGATTGGAACACAAAAAGTCTCGCGCTTGCGCATGCATGATCCCACCACCACTACCGCCGCACCTCCAGGCTCATCTCCAATTCTCCATGGTTGCGCATTGCATGTGGAAAAAAAAAGCCCGCCTTTGGTGTTTTTTTCTCTTCTTTATTTAAATCCGATTAGGGTGGTTTTGGCGCCTAATCAATACTCATGACAAAATAATTTTGGCAGCACATTAATTTTCTCACCAATAATGCAAAAATGATGCACAGAAAATAAAACAAAATCGTATTGTATCTCCTTTTTTTTGCGAAGAAAATTGTACTGTATCTCTTTTTTTTTGTTTTGCGAAGAAAATCGTACTGTATCTGCTAGTGCCAAGCACGAGTTACGCATGGTACGTACATGTACACAAAATACTTATTGTTGGTCAGTTGGTCTCTAACTTGTGATACAGTAATAAATAGGGGAAGGTAAAAAAATCGAACCCCAAAAGAACCAAGACCGAGACTGAAGTTCCTAAAATTTTGGTTTCTCGGTTTTTAGATCAGTCTCATGTTTCTGGTGACCCATATTTTATCTCCTTGTTCGATCGAACATATCAGGTAACCAAAATCTTGAACCACCCAACTCTTAAGGGTCGTGCTCCCGCTCGGACGTCCGATGGGATGAATGCCATCGGACGCTCTCTGTCCGCACCAGCCGCACCCCACGCCCACCCCCCGCACAGAAAGAGAAAGAAGAAGCACAGGCCCGCACCGCCCGTTCGCACGGCCATGCATCTGCCTCTGCCCCCGCAGCCCCACACCGACCCCCCCCCCCCCCGCAGCCCCGCACCGCCTCCACGGACGAAAGCGGATCGAACATTGTCCGCACAGGATCCGCCCCTCTCCTGACCTCACCGGCCCCCACCACCTTCGCCCGCCTCCGGCTTACCCGCACAACCCGCCCCTCTCCAACAGAAGGATACAACTTCAGTCGAGACCTAATGCAACAATCGAAGCAAATCATTGCAACATCAACCGAGACATAATGCAACATTCGAGAAAACATTGCAACATCAACTCAGACCTAATGCAACAAACGAAGAAAACGATTGCAACATCAACCGAGATCTAATGCAACAAATGAAGAAAACCATAGCAACATCAACCCAGACCTAATGCAACAAACGAAGAAAACCATTGCAACATCAACTCAGACCTAATGCAACAAACGAAAAAAATGCAACATCAACTTAGAGAGCTCGCCGGAACCCTAGCCTACTGCAACATCAACCGAGACCTAATGCAACGAACAAAGAAAACCATTTCAACATCAACACAGATCTATTGCAACAAACGAAGAAAACCATTGCAACATCAACCCAGACCTAATGCAACAAACGAAGAAACCCATTGCAACGTCAAGCCAGAGAAGCTCGTCGAAACCCTAGCCACCACCACATCCTTTAGATCCAGGAGGGGAGGAGGAGGATGAGGAGTAGGAGGAGGACGGGGAGGAGGAGAAGGCCCCAGATCCATAACCCCCCACCACCTACCTCCAGGAGGGGAGGAGGAGGATGAGGAGTAGGAGGAGGCGTGTAGGTGAGAGAGCGAGGGAGAGAGCGCAGGGAGGGAGGAGGCGCGCTCTCCTCGCCGGAACCCACCGTCGTCGCCCCACTCCGGTGCATAGAGGCACGCGCGAGGTCGCTGCAGGGGAGAGGGAGGGAGGGCGGCTCGCCGGCCGTCGAGACATGGAGAGCGCGCAGGGAGGGAGGCGCATGGGGTGCGGCGGTGCAGCAGGTAGCAGCGACGTGCGGCGCGCGGGCGCGCAGGCAGCAGGGAGCGGTGGGAGAGCAGCGGTGTGCGTGGGTGCGGCGCGGGCAGCGGAGAGTGGGAGGGGAGCAGCGAGTGGGGATGGAAACGGTGGAGTGGATAAGGAGGGGGCGGGTCGGGCTCGGCTCGCGCGTCGGAGCGGGTCGGGGTCCGTCCGACGCGAACGGACGCCCTACTAGTAGCATTTCCGAACTCTTAACTCATCTCCTACCCGCCATTCTTAATTACTATCTGTTATCCTAAATAGGTGAAGACCTCAATCTAGCCTCTCGAATCTTGCATTCTCTCTTCCCGATCCACGGCTTCAGCCCGAGTACGAGAGGGTGTCGAGTATACTTGGCCATGCAGCCCGAAGCCCGGTGGCCCGGCCCGCGGCCCGGCGTTTTGGCCCGGCCCGAGCCCGGGCTTGCCCGGCCCGAGGGACCAGGCCGTGCCTGGGCCGCCACCCAGGCACGTGGCACGGCACGGGCACGGCCCGGTCCAAGAGGCGGCCCGTTAAATTGATAACCATGTGAATATTTGGCACAACCCACTGCAATCCATACATATATATAATATCTTCATCACTCCAAACCCTAACTTCCTCCCACTCCCACTCTCTCAGACGGCGCTGCTCTTCCCTTCTCTTCCCCATCACTCCAAACCCTAACTTCCTCCCAGTCCGCTGCTCTCGGGCTGCCCGCGGCACGCCGTGCTCTTGGGCCGGCCCGACGGCCTACGGGCCGTGCCTTGGGCTGGAGGCCAGGCACGAGCACGCCACAGGCACGGCCCGTCAGGCACGGCGGCCCGTGGCGGCACGACACGGGCCGGCACGGCACGGCACGCCGTCGGGCCAGGCCGGCACGGCACGGCCCGTTGGACATCTATAGTGTTGAGCAAGGATGGGGATCCACGAGGGCCAGGGCGAGCGGCTTGGGGGCTCTGGGAGGCCGCGCATATGTTCCGCGTGCCTGGCGCTCGGTGGCGATGGTGGCTACGCCAACGCAGCAGTGGGACAGGCATCCTCGATGGTGGTGGTGGCGATTTCAACTTGCTCGGCGGTGATGGATCGAGGATTAGGCGGGGTGGGTGATAGGTCCTCGCCATGTTTAGCGCGAGCTTCGATGGGGTTTGCTCCCTTGCCGCCATGGCAAATGGCGAACACTTTTCAGCGTGTGTCGGCGTTCCTTGAGCGGGCCAAGAAAGTGAAAGTCACACATGATGGATAGAAACTAGGTAAAATATATGATGGAAACCCCCTTACTAGATGAAAACATGAATACTAATTAAAAAAATGCATCAAAGAAATAATTTAAGACTTGACATATCCAAAGTGCAGACAACTGTGTATTCACATCCAAAAATGAAATTCAAACTCGTATTTCAAAATGTATATGAAAATGGTAAATTTTAGGTTCATGTGCAATAAAAGATAAAATTCCTGGATTTCGTCTTTAAGTACATATTTATCATTTTCTATGAATTTTTCTAGTATAACTTTGCATCTCAACTTTTTTTTTGTGAGTACATATTTGTATCCACCACATTTTTTGCCGATAAACTATATGAGAGAGAATGTTTTTTTTGAAAGGTTATGAGGGATATGTTGCAGGTGGACGAAAGGGATTCGGAATCTGGATTGGCCAAAGACAGACGCAGCCACGCACGCACGATTCATGACGCACATACTCTCCTGCGCATGGCATGGCGGCCTTTCTTTCCTGTAGGTGGACGAAAGGGAGTATATCAGCTCCTGTATGCCTGTTTCTCAGGACAAGGACAAGGCCACAAGGGACATGGCATGGCGGCCTTTCTTTCCTTGGAAGCTAACCTAGCCATGCGTCCGTGCACGCCGCTTTGGAGCATGCCGGCTGACGTGCAGCAGAATAGGCTGCTGAACTCGCGCGGTGTTCATGCCTGCACCACCGCCACTATGGCCTGGTTTAGTTCCTAAATTTTTTTTTTGTCTCTACCCATTACATCGAATGTTTGACACATGTATGGAGTACTAAACATAGACGAAAAAAAACTAATTGCATAGTTCTTGGGAAAATCGTGAGACGAATATTTTAAGCTTAATTAGTCTATAAAAAGCCTTAAGTGCTACAATAACCAACATATGCTAATGACGGATTAATTAGTATCATTAGATTCGTCTCGCAGTTTCCTGACGGGTTCTGTAATTTGTTTTTCTATTAGTATCCGAAAACCCCTCCCGACATCCTTCCGACACATCCAATGTGAGATTCAAAAATTTTCTTTTCACGAACTAAGGGCCTGTTTAGTTGGCTACAAAAGCCAAAAAAGTTTGTGCAGTAGCCGTCACATCAAATCTTTGGATGCATGCATGGAGCATTAAATGTAGGTAAAAAAATAACTAATTGCACAATTTGTCTGTAAATGTCGAGAAGAATCTTTTGAACCTAGTTAGTCCATAATTAAATAAATTTTACCAAATAACAACGAAAAATGCTATAGAAATTTACCAAAAATTTCTCGCCAACTAAACAGGCCCTAAACGCAGCTGTAGTAGTGTAGCATAGAGGATCTGTCAGACAAAAAAAACAACAATTTAAATAAAATAATGTAAATTCATTCTTGAAGGTAACAAGAAAGACTTGCTGGGTGACCATGTTCAACTTTCTGTACAAATTAGCAACTATTAGCTACTACATTAGCTAGCTAACTTTTAGTGCTAATAGATCTAAATAGGTCCTAAAACAGTTTATCGGAGGGATTAGCATAATCGTCGGATGACTAGCTGAGGCCACGTTGGTAGTACTCCCTCCGTCCAAGAAAACATGTAATTCTAGCACAGTATCACGTTTTAATATCTTAAGTTTAACCAATTATAAATAAAAAATTATCAATATTTATGATATTAAATAAATATCATTAGATTAATTACGAAATGTACTTTCATAATAAATTAATTTAGAGCCATAAATATGAATATTATTCACTAGAAATTTGATTAAATATGAACTGCTTTTTCTGACACGCAACTCATAGTTGCGTGTTTTTCTGGACGGAGGGAGTACAAAGCAACCTCACTCCCCCGTGCTCTTCTGCCACGACAATACGACACGCACGGACGGAGCAGTTGGAGTTTTTTTTTAACTAAGGCCTTGTTTAGATTGGGGTGAAAAAATTTCATCGCACTGTAGCACTTTCGTTTGTATTTGATAATTATTGTCCAATCATAGTGTAACTAGGCTCAAAAGATTCGTCTCCTAAATTACAGACAAACTGTGCAATTAGTTATTTATTTTATCTATATTTAATACTTCATACATATATGTAAATATTTAATGTGACAGAGAAAGTGAAAAAACTTAGAATCTAAACAAGGTCTAAACAGAGCAGCTGACGAGAAAGTACATTCTCTCTCCACCCGAGATGAAAGCAGTGCAGCGGTATCTCGGATCTCTTTCCGATGGATTCCGCCAGATCACGCATCGGGACGGTAGGGGCGTCCAGGTTCGTCATGGACCAGGTTGGCAGACATTTGGTCCCGCGTAAATTCTGGGGCAGCGCTGCTAGTAAACCGTTGATAAAGGACGTGTTCGGCTGGCGTAGTCAGGACTGAAATCGGCAGGTTTAGGCAGATCCTAGCTAAATAGACCTGCTGAAATTAGCCGTAACTAGCTGAGTCTAGACCAGCCGAACCTGCCCAAAATGCTGATGCTAGTACTAGGGCACATGCGATTTCCTGGTACCTCCTCTCAATCAAATCAAAGAAACAAACAAAAAGGATTTTGCTGGTATCTGTTGTACTATATCTCTCCTATTTATCTCTCGTCTAGTCTATCTAAGAGAATCAGGGCCTTGTTTAGTTCCCCTCAAAATTTTAAGTTTTTTCACTTTCTTTCTATCACATCAATTTTTAGCCGCTTGCATGGAGTATTAAATATAGATAAAAAAATAACTAATTACATAGTTTAGTTGGAAATCACGAGATGAATCTTTTGAGCCTAGTTGGTCCACGATTGGACAATATTTACCAAATAAAACGAAAGTGATACTATTCATCAGGCTGAATTTTTTTTCAATCTAAACAAGGCCCAGATCAGAGAAATAAAAGATTCCCGGTCATCACTCCGGAGGTATTGACCATTTCAGAACTATGTGTTACAGAAAACACGATCATCCTATCCTTTTCGGAGAGATAACAGTGGTCGAAAACTGTATTATGATACCTTAGGATTAAGCTTGTGCGTTGCGACGGAAAAAAAAACAATGCCACGAGAATGCCGTGGGTTGCGGTCTTAGGGCACCACCAACGCTAGCTGCAACCATTGTTAGCCTCGTGAAAAAGTTATGGTCCACTCAGACAAAACTAGATGAGGCTAATGTCCTTCGCAACGCAAACTCTAGTGGTCTACTCCTCGCTGGCCCCACATATATCTCTCTCTCCTCATCCCGCACTTGCTTTTCTGCTACAGTATTGTCTTGTTCCCATCAGAGCTGCTGCAAGCTGAAGTCACAACGCGCGCTCTAGCTACTGTCTCTGCTGGGCCCACTTCACCTAACATTTCTCTCTCCATCATTTTCTTCGGTATACTATATATGTATGTTTTATTAGTAGTATTTTTGTTATTTATTTCTGTCCTATAAATTTTCCAGCCTCAACCTCGAAATGGAAAATAAAATTCTCGCCTCAACTACTACCACTGGTTTACGAGGTGTTTTTTTTTACTTTTTTATTTATTAAGTGAAAGTTCATTTCTTCTGGGGCTATGGTTGGGCAGAAAAAGAAAAAAATTCTTTCCCCATTCTCATTCGTAGGTTCCACATTGTACCTAGCGTGGCGGGAGACTGCATCACTGTATGAATGAACAATTTTAGCATTATTACTGTCAATGCCTAAAATTATATGAATTGTCCAAAAATTGTAAATACTTTTCAAACAATTTAAGTGGAGGTGAACATGTTGTATGGATCATGTGCTCTCCTGGACAGTGAGCAAAATACCTCAGAAGCGTTACATGTCTTTTTGGAATGCATGAAATGCATTTTTTTTCTGCAAGATTCTTGTGTTCAGAATGGTGACCAGAAAAAAAAGAACGATCAAGGTCAATGAGAAAAACAAAGTCGCTTTTCGAAAATTTATACGAAAATGATAAATTTTAGGTTCATATGCAATAAAAGATAAAATTCCTGGATTTCGTCTTTAAATACATATTTATCATTTTCTATGATTTTTTCTAGTTTAACTTTGCATCTCAACTTTTTTTTTGTGAGTACATATGTGGGATAATGTTGCAGGTGAACGAAAGGGATTCGGAGTCTGGATTGGCCAAACACAGCACGCACGCACGATTCATGACGCACATCAGCACATGCGCTCCTGTGTCTGTTTCTCAGTCCGGACAAGGGACGTGGCATGGCGGATTGGCGGCCTTTCTTTCCTTGGAAGCTAACCTAGCCATGCGTCCGTCACGGTCCGTGCACGCCGATTTGGACCATGCCGGCAGACGTCTAGCAAACTAGGCTACTGAACTCGCGCGGTGTTCATGCCTGCACCACCGCCACTACGTAGTGTAGCATAGAGGATCTGTCAGACCAAAAAACAACAATTTAAGTAAAATAATGTAAATTCATTCTTTAAGGTAAGGCCTTGTTCAGTTCATGATTTTTAAGGAAATAGTACTGTAGCAATTTTGTTGTTATTTAGTAATTAGTGTCCAATCATGGTCTAATTATGCTTAAAAGATTCGTCTCGTGAATTTCGTTTAAACTGTGTAATTAGTTTTATTTTTTTATCTATATTTAATGATTTATGCATGCGTCCAGAGATTCGATGCGACGAGAAATCTCGAAAAATTTTGCAAAATTTTGAGAACTAAACAGGGCCTAAGAAGAAGAAAGACTTGTTGGGTGACCTGTTCAACTTAATATATAAATTAGCAACTATTAGCTATTAGTTAGCTAATTTTTAATGTTAATGGATCTAAATATGTCCTAAAACAATTGATTGGATTAGCATAATCGTCGGATGACTAGCTGAGCCCACGTCGGTACAAAGCAACCTCACTTCCCCGTGCTCTTCTGCCACGACAGTACGACACGCACGGACAGAGCAGCTGATTTTTTTGATACTGTAGCCTTTTGTTTTATTTGATAATTACTGTTCAATAATGGACTAATTAGGTTTAAAAGATTCGTCTCGCGATTTCACGGTGAACTGTGCAATTAGTTTTTTGTTTCGTCTATATTTAATGCTTCATGCATGTATCGCAATATTTGATGTGATGTTTTAGAGTGAAAATTTTTAAAAACTAAACACCACTAGGGCAGTGTTTAGTTTCTTCAAAATTCCAAAAATTTTACAAGATTCTCCGTCACATCGAATCTTTAGACGCATGCATAGAGTATTAAATGTAGGTAAAAAAATAACTAATTGCACAATTTGTCTGTAAATGTTGAGACGAATCTTTTGAGCCTAGTTAGTCCATAATTAGATAAATTTTATCAAATAACAACGAAAAGTGCTACAGAAACTTTACACCTAATTTTACACCATCTAAACAGCAGCAGCGGACTGCGGACGGGAAAGTACATTCTCTCTCCACCCGAGATGAAAGTAGTGCAGCGGTATCTCGGATCGCTTTCCGATGGATTCTTGATTTCTTGTCTTGCCACGGGCCACGGCAGGGTCGTCTCAAAGGGAGGTAAGGTGCGGGCCCCGCCAGATCACGCATCGGGACGGTAGGGGCGTCTAGGTTCGTCACGGATCAGGACGTTATTACTAAAACTGGACGAAAAGCTCGTAACTCGGTAGCTCGCTCGACTCGGATCGATAGTGGCTCGGCTCGGCTCGGCTCGTTTAATTTCTCAAACGAGCTGAGCAAGCAACCTAGCTCGTGTTATAACGAGCCAGCTCGCGAGCCAGCTCGAGCTGGCTCGCGAGCCAAACGAGCCGAGACATATTATGTAGCTGGGCAACGGCAGTCGAACACTCGAACTCCCCACATTCGAGCCCATTAGGAAGCCCACCATTGCCTAACCCTGACTTCCTAAATGCTAAGCCAGCCGGCCAGGAGGCCCCAGGCCCCCAGCCCCAGCGCCACCGCTGACCGCCCACGCCAGACGCCACGCCCCTCATCTTCTTGGGCGCGCCGCGCGCCTGCGCTCCCATCCCAAATCCGGAAATCCGTAACCCTAGCGACAGCCAGCGGCGCGAGCGGGCGAGACTCGAGGGCCGGTGTCCATGACGGACATGGAGGCCGAGGTCGAGGGACAGGAGCAGCGAGCACCTACGGCGCCGACAAGTAAGGAATCGAGATGCCGAGTGGCGGATCGTGTCGACAAGAGGCCATCCTCGTCAAGCAAGCGCGGACGCGTTGGCCGGGGCCGAGGCACTACTGGTAGAGGTTCTGCAGCTTCAAATCGGTCATCACCCACCACGACTCCGTCGGCTTCCCAAGCTACTGATGTGGTATGTATGACAAACAAAGTTCAGAAAAGCGGTATTAAGCGGCTGCTTAAGCGCGCTGAAGCAGCCGCGCCGGGACCTGAGAGGGGGAGCGGGGAGCCGGGAGAGGGACCGGCCGAGCAGGGAGCTGCGGGCGGGCGCGCCGCCTTGGTGGAGCAGTGGCTGCCGGCTCCCGCTGCCCGCCGGCTGCGCGCGGCGCGCAGCTCAGCCGCCGGGGCTGGGTGCCATCGACGGTGTGCGGAGGAGCTGGAGGCTCGCACACAGGGTCGCCGACCGGAGGAGCGGGAGGCGGGAGGGAGAGCCGGCGAGCCGCTGATGGCAGCCCGACGCCGAACCTGGGAGCGCCCCGCCGTCATCGAGATCCCGAGCCTGAGTGCGCCGCCGTTGCCTGCGTGCCGAGCGCGAGTGGGGAGGGAGCGGATACTTGTAGAGGAGTGCCCTGTGGGCTATGGCCTGTGCCAGTGTGCCCTAAGGCCTCTGCCCTCTGCTGTGATGGGCCGATGCAGGCCAGTGGCCCAGCCCCAAAACAAAAGGCCACCACTCCGCACAGTGGCCAGATGGCCCATGTCTTCAACCTATTGCATGAATCTGATTTGCTAATGTGTGCTACTTCTCAAGTTGACAGCCTACTGCATGAATCTGATTAGCTAATGTGTGCTTTTTTGAACTTTGATCACAAATCTAAATATTTCTTCCAGCATGATTTGTTTAGTACCTTGATGCATAGGATGTTTAGTGTGTGATTTGACTAGAGGAGACTGTAGGATAGGAGCTCATGTATTTATCTGTACTACTGCTACCCAACATGAGAATGAGACATTTATCAATTTGTGCAGCAAATGGATCCCTTGTCGGAGGAAGAGGAGGAAGAAAACAGCGTTGACATTGATAGGGATGATGATTTATCTGTAAGCTTACCTTCAGTTGATGAAGAAGATGAAAGTCAAGGGGACGATGGAGCTCAAGTGGATCAGCAGCAAAAGAAAGGAGGAAAAAGATCAAAGGCTGGTGTTCAATTGTCTCCTTCGAAGTGCAAGCTACCGAGATCAAAGAGGGCTGGCTGTTGGAAGTACTTTAAGGTGATTAATGTGCCATCTAAGAAGGAGTTTGGTGTTATGATTACAAAAGCTAAGTGCAAGTTCTGTGGAAGAGGTTATGTGTACAATGCAGGGGGGCCAACTTCACAGCTGAACCGACATCTTAAGAAATGCACTCCATATTTGAATAAGTTGGCTAAGGCTACATCTCAACTTGCTCAAGGTACACTCAACTTAGACCCAACTGATGGTTCTATTATTGTCAATCCTACTGAATATGATCATGAGCACACTCGACAATTGATTGCAAAGATGATAATTGCCCATCAGTATTCATTTAGGATGGTAGAGCACAAATGGTTTAATATATTGATGAAGTGGATGAATGGTAACTATGAAAGTATTGGTAGGAAGGCTATAAAAAATGAGTGTATGAAGGTTTATGAATCTGAAAGGGAACTCCTTAAGAAGAGCCTTAGAAATGCTGAATCCATAAGTTTGACAACTGATCTTTGGACATCCAATCAAAATCTTCAATATATGTGCTTGGTGGCACATTATGCAGATGAGAATTGGGTTATGCAATGTCGTGTTCTTAACTTTGTTGAGTTAGATCCTCCTCATTCTGGTATTGTGATAGCCCAGGCTGTTTTTGAGTGCATGGTTGAATGGAAAATAGAAGATAAGGTCATGTCAATCACTCTAGACAATGCTTCAAACAATGATACTGCTGTGACAAATTTGAAGGCCAAGCTTCTTGCTAGAAAGAACCCACAGTTTGACCCACTTTATTTCCATGTTCGTTGTGCTGCCCATATAGTCAATTTGGTGGTTAATGATGGCCTGCAGCCATTAGATTCCTTGATATCTGATCTTAGGAACACAGTGAAATACTTCAAAAGGTCTCCAGCTCGTATGTTTAAATTTGTGGAAGTTTGCAACCAATATGCTGTTAAAGTAGGAAAAAGCTTGTATCTTGATGTCAAAACAAGGTGGAGTTCAACATATAGAATGCTAGATTGTTGCCTTGATTATAAGGATGCATTTGGTTACTATACTGAAGTAGACACCAACTATGAGTGGAATCCTACACAGTTTGAATGGGAATTGTATGGGAAATTGAAGCCCATTTTGGGAACAATGGCTGGAGCAACCACTGCATTTTCAGCATCAACCTACCCCACTGCCAATGTGTTTTATCCTTACATTATATCAGTAAAGATTGAATTGAGGAAGGCAGCAAAGTCTAGTGATGTATATTTGAAGAGTATGGCTACAGCAATGTTGGAGAAATTTGATAAATATTGGGAGGAGAGAAACAATATCATGGTAATTGCTACAATCCTTGATCCTAGATTCAAAAAGAGATACATTGAATATGCCTTTGCAAATATTTATGAACCCTTAAGGTGTCAAAGGGAGTTGAATGACATTGAAAAAGAGTTGGAAGGTTTGTATGAGAAGTTTGAGACGATGTATCGTCGCAAGATGGGTGATGACAGTCCAAACAATGTTCAAGCAGCCTCATCTTCAAAGGATACAAGCAGCTCATTGGCTTCTATTGTTCCAAGTGAATTCCAATCTTTTTTGGAATCAAGTGCTGCAGAAAGTTCAAAGTCAGAGTTACTCATTTATCTAGATGAAGCAAATGTGTCCGTACATGAAAAGAATTTCAACTTGCTTAATTATTGGAAGGTGAATGCTCACAGGTTTCCTGTTGTATCAAGCATGGCAAAGAGGTTTTTGGTTGTTCCAGCTAGCAGTGTATCTTCAGAGTCCACCTTCAGCACTGCGGGTAGAGTTCTTGATGACTATAGGAGTTCTTTGAAGCCGACAACAGTCCAAGCATTAATTTGTGCATCTAGCTGGATACGTGGTTCTCCTCACAGCTCACCTATACTACAGGTATGTCAATATGTCATTAACATTCAAAATTTTGGACTGTTTTCAAATTACTTTGTTCATGCTAAGATTTTGTGCGTATATATGTAATGCTTTTTTTAACTGTAATTTCAGGGGGAAGATGATCAAGATATCGAGTCTGTGGAGTTTCCAAAATGCGTGGTAGCTAGCAATTAGTAAGCAAACACGAACTTTTGTATGGTCGCTGTTTCAGACTGATTTCTCACTATATCTATATTTGATATTGTTTTCTTGGGTGCTATCCATGTAACATATCCACTATTTTTTCAGATCTTGCATGGTCTCCATTTTGTACTTTTGCACAAGGATGGATGCACAAGGATCTCAAAAGACCAAAGATGAAGCTACACTTGCTGCTGCCTTTTAGAGTTTTAGTATCATAATATGCATGCCCTTGAACTTTTGTATGGCTGTAAGTTTGTAGCTCAAACTTTGATGTGGCATGGCTAAAACTAGATGTTCTATGCCCTTGAATCCTTGATGTTGATGTACGCGTATGCCTGAATGGATCTATGCTATGGTATGTTCTTGTTAATTTTATGGAGGGGTTTGTTTATTGGCTGGCTCGCGAGCCAATCGAGCTGGCTCGAGCTAACAAACGAGCCGAGCCGAGCAGGCTTTCTAGCTCGTTTGGTTAACGAGCCGAGCCGAGCTGGCTCGTTACCTTAACGAGCTAGAGCGAGCCGAGCCGAGCCGAGCCGAGCTGGCTCGTTAGTCCAGCTTTAGTTATTACTAGTAATCCGGATAGTCAAATGCAGGTTGCCAGATATTGGTCCCGCGTAAGACTACCCGCACTCATGGACCTCTATATTCATCCTCTATACGTCCTAGTCAGCAAGATTTCATCCTCTATATCAATTTCTTCCGCACCCATCCATACTCTATATCATACTCTATCCACTGTAGGACCCACTTGTCAGTTTTTTTTTCTTTTTTTTTCTCTCTTTTTCTCTTTCCTTTTCTTTTCTTTTTTCCCTCTCCTCCTTTATCCATTCGACCACGCGCCCTCTCTCCTCATTCTCTCTCTGTCGGTCGCCTCCTCCCCGGCGGTCACGCCCCTCCCTCCCCGGTCCTCCCTCCCCGGCCCCTCCCTCCCCGGTCCTCCCTCCCCGGCGGGCACGAGTGCGGGCGGGCGCGGCGGGGCTCCGGCGGGCGGCGCGAGCGGCTCCGGCACGGTGGGCGGGGCTCCGGCGGGGGGCGCGAGGGGCTTCGGCGAGCGGCTCCGGCAGGCGGCGCGGGGCTCCGGCGCGAGCGGCTCCGACGGCGGCCCAGCGGCGGAGCTCGGGCACCGGCGGATTCATGCGCGCCATCTTCTTCTTCGGCCGCGAGGGGCTTCGGCGAGCGGCTCCGTCGCGGCTCCGTCGGCGCGGGAGTGGAAGCGCCGCCGCGGGTCCGACTCCGTCGCGGCTCCGGATGCTCTCTCTCCTCGGTCTCCTCCCTCCTCCGCGGTGGTGGGCGGCGGGCCCGATGCGCCACGTCCGCGCGTACCGGACGTCCGCGAACGCGCCAGGAATGGCGGACGTCCCGCGGGTAGCGGATGGTTTCCCGTCCCCGCTGCAGGCCACACGACCGCCATCTCCTCCGCCATATCCGAGGTGGCGGTATAGCGGCTCGTTTCCAGGCCCCCAGTGCGACTCGTCTAAATTCTGGACTGCTGTAGCTGCTGCTGGTAAACCGTTCATAAAAAGCGGGCACATGCGATTTCCTGGTATACTTCCTCTCAATCAAATCAAACAAACAAACAAAAAGGATTTTGCTGGTATCTGTATCTCTCCTATTTATCTCTCGTTTACTCCCTTTTTCCAAATTATCTGTTGTTTTTTTTCCGTGCCACAAATTTAACTCTATTTATAAAAATACGTGCAATATTTGTGTCTCCAAATAAATTTATTAAAAAACTAGATTAAAAAATCTTTCCAATTATATCAATTATATATCATAAATATTAATATTTTTAATATATATTTTGTCAAAGTTGTTTCTCGGAGAGAAAAACGATAGATATTTTAGGCCCAAGGGAGTAGTCTATATCTAGAGAATCAGAGAAATAAAAGATTCCCGGTCATCACTCCGGAGGTATTGACCATTCCAGACCATGGGCTACAGAAAACACGATCATCCTATTCTTTTCGGAGAGATAATAACAGCGGTCCAAAACTGTATTATGATACACTAAGATCATACTCGTGCGTTGCGATGGAAAAAAAAACAATGCCACGAGAATGCCGTGGGTTGTCGAGTGGAGGTGGCAAGACAGGTCAAGGAGGCCGGTGCGGTGTCGTGGCACTCGGCGGCGTGGGCAGGACGGTTTGTCGATTGAGGCCTGCAAGGGTTCGGGTGATTCTATTTCCATGTTCGAGAGTTTTTTATTGGTATTTCCACAACCAAGAGTTTTTTTTATCGAGGGAGGGTATGGTCTCCCAGATGCGGGAATTTTTTTTATACTGGGTGTTTTTAGGGCCGGAAGATTTTTCTTATCGAGAAGGGAATGGGTCTACCAGATGAATGATTTCTTTTGACGCTTTTTAATTGTAGAAGAGATAGAGATAGAGATATTAGCTCATGGAAGATGGCCGAGCAAGGATTTAGTGCAAGAAATTTGGAAAAGCTAGAGAAAATGAGAAATAATGCAAAACATCGTCGTATCCATGATACAAAACATCAAGTTTTTCATAATAATGCAAAACATCGTCGTATCCATGATATAACATCATGTTTTTCGTAACAATACGACGCGTTCCAAGGCACGAGAGCATAATCCGGCCTAATCGTGGAATATAAATACAAAACATCACTTTCATTTTGTCTGGTTATTGCAGACCAAACTAAGCACACATGATATGGCATGGCACATAGATTTCTTCCCATTTTTATTACCTGAAAGGCTCACATGTTGGTATTTTCGATTCACCAGATCAGCTAGCCTCTGGTCGATCTGATTATTCGTGGTGCACTATCTGACCACTTTCACTAATAAATTAAAACTTAAAACTCAGTTGCTTGTCCTTGCATTGATGATTGAGTGATCAATCTCATACTGCCTTGAAAACCCTACAGGATCTGAATAAGGAATGAACAATTTGCAGCAAGCTGCGGGCAACTCGGGGATTGTTTGATAAATCAAATCATGCACGTATGTATAGCAGCCGGAGGAGTAAACGCAAAAGTTCATACTCCCTCAGGTTAGTAAAACAAGCCGTTTTGAACAAGGTTTAGGTCAAATATTGAGAATATAAATAATGAATAACTTTTAAGTTGTTGAGTTTGGAAATATGAAAACCATATGAGTATTTTTATCTTGAAAAATACTTTCATAAAAATATACATATATCAATTTTCAATAAATATTTTTATAGAAATAAGGAGATCAAAGTTATGCTTTGGAGACCATGTCGCTGTCCACAACAACATCTTTTACCAACCTGAAGGGAGTATATGAGGCTGTTTGCTTCCCAGCCTCAATACGCCACGTCAATCTGTAGCGGAGTGTGGCGCGGGGAAAACCAATGCCTAAGCTGCAGCGAGATTTTACGCTAGGACCGTCTGTGGCTGTCGCAGCTTTTCACTCAACCAAACAGCAGCCTTCTGAGATGTGGCACGCCACAAGTGAAGTATGGCGAAGCATGGCGGGGAACCAAACACTCCCTATATCGTAGATAATCGTAATGCGTGAGGCGCGAGCCATTAATCTAATCTCCTTGCAGTCCCGTAGTCCGATCCTTGCCTGTGTATAAATACGGTCATATGGAACCCACTCGCTCGCCAATCAGCTAGTAATAAGCAATAGTATATAGCTCCTTCCACAATTTATTCACTTTATAGGATCATACTAAGTAATGTCATAATAATTTAAATTTGAACATGTGTTATACTATTACTAAAAACTAATATTTGAGTGTGATATTTCTAAGTTTCTATTTTACCCTCATAAAAAAGATACATCACGATCGACCTACCGTGAAGCATAAGATGCATTACGATCCACCTACCATGAGGCATAAACCCACACAGATGAAGCTACGAAAATTATTTTCCTGGCGAACATTCGTGTTGACCCTCTCCATGAAAATTACACCATCACTAGGTTTGCATTGGTGTTATCATGGCGGTATTTCATGGAGGCCACCGTCATAGAATTGATTCTTGAGGGTATAAAAATCACAACAATATAGTATTTCATGAGGGAGACACCACCACAAAAATGTATTCGAACCATCATAAAATTGTTTGTCTGGGAGTCAAAATCCGTCATGATAATTTATTGCACCAGCCACAATCATCCACCTGAAAATTCATGCATATATAACAATCACAATAAAATTCAATTTACCATACACATACAAAGCCAAATTTTTTTAATGCACGGGGAGTCTCCCACCAGCTACTCTTAATAAGAAGGTGAGGCTATCATCTCCCTGCTGTCCTCGTGTGGTGTCAGCAGCGGTGAGGATGTAGGGCAGTGGGTGCAGGAGAGGAATGCGTGGTAGCAGGGTCAGAGCATCTGCGGGCTGTTTGGTTCAGCACCCAAGCCAGCCACCAGGTTGTGGCGCCGCTGATGATTGTGGCGCAGTATATGGCCGCCACACCTGTGGCGTAAATAAGCCTGAGAAAAACTATGGCTGCCACAACTGACGCATTCAACCAAACAACAGCCAAACTCTTGTGGCAACCACATGTGTGGCGAGGCCAAGTTTGGCCAACAACCAAACACCCCCTGCATCTGGTGGCAACTCTGCCGCGGGGAAGGATTAATTGCTGAATAGAAAGATGCAACATACAGTGGTTTTCTCATCATCATTAGCAACACATGCCTTCCAAGATCCAAGGATTTCCAGTGACCGCAAACACGCCGCTGCCTACAACAATAGGAGGCACACATCATTTTAGAGTTTTGTCACTCTACAGCTAACAGATCAAACAATACTTTATGGAACCCAACCTCCGAATCAGGAAACAAAAAGTAGCTAGGTAAACATAAGGGAGAGGGAAGACTAATTTGCAAAAAACATAAGTTTGTGAGCGCTTGCTCTTGCGTTGCGAAGGGCACACTCACGTGCGTTGTGGGGGTTCACCAAATCGTAGCGGTGTCCTCGAAATTGTAATTGGGACCAGAGTTGAGGGTGTAGCAGTTGCTCTGAACTCTGATCTATAGTGTTGCTTTCCCAACCTTGTTGGCCCTTGTGCGCGGCTAAAGATGAGCATCCAGCCTGGCGACCCAGCCCAAGCACGGCACGGTCCGGTGTTGTGCGGACCCGGGTATGCCTGGCCCGATGCATAGGGCCATGCCTGGGCCGCACCTTAGACACACTGAGTGGCCCAGCCTGACCCAGTAAATCTTCTAAGTCCTGGTATCGACCTGCTATCTACTGTGGCCTGGCTAAGAGGCTGAGGCCTAAGTGCTCACTGCGCGTCACACTCCTCTAACCCTAACTTCATTCCGCCCCCATGCCTTGTGTGGCCGCACGCCCGCAGCCCCGCACCGCGTCACTCGCCACTCAACTCTGCGGCTCCTCCACGGCTTCACCCCCTCCTCTGGAAGCGCTGCTGTCCACGGGGGGAGGGCTCCTCACCTCCGCGTGCCCAGGCCCTAGAAGCGCCGCTGCCCACCGAGGGCTCCTTGATAGCGAGCGAGCTAGCCTCGGGGACGTCGACCTCGAACTCTGCCCTGCTCCTTTCTTCGCTCACACCGACGAATCCAACCTCAAGTGTGAAAGGTCCTTGTTTAGTTTTGGTAATTGAATGACAACCTTAGGTGAAATAATTGTGTTTATGTGAGATACAAAAGTGATTGGTCCACAAGTATATGTGTATGAGCAATACATACCATGATGGTGAAGATGGCTTGAACTTGTTGCAAGGCTCACACATGTGATGAAGGAGCTCATTGCACATGAGACATGACATTGAGTCATGTGATCAAGGTGGAGAAGATCAAGACATGACTTGGCTCGATGGACTGGTTGCAAGTGTGAAGGGCAGGTTGAGTGATGACTTGGCACCGATGGGCCGAAGCAACGGTGAAGAGCAAGTGAAGTCAAGATCGATGAACCAATATGGTCACGTGATGATATGGAGTGGATCATATCATTGTTGATCATGTTGGTGCATGTGTTGCATTGACATTGGAGGAGATGGAATGGAAAGCGCAAGGCAAAGGTATAACCTAGGGCATTTCATTTCACCGGTCATAGGTGTGTAGAGAAGTTGATGACCAAGTTTAGGATAGATGGCCGTACTATCAAGAGTGGCATACTTGTTTGCATGTTGGTCATCTAGGTCCACTCAAGTGATCTAAATTTGCATCGTTGCTAGGATCGAGTGGCATGGCAAGTTGAGTGGTTAACTCCTTAAAAATGTTTGTGAAAATGCTAACACACATACACATGGTGGTGTACACTTTATGGTGTTGACACATTTACAAAGGAGAAAGAAGTTGGAGTTGAAACAGATCAACTCGGCGAAGAAACAGAGGCAAGAAGAGGTCACTGGAAGTGACCGGACGCAGGCCTCAATAGGACCTGCGCGTCCGGTCATATTTTCCAGAGATCAGACTCTAGCGCGGTAGCGTGACCGGACGCACAGGCGGTGAGTCCGGTCAATGCTGACGATAGGTGACGTGGCGGCGTTCTGGCACGCAGGGGTTTTACAGTGCAGACTTGACTCCGTGGTGCATTAGGTCGTTGGCGACCTGATGTGTCCAGTCACCGTTTGGCCTCCTTGGGACCTCTCTGGACTCGATCGGACACCAGGTGGGGCGTGAGTCAAGTCACCAAGCATCGCGTCCGGTCATCTCTGGCATTGCTCAAGGGGACACGCGATCTGACGCTGTGTGGGTGCGTTCGGTCGTTCGGTGACCGTTGGCGTGTGAAGTAGCCGTTGAAGATCGAACATGTGATGTTGAATGCAGGGGACGCATGGCATCATCCCAGCGACCGGAGGCTAGCCGGGTGTGTCCGGTCATTACGACCGGTGCGTCCGGTCGCGTCGCAGTACACCTAGTGAAGGGTAATGACTCTATTTAGCCTTGCGACTATAAATAGAGGGGTGTCTCGGCCATGGCTGAGGTTGAGCACCTAAGTTGACTGTGTTTCCATGCTTTAGAGTGCTTGGGAGCCCTCTAACTCACTCTTGCTCGATAGTGTTCATCCGATTGAGTGAGTGAGTGATTCTAGAGCGAATGCATCGTGAGGTTGCATTGAGTGGCACTAGGTGATCATGTTGCAAGCTGGTGGTGCTTGTTACTCTTAGAGGTTACTACCTCCTAGATGGCTTGCGACTCTGATGAAGCATGTGAGAAGATTGTGCGGTGCTCCGGAGGAGGATTTGTGAGGAGGATTGTGCTCACCCCGCGGGGATCGCGAAGAGCTACTCTAGTTGAGCGTGTCATTGAGCCACCCTCACTTTCGGGGTAGGTTCTTGCGGTGCCCAACGTGCGGGCTTGGCGGGTGATGTCAATTAGCCGCAGAACCACCAAGTGAGCGGTCGACACAACGGGGACGTAGCTTGGTGGCAACCAAGTGAACCTCGGGAGAAAAATCACCGTGTCAACATTGTCTTCATCATCTTCTCGGTGGTTTGCTTTCCGCGAAACACAAGCTTGTATTACTTTCTTATACATTATGCTTGTGTAGTTGCTCTTGTAATTACTTAGCTTGTGTAGCTTGCTAGTTACCTTCTTGCTTGTGTAGCATAGAAGTAGCTCCCTTGCATGACTAATTTGGTTTTAGTAACCATGTTAGTCACATTGCTTAGTTTGTGTAGCTAAGTGTTTGCGCTCTTGAATTTGGCTTGTGTAGCCTTGTTATTGAGTATTGCTAGTGAGCTTAGGAGCTTTGTGCTTTTGCTTACTAGTTGTGTAGGAGCTCCCCCGTGCTTGAAGTACTAGTGGCATAGGTTTGTGTGACCTTGCTCCTAGAATTGATTAGGTGAGCTCTAACTAGCCCGGCACCTTAGTTGCATAATTCGGATCTTTGTAAGGTGCTAGAGAACATAGTTAGAGGGGTGTAATCTTGGCTAGACCCGTAATTCCGCATTTATTTCGGTTAGCCGACACGATTAAGTTTTAGAAAGGACTATTCATCCCCC
This sequence comes from Saccharum hybrid cultivar R570, assembly GCA_038087645.1. Lineage (NCBI taxonomy): Eukaryota > Viridiplantae > Streptophyta > Magnoliopsida > Poales > Poaceae > Saccharum > Saccharum hybrid cultivar. Next base: position 6,737,153 of record JAQSUU010000113.1, read on the forward strand.
TCTAGTCCGTTATCTCCACCCTACAAGTGGTATCAGAGCTTGGTCTCTCATTTGTGGTCTTCACCGACCCGAGAGGATGGCGTTTAGTGGAATAGATGAGCACACATTTTTTTATGGCACACACTTTACACGTGGAAACACCATATCCTTGATCATTTTCGTGCAAAGGGACCTAAGTTTTGGTGGGTTGTCATAAGTGGTCTCACCCATGTCTTGGACCATAAAAATCTAACCAAAGATCAAAAGGTTCTCTTTGAACTTGATTCCGATGCTTATTTATTTCTAATGGATGCTTTGAGCTTTGAGTTATTTTACAAGGTGAATCACAAGGGAATCGCCCATGAGTTGTGGAAATCAATCAAGCACACCTTCGGTGACTCCTCCACATGGGATGATGGCAAGTTCAAGAAGGAGGATGAGCCTAAGGTGGAGGCACGTGATTGTGTTGAGCATGACCACAATTTGGTGATTGTGGAAGATTGCTCCACCTCATGGTCAAGTGATGATGATGATCGATCCACTACAAGTTCACTTGATAAGATTGATGATGATGCCTCAAGTGATGCGAATGATGATGCTACTCCATTCACACTTGATGGTGATAATGATGGTTCATGCTCGGATGACATTACTACTACAAGCCCATCCACTATACCACATTGCTTCTTGTCACAAGGTGACACCAAGGTATCAAATGCTAATATGGTTGATCATATTGATTCATATGATGAGCTTGTTAGTAGACTTGCTAGCATGGCCATGTCTTTAGAAAGTGAGAAAGCTAAATCATTGAAATTGGAAAATGAAAACTCATTTCTAAAGAACTCATGTGAAGAACATAAGCACTTACTTTATGTTCTTAAATCTTCACATGGTGAGCTAAACTTGACTCATGAGACACTACTTATATCTCATGAAGAATTATTAGAACAACATGCTTCTCTCATTAGAGTATTTACAAAAAAACTTAAAAATAATGAGAGCTCATCACATGGGTCACATGATCAATCACATATTGTTGCTAACCCTTGTGATGTAGGGAAGAAGCATGTATCCACCTCTTGTGATGATTTAATAGATATGCCATGCTCTTGACATATAGATGCTTGTTCTACTTCTGTGTCTTATGAAACTAACATTTTGAAGGAGAACAATGAGCTCAAGAATGAAGTGAAGAAATTAAGCAACAAGTTAGAGAGGTGCTATAACTCAAAAGTCACCTTTGAGCACATGTTGAAGACTCAAAGAAACTTCAGTGACAAGAGTGGCCTTCGCTTCAAAAGGAAGATGACAAAGGGCAAAAGAAAAAGGGCAAAGAAGATGAAGATGCAACTACAATTGAAGTTGTCTTACTCCATGTGCTACTGGTGTCATGAAGCGGGACACCTTGCAAATGGTTGCTCAAACATTGAGAAGCTCAAGAAGATGAAGGAAGAAGAAGTGCTTCAAGTGCTGCACTTGGGGTCACCTTACCTCAATGTGCCCAACCAAGTAATTGGTGAAACAACAATAAGAGCCTCAACCAAAGCCATAAGTTGTGCAAGAGAAGAGACCCCAAAAGCAAATCAAGATCAACCATGAAGATAGTGATGACTTGATGATGATGAAGAAGAAAACAAGAAGGGGTGAAAGAGCAAGGCATCCAATGCAAATTCAAGATGCCAAGATGATGAGCAAGACACAAGATGAGAAGAAGGTGCATGCTCACATCAAGTGCTTCAAGTGTGAAGATGTGGGATAATTTGCCTCGAGGTGTCCTACCAAGCTTGAGAAGAAGGTTCAAGCAACTCTTGAGAGGCAAGGCAATGAGAAGCACCACATGAGCAAGGAATAAAAGGCTCAAACAAAGAGAATGTGCTACTCATGCCGGGAAAGGGGACATATGGCACATTCATGTCCCGTAGGTAATAATTCTAAGCCCATTTCGATTGATGATAATATTGTGCTTAGAAAGGATGGCAATGGTACCTCATTGGTTTGAATTGCAAAACATCCCGCTACTCATACTAAGGCTATGCCTAAGTATGTTGTATCTAACTTGAAAGGACCCAAACTAGTTTTTGTACCATCAAAAAGTGGATGATTGATTGTAGGTACCATCGGCATTAGAGCCTTGATTCAATTGATTTCATATTGATCATCATATGTTGAGTCAAGTTATGAAGCCTAGTGCACATCCAAACCCAATGCCATGATAATTGAGTGAAGTCCAAGTGCTACAACTTACAAGTTCTATAATTGAAGTTATGATGATCTATTGGAATTATTTGATGGTTTGCAAATATGAGAGTTGATAGCTTGCTATGAATGATCATGAGCTAACCAAGGTATATCTCTTATTGATCATTTCATTTGGTTGCATATAAGTTGATTGAATAGGATATATATGCAATATTGCTTGCTATGAGATGTTTGAATGGATAAATGCTTAGTAATCAAGTTTGGATTAATTTGTGTTGGATAAATTCATAAGATGATATTTATTGAGTGGATTGAATGGATATATGTCTTGTGAAAGTGTTCAAACAAGTTAGTTTCGAGTTTGATTCACATTTGATGAAGTATAGCTCAAGTGATTGAAATCTGTCTTATATTGCAAAATCTGAGTGAGCTGTGATCTTAGCCATGTTTGAGTGATCAAATATTGTTGGATTGGCTTGAAATTTGTTATGCATGCTCTAGACCTATGTTATAATATTCTATAGAAATTTCATAAGAATTGATAAGAGATGTTTTGGCTTTGGAGTAGATATTTTCAGTTATAGTGCAGCAGTTTTCATCATGTAGCAGTGGTGTAAGAATTAAAATCTAGTAGCAATATAGAAGTCAAATAAATCTCAAATTTTTGCAGCTGCTAGACAACATAGTGAAGTATATCTCCACCAAATTTCGTGGCTTTTGGGTCCATATGTTGGGAGATATACATTTTTCTTTGAAGGCTACAAAATCTGGCAGAAAAGTAACAATTATTGGATTGATCGAGAGTCACTTTGATTGAAAGGTCCTCAAGTTGGAAACATGATTATAAGTGATTAAGGTATCTAAGTTTGGTTTTGAGATAAGCTAGAAGCATGACAAGTAATGAGTACAAGGCCATTTGATTGTGGAGTGTACTTGGCACACATACTTGGTACTCAAATTGAAGATCAAGACCAAGCTCAAAATGAAGATGAAGTTTAAGTTCTAGTGATCATTGGGGATCATTTAGTAGAAAAAAGGACTTAAATAAGTAGAAAGAAAAGGATTTAAAGAAGGATTCAAGGTTACTCATCAAATTAAGTCCATCACTTGGATCAATCAATCAAGTTATTTCAAGTGAGTATCAAGAATGATTTTTTGGAGAGAGGTCACTTCTCCCTTGTGTAGGGGCTCGCCGCCTATGTGTAGGTAAACCAAGTGTGGTACTTGGAAGGTTAATATGGAAGTGGTGATCCGAGAAATATTTAGGATGCTTAGTTGAAGCAATCAATAAGGTTGATCAAGAAAAACAAGCAACACCCAAAAGAGAGCTAGTTATAATATTTCAAGTGGTATTCTCACATTGATGCTCTCATGCAAGCATTGATCAAAGAATAAAGCAAGTCAACCACATCATGGTAGTGCACTTGATCATTAGTGGTCTTCAAATCATATGTTTGACAGAACCGCCCAATTTATACATGTTCAAGTACGACTATCCCCGTTTAACACATTAACGCACACATACTTTCACTGATATAAACCCGGTAGTCCACCGAGCGTCATGAAGGACCTCGGTAAATCAACTTCACAACCAAGACCGTAATAGATTAAGCAAATACACATCACATACATGGAGTTGTAGTAGAAATAATATTATAAAAGAGTTTATAAGTAATAATACAACATTTGGGTTTCAAACCTGATTAGTGAAAACAACATAGCTTTCAAATGATTACAATAATAAATGTTCCAAATACATTGCTAGCATAAGTGACATCCTCTGACAAAAGCATAAGATGAGAATATTATACAGAATCACGGAGCCCACTGGTTGTTAGCCACCATCTTCAGCTAGTCGAGAACCGCACCTGCAACATGGTGGGATAAACCCTGAGTACAAGGGGTACTCAGCTAGACTTACCCGTCATAAACCAAAAATATGACACCAAGGAGTATGCAAGGCTTTATAGGTAGATTTAGCTTGACAACATTTTGCATAAAAAGCTTAAGTACATAACTTGGATATTTGATATCTTTAGCATCAAATTGAATACCTATTCAATTAAGTATCTCTAGATTAGCACATGTACTAGAGCAATCACTTGATTAAGCTAACAAGCATTAGTAACCATATCTAGTGTAGTAATGTCAACATCATCATAACCATCAAGTTTCATTAAGTTTTTCTACGTTGCCGCAGCTCAGGCAAGTTCTCACTATCTGGGAGAGACGGCGACTTGAATCGATTCCAACCAGCTGGGGATTTATTCCTAACACAAACCCAGGCAGACCAGATCAACGGTCACCTTAGGTCACCTTTGGTACAACTCAGGAACCAAATTTGTGGGCCCGATCAGCGCCGCACCCTCAGGGATACTACCAGTCTGCTAGAAAGTTTAGGCCCGGCCTACCCTTGGACTCACGCCACTGGCTCCCCACACATCCTTACTTCCTTCGGCATGCGCACTCTCACTTACCGTGGTCCCGACCTGAGTTGAGCTACTCGTCTTCGTGGTCGGAACGACTTATCCGGCCAGCTAAGTGATAGGCATGCATTCAACATGACATAAGGACGTACAACGAATCAGTTCTTAATCGACACAGATGGGGATAGATAGGCACCCAAGACCTCCATGCCTTGTTGCTTCTCTATCGCAATCCCGTCCGGTCTCCAATTATATCTCAACACATGGTTATTTCCACGATAGCAAATATAGCCAACCGTGTACAACAACTCTCCTATATTCCAAAGGTGGCAGGAAATCACCTGACTTCTACCGGTCTAAGCATGACTAAGTATTTATTCGATCCTAGACCTAGATAGAGTTCAAGGTATATTTACTGGACAGGAGTATAGATATATATGCAGCAAATGTTTCCAATACAACTCCTACAACTTAATGCATCAACCACTATACTCAAGTTAAGATTGTGTCAAATATGGGAGGCTTATAATACTTCGGGGCTTGCCTGGGATCTGACACAAAGTCAGTGCAGTTAGCTTGCACCATCTTGGTGACATCTCCACTTTAGGCATGCACTCCAGGGGTCCTTCCACCTTCAGGATAGATCCACCAAACATCGTCTTCGGGTTTGGCTCCAACATCACGTCCTTCACGTGGTGCATCTAGCGTACCTAGATGAGATGCAAAATGCAAGTGCATGAATGCAAAGAATGGTAATACGAGATGCATTACATAAGAGCATTCAAGACAAGCACAAGATTATGCAAGACATAGGCACCTAGAGTTATTTAACTAAACATCATCCAAGCACAACAGATGGATATAGCCAGCACATCAAGCATGACACACCCGTTAACTTAAGTTCAACTATTGCAAGTATTTATCAATCAAGAACTAACTAACAAGTTTAGCCAAACAAGAGTAGGCTAGAGCAATCAACTTAGCATATGCCCAGAATCTGGACAGCAGCATAGAAGGCACTTGTTTCAACCATAACTGGAGTTATAAGGATCAAACAAAGGTGATCCTAGACTTTATGGAAAGCTTAGGAAATTGTCTAAAACTTTATTATTATCATCTCGAGACAATTCCACAGCTAACAAGGTCAAACAGCACAATAAGGACATCTCTGTCCAGACTTAGGGCAGAATCTGTCATCCCACTTTGAACAGCCATAACTGGTGATTTACACTACCAAAAGGTGTGATCTTTAACAATTTAGAAAGCTTATAAAAAGTAATACAACTCTCCTATTATCACTAATACATGATTCCATGTTTAAATAAGTCAACCAAAGCTATCATTCAAATCTGTGCAGAGCATAAGAAAAATCTGACAATGAACTTGCCGGAAGCATAACTCCAAAACTATCAGGCCTATGGTCATGATATTTTAAGTCAAGCATGATATGGAAGTTAGCTACAACTTTGGTATTCATCCCATCTACAACAAACATCATTATCATTACGAAAATGATTGCACAACCAAAACGTACACATGCAGCCATTTTCAGAAAGTAGCACTTTGGTGTTTCACTTGATTACTAACAAGGAGCATATACCTGAGATATTCTAATGGCTTCAACCATCATCAAAGTACTTAGCAACAAATTATTGAAACATCAAGCACTCAAAGCATCACTAAGCACATTTACAAGCTTCATCTACATTTATGCTTCTATTAGCCCTTTCTCCTAATAAACCTATATATATTATTTTAGTGATATATGAGAACAACTAGTTTGGGGCTGATATTTTTTATGAGTGGTAGATGTTATCAAAACATGGCCCTGTACAAATTTCACATACTTAGGTTTAATAATTTAATTGCTATGAAAAAGACAAATTGCTATTGCAAGAAAACTTGCAAGAGCAAGATAAATCTAAAGATCATCATTTTATATAAATACATGGCCATATTATATGTTATTATGGTAGCACAACATTATACAAAGGTAGAGGAACAATATTTTCCATTTTTACACCTTTATAAAAATTATAACTGATTTAAAATCATTTATCAAGCACCAAACAGGTTATATCAATAACTCACTCATACGGCATCCAATAAGCATGAAATTTTTACCACAGCACACACATAGCATCAGTAGCCCACTATAAAAATTTCATTACAATTGGAGCTCCACAAATTTCGATATGAAAATAACAAGCAAAACAAGCCAAATTTGCCTATTTAACAAGATTAAATCAAAACATTATAAAAACAGTACAAAACTAATATGTTCAATATTTTTCCTAGCTAGAGCATGTCATCACAAGATTAACATAAGTAGAATTACCATTTTTGGACTTCTATAACTCAAGATATGCATCTGTCCAACTTAAAAGCATTTCTAAAAGCTTCTTTAAAGAATAATTTACACAACACACAAACATGCATGAAGTAGCATATTTTATAGATCTTTCATGTAGAGCATTTCATAACAAAGCTAACAAAATTAGTTTCACTATTTTTGGGGCTCCCTAGCAGGAGATATTGATTTTTAAATATTCGGTTGATTAATGCATAAAAGAAAAGATAAAGGAAAAACGCATTTGCAGCTAGGCCCCTGCAAGAAACTTTAATTAAACCAAGCAAACAAGTCCTTCTCAGAACTATTCAACTGATTCACGAGATTTGTAGCTGAGCCCTCCCCTTCTTTTGAATTATAGCCCGAGGCCCTTCTTCTTTTCCATCTCACCCTGAGAGCAGGGGAGGTCGACAGGGGCGGCGCCGGTGGCGAGGGCGAGCCATGTGGGCACCAGGGGGCCCACGCGCACCATCCAGCAGTCGCGACTTGGTCAGAGATGGCCCGTGGCCTCCATGCCACGTAAGCACGGCGGTTTGGGGCTATGGCCGCTCAGTCAGCGGCAGACGGTGGTGACCTAACGGCCGGAGAGGCGTGCGAGGGCGGCGGAGGTCATGGCTTCATGCACGGGCGACCACGGCATGCCCGACCACAGCCTGTATGAAATGTCTTGATGGCTAGAGGGGGGTGAATAGTCTATTAAAAATTCCTACAAAGTATGCTAAACAAGTTTATCAATATAACAAATAGCGTGATGCAAGTTTTTCTTAGCCTAAAGGGTGTTGCTAGCCACCTATCCAAAAGATAATTCTAATATATTTCACTCAACCACACAAGTCAAACCGCAAGAAGAATAACAACTAGAGCTAGCAAGCAACCAAAGCAAAGAGCTACTCTAGCTACACTAAACAAACTAGCAAGATACAACTATGAAAGTAATGCAAGTGTGAGTTAGAGGAGTTTCACCAAGGGGCGATGAATTGAGCCAACCAAGAATGATGATCAATGAATTCCAAGATAACCGAACACCGGGATCAATCAATCACAATGTAGAAGTGATAGCCGGCACGCTAGTCCCCATTGTGTCCCCCTCAACCACGTGGTTCGGTGGCTAATCGGTCATACACCAAGCCTCTCAAAAGGCGCCACAAGAACCTACCAAATGGCTAGGAGTTGCAATGACACGAGCAATCTACTAATGCTACCTTGCGGCACACCGCCAGGGAAGGTGCAAACCCCTTACAAGATCACAGGAGGTGGCCAAGAACAATCATGTCACACCCATTTACAGACCAAATGGAGTGCATACCCTTATGTGTGCCCAGAGATCAATCACACATAAGTTAAACAAATTATAACAGAAGTATCATCACAAATGTTATTACATCACGATAATTAACACATAGTCTTTACACAAATATAGCGGAAGTAAAAAATATAAATCTCTCGTGGTAGCTCCAATCACAGGCACACTGACTGGTTGACTGCAAGTCTAGTAATCTTCAGGGAAGTAGGAGTAGTAGTCATTATTTGCACCATCTGTTACCCATCCGGGATTTTTATCCAAGTAAGAAAAATAAACAAGCGTAAGTACATCTCGTACTCAACAAGTGTAACATGGGGTTCATGAGGCTCAAAGGCATGACATTGGTTTATCAGCATGTAGCTTTTAGTTAGCATAATTTTAGCATATCAATAGCATCAAGATGTCTCAATGTAAACAATAAACATATAATCCATGTGAAATGATTAACGAATAGCAAAAATATAACCATTATTAATTATCAACTATTCCATAAGGGTCCAAGGCCACTCGTGACCGTGAGCACGGCTGTTATAACAGTTTTACACTCTGCAGAGGATGTACACTTTCACTGTGAGTCGTGTTGCCCATATGCCCAGGTTAATTACTCCCAAAACACTTCCAAGGTGAGCAGGCAGGGAAACACTATGAAGTCTTTCGAAGGTTCGTCTAACAAGTTAGGGCCATTAGATTCACTCGGCAAACAGATGTAGAGCCCTCCTTCCAAATGGCACAATGACACGCATCCTATACTCATAAGGACAGAGGCCGCACTATACCCGATTCATTAGGTTACCACTAACAAGCTAGAAAAGGTCCTTCTATATGACTAAAACCAGAACCATATAGCCCTCACAGTTGTACTGTAAATCTCGGATGTTCGCTTATAGATGAGTCCTTATGAAGAGTAACTAGAGCATCAAAAATAACCCCATGCTCTAATCCCCTTTAAACATTAATCAAAATCATCTTTTAATGTTTGTTGCATATTCCATTAATCAATTTACATGATCATAGTCCATGTTTAAGCACTAGCCATACTACTCAATGCAATATAATGGTATCAAGGTATAAGATCAATACTAAGTCATCCTTAACAAGGGAATAGATGCATAATGATATTGTTTGCATATTATGAATAGGACAACAAGGATAATCCCATGTTATACTTGCCTTGCTCAAACTGGTCCTGAAGATCTTGCTCGTAGAAAGACTCTTGATCCTCAACGAATTGCTCACCGTCTATACTCGATCAACAACAGCAACAACACACATCCAGAGGCAATCATGCATAAACAAATAAGACTATAATTATAACAGTACACCAATAGTAAGAAAATAAGATAAAAAGTCTTTAAAACAAATCTACAACTCGCTAGGACCACACAGACGCAAAGATCATGAAAAACAGAGCTAAAACGACAAAGTTATGAATTTACGAAGATTTCCTATAGAAAAATAATTACTTTAATGTAAACTCAAAAATAAATTATCTCAAACCTACTGTACAGTACTACCAACATGTAGAGCTCACAAGTATGAACCTAACGCAATTTGAACGGGTCAAATCGGAGTTAAAACGGAGATTCTACGCACAAATTATCATAATGGCAATTCTGTAAATAAGTGAAAACGTATTTTCTGAAGTTACGCGATCAAAATACGCTTTACGGAAAAGAAAACGTAAACTGAGAATGCGCTTTGGACTGCGGGTTATAAACTCAAATGTTTCAGGGGTTCTTTAGCAAAACATCCGGCCGAACCGGTATCATGAAATATTAGCCGTCCGTTTTAGATCGAACGGTCCAGATTGGATCGGGGAGGAGGCCGGCGGCGCTCCGGCCGTTATAAGCCCGACAGCGACTTCCCGCGGCGGCGCCATGGCCGGAGTGGCCCATCTCGCGCTACCATGGACGAAATCGCGAACGGAGGGCACCTGCGGGTAGACAACTTGAACGCGATCTCAGCTAGGGCAAAACCGAAGCCGGGGATGAAGCGAGGAGAGCGTGCGGCTCGGAGAGGCGGGTGGCTAGGGCGGTGCTTCGGGCGTAGCTACCACAGGGCGATGGAGGCTATGATTTGTAGGTGGATGTGAAGCGGGGAGGTGCAGCGACCCCGTTTTTATAGCCCGGAGGTGCACCGAGAAAGGAAAGAGGATGATTTGGGGAGGGATTCGGCGTCGGCAAACATGAAAAGGAAGATCCGGCGGCATGGGAAGGAAGAAGACGCCCTGACATGCGGGTCCGCAGTGTCAGCGACGGAAGCCGGGAAGGAAGGCGCGCACGCGTGGAAACTAGGCCGGCGGCCGCGGCTCGGCCCAAGAAAGAGCGGGCGCGGGAGGAAGAAGTGGGCCGCGCGCGGGAGCAGGCCGAGGCGCGCTGGCGGGCTGCTACAGGCCTGGGCCGAAACCGAGAAGGAAAATAAAAATCCTTTTCTTTTTCCTTTTCCAATAATTCAAAGCATTTTCCAAATAGATTTTGAATTTCTCTTTTGTATTTTCAAAAAGTGCACACAATACAAAATATTATGCAGTAGCATGAATGCTCAATCATATTTCTACCCTTACATTTGATTTTAAATTAATAAAATTTATTATTATTCTAAGTTTGTATGCTCACAAAAATACATAAAAATCATAATTTTCCTATTTTTAATTCTTTCAAAATTTTAGGGTGTTATAATTCTACCCCCCTTAAGATGAATCTCGTCCCGAGATTCGACTGGTGCTTACTCAAACAGTTGCGGGTAGGCTTTTCTCAGATCCTCTTCTCTTTCCCAAGTGGCCTCTTCTGCAGTGTACCGATTCCACTGAACCTTACACATTTTGATAGTTCGACTCCTCGTGACTCTGTCAGCGGTTTCTAAAATTTTAACCGGAAACTCTTCATATGTAAGATCCTCCTTAACAGTGAGTTCCTCTAACGGGATCTGTTCCTCTGGTACTCGCAAACATTTCTTAAGTTGGGACAGATGGAACACATCATGTACACCTGCCAAACTCTCAGGTAATTCCAACTGATATGCCACTTCACCACGTCTCTCTATGATCTTGAAAGGTCCAATATATCTTGGTGCCAATTTACCTTTCATGTTGAACCTTTTCACACTCCTCATTGGTGATACTTTCAAGTAAACATAATCCCCTACCTCAAAAGTCAACTCTCTTCTCCGAGTATCAGCATAACTTTTCTGTCTAGACTGTGCTATTTTCAGATTATCTCTAATCATCCTCACTTTCTTTTCAGCATCCTTGAGTACATCAGGCCCAAACACTTGACTTTCCCCTGTCTGATTCCAGAACAACGGGGTCCTACACTTTCGTCCATACAGAGCCTCAAACGGTGCCATCTGAAGACTCTTCTGATAACTATTGTTATAAGAGAACTCTGCGTAAGGCAAGCTCTTATCCCAGCTAGTACCATATTGTAAAGCACAAGCTCTCAACATATCTTCCAATATCTGATTAATTCTCTCCGTCTGTCCATCTGTCTGTGGATGGTAGGCTATACTAAAGTTCAGCTTGGTTCCCAGTGATTCATATATCTTTTGCCAATAATGAGATGTAAACTGAGTACCCCGATCAGACACAATTTTCTTGGGAACTCCATGCAGACTCACTATTCTTTCCATATACAACTCAGCCAACTTTGCACTACTATACGTGGTCTTAACTGGCAGAAAATGAGCAACCTTAGTCAGACGATCCACTATCATCCAAATTGAATCATACCCTCTCTGAGTACGTGGCAACCCAACTATAAAATCCATACCAACTTCTTCCCATTTCCACTCGGGTATTTGCATAGGCTGTAACAATTCTGCTGGTCTCTAATGTTCAGCTTTCACCCTCTGACAAGTGTCACACAAAGCAACATATTCAGCAACATCTCTTTTTAAACCATACCACTAATATTTCTCTTTCAGATCCAGATACATCTTAGTACTCCCCGGATGTATGGAATAAGCTGACTCATGAGCTTCACGCAGAATTGCCCCTCTGATATTCTTATCCACAAGCACACACATCCTTTTCCCAAACCATAGCGTACCATTATCATCCTTACGGAATCCTGGTGATTTGCCTTTTGCTATATTCTCCGCTATCTCTCTCAACTTTTCATCTTTCAACTGACCCTTGCGGATTTCTTGCTCCAGAGTAGGCTCTAGTACCAATTCTACTGCATTGGTGGTAAACCCTAAGTTCAGATGCTTACATTCAGCACACAACTCTTTTGGCATAGGCATTACTTGTATTTCATTAGCGTAGCTTTTCCTACTAAGAGCATCAGCAACGACGTTGGCCTTTCCTGGGTGATAATGCACCTCTAGATCATAGTCCTTTATCAACTCCAACCATCTACGCTGTCTCAAGTTCAGATCTGTTTGAGTGAAGATATACTTCAGACTCTTATGATCAGTGTATATATCACTCTTGTGTCCAACCAAATAATGTCTCCATATCTTTAGTGCATGAACCACCGCAGCTAATTCCAGGTCATGAGTAGGGTAATTCAATTGAAGTTTCCTCAACTGTCTCGATGCATATGCCACAACTCTACCCTCTTGCATAAGAACACATCCCAAACCCAATCGAGACGCATCACAGTAGATAGAGAAGGGTTTATTCAGATCTGGCAAGACTAAGACTGGTGCAGTAGTCAATCTTTTCTTCAATTCCTCAAAATTAGCCTGGCACTTCTCAGACCACACAAACTTGGCATTCTTCTCCAATAATGCAGTCATTGGCTTCGTAAGCTTGAAAAATCCCTCTATAAATCTCCTGTAATAGCCAGCCAATCCCAAGAAACTATGGATCTCACTTACATTGATTGGTGGCTTCCAGTTTAATACATCTTTCACTTTGCCAGGATCTACTGATATTCCTCCATTTGAGACAATATGCCCCAGAAAAGAAACTTCCTTCAACCAAAACTCACATTTACTCCGCTTGGCATATAGCTGGTGTTCTCTGAGCTTTTGCAAGATCAACCTCAAATGTTCAGCATGTTCTTCCTCAGTCTTGGAGAATACAAAAATATTATCAATGAATATCACTACAAACTTGTCCAGATATTCCATGAACACCTTATTCATTAAATACATGAAGTATGCAGGGGCATTAGTCAGAGCAAAAGACATCACTGTATACTCATATAAACCATACCGTGTGGTAAAAGCTGTCTTTGGTATATCACTGTCACGAATCTTCAATTGATGATATCCCGAACGAAGATCAATCTTGGAGAATACACAAGCTCCCCTCAACTGATCAAACAAATCATCAATTCTAGGCAATGGGTACTTATTTTTGATAGTAACCTCATTGAGAGACCGATAATCTACACATCCTCTGAGTTCCATCTTTCTTGTCCACAAAAATTACTCCCCACGGTGAAGGACTAGGATGAATAAACCCCTTATCCTGCAACTCCTTAATTTGTTTCTTAAGTTCTTCTAATTCATTTACTCCCATTCTATATGGACGCTTAGCTATGGGTGCAGTTCCAGGTAATAATTCAATAATAAATTCAATGTCACGGTCTGGTGGCATACCTGGCAATTCCTCATGAAACACATCGGGGAACTCCTCCACAACCGGGTCCTCCTGGTTGGCACCATCATTAAGCTGGTTCACTGTAGCGGTCTCCTGTTTCTGCACTTTCACCTCAACCTTGATTCTATCCCCCTTTGGCGTTCTCAGCACAACTGATTTATCCTTGCACTGAATCTCTGCTTGTTGTTGCATCATCCAATCCATCCCCAATATGAGATCAATCCCAGTTGTTCTCAATACTATAGGACTCACTGTAAACTCTACCCCCTTAAATTGAGACTAATCGGAAGACAATGATAGGATGCTGGCATGCTTCCACCAGGTGAGTTTACTAATATAGGGTTCTTCATGGCACACAAATGAATTCTATGTATTCTAACAAATGATTGTGATATGAAAGAATGTGATGCTCCAGAATCAAAAAGAATAGTGGCGGGAGTGGAATGGACATCGAACGTACCAAGCATAACTTCTGGCTCCTCCACTGTGGTCTCTTGGGACAAGTGATTCACTCTTCTAGTGTTGGATGCTGGCTTCTGGTGGCTGCTCTGCCTCTGGGGAGTCTGCTGGTTGGGCTTCTCAGGATAATTGTAAGATAAGTGACCTTTCCCACATAGGAAACACCTGTTGGGGGTACTGGGAGCACTAGTCTTCATGGGGGTATTATTGGAAGGGCCCTGACGCTGTGCTTGATTCCCACTCTGTTACGGAGGACGTTGGTTGCCATTCTACGGCTGGAATGGGGGACGTTGCGGGAACTGACCGTGGAAAGGGACCTGACCACGATTCCACTGACCAGAAGGCGGCCTCTGCTGATTACCCTACTAAAAACCAGTACGTGGACGAGTGTTACTACCGGAGGCCTATCCTTATAACCTTTTTCTCTTAGCATCCATCTCCTTGCGCTTGTTATCCACCACAATAGCGCGGTTCACAAGCGTCTGAAAATTAGGATAGGTATTGGACATTAACTGCAATTGTAGCCCATCATACAATCCCTTCAGGAAGCGGCGCTGCTTATCATTGTCATTAGCTACTTCATGTGGAGCATATCGTGACAATTGAGCAAACTTGTCACGGTACTCAGCTACAGACATTGACCCTTGGGTCAAGTTCCTGGATTCCTCCGCTTTAGTTCTATCATCCCTTCAGGTATATGGTAAGCCCTGAAGTTCTCTCTAAACTCCTGCCAAGTGATTGCGGGAGCATTGGCGGGGCGACCATACTCATACGATTCCCACCAATCCTGAGCTTCTCCCTGGAGTTGTTCAGAAGCAAACAACACCTTCTGCCGGTCATCACATTGTGCAATATTGAGCTGCTTCTCCACAGCACAAAGCCAATCATCGACTTCCAAAGGATCAGCGGCATGTGTGAACACTGGGGGATGACCTTTCAAAAATTCACTACGCTTATCACGTGGTTGAGCCCCAGCAACTGGCTGATTCTGTTGGTTCTGCACCAGTTGTTGCATAAGCTGCGTCTGTACTGCCAACAGTTGCTCAATAGTTCATGGCGGTGGTGGTGGTGGATTTGGGGGAACACCCCCATGACCCCTGCCTCTTCCTCTTCCGGCCATCTGCCATCCATAAAAATGCAAACTTTAAGATTTCCATGTTATCAACCACTTATAAGATAAAGAATGAGATCTGAAAGTTTTCTGGACGAGTATCAATATTGAAAGTTCAGTAATTCAACCATATCTTGAGCTAAAGAAGTCCAAAAGAGGCATGCTTTATATGGTTGGAAAGCTTATGAAATTATCCACAACTTGTATTCAGACCCCAAGATCAGATTCTGTCGTTAAGTTAATGAAAAATAAGGCGCAACAGAAACTGTTCCAGATTCCAGACTGTGCAGAAACTTAAACTTGTGACAATTATATCTCTCGAACCAGATTAGGTAAAAAGGTGATTCCAGTGGCATTTGAAAGGTGCTTAAGTCTAGTTTCTGTCATAAAAATTTCATAAATATTGCACAAACCGTTTTTGAACCATAGCTGAAACATTGCAGACTGCTCCAGAAAACAGCAAGGACAGAAACGTGAGAATACCAAACCTAACTATTAATCCCTTGACTATTAAACTTATTATTCTTAAAAATGGAACTTGTAGACATGCCTACAAGCCCCAACACTCATAACAAAAATCCAACTCACACATAAGCATAATAATAAAGCAACTAACACACCAAAGTTCAAACCACATGACAAACTCGATGACTCAACTGACGTTACTAAGAACGTTCTTATTACATAAAGGACTCCTATTTTCTAAGGACGTGGCTCATGCTCTAATGTCTCATAAATCTTGGTCATGCCTTGGTTTGCTCGGAGTTCATCAATGGTTGCCTGGCACCTCTTGATGGTCTTCCCTTGTGCCTTCACCATCTCCTCTAACTGCAGCTTCCTCTCCATCATATCATAGACGAGGTTCACCATCACCCGAGGTAGTGGTTCTAGCTGCACTGGATCCATCATAGCCCATCCAAGGTTAGGGTGTGCATGAGAGAAGTAGCGATGAATATCATGCTTCATACTGTCAAAGCGAAGGTAGCGGAGGCCCATACATGCTTCAAAAGCGGCATCTTCAATGCTATCCTCCATGGTAGCTCGACGACCCATGTGAGAATACATCCTGTCCAACTGGTATGCCCCTTT
The DNA here is from genome assembly GCA_038087645.1 of Saccharum hybrid cultivar R570. Classification (NCBI taxonomy): domain Eukaryota; kingdom Viridiplantae; phylum Streptophyta; class Magnoliopsida; order Poales; family Poaceae; genus Saccharum; species Saccharum hybrid cultivar. The sequence goes on from JAQSUU010000113.1 coordinate 6,753,623, forward strand.
TTCCTCATCCTTGGGAAAAATACTCGCCCTTGCCTTCCAGTAAATGTCCTCCAGCGGATGGGTATACTCCCAACAGATGTGCTCCACAGCTGGATGCCAATCAGCGAAGTAGGCAGAGAGCATTCCCACAAGTCGAAGATGAGAGACAGCATTCCCTCCATTCTTGTGGTAGATCTTCACAGTCCACCCCATTGGAGGAGGTGGCACATCTCCAGCAGCTTCATCATGTGGTGGAGACGGGGGTTGCCCTCCTCCATTTGTCTCCTCCTCTTCGTCATCTCCAATCTCAATGATCTCCGTATCTTCTTCAGGTTTGGGCCCTTCCTAGAGAGGTGCTGGTGCTTGGATTGGTGCTTTAGGGGCCTGCTCCTGTTCCTGGGGTGCGTCCTCTTGTGGCTCTTCAGGGGCAAGCAAAGCACGAGGTGGGTAGTATCCTCCAGAGGTGATGCGGGCAGTCTTACGACCACGAACCATCTACAGAATTTTAGATGTAGTTAGAATAGAGGCAAAATTTCATAATAGAATGAGACATAAGAAGCATAAAAATTTATCAAATAACAAGAGCAAGATAATAAGCATAAAAATAGTGTAAAGAAGATACTAAATCGGCCATTTCTAGCTAGGCTTGCATCCTACAGTCAACAAAAGCTTTGATACCAATTTGTCACACCCATTTACAGACCAAATGGAGTGCATACCCTTATGTGTGCCCAGAGATCAATCACGCATAAGTTAAACAAATTATAACAGAAGTATCATCACAAATGTTATTACATCACGATAATTAACACATAGTCTTTACACAAATATAGCGGAAGTAAAAATATAAATCTCTCGTGATAGCTCCAATCACAGGCACACTGACTGGTTGACTGCAAGTCTAGTAATCTTTAGGGAAGTAGGAGTAGTAGTCATTATTTGCACCATCTGTTACCCATCTGGGATTTTTATCCAAGTAAGAAAAATAAACAAGCGTAAGTACATCTCGTACTCAACAAGTGTAACATGGGGTTCATGAGGTTCAAAGGCATGACATTGGTTTATCAGCTTGTAGCTTTTTGTTAGCATAATTTTAGCATATCAATAGCATCAAGATGTCTCAATGTAAACAATAAACATATGATCCATGTGAAATGATTAACGAATAGCAAAAACATAACCATTATTAATTATCAACTATTCCATAAGGGTCCAAGGCCACTCGTGACCATGAGCACGGCTGTTATAACAGTTTTACACTCTGCAGAGGTTGTACACTTTCACTGTGAGTCGTGTTGCCCATATGCCCGGGTTAATTACTCCCAAAACACTTCCAAGGTGAGCAGGCAGGGAAACACTATGAAGTCTTTCGAAGGTTCGTCTAACAAGTTAGGGCCATTAGATTCACTCGGCAAACAGATGTAGAGCCCCCCTTCCAAATGGCACAATGACACGCAGCCTATACTCATATGGACAGAGGCCGCACTATACCTGATTCATAAGGTTACCACTAACAAGCTAGAAAAGGTCCTTCTATATGACTAAAGCCAGAGCCATATAGCCCTCACAGTTGTACTGTAAATCCTGGATGTTCGCTTATAGATGAGTCCTTATGGAGAGTAACTAGAGCATCAAAAATAACCCCATGCTCTAATCCCCTTTAAACATTAATCAAAATCATCTTTTAATGTTTGTTGCATATTCCATTAATCAATTTACATGATCATAGTCCATGTTTAAGCACTAGCCATACTACTCAATGCAATATAATGGTATCAAGGTATAAGATCAATACTAAGTCATCCTTAACAAGGGAATAGATGCATAATGATATTATTTGCATATTATGAATAGGACAACAAGGATAATCCCATGCTATACTTGCCTTGCTCAAACTGGTCCTGAAGATCTTGCTCGTAGAAAGACTCTTGATCCCCAACGAATTGCTCACCGTCTATACTCGATCAACAACAACAACAACACACATCCAGAGGCAATCATGCATAAACAAACAAGACTATAATTATAACAGTACACCAACAGTAAGAAAATAAGATAAAAAGTCTTTAAAACGAATCTACAACTCGCTAGGATCACACAGACGCAAAGATCACGAAAAACGGAGCTAAAACGACAAAGTTATGAATTTATGAAGATTTTCTATAGAAAAATAATTACTTTAATGTAAACTCAAAAATAAATTATCTCAAACCTACTGTATAGTACTACCAACATGTAGAGCTCACAAGTATGAACCTAACGCAATTTGAACGGGTCAAATCGGAGTTAAAACGGAGATTCTACGCACAAATTATCATAATGGCAATTCTGTAAATAAGTGAAAACGTATTTTCTGAAGTTACGCGATCAAAATACGCTTTACGGAAAAGAAAACGTAAACTGAGAATGCGCTTTGGACTGCGGGTTATAAACTCAAATGTTTCAGGGCTTCTTTAGCGAAACATCCGGCCGAATCGGTATCATGAAATATTACCTGTACGTTTTAGATCGAACGGTCCAGATTGGATCGGGGAGGAGGCCGGCGGCGCTTCTGCCGTTATAAGCCCGACGGCGACTTCCCGCGGCGGCGCCATGGCCGGAGTGGCCCATCTCAAGCTACCATGGACGAAATCGCGAACGGAGGGCACCTGCGGGTAGACAACTTGAACGCGATCTCACCTAGGGCAAAACCGAGGCCGGGGATGAAGCGAGGAGAGCGTGCGGCTTGGGGAGGCAGGTGGCTAGGGCGGTGCTTCGGGCGTAGCTACCACAGGGCGATGGAGGCTATGATTTGTAGGTGGATGTGAAGCGGGGAGGTGCGGGGACCCCGTTTTTATAGCCCGGAGGTGCACCGAGAAAGGAAAGAGGAAGATTTGGGGAGGGATTCGGCGTCGGCAAACATGGAAAGGAAGATCCGACGGCGTGGGAAGGAAGAAGACGCCCTGACATGCGGGTCCGTAGTGTCAGCGACGGAAGCCGGGAAGGAAGGCGCGCACGCGTGGAAACTAGGCCGGCGGCCGCGGCTCGGCCCAAGAAAGAGCGGGCGAGGGAGGAAGAAGTGGGCCGCGCGCGGGAGCGGGCCGAGGCGCGCTGGCGGGCTGCTACAGGGCTAGGCCGAAACCGAGAAGGGAAATAAAAATCCTTTTCTTTTTCCTTTTCCAATAATTCAAAGCATTTTCCAAATAGATTTTGAATTTCTCTTTTGTATTTTCAAAAAGTGCACACAATACAAAATATTATGCAGCAGCATGAATGCTGAATCATATTTCTACCCTTACATTTGATTTTAAATTAATAAAATTTATTATTATTCTAAGTTTGTATACTCACAAAAATACATAAAAATCATAGTTTTCCTATTTTTAATTCTTTCAAAATTTTAGGGTGTTACAAATCACCAATACTTGCCACGCCTCCAAGCTGCTCCAAGCCATCTAGGTGGCGGCAACCACCAAGAGTAACAAGAAAAACCACAGCAAATCAATCCCCCAAGTGCCTCTAGATGCAAATCAATGATCGATGCACTTGAATCACTCAATCTCACTCAAGAATCGCAATCGAATGCAAAGGAGATGAGTTAGGATGAGAGGGGATGCTTTGACTCAGCTCAATGTGCTCACAAGTATGTCAAATGTCCAAGAGAGGGAGCCAAGAGCCGGCCACCAAGTATTTATAGACGTATCCCTTCGAAAAAAGTCATTGAGCACACTGCGTGACCAACGGACGCGTCTGTCGCTCACGTGACAGACGCGGCCTCGGCGTCTGACGCATGCCCGAGTGCCACGTGTCCCTAACGTTTGAAATCCAACGGTCCCGCGCCCAAATCGACAGACGCGTACATCGCTCGCATGCCCGGGCGTTTGTCGCACCGACAGACGCTGTCCAGTAAGCTTCATTTCGCAAAAATGATCGACAGACGCGTCCGACGATGAACCACCAGACGCGCACCGCATCTATCGCTGCTGAGCTCCTTCTCCACGCGCCAACGTCACCACGACGGACGCTGACGCACTGCGTCTGTCACAGCAGCACCTGCGCGTCCGTCACGTGCTCACTGAGGGTCGCGGCTAGGGTTGCCCAACAGACGCGCCCTCGGCGTCTGTCGCTCCCGGAGCCAGCGTTTGTTGCTGTTATTTCATGCTGATTTCGAGATTTTGTTGCTCCACTTGTTTGCCCCTTTCACATATGAGCTATTCTAAGTATGTGTATCACTTTAGCACATGTTTTAGCTCGAGAAACACCACGTGACTATGCCTCCAAATCTCCACATGGCGTAAAGGAAAATAGGCATTTCAACTCCTCAAAAATGCCTGAATCGCAAATGTGCTAACACCACCAAGTGATCATTGTCATGTGCAAGTGTGTTAGCATTTTTACAATCATTTTTCAAGGCGTTATTAGCTCTATCCAAATGCATATGCTCAATGAAATGTCACCTAGAGGCACATGTAGGACTAGAATTGATACGACAATTCCCCTCTTTATAATACGTCTATGTAACATATAATGTAACCACACCCACTAGGTGTCTTGGTTACCAAAGTACAACCCCCTAGCATATACCTTTGCCTTGATCATCATAGGGTTGCACCTTGTTCCTCCTTCATCACCATGGTAGGCACTTCATCATCCACACTTGATCATCATGCTTCACCATGCTATGTGCTAATCATCCTTTGCTACATACAATCTTAAGCACATGATTAGCACTTGGGCATTGTCACTAATTACCAACACCAAACATAGAGCTTTCACTGTAGTGGTGAGACTGCGTGCGGCAGTGGCGCAATGACGGCGGCGGCAGCGGAGCGGCCGGCAAGCAAGGGCGTGGAGGGACGCGATGGCACGGCTTGACAAGGACAGGCAGAAGGATGTGCGGGGCCGGCACATCCACACGACGGTGGTGGCACGCAGCCAGGGCAGTGGTGGCAGGAGCTCGAGCGGGGCTCGACTCGGCCATGGTGAGTGTGCTCTCGGTGCGCGGGCGCGGGTGTGGAGAGAGGGCAAGCGTGTGCTAGAGGGAGTGGGAAAGAGGAAGCTCGGTAGCACAGCGCTCTCCCCATCGGCACAAGCAAGGGCAAGGGCGAGGGCACGTGGCAGCAGCTCGCTACCATGGTGGGGCACGAAGCCTTGCATGGCCGCCGCGCAGGCATTTCCACGAACACCTGGCACGCTCGAATCGGCTGATCTTGGAGTCTACAAAATAGCATATTCGGCTTGGATTCGGAGCTGGGTACCTATAGCAAAGTTGTTGCCCTCCTTATGGTCTACAAAAATGCTTAAGGGGTTAGGGTCATTAGAGCTTTGGGCCAGTGCTTAATTAACCTCCAATATAGCAGTGTCAAAGCATTGGTTGTGATTCAAGAAACTCAAATTCGATGATCAAAATAAGTCAACTAGTGCCAAATTTTTTTGAGCTCTTCTCCATGGGCTCAACTCCAACTTTTATTTTTGAGTCAACTCAAGTTACTTAATGAAGGCACGAGAACGTGACATGCCAATCATCATTGACATTGAAATCTCAGACGTCAATTTTTTGGAGCTTCAAAACAGCACTGAGTTGATTCTTGAGAGCCCTATTTGACTGAGTTAGGGACCAAACTAGCTCTTGACCCTTAAAAGTTTGTTGCACACAAACTAAACTACAACTTTTATTAAGGGTCAAACCTTGTATCTTGAACAGAAGCCCTTGCTTTATTTTGGTCAAAGTAGCATCATGAAAAAGGTATTTTGAAGCCAACCAACGCTTAGAAGCATATTTGGACCAAGTCATGAATACAAGCATGGTTACATTTTGCATCCTAAGTGTGTCTAAGGTGTTTTAGTGATCAAACACAATCACATGCATTAACTAAACATGGTCATTAAGCATACGCATGGAATAAACATATGAAACATATGTTGGCTATAAATGAAACATCACTTAGTCAACGTATGAAACATCGCCTATGCAACAGATCAAACATCACCTATGTACGTATGAAACATCACCTATGTAACATATGAAACATCACCTATGCCACATTGAAAATGCAATTCACTTAATAAAGCAATTCAGTAAAGGTTATAACTTATCATTAATTTCATGTGACTTCTTGGCTCCAAACTTCATGAAACTTTTCCAGTGATCAATATAGATGGAAAATAGATATGAGGCACATGAGAGGGGCACTTTTAACATCACTCAGGCATACCTCTGAAAAGGGTCAACATAGAAGCAAAGGTGTGTTGTCCAAGTTTAAGTTGGGACTCTTTCTCAGAGAGTTGATCTCAACACCTTTGTCACCACTTACAAGTTTGAACTAGAGCTATTGATTCCCACTTAACTTGTCATGTTGGAGCTCAAAGCTACTGCTTAACTAGTGACAAACACCTGGGGTGTCACAATATGGGTGAAGAATGGACTCCATCTATGATGATTGGTCTTTACCAAGTTATAAATTGGACTTCACATTGCTATGAGAGTAATAAATTGGAATCTACTTGACTATCCTCTACTCTAAGATAGCAAAGATATCATTGTAATGTGCATGATCATTTTCATCCCTCACTAGTATGCGATTAGTGCATATTGTACATGCTTCATAGGATCATGCATAACAAATGAAAGTTTTAAAATTCATAGCCTACCACTATTACTTGAATGATTAGATGAATCTAGTGGTTAGTATATGAGTTTGTTCATGAGCTAGTGAACCCAATGTGGCAGAACCGCCCAAAATAACACACTAACGGAGGTACTTGCCTTCCTCTAGGCACTAAGTACTCCGCCAGCGGCTATTCCAGCCGTTTCTGTCGAGCACACCCAATGGGAGAACTCGAAACCATCCACCTTTTCATCCAGGATCCAATAATGAAAACGAGTACAATACTTAGTTTATTCCATACAACATAGTCTTCAAAAATAAGTTATTACAATACCAAGTTCAGAGTGCAGAATTAAAACAACGGAAGTAAATATCTAGCGAGCGTAGCAAAGATCCATCTGAGCCCAGCTGACGATCCTCCACACAAAGCCTCAAGCAGCACCTGCAACAGGGGTAAAATAAACCCTGAGTACACAATGTACTCGCAAGACTTACCCGACTGGGAATAATTTCCTGACTCCAAGGATCATGATAGGCTTTTTCTTTTTGGCTACTGGTTCAAGTTTGTAGAAAAGCATTAGTACTAGTGGATCCTTATTGCAGTTCTTTTATTTGCCATCTTTTAGTTTATCAGCTAACCATCTATGTAAGCACTTATGCTATTTTCAAACAAGAGTTGGTCAATACAAATCCATCCTTATTCACCTTTTCTCTTTTAGTTCTTACTACGATGCCTGGATCAAGTCATATCAGACCGCTTACACGGTGATTCGCGAATCAATGTAGCCCAGCTGGGTACCCCAAAAAACACACGCCCCGTCCGTACCGAGGTACAAACGGGACCAACCCATTATCCTCCTATCAAGAGAACCGAGTCCCCGTCCATACTGGGACTCCAAGCCCCCGCCCTCTCGCTGTGCTTAGACCTCCTAATACCCATATATAATCCACCTTCAGTTGGTCCGGATGGAGCCGGAACCCATGACAAGAGAATAACAAGTCTTTCTAGCCCCCATCCGCTAGTATATGCTCGGGATAAGGAGATCTGTGACCTGACAACCATCCAAATGCAACGATCGGTCCTTAACCGACTCGGACAGGAAAACAATGTAACCCAGTGATGCCCTGTTGGCCGCAGGACACCCCTTGTCACATCCACCACTACCAAACCACATCCCTGCCTGGTCACCATTTCACCTGCCTTTATTTTCATGTTAACCATAGTGATAATAATGATCACCTATCGTGAACAACACCATGTTGTTCACACTAACGAAACCTAAGCATGGAACTACACGGCCTAAACTAGTAAGACTCTTGTGTTGTAATATTTATGCAAGTGGGTTTCAACAGAACTACTGAAACGTAAATGCACATATAACATAGATATCATATTATCATTTCAAAATAAAGGTTATGCACCGGGGCTTACCTTGGGCATCCTGGTGTGCAGCAAAGTTAGTGGTTGATGGCTCCAGGGCTCCTTCCTGCACGGGGACCTCCTCCTCGTACACCTCCATGATCTCCTCATACTCCGGCTCCTCCGCAGCCACGTACTCCACTATCTCGTGATCTATATGCAAGAATGATGACATGACTTAGTGCAATGACAACAGCAGCTCTAAAAAAAGACAACAACTACTACTAAGCTACTAAGCTAGCTCTAATGACTAACATACCAGGCTGTCTACTATTCTTACTAAGCAAGAGTAAACTGATCCAATTAATCTTTACTCATTAAATTGCATACTCTTTATTTGTTTCCGATTTAATTTTTACTACGGCTAGGGAAACTTAGCTATCACATCTAGTAAGCTATTCAAAGACTACAAAACTACAGCAAGCACCTAATAAAAACATGAAGCTACCGCAAAAGTTTCAAAGCTAAAGCTATTACCCATTTGCCACAAAAATTTATACAAGATTTATCATATTAATATTAAGCGCTTTTGATTGATTTAATAGACTTTAGCATCACCATAGATAGGTATGATCTAACTACACTAACAGGCAGATAATGATTTTAGAAAGAAGAATCGAGTGATTCGAATATAGTATGGTAGAGCTATCGATCACGTAAGGTGGCTGTTGATAATCTCTGGAAAATTAAAGGGGATTAATTAACTCATGGCTTGATCTCTCGTGACGTGCTCATGGTTGTACTGGAGGAGACTTGGTGGTCTTTAATCAAAGAATAATGAAGAAGGATGGCGATGCTAGGGAGACAGAGGAAATACTGGATGGACTCACGGGATACTCACCGTAGTCGACTGGTGCTTCAGGATTCTGCTGGAGAACGAAGAAAACTTAACTCAGTGAGGAAGAGGTGGACAACGAAGTGGGTGGCTGGCGAGCTCGCGATCGCGAGACGTCTCCTTTTAAGGACAAGAGACGTAGGATAGAGGCAGAGCTCGCACGGAAAGGATGATAGGCGCGCGACAAGCGTGAATCAACTTCTCAGCATTCAGGCAACTGACTTTTGCCTCTGGTGAACAGTAATTTCAACGGGCGAACAGCAATTCCACGTGCTACAGTGTTTCTCTGCGTGTGCTACAGTGATTCCTAGTCGCTACAGTGTTTTCTGCGCGCGCTACAGTGACTCCTGGTCGCTGCATTGATTTATGCGTGTTCTCTGGTTTGCTTCTCAGTGCGATGTGTGCTTCGGATTCTGGTGCTCAGCACGACGTGCCGGTAAGTTCTACGAGCTGCAGTTGGTCGTCGGGTAGGGTGAAAATTTTGCAAGGGACTAATAAAGGCTCGTGTACTCTAAGAGTAGACTTGGCAGAGAGGAAATAATTTAGACGTGCTGCACACTCTCCCCTTTCTCCTTCATGCTCGGTTGAGCAGCTTTGATTACTCGATGTGAAGACCGACTGAGGAGGCAGCAGGCAGCAGCTTTGATTGCTCGACGTGGAGACCGGGTGAGGAGGTAGTAAGCAAGCAGTAAGCAAGCAGTATGTGAACGTGCCATTCACGAGTAATTGATCTTTCCCGCTTTGGTTAGATAAAATTCGTGAATATTCGCACTTGATAATTTTAGTTAGCGGATTCTTGCTGATCTAGGTTTTATATAATTCATTTTCTGTTTTTCATTTCTGAGACTCAAATTGCATTTCAATTTTTTTTATTTCCAGCTAATGCACTTTAACTAAATGCAATGCTCATGAATATTTTTAACCTGTGATTTACAACGTAACACCAAGGGTGTTATGTAACACCCCGGGTGTTATAGTGCTAATAAATCTGCCATGTCATCATAATGCATTGCAAAGCATCCATGATTAGGTCAACCTTGTTATGTATCAATTAAAACAAGTTTATCTAGATTAGATGTGCTTCTCCGTGGTGTGATTCGAACCCGAAAACCCTATTTTCGAATGCCACCGCAAATACTTAGTCCGTGCCCTGCGTAATTTGAGGTGTGTGACTGTGTTACACACTAGTGTCAAATGTAGGGTATGAGCTCCAGTACAACACATAAAATGAAGCTCCAAGTTTGAGTTTGAGTTGGAGTCCCAAAACTTGTCACGAGTTTTCCGATTCGAATTCAAATTCAAATTTGGGGAAAAATGTAAAAGAATTTCAAAAGCTAAATTGGTCAACCAAGAGTGACATTTGGTTAACCATGTCATGTTGGTCCAAATGATGCCCTTGGATGATGGTTTGATCACTAAGGAATCACAAATCAAAGTAGCAACAATTTCCAATTTAAAATTTCTTCGAAAACCCTAAATTTCAAAACCCTGTTTTACCCCTTTTGAAATAATTCAAAATCTAAGCAAAATTTGGGAAAAAGTTCAAAACCATGTTTGTAGAACTTTTCAAGGGCTACAACTTTGGTGTTTTGAGTTTTCAAAGTTTTAGTGTAAAATGTGGAGCAATTTTGAAAATAAACAAATTTCAATTTTAACTCATTTTCGTCCCCAAACTACGATTTCAAAATGGAGGTAGAATTTGAAAATGTTTTGAACAGCAAAGTTGTAGGTCCTGTCAAGATATACAACTTTGGTGTTTGGAGATTTTGAAGTTTCAATATGAAATCAAAAGTAATTTCTAAATTACCAAATCCCCAAAATGTGTCCCCTTTTGAATTTAAACTCAAATTTCAAAATCCAGTTAGAATTTGAAAAAGTGTTCAATACAAAACTTGTAGAGATTGAAATTCTGAAGATTTCTTATATTGGAAGTTTTTCAAGTTTCCACATGAATTTGAGAGTAATTTGAGAAAATAATTTGAAAGTTCAAAATTTTGGGGGGGGGGGGAGTGCTACATTGCCGCGCCAATGGCGGCCGGCCACCGCGCGGTATGGGTGCCGGCGAGCCGCCGTGGCCGCCCAGACCCTTCGCGCGTGACCGGGAGCGCCAGCGTGACGGCGTGAGCATTCCAGCTCTGTAGCCGCGACCGTCGTCTATAAATACGTCGAGGTCACAGTGACGTTCTTCGTTTTCCTTGTTTTCGCCACCGCCGCTGCCGCCGTCGAGCCACCTCTAGCCACGCAAAGCACGTCATCACGTTCGCCTCGGCCTCGCGCATCTCGTGGACCACCTGAGTTCACCGTTTTCACACCCGAGCCTCCGCACCGCCCGATCCCGTGCCCAACTCCGGTCGGAGCACCGCCACCGTCGCCTCCCGTGGCCAGGCCACTCCGGCTCCTCTCCGTCATCCCCGAGACCGCCATAGTCACCGCTGTGAGCTCCTGATCCTTTTCCTCATGCTAATTTAGCCGCTACTGCGCTATACCGTCGGGTCGTCGGGCACCGCAGCCGTCGAGCCGCCACCGTCGTCGGTGAACTGTCACCGAAGCTCGAACCGTGGGGCTAGTTAGCAAAATGGAGTCGTGGGAGGGTGTAGATGGTGATGGTAGGGTCAGGGTGTTGACCGAAGCTCCGGTCACCGGCCGGCCACCGCGCGGAGGTGAGAGAGCGCGCGGGAGTGAGCGAGGGGCGGGAGGTAGGCGATGACAGGCGGGGTCGGCTTGTCAGTGAGCGAGAGAGAGAGAGAGAGCGCGCGCGGGCGAGGCAGGCCGCTTGCTGGGCCGTGCCGCTGGGCCGCGCGGGCGAGAGCGGGCGCGAGCGCGCGGGCGCGCGCGAGTGGGCTGCTCGGCTGGGCCGGACCGCGGGAGAGAAGGATTGGCCCGGTTCGGTTTTTGATTTTGTTTTTCTTTTTCAAATTAATGAATAGTGCTGTTATTTGTTTATTTCATTAAAAATTATGTGGAGCTCCAAAATTCATGAAAGTTTTTGTGTGAGTCTCTCATTATATAAATTACCTAGGAAAAATGTTAAATGCTAAAATTGAGTACTTTGTGCAGTAGAATTAATTAGTTCCAATAAAGATTAAATGCAACTTCTAGGAATTTTAATAATTAATTTATTAATTCAAAAATTATGAAATTTATTGTGACACTGTTTTAAATCATTCTTAATCCATAGAAAAAGTTTAAGCTTGTTTAGATAAAGTTTGATCAACTATTAATTATGCCCTAAATAGTTAAATAGTAAATAAATGTTAAATTGAGAACTTTAAGTGTTGTGTGCCCTTTTGATTGAGTGATGTCCTTAGGTCACTACTCTTTGGTGATCTTTGGCACCTTAATTCCATGTTTGAGCTCGTTAGTAACTTACTTAGTGATAAAAGCTGGTATCGCTAGAGTTGTCGCTACTAGTTAGTAGGTTTTCTGTTCGCGACTGTACCGTGAAGGGAAGTTGTACTCAAGTCATAACTCGTGGCATGTTATCGTCAAGCATCATGTTTTTCATCGAGCATCATGTTAAAGCATGTTATGTACTCGTGTAGTTTCCGCTTTCGAAGAAGTTGAAGTCACCGAGCAAGCTTCAGGAGAAAAGCTGTCGTCGGTGGGTTCTGGACCAGACGTTGGAGTCCTCGAGTCTGAGTCGGTCATCGTGTCAGAGCAAGGCAAGCTCCGGTGCATTTAAACCCTACCTTGAGTTTTTACAAAGTTTTATTATTTATACTATGGTTTACTGCATTAAGTAATTAGGAGTTGAGTGATAACCTAATTGCTGCATTATCATCCTTGATTATTGTGATATCAACCTTGATACCTGTTTTACGGAAAATGCGTAGTATGCTTTGCTATGCTTAGAAGTTAAGCTTTTAAATGAAATGTTTACATAGCCATGACAGCGTACTTAATGAATATTGAAAGATAAGAATGAACTTGAAAGATCGAGCGGGTGGTTTGGCCACTGCTAACATGCATTGGGAAAGGAGTCTCAATGTAGTGTTTCCGCCTTGTCAGTTAAGGACCGTTCGTTGTAAGCCTGCTTGTGTTTCGAGACTTTGCAACTAGCCTCATGCCTTGGGTAAGCCCAAAATGTTGGTGATTCCATTACGAGAACGTCTAACCTCGCACTGGGAGTGGAGAGATGACGGGAGTAGCGTGTACCCTCGGGGCTAGAATTGGGCCGGGTTCGAGGAGTACTGTACTCTCGGGTGGCGATGGACACGTTCTGGTTTTAGGAGATCTAAATGAGGGTTGATATATGCAAGATTCGGTTCTACATATATCGTGATGTTAGAGATCCCCAGCTGGGTATAATCGGTTCGAATCATCGTTGCTCCTCGGTCATGGAGACTCGATCGCCTAACTTGCATCGTAGTTAAGAACTGGAATTGAAATAAAGAATGAGAAAGGTTGTGATGATAATTATTTTGATCTAGATTAGGATCACCTAGAATTGGTTAATGAACCATCAATGGTAAAAGTAAAATGTTGAAGATAAGGACTTACTTTAGTAAGCTTTTCTGCAAAAGAAAATTTGATTCTGGACTACCCGTACCTTGATTCCCTAAAGCTAGCATGCTCTTGGAGTCTTTGTCTTAGTCGGGTAAGTCTTGTTGAGTACTCTCATACTCAGGGTTTGTTGAACCCCTTGTTGCAGGTGCGGTTCATGAACAAGTCTGCTTCGAGCCTTGTTGCATGACCGTCGTGGTTGAAGAAAGTGACGACGAGTAGACTGTGTGGCCTTTGGGCAAGGCATCTCGCTTGTGTGATGTAATAAAGTTACTACCGATACTTCTCTACTACTGGTTTGTAATAATGTTACATAAGGTTTGCAGTTTGAAAACTGGTTTGTAACCTCAAGTTATTGTAAGACTTCCGCTACTTTACTCTGTTGAATATTTTGAATAAACTGTTGTAATATTGCAATACTCCTGTGATTGGATCCTGTTCAGAGGAAAGCAGGCCTTTTAAGTTATGAGGAACATAAGTATGGCTGTCAGAGGTTATTATGACGATGACGGGTACATGTGGGCCATCATAATTAGGAGGTTCTGTGACATGTTACACCCAAGTACTTCATTTAATTTGGATTGCAAACAAGTGACAAGTATAATATTGACAAGATAACCCTTGTAAGAAGTGTGAAGAAGCTTGTCATTGGTTCAAACCGGACTTGAAAGTTTAGGCAAATCAATTTAGTTCAAGTCAACCATAGAAGCTCATGATAGTGACAAGAGTACAAGCACAAGACAACAATGCAAATGGATATCTAGTTTGTTTGTTTCAAGTGGTATCTAGACTCAAGTATTTCATAAAGAATTCACAAGTGATGTCTAGATCAACTCACAAGTGATATCCTACAAATGATACTCATGAAGATAGCAACGGTTCAAAAAATGGTTTTTATTGACAAATCCAACAAGTGGTTCCATACTAGAATTTTTTTCAAGTGGTATCACATCTACACGTGGTATTAATCATGCAAGACGATGGTTCCACAAGTGATCCTCAACTTTAAGTGATCATCAAATGAAGAATGCATCCATCACCTACAAGAGCTCAAGTTTATCAAGTGGATGACCCATGCAATGACATAGGGGGAGGTGTCCCATCAATTAGTATCAAGGTCAAAGATCCTATGTGTGGTATCTCAAGAGCTATACAAGTGGTGTCATTCCAACATTTGGAAATGTCCATAAAAAATGCAAGATTCAAGCTTCAACCATCTACCCCAATGCAAGCCTTTGCATCATGGGAAGCACACCTTTTATGAAAATTGATGACAAAGGGGAAGAGAATGTATAAAGTTATGAAAGCTTTGGGAGAGATTAAGATTTGGACATGGACAATGGACAAAGAGGGAGCAACATTGAAGAATGTGAGGGGATCAAAATTCTTGGACAAGAGAAGCACACAAGTAGGGGGAGCAAGCTCATGAACTTGTTTGATTGCATTTGATATGTGCATATTCATGTGCTTGCTTGCATTGCATAAGTTTTAAATTTGGTATGCACGCTTGTGTGGTGTATGCTAGTTGTAGAATTTGGATGATGAAATGAAAACTAGCATGCATATGATGATAGTTAGATGTGACTTGCATGTTTTACTAGTGGTACTAGAACCTTGCTTATAATGTTGATCTCACGAGGTATCTAGTATTTGTTCAATTGCTATCTAACTAACCATGGTGCTAAGGATGGTGGTCAAATGGCAACTCCGATTGGTATCACGCTTCAAAGGTTTATTCTATACATCTTAGCATCATTGGTAGTAATTACTCTCCCACAATTCCAATCTATGCATATGTGCGAGCTTCAAACCAAACACTCTAGCACATATATAGGGGAGCTAATACTATCAATTTAGGTTTGCGGTACTTGTCCAAAATCATTTACACATGGTAAAATTGCTTGGGCAAGCAACATTAATCCATTTGAGCTTAATTTTCCTATCTTTGTTGAGTTGTCATCAATTACCAAAAAGGGAGAGATTGAAAGGTCCTTGTTTGGTTTTGGTAATTGAGTGACAACCTTAGGTGGACTAATTGTGTTTATGTGAGATACACAGGTGATTAGTCCATAGGTACATGTGTATGAGCAATACATGCTTGAACTTGTTGCAAGGCTCACACATGTGATGAAGGAGCTCATTGCACATGAGACATGACATTGAGTCATGCAATCAAGGTGGAGAAGATCAAGACATGACTTGGCTCAACGGACCGGTTGCAAGTGTGAAGGGCAAGTTGAGTGATGACTTGGCGCCGATGGACCGAAGCAACGGTGAAGAGCAAGTGAAGTCAAGATCGATGAACCAATATGTTCACGTGATGATATGGAGTGGATCATATCATTGTTGATCATGTTGGTGCATGTATTGCATTGACATTGGAGGAGATGGAATGGAATGTGCAAGGCATAGGTATAACGTAGGGCATTTCATTTCACCGGTCATAGGTGTGTAGAGAAGTTGATGACCGGGTTTAGCATAGATGGTCGTACTATCAAGAGGGGAAAACTTATTTGCATATCTGTCATCTAGTGTCACTCAAGTGATCTAACTTTGCATTATTGCTAGGATCGAGTGGCGTGGCAAGTTGAGTAGTTAACTCCTTAAAAATGTTTGTGAAAATGCTAACACACATGCACATGGTGGTGTACACTTGGTGGTGTTGTCACATTTACAAGAATAACACTAAATAGAAATCTATTATTTCATGTGACTAAAAAGAGTATAAAGATAAGAATGAAAAGAATTCTGCAAGCGGACAGATAATTATACCAATATAGCATTTTACCTAGAGTATTATCAGGTTGTCGATTTATAATTCTACCACTGGGAAGGTATGACTATGAATATAATAGTATTGATAATTTATGAATATGCATGAGAGAATGAACTAATATCATATACTGTACTCAAAACAAGGATAAGTCACAAGATAATAAATAAAGATATATAAATGATAAGTACTTGATCAATCATCATGATAAATAAATAGTAATTTAGAGCATTCTAGTTAGGCAATAGGTTAAGTCCAATTAGAATATTAGAAAGATAATTCCTAGGTAGTCTTACTAACATGTCAAATGCTTAGTCTAATTAATTATATCTAGTGATCATAGCCAAATTATGCCACATAAGGAACATCAACTTAGGAAAGTTGGAAACAGAGTCCTCCTCTCCTTCGAGACTGGGTTCCCCCAACATCAATATATACAGGGGATGGACTGCAAAGGACTCAACGCAGCTGTCACCTACGCGATCTACCACACGAACTTAGGAAAGTTGGAAACGGAGTCCTCCTCTCCTTCGAGACCGGGTTCTACCAACATCAATATATACAGGGGATGGACTGCAAAGGACTCAACGCAGCTGTCACCTATGCAATCTACCACATGTCCCGACATATAAGGGCGTCCACAGATAAACAAATATCTAAGCACCACGCTCACATAATGTCTATCACTCACCCATGGTCCTGTAGGGTCAGCGCTATACGATCTTATGCATGGTTTCCATAATCTAGCTACACCGAATATAAAACTAGAGCAAACAATGAACATTGCTTTCAATGCCATAAATGATATAAAGCTTAATGTTGACAAAAACATAGTAACAACGATACAATCTCAATGAAATAAATAAATAGAGTAAAGTACAAGAGATATACCGAACCACGCTCTTGCCAACGTCGGGAATCCAAGCATTGCTTGATCTCCCTCAAGACCTAATCTAACTAGCCTAAGCTCTAATTTAGAGGAACTCTGAGGTACTAGGGTTGGCTCTGGATGAATTGATCTTCAACTAAATAGCTTGATGACTTGATGCTTCAGGGGGGTGCAAGGGTCCTTATATAGCCCTGGGGGTTGAACACAAGCCCTTGGATCAAACTGACTTCGACGTAGGGTGGAGATGCATCCTAGGAGGCGGTGGAATTCCTCCAGAAGCTCGTGGAGGAATCCCCTCATAGAGGGCCGGGTGGCACAAGGGTAGGGCCGGCTGGCCCCACCTAGCGGCGTCTCATCCTCTTGTTCGTTCCCCTGCCTTCTGGTGTCTTCTATAGTCTTCTAGTGTAACCTTCATCGCGATCAAGTTTCGTCCATTTCTCAATTAGGTCCCTCTTCCTACATTTTCTGGAATAATCCTGCGAAAAGTAGAGATTCACCAAAACTCGTGGAATTTGTCAGTTTAAACCCTATACATATGTATATTCTTGTACTTGAACCATTTCTCTTGTTTATTCACATATAAAATATTGACGTTATCCACCGTCAACAGTGTCCATGCTTTAGAGTGCTTGGGAGCTCTCCAACTCACTCTTGCTTGATAGTGTTCATCCGATTGAGTGAGTGAGCGATTCTAGAGTGAATGCATCATGAGGTTTCATCGAGTGGCCCTAGGTGATCGTGTTGCAAGCCAGTGGTGCTTGTTACTCTTGGAGGTTGCCACCTCCTAGATGGCTCGGTGGCTTGCGACTCCATTGAAGCACGCGAGAAGATTGTGCCGTGCTCCTATGGAGGATTTGTGAGGGGGATTGTGCTCACCCCGCGGGGATCGCGCTCACCCCGCGGGGATCGCGAAGAGCAACTCTAGTTAAGCGTGTCATTGAACTACCCTCACTTTCGGGGTTGGTTCTTGTGGTGCCCGACGTGCAGGCTTGGTGGGTGATGCCATTTAGCTGTCGAATCACCAAGTGAGCGGTCAACACAACGGGGACGTAGCTTGGTGGCAACCAAGTGAACCTCGGGAGAAAATCACCATGTCAACATTGTCTTCATCATCTTCTCGGTGGTTTGCATTCCGCGAAACACAAGCTTGTATTACTTTCATATACATTGTGCTTGTGTAGTTGCTCTTGTAATTAGCTAGCTTGTATAGCTTGCTAGTTACCTTCTTGCTTGTGTAGCATTGAAGTAACTCCCTTGCGTGACTAATTTGGTTTTAGTAACCTTGTTAGTCACATTGCTTAGTTTGTGTAGCTAAGTGTTTTGCGCTCTCTAATTTTGTTTGTGTAGCCTTGTTATTGAGCATTGCTAGTGAGTTTAGGAGCTTTGTGCTTTTGCCTACTAGTTGTGTAGGAGCTCCCCTGTGCTTGAAGTACTAGTGGCATAGGTTTGTGTGACCTTGCTCCTAGAATTGATTAGGTGAGCTCTAGTTAGTGCGGCACCTTAGTTGCATAGTTAGGATCTTTGTAAGGTGCTAGAGAACATAGTTAGAGGGGTGTAATATTGGCTAGACCGATAGTTTTAATTCTACATTTATTTCGGTTAGCCGGCACGATTAAGTTTTAGAAAGGACTATTCACCCCACTCTAGTCCGCCATCTCGACCCTACAAAGTGCCCTAGAGACATGCATGTCGACGGCCGCCGCCACCTGTGCGGCCCGTGCTGCCTCCCCTTCCCCCTCTATCTAGCTTCTCCAAGCCGGCAGCCTTCAGCGCCGTCCCCTCTCCACACTAGCTGCTGTGAGTGCACCGACCCCGGTCCTCCTCCCTGTCCCTCGACCATGATGAAAGCTCACCGCCGGGCCCGCTCTCCCACCCCCTGACCAGCCCCCTCACACTTTGGATATCTGCTGACATTGGGTGGGCTTTGGGCTGGCCCGACATGTCATTTCGGTCAGTCTTTTCGGGCCAGCCCGACACAAAAAACAGCCCGTAGTGCCCTGCCTGGGTCATTGGCCAGTCACGAAGCCCACCTCGGCATGGCCCGGGAGCACATCGTGCCCTACCTGGCATGGCCTGGTCGGGCCGTACCAGGCGGGGCGACCCGAATGCTCATCTATATGCGCGGCCAACGACATCTCCTCCATGCGTCTCCCTGTGCTGGTCGTTGCTGGCTTCGCCGTTGACATGCTTCATGCACAACCCCAGCGTCCTCATAGGCTTCAAGTGCCGCCAAGGGGTAGGGCTGGCAGCATTTGAGTCGACGCGATGGAAAGGTGCTAGGTGGCGGCCTTGCCGAGGTAAGGGTGGGGCTACGGTGATTGGACGCCTTTCGCAGTCGACATGGCGTTACGGTGGGATGTCGGTGTGACGACCTCTACGGGGCAGGGGAGGGTGGCAGCGTGCTGCGGGCGGAGTAAGCGGCGAGGGCGAGGGTTTTAGCGTGCTCGGGCGAGTTGCGGGATCAAAGAGTCGGGGACAATGTGGATGTCGGACGACAGGGCGAGGGAAGAGAGGAGCGGTGTAAAAAAGTAGCCCCACATGTCGGCGCCGTGTAAATCACCGGGGAGCGATGAAGCCAGGGGTTTCGCTCGCCTAGGGACGATTGCGTTGTGTAATTTTTAGCTGTATAAGAAGAGATAATTGAAAAGTTATCTTCATAGATTTTTTTCTAATTTTACAACTAGCTGACAAGCACATGCGTGCCACACATGTACATGTGTAAAAAGTTCTTTGAAGGAAGAAATAATAAAAGATTTATAGAAGTCAATTCATATACAACATATGAAAAGAGCCAAGGTACATACTTAGGCCTAACCCTCGTTCGGGAGGGACCTCATTAGAGCGTGAATGTCACAGGTGTGCCCTCGGTCGGCTAGTAGCCTAGTAGGCCTAGGACAATCATCTATAATTAATCATGGAGATCATAGATGAACATAAATGGAGGTTGGGAAGAGTGATTAGCCACAACCTTCTGGTGGAGAATGGCGGTGTCGGTAGCACCCCAGCAGCACCTCGGCACGCGCGGGGGACGGGGCACGCCGCGCAGCAAGCTAGAGCGGGTGCAGCGAGGGAGATGGAGCGCGGTGTGGCAACGAAGGGGGCGCGGTGCGGGATGGAGCGCGACACTGGATGGGGAGCATTACAACGTGGGTTAGGGTCCGCAGCGGGGAAGACGGCTGCAGCGAGTGCATGGCGCAACAACACACGATGGGCGACCATGGGAGTGGAAGATATTTTTGAGAGATGGAGAGACACAGAGAGAAAGCATGTCTATTGGGCCTAGCGTGCAGGCCTAAAAAATGACGTACGGACGGACATATGCCCGCTCCTAAGCATTACCGTCTGTAGATTTCGTCGAGTTGGCCAACCCCATGTTGCATTCACGCATGACAGACACGTGCATCCAAAGTAAGCACAAGCGGTAAAGTTTATAATATCTGGTTCTTATGCACTGTTGTGCCTGTGTATTTTGCTACTTGCTAATAAGACGAGATAATATGCCTACACTGCTAATTGCTCAAGAAGAAAAAAATTCTAGAAGAAAGAAGAAAAGAAAAAAGTGAACCGCTTTGTGGCATTAACTCTCAGTGGGCGAGACCCATTGCGCTGCTTGCTGCATTACCTAGGCCCATTGTATGCTGGACCATGTATCAGTCAAGCCCAACAGATAAATTTCATGCACACAGTGGGTCCATGAGGGTCCGTGATCCATCCATGCCTGCAGGGACCTCTTCTCGTTTAGCTCACCACCCATTGGCCATTGTCACCCATTACAGTGATTCCACAGTTGAGATTGAGAGGCAAAGCATTCCGGTCAGACATCTCATGGGCGCAGTGGGCCTTTATATAATGCTCCTGGGCGATAAATAGAGCTAACTTTCAAACCCGTGGGGATTAGTTAGCAGGAATAGCGGCCCATGACACCAATAGCTCACCACCCATTGGCCATTGTCACCCATTATAACACAAGCTATATGCATGCTTCCGACTTCTGAGGCTGCGTAACGGCATACTCACTCACCACCGTGGCTCCGGAACGCGGAGAGGGCATATGTACTGTCATCGATGGCAGCACAGCTGATCAAAATCACCGAGGTCATTGTCAGAAACAGCGGCGGAGCCAGCGGTGGGGTAGGGGGGGCTCGAGCCCCCTACTGCCGTGGTTCCCACAGAGCCTCCCCTAAGCCCCCCTACAAATTTGAGGAGGAAGAAGAAGGAAAGGAGGGGCGGGAGGAAGAAGAACATGAAGCAGCCCCCTGCCATCAATCCTGCCTCCGCCGCTGGTCAGAAAGCAATTAGGCCCTCAAGTTGGGTTTTTCAACATGCTTTAGCTTCCCCACAAGCTAAAAGCAAGTCAGAGGGGTGGAAACTCATGGGTGCTTTGGGCCAAAAGCAAGTCAAAGCGGTGGAAATTCTAGTGCAAAACTCACAGCAGCTCCTCCTTGCTTCCACCGGCTATGGGGATGGGCAACTTCGAAGAAATTACCCACTGCCACTGGTTATGAAAAAATGGTTCTTTTTTTCTTCTATCCCATCTGCATGGCTTCTTTCTGTTCGCGCGCCTTCCCTTGCCCTGAGGTTCCTTCCAATGGCTGAAGGCCTCACCAGCATTGCCCCGATACTAGCCACCGCCTCGCTGGTGATGCCTCGAGACTAGCCATCTCCCGATGTGACCCCAGGACGGTGCCCCTACGCCGCGACCACCAGGTCGACCGCTCAATCGGCGCGACCCCAGGCTGGTCCCTAGGCCTAGGCCATCGCCCCTCGTCAGTCCCCAAGGCGACGCAACTGCCCCTCGCCGGTCCCCAGGCTGAGGCCACTGTGTATGGGGTCCGTCGTGTTTGTGCAGACTTGAGGAAGAAGGAGCAAAAAGAAAAAAACACTAAAATATGCATTGAGTGACAGACACGTGGGGTCACAGATGACATGTGGGGTCCGCTGATAATGGTTTTTCCAATAGCCATAACAGTTGAACCAAACCGCTTTCAGCTTTATCACAACCCATAACTCACAGCATCTTTCTACAGCCCATAGCTCAAAAAAACTTTTTCAGAAAGCCACATCTCAACCAACCGTAGTGCTAGCCAGCAGCAATACTGAGCAGGCTGATTAATGTTTTTTTCTAATAACATTAATGTTAAAATCTACTTAGTACAACCTAGTCAGGCCACCACCATTATATTGACAAGAAACCAAGCACCGAGAGTTATGATTTGTTATTATAGTCAAGAAATATAGAGCTAGAGATACAGCCAGCAACAAAGCAAGGGGTCTGAGAGCATCTCCAACAGGCTACCTAAACCCACTACCTATCCTATATTTGGATAGTGGGGGTTAAAAACACCACTTCAACAGGCTACCTATTAGCCTATCTAAATTTGTTGGCATAACAAATCCTCCCTCCCACTACATACTTCTATTGGGCCAACAGAGACTACCTATTTTCTCGTCTGCTTGTTTCTTCCCCGCATGAGTTGTTCTCTCCGCCCGAGCCCGACGCAGGGAGCATGACACCGCCACTGCAGGAAGTCGTGGCCGCGCCGAAGGAGAGCTCGACGCCGGCGCAGGAAATCCGACGCGGCACAGTGTAAGGTCCAAGTAGGCTAGAGGGGGGGGTGAATAGCCTAATAAAAACTTCTACAATAATTACTTAACCACAAGTTAGTACAAAAGGTGGCGGAGCAAAATGCACTAGCTCTAACTAATTAAGCAAGCCACCTACACAAGTCTAGTACAAGGCTATCCACTAAACACAACAACAACAAGCTAGATACAAGAAGTAATACGAGAGAAGAGCTTTGAGTGATTATACTGCCGTGTAGAGAAGAGAAGTGCCAATAAATCAATCACACAAGAGAAATCCTCGGGAAGAGAATGACACAAGAATTTATCCCGAGGTTCACTTGCTTCCCGGCAAGCTACTCCCCGTTGTGGCGATACACCCACTTGTCGGTTCGCGAGCTAATCGACTATCAAGAGTCGAGCCCTCGGCGGGCACCGCACAACCGCACATAAGATGGGGATCCTCCAAGCCACGAGCTCCACTAGAGTATCCAATTCGCGAACTCCCGTGGGGAAGGATCAAGGACCCCTTACAACACTTGGTGAAGGCTCCAACAATCTCCAATTGCGAGCTCAATCACCTCCGCTGCTCCAAGCCGTCTACCGTGTCGGGAAACACGGAAGAGTAACAAGAAATCCGCAGCAACTCGAAGATCAAGTGCCTCTAGAATGCAACTCTCAAGCAATGCACTTGAATCTCACTCAATCTCACTCAAGATGTGCAAACAATCAAAGAGATGAGTGGAGGGGTTGTTCTCTAGCTCAAAGGATGTTTCTAGGTCTCAAAATGTGCAAGAGTTACCCTCAAACCCCGGCCACCATCTATTTATAACGAAGGGGTACGCAGCTAGCCGTTAGAAACGACGCAGCAGAAATCGCGCTGACCGGACGCTCCGGTCAGGGTGACCGGACGCGTCCGGTCACTACGCGACAGACATGAATAGTGCGCGTCAGAACTAGCCGTTACCGTTGACCGGACGCGCTCCTTCGATCGACCGGACGCGACAGTGCCAGCGTCCGGTCGCGTTCCAGTAAGCACCCGACGCGACCGGACGCGTCCGGTCGTACGTGACCGGACGCGCCAGCCGCGTCCGATCGCGCTTCGCTGTGCTCGGCTTCTCTGGACGCTTGACCGGACGCTCCGGTCCCGTGGGGCACCGGACGCGCCGGTCACGCGTTTAACGTTTTCACCCGGTTGAACTGACCGGACGCGCTGGTTAGGCCAGACCCGCGTCCGGTCACAAACCCTAGCAGCACCCGCGCCGCGATGAACTGACCAGACGCGCCCCGCGTCCGGTGCAGCGTCCGGTGCAGCGTCCGGTGCACGCAGTGACCCCGTTCGCCTCCGTTTCTTTTCCAACTTTCGGCGCAGTAGAAAATAGGCGTTTCACTTCTCCAAAAAGCGCCGAATCCTGCCTCGCAAGCTCGGCGGGAGGGAGAGAGGAACCCAAACCCCTCTCTACCGCTTAAACTCCACCGCCTTCGCAAATGTGCTAACACCACCAAGTGTACACCACCATGTGCATGTGTGTTAGCATTTCATAAACATTTTCCAAGGCGTTATGTTAGCCCTCAACTAGATCCTAATGCATATGCTCAAGATATTGATCTAGTGGCACTTGATTCCCGAGCTAACCGTGATTTCCCCTCTTGATAGTCGGCTATGTATCCTAAACCCGGTCAATCACTTCTCTACTCAACTTAGACCGGCAAAAGGAAAACCCTATAGTTATACCTTTGCCTTGCGCTCTTAGACCATTCTCTTTCACTTGATCATCAAGTCCACCATATTATGTGCATCTCCACCATGATTGTCATTTCATGTTCATGCACCATCTCTTTTGTGATCTTGTGGCCACCACTCCTTGCCACATACACCTTCATCACATGTGTTGCTTATGCCTAACTCAAAACACTTAACACATGGCATTAGCAACTTGGTGTCATTAATTACCAAAACCAAACTTGGGCTTTCAATCTCCCCCTTTTTGGTAATTGATGACAACCATCACAAAGATATGAAATGAAATCAATTTTCAATTTCGATAGTATTAGCTCCCCCTACATATGTGCTTCCATGAGTTTGGTTCAATTGTGCACATATGTATGGATTTGAATTTTGGGAGAGTTACTACTATCAAATTGATGCTAAGGTATATAGAATGGACCTTTGAAGCGTGATACCAATCGGAGTTGCCTTTATATACCATCCTTAGCATCGATGTAGCTAGACACCACTTGTAATTCATCACTTGTAAAGATCACAAACACTAAAGTACCCCGTGAGATCAACATTATAAGCAAAGGTGTCTAGATACTACTTGTAAAGCTACTCTTAACAAAACATCATTCAAGTTCTAATTCTAGCAATCACCACACAAGCATGAATATGAATTTAAGCTTTGCAATGCAACAATACATTATGTTAATGCGCATACAAATGCAACAAACAATTCATGAGCTTGCTCCCCCTACTTGTGTGCTCAATTTTAATTTCACTCCCCTTAGTAAATCTTTTTCCTCCTTTGCAACTTAACTTTTTATCTCTTTGTGAATTTTCTATCTTTGTGACTTTTCTCTCCCCCTTTGTCAACAATCACCAAAAAGGTGCCAATTTTAGTGAGAGTCAAGTCAATCAATATGAGGGAGTCCAAATTATGGTTCAATCTAGATCACTTGCCTAGAATATGTAATTCGGTTTGATCCAAGGACAAGCTTTTTCACACCTCATAAAGTATAAGGGTTATCTTGACCATGTTGAATTACACATCATGAGCTCATTTTCTAGATTCAACACTAGGTTTGCAAGCCCACAAACATGTCATATGCTACCACTAGATCAATCAAAACATAGAAGCAATAGTGGTACCATATATACATTAAACTCATTTGATTTTCATGAATGAACCTATTTGTCATGCAAATATGTCTATATGTTCTAAACATGTCCTTAGCAAAGTATGGATGATATGCCAAACAACTTTACCTTGCTATGTCGGAGGAGAGGCATGTCATATAAGAATGTGGGGGTGCACTCATTTCAAGTTGGAGAAGTCAAGTATGTTCAATTCATTTTTCAACTTGTAAAATCTCTTTTCATCAAGTGGCTTTGTGAATATGTCGGCTAGTTGATCTTCGGTGCCAATGCTTTCAATGCTAATATCACCCTTTTGTTGATGGTCTCTTATGAAGTGATGCCTTATGTCAATGTGCTTTGTTCTTGAATGTTGAACCGGATTTTGAGTCATCTTGATAGCACTTTCATTATCACAAAACAATGGCACATTCTTGAATTTGATTCCAACGTCATTCAAAGTGGCCTTCATCCAAAGCAATTGTGCACAACAACTACCGGCACTAATGTATTCGGCTTCGGCGGTAGATAGTGCAACACTATTTTGTTTCTTTGATGACCATGAAACAAGAGACCTTCCAAGCAATTGACAAGTGCCACTTGTGCTCATTCTATCAATCTTGCATCCACCATAGTCGGAGTCCGAATATCCAATCAACTCAAAATTAGACCCCTTTGGAAACCATAATCCAACATCATGAGTGCCCTTAAGATATCTCAATATCCTCTTGGTTGCTTTCAAGTGACTCTCTCTAGGTGAAGTTTGATATCTTGCACACTTGCACACACTAAACATCACATCCGGCCTCGAAGCGGTGACATAGAGCAAACTTCCAATCATAGACCGGTATTGTTTTTGATCTACCATGTTGCCACTAGCATCAACACCCAATTGATCATTTGTGCCCATTGGTGTACTCATTGGCTTAGCATCTTGCAATCCAAACTTCTTGATCATGTCCTTGATGTACTTCCCTTGACTTACAAAAGTGCCATTCTTCATTTGCTTAATTTGAAGTCCAAGAAAGTAACTAAACTCTCCAATCATAGACATCTCAAACTCTTTTGCCATCATATTTCCAAACTCTTCACAAAAGTCTTGGTTAGTTGATCCAAAGATAATGTCATCCACATAGATTTGCAACACAAACAAGTCATTTCCAATTTTCTTGGTGAAGAGAGTGGTGTCAACCTTTCCCATCTTGAACCCTTTAGAGAGAAGAAAGTCCCTCAATCTCTCATACCATGCTCTAGGTGCTTGCTTCAAACCATACAATGCCTTCTTGAGCTTGTAAACATGGTTGGGCTTCTTGTCATCTTCAAAACCGGGAGGTTGCTCAACATAAACTTCTTCATTAATGTAGCCATTGAGAAATGCACTTTTGACATCCATTTGATAGAGCTTGATGTTGTGTGCACAAGCATATGCTAATAAGATTCTAATTGCCTCCAATCTTACAACCGGTGCATATGTTTCTCCAAAGTCAAGTCCCTCAACTTGAGTATATCCTTGTGCTACCAATCTTGCTTTGTTTCTCACAACCATGCCATCTTGATCTTGCTTGTTTCTAAAGACCCATTTGGTGCCAATTACATTGTAGTTCTTCGGCCTTTCAACAAGTTCCCAAACTTGATTTCTAGTAAAGTTGATTAGCTCTTCATGCATGGCATTTACCCAATCGGAATCCTTCAATGCATCTTCTATTTTCTTAGGTTCTTCAAGTGACACAAATGAGTAATGCTCACAAAAGGATGCTAGCCTTGATCTAGTTTGAACACCACTTTGAATTCCACCAATGATTTGGTCCAATGGATGATCTCTTGCAATGCTAGTAGGTTGGAGTATTGGGAGTTGATTGCTTCCACTAGCTTGACCTTGATCTTGCACTTCATCATGAGAACCACTTGAGCTTGCTTGATTTGTATCAATTTGCACACTTTGGTTGATCACATGAATATCATCATCATCAACTTGCCTCGGCCTTATGTCACCAATATCCATGTTCTTCATTGCATTTGACAATTGATCTCCTCTCACATCATCAAGGTTTTGAGCTTCATTTTGAGACCCTTGGGTTTCATCAAACTCAACATCATGAACTTCTTCCAAGGTGCCATTTGTGAGATTCCAAACTCTATATGCTTTGCTTGTGGTAGAATAACCAAGTAAGAACCCTTCATCACATTTCTTTTCAAACTTGCTCAATCTAGTGCCTTTCTTGAGAATATAGCATTTGCAACCAAACACTCTAAAGTATGCAATGTTGGGCTTTCTTCCATTCAATAGCTCATATGGTGTCTTCCCAAGCATCCCATGGCAATAGAGACGGTTGCTACAATAGCAAGCCATGTTGATGGCTTCACTCCAAAATGAATGACTCACATTGTATTCACTAAGCATTGATCTAGCCATGTCAATCAAAGTTCTATTCTTTCTTTCAACTACACCATTGGATTGAGGAGTGTATGTTGGAGAGAATTGATGTCCAATACCAAGATCATCACATAAATCTTCAATTCTTGTGTTCTTGAACTCACTACCATTGTCACTTCTAATCTTCTTGATGGTAGTCTCAAACTCATTTTGCACTTTCTTGACAAAAGACTTGAATAGATCATAAACATCACTCTTGTCATAGAGAAAGAACACCCAAGTGTATCTTGTGTAGTCATCCACTATCACAAAGCCATACTTGTTGCCACCAATGCTAGTATATGTTGTTGGCCCAAACAAGTCCATGTGCAATAGCTCAAATGCCTTTGATGTACTCATTTCACTCTTACTAGGATGTGTATTTCCAACTTATTTGCCGGCTTGACAAGCACTACAAGGTTTATCTTTCTCAAAGGTCACATCTTTCAAGCCTCTTACTAAGTCATGCCTCAAAAGTTTGTTCAATTGTTTCATTCCAACATGACCAAGCCTTCTATGCCACAACCATCCCATACTAGATTTGCTAAGCAAGCATGATGTCAATTGTGTCTCACTATCATTGAAGTCAACCAAGTATAAACTACCATGTCTAAATCCTTTGAATATCAAATTTGATCCATCAACACTTATGACTTCAACATCATCACTACCAAATATGCACTTGAAGCCAAGATCACAAAGTTGTGCTACCGATAATAGATTGAAATCCAAGCTCTCAACTAGCAATACATTAGATATGCTCATGTCATTTGAGATAGCAATTTTACCAAGCCCTTTGACTTTGCCTTTCTTGTTGTTGCCAAAAGTGATTGCATCAAAACCACCATTTTGACTTGTATCAATAGATTTGAACATACAAGAATCCCCGGTCATATGTTGAGTGCACCCACTATCAAGCACCCAATGCCTTCCTCCGGCTTTGTAATTGACATACAAGATAAGATCAATTCTTTTTAGGTACCCAAACTTGTTTGGGTCCTCCAAGGTTAGTGACCAAGCTCTTTGGTACCCAAATGGCTTTCTTCTTTGAGCCCATCCATGGTGCACCAATGAACTTAGCATGAACACCATTTGTACCCTTGGTAAGTATATAGAAAGAATCAAACTTAATTGAGGATACATTAGCATTGGATTTCTTGTTCATGCAATGTTGCTCTATGTGACCAACTTGCTTGCAACTTTTGCAATAGCTACCATTGTTCTTCACAAAACGAGTCTTGTGAAGAGCAAAAGCGGCCTTGCCTTTCTTGGGGTTATAGCCCAATCCCTCTTTATAGAGGGAAGCCCTTTGGCTACCCAAGCACATAAGCAAGCGGTCCTCACCACCATAAGCCTTAGCTAAGGTGTGATTGAGCTCTTTTACCTCCTTCTTGAGATTTTCATTCTCAACTATTAGTGTGGAGTCACAAGTGAGACCGTCACTACTAGATGAGGATGATGTAGATGAGCTACACAAAGGGTTAGTGGGAGCAACAACAATAGGCTTATGAAAAGGTTCATCAATTATATCACATGATATGCCTATGTTGCAAGTTTTAGCTTTCTCAACATTAGTTGGCATGTTTTCATATTTTTCAACTAGAGAGGAATGAGCTTCTTCAAGCTTAGTGTGAGACTTTTGAAGCTTCTTATGGTCTACCTTTAGACTCTCATAAGATGCTCTAAGCTCATCAAGTTCTTGCATAAGATTTTTCTTTTCCTTAAGCAAGCCCTTGCACTCCTTTCTAGATTCTTTATAATGTTGAGTGCAATCTTCTAGCATAGTGATTAGTTCATCTTTAGTGAATTCTTCTTCATCACTATCACTATCACTAGCATTGTCATGATTACTCTCATCATCGGATGATACCTTAGCGGCCTTAGCCATGAAGCACGATGGAGTGTCGAAGAGGGAGACCTTCTCTTGAATAGCAATGCTAGCATGTCCCTTCTTCTTGCTCTTGTTGTCATCCTCATCATCACTTGAGGAATCATCACTATCCCATGTAGCAACATGAGAATCATTCTTCTTTTTATGAGAGCTCTCCTTCTTTTCTTGCTTCTTCTTTTGCTTCTTTCTCTCCTTCTTGATAGCATCTTCATCATCACTATCATAAGGACACTTTGCAATGAGATGATCCTTGCTATGGCATCTAAAGCATCTCATGGTATGCTCATTCTTCTTGGATAAGTTCTTCTTTCTCCTTGCACGATAGCCCTTCTTCTTCATGAATTTGCCAAATTGCTTGACAAAGAGAGCCATCTTCTCATCAATGTCATCACTATCACAAGAGCTTGAGTCTTCTTCACTTGATGATTCAATCTTGGATTTGCCCTTGGATGTGGTGGCTTTGAATGCCACACTCTTCTTCTTTTCATCATCTTTCTTCTCATTCTCCTTTTTCTTCTTCTTGACCAACTCATCCTTCTCATCATCTTCTCTATATGAATCATCGGTCATCACTTCTTGAAATATTTGTTGAGGAGTTGAATCCTTCAATGTAGTCCTCACTAGCACGGTGATCAATGTATCAAACCTCTTGGGCAAGCTTCTCAAGAACTTCATAGAGAATTGGTTGTCCTTGACTTCCTCACCAAGTCCCTTGAGCTCATTGACAATGACTTGCAATCTATGAAACATCTCCGGTACACTCTCATCATCTTGCATCTTGAAGCTTGAAAATTTTTCTTGCAAGATATATGCTTTAGCGGTCTTTGTGCCTTCGGTGCCCTCAAATGTTTCTTCTAGCTTGGCCCAAGCATCATGTGTAACTTCTATGTTCTTCACTTGCTCAAATGTCTTGTCATCTAGTGCCTCATGAAGAGCACTAATGGCAATATCATTGCATTGGAGCTTCTTCTCTTCTACCGGTGTAGGTGCTTCCGGATTAGCAACATCAAATTTTGTTTCGGTGACCTTCCACACTTCTCTATTGATTGACTTGAGGTGTGCGGTCATCTTAACCTTCCAATATGCATAATTTGTGCCATCAAAATGAGGTGCCTTCTTGGTGTTGTTGATATGCAAACTTAATTGAGCCATTTCTTCACCGGAGGTTGTTAAGCCTTAATCAAACGGTGCCTCGGCTCTGATACCACTTGTAAGGTCCAAGTAGGCTAGAGGGGGGGTGAATAGCCTAATAAAAACTTCTACAATAATTACTTAACCACAAGTTAGTACAAAAGGTGGCGGAGCAAAATGCACTAGCTCTAACTAATTAAGCAAGCCACCTACACAAGTCTAGTACAAGGCTATCCACTAAACACAACAACAACAAGCTAGATACAAGAAGTAATACGAGAGAAGAGCTTTGAGTGATTATACTGCCGTGTAGAGAAGAGAAGTGCCAATAAATCAATCACACAAGAGAAATCCTCGGGAAGAGAATGACACAAGAATTTATCCCGAGGTTCACTTGCTTCCCGGCAAGCTACTCCCCGTTGTGGCGATACACCCACTTGTCGGTTCGCGAGCTAATCGACTATCAAGAGTCGAGCCCTCGGCGGGCACCGCACAACCGCACACAAGATGGGGATCCTCCAAGCCACGAGCTCCACTAGAGTATCCAATTCGCGAACTCCCGCGGGGAAGGATCAAGGACCCCTTACAACACTTGGTGAAGGCTCCAACAATCTCCAATTGCGAGCTCAATCACCTCCGCTGCTCCAAGCCATCTACCGTGTCGGGAAACACGGAAGAGTAACAAGAAATCCGCAGCAACTCGAAGATCAAGTGCCTCTAGAATGCAACTCTCAAGCAATGCACTTGAATCTCACTCAATCTCACTCAAGATGTGCAAACAATCAAAGAGATGAGTGGAGGGGTTGTTCTCTAGCTCAAAGGATGTTTCTAGGTCTCAAAATGTGCAAGAGTTACCCTCAAACCCCGGCCACCATCTATTTATAACGAAGGGGTACGCAGCTAGCCGTTAGAAACGACGCAGCAGAAATCGCGCTGACCGGACGCTCCGGTCAGGGTGACCGGACGCGTCCGGTCACTACGCGACAGACGTGAATAGTGCGTGTCAGAACTAGCCGTTACCGTTGACCGGACGCGCTCCTTCGATCGACCGGACGCGACAGTGCCAGCGTCCGGTCGCGTTCCAGTAAGCACCCGACGCGACCGGATGCGTCCGGTCGTACGTGACCGGACGCGCCAGCCGCGTCCGATCGCGCTTCGCTGTGCTCGGCTTCTCTGGACGCTTGACCGGACGCTCCGGTCCCGTGGGGCACCGGACGCGCCGGTCACGCGTTTAACGTTTTCACCCGGTTGAACTGACCAGACGCGCTGGTTAGGCCAGACCCGCGTCCGGTCACAAACCCTAGCAGCACCCGCGCCGCGATGAACTGACCGGACGCGCCCCGCGTCCGGTGCAGCGTCCGGTGCAGCGTCCGGTGCACGCAGTGACCCCGTTCGCCTCCGTTTCTTTTCTAACTTTCGGCGCAGTAGAAAATAGGCGTTTCACTTCTCCAAAAAGCGCCGAATCCCGCCTCGCAAGCTCGGCGGGAGGGAGAGAGGAACCCAAACCCCTCTCTACCGCTTAAACTCCACCGCCTTCGCAAATATGCTAACACCACCAAGTGTACACCACCATGTGCATGTGTGTTAGCATTTCATAAACATTTTCCAAGGCGTTATGTTAGCCCTCAACTAGATCCTAATGCATATGCTCAAGATATTGATCTAGTGGCACTTGATTCCCGAGCTAACCGTGATTTCCCCTCTTGATAGTCGGCTATGTATCCTAAACCCGGTCAATCACTTCTCTACTCAACTTAGACCGGCAAAAGGAAAACCCTATAGTTATACCTTTGCCTTGCGCTCTTAGACCATTCTCTTTCACTTGATCATCAAGTCCACCATATTATGTGCATCTCCACCATGATTGTCATTTCATGTTCATG
This sequence comes from Saccharum hybrid cultivar R570, assembly GCA_038087645.1. Lineage (NCBI taxonomy): Eukaryota > Viridiplantae > Streptophyta > Magnoliopsida > Poales > Poaceae > Saccharum > Saccharum hybrid cultivar. The sequence goes on from JAQSUU010000113.1 coordinate 6,786,343, forward strand.
CACCATCTCTTTTGTGATCTTGTGGCCACCACTCCTTGCCACATACACCTTCATCACATGTGTTGCTTATGCCTAAATCAAAACACTTAACACATGGCATTAGCAACTTGGTGTCATTAATTACCAAAACCAAACTTGGGCTTTCACACAGGTCACCTCCGGCCCTAGATCCCGCCGCCCCGGCCAGCCCCAGATCCCCGACGCGGGTGGCTCTGCGAGGGCGGCGCGGGTGGAAGCATGGGCTTCCCCGGCGGGCGTGGCCATGCCGGCCCTGCTCCATAGCCATGCCGCTGCAGGAGGAAGCACGGGCTTCCCCGGCGGGTGCGGCTCTGTGAGGGCACCAGGCGGAGCGGCTCCTCCATCGCACGCGGACGGCCATGGCGGTGTCCCCCATCGCATGCGCCGGCCTTTTTCCCCGACAGTGGTCCTCCCCGGCGCCGGTCCTCCCAGTCACGCGGCTCTCCCCGGTGATCCTCCCAGTCGTGCGACCTTATTCCCCGGATGTAGGCCTCCCTTCCCGATGCCGCTCCCTAGCGGCCGGATGTGCCGCTCCCTCCCGCCATGGCCATCCTCCTCTGCCTTGGCGAGCGTGCGCTCCTCCGCCCTGTCCTCCATGACCGTCGTGCACCTCGCTGAGGGCGCACCTCCTCCCCGCGGCGGCCTTCCCTACCTCCAGGCATGTTCTCGCCGGCGTAGAGAACAAGAATGAGAGGATGACATCACGGCCCCACATGTCATTGACTCTGCAAGTGAATTTGGGTAGTCTATTTTAGGTAGTGCTATTGGAGTTGAAGACAAAAAATAGGTAGTATAGAAATAGCTGGCTACCCAAATAGAGATTTAGGTAGTGTGTTTTAGGCAGTAGTGTCGGAGATGCTCGAAGAAGGCCAGTAAGCCTCTAGACCTATGCCCACTTTGTTTCCCCTTATAACCGAATTCCATAGAATAAAATAAATAGAAAAATCTCACAAAATATTTCGATTATCTTTTATTCTACTGACTGTTTTTTAAGATTTTTTGTTTTGCGAGACCAAGAATCATAAAACCCCCGCGATACAACGACAACGATTTTAACTGAGTATTCTATAAGGGGAAGATAGAGAGAGAATCAAAGGCAGATGAGGAAAAGCAGTAGAGGATTTGATCATTGCCGCCGCCGCCTTGTTGTATAAATTCTATTGCTTCCTTCATTCTAGAGTTGTTTCTGTCCAGACAGCCCAAACTGGCCATGGCCCATAGCCCTACACAGTTGGGCCACCTGACTTATGGGCTGTGAGCTGTGCCAGCTTCACGGTGGTTGATGACATGGAGATGGACTACACCTTCTCCAAATCCACCAAAAAAAAAGGAGATGGACTACACCTTCTCCAAATCCACCAAAAAAAAAAAGGAGATGGACTACAAGGAGCAGGAACAACGCATAGGAGCGGCATCTAATTCCCTGGATATGCTGTGCTTTTGTTCCTCCTCTGCGTGTCCTCTCTCTTCGTCCTTTGGAATCTCATCTCATATATCCCTGATTCCACTACCTTGTACTAGTCCTCTATCTCTGGTCTCTGCTACCGCTGAGCACTATCTGCACTACCTCTCAGTTGTATTCTGAACATGGCATCATCATATATGGTGCTTCGTCGAGGGAGAGGCTTAACTAGCAATGGCCGCGATAATGACTTGCTCAAGAGTCAAGATCCCTTGGTTAGCTTGTTTCTTTGCTTGATCGATTGGCTTCTAACATGCGTGCAAAACGTTCCCCACGCCCAGTAGACGGCTTCATGTAGATTGTAGAGTAGAACGCCTTAAAATACGTAGCTTTTGATCGTTGTGTTGCTAAAGAGAATAAAGGTGCAGTGCATCGATCACGTCTCCGACACGCAGACATGACTATGCTTTAGTGCTCACTCACTCAGACTTCTTTCGAAAGCAGGATGTTCCTCCCTGCTTTAATCTTTAAATAATCATCAAGCGCACCAAGATCTATCATCATCCTCCATCCCCTACACTCTTCTATATAAACCAATGAAACGATGTCGAATTGTGCCCCAGCCAGTGAGCTCACTTACGCTCAGTAGTCAGTATATAGCTAGGCAGCTAGCGACGGGGTCCAGGGCCATCCATGGCTAAGGAAAGCAAGCTGCCGACGGCCGGAGTGGCCCTGCGGCTGGCCGTCGTTGCCGCGTGCGTGCTATGCCTGCTGCCGGCGATGGCCCGCGCGCAGCTCCGGGTGGGGTTCTACGACACCAGCTGCCCCAACGCCGAGGCGCTCGTCCGCCAGGCCGTCGCGGCCGCCTTCGCCAAGGACGCCGGCCTCGCCGCCGGCCTCATCCGCCTCCACTTCCACGACTGCTTTGTCAGGGTAACAAAACTTAATTTATTATTCCTGCCTCGCTTTTATTTTGATTTAGTTTATTATTACTACCTTTAGCTTTACCTAGTGGACGTAGTACATGAAAAGATGAGCTCAACTTGAGATGTGGTTGCCCATGTAATGGCAATGCTTAAAAGACGTAGGAATTTGTAGCGCAAAGTAAAATGAATGAAAAGATTTGGTTGCCCATGATCTGTTCCCATTCGCTAATCACGAGATATATATATATATATATATATATATATATATATATATATATATATATATATATATATATATATATATTACTGTTGAAGCATATTAAAAAAAACTCACGACATTATTAATTTGTTTGTGTGCTTGTCCTAGTTACTTTCCGCTGTGAACCCTCATATAGCTACCAGTATAAACGTTAAAAATAGAATCACCATTTAAATCAACTTAATTTGCGTGGCCTGGAATTCAAATTCTTCAAATTATAAAAATACTAGTAGAGTCGTAGTTGTTATGAACGTATATTTATTTGTACAACGATACTTGATACGCACTTTTACAGTACGTATATTGCAAAGAAAAAACTGACCGGTGGGGGAAGAACCGCCCCACGGCTTTCTATAAGAAAGAGGGATACAACTATCTCGGCCTAGAAAACCTCTCAAACCCTGGCACATGTCCAGAAGGGCCAAGTGAACCGGAACATATCATCAGACCAGCGTTGCCAGAGACGTACTGTTGCCGACGCAGTCACCAGGCTCGCGTGCACAGCGAGGATTTTTTTTTGGGTGAGAGACCGAAAATTCGTTCCACTGGGGATCGAACTCCGGCCAGCCGGCCGGCCCCTCACTGGCAAGCCCTGCCACCCGAGCTATGCTCGGTTCTCATATTGCAAAGAAAAGCGACAGTTGTTTTCTCGATACAAAGAGACAAAGTATCCAAAGCAAAAAGCCCCAAAAGTCAAAACCAAGTGAACGCATAGATAGATTTGCTCTGCTGCTTTCTTTCTTGGAAGGCAATGCATATTCCCTGCTTGCAACTGAGCACCAAGAATAACCTTTATGAGACGAATCGATCTCGCTCTTTATTTTTTGTCTTCCCAGCATACATTCTCGGATGATATAGTACAGAAATTATGACAGCCAAACTAAGGTCAGAAGCATAAACATTCGTGTTTCCTAGCTGGTACCAGTATCTTGTTTAGAACTCTTGTTTAATGTGAAGTAGCAAATGCATGGACAATAGGAGTATTGCCCTGCAAACCTCAGACACACCTCGTACAAGTAATAACATATATATATAGCTATTTGTAGTAGGAAGAAATGTGAAACATTTTATCACTGTACCGCTTTGGCGCTTTTATATACTGTGTGAAATTAATTGAATGTTAAATTTGTACTTCATCTGTTCTAAATTATCACTTAATTTGGCTTTTCTAGATATGTTTTTGTTATATATTGAGACGTAGTGTATATATTGGAATGCTTGGAAGCTTAACTGCTTCAAGATCAAGTATCGAATTAGAATCAAGGATTTCTTTCTCCTTACCGTGGGGAGCGATACCATTTGCGTGATTATAGAGAAGATCAGCCACCTTAATACCTGTTTCGAAGATAGAGAATTTTGTATCTAACTAGGTGACTTATAATTTAGAACAATGGAGTACTTTGCAAGATATCGAGTAGAATTTATTGAACAATGACATTTTGAAGACGTTTTCCTTATATACCGTGTTTATTAGTGGTTAAAAAGGGAGGACAATGACCATTTTGCAAACATAGCTTGTTTGAGTAACAACCACTACATGATCTCATATCTACTCTCTGCATTACAAATAATAAGTAGCTTTAGTTTTGTTATAAGTTAAATTTCTCTAGTTTTGGCTAAGTTTGTAGAAAATGTATAAACATCAACAGGATTCATTCGATGCACCATGAAATATATTTGATAGCCTGTTTATTTAATATTGTAAATCTTAATATATTTTTCAATAAACTTGATTAAAGTTATACAAGGTTGATTTAAAAAAAACTAAAATGTTTTACAATTTGAAACAAATTGAGTAAAATATCATAAATTTGAAAATATAATAGTTATGAAGATATCAAATTATCATAAATTTGATAAAATATAAATAAGTATTAACATCTATAAATAATATTATGAAAATATATACCAGAAGGAATCTAATTAATGATGCTTAAGTGATACCTTAGATAGTAATATTACTTTTTCCCTATAAATTTAGTTAATCTTATGATATATATAATAGTTTGATTTAGAATAATCTAGAATAAGTCGATTTGTTTGGTGCCCTTCAACGAGGTGTTCTTTGTTAGTCGACTTTGACCACCGTCTTCCAATTTGATACTACTGTGCAGGGCTGTGATGGATCCGTCCTCCTCACCGTGAACCCTGGCGGCGGCCAGACCGAGCGTGACGCCGTCCCAAACAACCCGAGCCTCCGCGGCTTCGACGTGATCGACGCCGCCAAGGCCGCCGTTGAGCAGAGCTGCCCGCGCACCGTGTCGTGCGCCGACATCGTCGCCTTCGCCGCCCGCGACAGCATCAGCCTCACCGGCAGCGTCTCGTACCAGGTCCCCGCGGGCCGGCGCGACGGCCGCGTGTCCAACGCGTCGGACACCGTGGACCTGCCCGCGCCCACCTCCACGGCGCAGACCCTCATCGACAAGTTCAAGGCCAAGGACCTCACCTTGGAGGATATGGTCGTCCTCTCCGGCGCCCACACCGTCGGCCGCTCCTTCTGCGTCTCCTTCTTCCAGCGCGTCTGGAACACAAGCACGAACCCCCCTACGGCAATCGTACGTACGCCGCCATGGCTGCTGACGCTGATTAACTAGCTTGCTGCTTTGCACGCATGAGCAGGACGCATGTGACAAGTGTCGTCGTGTATTTGCAGGTGGACGCGGGGCTGAGCCCGTCGTACGCGGCGCTGCTACGCGCGCTGTGCCCGTCGAACACGACGCAGACGACGCCGATCACGACGGCCATGGACCCCGGGACGCCCAACGTGCTGGACAACAACTACTACAAGCTCCTGCCACGCGGCATGGGCCTCTTCTTCTTCCGACAACCAGCTGCGCGTGAACACGCAGATGGCCGCGCTGGTGAGCAGCTTCGCGGCCAACGAGACGCTGTGGAAGGAGAAATTCGCGGCGGCGATGGTGAAGATGGGCCGCATCCAGGTGCAGACGGGGACGTGCGGGGAGGTCCGTCTCAACTGCGGCGTCGTCAACCCGAGTTCATACTCGTCGCCGCCGTCGACGGTGGAGCTGGGTTCGAGCGCGCCAGCCGTCGATGAAGAGGGCTACGCCGCGAGCTAGGAGCTGCATACAGCATACCTCTTCGGCCGCCGTCGTTGTCGATCAATGATTTTCTCGCATGCAAGCATGTCCTTTGGACGTGTACGTTTCAACCCTGCTTTTATTTTGTCGCGTGGACTGTAGGTTTGTTGTGTCGATGATCTTTGTTTGTGTGCCAGTGCCACTGAACGTACGCATCCTGGCCGGACTCTTAACTTCGGTGGCGGGTAATAAGCACATGTATGAGTAAGTTAAGAATTTCTGTCAATTCCCTTAAGCATCCTACGCCTAGCGCCTCCCTTCCTAGATCCGTGCCACTACCTGCCGGTCCCGCTGCTTGGATCGATGCCTTCTTCACCAGATCCGTGCCGTTATAGCTCACGAGGAGGGAGGGAGAGAGAGGAGGCCAACTCTCTGTGGGGTTGTGAAACTAGCCACATCCTCTCTTTTATTTTTTTTAGATAAAGGATAAAATATTCGGCTTCATCTATCAAGAATAGAATCAGGCTGATTATTACAAACTCTAAACACGGGCATACAGTTCGGTTGTAATAAACTTACAACCACTCACACGACTAACTGAACAAGTGAAAAGTTCTTGACTAAACAAAACCAACATGTCTTTGCGAAAGCCAACCTTTTGAACCAAAAAACTCTAAAACCGACGTCTCTAGGTGTTGTGCCACAGAGATTAATTGATCTTTCTGTGGCAGAACCTCCTAATTACTATAGCCCACATGTACTTGTTATCGTCTTAAAGACTTCTAACCACTGTACATGTGTACCACAGATCTTAAGAGGCCTGTCGGGTGTCCTCGGGAAACTCGAATCATCCATAATCTTCCGAGCAGGATCACATTACATAGGCATCACAGTATTACAACAGTTTATATAATAAATTACATCAAAATACAAAAGCGGAAGTCTTACATAACATAAGTTTACAAACTTGATGTTCCAAACTTATAAAACTTAAGTTTAGTGTTACAACCATAGTAGTGGAGTAGCATTATTAACATTATTACAACACCAAAACACAATGCTCTGCCCAAGAGCCAAACATCTCTACTCGTCGTCGCTCGCCGCAAAGACGGTTATGCAACAGGGTCCAAAACACACCTGCTCATGAGACGCACCTGCAACAGAGGTTTAACAAACCCTGAGTACGAAAGTACTCAACAAGACTTAACCGACAAAACCAGTGGAACGACTCAGGAATGCAGACTCAGGGGAATCATGGTGAGGTTCCAGCAGGAAGTCAAGTTCTTTTGCATAAAAGCTACTAATGGTGAATCCTTAAGATCATGATTTTATTTCAGTATTATTTATTGACAGAATGTAAATGATCCTAATCTAGATCATATAACTCATTCAATATCTTTCTGATTCTCCGACCAAAGTTCCATTTCTTAACTACGATGTTGAACAGAGAATCGAGTCTCCTTAACCGAGGAACAGCGACGATTCGAACCGATTATACCCAGCTGGGGATTCCTAATCACACGACATATGTATGACTCTAACCAACATATATCAACCTTCACTCGGATCCTCCAAAATATGACCGGGTCCAGCGCCACCCGAGAGTATAGTACACCTCCAATCCAGCCCTTGGCTACAAGGGTACATACTACTCTCGCCATCTCTCCACTCCCAGTGCGCGGTTGGCCATTCACATGTTGGCGTTACCGAGGTCTTAGGCTTACCGGAGCATGTGATCAGTTACAAAGTCTCGACGCACACAATTCAAACAACGGTACGGTCCTTAACTGACTCAGTCGGAGACACTACATGGGGACTCCTTTCAAACTTTATTTAAAAGTTTTAAAGTTTTCTCATTAAGCAATGCTAAGCATACTAAGCATTTTTAAATAAAAACAGTAACAAGGATGGTATTGGAATATCAAGGATGATAATGCAGTAATTAGGTTATCACTCAACTCCTAACACTTAATGCAATAGAGCGGTAATATAAGTGAAGTAAAACTTTTCAAATTGCAAGGAAAGGTTAGATGTAACCGGGGCTTGCCTTGGTCGGCGGGAAACTCAGGCTCGGGATCAGTACCACAGATGTCAAACCCTACTTCCACGGACGTCGGCTCTTCTTCGGGAACGGGTTCGGCTTCGGTACCTTCCTCTTTTACGGGAATTATACGTGACGATAATGCATGCTTTAGGATGATGAAATAATAAACATGATGCCCGATGGATGCTTAACAGAGTTAACAACTTGAGTATAGCTTTCCTTCACGGTACAGTTGAATGACAAAAACTTCTAGCCTAACCCTAATCTAGGGTCCGATTACGCTAATCAATTTATTAAAGGATTTCGTTAAACACATGAAATAACACTAATTAATTACTAACAACATGATTAAGAAAGCTTAAGCAACCAATTAGGAATGCTAAAGATCATTAAAGGTTAATGACCCAAAGTCAACACTCAATCGTAAAGTCAAGCAACACTAATCATTATGCCCTAATTAATTAATTAACTAATTAATTAATAAAGTATAATTTAAGAATAAAATTTAACTTAATCTAATTAAGCTAAAATTTTTAATTTAGAAAGCTTATAACCTAATTAGGTGATAAAAAAATTTTCATGATTTTTGGATAAATAAATAAACTTAGAAAAATTATGTAAGGGTCACTTAAGAATTAAATGGACTAATTAATTAACCTACAAAAAGTAATTAAAATTGATATTTATTTTTTTTCTTAAATAGTACATAGTATATAAAGGTTACTCAAAATTTTTCACAAATTTTGGAATTATAAATAATCTATAACAAAATAAACAAAACTAAAAATCATTTTACATTTTTGAAAAAGGGAAAACAAAATTCCTTGCGGGCTGCTTCCTCTCCCTCTCTCTCTCGGCCCGGCCTGCAACGCACGCGCGCGGCCCGCACTCGCTGCGCCCACGCTCGCGCGTGCGGCCCACCCACCGGCTCGGCCCAGCAAAGCCAGCCGGCCTGCTTCGCCCGCGCGTGCGCCATCAGTCACTGACACGCCGACCCCACCCACTCGCTCGCTCTCTTTCTTCTCCCTCGCGCGCGCGCACACGCTGCCGCGGTGACCGTCGACGGTGAGATCACCGACGACGAACCTCCGGTGAGTCGGAGCCGCACCAATAGCCCCAACACCACCATCCGAACCCCGTGAACCTGACTGTGACACGATTTGGACCTTCTACCGCACGGAGAGGACCCTACCGCGGCCATGGCGGTCACGGCGGCGACCCGACCGGCGACATGACGAGCAAAACGCGTTTATAAGGCGGTAGCGATTAAAATAGGGGGAGCATCACGTGCAGGGGCTCACAGTGGTTGCGTTGGGCGACTTGGTGACAACGGAGAGGCGTTGGAACGGTCGGTCCACGGTGTGGCAGTCACGGTGGCGTCGCTGCCGGCCGTGAGGAAGAAAGTGGCTTGCGGGCGATTGCAGAGGAGGTGAGGCGCGATCACTGGCTCCAGGAGCTGCGAGCACACCCTGCGGAGCTGGAGGCGAGAGCTATTGGGCGGTGGAGCAGCAGAGACGGTGAATTTGGACGGCGGGTGGCGGTGGCCGGTCGCGGCGAGGAGCGGAGGAGGAAGAGAAATCGGTTTGGCCGTCGACGGTGGTATTTATAGGCATGGCCGGTCGACACGGGAGCGACACGCGGGGTGTTCTGACCATGACGAGGCGGTCACGGGACGTCACGGGTGCGCCTGGAAGCGAAACGAAGATCGCCGGCGTCGTCGGGAGGTGGCGCTCGGTGGTTGGAGAAGATTTCAAATAAATTACAGAATTGCCACTGGACGAAAATTTCAAATTACTCTCAAATCTTCAATAGAAGTTGAAAATCTGTAAATACAAAAGTTGTTCCATTTTCAAAGATCTACAACTTTCTCAATATGAACATTTTCCAATTCGGCTTAGTTTTTGAAATTTGAAATTGAATTCAAAAGGGGACATTTTCTGGAATTCTGTAAAATCAAAATTACTTTGAATTTTGTATTGAAACTTCAAAAACTCAAAATACCAAAGTTGTACATCTAGGACAGACCTACAACTTTGCTATTCAAAACATTTTCAAATTCTACCTCCATTTTGAAATTGGATAGGGGAAATGAAAAGGGGACAATTTTGAGATTTGACTCTTTTCAAAATTACTTCAAACTTTACACTGAAACTTTGAAAACTCAAAACATCAAACTTGTAGCCCTTGAAAAGATCTACAAACTTGGTTTTACACTTTTTCCCAAATTTTGCTTAGATTTTGATTTATTCAAAAAGGCATAAAACTAGGATTTTGCTTTTCAGGGTTTTCGGAAAAATTTTGAATTGAAACTTGATACTCTATTAATTTGTGGTTGCTTAAGGATCACTGTAAGGTCCAAAAGGCTAGAGGGGGGGGTGAATAGCCTATTTAAGACTCTACAAGCTTCACTAAACAACCACGTTAGTATAAAAGATGGCTAAGCTAATTCTAGCACTAGCTCAACTACACTATGCAAGCCACCTATACAAGTCTAGTACAAGGCTATCCACTAAACACAACAACAACAAGAAGCTAGATACAAGATGTAATACGAGAGAAGAGCTTCGAGTGATTATACCGCCGTGTAGAGATGAGAAGTACCAATCAATCAAACACACAAGAGAAATCCTCGGGAAGAGAATGACACAAGAATTTATCCCGAGGTTCACTTGCTTCCCGGCAAGCTACTCCTCGTTGTGGCGATGCACCCACTTGTCGGTTTGCGAGCTAATCAACTATCAAGAGTTGAGCCCTCAGCGGGCGCCGCACAACCGCACACAAGATGGGGATCCTCCAAGCCACGAGCTCCACTAGAGTATCCAATTTGCGAACTCCCGCGGGGAAGGATCAAGAACCCCTTACAACACTTGGTGAGGGCTCCAACAATTTCCAATTGTGAGCTCAATCACCTCCGCTGCTCCAAGCCGTCTACCGTGTCGGGAAACACGGAAGAGTAACAAGAAATCCGCAGCAACTCGAAGATCAAGTGCCTCTAGAATGCAACTCTCAAGCAATGCACTTGAATCTCACTCAATCTCACTCAAGATGTGCAATCAATAAAAGAGATGAGTGGAGGGGTTGTTCTCTAGCTCAAAGGATGTTTCTATATCTCAAAATGTGCAAGAGTTCCCCTCAAACCCCGGACATCCTCTATTTATAACGAAGGGGTACGCAGCTAGCCGTTACGGACGACGCAGCGAAAAATGCGATGACCGGACGCTCCGGTCAGGGTGACCGGACGCGTCCGGTCACTACACGACAAACGTGAACAGTGCGCGTCAGAACTAGCCGTTGTCCTGACCGGACGCGCTCCTTCGATTGACCGGACGCGACAGTGCCAGCGTCCGGTCGCGTTCCAGTAAGCACCCGACGAGACCGGACGCGTCCGGTCGCACGTGATCGGACGCGCCAGCCGCGTCCGATCGCGCTTCGCTGCGCTCGGCCTCTCTAGATACTTGACCGGACGCTCCGGTCCCGTGAGGCACCGGACGCGCCGGTCGCGCGCTTATCTTTTACGCCCAGTTGAACTGACCGGACGCGCTGGTCAGGCCAGACCCGCGTCCGGTCACAAACCCTAGCGGGCAGCACTGTGATGAACTGACCGGACGCGTCTGGTCAAACCGAGACCGCGTCCGGTGCAGCGTCCGGTCATCACAGTGACCGCCGTTCGCCTCCGTTTCTTTTCCGACTTCCGGCGCAATAGAAAATAGGCGTTCCACTTCTCCAAAAAGCGCCGAATCCCGCCTCGCAAGCTCAGCGGGAGGGAGAGAGGAACCCAAACCCCTCTCTACCGCTTAAACTCCACCGCCTTCGCAAATGTGCTAACACCACCAAGTGTACACCATCAATGTGCATGTGTGTTAGCATTTCATAAACATTTTCCAAGGCGTTATGTTAGCTTTCAACTAGATCCTAATGCATATGCTCAAGACATTGATCTAGTGGCACTTGATTCCTGAGCTAACCGTGATTGCCCCTCTTGATAGTCGGCTATGTATCCTAAACCCGGTCAATCACTTCTCTACTCATCTTAGACCGGCAAAAAGGAAAACCCTATGGTTATACCTTTGCCTTGCGCTCCTAGATCCTTCTCTTCCACTTGATCATCATGTCCATCATTTTATGTGCATTCCATCATGATCAACATTTCATGTCCATGCACCATCTCTTTGTGATCTTGTGGCCACCACTCCTTGCCACGTACACCTTCATCACATGTGTTGCTTATGCCTAACTCAAAACACTTAACACATGGCATTAGCAACTTGGTGTCATTAATTACCAAAACCAAACTTGGGCTTTCAATCTCCCCCTTTTTGGTAATTGATGACAACCATCACAAAGATATGAAATGAAATCAATTTTCAATTTTGATAGTGTTAGCTCCCCCTACATATGTGCTACCATGAGTTTGGTTCAATTGTGCACATATGTATGGATTTGAATTTTGGGAGAGTTGCTACTATCAAATTGATGCTAAGGTATATAGAATGGACCTTTGAAGCGTGATACCAATCGGAGTTGCCTTTATATACCATCCTTAGCATCGATGTAGCTAGACACCACTTGTAATACATCACTTGTAAAGATCACAAACACTAAAGTACCTCGTGAGATCAACATTAAAAGCAAAGGTGTCTAGATACTACTTGTAAAGCTACTCTTAACAAAACATCATTCAAGTTCTAATTCTAGCAATCACCATACAAACATGAATATGAATTTAAGCTTTGCAATGCAACAATTCATCATGTTAATGCACATACAAATGCAACAAATAATTCATGAGCTTGCTCCCCCTACTTGTGTTCTCAATTTTAATTGATCCCTTTCCAATGTCATTCTCTCCCCCTTTGCAACTTAACTTTTTTATCTTTGTGACTTTTCTATCTTTGTGACTTTTCTCTCCCCCTTTGTCAACAATCACCAAAAAGGTGCCAATTTTAGTGAGAGTTAAGTCAATCAATATGAGGGAGTCCAAATTATGGTTCAATCTAGATCACTTGCCTAGAATATGTAATTCGGTTTGATCTAAGGACAAGCTTCTTCACACCTCATAAAGTATAAGGGTTATCTTGACCATGTTGAATTACACATCATGAGCTCATTTTCTAGATTCAACACTAGGTTTGCAAGCCCACAAACATGTCATATGCTACCACTAGATCAATCAAACATAGAAGCAATAGTGGTACCATATATACATTAAACTCATTTGATTTTCATGAATGAGCCTATTTGTCATGCAAATACGTCTATATGTTCTAAACATGTCCTTAGCAAAGTATGAATGATATGCCAAACAACTTTACCTTGCTATGTCGGAGGAGAGGCATGTCATATAAGAATGTGGGGGTGCGCTCATTTCAAGTTGGAGAAGTCAAGTATGTTCAATTCATTCTTCAACTTGTAAAATCTTTTCTCATCAAGTGGCTTTGTGAATATGTCGGCTAGTTGATCTTCGGTGCCAATACTCTCAATGCTAATATCACCCTTTTGTTGATGGTCCCTTATGAAGTGATGCCTAATATCAATGTGCTTGGTTCTTGAATGTTGAACCGGATTTTGTGTCATCTTGATAGCACTCTCATTGTCACAAAACAATGGCACATTCTTGAATTTGATTCCAAAGTCATTCAAAGTGGCCTTCATCCAAAGCAATTGTGCACAACAACTACCGGCACTAATATATTCGGCCTCGGCGGTAGATAGTGCAACACTATTTTATTTCTTTGATGACCATGAAACAAGAGACCTTCCAAGCAATTGACAAGTGCCACTTGTGCTCATTCTATCAATCTTGCATCCACCATAGTCGGAGTCCGAATATCCAATCAACTCAAAATTAGACCCCTTTGGAAACCATAATCCAACATCATGAGTGCCCTTAAGATATCTCAATATCCTCTTGGTTGCTTTCAAGTGACTTTCTCTAGGTGAAGCTTGATATCTTGCACACTTGCACACACTAAACATTACATCCGGCCTAGAAGCGGTGATATAGAGCAAACTTCCAATCATAGACCGGTATTGCTTTTGATCTACCATGTTTCCACTATCATCAACACCCAATTGATCATTAGTGCCCATTGGTGTACTCATTGGCTTAGCATCTTGCAATCCAAACTTCTTGATCATGTCCTTGATGTACTTCCCTTGACTTACAAAAGTGCCATTCTTCATTTGCTTGATTTGAAGTCCAAGAAAGTAACTAAGCTCTCCAATCATAGACATCTCAAACTCATTTGCCATCATTTTTCCAAACTCTTCACAAAAATCTTGATTGGTTGATCCAAAGATAATGTCATCCACATAGATTTGCAGCACAAACAAGTCATTTCCAAGCTTCTTGGTGAAGAGAGTGGTGTCAACCTTTCCCATCTTGAACCCTTTAGAGAGAAGAAAGTCCCTCAATCTCTCATACCATGCTCTAGGTGCTTGCTTCAAACCATATAATGCCTTCTTGAGCTTGTAGACATGGTTGGGCTTCTTGTCATCTTCAAAACCGGGAGGTTGCTCAACATAAACTTCTTCATTGATGTAACCATTGAGAAATGCACTCTTGACATCCATTTGATAGAGCTTGATGTTGTGTGCACAAGCATATGCTAATAAGATTCTAATAGCCTCTAATCTTGCAACCGGTGCATATGTTTCTCCAAAGTCAAGACCTTCAACTTGTGTGTAACCTTGTGCTACCAATCTTGCTTTGTTTCTCACAACTACACCATCTTGATCTTGCTTGTTTCTAAAGACCCACTTAGTACCAATCACATTGTAGTTCTTTGGCCTCTCAACAAGTTCCCAAACTTGATTTCTAGTGAAGTTGTTTAGCTCTTCATGCATGGCATTTACCCAATCGGAATCTTTCAAAGCATCTTCTATTTTCTTTGGTTCTTCAAGTGACACAAATGAGTAATGCTCACAAAAGGATGCTAGCCTTGATCTAGTTTGAACACCACTTTGAATTCCACCAATGATTTGGTCCAATGGATGATCTCTTGCAATACTAGTAGGTTGGAGTATTGGGAGTTGGTTGCTTTCACTTGTTTGACCTTGAACTTGAGCTTCATCATGAGTACCACTAGAGCTTGCTTGATTTGTATCAATTTGCACACTTTGGTTGATCACATGAATATCATCATCATCAACTTGCCTCGGCCTTATGTTACCAATGTCCATACTCCTCATTGCATTTGACAATTGATCTCCTCTTACACCATCAAGGTTTTGAGCTTCATTTTGAGATCCTTGGGTTTCATCAAACTCAACATCATGAACTTCTTCCAAGGTGCCATTTGTGAGATTCCAAACTCTATATGCTTTGCTTGTGGTAGAATAACCAAGTAAGAATCCTTCATCACATTTCTTTTCAAACTTGCTCAATCTAGTGCCTTTCTTGAGAATATAGCATTTGCAACCAAACACTCTAAAGTATGCAATGTTGGGCTTTCTTCCATTCAATAGCTCATATGGTGTTTTCCCAAGCTTTCCATGGCAATAGAGACGGTTGCTACAATAGCAAGCCGTGTTGATGGCTTCACTCCAAAATGAATGACTCACATTGTACTCACTAAGCATTGATCTAGCCATGTCAATCAAAGTTCTATTCTTTCTTTCAACTACACCATTAGATTGAGGAGTGTAGGTTGGAGAGAATTGATGTCCAATACCAAGATCATCACATAATTTCTCAATTCTTGTATTCTTGAACTCACTACCATTGTCACTTCTAATCTTCTTGATGGTGATTTCAAACTCATTTTGCACTCTCTTGACAAAAGACTTGAATAGATCATAAACATCACTTTTGTCAAAGAGAAAGAACACCCAAGTGTATCTAGTATAGTCATCCACTATCACAAAACCATACTTGTTCCCACCAATACTAGTGTATGTTGTTGGTCCAAACAAGTCCATGTGTAATAACTCAAATGCCTTTGATGTGCTCATTTCACTTTTCCTAGGATGTGCATTTCCAACTTGTTTACCGGCTTGACAAGCACTACAAGGTTTATCCTTCTCAAAGGTGACATCCTTCAAGCCTCTAACTAAGTCATGCCTCAAAAGTTTGTTCAATTGTTTCATTCCAACATGACCAAGCCTTCTATGCCACAACCATCCCATACTAGATTTGCTAAGCAAGCATGATGTCAATTGTGTCTCACTATCATTGAAGTCAACCAAGTATAAGCTACCATGTCTAAATCCTTTGAATATCAAATTTGATCCATCAACACTTATGACTTCAACATCATCACTACCAAATATGCACTTAAAGCCAAGATCACAAAGTTGTGCCACCGACAAAAGATTGAATTCCAAGCTCTCAACTAGCAACACATTTGATATGCTCATGTCATTTGAGATAGCAATTTTACCAAGCCCCTTGACCTTGCCTTTCTTGTTGTTGCCGAAAGTGATAGCATCAAAACCACCATTTTGACTTATATCAATTGATTTGAACATACAAGAATCTCCGGTCATATGTTGAGTGCACCCACTATCAAGCACCCAATGCCTTCCTCCGGCTTTGTAATTGACCTACAAGACAAGATCAATTCCTTTTAGGTACCCAAACTTGTTTGGGTCCTCCAAGGTTAGTGACCAAGCTCTTTGGTACACAAATGGCTTTCTTCTTTGAGCCCATCCATGGTGCACCAATGAACTTAGCATGAACACCTTTTGTACCCTTGGTAAGTATATAGAAGGAATCAAACTTAATTGAGGATACATTAGCATTGGATTTCTTGTTCATGCAATGTTGCTCTATGTGACCAACTTGCTTGCAACTTTTGCAATAGCTACCATTGTTCTTCACAAAACGAGTCTTGTGAGGAGCAAAAGCGGCCTTGCCTTTCTTGGGGTTATAACCCAATCCCTCTTTGTAGAGAGACGCTCTTTGGCTACCCAAGCACATAAGCAAGCGGTCCTCACCACCATAAGCCTTAGCTAAGGTGTGATTGAGCTCTTTTACCTCCTTCTTGAGATTTTCATTCTCAACTATAAGTGTGGAGTCACAAGTGAAACCATCACTACTAGATGAGAATGATGTAGATGCGCTACATGAGGGGTTAGTAGGAGCAACAACAATAGGCTTATGACAAGGTTCATCAATTATATCACATGATATGCCTATGTTGCAAGTTTTAGCTTTCTCAACATTAGTTGGCATGTTTTCACATTTTTCAACTAGAGAGGAATGAGCTTCTTCAAGCTTAGTGTGAGACTTTTGAAGCTTCTTATGGTCTACCTTTAGACTCTCATAAGATGCTCTAAGCTCATCAAGTTCTTGCATAAGGTTTTTCTTTTCCTTAAGCAAGCCCTTGCACTCCTTTCTAGATTCTTTAAAGTGTTGAGTGCAATCTTCTAGCATAGTGATTAGTTCATTTTTAGTGAATTCTTCTTCATCACTATCACTATCACTAGCATTATCATGGTCACTCTCATCATCGGATGATACCTTAGCGGCCTTAGCCATGAAGCACGATGGAGTGTCGAAGAGGGAGACCTTCTCTTGAATAGCAATGCTAGCATGTCCCTTCTTCTTGCTCTTGTTGTCATCCTCATCATCACTTGAGGAATCATCACTATCCCATGTAGCAACATGAGAATCATTCTTCTTCTTATGAGAACTCTCCTTCTTTTCTTACTTCTTCTTTTGCTTCTTCCTCTCCTTCTTGATAGCATCTTCATCATCACTATCATAAGGACACTTTGCAATGAGATGGTCCTTGCTATGGCATCTAAAGCATCTCATGGCATGCTCATTCTTCTTAGATGTGTTCTTCTTCCTCCTTGCATGATAGCCCTTCTTCTTCATGAATTTGCCAAATTGCTTGACAAAGAGAGCCATCTTCTCATCAATGTCATCACTATCACAAGAGCTTGAGTCTTCTTCACTTGATGATTCAATCTTGGATTTGCCCTTGGATGTGGTGGCTTTGAATGCCACACTCTTCTTCTTTTCATCATCTTTCTTCTCATTCTCCTTCTTCTTCTTCTTGACCAACTCATCCTTCTCATCATCTTCTCTATATGAATCATCGGTCATCACTTCTTGAAATATTTGTTGAGGAGTTGAATCCTTCAATGTAATCCTCACTAGCACGGTGATCAATGTATCAAACCTCTTGGGCAAGCTTCTCAAGAACTTCATAGAGAATTGGTTGTCCTTGACTTCCTCACCAAGTGCCTTGAGCTCATTGACAATGACTTGCAATCTATGAAACATCTCCGGTACACTCTCATCATCTTGCATCTTGAAGCTTGAAAATTTTTCTTGCAAGATATATGCTTTAGCGGTCTTTGTGCCTTCGGTGCCTTCAAATGTTTCTTCTAGCTTGGCCCAAGCATCATGAGCGATCTCAATGTTCTTCACTTGCTCAAAGGTCTTGTCATCTAGTGCCTCATGAAGAGCACTAATGGCAATGTCATTGCATTGGAGCTTCTTCTCTTCCACCGGTGTAGGTGCTTCCGGATTAGCAACCTCAAATTTTGTTTCGGTGACCTTCCACACTTCTCTATTGATTGACTTGAGGTGTGCGGTCATCTTAACCTTCCAATATGCATAATTTGTGCCATCAAAGTGAGGTGCCTTCTTGGTGTTGTTGATGTGCAAACTTAATTGAGTCATTTCTTCTTCACCGTAGGTTGTTAAGCCTCAAATAAACGGTGCCTCGGCTCTGATACCACTTGTAAGGTCCAAAAGGCTAGAGGGGGGGTGAATAGCCTATTTAAAACTCTACAAGCTTCACTAAACAACCACGTTAGTATAAAAGATGGCTAAGCTAATTCTAGCACTAGCTCAACTACACTATGCAAGCCACCTATACAAGTCTAGTACAAGGCTATCCACTAAACACAACAACAACAACAAGCTAGATACAAGATGTAATACGAGAGAAGAGCTTCGAGTGATTATACCGCCGTGTAGAGATGAGAAGTACCAATCAATCAAACACACAAGAGAAATCCTCGGGAAGAGAATGACATAAGAATTTATCCCGAGGTTCACTTGCTTCCCGGCAAGCTACTCCTCGTTGTGGCGATGCACCCACTTGTCGGTTCGCGAGCTAATCAACTATCAAGAGTTGAGCCCTCGGCGGGCGCCGCACAACCGCACACAAGATGGGGATCCTCCAAGCCACGAGCTCCACTAGAGTATCCAATTTGCGAACTCCCGCGGGGAAGGATCAAGAACCCCTTACAACACTTGGTGAGGGCTCCAACAATCTCCAATTGTGAGCTCAATCACCTCCGCTGCTCCAAGCCGTCTACCATGTCGGGAAACACGGAAGAGTAACAAGAAATCCGCAGCAACTCGAAGATCAAGTGCCTCTAGAATGCAACTCTCAAGCAATGCACTTGAATCTCACTCAATCTCACTCAAGATGTGCAATCAATCAAAGAGATGAGTGGAGGGGTTGTTCTCTAGCTCAAAGGATGTTTCTATATCTCAAAATGTGCAAGAGTTCCCCTCAAACCCTGGACATCCTCTATTTATAACGAAGGGGTACGCAGCTAGCCGTTACGGACGACGCAGCGAAAAACGCGATGACCGGACGCTCCGGTCAGGGTGACCGGACGCGTCCGGTCACTACACGACAAACGTGAACAGTGCGCGTCAGAACTAGCCGTTGTCCTGACCGGACGCGCTCCTTCGATTGACCGGACGCGACAGTGCCAGCGTCCGGTCGCGTTCCAGTAAGCACCCGACGAGACCGGACGCGTCCGGTCGCACGTGACCGGACGTGCCAGCCGCGTCCGATCGCGCTTCGCTGCGCTCGGCCTCTCTAGATACTTGACCGGACGCTCCGGTCCCGTGAGGCACCGGACGCGCCGGTCGCGCGCTTATCTTTTACGCCCAGTTGAACTGACCGGACGCGCTGGTCAGGCCAGACCCGCGTCCGGTCACAAACCCTAGCGGGCAGCACTGTGATGAACTGACCGGACGCGTCCGGTCAAACCGAGACCGCGTCCGGTGCAGCGTCCGGTCATCACAGTGACCGCCGTTCGCCTCCGTTTCTTTTCCGACTTCCGGCGCAATAGAAAATAGGCGTTCCACTTCTCCAAAAAGCGCCGAATCCCGCCTCGCAAGCTCGGCGGGAGGGAGAGAGGAACCCAAACCCCTCTCTACCGCTTAAACTCCACCGCCTTCGCAAATGTGCTAACACCACCAAGTGTACACCATCAATGTGCATGTGTGTTAGCATTTCATAAACATTTTCCAAGGCGTTATGTTAGCTTTCAACTAGATCCTAATGCATATGCTCAAGACATTGATCTAGTGGCACTTGATTCCCGAGCTAACCGTGATTGCCCCTCTTGATAGTCGGCTATGTATCCTAAACCCGGTCAATCACTTCTCTACTCATCTTAGACCGGCAAAAAGGAAAACCCTATGGTTATACCTTTGCCTTGCGCTCCTAGATCCTTCTCTTCCACTTGATCATCATGTCCATCATTTTATGTGCATTCCATCATGATCAACATTTTATGTCCATGCACCATCTCTTTGTGATCTTGTGGCCACCACTCCTTGCCACGTACACCTTCATCACATGTGTTGCTTATGCCTAACTCAAAACACTTAACACATGGCATTAGCAACTTGGTGTCATTAATTACCAAAACCAAACTTGGGCTTTCAATCACACCCTCACCCTAGGGCATCATTGAGTCAAGCCTCACATGGTTGACCAAATGGCTCCCTAGGTTGACCAGTTTGACTTAAGAAATTCTTTTAACAATACATCAAATTTGAATTCGAATTCGAATCGAAAAACTCGTAACAAGTTTTGGATTCCAAACCCTAACTCAAACTTGAAGCTTTATTTTTTATAAGTTGGACTTGAGCTTATACCCTACACTTGGCACTAGTGTATAACACCGTCATACACCTCAAATTACGCAGGGCATAAACTAAGTATTTGCGGTGATAGTCGAAATTAGGGTTTTCAGATTTCAAGCCACACAACGAGAAACACATCCAACCTAAGAATTTAAACCCATTTTAGTTGATGCACAATATTGTTATCCTAATCATGGATGATTTGCAGTGCAAATGATGATATGGCATGTTTTTAGTTACTATAACACCAGGGGTGTTACACTTTCCGATCGTCATGTCGCTGCAATTTCGTCCATTGACGTAGCCAGTGTGTCCCTCGGAACAGTACCTGCAAAAAAGATTTGGGTTTGTATTTGTCAAAAACTACCTCATTTCTTGTTAGCCAAATTGCCCACAGTAGTGCTGTAGCTGCTGTTAATAGCAATGTATTATACTTTTTGTTACCCACTTTGGACCAGTGAACAAACAAATTATTTATATTCATAGGTGGTGAAATCCCAAAAAGTATATGTATAGAACGCCACAAAAATTTGGCATAAAAGCAATCAAAAAAGAGGTGTTGTATTGTCTCTGAGAAATGATAGACACAACAAGTTTTGTCTCCAGACCAATTTCTCCTAACCAAGTTATCTTTGGTTAAAATCACTCCTCTTTTCAAATACCACATGAAAACATTTATTTTCATTGGAAGTTTCATTTGCCAAATATCTTGCGACACTCTCACTCCATTGTTAATTAATGCAGCATACATAGACTTGACTGTAAAAATCCCAGAGGCCTTTAAGCCCCATACAAACACATCCCTTTCCTGTGATAAGTTGACTTGTTGTAAAGAAGATACAATTTGATTCCAGTTTGATAAGTTCGCACCCACCAGATTTCTTCGAAAAGAAATGTTTAGTAAGGGGGAACTCATAACTGTAGCAATAGAGTCTTGTTTTCTTCTTACAATATTAAACAACGCAGGAAATTTATCTTTGAGAGGTTTGTTGCCCAGCCAAGTATCTACCCAAAATCTGGTCTGTGACCCATCTTTTACATTCAAATGTCCTAACTTCATGAAGGAATCTTTAACATTCATAAGACTTTTCCAGAAATGCGAATTCGTTGGTTTCTTTTCACAACTTCCTAGAGTCCTATTTTTAATATATTTATTTCTTAGTAACTCTTGCCACAGCCCATCCTCATTTAATAATTTGAACAACCACTTACTAAGCAAACATTTATTTTGAATCTCTAAATTCTGAATCCCAAGACCTCCCTGGTCCTTAGGCTGACACATGATTTCCCATTTAACTAATCTATATTTCCTTTTGTGTTGGTCATTTTGCCAATAGAAGCGAGATCTAAAACAGTCGATTTTTTCCAGCACTCCTTTCGGCAGTTCGAAGAATGACATCATAAACATCGGTAAACTGGACAGTACCGAGTTTATAAGGACCAATCGACCACCGACTGTTAGCATTTTACCTTTCCAACCACTAAGTCGTTTCTCAACTCTCTCTTTAATATTCTTCCAGTCTTTATTATATAATTTCCTAAAATGCATAGGCAACCCCAGTTAGCGAAAGGAGAATTTACCAATGACACATCCGAACAATTGTGAATAAAACTCTTCGTGGTCTTTAGCTTTTCCAAAACAAAAGACTTCGCTTTTGTGGAAATTAATCTTTAAGCCAGATAGTTGCTCGAAAGTGCTTAGCAACAGTTTCATGTTGACTGCCTTTTCAACATCATGGCTCATAAAGATAACTGTGTCATCCGCGTACTGAAGGATTGACAAACCATCTTGAATAAGATGTGGAATAACCCCTTCTATCTGTCCTTCTTCTTTTGCTCTGGCAATTAGTATGGCCAATATATCAACCACTATATTGAATAGTATGGGTAACATAGGGTCACCTTGCCTCAGCCCCTTTTTAGTCTGGAAATAGGACCCAAGTTGGTCATTAACCTTAATATTTACGTTGCCTCCTTGTGTAAAATTTTGTACCCATTCACACCATTTTTGCGAAAAAACCCTTCATCCTTAAAGTTTGCTATAGAAACCTCCATTTTACTTTATCATAAGCTTTTTCAAAGTCTATTTTAAAAATCACACCATCTTGTTTTTTTGTGTGTAGTTCATGAAGTGTTTCATGCAGATTAACTGTGCCCTCCATAATATTTCTTCCTGGTAAGAAGGTTGTTTGAGTCGGTCTTATAAGCTTCTGGGCAATAGTAGTTAATCTATTTATTAACTTTTGTGAAGATTTTGAAGGAGACATTCAACAAACAGATCGGCCTGTATTGTTGAATAACTCTTGCATCCTTCTTTTTAGGCAACAAGATTATGTTTCTGAAATTAAGACGATTTAGAGGTAAGGTTCCATGATGAAAATCAAAAAACAATGCCATCAAATCATCTTTGATTAAACCCCAGAAGACCTGATAAAACTCCGGTGGAAAACCATCCGGCCCGGGTGCCTTATTATGTTCCATTTGGAAAATTGCTGTCCTAACTTCCTCTTGAGTGAAAGGTTCTGTCAAGAACTCATTTTCCAGATCAGAAACTTGAGGGATGTCCTCCGTCCGAGATTCATCTAAAGATAATAGAGAATCTTCAGATGGACCGAACAGGTTTTTGTAATAACTAGTAATATGCTCTTTAAGTTGAGCATCACCAGTTAAAATACTATCACCATCCTCCAGCTGGGAAAATACGAGTCTTTCTATGTCTACCATTGGCTAGCAAGTGATAATATTTTGTGTTTGCATCTCCTTCTAAAAGGTGTTTCACTTTAGCCCTTTGGTACCACTTGAGTTCCTCCTCTCTTAGTAATTCTGCAAGCCTTTCATTTAAAACGTGTTTTAGATCTCTTTCTGAGTCATTTAGCAAAGTGTGTTCTGCCTTTTTATCTAGTTCATCCAACTTGTTTAAAAGTGTTGTTTTTTCTTTCTTGTACACACCACTTACATGCTTCGCCCATCCTCTAAGATGCTGACGAAGCCTTCTAATTTTTATCTGCCATTTGTCAATAGGTGAACCTAAAACTAGAGTATTCTGCCAAACCTGTGAAACCATCTCACAGAATCCATCTCTTAACAACCAGCCAAGTTCAAATTTGAACTGTGGCTGATAGGTTGAGGATGGGTTGTTTGTAGAGAAGATCAAAAGTGTATGATCAGAGATTTCTCTATTTAGCGTATGAACAGTTGTAAGAGCATACTTCGACTCAAAATCTGTACATACTAGAACTCTGTCCAATTTTTCAAAAGTTTGGTTAGGCAGATTATTAGCCCAGGTATACTTCCTTCCTGACAGATCAATTTCTCTAAGGTTTAGGGCATCAATTACTGCAATGAACAAAAAAGGCCATCTATCATTGTAATTATCATTATTTTTCTCGTCCATTCTGCGAATAATGTTAAAATCACCACCTATAACCATAGGTATAGTTTCTTTTGAACATACTCGAACCATTTCAGACAAGAAATTTGACTTGTGCTCCATCTGAGCCGGACCATAGACTGAAATAAGATTAAACTTAAAATCATCTTCTTTGTGTCATAATTTAAAACGAATAAAAAAATCCTCTTCCTCAATTTCTCCAATGTCAAAATTCAACAAATGAACACCTAGAATCATGCCACTGGATCTACCTCGTGGAGCCATACAGTGCCAAAAAAGTCTCTACCAGCACAGATTGTGTTGAGAGTATTTTGTGGAAAGCTAGCTCTACCAGTTTTCGATAAGGCAATGAAGTCTAGATTTTTTTCCTTTGTTAAGTCTGACAAAAATCTGTATTTTTTACCATCCACGAACCCATTACAATTCTAGAAAATTCCTTTCATCTGGACTTACTTTTAAAACTTTTATTTTTGTGTTTAGGGTGCCTTCTCTTTTTTGGTGATACAGGGGTTTGTAAAATCAAAAGATCACAACCCCCATCACCAAGCCCTTCTGCAACTTCCAAACAAATAAGATTTAAAGCTTCAAGATCTACACTATCTTCATTAGAACAAACGGTTGAAGCATCTTCTACTAAAACAAAGTTCTCCCCCCTTAGTTTAGCATTCTCAGTCATTCTATTATACTCCTGGTCTTTTAAAGATTTTAAAGAATTAAAGACATCCTACTCATTGTTACCTAGAACAACCCCTATAGATTGTGTTGCATTTAATAAAGAAGAATCATCTCTAAAAATAAAAGATGGAGGTTGCTGTAATTTACCTTTATCAAGCGTGCATTCCAAGTTCTTCTTTGCTTTAAGCCTAGCCGCCTTCTCTGTGGAGTCTAGGTCCACATTGGAGGCATTCCTCTTGCTTGACCGCACTGGAGAGGCTGTCCCATTGCTGAATTTTTTGTTTAGATTCCCAGAGTCGTTTTGTGCGGGCAACATGGTCGCGTTCCACGCCCCAATACCATCTACAGCTCCTGCAGTCTAGGAGAGTATGACCCTTGGTTTGATTTTTGGCTTTTTGGTAGATGCACCTAACTCCTCTAGCTGTGCTGCCCCAATGGCAGTACTCTGCTGGCCATTCATAGGTGGATCCCCTTTGCCATCACCAGGCGCTTTACCATCCACATCCATCTTTTCCTCCGGAATTCCCCCATTGGGTTATCATCTTTTGGACTGCCCCCTTTGGGGTCTTCCTCCTTAGGCTCCTCATCCCTGGTAAAGTCCAAATCAATTAGCTGTGGCTCACCAGTGAGGGACTCTTCCTCCACACCAAACTGTAGCTCGTAAATATAGTCCCCAATAACCACATCCACAAAATCTGGGTTGAGTCTTGGGTCCAGCACTGCTACTTTCAACCTTGCCCTGCCAATGCTCTTGGTGAAGACAGTGTCAATAGCTCGATGGACACCCAGGATAGTTCCAATTGCCCAAATAATGGGGAATTCTTCGAACTCACTGGGTAGCCCTCTGAACTGTACCCACACTTTGTCAATCTCCCGTCTGTACACCTCATTGTCTGTTCCTTTCTCAAAACTGATCTTGCCCTGAACAAACTTAGCATCCATGGGACCCCAGTTAACCACTGTGTCCAGTAGGTCAGCTGAAGGGAAGTTAATAAGAAAGGCCCCGGTGCCTGTTGTCTGAATATCCCAATTATGATTCTTTTCTGGTCGTAGTTTTTCCAGTTCTACTGCCAATTGATTGACAGTAAAGGAACCTTCTAAAACACGAACCACAGCTCTCCTCTCTTGAGTATTAACTTTTGGGTTTTGAACCATTGGAATAAAATAAAAACCAAGGCCTTCCACTGCATAACCACAAGGAATAGCACTAGCATTTGTTTTCTTACTATTTGGGCACAACTTAGTCATATGATCTCCATAGCATAACTCACAGCAAAGAACCACAGTGCATTCATGAATTGTATGCCCTTTAGTGCGACAACGATAGCAATATGGCTTGCCCTTAGATTTTTTTGCCCCTTGCTTAGACGACTCCGGGATATCTAGCATATTACCTTTCGGCTGTGAAGCCGATGGGACAGCCTCCTTGGTTTGCTCTGGAACCTTCACGGGCGCTGGATCCACCACCATCGCGGTGGCTGCAGGTGCTGCGCCTCCATTCTGAGGAGGGGGCGGGTGGGCAGCAGCGTCTACGTCGGCGATGCCACCTTGAGCAGCCTCTGGTGCGGCCTGAAACGCCTGCTGCTAGTGGCCCGGATGTGCCACCACTCCTCCTTGTTGCGGGGGAGCACCCCCCATGGGCACCTGCTGGGGAGGCTGGCCAGCCATTCCCATGACCGGTGCTGCGTGGTGGCCTGCCATGGTAGGGTTGTTAGCAAGTGCAATCTCAGGGTTGAGATGTTGCCCGCCATAACCCCCCCCCCACGACCGCGACCACCGTATCTTCCTCCGTATGGGCGACGCCCGCGGCCGTGAGCATGCTGCCCATAGCCGTAGTCATTGTAGCCCCCGTAGCCATAGCCGCCTTGGCCACCACGACCTCCTTCATAGCCGAAACCACGCCCACGACCTCTCTGGTGGCCACCATAGCCACGGCCACGTCCGCCAAAACCCGGATCAAAGCCCGGGTTGAAGCCAGGGTTGTATCCCATGCCACCTCTGCCCCCACCGTGGCCTCCAAACCCTCCTCCGTTGCCTCCTCCTTGCGCCGCCATTGGCTTGCCCACGCGAACTACCTCGGCAAAGGAACGACGATGTTCTTTGGGGGGCAATGGCGGCTGGTTGAGGAGACACGACGGTGGCTTCTAGTGCCAGTACAGGAAAACAAGGCAACCAAACCCTTGGTGGGCCGAAAATTTTTTCCTTGGCCTAATTGGATCCTTTTTTATTTAACCGAGTTAGACTTCCGATCCACTTCCTCTGTTAGGTTGATATGCGCGCACGTGAGGGTCAATGGCGCTGCCCTAGGGAACGGAGAGGAAATAGGATCTGCATCCTGTAAAACCGGGCTTCCAATTAATTTCAAAATTTCCATTTTTGACTTTGTTGGTCCCACCATATCACCTCTTTTGTCGCACACGGGAGAAATCGTAGTGGACGCATGAGGTAGCGGAGGAAACTCCGGGATGGGCTCCTTGGGTTTCGGATCAATAATTTCAAAAAAATTGAACTGGTCATCTCCTTCCCTCCCAGAGACGGCCGCTCCGACGACAGGCTCCAACCATGATCAGCACACACGACTTCATTAGTCGGTAGTGTTTCCATGGTCATCATGCCCTTTCTTTGTCTCGAGGAACTTCTCTGATACGCAGCCTTGGCCATTGCATCACTGAGAGTTCTTGGAGGAGAAACTCTAGGAGGTGGCAACAGACCTTTCCAAGGCGCACCATTGAATTTCCTCTGGACCAAATTGGAGACGATCAATTTTGCTAAAAAATATCACTAGAACGGGGATCACTGTTACCAGAATCTAGAACCTTTTCAGCTTTGTACAATTGATCTAAAGTAAAACCTGCACTCGCCGCCCTATTAATAAACTCAGGTGTCGACAGATCATCGTCAACTGAGACATCCGAATTAGAGTCACCGAAATGTGACCAAAATTTGGTTGCAATCGAAGTCGGCTTCTCTCGAACACCATGGACCGGTTTTGGACGTCGTGAAGCTTCGACAGCAAGGTCCACCGCCCTTGCAATGGTGGCCCGGCCTTCCGCGCAGCGGCTATCGTTATTCACTGGCACATCCTCACCATCGTTCGACGACATGGAAGGTTGCAGTGCTGCAAGAGTCCCTGGAGCAAGAGTGAGCCTCCGTGCTCTCAGCTTCATCACCTAACCATGGTTGCCTGCACACACCAAAGAGAACAAACTGGACGCGAAAAATGAAACAAAACAAAGAAGAAACGGGATCAACGGACACAAACCAGCACGGAGATCGAAATGGATTCACCTGACAGATCTGCCTAACACCTGCCGGTGACGTCAGAGGAGCAACTCTGGGAGGCGCGGTTGATCCGAGACACGGACGCCGGCCTGGTCGAGTTCTTCCTCGACACCGACGCGCGCGAGATCGAGATCCAGGAATTTCTCAGTCCAACGCCTCACCCGACTGTGCGTACAGAGAGTCGGGAGGTGCTCTCGCCACGCCCGACTGTGCGCCTCCGCTGAGAAAAGGATCAGCCGGAGAGGAAAGCGGAAGCTCCTGCCGCGGCACTCTCCGTCGATGAAGCGTACAGAGAGTCGGGAGGTGCTCCCGCCTTGCCCGACTGTACCCCTGCTACTCCCATCCTCTCTTTTATATGAGTGCAGGCAAAGCACATTGCTTCTTGGGTGGGCTAAAAGGTTCGTGTGGTGTCAGCGCCGCATCACCTGGTATCCAGAAGGACGGAGCCTATGGGATGCGCAGGAGCATTCACGAGAGACGGCCCAACAAGAATGTCATCGGCAGCAACTGGGCGTGATATGCCTGCGTGCACGTGAATCAGGCGATGCCTTGTAAAGCGAAACGAACTAGTATAACTAGAGAGAGACCGAAGGGAACGACATCCAGATTGTAAACCAAAATCTATTACTCTGCTAAGAACTCCTCGCCACGCCATCTCAGTTCCCTCCGCGTGCTGCTCTTCCGACCTTTTCCCCAATTCGTCTATCCTATCCCCAATTCTTCCTACCCCAAACTCCCTTGCTGCTAACAATTGGTATCGGATACACTGTTCCTCGGCCACTTCCGGCTTCCTTCTCTGTATTCCATCGATTGCTTGAGCAACGGATCCGGTTGGCTTGATTTCGATTCGTGCAGTGAGCTGCTGTTCGAATCCGAGGTCGTTGTAATTCCCTTCCCGTTTGAGCGATTTGTGGTGAGCAGGCAGCCTGGACCGTCCCGATCCATTACCCCACGACTACTTCACCCGCCGCCAGCACCGATTGGGCATGATGAATCCCGAAACCAAGTTGATCCTCGATGAACTCCATAAGCGGTTCTCCGACCACGACCTCAAGTGGGATCAGCGTTTCGAGGAGGAGGAAAAGCACTTCGGTCGCCAGATCCATGAGCTGGAGCAGGCGCAGACTGCCCGCATCTCGGCGTTGGAGAAGGCCGCTGCCTCGTTCGACGAGTGGCGGCCGCACATCGAGGACACCGTCGATGAAATCTGCCTCGAGGTGAAGAAACTTTCCATCGGCTGGGAGCGCTCCAGCGTTTCGCACCTAGAGGACAAGTCCGGTGTGTACGCGGCGGCTCCCACTGCAACGGTTCCTCCTACATCGCCCGTGATAGGGTCCGGCGTTGCCAATCAGTACCGGGAGAACGGATTGGGGGTTGTTTCAACCCTAATCCCTTCCCCGGTCAAGGGTGAGCACTCAATGTCCCAACCTCTAGTTTCAGTTCCTGTTTCTCAATTACCCACTCTGCATTCATCGGGTTCTGATTCTACTGTCGTTGAGAGCCATAGCAATTCCAGTTCCAAAATCCCTAAGGTCGATTTTCCCAAATTTGATGGTGAACATCCCAAGTCTTGGCTTAGTGATTGACTTGATTACTTTACCTTGTATCGCGTCGAGTCCTCTTCCTGGGTGCGTATCGCACGCATGCATTTTGTGGGTGCCGCTAAGTGGTGGTACAATTCCATCGAGTCCCAAATCCAAGGCTCCACCTGGGATACCCTGTCTAGCTTGGTGATGGATCATTTTGGGAAAGATCACCACGAGCTCTTGTTGCGTCACCTCTTCCAGATCCGTCAAACCGGCACTGTTGCCGAGTATATCGATCAGTTCTCTGCCATTGTTGATCAGCTAGGCGCATACCATCGTACTACTGATCCCTTGTTCTATACCATGAGGTTTATCGATGGGTTGAAGGATCACATACGTGCTGCTGTTGCATTGCATCGACCACAAACATGGGATACTGCTTGTGTTCTTGCGCAATTGTAGGAGGACATGTGCGGCCCAAGGAAGTTGGAGCTTCGCAAGTGGGACATGTCGAGCGGGGCCAAGCCGTTCGCACGATCGACGCTGCCACCTCCACCTCTGTTGGCGCGTTCTGACAAGCCTACAGTGCCGGTGGACCTTAAGCTCGCCCCGGACATCGGGCATCCTCTCTCGGCGGATGAACGTTGGGCGGCCTTATGTTCGTCGCACCGCGCTCAAGGCCTCTGCATCCGCTGCGGCGACAAATGGTCTCGCGATCACCGTTGTACCAAGCTTGCAGCTATTGACGAGCTTCTTGCATTGTTTACTCCAGATGAAGATGAGGAAGAGCCTGTTCCAGCTACTCCTACTGAATCGGCTGAGATGCAAATGATGCTGTCAGTTGCTGCTCTGTCTGGTGCATCTGCACCTCGCACGATGAATTTTGATGGCCAGTTGGGAGACACACCTATTAGGATATTGCTAGACTCGAGCAGTGCTCACACCTTCATCAGCACTTTGGTGGCTGCCAGTTGTCCTGAGTTGCTACCTCTCCATCCACCACTCCAGGTGAAAGTGGCTAATGGTGAAGTACTTACTTGTTCTCAGTATGCTCCTACTGCTGTTTGGTCTGTTCAGGGTGTGCAGTTTACTAATGATTTGAAAGTGCTGCCACTACCTTCTTATGATATGATACTTGGCGTCGATTGGTTGGCATCTCATAGCCCCATGAAGATACATTGGGCCCATCAATGGCTACAGATTCCTCACCGCGATGGCACAGTTCACTTGCAAGGGGTTCTGTCATCATTGCCAGCAGGGACAGTTCTTCAATTGCATTCTGTGGAGTCACCAATTCAGGATCAATCTTTTGAGAAGCCACCTGCAATTCAGAAATTGCTGCAATTATATGCCACACTCTTTGAGATGCCTTCTCAGTTGCCTCCCTCCAGAAGCTATGATCACGCCATTCCCCTGATACCTGGTGCAAGTCCCATTTTCTCCAGGCCCTACCGTTTTGCACCGACGGTAAAAGATGAAATTGAAAAGCAGGTCCAAGAAATGCTTGCTGCTGGTCTGAATCAAAAGAGCTCCAGTCCCTTTTCCTCTCCTGTCTTATTGGTGAAAAAGAAGGATAATACATGGCGCTTTTGCGTTGATTATAGACAGCTGAATGCCATCACAATGAAGAGCAAGTACCCAGTTCCTCTCATAGATGAATTGCTCGATGAGTTAGGTGGTGCTTCTTGGTTCACTAAGTTGGATCTCCACTTCGGGTTCCACCAAATTCTGCTTCAGCCAGGGGAAGAATTTAAAACAGCTTTTCAGACACATTTTGGGCAGTTTGAATTTGTGGTCATGCCATTTGGTCTGACAGGAGCTCCAGACACTTTTCAAGAGGCTATGAATTCTACCCTTGCACCGTTGCTTCGCAAATTTGTGTTGGTATTCTTCGATGATATCCTCATTTACAGCCACTCTTACGAGGAACACTTGGATCACATCAAGCAAGTGCTGGACTTGCTTCAAGCCCACCAGTGGAAGCTGAAACTGTCCAAATGTGAGTTTGCCAAGCGGAGTATCAGTTATCTGGGGCACGTTATCACTGAGTCTGGTGTAGCTACGGATCCTGAGAAGATTACTACGTTACTACTTGGCCTACACCGGCATCGGTCAAAGATGTCCGCAGTTTTCTAGGTCTCGCGGGTTACTACCGGAAGTTCGTCAGAAACTTTCGTATCCTCGCTAAACCTCTTACCAAGCTTCTTCGGAAGAACTCTATATTCCACTGGACATCTACTCAGGAGCAATCATTCCAAGCATTGAAGCAGGCTTTGGTGTCGGCTCCCGTTCTCGCCTTGCCCCTTGCCCAATTTCCAACATCCGTTCACTATCGAGACCGATGCCAGCGCAGGTGCCATTGGGGCTGTCCTCACTCAAGACGGGCACCCTTTGGCTTACATTAGCCGGGCATTGGGTCCATGGTCCAGGGGCCTCAGTACCTATGAGAAGGAGTACATGGCAGTGATCATGGCGGCCCAGCAGTGGCGCCAGTACTTACAATTCGCCGAGTTCATCATATTTACAGATCAGCAGAGCTTGGTCCAACTCACTAACCAACGTCTCCACACTCCCTGGCAATAGAAGTTATTTACCAAGCTATTGGGCCTGTAGTACCGCATTGTTTATAAGCCAGGTAGCACCAACAAAGCAGCTGACGCACTGTCTCGCCAATCTAACCTGGTGGCCTCCTGTGCTACAGTCTCCTCGGTGACACCACTGTCGGTTCAAGAAGTTGTTGATAGCTATACTCATGATGATGCTGCTCGAGCTATGGTCGCCAAGCTGTCCATTGATCCCCAGTCAGTACCAGGATTTTCTCTTCATAATGGCGTTTTGCGGTACAACAAACGCATCTAGGTGGGAAGTAATGGAGCGCTGCAATAGAAATTATTGCTGGCATGTCATTCTACTGCCATTGGTGGCCACTATGGGTTCCCAGCCACATATGTTAGGATGAAGTAGTTGTTCACGTGGAAAGGGATGAAGTCTGCTATTCGAGCCTTTGTCAGTTCTTGCATTACCTGCCAGCGTGCTAAGCCTGACCGTGCTCGTCTTCCAGGATTACTATAGCCACTTCCAGTACCCGACTCTGCCTGGCAAGTTATCTCTTTGGACTTCGTGGAAGGTTTGCCTCGATCCCATAATGCTAACTGCATCTTGGTGGTGATTGATTCCTTCACTAAATACGCCCATTTTTTGGCTCTTTCTCATCCATTCACTGCTGAGAGTGTGGCTAAGGTGTTCTTGAACCAAGTTTACCACCTCCATGGCCTGCCAACAGCGATCGTTTCAAACCGAGACCGCATCTTCACGAGTAAGTTCTGGTCTGAGCTTTTCCGTTTGGCTGATGTCCAACTGCAGATGAGCTCCAGTTACCATCCTCAGTCCGATGGGCAGACAGAGCGCCTTAATCAGTCCATGGAGACGTTCCTTCGTTGCTTCGTGAACGCTTGTCCATCCAAATGGTGCACTTGGCTTCCCTTGGCAGAATTCTGGTATAATTCTACTCACCACTCCACTGTGGGGCGCTCCCCGTTTGAAGCCCTGTATGGTTATACTTCGAGACATTTTGGCATTTCGGCGTTGGACTCCATCGAACCACCTGAATTGTCTGACTGGCTACAAGATCGTCAGGTTATGACTGACCTCATTCATCAACACCTGTCTCGTGCCAAAGAACGCATGAAGCGTCATGCTGATAAGAAGCGTTCTGAAAGACAGTTCCAGGTTGGGGATCTGGTGTTTGTGAGGCTGCAACCGTATGTTCAGACCACTCTTGCTCACCGGGCTCACCAGAAGTTGGCTTTCAAATATTTTGGCCCTTTTCCAGTGCTTGCTCATGTGGGATATGTTGCTTATACTCTACAGCTGCCACCTTCTTCAGCAGTTCACCCCACTTTCCATGTCTCTCAGTTGAAGAAGGCGGTTATTCCTGGTACTGATGTTTTACCTTCCTTTCCTTCTGACATTGAATTACCCAGGGTTCCAATGGCTATCCTCCAGCGCCGTCCACCGCTTCCAGGAGCCAACAACGGCGATCAAGTGTTGGTGCAGTGGTCCGGCTGGCCAAAGACCATGGCCACCTGGGAATCACTGGAAGCACTTCGTCAGGCTTTTCCAAGGGCACCTGCTTGGGGTCAAGCAGGTACTCAAGCCCCGGGGACTGTCAGCGCCGCATC
The DNA here is from genome assembly GCA_038087645.1 of Saccharum hybrid cultivar R570. Classification (NCBI taxonomy): domain Eukaryota; kingdom Viridiplantae; phylum Streptophyta; class Magnoliopsida; order Poales; family Poaceae; genus Saccharum; species Saccharum hybrid cultivar. The sequence goes on from JAQSUU010000113.1 coordinate 6,819,938, forward strand.
ACCTGGTATCCAGAAGGAAGGAGCCTATGGGCCGCGCAGGAGCATTCGCGAGAGATGGCCCAACAAGAATGTCATCGGCAGCAACTGGGCATGATGTTCCTGCCTGCACGTGAATCGGGCGATGCCCTATAAAGCGAAGCAAACTGGTATAACTAGAGAGAGACCGAAGGGAACGACATCTAGATTGTAAATCAAAATCTATTACTCTGCTAAGAACTCCTTGCCACGCCATCTCGGTTCCCTCCACGTGCTGTTCTTGCGACCTTTTCCCCAATTCATCTATCCTATCCCCAATTCTTCCTACCCCAAACTCCCTTGCTGCTAACATGTGGCCTAGGCCCAAGTTAGCCACTCCCTACATTTTCTGCCGCCGATCAAATTGCAACTTTATTGTCGGTTCAAAAAAAAGACAGAAAAATTAGTCACCGATAGGGAAATCAATTTTTTCTATGTAGTTTTATCGTAACCAACAAGGAAATTCAATTTCCTTGTGTGTTCTATATATTTCTATGTGTTTTATCAAAACATATTGAAAAATTAGTGAATTTTCTGTTGGTTATGCCTGCACGGATAGGAGTATTTCTGTTTACAGTAGTGAAGATCTCAAAGCCAAATCCTTGACATGTGAAATCAACAACTATCACTTTTTAGTTGTCCAAAGAACGTCAACCTCTCACTACTATTTCATCTTCGTTGTGCGGCATTATCATCGTGAACTTCATTGTGTTGGACTAGGTCCAACCTAGACCAGAGCAAAATAGGTCTAGCCTAACCTGGCTGCTAGGCCAAACCGCACGCGTTAGGGCATGTACAACCCACAGATGGAGGTCCATCTCTAAACGCCTTGAATGTATCATACAGACAGGTTCAAAATAGGTCATACAATCCATAGACAAGGGTCTGTCTCTAAGCTGTTTAATGCTTTGTATTTAGCTAGGATCAAATATAAATAAACTTTTATATACCATTGTGTGGCTATATTTGATAGAAAACATATCAAGGATAAATAAGAGCAATATGGTTACGATAATTCTTAGAAACCATCAACATAATATTTATATTATATATAGTTGCAACGTCTTTTTTTTTGCCTAATTTCCTTCTTGAGTTTCCTGGACACATTCAGAAAAAAAAACGCAGGTTCACATTCAGCAGCTAGCAAAGCTCTGTTCATATTCGGATGACAGCTAGCAAGTTCCTGGATACATTCAGATATCAGATAACAGCTAGCAAGTTCCTGGACACATTCAGATAACAGCTAGCAAACGCAGGTTCACATTCAGATAACTGTCTGGACAGGGGCACCCCGCCAACGCCGCCGCCGATCCGCTCCTGCAGCCTAGGGTTTGGCCCACGGCATCCGCGCCCAACGACGAGCCTCCACCACGACTGAGGTTGCGGGTCACCACCGTCGAGATGTTTCCACGACCGAAGGAGTGCGCCGGGAACGATGACACCGCCGCCACCGCCGTTGACGTAGCAGCCGGGGTGCCCTTGCTCTTTTTGTTTGTGCCGAGAAATAGCTTGCTCTTCCTCGCCGAGGCGCTCAACATCGTGGAGACCTAGCGTCGGGGCACCCGATTGAGGAAGAAAATTGGAGCTCTGTTGCTGCTCACTGGTGATATAGGGGACGGATTTGGCGGGATTGCTTCCTCCCCCGCGCGCGCGAGCACCCGGGATCTGCGCGCCGCGACGAGGAGACGGCTCCAACAACGCTGCTCGGGTCGTCTCATCCGCATCGGAGCACGGGACGAAGCCGTCCCTTCACGAGACGACGGACGCGGCGTCTTCAGGCTTCGACAAGGTTTTTTTTGTAAAACTCACGATGAAGGGACGGGGTGAACCGACCCGTTGTACGTGCCCTTATTGGACAGGAACTGAACAACAAGAAAGCAAGCACATAATTTGTAAAAAAAACAAAGAAAACAAGCACATAAAAAATCTAGGCCTACACCCGCCCCGAACTATTTATTTTAAATTGTTTTCAACTAATAACAAGGAGCGGGTGACCCCACACAGGCATGAGCCTGACCTAAAAGTAGAGGCCCACCCACTGAATTGAATGTTACTGAAAATGAAAGCTTGCCCAAAAAATTTCTTCTCTTTTTTTTTTGGCCGATTTAGCCCGCCCAAAAAATTTCTAATCTTTTTTTTTGGCTTGGTCCGATTTAGCCCGCCCATATAATGCTCAGGTCTAAAGAAACCTTGTGCACAATATAAGTGTCGGTTCTTCCTCCTATGGCCCGTCACTTTATTATTCATCACTGACGCGTCACTAATGGGCATCACGTCACTATGTTGTTAATTTGTTTTTAATGTATAGAAGCACATTAACATTTGCTTCATTTGTGATGAATTAGGCTTGGTATGTTGGTCTCAGTTCTCAAATCTCATGAAAGCATTGACACGTACCCACTAGACTTTTGATGTATGCACATGATATTTCAGACATGATTTTATTGAAACATAGAACTGGACCACGAAATGCTTAAACGTGTGGTTTTGTGCTTGATTTAACAAGGGTGGCATAGTTTTAAGATACTCACGTTTTTATAATTTAACAGCAATTATATCAATAAAATATATTTATATGCAAGGTGTGAAAAAGGTATCTATATCCTAATGCTACGTTATGAACATTTCTCTATACATGAGAATTGGTGGGCAAAATTTGCTCATTAAAAGTCATGTTCAGGCCAAATAAATTGCTTGCAGCCAATTCAAACATCACAACAATATAATTCTTTTTTAACATATGGTGAATAATTAAGCTTAATTTGGAGCTTGGTTGCTTGGTCTCAACTACAATATCTGATGAAAGCTATATGCCAGATTGGTATTTGACATTTTATGCACATAATGACATAATATGTTCAGAAACATTCTCAATTAATTAAAACAAACACAAGAAGGAAAGTAAGGACACAAAAAAACAGTCGCAAATAATTTAAGTCAATAGCTATGTTCCTTCAAAACTATAGCTAGGAACTTGGATATATATACATTATTGGGCCTTCCCAGTCAATTAAGCAACTTCCATTTAGTCAAGAACGTGATCCATATGATCATTAATCGGGACTTTGATAAAAAAAATTTAGAAAACGAAAAAATTCCAGCCTCTGCGACCAAGGACTTTGACAAATGACAGAAGTATATATAGTATTAATTAAGCATATGTATGTACGGTTACCACATTATATAAAGGATGCGTGTATGTGAAAAATCCCGGCCGTACAAGAGATGTATATCAAAAGATCTGTAGAACTAGAAACCGTATGAAGTTCTTCCCGCGTCCAATGCAGCTTTAATTTGTCGTTCTTGGTGGCGTGCGTGCATGTGCTGATCATGTTCTTCTCCTCGGTATCCTCATACGGGTACAAGTGACCACAACACAAAATTATATACATAAGTACATTATATTAAACTGTATAGAGCTCATGCCACGTCCTCCATGGCCAATCATGCAAGCAAACCAGAAGAGATAGCTAGTAATCAAAGGCTTCTTCGTTGGTAGGGAAGCAATTGACATGGTCATGTGTGGACAAAAGGCCCGTTTGAAACCGTTTCGATTCCATTCCTCTATGGACAAGTAATAAGAGTCTTTTTTAAAAAATTTCTTTTCTTAAAATAAACTATGAATCGTTGAAGTTATTGTATTTGGTTTTACCGATTCTGAAATCATTTTTGAACCGTGCCAAACGAGACCTTAACAAGGTATAACTAACACATGCTTCCCAAAAGATCATGCAAAGGCAACAAACTAGCGCGGCCATCGATGAGCAAACAGAATGGGAACAAGGAGAAGGATTAGGCCCACGTCGGAACAAAGGGCCTGATTTGTGGAGTCTGGCCTTGAACCGTTGCACACGCGTATATGACCATATAATATTCCTGAAGCTAGGGCAACTGGGATTCTAAAAAAAAGAAGCTAGGGCAACTGGGATTGTACGGTGAATAACATTGTTTTAATTTGCTGCATATTATAGTAGCAAGGGTGCTATATCTGGACCACCTAAACAGATCTCTCCAATCAACAGCATGTTTCATGACACCAACGTTTCATGCCATTGTTTTTTTTGGCAAAAGGGCATTCCTTACGTATGGTTTAGGTAAACTATATAGGTAGCAAAAGGGTTCCTTGCATTGATTTACTTTGGACGACCAAATTTGGTCTCTCCGATCAAATCCATGTTTTTTTTGCAAATAAATGGAGAAAACAGCTAATATAAATACAAGAATGCATACAGGCGACAACGATGGCTTGATGTGTCAAGGTAAATCGATGTTTCCTTAAAGAAGTAATGAATGCGCGCAGATGTTCATCAATCATGTGACAAAAGAAAGAAGGAAAATACTAGCCCGAACGTCCGAATATAAACAATTGATTCGGACGCTTTCGCTCTACCCCTCTCCTTTCCTTTTGGATCCAGAGGCTTTCGCTCTACCCATCTTATCCCAGCGCCCATCCCTTTCTGGCTTCCTCTTTCTCCTGTGATGCAATAGTAAACCACGGTAATGGCGATTGTGCTTCATATAGCGCTTGCAGACACCGCACCTTGACGTACACGAGGGAGAGAGATGAAAAGAGACACAAATGGATCAGATGTTAATCATTGCTTGCAACATTCAAGAACAAAGGGTTGCAACATACTGAAACATCATGTAACATAAAAAAACATGTTGCAACATCTTAAATCGACAATTGCAACATCTTAAACTGATTGTTGCAACATTCAAGGAAACATATTGCAACATCTCAAATCGATAGTTGCAACATCTAGAAAAACATATTGCAACATCTTAAATCGACTGTTGCAACATTAAAAAAACATGTTGCAACATCTCAAATTGTCACCTGCAACATCAAAAAAACATGTTGCAACATCCAGAAAAACATATTGCAACATCTCAAATCGACTGTTGCAACACCACAAAATTCAAGTTTATGTTGAGTGCCATAAAACATGTAACATCCAAGATTGATAAGGAGGCAAGGTAGGAAGGCGAGCAAGTGCAGCGGCGAGGGAAGAACAAGGACGGGCGAGGGCGGACGGGGCTGTGAGGGAGGAAAGCAGGCAGTGAGGGAGTAAGCCGGTCAGCGGCTTCAGGGTGATGAGCAGCTGCATTGAGGTGACGAGCAGCCGTGTCATCGTCAGGGAGATGAGAAACCGTGTGACGGAGACGAGCAGCAGCGTGGGAGAGAAAGGTGAATAGTGTTGGGCTGTTGGTATGTTATATAGATCTAGTCTAGTTAAAAAAGCATCCAACACGAATAAAATAGGTTAGACACCTGTGTAGGAGCATTTCTGAAGAAAGAAGGGAAAAGTTAAACTAAAAACCTGAATTGCTAGAAGAAACAAACAAGCAGCAAAAAGTGTTGTGTGATGACGAATTCAATGGACATATGAATAAATGAATTTAGACCCTATTTGAATCTCCTCGTACATAAAGTTTATAGCTACTAAATTTTAGACCAACTCTAGAGACTTTAAACATGTCAAAACTTTAGCTAACCCTCAGAAGCCACAGAAGTGAGCTAACATGATTTAAAGTTTAGTCTAACCACCTAGATTTTAGACCATAAGATCTAAACAGATTCTTAGTTATGTTGCCCGCACTCTTGTCCTTTACCTTTGCTATATGTCGGACCAATGATGGAGCTAGATATAGCTTCTTTGCTTTTCTCAAGTTTGGTCAAGTACGTTAAGCACATCTATATATCTCCTGTAAAGATAAAGCTCACTAGCCTAATTCTCTAGCACATTCTTGAGTCACATCATCATCCACTTCTCCTGCTTCCTCATGCAATTAAGTGCCCACTCACAAATAATTTCAGTAGTAGATGCAGTTACATGTACATGACCATGCACGCATACTGCTAGCATTATTCTCTCACGTGACTTCCTCTCTTTCTCTTCGAAAACTGATTACTAATAATCAAGCTATATATAGATGACTCGATAGACTACAGTAAGGCCATATTTATATTCTTCCTTCGTACCCGCAGGAACGTACGGGGAATCCTCCTAGTCCAAGCAAAAGCACAACCAACATAAGGCCATGTTTAGTTCCTCCCCAAAACTTTACACCCTATCACATCGGATGTTTAGACACATGCATAGAGTATTAAATATAGACTAAAAAATAGCTAATTGCACAGATTGCGTGTATTTTGTGAGACAAATTTTTTGAGCCTAATTAGTCTGTGATTAGACAATGTCCTGCTACAGTAAATATGTGTTAATGACGGATTAATTAGTCTTAATAAATTCGTCTCACAGTTTACAGGCGAGTTCTGTAATTAGTTTTTTTATTAGTATCTGAATACCTTTTTCAATATCTCATGAAATATCCGATGTGACACCTCAAACTTTACGCCCCTAAAACTAAACAAGGCCGAAATTGCCCGCAAAGCCGCGACGACGACGATGATGATGAAGGGTGCATGTACCTACTGACATCCACAGGTATAGTATATATGGGCCTGTTTTATGGATAATAGAAAACAAATAAAACTATCCGTAGTTAATTCAAACACTTGTGAATATGTGAGTGAGTATACGAATGAAAGGTTGTAAATGTGCATTGCACGCGGACAGGCATATATAATCATCGCAATTTTTAAGCATAATTTTTATTTATAATATTAAATAGAAATGGAAATGCATAATACTACCTCCGTCCCAGAAAAAAATGCAATTTTAGCATAGTGTCACGTTTTAGTACCTTAAGTTTGACTAATTATAGATAAAAAAATATCAATATTTATAATATCAAATAAATACCATTAGATTAATTATGAAATGTATTTTCATAATAAATTAATTTAAATTCATAAATGTGAATATTATTCACTAGAAACTTATTCAAACAGGAATAACTTTTCGTGGCACGTAATCCATAGTTATATTTTTTCAGGACGGAGGTAGTACTATTTGTTTAGAGTCATAAAGATGGGTTGTTGGATAATTAGTTAGGTCGTAGGAAAATCAAAGTTCTAGAATCTGACACATCTAGTCTACGTTGAAACGAACTCTGACCCAGCACCAACAAGAAGGCAAGCCCACATCCAATGTATCTGAGTTCTAGTTCACACATTGTCACAAGGGCTATGCTAGTATGAAGGGAAAAAAGAGGCAAGTAGCAAATATCATTCGGCTAATAAGAAAATATATACTCACTCTGTCCTAGAATATATAATATAGATAAGCATTAAAAAAATTAAGGAATTTCTTTTGTATTAAATAAGCACCGAAATTTGATAGGTACTATAGTGTTTATCTTTTGTATTCTCTTTTAGTCTTTATTAATATTAGGTACATATTAAGTATTTATACTTAAATAGGCTTAAAATTTATCGGTCTAACAAAATAACAGAGTGGAAAGCAGCAACATCATATGATGAAGTAATAATAAATTATTAAATAATATATTATCTTAACTTTTTGGTAAAAAACAATACAAATATAGATGCTCACATATACGCGTGCATATATTTTATTCCTATATATGATCATCTCTAGCTGACTAAAACAACAAACCTTGGGTTTGATGAAGTTACTATAGACATCTGACTAGTGATGAACATGCCATCTAATATTAAAAAGCAAAGTCCACTAATTTCCTAAAATAAACAATTAAAATGTGAGTAACCGTGCCAAGAGGACTCCCCAAGGTTCCACCTAAGAGACCTTAGCTAACCAATTGTAGCTATATGCATTGCTTACTTAGTGAACTGTTTTAAACTTTTAATTACTGCAAGTAATCATGAAGTCGAGCTAACAGATCCAATTTTTCATTTCCAAATCTGGCAGAACAATCAGTTCATCTAAAACCTTAAGATGCTGATGAAAGATGGGCAACGTAGCACACAAAAAAACAAAAACAAAAACCTCTCTTATCCATCTCTTCTCTAAGGTAAAGTGGAACAATAAAGATGGCCATTCAGTTTAGTTAATATGAAAGATAACAGCAAGCACGCAGGTCTGTACTATAGGCTATAGCGACTGCATCTTTTGTCATCAAAGAAGTCTTGCTCGCACCACGTTCCCTCGCCTCAAGATCTGTGCGTGCTACTAAACTCCCTTCTATATAAACCGCCGTGTGTTGTCCCACGATGATACAAAACACGCACACACTCGGAGACAGACAAGTAGAGTAGCTAGCTAGATCTAGCGCCAGAGACTTACATTACGGCCATGTCTCCGGCTGCAAGCAAGGGAATGGATGGTGGTGCGGTGGCGGCAGCGGCCATGGCGGCCGCCGCTGTGCTGCTGTGCCTCCAGCTGCCGGCGGTGGCCCGTGGCCAGCTGCAGGTGGGGTTCTACAACACGAGCTGCCCCAACGCCGAGTCCCTGGTCCAGCAGGCGGTGGCGAGCGCGTTCGCCAACGACTCCGGCATCGCCGCCGGCCTCATCCGCCTCCATTTCCACGACTGCTTCGTCAGGGTACGTATACATGTACATGGATGCCGCCTCTTCCGTCCCCTTGGATTTGGATTTGCTCTTGGTTTTGGATTTGTTCTGTTTCTTCTCTGCTTGTTTGGCTTAATCTCGATCTTTTGCACAATAACGACGATCGATTGTTATCAACTGACCTCTCTTGCTAGCATTGGATTAACTCGGTAATAGAGTTCGTCTTCAGATAGTCGACAGTCACATATGCATGATGCCGAGTCTTCACCTTTTGGTTTCTTTGGTCGGTTTCCCTTCTTTTGGAGATATGGACAAGGACAACACCTCATGGACTTGTGCTTTTGCAAGTTGCAATTAAAAAAGCCATTCAAACTTGTAAATATATTATAAATAATCACCGATGTATTGGAAGCCATAGCTCATCCATAGTCCATAGCTGATAGCTTTAACCCATCATCTGTAGGTTCTCTTGCATGGCTAGAAAGCTCAAAAGGAAAAAAAAAAAAAAAAAAAAAGAGAGCAAAAGTTCACATATACATGTATATGAATTGTCAAACAAAGTAATGAACCGTCAAGATCGACGTTAAAAAAGTAGTAAAGTCAAAGGAGATAGCTCCATGTACTCCGTACCGTTGTTCGTCTATCTCTGTCTCCTCTCTGCTCCAGATCGAACAGCCTTTTCAGTCCACACAGATGCAGATGAGCACGGCACCACGTGCATCTTCTTCCTCGTGGTTGTGGACTTGTGGTCATCGCTGGCACTGTAGCCACACTGTCGTAGGTGGGAACGTTCAGAAAAAGCGTCCGCTGCCGTGATGTTCCCTCTTGGACAACACAAACAGCGGTAAATAAAAGACTGTAATTTGTTTTTGTTAAATGGCAAGAATTATTACCACACCACACATGACATGATTATCGAGCAACTTAATAGAAATAACCTGGAATGTTTTTTACATACATATATATATATATATATATATATATATATATATATATATATATATATATATATATATATATATATATATATATATATATATATATATATATATATATATATTATAACACTGCAACAGCAACAGTAGGAATGAGAAAGAAATTCAGTACACACAGTAGTAGTATCTTGATTCATGTGTGTACTCTCTACTTGTGATTTTGATTTTGCAATGCAAACGGGGTCGTCATCAGGGCTGTGACGCGTCGGTGCTGCTGACCTCCCCGAACAACACGGCGGAGCGCGACGCGGCGCCCAACAACCCGAGCCTCCGCGGGTTCCAGGTGATCGACGCGGCGAAGGCGGCGGTGGAGCAGAGCTGCCCGCAGACGGTGTCCTGCGCGGACATCGTGGCGTTCGCGGCGCGCGACAGCATCAACCTCACGGGGAACCTCCCGTACCAGGTGCCGTCGGGCCGCCGCGACGGCAACGTCTCCCTCGCCTCCGACGCCACCGCCAACCTCCCCGCGCCGACGTTCAACGCGTCCCAGCTGGTGGCCAACTTCGCGGCCAAGAACCTCACCGACGAGGAGATGGTCATCCTCTCCGGCGCCCACACCGTCGGCCGCTCCTTCTGCACCTCCTTCCTCGCACGCATCTACAACGGATCCACCCCGATCGTACGCACATCGTCTTCAGTTCGTCGTCAGTCTCCACCATATATGCACGTCTGATGCCATTCACATGCAGGTTGACTCGGGGCTGAGCGCAGGGTACGCCACGCTGCTGCAAGCGCTGTGCCCGTCCAACGCCAACTCGTCGACGCCCACCACGACGGTGGTCGACCCGAGCACGCCGGCGGTGCTGGACAACAACTACTACAAGCTGCTGCCGCTCAACCTGGGCCTCTTCTTCTCCGACAACCAGCTGCGGGTCAACTCCACGCTCAACGCCTCCGTCAACAGCTTCGCGGCCAACGAGACGCTCTGGAAGGAGAAGTTCGTCGCCGCCATGATCAAGATGGGGAACATCCAGGTGCTCACGGGGAGCCAGGGAGAGATCAGGCTCAACTGCAGCGTCGTCAACAACGGCTCGTCGTCGGTGGGGATCCAGCAGACGACAGTGCCCTACTACTCCTACTCTGGATCCACCACCGCGTCCCTCGATGAGATCGCCACGAGCTGATCCCGATCGGCGGCCGACCGGCGTGATGATATATACTCTGGATCCATTTGTGTGCACGCGCCTGTCCATCTTTAGGTTATCTTGTACGTGTTGTTTACCTGCTGGTTAGTACGTTTGCTCTGCGTACCAGAGTGCGTAGTTCGTGTGTACGCGTGAGTGTGTCATATGCGCGTACACGAAATTCTCATTATCACCATGCATGTAGCCCGTGAATGTCCGCAATCATTATCAGTAAATAAAACTGGTGCTCTTACACCGGCTGTTCTAATCATTTTCTATTGCAAATCTGTGAAATAAAGAGAACAGGAGTAGTACGTACGTAACGGAAGGACAATATTAATACTCCCTCCGTCCCAATGAATGTGCAATTCTCGCATCCCGAGAAATCAGCCATCGCAAATTTTGATTAAAATTATATAAAAAAATACTAACTCTTATGAGACAAAATAAGTACCGTTAGATTGGTTATGAGATATATTTTTATAATAAATTTATTTTGAGACATAAATGTTAATACTTTTTGTTATAAATTTGATCAAAGTTGACACAGTTTGAACGACACGTTTCCCATAATTGCACAATCAACCGGACGGAGGGAGTACATCATGCATTCACGGGAATAACGCGTTATTAAGGCAGTAGAAAAATCTAGTAATAAATGGTCACCATGGAGGATGAGACATAGAGGAGGTTTAGGCTGAAGCTTGCCTGGACACGTGTGAATTTTTTTTTATTTTTAGCCCAAATTTGAAATAAATTTTAAATTTAACCCTTGTTTCAAAAATTTTTTAAATCTAACCCGTTTGGCCCCGCCACCATGCATGGCGGGGCAAATGCACTGAACCCCGCCATGCATGGTGGCGGGGTACACATCCGACGTGGCAGGGGTGGCAAAGCACCTCGCCAGCGTGGCAGGGGTGTACCCCGCCATGATGCATGGCGGGGTTGCCCTAACCCGCCATGATGCATGGCGGGGTACAGCCCCGGCCATATAAAAGCCCGGGCACTTCTTGTTTTTGGTCATTCACCCATTCCATTTCCCGCAGCGCCCCAGGACCGAGCTCCCCTCCCCTCAGCGGCCTTCTCCGGCGTCCCTCCCTCCTCCCCGTCAGGTATCGGCCCATCGTCGCTCCTTGTTCCGGCCACCCCTTCTCTGCATGTATCGTTTTGTGTTGAAATCGTTTCGTTTTATTAGATGGAGGACTCGTATCGTGAGTCGATTTGGAGGAAAAAGGGTCGTCCTAGAGAGATGTACCCCGACGTGTCTTGTAAGGATGCGCCCGTTCCTCCCGAGGAACCTATACCTAACTGTGATTGTGGTCATCCGGCACACGTGGGCTAGTCGAGACATCCCGATACTGCGGCTCGTTGCTTCTACACATGTTATAGTTGTAGCGTAAGTAATTGTGCCCTTTGTTGTTCTTATTGGTTGCTGATGTTGTATTCGCGATGAGATAATTGAAACTTTTGTATAGCCCTACTTCCGGTGCTTTTTTTTCCAATGGATCGATGGCCCGGACAAGTTTGATCCAAGGATTCTCCTTTTCTACCCCGGCATTGATCATTGCAAGCGTGAGGTGTTTACTCGCTGGGTTCCGCCCCCTCCGAACCCTCCTCCTATGACGGACGAAGAGAAGGCTGTAGCATCGGCACGGCGGCTCAAGAATCCTCCAAAGTGCCTTTGCGGAGAGCAAGCCGTGATAAACCCACGCAATGAACAAGAGTTCATTTGTCCTCTACGACATGAGGTAAGGTTTGAGTGAACCTTGGAATGTCATGTCCTATATGTGTGTTTTACTGTTTTGATTTTGTAGGATCATGATTTTCCAAAGTGCCGTTTCAAGGAATGGATCTATGGTCCAAAGAGCCATTGGCCGGAGCCGGAGAAGAATGTGGAGGTGCCAGACTGGAAGAAGAAGAGGAGGTCTATTGCGCCTCCTGTGATGTGCAAATGTGGTGTTGAAGCTAGCTACGGCCTTGTCCCTTCAGGCCTTGGTATTGGGCACTTCTGTGGCCACATGATCGATTATGACGAGGTTTGCTAGGACTGTTGACAGTTGGCGGTTATGTTTTATTTTGTTAACTCTGGTACGCTAACTTTGTATTCATCTATTTGTTGCAACAGAGCACTCGGAAATGCAAGTGGGAATCATATGATGATGTGTATAATTTCAAGAAAGAGTATAAGACAATGGTAGCAGTTCGCAATAGTAGAGGATATCCTGCAAGCTACGTCACTGATTTCGTTAAGAGCCACAAGAAGAAAATGCTACGACGGGCCCAAGACCTACGTGTTCGTAACCCGGAGAGTATTGCGTGGAAGAAGTGGTACGAGCAAAAGAAGAAGGATGTAGAGGAGTACCAGGCACGGAAGGCTGAAGAGGATGCAAGGAAGGCTGCAGAGGAGGCTGCGAGAGCACAGATGCAAGGCTTGAACGATACTATTGAATCATTATGTGCGAGTGAGTCATTGCGTTTTTGGAAAGTCAAACTTCTTTGTTTTACTGTCAATAAAGTCATTGCAAAGATCCTGTTAATTGTTTGCATTTTGTACTTGCAGAAATTGGATGCACCGGCGGCTGGGAAGCAGATATGGCTCGTGCTAGGTACACGGAGAATAGGACAGTAAAGCGGCATGCAGGAGTTGGGGCCACCGCAAGTCGTCCCATTGTGGTTGACGAGCAGGCCGAGCCGGAGGAAGACGACGACACCGGGAGGATAGGCGAGCTCATTCGTCTAGCCGAAGAATTGGGCTACCCTCAGGACGAGGATGCGTACGACATGGGAAGGATAGCCGAGCTACTTCGTCTTGCAGAGGAGTTAGGACCGATGCCCGAGGAGGAAGTTGCAGTAGAGGAGGGTCAGGCAGCGTACCAGAGCCATAAGACACCGCTGTTCGACGCATGGGGGCCAACAGACATGACCCAAGAAGAGGCTGAGTTGTACTCTCAGGCCGCGGACGAGGCGGAGGCGGCTTACTACCGGCGTCAGGCCTCTCAAGCCAAGGCAGTCGAGGCCACCAAGGGTAAGGAGGTGGTAGTGGAGGATTCAGAGTCCGAAGACGAGTTGCTTACGCAGTGGTGCACGCAATTTGATTGACTTACAAGTGTCTTTGTAATAATTTAAATTGCCACGTCTTCACGTTGTCGTTGTTAGTGTTTGTCGTTTGTAGTGGCTTAGAAACTTTGTGTCGTGTACTTTGTCAGTGTTGTACTTTGAAACATGTCATTGTAATATTTGCATTATCACATCGTCATGCGTTTCATTTGTTGGTCCACTCACTAAGATTGTTATTTGGGTTATCGCGGCAGTGTATAAATACAGTTTCTTAGTGCAGTTCGTGCGCGGTCGAAGTTTCGGGGCAACCCCGCCATGGGTGGGGGCGGGTTAGGGGTACCCCGCCATGGTACATGGCGGGGTTCCCATACCCCGCCCCCACCCATGGCGGGGTTGCCCTAAAACTTCGACCACGCAGGACCTTTCTTTCGTCTTGCGTCAACTCTTCATGTTGAGTGATTTACAGCAAGTTTATTGCAGGGGTCGAATCGAAATTAGTTTACGGCAACTGATCGTCACAAATAATTGCGTTTACGGCAAAGATTAAACGAATGTTACCAACTACATTTGTCGAATCGAAATAACCAAGTAGACATAATTGTTCTAGCACTACATATTCAATTGTTCGAAATAACCAACTGCTGCTACACCTACACATAATTTAATTGTTCTAGCACTACATATTGTTTGAGTACTCTACTAATCGCTAGGGGTGTAGGGGTCTCGCGGTCTCCGTCGCCTCCTTGGATTTGTAGGGACCACGTTGCTTCTCCAGCCAACGTCTGTGCGGTCCCGTTGCTGCCTCTCGCGCTGTCGCCTATGTCCACGATCGAGCTGCTGCGTCGACGACGGCCCCTGCAAGCAAGCAACCTTATCAGCTACTATAAATGTTGATCTAAGAACAGTACAATTACAGAGAAAGCAAAGCATACGAACCTGTTGCTCGGCTGGTGTGTAGTTCTCCTGCTGTGTGTAGTCGACCCCCTGTGTACCAAAAGGAGCACCGTAGAGCTGTGAGGCACCCATCTCCTCGTGACCGGTGTAATCCCACTGTGGAACGTCCTCTTCGTCGTCGTCGTCGTCGCCACTCGTCGTGTCATACTGAAGTGCCTCATCCACATCGTCCGGAGCCGCTGGACCCTTCCCTCTATCCTGCGGAGTACGAATAGACGAGGACGTAGCCCTGGTGTCGCTAGCAGAAGCAGCTGTGGTGGACATCGTCTGGCTCCTGGACCACGTGGGGTTGTACGGTACGTCCAAAGTCGTATCCGCACAGCTCAGCTTTTGAGCCAACTTTTTGCAGCCTTTTTTCATTCTCTACAGATTTAGATGACAACAAGCATTATTAAGCGTGAATTTTAAAGGTAACTGAGTTGTAGTCACGAATGTTACTATGAAAAGTACCTTGACAAAGGCGCGAAGAGGGTTGGTCTTGTCGTCCCTAGTCCGAAAAAGTTGCCTGGAAGCTTCCTCGGAGTAGTTCGACAACTGTTGTGCCTACAACATCACACAACGTTAACTCGATCATTTCAATTGAAATTTAAAACCCTTACCTCGTTTGAGAATATAAGTGCAAAGTACTTACCACGTATCTATTGAGAGGGGCCCTCAGAAGTTGTGTTTGCCCCCTTTGCGCATCGTCGAACGCATCGGCGATGTCATCCTCATCGGCCGCATCTGCAGGCATGTTCATGTACGGGACCATGAGATGAGTCCTCGTACTTCGCTGCAGCCATTGAAGGTACTCCATCCATCTTGTCAGGTGGTGTGGCGGAATTGCGTTGATCTGACGACGAGTCCTGTTATACCATCTGTTCAAATATGTTTCGTGCGTCAACGCCCAATTCTTCTGCGTTGTGCGAAGCCTCCGATCGATCCTGCATTGCCATATTGCATTAGAAATGAGCCGCATAAGTAGAATAAACATATTGCCATCGTACCCATGCAGCTGAGCGTTGGTGGAGTACAGCGGTGGAATTCCTTGCAACCTCCCGAACTGTCTGTAAACCCTAAAAGGGTAGTGCATCTCGACGATATGGAAGAAGATAAGTGGCCCTTCGTAAAGCCACTCGTCCGCTTCCTCCTCGCAGCGCGGGCTAAGGTAGTCCTCTAGCTCCCACCTAGACCACGGTGTCCATGTTACCTGCAAAGTAAAGAAACTTAATTAAGTATCAATCTTATTGATAGTGCCTTTAGTAGGAAATGTTGATATAACTTACGTAGTTGTGTGTCAACACGTCTATCGCATCCGTGTACTGCTTGTACCTCCTTTCCAACTCGCCCCTCACTATCTTAGCGTCTTTCCAGATGAAAAGGGCGGTGGGGCGAACGTCTTGATGCTGCCATTCCTGCAAGTTTACGCAAACAAGGTGTCACTAATCTCTTTAGTCGTATGACGATAACAAAGTTGTCAATGTACTCACAGGCAAACGCGGAGGTTGAGTAGGCCTCCCAACCGGAAACCGCTCCCAAATCCATACTTGCAGTAGGTATGAGCAGCCACCTAGGTTAGCATTGTTCGCCTGGCGACGACAGGCGGTACAAAGCTGACGATATGTCCAAGCAAGGACCGCGGTACCCCAGCTATACGATGCAATATTCTCAAGTGGCTGGATTAGGATCCTCAAGAAAATCCAGCTGATGCTGTCGCCTGAGGAGTCGGGGAACAAGAAAGCGCCCAAGAAGTGCCACAGCCACACCTTTGCATATACCTCGACCTCATGATCTGGAGCACCCAACGGAGGCCCTGCACCAAAGTTTTGGATTATCCAAGACGACGACACTCCTGATGTCTTCCTGCAATTGGAATTGAAGCATTATTGTAAAAAAATAGATGTAGCTGAAATGATTGTATCAGTGATTTCAATGGGGCGCAAATATGAACTTACTTTGTGCCTTTAACTTCTGCCTCTGATGGCCTCCTACCACAGAACTGCTCCACCAACTGTACCCAATTAGACTCGTCGGCGACCCCCGTCACCGGATGACCAGCCAAACTGAGGCACAATATCATCTTCACATCTTGCATCGTGACGGTCATTTCCCCACATGGTGTGTGGAAGGTGTGCGTCTCCGGTCTCCACCTGCATCATTACAAGTTTGTGGTAATAGGCAAGTTCACAGCCCAATTTTTCAAAACAAAGACAATAGATGGAAAAAGCAAGGTTACCTATCCACAAAGGCAGTAAGAAGGGCAGGGTCAAGTGTGGGGAGTGAACTGTTGTACACCCGAACGATCTCAATGAAGCCCGCCCGCTCTATGTAGGGCGCGTATCGCTCGTCCCAGCTATGTACGCGGTGCGTGCGAACACGAAGCGGACGCAACGGCCTCTGCAGCTCCGACAAGGCCTGGGCCCGGTGGTCCTTGTCGTAGTCAGCCTCAAGGAGGCTAAAGCTGGTCTAACCATGCCTTGCCAGCTTGGTTAAGCATCTTCTCTAGTTCTACCATAGTCTCGTTGAACTCGCGTTCCGTACGTTTATTACAAAGCTCCTTTAACTTGTCAGCCACATCCTTCTTGCGTTGACGCCGCCAGAAATTGGCGGCAAAATGTCGCATGCACCAACGGTGCACTAGAGCCGGGTGACCATCAATGTGTTCATCGGCTGCATTTAGAATTCCAATGTGACGGTCCGAAATCAGACAAATGGTGCGAGAAGGGCCAAGCACATGAACACGGAGCAGACGCATAAACCATGACCATGAATCGTTGTTTTCCCCCTCTGCCAAAGCAAAAGCCATTGGTACTATCTGGTTCTCTGGGTCTACAGCAGCAGCCATCATCAATGTGCCCCTGTATTTGCCGGTGAGGAACGTGCCATCAACAAGAACAACTGGCCTACAATACTGAAATGCATGTTTGCACTGATCGAAATACCAGAACACACGGTACAGAATATGCCTCAACGGGTTCTGAAGATAGAACCCTCCTGTGTATATGAACGATCTCATGCCAGGGTTGAAGTGTTCCATCGCACGCAAAATGCGTGGAACCCTGTTATAGGCTTCCTCCCAGCTACCCCAATGAATTGCCAGGGCAATTTGCTTTGCCCGCCAAGCCTTTCCATACGTGACCTCATACCCAACAAATGTGACTATGGTCTCTTGCAAGAAAGGCACTGATACGTCGTTGTCCTTATCTACAAGACCCAATATACGGCGGGCTAGATACCGAGCCGTTAACTGGGGATGGTACCTTTTACCCTCATTAGTCTGGCATCTGTGCGGCTGTTCCACCGAAGTTACCTTCCACTTACCATCACTCCGCCTCTTTTGTGCATTTAACTTCCACGAGCACGGGAATCCAGCCTTACATAATATGTGGAATTTTACCTCCTTGTCGGAATGCCGAACCGTGTAAGGCCTATGATGATACACAGCATAGTCCTGAAGGAACAACTTCATCTCCGACATCGTATTAAAAAGCATTCCCTTCCTCAGTATTAAATTTTTATGGTTGTACAATGATTCCTTACACATCTGTAAACCCGTGTCACAAACTGCCATATGCGACATACTTACATCGATATAATTTGGCACACCGGTAAAAGGCAAGCCAGCCTCCCTCAGCTGTGTAAGCTCTGCCGATGTATAAGAGGGTGGTGCAACGTATTGTTGTGGCTCCCTAACCCTGCTCCATCCTTCATATTGCACTCCATCATCTGGATAACCGGTGGCTAAGGTGCCCTGACTCTGCATGCCATGAAGTACCTCAAGCGGTACTCCTGAGGGCATGCCACGAACTGGTGTACACATGGCAGGTGCACCTCCAGAGGGCATGGCTTCAACCGATGCTCGCATGGCATGGGGACCTCCTTCCTCATTTCCTGAATCGTCCGAATCTGTGCTAACATCATCACCAATCATTTCCTCCGCTGCCGCCTCCTCCTCCTCCTGTTCAAACTCGTCTACATCAAAATCATTGCTTATATGACCAACTGGAGGAGAATGAACCCGCTCCTGCGTCAAATTACCATCCAAGTCCATACTCTCCATAGTTTGTTGCATCTGCACACCACAATCTCCTAGAGTATCACTGTCCAAGGACGGCTCCTCATTCTCAACATTCTCCAGCACCAACTCAGCCATGCCGACATTCGAACCTTGGATGACCCTATTGTATCGGGACCACTCTGCTTGGTTGCACAAGTCCATCATCACATAGTGTGCCCTATTCTTTCCAACATCGAACCTACCCTTTAGTGTGAAAGCCTCGCCAAACTTCAAACTCAAACGGTCACATAGATCGCGGAAACTAGGGGTGCCATCAAACCATTCCAATTCTTCATACATATCCTCAAACTGGCAATCCTCTCTCCTAACACTTCCTCCGTAAAAAACTCTTACACCGTAATCCATCTACAAAACGATTTGACATCTCATTATTAAATGACCATTATGGTACCACTAATTACTACATAACTAACTAAATAACTAATATTACCTAATAAGTCAACTGTGTCGTCAATAACAAATCATCGTTACCAAACTAAATAACTTAATAACTAATATTACCTAATAACTAAATAACTAATAGGTCCGTAACTAAATAACTAACAGTACCTAATAAAATCCGAATAACTAATAATCGTTAACTAATTAACTAATACCTAAACAACTAATAATCGTAAAAACTAATAATTCAATATCTAAACAACTAATAAAAACAAATAAATAACTAAACAACTAATAATTCAATCACTAAACAACTAATAACTAAACAACTAATAATCGTAATAATTCAATAACTAAATAATACAATGACAAATAAATAAATAACTAAAGAAATAATAAAAACTTATTAATATTTACTACAAATAAATAATTGAAACGACAAAGTAAACAAAATTACCGTAAAAATTATCGGGGTGGCGGCGCGGGAACGAATGCCGGAGACGCGGCCGAGGGCGCGGTCGCCGGGGGCGCGGGAGACGACGCGGTGGCGCGGACGGCGGTTGCGGGCGGCGGCGTCGCGGCGGGCCGCGGCGTCGCGGCAGCGGGGTCGCGGCGGGGGGCGGCGAGGCGCGGCCGGGGCGCCCGGAGGGCGGTGGGGCGCGGCCGGGGCAGCCGGGGGGCGGTGTGGCGCGGCCGGGGCGGCCGGGGCGTGGCGGAGCTCCTCCGGCGGCGCGGGGACGGCGCGGGGACGACGGGGGGCGGCGGGGCGAGGCCGGGGCGCCCGGAGGGCAGTGGGGCGCGGCCGGGGGAGCCCGGGGACAGTGGGGCGCGGCCAAGGCGCGGGGAAACTTCTCCGGCGGCACGGGGACGGCGAGGCGACGGCGGAGGCGGCGGAGGCGGCGGACGAGCACAAAACCGAGCGGGCGGGGGCGAGGCCGGGGCGCGGCTAATATTTAAGCCGCGCCCCGCCGTGGCCGGTGGCGGGGTACACCCCGCCATGATCGGTGGCGGGTTAGGCGTACCCCGCCACCCATCATGGCGGGGTACGCCCCGGGTGACGCCACGTCACCATGCCACGTCGGTTGTCTACCCCGCCACCATGCATGGCGGGGTTCAGTGCATTTGCCCCGCCATGCATGGTGGCGGGGCCAAACGGGTTAGATTTAAAAAAATTTTGAAACATGGGTTAAATTTAAAATTTGTTTCAAATTTGGGCTAAAAATAAAAAAAAATTCACACGTGTACGGAGACACAGAAGACGGAGACAGGCCAGCTTCAGCCGCCTGACACGTCAGCTATATGCATGTGGCAGAGGGGAGAGAAAGCCATGCTTCCCTCCGTTCGTCGGTAGCTCAACGTGGTAGCTCAACGCGGAAACCAAGGCACTTTTTCTGCATGCTGAGCTTCAGGGCTGGTTTAGATCCAAATTTTTTTGCAAAATGGTACTGTAGCAAGTTTCGTTGTTATTTGGTAATTAATGTCCAATCATGGTCTAATTAGGCTTAAAAGATTCGTCTCGTCCATTTCGTCTAAACTATGTAATTAGTTTTATTTTTTATCTATATTTAATGCTTCATGCATGTGTCCAAAGATTCGATGTGACGGGAAATCTGAAAAATTTTGCAAAATTTTTGGTGAACTAAACAGGGCCTCACTCTTCCTCTCCTAGAGCCTGTTTAGTTCCTCCTCAACCCAAAAAGTTTGCGCAGTACCCGTCACATCGAATCTTTGACGCATGCATGGAACATTAAATATAGGTAAAAAAATAACTAATTGTACAGTTTGTCTGTAAATATCGAAACGAATCTTTTGAGCCTAGTTAGTCCATAATTGAATAAATTTTGTCAAATAAAACGAAAAGTGCTACAGTAGCCGAACCCAAACTTTTTCACCAACTAAACAACCCCCTAGCTATCTTTGTCTATTGAGCCTGCGTTCAGATGCAAAATTTTTTGTAAAACGGCACTGTAGCTCTTTTTATTATTATTTGACAAATATTGTCCAATCATAGTCTAATCAGGCTTAAAAGATTCGTCTCGTCCATTTCATCTAAACTGTGTAATTAGTTTTATTTTTTTATCTATATTTAATGCTTCATACATGTGTCAAAGATTCGATGTGACGGGGAATCTGAAAAATTTTGCAAAATTTTCTGGGAACTAAACAGGGCCTGAATACAAATTACTGCGTACTCTCTCCGTCCTTAAATATTTGTCGTTTTACGTATCCCGAGAAATAACTTTAATTAAATACATATTAAAAAATATTAATATTTATGGTATATAATTAGTATCATTGGAAAGATCTTTGAATCTAGTTTTTTAATAAATTTATTTGGAGATACAAATGTTGCACGCATTTTACACAAATCGAGTCAAACTTGTGGGTACAAAAACCGGAAACAACACTTAATTAGGGACCGAGGGAGTATGTCTCTAAAAGAATGCAACCATAGGTCACGTGTCAGTACTTCACGTTTGACCAAGTTTATAGTAAATATTATTCACATTTATGACTCCAAAATAATTTATTATGAAAATACATTTTATAATTAATCTAATGATATTTGTTTTATATTATAAATATTTATACTTTTTTATCTATAAATGGTCAAACTTGATATATTAAACATGACACTGTTCTAAAATTATTTTTTTTTGAACAGAGGGAGTACTATTTTAGATTATACATACAGATTAGTTGTTGTACGAGTTAGGCTCTAAACTTGTCTATTGATGAGTTGGCTTGGTTTATAGCCAAGTCTTATTGGCCTTGCTCTAAGGCCCTGTTTGGATACCCCTCTGATTATAATAATCAAATTATATAATCAAATTTTGATCCAATCTAAATTGAATATATGATGTTTTATTATAATCAACACCTCTTGATTATCATAATCCCATAATCCAGGTGAGACTAGGTAGGGTATTATAGGTGTTGAAAGTCCAACTTACTCCCAACTGATTGTCGAACTTGTCAAATAATCCTATACATAATCGAGATTATAACAATCAAGCTTTGATCAAACAGGCCCTAACAATCATGCTGTTATTAGGGCTTTGTTACTGTATTAAAATGTCACCTCGCAGTTCTAATTTTAATTCTGAAAAACCATAATAAAGATAACACGTCGACACGTGAAACGTGATGCATACCATACTTACGTGTAAGACTCTTGATTATTCAAGCCAAAACACATAAAGAATGTCATCCATATATATGATTAGTTTTTGTGCAGTGTGTATATCTCTGAACTGCAATTCAGTATGGTAGTACTACAAATAATAATAACTAGGAGTAAACAATAATTGTGTGTGTGTGTGTATGTATGTAGAAGTAAACCAACGAGAGGATCAACAAATTCCGCTTGAATCGCCGCGTTATCAGACCTAACGAGTTATCAAGATGGACACCACTTCTGCTGGAAATCGAGTCAGTCGTCAGGGACCTACCGCGGTACCTATGGCTTGACTTTTGAGGCAACCTCGATAGGAAAATGGGAACCCAAAAACGTGCCCTGGAGTCAGTCCGCGTCATGCATCTATCCTATCATTCATTCTCTACAGTACATGCTAAGAGGACACCTCATATAAATAGATATGATCATATAAGGTAGTACACCACGTCCCCCACAGATTTATCCTTCTGTTAAATCACAAACTACCAACAAATTTTTATACATACTACAATGGATTCGATTTTTACAGGGTATCGATTTTTACAGGGTGTCTCTAGAAATCAATTTACAGAATTTTTAAAAACAACGTTAAAAGTAGGAAAAAGAAAATAAACCATAGACTGAACCCACAAATCACATAATTTGTCACCAAATCAGAAGCGATTTTTAGAGACATCCTACTTTTATGCAGATGGCTCTAACTGGAACTAAAAATGGTTCCAAATATATATTTTTAGAAGAAATATAAATTTATTTCAAATTTTAAATATATTTTTAAAGCTTGTGATGAAAGTTTGGCTCTCTAAATTATTTCAAATTAAATGTATCAACTATGAAGTTGTAAATCTCGTTCAGCTCTACAATTTGCTATAATTTTTGTCTTCATTTAACTCTGTATGAAAAAATAATTTGTGAATTTATTTATGCAACAACTACTTGTCGGTGTTTTGTACTAGTGACAAATAAAACATCAGTATCATGTGATGGGCTTCAATGGGATAGCACACAAGACATAGAAGTTAGGAGTATGCTGTTGAGGTTGCATGGTTTAGATTTTTGTGATAGGAAACCGGATCGCGTGTGTCAAGTTTTCACCAAATCGAGAGTTATCTTGAACTGACAGAAACGAGCACCCCTCTTCCCATCATGGGTCTAATCGTCCTAGGCATCTCTTGGTTAGGAGCGTCGTTGCTCAATTGGCCTTGTTTTCTCGGTACGTATTTCGGTTTTTAGGCCTAGTATGGACAAGTATCCTCACTACTTTTAGAGACGGTTTTTTATAGGTCCATTTATGAAAATAGCTATATTTTCAGAGGTAGTTCCTTTTAAAGTTTGCCTTTGAAAACATTGGGCCCGTAGATTATTTTCAGGCACGCATGCTCTATTGAACTGCATACCACCTGATTTTTTTTATAGTGAGATAGTACATATCTAGACTTATATGGATTATATACCATATCCTCCAATACAATGATGTTACCCAAATCTTGTCTAAAACCTCAGTGGTTGTTTGGTCCGAGGAATGGGCCAGTAGTCTATCATCTTCTTACACATCAGTTTTTTGATTGATTGATCTCTAAAATAAAATGAGTTGCTCATCACCACCTCATTTGCACAGGCTAATAATTAGTATAAATTAACACAAAAATAGGGTCGTTCCACTAGATTTAAGGAATGAATCCGTAATGTGCCACTGCATCTAGCTATAGGATGGACTAGTTTTGCAAACCACGAACACCAAGTTAAACATTCATGTCAGATGGAGGAACAATTTGAATTTTCTGTCCCATACACTCACCATTTATTTCGCAACCACATAATTGGCGGTGACATGTCAGTTTGAACACGAGCCAAAGCTTATATAGCCTCTATATATCTATATAAAGTATATATACTAATAAGGCTGCAGTACTACTTTTCTTCTCCGGCTGCTATCTTAGCCAGCACTCTTTGCTAACACAAACCTGCCCGGCCGGGCACGCCTCTATATAAACGTTGGCGGAACCATCGAGTTAAACCAAGTGCCTGGTCATAATTAGTGGTGTGGTTGTGACTACACAGCTAGCATAGCAGTGCCATTCTGGCAAGGGCGGGAGAGAGGATGAGGACGAGCGGCGGCGGCTTTGCCGGGCTGGTGGTGTGCGTCGCCACCGTGTGCCTGCTCCTGCCGACGGCGAGCCGCGCCCAGCTGAAGGTGGGGTTCTACCACACCACCTGCCCCAACGCCGAGGCGCTCGTGCGTCAGGTCGTCACGGCTGCTTTCGCCAACAACTCCGGCGTCGCACCCGGGCTCATCCGCCTCCATTTCCATGACTGCTAGGCTATCTCCAACGAGATAGGCAAAAGGGAACCCAAACCCATAATAGGTATTGTATAGTGGTTTTAGGTGACGGAATCGAGCTCCAACGGAGAACGCAGTTGGAGCACGCATTTTGCGTCCAATCTGAGCCAGCACGCATTTTTGCGTAGTCTCTCTCCACCGATGCGAATCCTGCGTCGGTCCTTTTCCTCCACTCCGGCCTCACCTCCGCGCTCCTCTCTTCCTCCTGTTCTTGGCTGACGGCGGTAGGGGCAGAGGCTGCGCGGTGGAGCTGGAGATGAGGTCGCCGCGGGGTTGGAGGACGAGGTCGCCGCGGTGAGGCTGGGACCGGAGCTCGCCCGCACAGTGGCAGCGGTCGAGATCTCGCCGGGCCGCCTCTTCTTCCTGATGCCCGCGGAGAAGGGCGGACCTCACGGGCGAGCGCGAGGCGGGTCCGCGGCGGCGTGCGGCCACCACGGCGAGGCCGATCCTTGGCGGAGTGCGGCCAGCGAGGAGCGACCGGACGAGGCGAGGCCGGTCCGCGGCGGCGTGCGGCCACCACGGCGAGGCCGGTCCGGCGGCGTCGTGCGGCCAGCGAGGAGCGACCGGATGAGGCGAGGCGGGCGTACGCTGGCTTCGTTTGCGTCGGCTGTTGGAGTTGAGAAATTTTGGGTCTCGTTCCGTTTGCCTGTGCAGCATGCAAATCATGGAATGCCTATCCCTTTTGCGTCCACACCGTTGGAGACAGCTAAAAGACATATTATACGCAATAAACACGCATGCAAGTGGTGTCGACCAATGAGTGATGGAAATATGTCTCATATACTAGTATTCTTCCTGTGAACAAGGAACGAAAAAGAAAAAAATATAAAGTACAGCATGATCCAAGAATAGTTGCGGTAAAACCAAACGTATTAATTTTGACCAATATATTGTATATAAGTTAGGTACATAAGAGGATGGGAATTCTACAAATAAAATTTTCAACTGAAATCCTCTTGGTATACTTTTTCTATCTAAAAAATGTCATTCTCACTTCTTAAGGAGTCAAAAAAATTAATTTTGACCAAATATATGTAAGAAATTATTAATATTTATGGTACATAATAAGTATCGTTAGATTAATCGTTTAATATTATTTCACAATAAACTTATTTAAAGATATAAATGTTGCTAATATTTTATATAACGGCCCGATTCGATCTTTTTATTTTGAAGGAATTAGAATCCACTTTTATGAACTAGACTACATTCTCTCTCCACCCGAGATGAAAGTAGTGCAGCGGTATCTCGGATCGCTTTCCGATGGATTCTTGATTTCTTGTCTTGCCACGGGCCACGGCAGGGTCGTCTCGAAGGGAGGTAAGGTGCGGGCCCCGCCAGATCACGCATCGGGACGGTAGGGGCGTCTAGGTTCGTCACGGACCAGGACGTTATTACTCGGCCTCGTTTAGATGGGTGAATCGAGGAGAAAAACACTGTATCAGAATTCCTGTAACATTTTGTTTGTATTTGGTAAAAATTATCCAAATTTTGACTAACTAGGTTTAAAATGTTCGTCTCGTAAAGTACAACAAAACTGTGTAATTAGTTTTTGATTTCATCAATATTTAGTACTCCATGCATTTGTCGACATTTTGATGTGACGAGAAATCTTCTTTTTGCATAGTAGAATTTGGGGAGAGAATAGAAGAACTAAACAAGGCGCTAGTAATCCGGATAGTCAAATGCAGGTTGCCAGATATTGGTCCCGCGTAACGCCTCGTTCATTTACCAAAATCGGGAACGCCCGAATCGGTACAGTAAGTCACTGTAGCACTGTAGCGCTTTTTTGTTTTTATTTGCTAATAATTGTCTAAATATTTATTAATTAGGCTCAAAATGTTCGTCTCGCAAAGTACAACAAAACTGTGTAATTAGTTTTTGATTTCATCTATATCTAGTACTTCATACATATGCCGACATTTTAATGTGATGGGGAATCTTCTTTTTGCATAGTAGAATTTGGGGTAAATTTGGGTATCTAAACCAGGCCTAAATACTGGACTGCTGTAGCTGCTGCTGGTAAACCGTTCATAAAAAGCGGGTACATGCGATTTCCTGATATACTTCCTCTTTTTTTTTTTGCGACAACGGTATACTTCCTCTCAATCAAATCAAACAAACAAACAAAAACGATTTTGCTGTTATCTGTATCTCTCCTATTTATCTCTCGTTTACTCCCTTCCCAAATTATCTGTCGTCTTTTTTCTGTGCCGCAAGTTTGACTTTATTTTAAAAAATACGTGCAATATTTGTGTCTCTAAATAAATTTATTAAAAAACTAGATTCAAAGATCTTTTCAATGATATCAATTATGTATTATAAATATTAATATTTTTTAATATATATTTTGTCAAAGTTGTTTCTCGAAAAGCGACAACACCAGATATTTTAGGACGAAGAAGTAGTCTATATCTAGAGAATCAGAGAAATAAAAGATTCCCGGTCATCACTCCGGAGGTATTGACCATTCCAGACCATGGGTTACAGAAAACACGATCATTCTATCCTTTTCAGAGAGATAATAACAGCGGTCCAAAACTGTATTATGATACACTAAGGTCATACTCGTGCGTTGCGATGGGAAAAAAATGCCATGAGGATGCCATGGGTTGTCGAGTGGAGGTGGCAAGACAGGTCAAGGAGGCCGGGGCGGTGTCGTGGCGCTCGGCGGCGTGGGCAGGGCAGTTTGTCGATTGGGGCCTGCAAGGGTTCGGGTGATTCTATTTCCATGTTCGAGAGTTTTTTATTGGTATTTCCACAACCAAGAGTTTTTTTTATCGAGGGAGGGTATGGGTCTTCCGGATGCGAGAATTTTTTTATACTGGCTGCTTTCAGGGTGGGAAGATTTTTCTTATCGAGAAGGGAATGGGTCTGCTAGATGAATGATTTCTTCTGACGCTTTTTAGTTGTAGAAGAGATAGAGATAGAGATATTAGCTCATGGAAGATGGCCGAGCTAGGATTTAGTGCAAGAAATTTGGAAAAGCTAGAGAAAATGAGAAATAATGCAAAACATTGTCGTATCCATGATACAAAACATCAAGTTTTTCGTAATAATGCAAAACATCGTCATATCCATGATATAACATCAAGTTTTTCGTAACAATTAGACGCGTTGCAAGGCACGAGAGCATAATCCGGCCTAATCGTAGAATATAAATACAAAACATCACTTTCATTTCGTCTGGTTATTGCAGACCAAACTAAGCACACATGATATGGCATGGCACATAGATTTCTTCCCATTTTTATTACCTGAAAGGCTCACATGTTGGTATATTTTCGATTCACCAGATCAGCTAGCCTCTGGTCGATCTGATTATTCGCGGTGCACTATCTGACCACTTTCACTAATAAATTAAAACTTAAAACTCAGTTGCTTTTCCTTGCATTGATGATTGAGTGATCAAACTCATACTGTCTTGAAAACCCTACATGATCTGAATAAGGAATGAACAATTTGCAGCAAGCTGCGGGCAACTCGGGGATTGTTTGATAAATCAAATCATGCACGTATGTATAGCAGCTGGAGGAGTAAACGCAAAAGTTCGTACTCCCTCCATGTTAGCAAAAGAAGTCATTTTGGACAAGGTTTGGGTCAAATATTGAGAATATAAATCATGAATAACTTTTAAGTTGTTGAGTTTGAAAATGTGAAAACCATATGAGTATTTTTGTCTTTTAAAATACTTTCATAAAAATATACATATATCAATTTTTAATAAATATTTTTTATAGAAATAAGGGGATCAAAGTTATGCTTTGGAGACCATGTCGCTGTCCACAACAACCTCTTTTACCAACCTGGAGGGAGTATATGAGGTTGTTTGCTTCCCAGCCTCAATACGCCACGCCAATCTGTAGCAGAGTGTGGCAGTGGCTGGGAAAACCAATGCCTAGGCTGCGGCAAGATTTTACGCTGGGGCCATCTATGGCTGCCGTAGCTTTTCACTCAACCCAACAGCAGCCTTCTGAGGTGTGGCGTGCCGCAAATGAAGCATGGCGAAGCATGGTGGGGAACCAAACACTCCCTGTATCATAGAGAATCTAATCTCCTTGCAGTCCCGTAGTCCGATCCCTGCCTATGTATAAATACGGTCATATGGAACCCACTCGCTCGCCAATCAACTAGTAATAAGCAATAGTATATAGCTCCTTCCACAATTTATTCACTTTATAGGATCATGCTAAGTAATGTCATAATAATTTAAATTTGAACATGTGTTATACTATTACTAAAAACTAATATTTTGAGTGTGATATTTCTAAGTTTCTATTTTGCCCTCATAAAAAAGATACATAACGATCCACCTACCGTGAAGCATAAACCCACACAGATGAAGCTATGAAAATTATTTTCCTGGCGAACATTCATGCTGACCCTCTCCATGAAAATTACACCATCACTAGGTTTGCATTGGTGTTATCATGGCGGTATTTCATGGAGGCCACTGTCATAGAATTGATTCTTGAGGGTACGAAAAATCACAACAATATAGTATTTCATGAGTGAGACACCACCACAAAAATGTATTCGAACCATCATAAAATTGTTTGTCTAGGAGTCAAAATCCGTCATGATAATTTATTGCGCCAGCCACAATCATCCACCCGAAAATTCATGCATATAAAACAATCACAATAAAATTCAATTTACCATACACATACAAAGCCAAATTATTTTTAATGCACGGGGAGTCTCCCACCAGCTACTCTTAATAAGAAGGTGAGGCTATCATCTCCCTGCTGTCCTCGGGTGGTGTCGGCAGCGGTGAGGATGTAGGGCAGTGGGTGCAGGAGAGGACTGTGGTAGCAGGGTCAGAGCATCTGCGGGCTGTTTGGTTCAGCGCCCAAGCCAGCCACCAGGTTGTGGCGCCGCCGAGGATTGTGGTGCAGTATATGGCCACCACACCTGTGGCGTAAATAAGCTTGAGAAAAACTATGGCTGCCACAACTGACGCATTCAACCAAACAACAGCCAAACTCTTGTGGCAACCACATGCGTGGCAAGGCCAAGTTTGGCCAGCAACCAAACACCCCCGCATCTGGTGGCAACTCTGCCGCGGGGAAGGATTAATTGCTGAATAGAAAGATGCAACATACAGTGGTTTTCTCATCATCATCAGCAACACATGCCTTCCGAGATCCAAGGATTTCCAGTGACCACAAACACGCCGCTACCTACAACAATAGGAGGCACACATCATTTTAGAGTTTTATCACTCTACAGCTAACAGATCAAACAATACTTCATGGAACCCAACCTCCCAATTAGGAAACAAAAAGTAGCCAGGTAAACATAAGGGAGAGGGAAGACTAATTTGCAAAAAACATAAGTTTGTGAGTGCTGGCTCTTGCGTTGCGAAGGGCACACTCACACGTGTTGTGGGGATTCACCAAATCATAGCGGTGTCCTCGAAATTGGAATTGGGACTGGAGTTGAGGGTGTAGTAGTTTGCTCTGAACTCTGATCTATAGTGTTGCTTTCCCAACCTTGTTGGCCCTTGTGCGCGGCTAAAGATGAGCATCTAGCCTGGCGACCCGGCCCAAGCACGGCACGGCCCGGTGTTGTGCAGGCCCGGGTATGCCTGGCCCGATGCATAGGGCCATGCCTGGGCCACACCCTAGACACGGTGAGTGGCCCGGCCTGACCTGGTAAATCTCCTAAGTCCTGGTATCGACCTGCTATCTACTGTGACCTGGCTAAGAGGCTAAGGCCTAAGAGCTCACCGCGCGTCACACTCCCCTAACCCTAACTTCATTCTGCCCCTATGCCTGGTGTGGCCGCACGCCCGCAGCCTCGCACCGCACCACCCGCCACTCAACTTCGTGGCTCCTCCATAGCTTCACCCCCTCCTCTGGAAGCGCTGCTGTCTGCGGGGGGAGGGGGCTCCTCACCTTCGCGTGCCAAGGACCTAGAAGCGCCGCTGCCCACCGGGGGCTCCTTGATAGCGAGCGATCCAGCCTCGGGGACATCGACCTCGAGCTCTGCCCTGCTCCTTTCTTCACTCACACTGACAAATCCAGCCTCAAGTGTGAAAGGTCCTTGTTTGGTTTTGGTAATTGAGTGACAACCTTAAGTGAAATAATTGTGTTTATGTGAGATACACAGGTGATTAGTCCATAGGTACATGTGTATGAGCAATACATGCCATGACAGTGAAGATGGCTTAAACTTGTTGCAAGGCTCACACATGTGATGAAGGAGCTCAATGCACATGAGACATGACACTGAGTCATATGATCAAGGTGGAGAAGATCAAGTCATGACTTGGCTCGACAGACCGGTTGCAAGTGTGAAGGGCAAGTTGAGTGATGACTTGGCGCCGATGGGTCAAAGCAACAGTGAAGAGCAAGTGAAGTCAAGATCGATGAACCAATATAGTCACGTGATGATATGAAGTGGATCATATCATTTGGTGATTGGTTGGTGCATGTGTTGCATCAACGTCGGAGGAGTTGGAATGGAATGCGCAAGGAAAAGGTATAATCCTAGGGCATTTCATTTCACCGGTCAAAGGTTGTGTAGAGAAGTGCATGACCGGGTTTAGGATAGATGGCCGTACTATTAAGACGGGCAAACTTGTTTGGGTTCTGGGCATCAGACGCGTCTGTTGATCGGCGAAGTAACCATTGGCTTTCGAACGGCTAGTGACATGTGGTGGCACGATGAGCGTTGGACATGGCCTGCGGCGTCTGGTGCATGAGCGTCACCGCGTCTGATGCTCGCGCGTTTTGCCCAGTGAAGGGGTAATAGCTAGTTTAGCCCTTGGGGCTATAAATAGAAGTGGTGGCTAGCCTTGGCTGGTGCTTGGCACCCTTGGGACTTAGTGTCCATGCTTTGGAGTGCTAGGAGAGGCTCTAACTCACTTATGCTGGCAAGAGTGCGAATCGATTGCCAGTGAGTGTGATTCTAGTGCGTTGCATCGTGAGATTGCATCGAGTGGCACTAGGTGTTCGTGTTCCAAGCCGTGGTGCTTGTTACTCTTGGAGGTTGCCACCTCCTAGATGGCTTGGTGGCTTGAGGCTTCATCGAAGCTCGCAAGAAGATTGTGCGAGGCTCCGGAGAAGCTTTGCGAGGGGGATTGTGCTCACCCCGTGGGGATCGTGAAAAGCAACTCTAGTAGAGCGTGTCATTGAGCTACCACACTTGATGGTGGGTTCTTGCGGCACTCTTTGGGAGAGCTCAGTTGTGGATACCGATTAGCCACCGAACCACGAAGTGTTGGTCAACACAACGAGGACGTAGCTTGGTGGCAATGAAGTGAACCTTAGGAGAAAATCACCGTGTCAACATTGTCTACTCTTCTAAGTGGTTTGCCTTCGTGCAACACAAGCTTGTATTTACCTTCATATATACCTTGCTTGTGTTGTTGCTCTTGTATCTAGTTGTGCTTGTGTAGCTAGCTAGATATCTTCTTGCTTGTGTAGCTAGAAGTATCCCCTTTGCGTGGCTAATTTCGTTTGTGTAACCTTGTTAGTCACATTGCTTAGTTTGTGTAGCTAAGTAATTTATGCTCTCTAATTTGGTATTGGTTTCCTTGTTATTGAGCATTGCTAGTGAGACTAGGAGCTTTGTGCTTTTGCTTACTAGAATTGTGTACGAGCTCCCCAGTGCTTGAAGTACTAGTTGCATGGGTTTGTGTGACCTTGCAAGCTAGAATTGTTTAGGTGGGCTCTTGCTAGGAAGGCACCTTATTTGCTTGATTAGGATCTTTTATAAGGTGCTAGAGTTATAGATAGAGGGGTGTAGTCTTGGCTAGACCGATAGATTTAATTCCGCACTTGTTTCGGTTAGCCAACACAATTAAGTTTTAGATAGGACTATTCACCCCCCCTCTAGTTTGCCATCTCGACCCTTTAGTGGCTTGCGACTCTGTTAAAGCATGTGAGAAGATTGTGCGGTGCTCCGGAGGAGGATTTATGAGGGGGATTGTGCTCACCGCGCGGGAATCGTGAAGAGCTACTCTAGTTGAGCGTGTCATTGAGCTACCCTCACT
This sequence comes from Saccharum hybrid cultivar R570, assembly GCA_038087645.1. Classification (NCBI taxonomy): domain Eukaryota; kingdom Viridiplantae; phylum Streptophyta; class Magnoliopsida; order Poales; family Poaceae; genus Saccharum; species Saccharum hybrid cultivar. Next base: position 6,852,441 of record JAQSUU010000113.1, read on the forward strand.
TTCGAGGTAGGTTCTTGCGGTGCCCAACGAGCGGGCTTGGTGGGTGATGCCAATTAGCCACTGAACCACCAAGTGAGCGGTCGACACAACGAGGACGTAGCTTGATGGCAACCAAGTGAACCTCGGGAGAAAAATCACTGTGTCAACATTGTCTTCATCTTTTCGGTGGTTTGCATTCCGCGAAACACAAGCTTGTATTACTTTCATATACATTGTGCTTGTGTAGTTGCTCTTGTAATTAGCTAGCTTGTGTAGCTGCTAGTTATCTTCTTGCTTGTGTAGCATAGAAGTAGCTCCCTTGCATGACTAATTTGGTTTTAGTAACCATGTTAGTCACATTGCTTAGTTTGTGTAGCTAAGTGTTTGCGCTCTCTAATTTGGCTTGTGTAGCCTTGTTATTGAGTATTGCTAGTGAGCTTAGGAGCTTTGTGCTTTTGCTTACTAGTTGTGTAGGAGCTCCCCCGTGCTTGAAGTACTAGTGGCATAGGTTTTTGTGACCTTGCTCCTAGAATTGATTAGGTGAGCTCTAGCTAGCCTGGCACCTTAGTTGCATAATTAGGATCTTTGTAAGGTGCTAGAGAACATAGTTAGAGGGGTGTAATCTTGGCTAGACTGATAGTTTTAATTCCGCATTTATTTGGGTTAGCTGGCACGATTAAGTTTTAGAAAGGACTATCCTTCCCCCTCTAGTGCATCATCTCAACCCTATAAGTGGTATCAGAGCTTAGTCTCTCATTTGTGGTCTTCACCGACCTGAGAGGATGGCGTCTAGTGGGATAGATGTGTGTGACACACATTTTTTATGGCACACACTTTGCACGGTGGAAACACCATATGCTTGATCATTTTCGTGCAAAGGGACCTAAGTTTTGGTGGGTTGTCACAAGTGGTCTCACCCATGTCTTGGACCATAAAAATCTAACCAAAGCTCAAAAGGTTCTCTTTGAACTTGATTCTGATGCTTATTTATTTCTAATGGATGCTTTGAGCTTTGAGTTATTTTACAAGGTGAACCACAAAGAAATCGTCCATGAGCTGTGGGAATCAATCAAACAAACCTTTGGTGACTCCTCCACATGGGATGATGGCAAGTTTAAGGAGGATGAGCCTAAGGTGGAGGCACGTGATTATATTGAGCATGATCACAATTTGGTGATTGTGGAAGATTGCTCCACCTCATGGTCAAGTGATGATGATGATCGATCCACTACAAGTTCACTTGATAAGATTGATGATGATGCCTCAAATGATGCAAATGATGATGCTACTCCATGCACACTTGATGGTGATGATGATGGTTCAAGCTCGGATGACATTTCTACTACAAGCTCATCCACTACACCACATTGCTTCATGTCACAAGGTGACACCAAGGTATCAAATGCTAATGTGGTTGATCATATTGATTCATATGATGAGCTTGTTAGTAGACTTGCTAACATGACCATGTCTTTAGAAAATGAGAAAGCTAAATCATTGAAATTGGAAAATGAAAACTCATTTCTAAAGAACTCATGTGAAGAACATAAGCACTTACTTTATGTTCTTAAATCTTCACATGGTGAGCTAAACTTGACTCATGAGACACTACTTATATCTCATGAAGAATTATTAGAACAACATGCCTCTCTCATTAGATTATTTACAAAGAAACTTAAAAATAATGAGAGCTCATCTCATGGGTCACATGATCAATCACATATTGTTGCTAACCCTTGTGATGTAGGGAAGAAGCATGTATCCACCTCTTATGATGATGTATGAGATATGCCATGCTCTTCACATATAGATGCTTGTTCTACTTCTATGTCTTATGAAACTAACCTTTTAAAGGAGAACAATGAGCTCAAGAATGAAGTGAAGAAATTGAGCAAAAAGTTAGAGAGGTGCTATAACTCAAAAGTCACCTTTGAGCACATGTTGAAGACTCAAAGAAACTTCGGTGACAAGAGTGGCCTTGGCTGCAAAAGAAAGATGACAAAGGGCGAAAAAAGGGCAAAGAAGATGAAGAAGCAACTATAATTGAAGTTGTCTTACCCCATGTGCTACTGGTGTCATGAAGCAGGACACGTTGCAAATAGTTACCCAAACATTGAGAAGCTCAAGAAGATGAAGGAAGAAGAGAGGCTCAAGCATGTGAAGTGCTTCAAGTGCCGCACTTGGGGGTCACCTTACCTCAATATGCCCAACCAAGCAATTGGTGAAACAACAAGAAGAGCCTCAACCAAAGCCACAAGTTGAGCAAGAGAAGATACCCCAAAAGCAAATCAAGATCAACCATAAAGATAGTGATGACTTGATGATGATGAAGAAGAAAACAAGAATAGGTGAAAGAGCAAGGCATCCAATGCAAATTCAAGTTGCCAAGATGATGAGCAAGACACAAGATGAGAAGAAGGTGCATGCTTACGTCAAGTGCTTCAAGTGTGAAGATATGAGACAATTTGCCTTGAGGTGTCCTACCAAGCTTGAGAAGAAGGTTCAAGCAACTCTTGAGAGGCAAGGCAATGAGAAACACCACATAAGCAAGGAAGAAAAGGCTCAAACAAAGAGAATGTGCTACTCATGCCGGGAAAGGGGACACATGGCACATTCATGTCCCGTAGGTAATAATTCTAAGCCCATTTCAATTGATGATGATATTGTGCTTAGAAAGGATGGCAATGGTACCTCATTGGTTCGAATTGCAAAACATTCCGCTACCCATACTAAGGCTATGCTTAAGTATGTTGCACCTAACTTGAAAGGACCCAAACTAGTTTGGGTACCATCAAAAAGTGGATGATTATTTGTAGGTACCATCGGCATTAGAGGATTGATTCAATTGATTTTATATTGATCATATATTGAGTCAAGTTATGAAGCCTAGTGCACATCCAAACCTAATGCCATGATAATTGAGTGAAGTCCAAGTGCTACAACTTACTAGTGCTATAATTCAAGTTGTGATGATTTATTAGAATTATTTGATGGTTTGTAAATATGAGAGTTGATAGCTTGCTATGAATGATCATGAGCTAACCAAGGTATATCTCTTGTGTATCATTTCATTTAGGTGCATATAAGTTTATTGAATCATATATATATATATATATATATATATATATATATATATATATATATATATGCAATATTGCTTGCTATGAGATGTTTAAATGGATAAATGCTTAATAATCAAGTGTGGATTAATTTGTGTTGGATAAATTCATAAGATGATCTTTAGTGAGTGGATTTAATGGATATATGTCTTGTGAAAGTGTTCGAACAAGTTAGTTTCGAGTTTGATTTACATTTGTTGAAGTATAGTTCAAGTGATTGAAATCTGTCTTATATTGCAAAATCTGAGTGAGCTGTGATCTTAGCCATGTTTGAGTGATAAAATACATGCTCTATACTTATGTTATAAGATTCTATAGAAATTTTATAAGAATTGGATAAGAGATGCTTCAGTTTTGGAGTAGATATTGTTAGTTATAGTGCAGTAGTTTTCAGCATGTTGCAGTGGTGGACGAATTAAAATCTGGTAGCAATCTAGAAGTCAAATGAAGCTCAAATTTTTACAGCTGTTAGAAAACATAGTGAAGCACATCTCCACCAAATTTTATGGCTTTTGGGTTTATATGTTGGGAGATATATATTTTTTTTCAAAGAGTACAAAATCTGCCAGAAAAGTAACAATTATTGGATTGATCGAGAGTCACTTTGATTGAAAGGTCCTCAAGTTGGAAACATGATTATAATTGATTGATGCACCTAAGTTTGGTTTTGAGATGAGCTAGAAGCATGACAAGTAATGAGTACAAGGCCATTTGATTGTGGAGTGTACTTGGCACACATATTTGGTACTCAAATTGAAGATCAAGATCAAGCTTAAGATGAAGATGAAGTTTAAGTTCTAGTGATCATTTAGTAGAAAGAAAAGGACTTAAATAAGTAGAAAGAAAAGGATTTAAAGAAGAATTTAAGGTTACTCATCAAATTAGGTCCATCACTTGGATCAATCAACCAGGTTATTTCAAGTGAGTATCAAGAATGGTTCTTTGGAGAGAGGTCACTTCTCCCTTGTGTTGGGGCTTGCCGCCTATGTGTAGGTAAACCAAGTGTAGTACTTGGATGGCTATTATGGAAATGATGGTCCGAGGAACATTTAAGATGCTTAGTTGAAGCAATCAATAGGATTGATCAAGAAAAGCAAGCAACATCTAAAAGAGAGTTAGTTATAATAATTCAAGTGGTATTCTCACATTGATGCTCTCATGCAAACATTGATCAAAGAATAAAGCAAGTCAACCACATTATGGTAGTGCACTTGATTATTAGTGGTCTTCAAATCATATGTATGATAGAACTGCCCAATTTATACAAGTTCAAGTACGACTGTCCCCATTTAACACATTGACGCGCACATATTTTCACTGATATAAACCCGGTAGTCCACCGAGCGTCACGAAGGACCTCGGTAAATCAACTTCACCACCAAGACCGTAATAGATTAAGCAAATACACATCACATACATAGAGTTGCAGCAGAAATAATATTACAAAAGAGTTTACAAGTAATAATACAACATTTGGGTTTCAAAACCGATTAGTGAAAACAACATAGCTTTCAAATGATTACAATAACATATGTTCCAAATACATTGCTAGCATAAGTGATATCCTCTGACAAAAGCATAAGATGAGAATACTATATAGAATCACCGAGCCCATTGGTTGTTAGCCACCATCTTCAGCAGACCAAGAACCGCACCTGCAACAAGGTGGGATAAACCCTGAGTACGAGGGGTACTCAGCTAGACTTACCCATCATAAACAAAAATAATATGACACCAAGGAGTATGCAAGGCTTTGTAGGTGGATTTATCTTGACAACATTTTGCATAAAAAGCTTAAGTACATAACTTGGATATTTGATATCTTTAGCATCAAATTGAATACTATTCAATTAAGCATCTCTAGATTAGCATCTATACTAGAGCAATCACTTGATTAAGCTAACAAGCATTAGTAACCAGATCTAGTGTAGTAATGTCAACATCATCATAACCATCAAGTTTCATTAAGTTTTTCTACATTGCCGCTGCTTAGGCAAGTTCTCACTATCTGGGAGAGATGACGACTCGAATCGATTCCATCCAGCTAGGGATTTATTCCTAACACAAACCCAGGTAGACCAAATCAACGGTCACCTTAGGTCACCTTTAGTACAACTCATGAACTAAATTTGTGGGCCCAATCAGTGCCGCACCCTCAAGGATACTACCAGTCTGCCAGGAAGTTCAGGCGCGGCCTGCCCTTGGACTCATGCTACTGGCTCCCCGCACATCCTTACTTCCTCGAGCGTGCGCACTTTCATTTACCGGGGTCCCGACCTGAGTTGAGCTACTCGGCTTCGTGGTCGGAACGACTTATCTGGCCAGCTAAGTGATAGGAATGCGTTTAACATGACATAAGGACGTACAACGAATCGGTCCTTAATCGACATAGATGGGGATAGATAGGCACCCAAGACCTCCATGCCTTGTTGCTTCTCTATTGCATCCTGTCCGGTCTCCAATTATATCTCAACACATGGTTATTTCCACAATAGCAAATATAGCCAACCGTGTACAGCAACTCTCCTGTATTCCGAAGGTGATAGGAAATCACCCGACTTCTACCGGTCTAAGCATGGCTAAACATTTATTCGATCCTGGACTTAGATGTATATTTACTGGACAAGGAGTATAGATATATATGCAGGAAATGTTTTCAATACAACTCCTACAACTTAATGCATCAACCACTATACTCGAGTTAAGATTGTATAAAACATGGGAGACTTATAATGCTCTGGGGCTTGCTTGGGATCTGACACAAAGTCAGTGCAGTTAGCTTGCACCATCTTGGTGACATCTCCACTTTAGGCATGCACTCCAAGGGTCCTTCCACCTTCAGGATAGATCCACCAAACATCGTCTTCGGGTTGGCTCCAACATCACGTCCTTCATGTGGTGCATCTAGCGTACCTAGATGAGATGCAAAATGCAAGTGCATGAATGCAAAGAATGGTAATATGAGATGCATTACATAAGAGCATTCAAGACAAGCACAAGATTATGCAAGACATAGGCACCTAGAGTTATTTAACTAAACATCATCCAAGCACAGCAGATGGATATAGCCAGCATATCAAGTATGACACACCCGTTAACTTAAGTTCAGCCATTGCAAGTATCAATCAAGAACTAACTAACAAGTTTAGCCAAACAAGAGTAGGCTAGAACAATCAACTTAGCATATGCCTAGAATCTGGACAGCAGCATAGAAGGCACTTGTTTCAACCACAACTGGAGTTATAAGCATCAAACAAAGGTGATCCTAGACTTTCTAGAAATCTTAGGAAATTGTCCACAACTTTGTTATTATCATCTCAAGACAATTCCGCAGCTAACAAGGTCAAACAACGCAATAAGGACATCTCTATCCAGACTTAGGGCAGAATCTGTCATCCCACTTTGAATAGCCATAATTGGAGATTTAGACTACCAAAAGGTGTGATCTTTAACAATTTGGAAAGCTTATAAAAAGCAAACAATTACTATTATCACTAATACATGATTCCATGTTTAAATAAGTCAACCAAAGCATCATTCAAATCTGTACAGAGCATAAGCAAAATCTGACAATGAATTTGCCGGAAGCATAACTCCAAAACTATCAGGCCTATGGTCATGAAATTTTAGGGCAAGCATCATATGGAAGTTAGCTACAACTTTTGTATTTATCCCATTTACAGAAAACATCATTATCATTATGAAAATGATTGCACAACCAAAACGTACACATGCAGCCATTTTCAGAAAGTAGCACTTTGGTGTTTCACTTGATTACTAACAAGGAGCATATACCTGAGATATTCTAATGGCTTTAACCATCACCAAAGTACTTAGCAACACATTATTGAAACATCAAGCACTCAAAGCATCACCAAGCACATTTACAAGTTTCATCTACATTTATGCTTCTATTGCCCCTTTCTCCTGATAAACCTATATATATTATTTTAGTGATATATGAGAACAACTAGTTTGGGGCTGAGATTTTTATGAGTGGTAGATGTTATCAAAACATGGCCACTATACAAATTTCACATGCTTAGGTTCAATAATTTAATTACTATGAAAAAGACAAATTGCTATTGCAATAAAACATGTAAGAGCAAGATAAATCTAAAGATCATCATTTTCTATAAACACATGGCCATATTATATGTTATTATGGTAGCACAACATTATACAAAGGTAGAGAAATAATATTTTCCATTTTTACACCTTTATAAAAATTATAACTAATTTAAAACAATTTATCAAGCACTAAACATGTTATATCAATAACTCACTCATACTGCATCCAATAAGAATGAAATTATTACCACAACACACACATAGCATCAGTAGCCCACTATAAAAATTTCACAGCAATTGGAGCTCCACAACAATATGAAAATAACAAGCAAAACAAGCCAAATTTGCCTATTTAACAAGATTAAATCAATACATTATAAAAATAGTACACAACTAATGGCCGGAGAAAGCACGGTGGTTTGGGGCTGCGGCCGCTCAGGCAGCGGTAGACGGCAGTGACCTGATGGCCGGAGAGGCGCACGAGGGCGGCGGAGGTCATGGCTTCATGCGTGGGTGGCCACGGCATGTCCGACCGTAGCCTGCAGTGGCGAGACCGTGTGAGGTAGTGGCGCAGCAACGGCGGCGGTGGCGCAGCAGCTGGCAGGCAAGGGCACGGAGGGACATGACGACGTGGCCTGGCAAGGACAGGTAGGAGGACGTGTGGGCTGGCACGTCCACGGGATGGCGGTGGCACGCAGCCAGGGCAGCGGTGGTAGGAGCTCGAGCGGGGCTCGACTCGGCCATGGCGAGCGTCTTGGCGCGTGGGCGCGGGCGTGGAGAGAGGGCGAGCGTGTGCTAGAGGGAGTAGGAAAGAGGGAGCTCGATAGTGCAGCGCTCTCCCCATAGGCACAAGCAAGGGCAAGGGTGAGGGCACACGACAGCATCACATTGCCATGGTGGGGCGCGAAGCCTTGCATGGCTGCCACGCAGGCGTTTCCACGATGTAACAACCCAATTTTTCTAGGAACCAAAAATCACAATTGAAATTTTTTTCGCAAACATGCCCATGTTTGTTGAGTGACATGTAGGAAAAACTCCCATGTAGTTACACAAGTAGCACCCAATTAGTTAGTGAGCATTGCATTTATTAAATCTACATGTGATTCGGGTCTTTATGATTTTATGTGATGCTAATAAAATTAACAACCTTGTCTAAGTGCCTACCCTTGGATGTGGACCCCACCACCCTGGACCCCTAGTGGACTACCCCTAAGGGTGTATGCATGGTTGGCACACATGTATATACATATAGAAGCCCTTGGGTTAGATAGTAAAGGAAAATTAGAAATAGAAAAGCCAAACATATACCGGGAAAATGGCTAAGGCCATTTTCGGCCTGCGTAGCCTAGCCAGCCCAACTGGCGGCACCACCCCGCTCTACCCCACACACAGCAAGGCCGGCCGGCCCGGATCAGGCCAAGGCCTAGCGCTAAGGACCAGCCCAACCGAGGGGGAACGACTCGCAGCTGAGGGCGCCGCGTCGCGACACCGCCCTCCCGTCGCCTTCTGCCCCTGACGCTGCCAAGTGGGCCACGGACGTCATCCCCACCATCCCTTCTTTTCCCTTTCCTCTGCCATGGATGCAGGGCATAGCGAGCATAGCACCCACCGGGCAGCATCCGAGGCCGAGCTGAGAATCGAGCCGCTCGTCTTTGAATCGGTTGAGCTACCCAGCCTCGATGCGCGCCATGTCGGCGATCCAGAGTGCCCAGCTCCCTCCCTAGACCAGGCCTCGCCGTGCTGACATCGCCAGCAGAGCTTGCCCATCATGACACCATGGCTCGGCTCCACTTTTGACCGCTTGGTTTCAAAATCGCACCTGGCCGCTGCAGCAACGTGCCAGGGGAGGGAAAGAGCCCTAGCCGGGGCACCTAATCGCTGTCCACGTACCCCTCGCGCGCCTCTCCACCATTGATCTGGCATCGCCGCTCGCCTGGACCACTGCGCCTATAAGAAGGGCACCCCCTGGTTTCCCTAGCTCTAACCCCTTTAGCCGCCGCCTTGCGATCTCACTCGCCACACCCGACCGAGTGGAAGGAGAAGAAGGGGGTGGGGAAACCAGAAGCGGAGCCGTTCGGGGCGAGGAGGAGCCGGAGCCGCTCGGACCACCGGAGTTGAGGGTGGTGAACCCATCGCCCTCCCTCGCTGTGGACTACATGGCATCGCAACCTAACGCCCCTGCTTCGCCTCACCACTACCTCGCCACCCGACCGCCCCAAGCCCAACGGTGAGGCTCCTCACGCCACCTTTCGCTTTCCCTTGTTTGCGCGCCGCCATTTCGGTGAACGGTGCTGCCACGGCACCACCACGCTAGAAGTGGCCAAGGCCGAGCCTTGAACCTTGGCACATAATGACCACACACTCACCACCACGTTGGGATCGTTTTTTTGGCCATCACAAGGAACCCCGCACAAGGCACTGGTGCCACAATTCGCGTGCGCCATCGCCATGGCCGTTCTCGCTAGTCGTTCTCGCTAGCCAGGGACGGTAGAGTTTGGGAGGTCAACATCGCACGCTTCGCCTTGACCCTGAATGCGCCACGCTCATGGAGTTGGGAGGAAAGGAGCCCCGAGGGCCGTAGAGCGCCGCCGTCGGCCGTAGTCGCGGCGCCCCGGGACTCCATGGTGGCGCGGCCGTTTCCACCCGTTCCGATCCCCATCGAAGCCTCAAGCCGCTGCTATCACCACGCCATAGCCTTTCCCAGGTCCCTGCAAGCCGTAGAGCCACTTAGGACACCCACCGAGCCACTAGGACACCGCGACGAGCAAGTGCGCCACCGGTGGGAGCGCCACCGCATGAGCAGAGGAGGCCAAGGGGGGTGGAAAAGAAAGGCAGCGACTCAGTGAGCTCAGTCCACAATGAGCCGAGGGCGGGGAAAGGGTACGGGCACTAGGTCCTCTGTGGACCGTGCCTGTGGACCATAAACCCTCACCGTTTGGACCACCATGAGCCGCGTGCATGAACCCGCAACCCAGTGCTGACACGCTTGGAGATCTAGCCCACGACGTGGCTGCACCACATGCTGACACTTGTCCAGGACGGGCCGGCCCAACCCAGCCCAAGTCCAGCCCTACCAAGGCCCGCCAAGGCCCAGTCCGAGCCTGGTCAGCGTTGACCGTTGACCGACCCCACCTATCACCAACTGCACAGTCTCTGGCCAATCAAGAGCCGCCACGTGTCAAGCCCTGAGTAATTCAACTCTTTTTCTTTTTCTAAAAATGATTTAAACTTCAAAAATTCATAACTAATTCATACTAGCTCAGAAAAATGCCAAATCAGAGTCCAAATTTTTCTAAAATCAAGCCCTACATCATAGGCTTATGTTTGAGTGCATTTGGATCTTTCGATTTTCAGTTGCTTCTTTGTGCACCTCTATAGGAGCCGCTAACGCGGCTATATGCTACGTTTAACAGACGCGGAGGAGCCACTGACTCAGGAGTTTGACCCCGACTACACTGATGACTTGGGTGATGACCTGCCAGGTGCCACGCCCCACCCATTCGTAGATGCTATTACGCATTGCAAATACTTAGAATTGCTAGTGCTTTACTTTTATGCAATAATAATGCTGATAGATTGCATGGTAGTTTATTGCTTTTTTGAGCCATTTACCTTGTTGCAACCATACACCTGCTCACCCTGCTGTTAGGCTACATGCTGCTTTATCACTCATTACTTACTGCTTTACTCTTACTCGCATTATATCTGTGATGTGATGCTGGTGAGTGAGAGGTGTTTGAGATAAGGCACGGGGTGCCGTTAACCTGTTAATAACCTGATAATGAACCTGTGGAGATCTTGGCGTGAGTCTTGGGTGTGTGGTGAGGGTCGAGTCGACCGAGCAGGATCTACGATGAGTCAGGAAGACAAGTCTTGCCGGAGGATGCTACCTGGGCGTTCGCCATGTGAGGTGCCTGTGGTGGGTACATGTGAGAGGGAGAGGTCCCGGGGTGGAGTGTCTTCATGGGATAAAGTCCCGGGATGGGAGGTGCTGTGATGGCACGGGGTGCCGGGTGTTCCGTTGAGCAGGAAACGGTTTCCCCTTGTGAAGATATCCTGCTTAGTCACCCTAAGGACTGACACGCCTGTGGACCAGGTCTTAGGAATCCTTGCACACACACTCTCTTCTGTGGGGAGGAGACAGACGTTCGACTTGCTGGTGTGGTGCTACTACTATTGAGAGGTTAGCGGATAGTGTAGGGAGGTACAGGCACGAGGACCCACACCCTCCTAAGATAGCGTAGTACCCAGGGGCCAAGTACTATATCTCACAGTCTCAGCGTGTCGGTGGTACTCCGACACGGCCCTAGTTCTGAGTGGTAGGGTGGTACCGTTTCTAGTCAGTAGGCGGCCCGGAATCAGCTTAGAGGATAGCTATCTTGTGGGACGTGTAAACCTCTGTAGAGTTTCTGGTTGATCGATCGATACATATGCCAAACCTTTCGGCTATGGACCTTTCCTAAGTACAACTTCACTTGACTAGTTGAGGGGAGTCCTACCTTTCCTGGGTTTCAGTGAGTGTTCCGGCCTTAGCCGTTGAGACATGGGCGAGAGGGAGTCGCCCGTGCCGATGAGAGAGTGAGATGAGAGGTGATGTGGTGATGAGATATGTGTTGGGATGAGATAACTGTGTGAATGAGATGCGTTAAAATTTGTCAAACTTATATTATTAAAATATTGATTACTCGCATAGGAAGCCACAACCAAAGATAGGTCTTTCTTACCCCTTTGCATCCAAATCCACAAAGCTTTGCATCATAGGGTGGGAGATGCGTGGCCAGTACCAAGAGTACTGATAGATTTTTGGCAGGCTCGAAGCCCGAGTACGACGAGGAGGACGACTGGGAGGAGTAGGGGTTCGCTCTACGCTCAAGCTTGGTGCGAGGAGTCCTAGTTTCTGTTGCTGTCTTCGTGACGCTATTCCAGTTGCTGTGTGTGAGTGTGTTCCGCCCTGCGTGGCGATGATAATAATTAATGTAAACCTTCTATTTGTACTCTGATATTCGTGTATGACTCTATTATTTGACTAAGATTTGGGTAATGGCATGAACTCGTTCATCCATTACACGTCGAATCTGTGGCATTCCCTTCGCGGAATGCAGGATTGTTCCCGTTGGTATCAGAGCCATGCTTGACCCTAGGACGAACCCTTATGTTTGGTCGATAGAAACAGGCATGAATCTGTGCACCTTCGGTTATATTACCGACCATGCTGGATTTTCTTGCATATCTTACCTTATTTCACACATCTTACCACAAATACTGCTTGCTTTCTTACCTATCATTGCTCTCCATCACCCGACTTCACTCCATTTCAGGCTACCTTTTTCTGCTTCGCTTTACTTCACCCTAAGATACCTTGTATCACATAGTTGGATTTCCTATGTGTTACCCCTGTCTTACCCTGATTCGCCTTATCCTATCATGTTGTGTCTCAGACTTACTCTGTCCTACCTGGTTACCTTATAAGGAATAACCTGCTAACTCCGTTTTTACGGTTGTTTTGCAGATGGCTCCACTTGTTGAGCTTGCTGTTGATAAACGAGACTACCGTGGGTTTGCCACGATCCTGTACGGGGTGCTAGACTCGCTGGGCGTCCTCACTGAGAGGATCACGTGCGTGTGCCGGGGTGAGGCTGGACCGAACGGACTTCTTCAGGGTCATGTCATCATCCACCTCTGGGTCCCCGCCAGCGCATACGTGCCCGTGCTTCATGCCTTCGAGGAGGTGGCTGTGGAGACTTCTGTTGCTGCTTGTGTACAACCCGTTTCACGCACGGCTCTCCGTAGCATGATGAGAGACGCACACGACTACCTCCAGACTGGGCCCTACCGTCTGCTGCCCCGTGCCCTCGACCTCAACCAGGTCACAGCACCACAGGACGCTACTACCAACCATGCTGCGTGTGTCGAGGTCGACCCCTGTTTGAGTGCCTCCGCACAGTACATCCTCGCCCAGGACTGCTACATCGTGGAGGTGGAGTCGCAGAACTGCAGCCTTCGGGACTTCCAGCTCTAGCGCGATGATGTCCTAGCCTAGGAGGAGTGGAAGCGTGAGTTGGTGATTCATGATCTCGTGAAGGAGCACGAGAACTCCTGCAAGATGGAGGTCCTCCATGAGTCACGTGAGATGGCACTCAAGGCGGAGATTGCTGAGCTCAAGGACAAGGTGATGGAGCAAGAGCTCTGCAATGACTACCTGTCCTCCCAGCTGCTGGAGTATGAGGATCACATCGAGCACCAGAGGCGTGTCCTGAAGGAGCTCTAGGATAAGGAGAAGAAGCGTGCCTTCACCAGGTGTGGCTTGCAGGATCACTACAATGCCCTAGAGGATGAGGCAGAGAGGGTTGTCGTTGTTTCCACCTACAACACGCACCACCTCACCCACTACGTCAAGTGCACCAAGTTCCTCCAAGACGAGGTGAACCGTCTCAGTCAGGCGTGGGTCATCGCTGATGCTAAGCGCGTCTAGGAGATCAAGATGGTGCAGGACCCCCTTCCGCCTAGGGTGCGCAGGAAGCCGCGTAGGCAGACTTTCCACGTTGAGCCCACCAAGCTCAACCTGTCAGCATGTTCGTCCATGGAGTATCCTCAGATTCCATGGACTGAGATGCTGGAGCACGCTCTTGCCTGCGTTGCAAGGATCCACCACACCAACGATGAGCTCCGTGCCATGGACCGCACTTCCGAGGTTTCCGCTTCCACCGATGGCCCGTCTACACCACCCATCGCTCCCGGACAGCTGTAGTTACCTTTCATGATCATGTAATAATGTAGTAGTAACCTTGATGAGCCCTGCGTGGCCATGAAACATGACTCACCCCTTGGAGTACAGTAGATTGTTCACTTTTGAGCTTCCTGTGAGTAGCACGATTCCCGCGAGTCTGCCAAGTGTAGCTACTAGAGACGTAGCTTTGTAATAGAACCATGTACTGGATGTTTGGATCTTATTGCGTCTTATGGTTCTTATCGCCTTCTTGTATTGAGTGTCAGATAGCAATCTTTTGAAATTATGATCAGAATTGTGTAATCACTTAATAATCCATCAATCTTGACCTAACCCTGTAGTGAGATGTCTTGCCGTCGTTCCGCTTGTCTAAACAACTGCTCGCTTTCCCCCGCGCCTGTGGGCCGTGGACATGGCCGTGGCCGTGGAGGAGGCCATGAGGCTCCTTTCGCCGCTTTCGCTGCCATGGAGGAGCCTGTCCCCGTGGAGCCCGCTGGAGAGGCAGGAGCCGCTCAGCCAAGAGGTGGGGCTGGAGCCACCCACCCTGGGGGAGAGAATGCCACGCCTGGTGGAGACGCACCACCGCCGCCACCACCACCACAGCTGGCGGAGGTGATGGAGCACCAGACCCGCCTTCGGGAGACATTGGCTGAGGGAATGCTTCATCGCCACGGGCTCAGCCGAATGACTTCCAGAGGAAGTTGGAGGGCTTCCTCAAGCCGAGGCCCCCTACCTTTGACTATGCCGACGATGACCCCATCGCCACCGAGGAATGGCTCCAGGAGATCGAGAAGAAGCTGGACCTCACCACCTGCACTGACGAGGAGTGTGTGGGAGTCATCGCTCATCAGCTCACTGGCGCTGCACGCGTTTGGTGGGACGACTACTGTGATGCCCGCGATGACCCCAGGAGCATCTCGTGGGAATAGTTCACTGAGGCCTTTCGTGAGCACCACGTACCAGAGGGTGTCATAGATGCCAAGGTGGAGGAGTTCCGTAACTTCACCTAGGGGACTCTGAAGGTGCAGGAGTACACCACCCGCTTCATTCGCATGATGCGGTACACTCCTGAGGAGACCAGCTCTGACAAGAAGAAGATGTACCACTACAAGAAGGGGCTGAACTCACGCCTGAAGATCGCTCTCTCGGGCCATGAGTGCCATACCCTCCGGCAGATGATCTACAAGGTGCTAGAGACGGAGAGGGATCGCCTGGAGGCTGACGCTCAGAGGGAGAGGAAGGAGAAGAGGCATCGAGGTGAGGGTTCCTCTCGCACCCCGGCCCAGAGGCAGTGAGGATCTGCTCCACTGCAGTCCTGCTCTCACTTTGCCCAGGGAGCTGCTCCGAGCCTTGGTGGTGGTTTCTACTCCGCCAACAGCCACCGCCCCGCTCAGGGCCGCCCTGCTTAGAGCCCGAGCCAGAGTACGTGGAAGGCACCTGCGTCCACCGCCGCAGGCAGTGTGCCCTTCGTGTGCTTCACCTATGGCTAGCCAGGTCACAAGTCGGCGGTCTGTCCGCAGAGGGCCCCTCCTGTTTAGATCCCTGTGAGGCAGGCACCGGCCTAGGGAGTGCCTCGCAAGCTAGCCGTGGGAGCCACCCACGGCCGTCTCACTCACCTGACCACGGAGGATGCTCATGACGCCCCCGACATGGTGTACGATATGTTTTTGGTACAGGGAGTTTTGGCATCAGTTCTTTTCGATTCTGGTGCTACATGTTCTTATATAACCTCTAAGTTTGCACGAGAGCACAACATACCTGTCACACCATGGAGTGTACCCATAGACACCATTTCCCCCTTAGGTACCACCAGATCCACCAAAATCTGTAAGGGAGTGAGAATCACCATAGAAGGTAGCACCTTTCTAGCCGACCTCACCTTACCGTCGTCTGATGCTCTGGATGTTATCCTAGGTATGGACTAGTTAACTCTGCACAAGGGAGTAATATCTTACTCACCCAGATATATGGAGATCACACATCCGAGTGGCTGGGTAATCATATGTGAGCCTTACCACAAGAAGACAGATGCCTTGATGAGTGCCTTGGAGGCCAAATCAGTTGAGGAGGTGCTCGTCGTATGTGAGTATCCTGATGTGTTCCCCGAGGAGTTACTGGGTATGCCACCTGATCGGGATGTGGAGTTTGTGATTGATTTACTGCCTGGTACTACACCCATTGCTAAGAGGCCCTACCACATGTTAGTCGATGAGTTGGAAGAGCTTAAGAAATAGCTTAGGGAGTTGTCTGACAAGGGGTACATCAGACCTAGTGCTTCGCCCTGGGGCTCCCCTGTCTTGTTTGTGAAAAAGAAGGATGTCTCTATGAGGATGTGCGTTGACTATAGGAATTTGAATACCGTGACAGTCAAGAACAAGTATCCTCTTCCTAGGATCGATGACCTCTTGGATCAACTGAAGGATGCCAAGTTCTTTTCTAAAATTGATCTCAGATCTGGGTACCATCAGATGAAGATCAAGACCGAGGATATTCCCAAAACCGCTTTTGTCACTAGGTACGGGCAGTATGAGTTCACCGTTGTGTCCTTCGGCCTCACCAATGCACCATCCTATTTTATGAACATGATGAACAAGGTGCTCATGGACGAACTGGATAAGTTTGTGGTGGTGTTTATTGATGACATTCTTGTCTATTCATCCACCGCTGAAGAGCATGAGCAGCACTTGAGTGTAGTTCTGGAGAAGTTGAGACAGAACCAGCTCTATGCCAAGTTTAGCAAGTGTGAGTTCTTGCTTGAAGAAGTCTCTTTTCTCGATCATGTTCTCATTGCCGAGGGTGTTGCTGTTGATCCTGCTAAGATCAAGGCTGTGAAAGAGTGGGAGCAACCCCGCAATCTGACTGACATTTGTAGTTCTTTGGGTTAGCTGGTTACTATCGCAGATTCGTCGAGAACTTTTCTAAGATAGCCAAGCCCATGACCAACCTCCTGAAGAAGACCAATGAGTTCGAGTGGATGCCCGAGTGCAAGCTTAGCTTCCAAACTCTGAAATAGAAGCTTACCACCACTCCTGTTCTTGCCTTGCCTGATATCCGAAAGGACTTCGTGGTCTATTGTGATGCATCCAGACAGGGACTTGGCTATGTTCTGATGTAGAATGGGAGAGTCATTGCCTATGCATCCCGTTAGTTGAAGGACCATGCGTAGCGCTACCCTACTCACGATCTCGAGCTAGCAGCTGTTGTGCACGCTATAAAGATTTGGAGGCACTACTTGATCGGGAACAAGTGCGATATCTATACCGATCATAAGAGCCTAAAGTACTTCTTCACCCAAGAGGATCTGAATATGAGACAACATCGATGGCTGGAGTTGATTAAGGACTACGACCTGAAGATTCACTACCATCCAGGGAAAGCCAATGTAGTTGCTGATACCTTGAGCCGTAAGAGCTATTGCCATAGTCTATCCATGGAGGTCGTACCATCCGAGCTACATTAGGAAATGGGTGAGCTTCGCCTTGGGATCATACCCAAGGGCATGTTGAACGAGTTGCGAGTGCAATATGACATAATGGACCACATTCGTAAGGCTCAAAAGAAATGCCCTGAGATCTTGCAGCTTCGTGAGTGGATGGGAGCTGGTAAGTACCTTGAGTTCCGAGTAGATGAACAGGGAGTGTGTTGGTGCAATGATAGAATCTGTGTACCATCTAATAAGGCCATTCGTAAGGAGATCCTGACAGAAGCGCATGACTCTAAGTATTGCATCCATCCTGGCAGTACAAAGATGTATGCCGACATGAGAAAGATGTTCTGGTGGTAGAACATTGTTGACGGTCCTTAAGTACCAAATATAGTTATTAAATAAATAAAGAAAAGGATCCAAATGTAACCAACACCTAGACTTAGGGTTTTATCTGACAGAATTCCATGAGTTTTGGTGTTTGTCTGTTTCTGCAGGGGGTTATCAGAAAATACGGAGGAAAGGCCCACACGTCGGGTTTACATAGAGATAATAACGTGTTCACCGATTTTCTATCATCTAGAAGACTCCAGAAGCCACGAGATCGAACGGGAGGCCGAACGGGCCCGGAGGCAGGGCGCCCGCCCTGCTCCCTAGGGTGCCCGCCCTGGCCTGAGAGCCAATCAGGCTCCGTCTCGCGGATTATGCTCCACCGACCTAAGGGATCAAGGAAAACCGTGCGATTAATGTCGGTTTGATCCGACGGCCCACGTTCACTTGAGGGGGCTATATAAGCAGGACCCCTGGCCTCTGGAGGAGGCACTCCCTCATTCTCATTCTTCAAACCCTAATCTCAGGAGGAGAGTCTCTGATCAAGCCCTAGAGCCACCACATCAACTAGATCTCTAGTATAGCATAGCTACATAGGATTAGAACTAGAAGGAGTCAATCTTCGATTGGTTTCCGGATCTGTCAAGAGGATTCTTGGTAATTCCTTTACTGTTCTTCATTGTTCATCTTTGTTCTTCAATATTATGAATACAACTTTGTTCTATTTCAATATATTGATTATGACTATGCTCTACTTGTTTATGTTTGCGATTATATTGTTCTTAGTTTATCGTAGTTATACGCTTGGCTTAGTTAGATTGGAATTATATACATGTTTAGGATCGTATAGCGTTTATCCATCGGATCCATGGGTAAATGATAAATATTGTGTAGGCGTGGTGCTTAGACCATATTTATCTGCGATTGCACCTTATATGCCGGATCGTGGGGTGGTCCGCGATGGTGACAGCTTCGTTGGTTCTTATATAGTCCCCCTCCCGTGTGTAAGGCAGGCAGAGCAACATTATTACGGGGGAGTGATTGCTATGTTTCTCATCTTCCTTGATAATATCACTATGCATGGGCGTAGTCCTTTCTCGCAATGATTGCCAAGTGTACTTGCACTAACTATGATATGCTAGACTTTATAGTTAAGAATAACTTAGGAAATATCCTTGTAGTTCGTCCTAATACCATGCTAATGACTTGCTAGAATATCTGTTGAGGTGCTTATCATTATTATATGTGGCTAGCTGATCAGATTAATTATCTTTGTCACCATTCATACTTTATCTATATTTTATGTGACACTTACCCCTGTATGCAAGAGATAGATGAATGCTCTCACTTATACATGCAATGATTGATACTCATTCCTATATTCCATTCCATAATCAACATTGATGTTAGTAATCCCTTCCTAGTGGTAAAAATATAAATAACGATACCTGGAATACTTCCCGGTTAAAATGCTACATCGGTATTAATCTGTGCGCTTGCAGATCTTATTTATTATTTATTTAGAAGAGCAGTTGCATATTTCAATACCGCGTCTCTCATGTCATGCTGGGGATGACAACTTGGCTTAAGTGGCATGAGGGATAGGTTCGGCATTTTTGGCGCCGTTATCAGAATTAGAAAACTAAGTCTACTTTTGGTAATGACGTTAAGAATGCCCAACAAGCATTTTTGGCGCCGTTGCCGGGGAAGGTTGATTTACTAACAAGGAATGAATACGGAATTTGAGTCATCATTCGCATCATTAAGTGATTGAGATCATCAATTCTCCCATACAGATTTACCCCTGTATTTTTCCATTCTTATTGTTTTGCAGGGTGATGTATGAATAGAGGACATCTTCTAGAAAATTTTGTTGACAACCCCGAAGCATTAATCAGAGGGGCAAGAGCCAAGCTCAAGAAGTCAACACTTCGACGCAACACTTCATCCAATCCAGAAGACCGCCGAAGTTTCATCTGGAATTTGTCAACAGAGTTCGCAGCCATGGCGAACAAGACGATCCGCGAGTTCTCAGCTCCCACTATGGACAACATCCGCACTGGACCTGCCACGGCCATCGACAAGAACTTTAAGCTCAAGCCAGGGCTCATCAACATGGTACAAGCCAACTAGTTTTGTGGGAAGCCGCACGAAGATGCAAGTGCTCATCTCCAACACTTCCTAGAGATTTGCAGCACATTCACTTTATTAGATGTTCCCAGAGACGCCATACTACTTCGCCTTTTCCCATTCTCACTATTGGGGAGAGCGAAGCAGTGGTTCTACGCGACGAAGGATAAGAACACTACGTGGGCACTCTGCTCTACGAACTTTCTGGCTAAGTTCTTTCCCATGGGCAAGACCAATGCTCTCCGTGGGAAGATTACAAGTTTTCAGCAACAACATGATGAATCCGTTCCAGAAGCATGGGAGCGCTTTCAAGATTACATCCTAGAATGTCCCCATCATGGAATGGAAAGCTGGCTACTTATGCAGACTTTCTATCATGGGCTCATCACTAGTGCTCGTGAGACCATGGATGCTGCAGCTGGAGGCGCATTTCTATCACTCACCATACCACAAGCTACAACCCTTGTGGAGAAGATGGCGTCCAACCAAGGTTGGAACGAAGAGAGGACTTAAACACGCAAGAAGGGTGGAGGTATGCACCAGCTCAAGGAGGTAGACATGCTGTCTGCAAAGCTAGACCTACTCATGAAAAAGCTCGATGACAAAGCTGGAGACAAAAGAGAAGTCATGAACGTCTACGACTCTCACATGACTTGTGAGGAATGTGGAGACACTGGACACTCAGGCAATCACTACCCTGAGATGCTTGAGGATGCAAGGTACATCAACAACAACAACAACTACAACCGTCCTCAACAAAATCAAGGTTGGAATCAACAGAGGCCTAACTACTCACGTAACTACTCAGGTAATTATCAAGGTAATAACTCTTACAACAACAATAATAATTTTCCACCCCTGAGAGAGTTAGTGTCTAATCAAGGAAAGCTAATGGATAACTTGTCTAAGAAATTGGCATCCAATGATAAAATACTAGAAAACATAAATAATAGAATGGATAATTTCTCTACTGCCATCAAAAAACCAAATTAGCTTTAATAAAATGATTGAATCTCAGTTAAATCAAATAGCTGCTGCTGTTCCTGCTACTAACCCCGGTATACCATCACAACCGGAAGGATTAGAATCTGCAAATCTTGTAGACATGTTTGATCCAGGTAACTATTGGAGTAATCCCGCTGTCGGAGTACATAATGACCTTCTGCCAGTCAAGAGAGGCGATCCAGGACGCCCCGTCATCCCGATCTCCATCGGCATGGTGGACTTCCCAGAAACACTCTGTGACTTTGGCTCCAGCGTCAACATTATGCCCAGGGTACTCTATGAAAAATTCTTTACATATCCTTTATCAGAAACAACTATGTGTTTGCAGCTTGCAGATCGGACACTAAGCTTTCCTAAAGGAATATTAAAGAACATGTGTGTCCGAGTTGGTACCTCATATGCTCCAGCTGATTTCATGGTGATAGAGACCGGGTCCGATGAGAGGTCACCAGTTATTCTGGGAAGGCCATTCCTGAACACCTCGGGAGCTGTCATCTACGCCAGCGCTGCGAAGATCAACTTCAACATCAAGGGGAGGAAGGAGACGTTTTCCTTCAAGAACAAGATTACACAAATCCCAGAGCAACCCCAACATGAACCAAGAAAGAGGACCAACAGGAGGAACAAGCAGAACAAGAACAACCAAGGATGGACCGAATCAGCTAAGATGGTCACTGCAGTTCAAGGAGGTCAAGACCGACGACTCAAGTCGCCGTTCCTAATCAAGAAGGACGACCCAGGTATGCCAAGCATTGAGTGCTCAATCAATGGATACTCCTTTCAGAAGGCGCTCTGCGACACTGGATCAGGCGTCAACATAATGGCCACAGTCACCTATCAGCTCTTGTACGGGACCATGCCCTTAAAACCAACATACACTCAGCTTCAGATGGCAGATCAGACATCCCAAAAGGTCGAAAGTATAGTAATCGATGTCCCTGTTAAAATTAACGATCATTTTGTCCATACAGACTTTCAGGTCATTGACATGGGAGACGACGAGTACGATCCACCCATCATCCTAGGAAGACCGTTCCTAGGCACCGTCAAAGCAATCATCTACATTGGAACCGGAGAAGTCCATATGCATTTCCCCTCTGAGAAGGTACGTCGCTACTTTAATGACCCTAACTATATAGTTGAAGATTCTAAGCAGGTCAGGACAAGAAGAAGGCGACGTAACCGTAACCAAAGGAGGCAAACCATCAAGGACGTATGTGCAGACTATGAAGGAGAGGTCATAAGGCCCGAGGATACACAACAGGAGACCGAAGCATCAAGTCGGGTATGGAAAGTGAAGACAGTTACACAAGAAGAGGAGGCGCTGCCGGAACCACCGTCTACACCACCCAAATCCCAGGACAACTAAGAAGAAAAGAAGTCCTGTTCGGAGGACTTAAAAAACACCGAACGCCATGCCAAGAGGTAAACTTGGTAGTTATCATTTTCCCTTTAATTATTGCTCAGTTAATCATGTTCATTCTGTCTTAAAAAAAATGTTGAAAACAGTAAGCCCCATGTGAGTATGCGAGTGGCATAAAACCCATAAGTACATTCACTGTGGTGGCATAAAATAATAATAATATATATTTTTCTGTTCTATAAAAATTAAAATAAAAATAGAGAGTGACATTTACCAAGGAAGCTCAAACATGATAAAGGCTAGATATTTATGCTAACGCTTAATCAAGTTCCACGAAGCTTTGTTGTCTATTTGAGCTCCACAGAATTCAGGATGACTAGCAGATGGAGGACATCCTAATCGCTGTCAGGGTGCTGCCGACATTCAAATACACCTCTGCACCTGCTAGCTACATCAGAAGAAATTACGTCAAGATCCAGCTTGGGGGAGAGCACCCCCATTTATCCCGATAAGTATTTTTATCTACATTTATACCTATGCTTTATTAAAATAAAAAGATGCATAATCATGAAAACCCAAATAAATATTTTGTGTTTATATATATTTGCTTAGTTTAATAAATAAATAAAGTAGCTATGCTAAACTGAATCTTGAAAATAAAACTCTAGCATGGATATGATGAATAGTTGCTCTGCCTAATTTTCAAATTTGTTCTCTCTCTAGTTTAGACATAACTGTTATAATTTAAAACTGGCTCTAAACCTGAACTAGTGGGAAGAGAACTTGATCTGAAGTCTAAGTTGTTAGCGGATATGATATGGGAAGGTTGAGCTGCTGTTTATCTGTTCCTAGAGATGCTAGAATTCTGGAGAATTTTATCTTTAAAAATCTTTAAAATGTTGCATGATGAGTTCCTGTATGATGAGAGTTTAAATTCCCACCACAGCCATATATACATGCTTGTTAGATTAAGAGCCGTACTTTTACTACTTACTGCTTATGGGCATTGAGTGTGGTCAAGCTGTGTAGACCCTTAGGAACTTGTCATGTGGTTAAAATCAAGATTCACTTGCACGTTCACTCATACATGCTGCTTCTACTCCGGAAGTACGCATCCACATATATCCACTCATTTCCATCTCCAGATTCACCCAAAATTATTCTACTCCTGACCCGGGAGAGAATAGCCAAAAACATTATCCCATTCCTGTTATTCCCTGTGAAGTTAATGCTCAAGTCATTTCTACTACCACTTGCTATATTTTCAAAAGAGGGAGATTGCTCTAAAAAAACGAGGAAATAAAAAGGAGCAAGTGCTCGGAACCTCGAAGAAAGAAAAAGTGAGACGAGAGGTAAAAATGGACAAGTGTCCGACAGTAGAATTAGCGGTACAAGATACCCACCTGAGAGAAAAAAAAAGAGAAAAAAAATAGAGCATCTCATTCCCCTCAAAAGTTTTAAAAAGCAAGAAAGGTATGTATTCCCTCAAAAAGAGCATTAGACTTTTGTTATCACCATACACCACTCATTCACCACACATGCACATCTTGATTTGACTTATTGACTTGTTTCTCTGGATCCATGGTTTGACTATGCAATAAATGTTCTATGAGTATGTATACTGTATCTCCCACCTATGAGCTCCAGATATCAAAGCCTTATTAGAGTAGGGTGAGAGAGAAGGCAATGTCACTACGCCTTATACCATAAATACCACATACTTTGAGAGAGAAGGCATATACCATTACTGCCTTGGTAAGGATCTAGAAATACCACAAAAGAGAGACCCGAGAAAGTCATACAAGGAATCTCTGAGTTTTCTTTGAAAATCTGCAAAAAAAACTCCAGAGCTATAGCTGATCAAGAATAAGAGACATGGCGTTTGACTAGACCGTTCTATCTTTTAACCACTCAAGATGCAGGTGACGGTTGCAAGCCCCATGGTGAAAGGTAAAATGAGTAAGTTTTAAGTCTTGACAGTTTACTCTAACTCAGGGATGAGACCTTATTTGAAAGCATATGTACCGTCAACGTTCAAAGGCGTTGCAGCAACTTCTGATCCATAATGAGTCTATCCTTGCTCAGGGACGAGCAAGAGGTAAGCTTGGGGGAGTTTGTTGACGGTCCTTAAGTACCAAATATAGTTATTAAATAAATAAAGAAAAGGATCCAAATGTAACCAACACCTAGACTTAGGGTTTTATCTGACAGAATTCCACGAGTTTTGGTGTTTGTCTGTTTCTGCAGGGGGTTATCAGAAAATACGGAGGAAAGGCCCACACGTCGGGTTTACATAGAGATAATAACGTGTTCACCGATTTTCTATCATCTAGAAGACTCCAGAAGCCACGAGATCGAACGGGAGGCCGAACGGGCCCGGAGGCAGGGCGCCCGCCCTGCTCCCTAGGGTGCCCGCCCTGGCCTGAGAGCCAATCAGGCTCCGTCTCGCGGATTATGCTCCACCGACCTAAGGGATCAAGGAAAACCGTGCGATTAATGTCGGTTTGATCCGACGGCCCACGTTCACTTGAGGGGGCTATATAAGCAGGACCCCTGGCCTCTGGAGGAGGCACTCCCTCATTCTCATTCTTCAAACCCTAATCTCAGGAGGAGAGTCTCTGATCAAGCCCTAGAGCCACCACATCAACTAGATCTCTAGTATAGCATAGCTACATAGGATTAGAACTAGAAGGAGTCAATCTTCGATTGGTTTCCGGATCTGTCAAGAGGATTCTTGGTAATTCCTTTACTGTTCTTCATTGTTCATCTTTGTTCTTCAATATTATGAATACAACTTTGTTCTATTTCAATATATTGATTATGACTATGCTCTACTTGTTTATGTTTGCGATTATATTGTTCTTAGTTTATCGTAGTTATACGCTTGGCTTAGTTAGATTGGAATTATATACATGTTTAGGATCGTATAGCGTTTATCCATCGGATCCATGGGTAAATGATAAATATTGTGTAGGCGTGGTGCTTAGACCATATTTATCTGCGATTGCACCTTATATGCCGGATCGTGGGGTGGTCCGCGATGGTGACAGCTTCGTTGGTTCTTATATAGTCCCCCTCCCGTGTGTAAGGCAGGCAGAGCAACATTATTACGGGGGAGTGATTGCTATGTTTCTCATCTTCCTTGATAATATCACTATGCATGGGCGTAGTCCTTTCTCGCAATGATTGCCAAGTGTACTTGCACTAACTATGATATGCTAGACTTTATAGTTAAGAATAACTTAGGAAATATCCTTGTAGTTCGTCCTAATACCATGCTAATGACTTGCTAGAATATCTGTTGAGGTGCTTATCATTATTATATGTGGCTAGCTGATCAGATTAATTATCTTTGTCACCATTCATACTTTATCTATATTTTATGTGACACTTACCCCTGTATGCAAGAGATAGATGAATGCTCTCACTTATACATGCAATGATTGATACTCATTCCTATATTCCATTCCATAATCAACATTGATGTTAGTAATCCCTTCCCAGTGGTAAAAATATAAATAACGATACCTGGAATACTTCCCGGTTAAAATGCTACATCGGTATTAATCTGTGCGCTTGCAGATCTTATTTATTATTTATTTAGAAGAGCAGTTGCATATTTCAATACCGCGTCTCTCATGTCATGCTGGGGATGACAACTTGGCTTAAGTGGCATGAGGGATAGGTTCGGCATTTTTGGCGCCGTTATCAGAATTAGAAAACTAAGTCTACTTTTGGTAATGACGTTAAGAATGCCCAACAAACATGAAGAAGGATATTGCAGGCATGTAACCAGATGTGATATATGCAACAGGGTTAAGGCCGAACATCAGAGACCAGCTAGTTTGTTGAAGCCACTAGATGTACCCATGTGGACGTGGGAATGCATATCTATGGACTTCATCATGGGATTGCCTCGATCCCCGAAAGGCCATGACTCCATTTGGGTTATAGTGGACAAATTGACCAAGGTAGCTCACTTTGTACCTGTCAAGGTTGACTACAATGTAGAGAAGCTGGCAGATCTGTATATCGAGCACATTCTCCGACTTCATGGGGCACCTGTTAGCATCATATCCGATAGAGGAACATAGTGGACATCTAGGTTTTGGCAGAGTTTGCACAAGTCAATTGGCACTCGTCTTAACTATAGCACCACTTATCACCCTCAGACAGATGGGCAGACAGAGAGAGTGAATTAGATTCTCGAGGACATGCTACGAGCCTGCGTACTAAAGTATGGGACAGATTGAGAGAAGAGTTTACCACATGCAGAGTTCTCGTACAACAACAGCTATCAGGCTAGTCTTCAGATGTCACCATTCGAGGCCTTATATGGGAGGAAGTGCAGAACCCCATTGATGTGGTCCGAGGTAGGAGAGCGAATGTTCTTTGGCCCGGCTAATATCAAGGAGGCCGAGGAGGGAGTCGCTTAGGTGAGAGAGAATTTGAGGATCGCCCAAAGCCGACAAAAGAGCTATGTAGATAACCGTCAGAGAGACCTCAAGTTCCAGGTTGGAGACCATGTCTACCTCAAGGTCTCGCCTCTCTGTGGCACTTTCCGGTTTGATGTGGAAGGGAAGTTAGCCCCATGGTACGTAGGTCCCTACCGAATCTTAGAGAGCATTGGGAAACTGGCATACATGCTTGAGTTGCCCGAGGAACTAGCAAGTGTGCACCTAGTGTTCCATGTATCACAGTTACGAAAGTTTTTGAAGTTGCCAGAGGAACAAGTTCACAAAGATGCACTAGATATTTAGGACACGCTTGAGTACCGAGAGTACCCAGTCTAGATTCTTGACAGAGCAACCAAAGACACACGAAGCACCACTATACCAATGTGCAAAGTATTGTGGAGCAATCACACTGAGAGAGAGGCAACTTGGGAGAAGGAATCAGAGTTATGGATCTGTTACCCCTACTTGTTCGAGAGGTATGCACACTTTAAATCTTGGGACGAGATTCCAATGAGGGGGAGGACTGTAACAACCCAGTTTTTCCGGGAACAAAAAATCACAACTGAAAATTTTTTCGCAAACATGCCCATGTTTGGTGAGTGACATGTAGGAAAAACTCCCATGTAGTTGCACAAGTAGCACCCAATTAGTTAGTGAGCATTGCATTTATTTAATCTACATGTGATTCGGGTCTTTATGATTTTATGTGATAATAAAATTAACAACCTTGTCTAAGTGCCTACCCTTGGATGTGGACCCCACCACCCTGGACCCCTAGTGGACTACCCCTAAGGGTGTATGCATGGTTGGCACACATGTATATACATATAGAAGCCCTTGGGTTAGATAGTAAAGGAAAATTAGAAATAGAAAAGCCAAAGATATACCGGGAAAATGGCTAAGGCCATTTTCAGCCTGCGTAGCCTAGCCAGCCCAACTGGTGGCACCACCCCGCTCTACCCCACATGCAACAAGGCTGGCCTGCCCGCGTCAGGCCAAGGCCTAGTGCCAAGGACCAGCCCAACCGAGGGGGAACGGCCCGCAGCTGAGGGCGCCGCGTCGTGACACCGCCCTCCCGTCGCCTTCTGCCCCTGACGCTGCCAAGTGGGCCACGGACGTCATCCCCACCATCCCTTCTTTTCCCTTTCCTCTGCCATGGACACAGGGCATAGCAAAGCAGAGCACCCACTGGGCAGCATCCGAGGCCGAGCTGAGAATCGAGCCGCTCATTTTCGAATCGGTTGAGCTACCCAGCCTCGATGCGTGCCATGTTGGCAATCCAGAGCGACCCGCTCCCTCCCTAGACCATGCCTCGCCATGGTGACGTTGTCGGTAGAGCCTGGCCGTCATGACGCCATGGCTCGACTCCACTTTTGACCGCCTGGTTTCAAAATCACACCCGGCCGCTGCAGCAACATGCCAAGGGAGGGAAAGAGCCCTAGCCGGGGCACCCGATCGCTGTCCACGTACCCCTCGCGCGCCTCTTCACCATTGATCAGGCATCGCCGCCCGCTTGGACCACTGCGCCTATAAGAAGGGCACCCCTGGTCGCCCTAGCCCTAACCCCCTTAGCCGCCGCCTTGTGGTCTCACTCACCACACCTGACCGAGAGGAAGGAGAAGATGGGGGTGGGGAAACCAGAAGCGGAGCCGTTCGGGGCGAGGAGCCAGAGCCGCTCGGACCGTCGGAGTCGAGAGAGGTGAACCCGTCGCCCTCCCTCGCTGCGGACTACACGACACTGCAACCTGACGCCACTGCTTTGCCTCACCACTACCTCGCCACCCGATCGCCTCGAGCCCAACGGTGAGGCTCCTCACGCCACCTTTCGCTTTCCCCTGTTTGCGTTCCACCATTTTGGTGAATGGCACCGCCACGGCACCACCACGCTAGAAGTGGCCAAGGTCGAGCCTTGAGCCTCGGCACAGCACGACTACACACTCACCACCATGCTGGGATCATTTTTTTTGCCACCACAAGGAACCTCGCACAAGGCACTGGTGCCGCAGTTCACACGCGCCATCGCCATGGCCGTGGCTCACCATGGTGGGGCCGTTCTCCCTAGCCGTTCTCACTAGCCAGGGATGGTAGAGCTTGGGAGGTCAACATCGCATGCTTCGCCTTGACCCAAAACGCGCCATGCTCACTGGCCGTAGTCGCGGTGCCACCGGCCGTAGTCGCGGTAGAGCGCCGAGGGCCGTAGAGCGCCGAGTTGGGAGGAAAGGAGCCCCGAGGGCCGTAGAGCGCCGCCACCGGCCATAGTCGCGGTGCCTCGAGACGCCGTGCTGGCGTGGATGTTTCCACCCGTTTCGATCCCCATTGGAGCCCCGAGCCGCTACTATCACCACGCCATAGCCTTTCCCAGGTCCCTGCAAGCCGTAGATCCACTTAGGACGCCCACCGAGCCACCGGGACGCGTGCATGAACTCGCTGGCGGGAGTGCCACCACGTGAGCAAAGGAGGCCAAGGGAGGGTGGAAAAGAAAGGAAGCGGCTCGGTGAGCTCAGTCCACCATGAGCCGAGGGCGGGGAAAGGGTATGGGCACCGGGTCCTCCGTGGACCGTGCCTGTGGACCATAAACCCTCACCGTTTGGACCACCATGAGCCACGTGCATGAACCCGCAACCCAGTGCTGACCCGCTTGGAGATCCAGCCCGCGACGTGGCTGCACCACACGCTGACACGTGTCCGGGCTGGGCCGGCCCAACCTGACCCAAGTCCAGCCCTGCCTAGGCCCACCAATGCCCAGTCCGAGCCTGGTCAGCGGTGACCGTTGACCGACCCCACCTGTCACCGACTGCACAGTCCCTGGTCAATCAGGAGCCGCCACATGTCAAGCCCTGAGTAATTCAACTCTTTTTCTTTTTTCTGAAAATGATTTAAACTTCAAAAATTCATAACTAATTCATACTAGTTCAGAAAAATGCCAAACCAGAGTCCAATTTTTTCTAAAATCAAGCCCTACGTCATAGGCTTATGTTTGAGTGCATTTGGATCTTTTGATTTTCAGTTGCTTCTTTGTGCACCTCTATAGGAGCCGCTAACGCGGCTATATGCTACGTTTAACAGACCCTGAGGAGGCACCGACTGAGGAGTTTGACCCCGACTACACTGATGACTTGGGTGATGACCGGCCAGGTGCCACGCCCCACCCATTCGTAGATCTTATTACGCATTGGAAATACTTAGAATTGCTAGTGCTTTACTTTTATGCAATAATAATGCTGATAGGTTGCATGGTAGTTTACTACTTTTTGAGCCATTTACCTTGTTGCAACCTTACACCTTCTCACCCTGTTGTTGGGCTAGATGCTGCTTTATCACTTGTTACTTACTGCTTTACTCTTACTCGCATTATATCTGTGATGTGATGCTGGTGAGTGAGAGGCGTTTGAGATATGGCACAAGGTGCCGTTAACCTGTTAATAACCTGATAATGAATGTGGAGAGATCTTGGTGTGAGTCTTGGGTGTGTGGTGAGGGTCGAGTCGACCGAGCAGGATCTACGACGAGTTAGGAAGACAAGTCTTGCCAGAGGATGTTGCCTGGGCGTTTGCCATGTGAGGTGCCTGTGGCGGGTACATGTGACAGGGAGAGGTCCTAGGGTGGAGTGTCTTCGTGGGATGAAGCCCTGGGATGGGAGGTGCTGTGATGGCACGGGGTGCCGGGTGTTCCATTGAGCGGGAAACGGTTTCCCCTTGTGAAGATATCCTGCTTAGTCACCCTAAGGACTGACACGCCTGTGGACCAGGTCTTAGGAATCCTTGCACGCCCACTCTCTTCTGTGGGGAGGAGACGGACGTTCGACTTGCTGGTGCGGTGCCACTACTATTGAGAGGTTAGCAGATAGTGTAGGGAGGTACGGGCACGAGGACCCACACCCTCCTAAGACAGCGTAGTACCCAAGGGCCAAGTACTACGTCTCACAGTCTCAGCGTGTCGGTGGTACTCTGACACGGCCCCAGTTCTGAGTGATAGGGTGGTACCATTTTTAGTCGGTAGGCGGCCCGGAATCAGCTTAGACGAGGCATCATCGAGGATAGCTATCTTGTGGGACGTGTAAACCTCTGCAGAGTTCCTGATTGATCGATCGATACATATGCCGAACCTTTTGGCTATGGACCTTTCCTAAGTATAGCTTCACTTGACTAGTTGAGGGGAGTCCTTCTACCTTCCCTGGGTTTCAGTGAGTGTTCCGGCCTTAGCCGTTGAGACATGGGCGAGAGGGAGTCACCCGTGCCGATGAGAGAGTGAGATGAGAGGTGATGTGGTGATGAGATATGTGTTGGGATGGGATAACGTGTGTGAATGAGATGGGTTAAAATTTGTCAAACTTATATTATTAAAATATTGATTACTCGCATAGGAAGCCACAGCCAAAGATAGGTCTTTTCTTACCCCTTTGCATCCAAATCCACAAAGCTTTGCATCATTGGGTAATGGCATGAACTCATTCATCTATTACACGTCAAATCTGTGGCATTCCCTTCGCGGAATGCAGGATCGTTTCACATGAACACCTGGCGCATGTGAATCTACTGATCTTGGAGTCCACAAAATAGCATATTCAGCTTAGATTCGACGCTGGGTACCTATAGCAAAGTTGTTGCCCTCCTTATGGTCTACAAAAATGCTTGAGGGGTTAGGGTCATTAGAGCTCTGGGCCAGTGGTTAATTAACGTCCAATATAGCAGTGTCAAAGCATTGGCTGTGATTCAAGAAACTCAAATTCGATGATCAAAATAAGTCAAACTAGTGCCAAATTTTTCTGAGCTCTTCTCCATGGGCTCAGCTCCAACTTTTATTTTTGGGTCAACTCAAGTTACTTAATGAAAGCACGAGAACATGACATGCCGATCATCATTGACATTGAAATTGAAATCTCAGACTTAGTCAATTTTTTGGAGCTTCAAATAGCACTGAGTTGATTCCAACCTTGATAATTACCTGAGTAGTTACCTGAGTAGTTAGGCCTCTGCTACTGATTCCAACCTTGATTCTATTGAGGACGGTAGTAATTGCTATTGTTGTTGAGGTAGTTCATATCCTCTTGTAGCTCTGGACAATTGCTTCCTGAATGCCCAGTGTCTCCACACTCTTCACAAGTCATGCGGGAATCATGAATGTGCATGACTTCTTCTTCTCTCCGGCTCTCTCATCAAGCCTCTTCATAAGTAGGTCCATCTTGGCAGACAACATGTCTACCTCCTTTAGCTGGTGCATATCTCCACCTCTCTTGCGGGTTTGAGTTCTTTCTTCGTTCCAACCTTGGTTGGACGCCATTTTCTCCATAAGAGCTGTGGCTTGATTGATTGTAAGTGATAAGAATGCTCCTCTAGCGGCAACATCCATAGTCTCACGGGTGCTATTAGTAAGCCCATGATAGAATGTCTGCATATGTAGCCAATTCTCTATTCCATGATGAGGACATTCTAGGATGTAGTCTTGAAAGCGCTCCCATGCTTCTCGGACTGACTCATCATGTTGCTGCTGAAAACTTAATATCTTCCCACGAAGAGCATTTGTCTTGCCCATGGGAAAGAATTTTACCAGGAAATTGGTGGAACAGAGTGCCCACGTAGTATTATTTTCCTTATTCGCATAGAACCACTACTTCGCTCTCCCCAAGAGTGAGAATGGAAAGAGGCAAAGTAGTATGGCATCTCTAGGGACATCCTTGATGGTGAAAGTGCTGCAGATCTCCAGGAAGTGTTGGAGATGAGCACTAGCATCTTCATGTGCCTTCCCACAAAACTGGCTAACTTGCACCATGTTGATCAACGCCGGCTTTAGCTCAAAGTTCTACTCAATCTACTCCGCAGGTCCAGTCCGAATATTAGCTGTAGTTGGAGCTGAGAACTCGCGGAGTGACTTGTTCGCCATAGCATCGAACTCTGGTGTTAAGTTCCGAACTATGCTTGGTTTGCCTTCCGAATCAGAGAGTGGAGCTTCAAGCTGAGATGATGATGTTTCTGCTTGAACTCTCTTTAGCTTGGCTCTTGCTCTTCTAAATAGTAATTCTGGATTATCGATGAAGTTATCTGGACGGCCAAACCTGCTGATTTATTACCCTACATAAAATACACAAGTAGAAAAAACAAGGGTAATCCTGTAGAGAAGGGTTAGTAGAGCAGGTTTCCTCAATCCCATTAGTGGATGCAAGTGATGGCTCATTATCCTTTGAATAGCAATTCAACCTTCCCCGGCAACGGCGCCAAAAATGCTTGTTGACACCTCTAATGCCACCTAAGCTAGGTTGTCATCCCCAGCATGACACCAAAGGTGCTGGTACTAAAATATGCAAATGCTCCTATGAAATAAATATGAAATCCGCAAGCGCACAGATAATACCGATGTAGCATTTTAACCAGGAGTAATCCAGGTATCGTTATTTATATTTTTACCACTGGGAAGGGATGCTAAGGATAATGAGTAATGAGCATCACTGCATGTACTAATGGAGAGCATAACCATGTCTTTATCTCTCTTCTCATACAGGTTAAGTGTCACAAGATAAATAGTATATATGAATAATAATAAAGGATAATTGGTAAGCACATAGCCATATATAATGATAAACATCTCAATAGACTACTCTAGATATATGGCACTAGCATGGATTAGGATGAACTATAGGGATAAATCCTAGGTTATTCTAATTATAAAGTCAAAGCATACAATGATTAGTGCAATTACACTTGGCAATCATGGCAAGAAAAGGTTATATCTACGCATAGTGATATTACTAAGGAAGATATGGAACATAGCCGTCACTTCCCTGTAATAGTTGTGCTCTACCTGCCCTATACTCGGGAGGTGGACTACAGAGGATTCAACAGGACTGTCACTCCCGCGATCTACCACATGTTCCAGAATATAGGGTACAATCGTAGGTAAATACGGTATAGGCACCACGCCTACATAATGTTTACCACTTACCCATGATATCAATGAGCAAGCGCTATACGATCCTATACTTGAATATAAGTCTGATCGAACTATGCCAAGCATATAATCAAAGTAGACTAAGAACAATATAATTGAGAACATAATCAAATAGAGCAAAGTCATATCCAATATGATAGAATAGACTAAAGTCATATTCATACAAATGATGAACTAGATGAATAATATAAGAACAAATACAAAAGTAGGAGAGAATTACCAAGTATTCTCCTGACAGATCCGGAAATCAAGCAATGCTTGGCTCCTTCTAGTTCTAATCCTATGTAGCTATGCTAAACTAGAGATCTAATTGAGATGGTGGCTCTAGGGCTTCTCTGAATGAGATGAATGAATAATGAATTCCAGAATTAGGGTTTCTCCTAGGGCCAGGGGCCTTGCTTATATAGCCTTCTAGGAAGCACCACAACCCTTGGATCAAACTGACCTTGATGAACGATTATTATTGATCCTCAAAGGCGGTGGAGGAATGATCCGCGAGGTGGCACCTGATTGGCCACATAGGTGGGGCGGGCGCCCAGGCCCAGGGGCGGCCGCCCCTGTTGCCTGACCTTTGGGCCCTCCCCTCCGGGGGAATATCTTCTCGAGTCTTCTAGAGTATTCTTTTTCATAGTATGGTCAGTTTCTCTATGTAAATCTGACATGTGGACCTCCCTTGGTTCTTTTATGATAACCCCCTGCAGAAATAGATATTCACCAAAACTCATGGAATTTAGTCAGTATAACCCCTATATCTAGATAGTATTTGTATTTAGATCATTTCTCATGCTATGTTGACGGTTAAAAATGATACTTATCTACCGTCAACACTCAGGACCAGTCTCGAGGTCACCTCCTCCGACCACCTGCCATCCGCTTCCCCGCTATTAAGGGAGGCGTCTTGACAATATCTATCTGGTCGAGTCTATCGATCGGGTCACCACGAGTTTGGCTGAAACAATAACCTTAGTTGATTTGATCAGAGATCAATCTGCTAAGGATCGTTGTTCCCGACCAGCTTGGGTTAGCCGCCAGAGGCGCCCTGACCCTGATCTCATGATCACGGCGACTCTAGAGGGGCGGACGGTTTGTTACCGATCAGTACCCGTAACCGGCCTGAGGTCGGTGGATTACGAAGCCCTAATGGAGCACTCACCCAACACCAACCCATATGGGCTGGCGAACGTGGCATCCGAGTACACCGCCCGCATACCACACCTATTCATGGATCCCGCTGAGCGTGACCACATTTTAGATCTCTGTCTGATAGACCTGCCTGAACTAGACCACCCTGCGCCTACTGTTAACGTGGTAGAGATCAGGAAGATTGGAGAGGACTCGCTCTCTACAATCCCGAAAGAAAGTACCGGGCCTACCAAATCTCATGGGACTGGCTATACCCGCACCCTCATTGATTCATATGGGCAGGAGTTCCTAGCCTTTCCACCCAGCTTCGGAGGCACCATCTTTGTCGTTAGCAACGACGAGCCCCCTCGCGACGGGGAGACCGATCAAGAGAGGGTTGCTCGGGAGGAAAGAAATGTCGATCGTAGGGCTCGGAGAGTCAACCTAGAGAATGCTAAAGAAGATGTGGCTGACGCAGGCGTGGGTGGCCAGCGCGATATTGTCGTGATCTGACTGACGCTTTTGACATGTGCGACAACTAGCAAGTGTTCAAGACACTGAGCACCAACATTGCCAGAGCCATGAACAAACTGAACAAGCTCCCTGAATCCTCGGCACTTGATGCAGTCAAGGCTTATTTGAAGGCGGCCACAATCTAGGTCAATGAGAGGCGTACACCTGCTCCATCAGTGTCCACCACCCGAAGTCATCGCCAACGAGGTTCCTGACAAAAGGGAGGTCCCTATCTTTACCAAGCCACGCCATAAACTTTGAGGCACACTGTCCTCGAGATCAAGGCGGAAGGCGCAATGCCGACCAGCGAGGTGAGCATGACACCGATCAAGGGGGTGAATGTGACCAGCAAGGCGAGCGTGGCACCGTCATGGTGGAGAGCATATTGCAAACCATGGTGGCGGTCGTGGTAGACAACGTGGTGCCAACCAGGAAGTGGAGCTTCTGGAGGTGACCACTATGACCATCTTAGTGCCAACTTGAATTTGAGGGATCGCATTGAGAACAATCGAGAGGAGCGTCATGCATTTGAGATGTAGCGCAGGTGGGAATGTGATGAAGCACATGGCGCACCTGGCCGTGGCTATGCACCGCGTGCTGGCCATATCCCCAGCCTCCGGCCATTCACTGATTGGCTCCGTGCTATCATTTGGCCAAGAAACTTCAAGCTCCACGATCTGAACACCTATGACAGGAAGGCCAATCTTGAACAGTGGATAACGCTATACGAAATTGCTGTCCGAGAAGCACATGGTGATGAAGACGTGATGGCCAATTATTTGCCTATGGTCATCAACTAGTCTACGAACTAGTGGCTTCTCAGGCTGAGGGAAGGCTCCATCGACACCTGGGCTCAGCTTAGGAGGGCTTTCATTGACAATTACATGGCCACTTGTTAGTAGCCCGACAACAAGTATGATTTGAAGAAAGTAAGAGACTATCCAAACGAACCATTGCGCGACTACATCCGCCGCTTCTTGGAAACACGGATATCCATCCCTAACATCAATAGCGATGAAGCTATCTCCACGTTTATCAGAGGCCTCCACCACCATGATGCTCTCAGGACCAAACTTCTCCGCAAGAGGCCCGACTCAGTCTAGGACCTTCTCACGGTGGCGAAGAAGTGGGAAGATGCTGCTGAGGCCGACCAGCAAATCAAGAAAGACGTTGGCCAGGTTCCTTGCCCCGACCAGCAAAATCGCCGCCCAGACGACCGGCACGATGATCGGCGTCGTGAGGACTGCCGCGATGATCGGTGCAACGACAACCACGACCTCCGCAACGAGAATCACGATCGGCGTCGGCAGGACGACTTTATGGGGCGACAGAGCTGCAACCGACCAGTTGACAATGCTGTCAACGCCGTCAAGCCAACGCCCCAGTGCAACTATGAAGATGCCTATTCCAAAGTCCTTTAGGGTCCTTGCCCAGCTCATCTGGACTCCAGCCATACAATGGGGGATTTTAGGGGTCTGAAGTCTATCTACCGCTCGGACCCCCGCAAAAGGCAGCGCGGTGGCGACAAAGACGGCGACAAGAACTACCGCCGGGATGACAAGAGCCCTGATGAGGAGGACAAGACTGAAGAGGAATGTGACAAGGATGCTCGTCACACCTACAAGGATCCCGATAGAAGCGTCCGCAACATCTTTGGTGGGAAAGTTGCCCTAGAGAACGGGCAACAGAGGAAGCTTACCGCCCGAGCTGTTATGGCCCTCAACAACCCTGACAGAAAGGTTGTCGACCCTAAGTATCAAAACTGGTCACACCAACCCATTACGTTCAGCAAAGCTAACCAGTGGGCCAATATTCTAGAGCCAGGGCGCTTCCCCCTTGTTTTGGACCACGTCATCAGGAATGTACGATTCGAGAAGGTGCTCATCAACGGTGGCAGCGCCCTCGACATCCTCTTCCACAACGCTCTAACTGAGTTAGACATTAAGCCGGAAGACCTCGAGCCTTATGACGCACCTTTCTGGGGAGTGCTCCCGGGCCAGACCTCTCAACCTATGGGACATATCACACTGGCAGTCCAGTTCGTCACCGCCGACCACTTTCGTATCGACTACGTCAATTTCATCATAGCGGACTTTGAAGGAACATACCATGCCATACTGGGCCGACCAGCTCTGGCCATGTTTATGGTGATACTGCACTACGTCTACCTGCTCCTGAAGATGCCAACCGAGAAGGGTGTACTATCTCTCAGGGGTAATGTTCTCATCGCCTACAACTACGAGAAGGAGGGTTATGCAACTGCTGAAGCCCTCGAGCTCTCAATCCACTTGCAGCAGTCCATCGCCGACGCCAAGAAGATTTCTCCTGCCAATCTAGAGATTCCAAGCAAAGAAGCCACCTGTGCTGCTGCAAAGTCTAAGGAGACCAAAGAGGTGGAACTGGTCCCGGGCGATAAGTCCAAGACGGCTCACATCGGGGCCACCCTGGACCCCAAATAGGAAGACATGCTCATCAGCTTCCTGAGGGAGAACGTTTGCGTGTTTGCATGGAAACCTGTAGACATGCTCGGAGTACCTCGGGAGTTGATCGAGCACTCCTTAGATGTTTCAAAGACCGCCAAGCCAATTAAATAGAAGCTACGACGGTTCGCACGTTACAAAAAGGAGGCAATTGGGGTAGAAGTAAACCGGCTCTTAGCTACCAACTTTATCAAAGAGGAGTATCACCCGGAGTGGCTTGCCAACCCAGTTCTTGTAAGAAAAAGGAATAATGAATGGAGGATGTGCGTTGATTACACCGATCTCAGCAAACACTGCCCTAAGGACCCCATCGATTTGCCTCGTATAGATAAGGTCGTAGATTCTACCGCTGGCTGCGAGCTCTTATCTTTCCTAGATTGCTACTCTGGTTACCATCAGATCTCTCTGAGAGAGGAGGACCAGATCAAGACGTCCTTCATCACGCCCTTCAGTGCTTACTGCTACACGACCATGTCATTTGGGCTCATAAACGCAGGTGCAACCTATCAACGAGCCATCCAGCAGTGCCTCAAGGATTAGATCAGAGATCAGCTCGTTGAGACATATGTTGATGACGTAGTGGTGAAGACCAAAGTGGCCTCTACCCTGGTTGACGACCTCGACCAGACCTTCAGGGCACCCAATAAGTTTCAATGGAAGATGAATCCCAAGAAGTGCATATTTGGTGTGCCATCTGGCATACAGCTCGGCAACATAGTTAGCCGTGATGGCATACTGCCTAACCCAGAAAAAGTCAAAGGAGTCATGAAGATGAAACTGCCCAAGTGCATCAAGGACATCGAGAAGCTGACTGGGTGCATGTCCGCTCTGAGTTGATTCATGTCGTGGCTCGGCGAAAAGGGTCCACCATTCTTCAAACTTTTCAAGGCAAAGGAGAAGTTTGAGTGGTCGGAGGAAGCTGACACTGCTTTTGCAGAGCTCAAGCAGTTTCTCACATCTCCTCTGGTCCTGACGGCGCCCAAGGAAGGCGAGGCTTTGTTGCTCTACATTGTGGCCACCAATCGGGTAGTTAGTACTGCCATTGTCATCGAGCGCAAGAAGGTCGGGCATGTGTACAAGGTCCAGCGACCAGTATACTTCATGAGCGAGGTACTCAATGAGTCTAAGACCCATTACTCCTAGGTCTAGAAGCTGCTCTATGCTATCCTAATCACCTCTCGCAAACTGCGCCATTATTTTGATACTTACCCCATTGAAGTGGTCACTGAGTTTCCGCTGGGGGATATCTTGTGTAATAAAGATACCAACGGGCGCATCATCAAATGGGCGTTGGAGCTTAGCCCATATTCACTGGAATTTCAAAGCCGCACGACTATCAAGTCACAGGCACTGGTTGACTTCGTTATCGAATGGACAAATATGAATACACCTATCTCCAACAACTCCCCCGAGCACTGGAAGATGTATTTTGACGGCTCCCTCAATATCGACGGTGCCGGGGCAGGGGTGTACTTCATCTCGCCATCTGGGAACAGACTGAGCTATGTCCTCTGGATCCACTTCAAGGCCTCCAACAACGCCACTGAGTATGAGGTAGCTCTGCATGGCCTTCGCATCGCCGTTGAGCTTGGCATAAAAAGGCTCATGGTGTTCGGTGATTCTACTCTTGTCATAAACCAGGTGAACAAGGACTTGGACTAAACCAGCAAATGGATGGATGCTTACTGTGCGCAGATCAGAAAGCTGGAGAACAAATTCTATGGCCTAGAGTTCCATCATGTGGTTTAGGCTGATAATGAGGCAGCTAATAAGCTGTCAAAGCTAGGATCAACCAGGGGCAGTGATCCTCATGGAGTTTTCATTCATGACCTTGTTAAGCTGTCCATCGAGGAAGAAGAGAAGCCTGTGGCTGAATAGCCGTCTACAGACCAACTGGTCGATTTGATTCCGACCACCGTCACAGAATGGAGAGAACCATCCATCAGGTATCTCACCTCCACAGAGGTTCCCTTGGACAAGACCAAGATGGAACGCCTCATACGGCGTAGCAAGCATTATGTGCTGGTCGAGGGAAAACTTATGCGCAAGAATACGAAGGAGGAATTGTTGCAAAAATACATGTCCTAGGAACACGGATTGAAAATTTTAGAAGAGATCCATGCTGGCACTTGCGGCAACCATGCTGCTTTGTGCACATTGGTCAGCAAGGCTTTTCGAGCAGGTTTCTATTGGCCTTCAGCTATCGCCGATGCCGAGAAGCTGGTCCGTCATTGTGAGGGGTGTCAGTTCTTCGCCAAGTAGACTCATGTTCCAGCCCACGAACTCCAGACCATTCTAGCATCCTAGCCTTTTGCATGCTAGGGACTGGATATGATCGGGCCTTTCAAGCCGGCTCCAGGAGGTTTTCGCTGGGTTTACGTCATTATCGACAAATTCTCCAAGTGGATTAAGTACAAGCCCTTAGTCTCGGGGACTGCGAAGAAGGCAGCCGAGCTGCTCAACGAAATTATCCACCGCTTTGGCCTGCCTAACAGCATCATCACCGACCTAGGGTCCACGTTCACCGGTAATGATTTCTAGAACTTCTGTGATGACAGAGGCATAGTTGTCAAGTATGTTTTGGTGGCGCACCCAAGGGCTAACGGGCAGGCTGAGTGAGCAAACGGTATGATCCTTGATGCGCTGAAGAAAAGGTTGTATAGGACAAACGATAAGCATCCTGGGAGATGGTTGAAGGAGCTGCAGGCCGTGGTCTGGGGACTGAGGACCCAGTCTAGTCGTAATACCAGCATTTCCCCATACTTCATGGTCTTCGGCTCTAAGGCCATGCTGCCAACTGACATTGTTTCTAGTCACCATGGGTCAAGAACCATGATGAGGAGAGGTCGACCGAGGCCAGAGAGCTCAAGGTTAATTGTGCCGAGGAACAGCGCCTTGACACCTGCGCGTGCACAGCTAAATGTTTGGAAGGCTTGCGCAGGTACTATAACCGCAATGTTAAGGACAGATTCTTCGTGGTCGGCAATTTGGTTCTACGAAGTAGAAGACAGAAGGATTGCATAAGTTAGCATCGCATTAGGAGGGCCCTTACATGGTGAAGGAGGTCACTAGGCCTACTTCTTATAGGTTGTGTGATCTCGATGAAGTCGACGTCCTGAATTTGTGGCATATCAATCACCTTAGGCGCTTCTACGCCGCTACTAAGAAAGATATGTACTCTTTTTGTACCTCATGTATTCAATAAATGTTCCATCGTATTTTTGTTGCCATCTCTTCTGTGCATCGCAATATCTCCTAGACTTTTGTTCAGTGGTTTGCCGACCAATTTTTTCTCCTACTTGAGTTTCCCTGAGCCGGCACTGTCTCCGACTTCTCCCCACATGTGCATGAGATCCGTTCACTATGTTTCGAGTGGTCGGCAGTAGCTCCCTGCCATGGTCGGTAGTCTTACACGTGCCTAGGCTCCGTGCCTCATGTAGGGTCGAGATGGCGGACTAGAGGGGGGGTGAATAGTTCTTTCTAAAACTTGAACACGTCAGCTAACCGAAATAAGTGTGGAATTAAATCTATCAGTCTAGCCAAGACTACACCCCTCTATCTATAACTCTAGCACCTTACAAAAGATCCTAAGCAAGCAAATAAGGTGCCTTCCTAGCAAGAGCCCACCTAAACAATTTTAG
The DNA here is from genome assembly GCA_038087645.1 of Saccharum hybrid cultivar R570. Classification (NCBI taxonomy): domain Eukaryota; kingdom Viridiplantae; phylum Streptophyta; class Magnoliopsida; order Poales; family Poaceae; genus Saccharum; species Saccharum hybrid cultivar. Next base: position 6,893,744 of record JAQSUU010000113.1, read on the forward strand.
CTTGCAAGGTCACACAAACCTATGCAACTAGTACTTCAAGCACTAGGGAGCTCCTACACAATTCTAGCAAGCAAAAGCACAAAGCTCCTAGGTTCACTAGTAATGCTCAATAACAAGGCAACCAATGCCAAATTAGAGAGTGCAAATTACTTAGCTACACAAACTAATCAATGTGACTAACAAGGTTACACACACCAAATTGGCCACTCAGTGGGAACTACTTCTAAGTTACATAAGCAAGAAGGTAACTAGCTAGCTACACAAGCAACCTAGTTACAAGAGCAACTACACAAGCATTATGTATATAAAGTGAAAGTAATACAAGCTTGTGTTTCGGAGATTTCAAACCAACACGATGAACAAGGTTGACACGATGATTTTTATCACGAGGTTCACATGTTTGCCAACACGCTAGTCCCTGTTGAGACAAGCTCTAAGGTTGCCACCGGTCCTCTTGCTCTTCTCGTTGTGGTGATGCACCCACTTGTTGGATCGTGAGCTAATTGACTATCAAGAGTCGAATCCTCAGTGGGTACCGCTCATCCACTCATAAGATGTGGATCCTCCAAGCCATGAGCTCTAGCACTTGACCCAGCCGGACCACTTGTCGCCCTTCGTGTCTCGCTTTACTAGAGTTGCTCTTCGCAGCTCCCGCGGGGCGAGCACATTGCCCTGCACAAAGCTTCTCCGGAGCCTCGCACAATCTTCTTGCGAGCTTCGATGGAGCCTCAAGCCACCAAGCCGTATAGGAGGTGGCAACCTCCAAGAGTAACAAGCACCACCGGCTTGCAACTCGAACACCTAGTGCCACTCGATGCAAACCTCACGATGCAACGCACTAGAATCACACTCTCACTCGATCCGATGAACACTATCAAGCATGAGTGAGTTAGAGGGCTCCCAAGCACACCAACACAAGCCACCAAGGCTCAAGGGTGCTCAGCGAACCGCCCAAGGCCAGCCAACCATCTATTTATAACCCCCACGAATGAATATAGCCGTTACCCCTTCACTGGGCATTTTTCGGGGGCAACAGACGCATCTGTCGCCTATGCAACAGATGCGGTCACCAGTGTCAGACGCTCCTGCTGCGGCCACGTGTCACTTACCGTTTGAATTGACCATTGCCGCCAAGGGCAAAGTCACTGAACACGCTTGATCTCAATGTGTCGGACGTGTCAGGTGCGCACTACGGACGTGCCACCAGACGCAGTCCAGAGAGGGTCTATTCACTCGAGCCCGTTGGACGTGTTAGTCAATTAGGCTCAAATGCGCCCGCAGCGCCTGATGCACGCTTCTCTTCTGGGTGCCTCTGTGTACTGCTGACATCACCAGCGACGGACACTAACGTCTGGCGTCTGTCGCCCGACCACAGCCGCGTCCGACGCTGCTTCCTCGGCAGGCCGTCACTTGGTGTTAGCCACTAGACACTAATGTCAGCGTCTGATGCTCCTAGGGCCAGCGTCTGTTGCTACTGAGCACCGCATCTGGCGCGTGCTTCTTAGCTCAAAAACATTCCGTGACTTCGCCTCCAATTCTTGACTTCGGCATAAAGGAAAAAATAGTCATTTCAATTCCTCGAAAATGTCTACATCCCGCCTCGTAAGCTCGGCTGGAGGGAGAGAGGATCCCAAACCCCTCTCAACCGCTCAAACCCCACCTTCGTAAATGTGCCAACACCAACAAGTGTTCACCACCTTGTGCACGTGTGTTAGCATTTTCACAATCATTTTCTAAGGCGTTAGCCACTCAACTTGCCATGCCACTTGATCCTAACACGTATGCAAAGTTAGGTCGCTCAAGTGGCACTAGATGACCGATATGTAAACAAGTTTGCCCCTCTTAATAGTATGACCATCTATCCTAAACCCGGTCATCAACTTATCTACACACCTATGACTGGTAAAATAGAAATGCCCTAGGTTATACCTTTACCTTGCACATTCCACTCCATCTCCTCCGACGTTGATGCAACACATGCACCAACCATATCACAAATGATATGATCCACTTTATATCATCATGTGACCTTGTTGGTCCATCGATCTTGACCTCACTTGCTCTTCACCGTTGCATCGGTCCATCAGCGCCAAGTCTTGCTCAAGCTTCACCACCTCGCGGTCCATCACCCCAAAGCCTCTGACTTGCCCTTCACACTTACAACCGGTCCATCAAGCCAAGCCTCATCTTGATCTTCGCCACCTTGATCACATGACTCCATGTCATATTTCATATGCAATGAGCTCCTTCATGACACCATCACTTGTGGACTAATTCCATGTGTATCTCACATAAACACAATTAGTCCACCTAAGATTGTCACTCAATTACCAAAACCAAACATGGACCTTTCACCTCACGCTTTGGACTGCTGATTAGACATGGGCTGGAGTAATTCAAGGATGGAATAACTACTCACGCTTACCATGAAACACGATAAAACAGAGTTTTCACAACTAAAATCACAACTATATATTATACAGAGATATAATAACTAGTTCACGTGGGCACCGAGTGCTCCATGCTTTTACAAAAGCATCGACTGCTTTGTTATAATTCAAACTACAAAACAAAAGTTCTTTCTACCTCTAACCTATTGACTAGTCTGCCCAGTCTTGCCATACAGGTCTACGTCAGTAATCATCTTTGTGGCCGTCGCCTGGGGGGAGGCTCTGAGTTGCTCTGCCTTCACCTGGTCGGTGTTGCTTGACACGCCAACTTCAAGCCTTTGTAGGTCCATGCCAGGGTAATGCGATCGCACCATGGCCAGGACGTGGGCAGCCACATACCCGCCAGCATCGTGGATGTATTGTTTGAAGCAGGCCTAGGAGATCTGGCACTTCTCGACGATGGCCTCTGGTCAGGCTGGCCGGTTGGTTGGCCCCTCTTCAGGTTCCATGCCGATCAGGTCTAGCACAGGCTTTATTCCTTCTTCCATCGCCTTGCACTTCGATGCCAAGTGCTCCTTCTCCTTTATCAGCACCTCTAGGTGTGTCTTGGCGTTTTGGCGCATGACTGCATTCGAGCATAAGACCATGCTAAGCATGATGAATAATACTGAAGGGAATCAACAATTGAGTGGTCGACAACTTACTTGAGAAGTCCTTATCCAGCTTGGTCGCTCGCTCCTTCAGCTTGGTGTTCTCGCTGGTCAGGTGAGCAACATCGTCCTTGCGCTCCTTGTCGAGCTGGTTATTTTTCTCCACCAGCTCCTTGTTGCTTTCTGCCAGCCGAGCTAGCTTGTCAGCAAGGAGCATCTTCTCTCCTTCATGCCTACCAAGCAGAGCGTGGGTTGTCAGCCAGTCATAAGGAGAATAATGTACGAAGATTTTGTGATATACCTTTCTTTTCTTGTTCAAGGAGGTGGCGCTGCTCATCTACGCTGGTCTACAGCGCGTCCTGTTCATTCTGGGCCTGCTGTAGCGCCTCTTGTAGGCGTACTATGTCCCCCTTTAGGGCTTTGTTTTCTTCCACAGTCAGGATGATTGTGTCGAAACACCGTTTTTGGTACTCTAATGTTTTTTCAATGTTCTGCAACACAGTGAAGGATCAGTAACAACACTTTCTCCAAAAGCCTACTAGGGTTGCATCGGGTTTCCAATGCTCTTACCTTTGTTTGGCCCATCAGGTCATCTATAGTTCGCTGCAGTTTGCGGATGGCCCGGTCTGAGTGGTCTTCTTCGTAGAATACCCACTCGTCGCCCCGCCTCCTTGCAACACGAACACATTGTGGCACTGCGGCTTCTTCTTCCTGGTGAACAATTTCTTCAATTTCCGCCTCTTCCTCAACTACAGCAGCTTCGACTACTGGACCCTTTGTAGTGGGGTTTCCGGTGCTACTCTTCTCGACCACTACAACGCTGGGCTCCTCCGCAGTGGGTGCGGGCTTGTCATGCTGCTGCTCAGTGGTGTGTTGGTTGGCAGCGTCGCTGGACCCGACACACTCCTCAGCAGCGTGACTGCTCTCCCTAACTGACGGCGGTTGGTTGCCAGTGGGGTGCTCCACATCTTCCGTGGACTCCGGCCTATACCAGCCTAAAAAGCTACTTCATTCGGATATTAAAAAGGGGTTATGAAACTACTTACAGTTCTGAGCGCCTAAATGCGGCCCTGAATGGCCGACTGCTCTGGCTCCCACTCCCTGTGGCATGGGTACCAGCTGCCTGGCTGCTGCTCCTCTGCTCCATCTCAGGCTGAACACCCATGAGGACTGCTGAGCCATTTTACCCCGTGTTGGGTATGGCTGTCCGGGTTGGTGTCGCTGCTCGGGGAGGCGTCGCTGCTCAGGGAGGCATTGCTGCTCGGGGCAGTGTGGGTGCCCTTGGTGGCGTCGCTGCTCAGGGCGGTGTGGGCGCCCTTGGAGCCATCGCTGCGCGAGGAGGAGTGGACGCCCTTGGTGGCATCGGCGTGCGGGGCGCATTCCATGCCCTCTGCCGGCGTGCTAGCAGAGTCTCATCTTCCTCGTCTTCCTTGTTGTTGGTCAAGCCGGCCATGACTTTGCATCGTTTCCAGCTGCTTTCCTCATCATCGATGATCAACGAACCCCCAGTGCTTAGGGGATTAGTGGACTTCCTCTTTTGGAAAGGCCCCTCTGCTATGGGGCGCTTCCTAGCCACTTTCCTTGTCATGCGGGGTTCCCGCGCATCTATACCGACTGGCTAGTCATCGACGGGCACATCGGAGAGGTACACTGTTGCTCGGTCCTGGTCATGGATCTTGCAAGCATCATATCAGGAGTTACAGTTGCGGACCAGCAACTATCAATATCAAATTGACACTGTGGATGATTTTAGACATACCTGTGGTGGCGGTGCAGTCAATTTGTACGCCTTCATCGTGTTCGACAGTAGGCGGTATCCTGTCAGGTCAAACAGCTACGCCAACCACCAGTTCACCTCCTCGTGTGAGAGGTTCCTTGCAAACTCCCTGGTGGGGTCACCTGGCCTCGAGTACTCATACAGCGGATGCACCCACTCTTTGCACGGTTGCACCCTCCTGCAGATGAAGTTTAGAGCCACCGTCGGCCCATCGAGTCGACTCCTATCAAACAACCCAAGCAACTCTTCAACTTGCACCATTTTGGCGCTAGATGGCCTTGCTGACCAGCTCTCCTATTGCTCAGGGATCTGGGCAACGTCACAAGCGATGAATGGCTCCTGTTCTTGCTACACGTAGAACCATTTCTTGTACCAATCCCTTGTGGATGAACCGAGGGGTACATTGAGGTATTCAGCTTTCATCCCATCACAAAAGTTCAGGTAAGCTCCCCTAGCTACCTTGGATCCTCCTGCACCTCCTTTCTTCTTCAGGCAGAAAAAGTGCCATCACAGATTGAAGTGGGGCTAGATGCCGAGATACGACTCACAGAGGGTGATAAAGATGGATACAACAAGAATAGAGTTGGGGTGGAGATTGAAGATGCTAACCCTATAGTAGTCACACAACTTCTGCAGAAAGGGATGGCACGGATTCCCAAATCTACGCCACTAAAAATTCTCAAAGATAACGATTTTGCCAGGACGAGGGTCTGGATAGTTCTCACCATCTAACGTCCTCCATCCGTCGATTGTGGCCTTGGCCATTATGCTGGCGGTGACGAGCTTCGCGAGGGTGGCCTCCGTGCTCATCGACTTGTTCCACTCCGCCGCCATCAGCTGTGCTCTTGCTCCACGGCTCCCACACGCCATCCTCCTTTTCTTCCCCGGTTGCGAAATGCGGTTGCGGTGTGAGGGGTGGTGTTGGAGCGACTGGATCTGGCGGCGATTGGATCTAGGTTTTAGATTTACAAATGCGGCGGTGATGGAACTGGCGGAGAAGGCAGAGCGAGCTGTGTGGAAGACGAACTGATGTGAAATGGATGCAGTGGGAGAAGTGAGGCGCCGCCACACAGATATTTATAAGAGTGAAATGACCCTTTGACTTCTAGGATTTTTGGGTAACCGCGCCCGATGCGTCACTTCTGCTCCCTCAATCATTATCTCCAAGCGGGCCTTATGCGGGCCTCAACTGTGGTAAGGACCACAGAGTGGGATGTTTCGCTAAATACGGTCCAATTCTAGCGTGCCACTCCATATTATGGCCCCATAGTTGAGCTGGGGACTGCCATGAGGCAGATCTATCTATATGCATATGATTAATGTTCTTGTTGTCTACGGCTGAGCTAGGGACTGAATCTGTAGCAGAGCTGCGGAGTGGGCCCACAACTGAGTTGGGGTCGCCTCGCATCGGAGCTGGGGGCTGCCGTGTGGTAGAGCCATGGGCTGTCTCTGTTTTAGAGCCCACAACTGAGTTGGGGGACGTCTCGCAGCAGAGCTGGGAGTTGCCACATGGCAGAGCCATGGGTTCTTATTCATGGTAGAGCCGAGGACTGGGCCCATAGTAGAGCTGGGGACTGTGCCGTGATAGAGCCATGGTGCGTATTTCTCAACTGAGTTCTTTTTAGACCCTGGCACCACGTGATCATGTCACCTGCTGTCAAGCTCAGGGACTTAAGTGGGCCCTACCTTAACATGACTAGATCCTGAGGATCACATCTCTTGACATTATTGCAGAGCCAATGGTGCCACGCATCATTAACTTTCCATAATGAAACTTAAGTGGGCACACTTCATCAGGGATGAACTGTTTTTCTTGTTTCTTAGAGCACCATACATTTTTTGACAATGCATTTTATCGACAAGTGCGGTGGTCGACTATCAGCTAAACTGGTTGGAAGGATGGGAATATTCCTCGACAGACCATCCTTCTGGTCGGGGGCTTCAGGGCTTCAAGCCTCACTGGTCGGAGAAGGTCAAGATGGCGTGTTGCTTCAAAATACATAGTGCTCGGGGACTAGCTGTGGGGGTATAGACCCATATACCCTCATGGCTCCACATGGGCTGCGCCAGACAAGGTGGCCGAACTCGTTAGAAAGGGCCGCGCGGATCTTCGGACTACTCGGCGAACTGTGCGGAGCAAGCAGAGACTACTTGATGATCAAGGAAACAAAGTCGGTTAGAATAGGTATCATATCCTCCGTGGATACAACAGTTATAATCGATTGAGGTTAGATTCCTTAGATCTGTAACCTTACCTCCCATACTATATAAGGCGGGCAAGGACCCCCCTCAAAACATCTCATCATCACACATCAATACGATCCACAAAGATGCATGATAGTTAGATGTGCCTTGCATGTTTTACAAGTGGTACTAGAACCTTTCTTATAATGTTGATCTCATGAGGTATCTAGTATTTATTGCAAGTGCTATCTAACTAACCATGATGCTAAGGATGGTGGTCAATGGCAACTCCGATTGGTATCATGCTTTAAATGTTTATTATATACACCTTAGCATCATTGGTAGTAATTACTCTCCCACAATTCCAATCTATGCATATGTGCGAGCTTCAAACCAAACACTCTAGCACATATATAGGGGGAGCTAATACTACCAATTTGGGTTTGTGGTACTTGACCAAAATCATTTACACATGATAAAATTGCTTGGGCAAGCAATATGAATCCATTTGAGCTTAATTTTCCTATCTTTGTTGAGTTGTCATCAATACCAAAAAGGGGGAGATTGAAAGGTCCTTGTTTGGTTTTGGTAATTGAGTGACAACCTTAGGTGGACTAATTGTGTTTATATGAGATACACAGGTGATTAGTCCACAGGTACATGTGTATGAGCAATACATGCCATGACGGTGAAGATGGCTTGAACTTGTTGCAAGGCTCACACATGTGATGAAGGAGCTCATTGCACATGAGACATGACATTGAATCATGCGATCAAGGTGGAGAAGATCAAGACATGCCTTGGCTTGACGGACCAGTTGCTAGTGTGAAGGGCAAGTTGAGTGATGACTTGGCGCCGATGGACTGAAGCAATAGTGAAGAGCAAGTGCAGTCAAGATCGATGAACCAATATGGTCACGTGATGATATGGAGTGGATCATATCATTGTTGATCATGTTGGTGCATGTGTTGCATCGACATTGGAGGAGATGGAATGGAATGTGCAAGGCATAGGTATAACCTAGGATATTTCATTTCACCGGTCATAGGTATGTAGAGAAGTTGATGACCGAGTTTAGGATAGATGGCCGTACTATTAAGAGGAGAAAACTTGTTTGCATATCGGTCATCTAGTGCCACTCGAGTGATCTAACTATGCATCATTGCTAGGATTGAGTGACGTGGCAAGTTGAGTGGTTAACTCCTTAAAAATGTTTGTGAAAATGCTAACGCACATGCACATGGTGGTGTACACTTGGTGGTGTTGGCACATTTACAAAGCAGAAAGAAGTTGGAGTTCAAACGGATCAACTTGGTGAAGAAACGGAGGTGAGAAGAGATCACTGGAAGTGACCAGACGTAGGCCTCAGCAGGACCTGTGCGTCCGGTCATATTTTCTAGAGATCAGACTCTGGCGCGGCAGCGTGACCGGACGCACAGGCGGTGAGTCTGATCAATGCTGACGATAGGTGATGTGGCGATGTTCTGGCGCACAGGGTTTTGCAGTGTGGACCTGACTCCATGGTGCATCAGGTCATTGGTGACCTAACGTGTCCGGTCGTCGTTTGGCCTCCTCGGGACCTCTCTAGTCACGATCGGACACCAAGTGGGGCATAAGTCAGGTCACCGAGCATCGCGTTCGGTCATCTGCGACATTGCTCACGGGGATGCGCGATCTGACGCTGTGCAGGCATGTTCGCTCATTGCAGGGTGCATCCGGTCGTTCAGTGACCGTTGGTGCACGAAGTAGCCATTGAAGATCGAACACATGACGTTGAACGCAGGGGACGCATGGTGTCGCAATACACCCAGTGAAGGGGTATAAATAGAGGGGTGTCTCAGCCATGGCTGAGGTTGAGCACCTAAGGGGACTTTGTGTCCATGCTTGAGGGTGTTTGGGAGCCCTCTAACTCACTCTTGCTTGATAGTGTTTATCCGATTGAGTGAGTGAGCGATTCTAGAGCAAATGCATCATGAGGTTGCATCGAGTGGCCCTAGGTGATCGTGTTGCAAGCCGGTGGTGCTTGTTACTCTTGGAGGTTGCCACCTCCTAGATGGCTTAGTGGCTTGCGACTCCATTGAAGCACGCGAAAAGATTGTGCGGTGCTCCGGAGGAGGATTTGTGACCCCACGGGGATCGTGAAGAGCAACTCTAGTTGAGCGTGTCAGTGAACTACCCTCACTTTCGGGGTAGGTTCTTGTGGTGCCCGACGTGCGGGCTTGGCGGGTGATGCCATTTAGCCGTCGAACCACCAAGTGGGCGATCGACACAACGGGGATGTAACTTGGTGGCAACCAAGTGAACCTCGGGAGAAAATCACCATGTCAACATTGTCTTCATCATCTTCTCGGTAGTTTGCATTCTGCGAAACACAAGCTTGTATTACTTTCATATACATTGTGCTTGTGTAGTTGCTCTTGTAATTAGCTAGCTTGTGTAGCTTGCTAGTTACCTTCTTACTTGTGTAGCATAGAAGTAGCTCTCTTGCGTGACTAATTTAGTTTAGTAACCTTGTTAGTCACATTGCTTAGTTTGTGTAGCTAAGTGTTTTGCGCTCTCTAATTTGGCTTGTGTAACCTTGTTATTGAGCATTGCTACTTTGCTAGTAAGCTTAAGAGCTTTGTGCTTTTGCTTACTAGTTGTGTAGGAGCTCCCCCGTGCTTGAAGTACTAGTGGCATAGGTTTGTGTGACCTTGCTCCTAGAATTGATTAGGTGAGCTCTAGCTAGCCCGGCACCTTAGTTGCATAATTAGGATCTTTATAAGGTGCTAGAGAACATAGTTAGAGGGGTGTAATCTTGGCTAGACCGATAGCTTTAATTCCGCATTTGTTTCGGTTAGCCGGCACGATTAAGTTTTAGAAAGGACTATTCACCCCTCTCTAGTTCGCCATCTCGACCCTACAAAGTGCCCTAGAGACGTGCATGCTGATGGCCGCCGCCACCTGTGCGGCCTGTGCTGCCTCCCCTTCCCCCTCTATTCGGCTTCTCCATGCCGGCGGCCTTCAGCGTCGTCCCCTCTCCATGCCAGCTGCTGTGAGTGCGCCGGCCCTAGTCCTCCTCCCTATCCCTCGACCATGATGAAAGCTCATCGCCAGCTTTGCTCTCCCCCCTGACTGGCCCCTCACACTTTGGCTATCTGCTGACATTGGGTGGGCTTCGGGCTGGCCCGACACGTCATTACGGTCGAGCTTTTCAGGCCAGCCTGACATGAAAAACAGCCCGTAGTGCCCTGCCTAGGTCGTTGGCCAGTCACGAAGCCCACCTCGGCCCCGCCCGGGAGCACGTTGTGCCCTGTTTGGCACAACCTGGTCGACCCGAATGCTCATCTATATGTGCGACCAATGACATCTCCTTCATGCGTCCCCCCGTGCCGGTCGTTGCTGGCTTCGCTGTTGACATGCTCCGTGCACAACCCCAGCGTCCTCGTAGGCTTCAAGTGCCACCAAGGGGTAGGGCGATGGCAGCATTGGAGTCAGCACAACGGAAAGGTGCTGCGTGGTGACCTTGCCGAGGTAAGGGTGGGACAGCGGTGATTGGATGCCTTTCGCAGTCGACATGGTGTTGCGGTGGGATGTCGGTGTGATGACCTCTACGGGGTAGGGGAGGGTGGCAGCGTGCTGCGGGTGAAGTGAGCGGCGAGAGCGAGGGCTTTAGCATGCTCGGGCGAGTTGCGGGATCAAAGAGGCGAGGACAATCTGGACGTCGGACGACAGGGCGAGGGAAGAGAGGAGCGGTGTGGAAAAGTAGCCCCACATGTCGGCGCCGTGTAAATTGCCGGGGGAGCGATGAAGCCAGGGGTTTCGCTCGCCTAGGGACGATTGCGCTGTGTAATTTTTAGCTGTATAAGAAGAGATAATTGAAAAGTTATCTTCATAGATTTTTTTTCTAATTTTACAACTAGTTGACAAGCACGTGCGTGCCACACATGTCACATGTGTAAAAAGTTCTTTGAAGGAAGAAATAATAAAAGATTTATAGAAGTCAATTCATATACACCATATGAAAAATAGCCAAGGTGCATACTTAGGTCTAACCCTCGTTCGGGAGGGACCTCGTTAGAGCATGGACATCGCAAGTGTGCTCTCGGTCGGCTAGTAGCCTAGTAGGCCTAGGACAATCATCTATAATTAATCATGGAAATCATAGATGAACATAAATGGAGGTTGGGAAGAGTGATTAGCCACAACCTTCTAGTGGAGAATGGCGGCGTCGGTAGCACCCCAGCAGCACCTCGGCACACGTGGGGGACAGGGCACGCCGCGTAGCAAGCTGGAGCGGGTGCGGCGAGGGAGATGGAGTGTGGTGTGGCGATGAAGGGGCGTGGTGCGGGATGGAGCGCAACACTGGATGGGGAGCAGCACGGCGCAGGTTAGGGTCCACAGCGGGGAAGACGGCTGCAGCGAGTGCATGGTGCAACAACACACGATGGGTGACCACGGGAGTGGAAGATATTTTTGAGAGATGGAGAGACACAGAGAGAAAGCATGTCTGTTGGGCCGGTAGCGCGTAGGCTTGAAAAACGGCGTACGGATAGACGGACGCCCGCTCCTAAGCATTACCGTCTGTAGATTTCATCGAGTCGGCCAACCCCATGTTGCATTCACGCATGACAGACACGTGCATCCAAAGTAAGCACAAGCAGTAAAGTTTATAATATCTGGTTCTTATGCGATGTTGTGCCTGTGTATTCTGCTACTTGCTAATAAGACGAGATAATATGCCTACACTGCTAATTGCTCAAGAAGAAAAAAAATTCTAGAAGAAGGAAGAAAAGAAAAAAAGAACCGCTTTGTGGTGTTAACTCTCAGCGGGCGAGACCCATTGCGCTGCTTACTGCATTACCCGGGCCCATTGTGTGCTGGACCATGTATCAGTCAAGCCCAACAGATAAATTTCACGCACACAATGGGTCCTTGAGGGTCTGTGATCCATCCATGCCTGCAGGGACCTCTTCTCGTTTAGCTCACCACCCATTGGCCATGGTCACCCATTACAGTGATTCCACAGTTGAGATTGAGAGGCAAAGCATTCCAGTCGGACATCTCATGGGCGCAGTGGGCCTTTATAAAATGCTCCTGGGCGATAAATAGAGCTAACTTTAGAACCCGTGGGGATTAATTAGCAGGAATAGCGGCCCACGACACCAATAGCTCACCACCCATTGGCCCTTGTCACCCATTACAACACCAGATATATGCATGCTTCTGACTTCTGAGGCTGTGTAGCAGCATACTCACTCACCACCGTGGCTCTGGAACGCGGAGAGGGCATATGTACTGTCATCGATGGCAGCACAGCTGATCAAAACCACCTAGGTCATTGTCAGAAACAGCGGCGGAGCCAGCGGTGGGGCAGGGGGGGCTCGAGCCCCCTACCGCCGTGATTCCCACATAGCCCCCCCTACAAATTTGAGGAGGAAGAAGAAGAGGAAGCAGCCCCCTGCCGTCAATCCTGCCTCCGCCGCTGGTCAGAAAGCAATTAGGCCCTCAAGTTGGGTTTTTCAACATGCTTTAGCTTCCCCACAAGCTAAAAGCAAGTCAGAGGGGTGGAAACTCATAGGTGCTTTGGGCCAAAAGCAAGTCAAAGCGGTGGAACTCTAATGCAAAACTCACAGCAGCTCCTCCTTGCTTCCACCGGCTATGGAGATGGGCAACTTTGAAGAAATTACCCACTGCCACTTGTTATGAAAAAAACGGTTCTTTTTTCTTCTATCCCATCTGCATGGCTTCTTCTGTTCGCACGCCTTCCCTCGCCCTGAGGTTCCTTCTAATGGCTGGAGGCCTCGCCAGCACTGCCCCGATGCTAGCCACCGCCTCGCTGGTGACGCCTCGAGGCCAGCCGCCTCCCAATGCGACCCCAGGACGGTGCCCCTACGCCGTGGCCACCAGGTCGACCGCTTGATCGGTGCGACCCCAGGCTGGTCCCTAGGCCTAGGCCATCGCCCCTCATCGGTCCCAAGGCAAGGCAACTGCCCCTCGCTGGTCCCCAGGCTGAGACCACCGCATATGGGGTCCGTCGTGTTTGTGCAGACTTGAGGAAGAAGGAGCAAAAAGAAAAAAAAACACTGAAATATGCATTGAGTGACAGACACGTGGGGTCACAGATGACATGTGGGGTTCGCTGATAACAGTTTTTCCAAAAAGCCATAGCAGTTGAACCAAACCGCTTTCAGCTTTATCACAACCCATAACTCACAACATCTTTCTACAGCCCATAGCTCAAAACAACTTTTTCAGAAAGCCACATCTCAACCAACCGTAGTGCTAGCTGCTGCCCGCAGCAGCACTACCGAGCAGGCTGATTAATGTTTTTTCTAATAACATTAATGTTAAAATCTACTTAGTACAACCTCGTCAGGCCACCACCATTATATTGACAAGAAACCAAGCACCGAGAGTTATGATTTGTTATTATAGTCAAGAAATATAGAGCTAGAGATACAGCCAGCAACAAAGCAAGGGGTCTAAGAAGATCAGCCTCTAGACCTATGCCCACTTTGTTTCCCCTTATAACTGAATTCCATAGAATAAAATAAATAGAAAAATCTCACAAAACATTTCGATTATCTTTTATTCTACTGACTGTTTTTTAAGATTTTTTGTTTTGCGAGACCAAGAATCATAAAACCCCCGCGATACAACGACAACGATTTTAACTGAGTATTCTATAAGGGGAAGACAGAGAGAGAATCAAAGGCAGATGAGGAAGAGCAGTAGAGGATTTGATCATTGCCGCCGCCGCCTTGTTGTATAAATTCTATTGCTTCCTTCATTCTAGAGTTGTTTCTGTCCAGACAGCCCAAACTGGCCATGGCCCATAGCCCCTACACAGTTGGGCCACCTGACTTATGGGCTGTGGGCTGTGCCAACTTCACGGTGGCTGATGACATGGAGATGGACTACACCTTCTCCAAATCCAAAAAAAAAAAGGAGATGGACTACAAGGAGCAGGAACAACGCATAGGAGCGGCATCTAATTCCTTGGATATGCTGTGCTTTTGTTCCTCCTCTGCGTGTCCTCTCTCTTCGTCCTTTGGAGTCTCATCTCATATATCCCTGATTCCACTACCTTGTACCAGTCCTTCTCTATCTCTGTGGTCTCTGCTACCGCTGAGCACTATCTGCACTACCTTTCAGTTGTATTCTGAACATGGCATCATCATATCTGGTGCTTCGTCGAGGGAGAGGGTTATTAACTAGCAACGGCGGCGATAATGACTTGCTCAAGAGTCAAGATCCCTTGGTTAGCTTGTTTCTTTGCTTGATCGATTGGCTTGTAACATGCGTGCAAAACGTTCCCCACGCCCAGTAGACGGCTTCATGTAGATTGTAGAGTAGAACGCCTTAAAACACGTAGCTTTTGATCGTTGTGTTGCTAAAGAGAATAAAGGCGCAGTGCATCGATCACGTCTCCGACACGCAGACATGACTATGCTTTAGTGCTCACTCACTCCAGACTCTTTCGAAAGCAGGATGTTCCTACCTGCTTTAATCTTTAACTAATCATCAAGCGCACCAAGATCTATCATCATCCTCCATCCCCTACACTCTTCTATATAAACCAACGAAACGATGTCGAATTGTGCCCCAGTCAGTGAGCTCACTTACGCTCAGTAGTCAGTATATATCTAGGCAGCTAGCGACGGGGTCCAGGGCCATCCATGGCTAAGGAAAGCAAGCTGACGGCGGCCGGAGTGGCCCTGCGGCTGGCCGTCGCCGCGTGCGTGCTATGTCTGCTGCCGGCGACGGCCCGCGCGCAGCTTCGGGTCGGATTCTACGACACCAGCTGCCCCAACGCCGAGGCGCTCGTCCGCCAGGCCGTCGCGGCCGCCTTCGCCAAGGACGCCGGCCTCGCCGCCGGCCTCATCCGCCTCCACTTCCACGACTGCTTTGTCAGGGTAACAAAACTTAATTTATTATTACTGCCTCGCTTTTATTTTGATTTAGTTTATTATTACTACCTTTAGCTTTACCTAGTGGACGTAGTACATGAAAAGATGAGCTCAACTTGAGATGTGGTTGCCCATGTAATGGCAATGCTTAAAAGACGTAGGAATTTGTAGCGCAAAGTAAAATGAATGAAAAGATTTGGTTGCCCATGATCTGTTCCCATTCGCTAATCACGACATGCATGAGATATATGTATTACTGTTGAAGCATATTAAAAAAATTTCACGACATTATTAATTTGTTTGTGTGCTTGTCCTAGTTACTTTCCTCTGTGAACCCTCATATAGCTACCAGTATAAACGTTAAAAATAGATTCACCATTTAAATCAACTTAATTTGCGTGGACTGGAATTCAAATTATAAAAATACTCGTAGTTGTTATGAACGTATATTTATTTGTACAACGATACCTGATACACACTTTTACAGTACGTATATTGCAAAGAAAAAAAACTGACCGGTGGGGGAAGAACCACCCTCACGGCTTTCTCTAAGAAAGAGGGATGCAACTATCTCGGTCCAGAAAACCCCTCGAACCCTGGCACATGCCCAGAAGAGCCAAGTGAACCGGGACATATCATCAGACCGGTGTTGCCAGAGGCGCACCGTTATCGACGCAGTCACCAGGCTCGCGTGCACAATGAGAGGGATTTTTTTTTTTGTGAGAGACCGAAAATTCGTCCCCACAGGGGATCGAACTCTGGCCGGCTCCTCACTGGCAAGCCCTGCCACCCGAGCTACGCTCGGTTCTCATATTGCAAAGAAGAAAAGCGACAGTTGTTTTCTCGAGACAAAGAGACAAATTATCCAAAGCAAAAAGCCCCAGAAGTCAAAACCAAGTGAACGCATATATAGATTTGCTCTGCTGCTTTCTTTCTTGGAAGGCAACGCATATTCCCTGCTTGCAACTGAGCACCAAGAATAACCTTTATGAGACGAATCGATCTCACTCTTTATTTTCTGTCTTCCCAGCATACATTCTCGGATGATATAGTACAGAAATTATGACAGCCAAACTAAAGGTCAGAAGCATAAACATTCATGTTTCCTAGCTGGTACCAGTATCTTGTTTAGAACTCTTGTTTAATGTGAAGTAGCAAATGCATGGACAGTAGGAGTATTGCCCTGCAAACCTCAGACACACCTCGTACAAGTAATAACATATATATAGCTATTTGTAGTAGGAAGAAATGTGAAACATTTTATCACTGTACCGCTTTGGCGCTTTTATATACTGTGTGAAATTAATTGAATGTTAAATTTGTACTTTATCTGTTCTAAATTATCACTTAATTTGGCTTTTCTAGATATGTTTTTGTTATATATTGAGACGTAGTGTATATATTGGAATGCTTGGAAGCTTAACTGCTTCAAGATCAAGTATCGAATTAGAATAAAGGATTTCTTTCTCCTTACCGTGGGGAGCGGTACCACTTGCGTGATTATAGAGAAGATCGAACACCTTAATACCTGTTTCGAAGATAGAGAATTTTGTATCTAACTAGGTGCATTGCCGCTATGTACTTAATAAAACCAAACTGACTTATAATTTAGAACAATGGAGTACTTTGCAAGATATCGAGTAGAATTTATTGAACAACGACATTTTGAAGACGTTTTCCTTATATACCGTGTTTATTAGTGACCTATGGGGGATTGTGGTTAAAAAGGGAGGACAATGACCATTTTGCAAACATAGCTTGTTTGAGTAACAACCACTACATGATCTCATATCTACTCTCTGCATTACAAATAATAAGTAGCTTTAGTTTTGTTATAAGTTAAATTTCTCTAGTTTTGGCTAAGTTTGTAGCAAATGTATAAACATCAACAAGATTCATTCGATGCACCATGAAATATATTTGATAGCCTGTTTATTTAATATTGTAAATCTTAATATATTTTTCAATAAACTTGATTAAAGTTATACAAGGTTGATTTTTAAAAAAAAACTAAAATGTTTTACAATTTGAAACAAATTGAGTAAAATATCATAAATTTGAAAATATAATAGTTATGAAGATATCAAATTATCATAAATTTGATAAAATATAAATAAGTATTAACATCTATAAATAAGTTATGAAAATATATGCCAGAAGGAATCTAATTAATGATGCTTAAGTGATATCTTAGATAGTAATATTACTTTTTCCCTATAAATTTAGTTAATCTTATGATATATATAATAGTTTGATTTAGAATAAACTAGAATGAGTCGATTTGTTTGGTGCCCTTCAACGAGATGTTCTTTGTTAGTCGACTTTGACCATCGTCTTCCAATTTGATACTACTGTGCAGGGCTGTGATGGATCCGTCCTCCTCACCGTGAACCCTGGCGGCGGCCAGACCGAGCGTGACGCCGTCCCAAACAACCCGAGCCTCCGCGGCTTCGACGTGATCGACGCCGCCAAGGCCGCCGTTGAGCAGAGCTGCCCGCGCACCGTGTCGTGCGCCGACATCGTCGCCTTCGCCGCCCGCGACAGCATCAGCCTCACCGGGAGCGTCTCGTACCAGGTCCCCGCGGGCCGGCGCGACGGCCGCGTGTCCAACGCGTCGGACACCGTGGACCTGCCCGCGCCCACCTCCACGGCGCAGACCCTCATCGACAAGTTCAAGGCCAAGGACCTCACCTTGGAGGATATGGTCGTCCTCTCCGGCGCCCACACCGTCGGCCGCTCCTTCTGCGTCTCCTTCTTCCAGCGCGTCTGGAACACAAGCACGAACCCCCCTACGGCAATCGTACGTACGCCGCCATGGCTGCTGACGCTAATTAACTAGCTTGCTGCTTTGCACGCATGAGCAGGACGCATGTGACAAGAGTCGTCGTGTATTTGCAGGTGGACGCGGGGCTGAGCCCGTCGTACGCGGCGCTGCTACGCGCGCTGTGCCCGTCGAACACGACGCAGACGACGCCGATCACGACGGCCATGGACCCCGGGACGCCCAACGTGCTGGACAACAACTACTACAAGCTCCTGCCACGCGGCATGGGCCTCTTCTTCTCCGACAACCAGCTGCGCGTGAACACGCAGATGGCCGCACTGGTGAGCAGCTTCGCGGCGAACGAGACGCTGTGGAAGGAGAAATTCGCGGCGGCCATGGTGAAGATGGGCCGCATCCAGGTGCAGACGGGGACGTGCGGGGAGGTCCGTCTCAACTGCGGCGTCGTCAACCCGAGTTCATACTCGTCGCCGCCGTCGAAGGTGGAGCTGGGTTCGAGCGCGCCAGCCGTCGATGAAGAGGGCTACGCCGCGAGCTAGGAGCTGCATACAGCATACCTCTTCGGCCGCCGTCGTTGTCGATCAATGATTTTCTCGCATGCAAGCATGTCCTTTGGACGTGTACGTTTCAAGTTTCAACCCTGCTTTTATTTTGTCGCGTGGCGTGGACTGTAGGTTTGTTGTGTCGATGATCTTTGTTGTGTGCCAGTGCCACTGAACGTACGCATCCTGGCCGGACTCTTAACTTCGGTGGCGGGTAATAAGCACATGTATGAGTAAGTTAAGAATTTCTGTCAATTCCCTTAAGCATCCTAGGCCTAGCGCCTCCCTTCCTAGATCCGTGCCACTACCTGCCGGTCCCGCTGCTTGGATCGATGCCTTCTTCACCAGATCCGTGCCGTTATAGCTCACGAGGAGGGAGAGAGAGAGAGGAGGCCAACTCTCAGTGTGGGGTTGTGAAACTAGCCACATCCTCTCTTTTATATGAGTGCAGGCAAAGCACATCGCTTCTTGGGTGGGCTAAAAGGTTCGTGTGGTGTCAGCGCCGCATCACCTGGTATCCAGATGGACGGAGCCTATGGGCCGCGCAGGAGCATTCGCGAGAGACGGCCCAACAAGAATGTCATCGGCAGCAACTGGGCGTGATGTGCCTGCGTGCACGTGAATCGGGCGATGCCCTGTAAAGCGAAGCGAACTAGTATAACTAGAGAGAGACCGAAGGGAACGACATCCAGATTGTAAACCAAAATCTATTACTCTGCTAAGAACTCCTCGCCATGCCATCTCAGTTCCCTCCGCGTGCTGTTCTTCCGACCTTTTCCCCAATTCGTCTATCCTATCCCCAATTCTTCCTACCCCAAACTCCCTTGCTGCTAACAATTGGTATCGGAGACACTGTTCCTCGGCCACTTCCGGCTTCCTTCTCTGTATTCCATCGATTGCTTGAGCAACGGATCCGGTTGGCTTGATTTCGATTCGCGCAGTGAGCTGCTGTTCGAATCCGAGGTCGCTGTAATTCCCTTTCCGTTTGAGCTATTTGTGGTGAGCAGGCAGCCTGGACCGTCCCGATCCATTACCCCACGACCACTTCACCCGCTGCCAGCACCGATTGGGCGTGATGAATCCCGAAACCAAGTTGATCCTTGATGAGCTCCACAAGCGGTTCTCCGACCACGACCTCAAGTGGGATCAGCGTTTCGAGGAGCAGGAAAAGCGCTTTGGTCGCCAGATCCATGAGCTAGAGCAGGCGCAGACTACTCGCGTCTCAGCGTTGGGGAAGGCCGCTGCCTCGTTCGACGAGTGGCGGCCGCACATCGAGGGCACCGTCGATGACATCCGCCTCGAGGTGAAGAAACTTTCCATCGGCTGGGAGCGCTCCAGCGTTTCGCACCCGGAGGACAAGTCCGGTGTGTACGCGGCGGCTCCCGCTGCAACGGTTCCTCCTACACCGCCCGTGATAGGGCCCGGCGTTGCCAATCAGTACCGGGAGAACGGATTGGGGGTTGTTTCAACCCTAATCCCTTCCCCGGTCAAGGGTGAGCACTCAATGTCCCAACCTCTAGTTTCAGTTCCTGTTTCTCAATTACCCACTCTGCATTCATCGGGTTCTGATTCTACTGTCGTTGAGAGCCATAGCAATTCCAGTTCCAAAAACTCTAAGGTCGATTTTCCCAAATTTGATGGTGAACATCCCAAGTCTCGGCTCAGTGATTGACTCGATTACTTTACCTTGTATCACGTCGAGTCCTCTTCCTGGGTGCGTATCGCCCGCATGCATTTTGTGGGTGCCGCTAAGCGGTGGTACAATTCCATCGAGTCCCAAATCCAAGGCTCCACCTGGGATACCCTGTCTAGCTTGGTGATGGATCATTTTGGGAAAGATCGCCACGAGCTCTTGTTGCGTCACCTCTTCCAGATCCATCAAACCGGCACTGTTGCCGAGTATATCGATCAGTTCTCTGCCATTGTTGATCAGCTAGGCGCATACCATCGTACTACTGATCCCTTGTTCTATACCATGAGGTTTATCGATGGGTTGAAGGATCACATACGTGCTGCTATTGCATTGCATCGACCACAAACATGGGATATTGCTTGTGTTCTTGCGCAATTGTAGGAGGACATGTGCGGCCCAAGGAAGTTGGAGCTTCGCAAGTGGGACGTGTCGAGCGGGGCCAAGCCGTTTGCACGATCGACGCTGCCACCTCCACATCTGTTGGCGCGTTCTGACAAGCCTGCAGTGCCGGTGGACCTCAAGCTCGCCCCAGACATCGGGCGTCCTCTCTCGGCGGATGAACGTTGGGCGGCCTTACGTTCGTCGCACCGCGCTCAAGGCCTCTGCATCCGCTGCGGCGACAAATGGTCTCGCGATCACCGCTGTACCAAGCTTGCAGCTATTGACGAGCTTCTTGCATTGTTTACTCCAGATGAAGATGAGGAAGAGCCTGTTCCAGCTACTCCTACTGAACCGGCTGAGATGCAAATGATGCTGGCAGTTGCTGCTCTGTCTGGTGCATTTGCACCCCGCACGATGAATTTTGATGGCCAGTTGGGAGACACACCTATCAGGATATTGCTAGACTCGGGTAGTACTCACACCTTCATCAGCACTTCGGTGGCTGCCAGTTATCCTGAGTTGCTACCTCTCCATCCACCACTCCAGGTGAAAGTGGCTAATGGTGAAGTACTTACTTGTTCTCAGTATGCTCCTGCTGCTGTTTGGTCTGTTCAGGGTGTGCAGTTTACTACTGATTTGAAAGTGCTGCCACTACCTTCTTATGATATGATACTTGGCATCGATTGGTTGGCATCTCATAGCCCCATGAAGATACATTGGGCCCATCAATGGCTACAGATTCCTCACCGCGATGGCACAGTTCACTTGCAAGGGGTTCTGTCATCATTGCCAGCAGGGACAGTTCTTCAACTGCATTCTGTGGAGTCACCAATTCAGGATCAATCTTCTGAGTAGCCGCCTGCAATTCAGCAATTGCTGCAATTATATGCCACACTCTTTGATCTGCCTTCTCAGTTGCCTCCCTCCAGAAGCTGTGATCACGCTATTCCCCTGATACCTGGTGCAAGTCCCATTTTCTCCAGGCCCTACCGTTTTGCACCGGCTGTAAAAGATGAAATTGAAAAGCAGGTCCAAGAAATGCTTGCTGCTGGTCTGAATCAAAAGAGCTCCAGTTCCTTTTCCTCTCCTGTCTTATTGGTGAAAAAGAAGGATAATACATGGCGCTTTTGCGTTGATTATAGACAGCTGAATGCCATCACAATGAAGAGCAAGTACCCAGTTCCTCTCATAGATGAATTGCTCGATGAGTTAGGTGGTGCTTCTTGGTTCACTAAGTTGGATCTCTGCTCCGGGTTCCACCAAATTCTGCTTCAGCTAGGGGAAGAATTTAAAACAGCTTTTTAGACACATTTTGGGCAGTTTGAATTTGTGTTCATGCCATTTGGTCTGACAGGAGCTCCAGGCACTTTTTAGGAGGCTATGAATTCTACCCTTGCACTGTTGCTTCGCAAATTCGTGTTGGTATTCTTCGATGATATCCTCATTTACAGCCACTCTTACGAGGAACACCTGGATCACATCAAGTAAGTGCTGGACTTGCTTCAATCCCACCAGTGGAAGCTGAAACTGTCCAAATGTGAGTTTGCCAAGCGGAGTATCAGTTATCTGGGGCACGTTATCACTGAGTCTGGTGTAGCTACGGATCCTGAGAAGATTACTATGGTAACTACTTGGCCTACACCGGCATCGGTCAAAGATGTCCGCAGTTTTCTAGGTCTCGCGGGTTACTACCGGAAGTTCGTCAGAAACTTTGGTATCCTCGCTAAACCGCTTACCAAGCTTCTTCGGAAGAACTCTATATTCCACTGGACATCTACTCAGGAGCAATCATTCCAAGCATTGAAGCAGGCTTTGGTGTCGGCTCCCGTTCTCGCATTGCCCAATTTCCAACGTCCGTTCACTATCGAGACCGATGCCAGCGCAGGTGCCATTGGGGCTGTCCTCACTCAAGACGGGCACCCTTTGGCTTACATTAGCCGGGCATTGGGTCCATGGTCCAGAGGCCTCAGTACCTACGAGAAGGAGTACATGGCAGTGATCATGGCGGTCCAGCAGTGGCGCCAGTACTTACAATTCATCGAGTTCATCATATTTACAGATCAGCAGAGCTTGGTCCAACTCACTAACCAACGTCTCCACACTCCCTGGCAACAGAAGTGATTTACCAAGCTATTGGGCCTGCAGTACCACATTGTTTATAAGCCAGGTAGCACCAACAGAGCAGCTGATGCACTGTCTCGCCAATCTAACCTGGTGGCCTCCTGTGCTACAGTCTCCTCGGTGACACCACTGTCGGTTCAAGAAGTTGTTGATAGCTATACTCATGATGATGCTGCTCGAGCTATGGTCGCCAAGCTGTCCATTGATCCCCAGTCAGTACCAGGATTTTCTCTTCATAATGGCGTTTTGCGGTACAACAAACGCATCTGGGTGGGAAGTAATGGAGCGCTGCAACAGAAATTATTGTTGGCATGTCATTCTACTGCCATTGGTGGCCACTATGGGTTCCCAGCCACATATGTTAGGATGAAGCAGCTGTTCGCGTGGAAAGGGATGAAGTCTGCTATTCGAGCCTTTGTCAGTTCTTACATTACCTGCCAGCGTGCTAAGCCTGACCGTGCTCGTCTTCCGGGATTACTGTAGCCATTTCCAGTACCCGACTCTGCCTGGTAGGTTATCTCTTTGGACTTCGTGGAAGGTTTGCCTCGATCCCATAATGCTAACTGCATCTTGGTGGTGATTGATTCCTTCACTAAATACGCCCATTTTTGGCTCTTTCTCATACATTCACTGCTGAGAGTGTGGCTAAGGTGTTCTTGAACCAAGTTTACCACCTCCATGGCCTGCCAACAGCGATCGTTTCAGACCGAGACCGCATCTTCACGAGTAAGTTCTGGTCTGAGCTTTTCTGTTTGGCTGAAGTCCAACTGCAGATGAGCTCCAGTTACCATCCTCAATCTGATGGGCAGACAGAGCGCCTTAATCAGTCCATGGAGACGTTCCTTCGTTGCTTCGTGAACGCTTGTCCATCCAAATGGTGTACTTGGCTTTCCTTGGCAGAATTCTGGTATAGTTCTACTCACCACTCTGCTGTGGGGCGCTCCCCGTTTGAAGCCCTGTATGGTTATACTTCGAGACATTTTGGCATTTCGGCGTTGGACTCCATCGAACCACCTGAATTGTCTGACTGGCTACAGGATCGTCAGGTTATGACTGACCTCATTCATCAACACCTGTCTCGTGCCAAAGAACGCATGAAGCGTCATGCTGATAAGAAGCGTTCTGAAAGACAGTTCCAGGTTGGGGATCTGGTGTTTGTGAGGCTGCAACCGTATGTTCAGACCACTCTTGCTCACGGGCTCACCAGAAGTTGGCTTTCAAATATTTTGGCCCTTTTCTAGTTGAAAGTCCCTAGTTTGGTTTTGGCTAATTGATGAAACCTAGGACTAACCTTTGTATCTAAGTGGATGATTTAGATAAAGGTGGTCATTGAATATGAGACATGACATTGACTCATGTGACCAAGATGGTGAAGACCAAGATGAGACTTGGCTCGATGGACCGGTTGTGTAGGTGAAGGGCAAGTCGAGGCTTCGAAGCGAAGGACCATGCGATGGTGAAGCTTGAGCAAGACTTGGCGCCGACGGACCGATGCAACGGTGAAGAGCAAGTGAAGTCAAGGTCGATGGATCGAGACGGTCATGTGATGATATGAAGTGGATCATATCACTTGGAGAAACAAAATGGGCTCAAGGCAAAGGTATAACCATAGGGCCATTTTGTTTTACACTCAAGACACCATAGAGGGTGTGAGTGGTTTAGGATCGATAGCCGAACTATTAAGAGGGGAAGTCTTATCGGTTATTCAACGCACGGGTGCCACTAGGTGAATTCATGAAGTGCATTGCATGTAGGGCCTAGTGAGCTAACTGGAAACCTTTGAAAATGATTGAGAAAAAGCTAACACACAAGCACATGGAGATGTACACTTGATGGTGTTGGCACATTTGCAAAGGTGGCGTTGGTCGCGCTGTGGTTTGCAGGTAGAGAGGGGTTTGGGTTCCTCTCTCCCTCCCGCCGAGCGTGCGAGCGCGGGATTCAGGCGATTTCGGGGAAATGAAATGCCTATTTTCCACTACGCCGGAAGTCAAAAAAGAAACGGAGGTGAACGGAGGTCACCAGCGTAATCGGACGCTGGACTGGACGCGGTCACGGTTTGACCGGATGCGTCCGGTCAGTACAGCGCAGCAGTCAGGCGCGCGGGCTAGGGTTTGCAACCGGCGCGTCCGGTCAGGCGCCCTGAGGGAACTGCAGTTTGCAAGGTCGATCAGACGCGGTGCGCGTCCGGTCACACGCGATCGGACGCGTCCGGTCGTCTCTTGGCATTTCTAACACTCTTGTGCATTCTTTGAGCTAAAGCTTCTCCTTCCACTCATCTCTCTTGCTTGATTGCAAATCAAAAGTGAGATTGAGTGATCCCAAAGTGCATTGCATAGCTTGAGGGCATCTAGTGGCACTTGTGGGTGGTTTAGCCAGTGAATTTCTTGTTACTCTTGGAGAGTACCGCTCCTAGCCGGCTTGGAGATTGTTGGAGGCATTGGTAAGAGAAGGTGATTGTTCTTGGCCACCCCCGGTTGATTGTGAGAGGTTCTTGTGTTTTCCTCGGCGGGACGCCAAAAGCAACTCTAGTGGAATACGCGTGTCATTGAGTTACCTTACTTGAGAGTGGTGTCTTACGGTGCCTTGCGGGGCGTGCCTTGAGGGGCAAGTGACTTGAGGGTCACACCGGGAAACCATCTAAGTGTTGGTCGACACAACCGGTGACGTAGCTTGTCGGTGCACAAGTGAACACCGGGTGAACAAAAATATTGTGTCTCTTGTCTCCCGGTGATTGGTCTTCATATTGTGTTGTTGTCAATATTGATTGATTGTATATCATCTTGGTGATTGGCAACATCTTCTCTTCACCGTCGGTATAAGAATCACAATCCTCTCTCTTGCACTTACTTTTACTAGATTATCTTGTGTAACTCTAGTGGTAGCTTTGCTAGTAGTGTTGTTAGCTTGTTCTCTAGTGTAAAATTAGTGACATAGCTCTTGTGTGAACTAGAGATCATAATCTACTAGACTTGTGGATAGGAGGCTTGCATCACAACCTTTGGCTAAGCAAAACTCGCTTTACGCCGTTTGTTTTTCTAACAAGTTTGCTTAGTGTCATTTGTAGAATTTTTTATAGGCTATTCACCCCCCTCTAGCCATCTAGGACCTTACAAGTGGTATCGGAGCCGTGGTCACCGTTTCAATCAAGGCTTAACATCCTTCGGTGTGAAAAATGGCTCAAATTGTGTTCAATCATGTTGGGGGCAAGCCACCGTTCTTTGATGGTGTTAGTTCTTTTGCTCATTGGAAGAGAAAAATAACAATGTACCTTGGTTCTATTCATGAGAGAGTATTGCATGTCACCGAGAATGATTTTGTTATCATTGATCCCGATCATCTCACCGATGAAGATAGAGCAAATAGAACATGTAATAGAATAGCTCTCAATACACTTTATAATGGTATTGACACAAAAGTATTTGAGGGCATCAAAGATTTGAAATTGGCTAGTGAAGTATGGACAAGGTTGAGTGAGACATATGAAGGCACTAAGGTTGTGAAGAGTGCCAAGCTATATGGGCTCAAGAGTGAGTTTGAGAACTTTAAGAAAAAGGATGATGAAACAATCATTGAAATGTTTCATAGATTGCAAGTGATAGTCAATGATCTCAAGAGCTTAGGGCACAAGACTCAAGATCAAGATTTTTGTCACAAGTTCTTATTGAGCTTACCTAGAAGATTCAAGATGTTGATCATGATGTTGCAAAGAGATGGGCTTGAAGCAATGAAGCCTAATGATTTGCTTGGTGAAGTATTAACCTATGACAAATATGATCAAGATGTTGATGACAAGGAGAAGGTGGAAGATGAGAAGAAGAAGAAGACCGTGGCATTCAAGGCCACCTCCTCCAAGGGTAAAGCTACCATCATTGAAGAAGAAGACAACAATGAAGATGGGGAATTTGAAATTGATGATGAGACACTTGCTCTTGTAGTCAAGAAGATGGGTCACATGTTCATCAAGAGAAGAGGCTTTAAGAAGAGAAGTGACAACTTCAAAAGATATGAGCAACAAAGGAAGTGCTTCAATTGTGATAGCACCGAACACCTTCAAGCCGAATGTCCCTATGACAAGAAGAAGAACAACAAGAGGGACAAGTTCGAGAAGAAGAAGAGAGAAGCCAAGATGATATTCAAGAAAGGCAAAAATGGTGCCTATGTGGTCACTTGGGAAAGTGATGATGAAGAAGAAGAAGAAGAATCATCCAACAAGGCTTTTGCTTCCATTGCTATCAACAAGAAGCCATCACTATTTGATTCATCCTCTTCATGCTTCATGGCTAAAGAAGCTAAGGTATTATATGATGAGAGTGATAACGAAAGTGAAATGGAATATGCTCATAATAGTGATAATGATAATGAAAATAATGATGATGAACCAACTAAAGAACAACTATATGACTTGATGCAACAAACTAGAGACATAGCTATTGCCAAGGACAAGGAGTGTAAGAAGCTTTCAATGAAAGTAGCAATACTTGAGAAAGTTCTTAGTGAGCTTAAGACCACTCATGAGAGTCTAGTGGAAGACCATGAGGATCTTGGTAAGGCTCATTCCAAGCTTGAAAAGGCTCACTCATTGCTACTTGAGCAACAAGCAAAGAAGAAGGTTGTTGTATCATGTGATATAGGCGTTACATGTGATATAATTGATGAATCCTTTTATGAACCTATCATCATGTCAAATGCTAACCCTTCTTGTAGCTCTTCATTCACCACCACCGACTCTACCTTCACTACTAGTGATGGTTTCACTTGTGATGCCTCACTAATGGTTGAGAATGAGACTCTCAAAAAGGAGGTGGATGAGCTCACTCACGCCCTAGGTAAGGCCTATGGTGGTGAGGCCCGCTTGCTTAAGTGCTTGGGTAGCCAGAGGTTCTCTCTTAACAAAGAGGGATTGGGCTACACCCCCAAGAAAGGCAAGTCGGCCTTTGCAACTCCAAAGCCTAGCTTTGTGAAGGGCAATGGTCGGTTTTGCAATAGATGCAAGCAAGTTGGGCACCTAGAGCATAATTGCAATAAAAAGAACCAAAGCAAGAACCTTGTTAATGCTATACCTTTTGATTCTTGCTATGTACTTACCAAGAGTGTGAAGGGTGTGCAAGCTAAGTTTATTGGTACGCCAATTGTGGGCCCAAAGAAGAAGGCTATTTGGGTACCAAAGAGCTTAGTTACTAACCTACAAGGACCCAAGCAAAAGTGGGTACCTAAGCTTCATTGACTTGCTTGTAGGTCAATTACAAAGCCGGAGGAAGGCATTGGATTATTGATAGTGGGTGCACTCAACACATGACCGGTACATCAAGAATGTTTGACTCAATCAATGACAATGATAGTGGTGTTGATTTTATCACATTTGGCAATAACAAGAAAGGCAAGGTTTTTGGCTTGGGAAAGATTGCAATATCAAATGACATGAGTATCTCCAATGTGTTGCTAGTTGAAAGCTTGGATTTCAATCTTCTATCCGTGGCACAAATATGTGATCTAGGCTACAAATGCATTTTTGAGGTTGATGATGTGGAAGTTATTAGTGTGGATGGTTCAAATGTGGCATTCAAGGGTTTTAGATATGAGAATCTCTACCTAGTTGACTTCAATGCTAGAGAAACTTCTTTGACAACTTGCTTAATCTCCATATCAAGAATGGGTTGGCTTTGGCATAGAAGGCTTGGTCATGTTGGCATGAAACAATTGAAGAAGCTTACAACTCACAATCTTGTCAATGGTTTGAAAGATGTTAAATTTGAGAAGAATAAACTTTGTAGTGCATGTCAAGCCGGGAAGCAAGTTGGAAGCTCACATCCAAAGAAGAGTACAATGAGCACATGCAAAGTATTTGATTTGATGCACATGGATCTATTTGGACCAACAACATACACAAGCATAGGTGGCAACAAGTACGGCTTTGTCATAGTGGATGATTTCACAAGATTCACATGGGTATTCTTTCTAAATGACAAAAGTGAAGTGTTTGACACCTTCAAGACATTTCTCACTAGAGTTCACAATGAGTTTGAGATTAGAATCAAGAAAGTGAGAAGTGACAATGGAAGTGAGTTCAAGAATACAAGAATTGAAGAACTTTGTGATCACTATGGCATTGGACATCAATTCTCGGCCAAGTACACTCCACAATCAAATGGCCTAGTTGAGAGGAAGAATAGAACATTGCTTGATATGGCTAGATCAATGCTTCATGAGTACAATGTGAGTCAATCTTTTTGGGATGAAGCAATCAATACCGCTTGCTACTACATCAATAGACTATATTGTCATCCATTGCTAGAGAAGACCCCATATGAGCTACTTCATGAAAGAAAGCCCAATATTTCTTACTTTAGGGTGTTTGGTTGCAAATGCTATATCTTGAAGAAGGGCACTAGATTAGGGAAGTTTGACAAGAGATGTGATGAGGGGTTCCTACTTGGTTATTCAACTACAAGCAAAGCTTATAGAGTTTGGAACAACTCAAGTGGCATTCTAGAAGAAGTCCATGATGTGCAATTTGATGAAACCAATGTGTCACAAGATGAAGAAGAGAATCTAGATGATGTTGGTGGAACTCAATTAGTGGAAGCAATGAAGAACATGGACATTGGGGACATTAGAGCAAAGCAAGTAATTGATATTCAAGATGATGATAAAGATCAAGTGCTAAATTCTCCATTCAAGCTAGCTAGTGACTCTCAAGTGCAAGATCATGGTGCTAGTTCATCTCATCAAGATACATCAAGTGATCAACCAAGCTCAAGCAATCAAGTGCAAGTACTTCAACCACAACATGTTGCAAAAGATCACCCCATTGATAGTGTTATTGGTGATATTAGAAGTGGTGTACAAACAAGATCAAGATTGGCTATGTTTTGTGATCATGCATCATTTGTGTCAACCATAGAACCAAAGAAGATAGAAGAAGCTTTGAGGGATGCCGATTGGATCATGGCTATGCAAGAAGAGCTTAATAATTTCATAAGAAATGATGTTTGGGAGTTGGTAGAAAGGCCAAATGACTACAATGTGATTGGAACCAAGTGGGTGTTTAAAAACAAGCAAGATCAAGATGGCATTGTAGTGAGAAACAAAACAAGACTAGTTGCTCAAGGTTACACTCAAGTTGAAGGTCTTGACTATGATGAGACATATGCTCCCGTGGCAAGATTGGAGGCAATAAGGATTCTATTGGCTTATGCTTGTGCACACAACATCAAACTATATCAAATGGATGTCAAAAGTGCATTTCTCAATGGGATCATCAATGAGTTAGTCTTCGTTGAGCAACCGCCCGGATTTGAAGATGACAAGAAATCCAACCATGTGTACAAGTTGAAGAAGGCTTTATATGGCTTGAAGCAAGCACCTAGAGCATGGTATGAGAGGCTAAGGGATTTCCTTCTCTCTAAGGGATTCAAGATGGGCAAGGTTGATACAGCTCTATTCACCAAGAAGATTGGAAATGATCTATTCATAGTGCAAATATATGTTGATGACATCATCTTTGGATCAACCGATCAAGCTTATTGTGAAGAATTTGGTGCTATGATGGCCAAAGAGTTTGAAATGTCTATGATTGGTGAACTTAGCTACTTCCTTGGTCTCCAAGTTAAGCAATTGAAGAATGAGACATTTGTGAATCAAGGGAAGTATATAAGGGACATGTTGAAGAAGTTTGGAATGCAAGATGCAAAGCCAATTTCAACTCCAATGGGTACAAATGGAAATTTGGATAGTGATCTTGATGGCAAAATGGTGAATCAAAAGGAATATCGGTCCTTGATTGGAAGTCTACTCTATGTCACCGCATCAAGGCCGGATGTCATGTTTAGTGTTTGCATGTGTGCTAGATATCAAGCCTCACCTAGAGAGAGTCATCTCACGGCCGCAAAAAGAATATTGAGGTACTTGAAGCAAACAAGAGATGTTGGACTATGGTATCCCAAGGGGTCAAAGTTTGAATTGATTGGATATTCGGACTCCGACTATGGGGGTTGCAAGATCAATAGAAAGAGCACAAGTGGCACATGTCAATTATTTGGAAGATCACTTGTGTCATGGTCCTCAAAGAAACAAAATAATGTGGCAATCTCTACCGTCGAAGCCGAATATGTGAGTGCGGAGAGTTGTTGTGCACAATTACTATGGATGAAATCAACTTTGAAGGATTATGGCCTCAACTTCAAGAATGTGCCATTACTATGTGATAATGAAAGTGCAATCAAGATGACACAAAACCCGGTTCAACATGGAAGAACAAAGCACATTGACATAAGGCATCATTTCATTAGAGATCATCAACAAAAGGGAGATATTGCCATTGAGAGTGTTGGCACCGATGATCAACTTGCCGATATTCTCACTAAGCCACTTGATGAAAAGAGGTTTTACAAGCTAAGGAATGAATTGAACATTCTTGATTTCTCAAACATGAGTTGAATGCACTCCACCCACTTATTGACATGCCTCTCCTTCGACATTGCAAGGTAAAGTTGATTGACATGTCATTCATCCTATGCTAAGGACTTGCTAGAGCATGTAGACATATTAAGTGGTATGCATGAGCATTCATGATAAATCAAATGAATTTGATGGATATATGTTACCACTATTGCCTCTATGTTTGTTTTGATCTAGTGGTGGCATATGACATGTTTGTGAGCTTGCACACCTAGTGTTGAATCTAGAAGATTTGCTATAAGTGTTTAATTCAACATAGGCAAGATAACCCTTATTATGAGGTGTAAAGAAGCTTGTCTTTGGTTCAAATCGAATTAAATATCTTTGGCAAGTGTTCTAGGTTGAACCAAATTTGATAAATTTTAACCTACTCCATCAAACATTTTTCTTCTCTCCACAATTTGATCCCATTTTTGGGTAAGTTGTTGACAAAGGGGGAGAGAAAAAGATGATTCAACATGATAAAGGGGTAAATAAAAATTTTGATGCACACAAGTAGGGGGAGCAAGCTCATAAACAAAGTTGTTGCATTTGTTTGTGCATTTTCATATGACTTGCTCATTACACATGTATTTAAATTCAATATACATGCTTGTGTGGTGCAATGCTAGTATAGAACTTGGATGATGAAATGACCTACTAACATGCATAGGAATAGTTTACACTTAGCATCTAGACATGCCTAAAGTTTTTACAAGTGGTACAAGAACCTTTACATATAATGTTGATCTCATGGGGTTCTTGAGTTTTGTTGGATGTCTAGTTACTTCATGATGCTAAGGATGGTGTAAAAGGCAACTCCGATTGGTATCACGCTTCAAAGGTCCATTTCTTACACCTTAGCATAATTTTGGTAGAATTACTCTCCCAACACTTCTATCCATGCATATGTGCAAAGCTTTCAATCCAAACTCTATGCACATATGTAGGGGGAGCTAATGCTACCAAAACTGAGCTTGTGATAATTGTCCAAACTTTACTTATGAGCAAAATGATTGGACAAGTTGACAAGTTCAAAACTTTTATTATCAAAATCATCTTTGTGAGGGTTGTCATCAATTACCAAAAAGGGGGAGATTGAAAGTCCCTAGTTCAGTTTTGGCTAATTGATGAAACCTAGGACTAACCTTTGTATCTAAGTGGATGATTTAGATAAAGGTGGTCATTGAATATGAGACATGACATTGACTCATGTGACCAAGATGGTGAAGACCAAGATGAGACTTGGCTCGATGGACCGGTTGTGTAGGTGAAGGGCAAGTCGAGGCTTCGAAGCGAAGGACCATGCGATGGTGAAGCTTGAGCAAGACTTGGCGCCGACGGACCGATGCAACGGTGAAGAGCAAGTGAAGTCAAGGTCGATGGATCAAGATGGTCATGTGATGATATGAAGTGGATCATATCACTTGGAGAAGCAAAATGGGCTCAAGGCAAAGCTAACTGGAAACCTTTGAAAATGATTGAGAAAAAGCTAACACACAAGCGTAATCGGACGTTGGAAGTCGAAAAAGAAACGGAGGTGAACGGAGGTCACCAGCGTAATCGGACGCTGGACCGAACGCGGTCACGGTTTGACCGGACGCGTCCGGTCAGTACAGCGCAGCAGTCAGGCGCGCGGGCTAGGGTTTGCAACTGGCGCGTCCGGTCACTCGCGGGACCGGCGCCTCGGGTTAGGCGCCCTGAGGGAACTGCAGTTTGCAAGGTCGATCGGACGCGGTGCGCGTCCGGTCACACGTGATCGGACGCGTCCGGTCGTCGAGGGAGCTTACTGGACTCTGACCGGACGCTGGCACTGTCGCGTCCGGTCTCTGTGTGAAGCGCGTCCGGTCGATGGTTCGCGGGCGTGCGGTGCTGTGCGATCGGCGCATCCGGTCGGTTGAGCAGCGCGTCCGGTCATTGCGTTTGACCGTTGGCGCGCAGTGACCGTTGGAGGGTCTGGCGGTCGCGTTTGAATCTGGGAGGACACGTGGACGTCGCAGGGCGATCGGACGCGGTGGAGCGCGTCCGGTCAGTTTCGACCGGCGCGTCCGGTCATCCCGAGAAAACGTCAGTGGAGTAGCAACGGCTCTATTTGTTTGGGATGCTTATAAATACTCGTTGGCCGGCCCTTGGGGAGGTCTCTTGGCATTTCTAACACTCTTGTGCATTCTTTGAGCTAAAGCTTCTCCTTCCACTCATCTCTCTTGCTTGATTGCAAATCAAAAGTGAGATTGAGTGATCCCAAAGTGCATTGCATAGCTTGAGGGCATCTAGTGGCACTTGTGGGTGGTTTAGCCGGTGGATTTCTTGTTACTCTTGGAGAGTACCGCTCCTAGCCGGCTTGGAGATTGTTGGAGGCGTTGGTAAGAGAAGGTGATTGTTCTTGGCCACCTCCGGTTGATTGTGAGAGGTTCTTGTGCTTTCCTCGGCGGGACGCCAAAAGCAACTCTAGTGGAATGCGCGTGTCATTGAGTTACCTCACTTGAGAGTGGCGTCTTGCGGTGCCTTGCGGGGCGTGCCTTGAGGGGCAAGTGACTTGAGGGTCACACCGGGAAACCATCTAAGTGTTGGTCGACACAACCGGTGACGTAGCTTGTCGGTGCACAAGTGAACACCGGGTGAACAAAAATATTGTGTCTCTTGTCTCCCGGTGATTGGTCTTCATATTGTGTTATTGTCAATATTGATTGATTGTATATCATCTTGGTGATTGGCAACATCTTCTCTTCACCGTCGGTATAAGAATCACAATCCTCTCTCTTGCACTTACTTTTACTAGATTATCTTGTGTAACTCTAGTGGTAGCTTTGCTAGTAGTGTTGTTTGCTTGTTCTCTAGTGTACAATTAGTGACATAGCTCTTGTGTGAACTAGAGATCATAATCTACTAGACTTGTGGATAGGAGGCTTGCATCACAACCTTTGGCTAAGCAAAACTCGCTTTACGCCGTTTGTTTTTCTAACAAGTTTGCTTAGTGTCATTTGTAGAATTTTTTATAGGCTATTCACCCCCCTCTAGCCATCTAGGACCTTACACCAGTGCTTGCTCGCGTGGGATCTGTTGCTTATACTCTACAGCTGCCACCTTCTTCAGCAGTTCACCCCACTTTCCATGTCTCCCAGTTGAAGAAGGCGGTTATTCCTGGTACTGATGTTTTACCTTCCTTTCCTTCTGACATTGAATTACCCAGGGTTCCAATGGCTATCCTCCAGCGCCGTCCACCGCTTCCAGGAGCCAACAACGGCGATCAAGTGTTGGTGCAGTGGTCCGGCTGGCCAAAGACCATGGCCACCTGGGAATCACTGGAAGCACTTCGTCAGGCTTTTCCAAGGGCACCTGCTTGGGGTCAAGCAGGTACTCAAGCCCCGGGGACTGTCAGCCCCGCATCACCTGGTATCCAGAAGGAAGGAGCCTATGGGCCGCGCAGGAGCATTCGCGAGAGATGGCCCAACAAGAATGTCATCGGCAGCAACTGGGCGTGATGTTCCTGCCTGCACGTGAATCGGGCGATGCCCTGTAAAGCGAAGCGAACTAGTATAACTAGAGAGAGACCAAAGGGAACGGCATCCAGATTGTAAATCAAAATCTATTACTCTGCTAAGAACTCCTCGCCACGCCAGCTCAGTTCCCTTCGCGTGCTGTTCTTGCGACCTTTTCCCCAATTTGTCTATCATATCCCCAATTCTTCCTACTCCAAACTTCCTTGCTGCTAACATGTGGCCTAGGCCCAAGTTAGCCACTCGCTACATTTTCTGCCGCCGATCAAATTGCAACTTTGTTGTCGGTTCAAAAAAAAGACAGAAAAATTAGTCACCGATAGGGAAATCAATTTTTTCTATGTAGTTTTTTCATAACCAACAAGGAAATTCAATTTACTTGTGTGTTCTATATATTTCTATGTGTTTTATCAAAACATATTGAAAATTTAGTGAATTTTCTGTTGGTTATGCCTGCACGGACAGGAGTATTTCTGTTTACAGTAGTGAAGATCTCAAAGCCAAATCCTTGACATGTGAAATCAACAACTATCACTTTTTAGTTGTCCAAAGAACGTCAACCTCTCACTACTATTTCATCTTCGTTGTGCGGCATTATCACCGTGAACTTCATTGTGTTGGACTAGGTCCAACCTAGACCAGAGCAAAATAGGTCTAGCCTAACCTGGCTGCTAGGCCAACAACCCATAGATGGAGGCCCGTCTCTAAACGCTTTGAATGTATCGTACAGACAGATTCAAAATAGGTCATACAATCCATAGACAAGGGTCTGTCTCTAAGCTGTTTAATGCTTTGTATTTAGCTAGGATCAAATATAAATAAACTTTTATATATCATTATGTGGCTATATTTGATAGAAAACATATCAAGGATAAATAAGAGCAATATGGTTACGATAATTCTTAGAAACCATCAACATAATATTTATATTATATATAGTTGCAACACCTTTTTTTTTGCCTAATTTCCTTCTTGAGTTTCCTGGACACATTCAGAAAAAAAAACGCAGGTTCACATTCAGCAGCTAGCAAAGCTCTGTTCATATTCAGATGACAACTAGCAAGTTCCTGGATACATTCAGATATCAGATAACAGCTATCAAGTTCCTGGACACATTCAGATAACAGCTAGCAAACGCAGGTTCACATTCCGATAACTGTCTGGACAGGGGCACCCCGCCAACGCCGCCGCCGATCCGCTCCTGCAGCCTAGGGTTTGGCCCACGGCATCCGCGCCCAACGACGAGCCTCCACCACGACTGAGGTTGCGGGTCACCGCCGTCGAGATGTTTCCACGAATGAAGGAGTGCGCCGGGAACGACGACACCGCCGCCGCCGCCGTTGACGTAGCAGCTGGGGTGCCCTTGCTCTTTTTGTTTGTGCCGAGAAATAGCTTGCTCTTCCTCGCCGAGGCGCTCAACATCATGGAGATCCTGGCGTCGGGGCACCCGATTGAGGAAGAAAATTGGAGCTCTGTTGCTGCTCACCGGTGATATAGGGGACGGATTTGGCGGGATTGCTTCCTCCCCCGCGCGCGCGAGCACCCGGGATCTATGCGCCACGACGAGGAGATGGCTCCTACAACGCTGCTCGGGTCGTCTCGTCTGCATCGGAGCACGGGACGAAGCCGTCCCTTCACGAGACGGCGGACGCGGCGTCTTCAGGCTTCGACAAGGTTTTTTTTGTAAAACTCACAATGAAGGGACGGGTGAACCGACCCGTTGTACGTGCCCTTATTGGACAGGAACTGAACAACAAGAAAGCAGGCACATAATTTGTAAAAAAAAACAAAGAAAACAAGCACATAAAAAATCTAGGCCTACACCCGCCCCGAACTATTTATTTTAAATTGTTTTCAACTAATAACAAGGAGCGGGCGACCCCACACAGGCATGAGCCCGACCTAAAAGTAGAGGCCCACCCACTGAATTGAATGTTACTGAAAATGAAAGCTTGGCCAAAAAAATTCTTCTCTTTTTTTGTTGGCCGATTTAGCCCGCCCAAAAAATTTCTAATCTTTTTTTTTGGCTTGGTCCGATTTAGCCCGCCCATATAATGCTCAGGTCTAAAGAAACCTTGTGCACAATATAAGTGTTGGTTCTTCCTCCTATGGCCCGTCACTTTATTATTCATCACTGACGCGTCACTAATGGGCATCACGTCACTATGTTGTTAATTTGTTTTTAATGTATAGAAGCACATTAACATTTGCTTCATTTGTGATGAATTAGGCTTGGTATGTTGGTCTCAGTTCTCAAATCTCATGAAAGCATTGACACGTACCCACTAGACTTTTGATGTATGCACATGATATTTCAGACATGATTTTATTGAAACATAGAACTGGACCACGGAATGCTTAAACGTGTGGTTTTGTGCTTGATTTAACAAGGGTGGCGTAGTTTTAAGATACTCACGTTTTTATAATTTAACAGCAATTATATCAATAAAATATATTTATATGCAAGGTGTGAAAAAGGTATCTATATCCTAATGCTACGTTATGAACATTTCTCTATACATGAGAATTGGTGGGCAAAATTTGCTCATTAAAAGTCATGTTCAGGCCAAATAAATTGTTTGCAGCCAATTCAAACATCACAACAATATAATTCTTTTTTAACATATGGTGAATAATTAAGCTTAATTTGGAGCTTGGTTGCTTGGTCTCAACTACAATATCTGATGAAAGCTATATGCCAGATTGGTATTTGACATTTTATGCACATAATGACATAATATGTTCAGAAACATTCTCAATTAATTAAAACAAACACAAGAAGGAAAGTAAGGACACAAAAAAACAGTCGCAAATAATTTAAGTCAATAGCTATGTTCCTTCAAAACTATAGCTAGGAACTTGGATATATATACATTATTGGGCCTTCCCAGTCAATTAAGCAACTTCCATTTAGTCAAGAACGTGATCCATATGATTATTAATCGGGACTTTGATAAAAAAATTTTAGAAAACGAAAAAATTCCGGCCTCTGCGACCAAGGACTTTGACAAATGACAGAAGTATATATAGTATTAATTAAGCATATGTGATGAGGACATCATCACGCTGGACACACCGACGCTATGGTCTTCCCTAAGTTGCAATTCGTCTCCAACTCAGCTGCCATGTCACCCTCGGATTCAGCAGACATGTCGTCACTGTTTCGGTCATAACTCTCTCATACTACATCGAAACGGGGCGTTCTTGGATGCGTTGGAAAGGGGACGACGACGCCGTCGTTTTGGATCTGGTCCCAGCTCCAGAAGGTCCGTGGATCATTCTGTGTGACCACAGCAAGGTGCTGCATCACCTATTTGGGCCAACTTGGCCATGTATCGTGTCGGGCCTTAAGCCCAAGTTGTGGGCGCCCAACCTCTGGCCTTACTCAACCCTAGGTCGAGTCTTAGAATATAAAAACAGCCCCCGCCGCTGCTAGACAATTGGGTTTTGTTTAGAGTTTAGTTTTCCATCGAGAAACTGAATCGTTCATTGTAACTGTGGTGACAAATCATTTTACAGTGATCCAGGGCCCCTGTTCTTAATCTCCTCCACTGTGTCGATTAGTCCTTTGGAACCGAGTTCTTGAACCCTCAATTGATATTCGCATCATTCATATTTGCAATTTCAGATTGCGTGTTTTACCTTCTTGCTTGTGTTCTTCAATTCGCTTGTAGGAAAAGCCTTCTTGGCGAGGTCAATCAAGTTGTGCTTGGTTGATAACCAACGGAGCAGTGGTGTAACGGTTGTAGGGTTCGAATCGTGTCTGATTTGAAGCCGGATCGCCAACGTCGAGATCTCCACAAGTCAAACTTATCAGTTACTTCTCGAAAGATCGGACCTGTATCTCATCAATATGTATGTATGGTTACCACATTATATAAAGGATGCGTGTATGTGAAAAATCCCGGCCGTACAAGAGATGTATGTCAAAAGATCTGTAGAAGTAGGCCCTGGTTTAGTTCCCAAAATATTTTGTAAAATATTTCAGATTTCCATCGCATCAAATCTTTGAACACATGCATGAAGCATTAAATATTGATAAAAAATAAAACTAATTACACAGTTTAGTTATAAATCACGAGACGAATCTTTTAAGTCTAATTAGGCCATGATCGGACAATAATTGTCAAATAATAACAAAAGTGCTACAATAGCACTATAGTTACATTTTGCAAAATATTCTGGGAACTAAACAAGCGCTAGAAACCGTATGAAGTTCTTCCCGCGTCCAATGCGGCTTTAATTTGTCGTTCTTGGTGGCGTGCGTGCATGTGCTGATCATGTTCTTCTCCTCGGTATCCTCATACGGGTACAAGTGACCACAACACAAAATTATATATAAGTACATTATATTAAACTGTATAGAGCTCATGCCCCGTCCTCCATGGCCAATCATGCAAGCAAACCAGAAGAGAGAGCTAGTAATCAAAGGCTTCTTCGTTGGTAGGGAAGCAACTGACATGGTCATGTGTGGACAAAAGGCCCGTTTGAAACCGTTTCGATTCCATTCCTCTATGGACAAGTAATAAGAGTCTTTTTTAAAAATTTCTTTTCTTAAAATAAACTATGAATCGTTGAAGTTATTGTATTTGGTTTTACCGGTTCTGAAATCATTTTTGAACCGTGCCAAACGAGACCTTAACAAGGTATAACTAACACATGCTTCCCAAAGGATCATGCAAAGACAACAAACTAGCGCGGCCATCGATGAGCAAACGGTATGGGAACAAGGAGAAGGATTAGGCCCACGTCGGAACAAAGGGCCTGATTTGTGGAGCCTGGCCTTGAACCGTTGTACACGCGTATATGACCATATAATATTCCTAAAGCTAGGGCAACTGGGATTCTAAAAAAAAGAAGCTAGGGCAACTGGGATTGTACAGTGGATAACATTGTTTTAATTTGCTGCATATTATAGTAGCAAGGGTGCTATATCTGGACCACCTAAACAGATCTCTCCAATCAACAGCATGTTTCATGACACCAACGTTTCATGCCATTGTTTTTTTGGCAAAAGGGCATTCCTTACGTATGGTTTAGGTAAACTATATAGGTAGCAAAAGGGTTCCTTGCATTGATTTACTTTGGACGACCAAATTTGGTCTCTCCGATCAAATCCATGTTTTTTTGCAAATAAATGGAGAAAACAGCTAATATAAATACAAGAATGCATACAGGCGACAACGATGGCTTGATGTGTCAAGGTAAATCGATGTTTCCTTAAAGAAGTAATGAATG
The DNA here is from genome assembly GCA_038087645.1 of Saccharum hybrid cultivar R570. Classification (NCBI taxonomy): domain Eukaryota; kingdom Viridiplantae; phylum Streptophyta; class Magnoliopsida; order Poales; family Poaceae; genus Saccharum; species Saccharum hybrid cultivar. The sequence goes on from JAQSUU010000113.1 coordinate 6,933,327, forward strand.
CGCGCAGACGTTCATCAATCATGTGACAAAAGAAAGAAGGGAAACACTAACGCCCGAACGTCCGAATATAAACAATTGATTCGGACGCTTTCACTCTACCTGTCTCCTTTCCTTTTGGATCCAGAGGCTTTCACTCTACCCATCTCATCCCAGCGCCCATCCCTTTCTGGCTTCCTCTTTCTCCTGTGATGCAATAGTAAACCACGGTAATGGCGATTGCGCTTCCTATAGCGCCTGCAGACACCGCACCTTGACCTACACGAGGGAGAGAGATGAAAAGAGACACAAATGGATCAGATGTTAATCATTGCTTGCAACATTCAAGAACAAAGGGTTGCAACATACTGAAACCTCATGTAACACAAAAAAACATGTTGCAACATCTTAAATCGACAACTGCAACATCTTAAACCGATTGTTGCAACATTCAAGGAAACATATTGCAACATCTCAAATCGATAGTTGCAACATCCAGAAAAACATATTGCAACATCTTAAATCGACTGTTGTAACATTAAAAAAACATGTTGCAACATCTCAAATCATCACCTGCAACATCTAAAAAACATGTTGCAACATCCAGAAAACATGTTGCAACATCTCAAATCGACTGTTGCAACACCGCAAAATTCAAGTTTATGTTGAGTGCCATAAAACATGTAACATCCAAGATTGATAAGGAGGCAAGGTAGGAAGGCGAGCAAGTGCAGCGGCGAGAGAAGAACAAGGACGGGCGAGGGCGGCTGAGGCTGTGAGGGAGGAAAGCAGGCAGTGAGGGAGTAAGGCGGTCAGCGGCATCAGGGTGATGAGCAGCCGCATTGAGGTGACGAGCAGCTGTGTCATCGTCAGGGAGATGAGAAACCGTGTGACGGAGACGAGCAGTGGCGTGGGAGAGAAAGGTGAAGACTGTTGGGCTGTTGGTAGGTTATATAGATCTAGTCCAGTTAAAAAAGCATCCGACACGAAGAAAATAGGTTAGACACCTGTGTAGGAGCATTTCTGAAGAAAGAAGGGAAAAGTTAAACTAAAAAACTGAATTGCTAGAAGAAACAAACAAGCAGCAAAAAGTGTTGTGTGATGACGAATTCAACAGACATATGAATAAATGAATTTAGACCCTATTTGAATCTCCTCGTACATAAAGTTTATAGCTACTAAATTTTAGACCAACTCTAGAGACTTTAAACATGTCAAAACTTTAGCTAACCCTTAGAAGCCACAGAAGCGAGCTAACATGATCTAAAGTTTAGTCTAACCACCTAGATTTTAGACCATAGGATCTAAACAGATTCTTAGTTATGTTGTCCGCACACTTGTCCTTTACCTTTGCTATATGTCGGACCAATGATGGAGCTAGATATAGCTTCTTTGCTTTTCTCAAGTTTGGTCAAGTACGTTAAGCACATCTATATCTCCTGTAAAGATAAATCCCACTAGCTTAATTCTCTAGCACATCCTTGAGCCATGTCATCATCCACTTCTCCTGCTACCTCATGCAATTAAGTGCCCACTCACAAATGATTTCAGTAGTGGATGCAGTTACCTGCATATGACTATGCACGCATACTGCTAGCATTATTCTCTCACGTGATGTAACACCCCGGTGTTACGCAAGCATTAGCATTGCAAATCATACGCATGACACGTCATTGCATTCATGATCACATGTGGATTAGAGTGCACCTTTAGTTAAAGCATTTTTGTGGGACAATTGTTACATATAATGTTTATAATTGATTCACCCAAATTATGTTGGTTTGACTAATGAAACATGTGTAGCTATAATTTTTAAATCAACTAGAACTAAGTAGTGCAATTTTTGGAGCAACTTGATAACCAAAGTTTTGTCAAAAAATTGCTTTTAAAAATATTTTTAGAAATTGGTAAAAAAACCCTCCCTATTTAGCTTTTATTCTCTAATTCAAAATCTGTGGGGATTTTGGAGTTGGCCCCTTAATAAAAGTTGTAGATAATTAAATTCTAAACAACTTTCATTTTTGGGCCATTTTCAGAAAAAGTCATCTTCTTGCTCAAATTTGAATTTTAGAACTGTGAATTGAATTTATTTGAAAAATATCTAGAAAATAAAAATAGAAAATGGGTTTAACCTTAACGGGCCGCCGCCTCACTTTCGGCCCGCAGCCGCAAGCCGGCCCAGCCCAGCTCGCACTCGCACGCCCGCGCGCCCACGCGCGCGCCGTGGTCCACTGGACCGAGCTCACGCCGAACCCAGCGCCCCGTCCCTGTGCTCTCTCCAACCAGCGAGCGCGCGTCGCCGCGTGGCCGCGCCGCACCGGCGACCGTGGGCGGTGGCTGGCCACCTGGTCGGAACCCCCGCACCTGGACGGGAATGCGTCCAGGGTCGCTCCCGACCGCGCCTTAACCCCCGCGCCCGTTCCTTCCTCCCCCGCGTGCTCTTCATTTCCGAACGCGGCTCCCGCTCCTCTGCCACCGCAACCGGCATCGCCGGCGTTGCCGTTTCGGCCACGCTAGCTCACCGCAAGCAGCTCCATCTCGCCTTGAGCTTCCCCTCCCTCTGGCGCAGCCCGTGCTCACCTCAACCGGCCGTGGTAAGCCTCCCCTCAGCGTGAATCGCTCGTCGGAGTTCCGGCCGAGCTCACCGGAGTTTTCTGCCCCGTAGACCGCACCTCTCCGCTCCACCTCACTCCCTTCCAGCGCACGCATTTTGTTCGCCTTGGCTCACCGATGCTCGAGCACCCTTCCTCTTCCCATTCCTTGGTCGAAGTTGGCCGGCCGGCGGTCACCCGCGCCACCGCTCCGCCATGAACGGCGGTGACCGGTCCTCCGAGCTCGCTAGCCACTCCGTGTGTACCATTGGGTTCGCAATCACGAGGTGGTTCGCGTGATGCCTCTGGCTTGGCCGGAGACCTCGCCGCCGGCGAGCTATGGACGCCGGCGTCTCCCTCTTTCTCTCTGTGTCTGACGTGTGGGGCCACGGGCACACCTGTCGGTCTCATGTTTGCTCTCTGTGTTCAGTTCGTGGGTGCACGTAGCGCTGAGCGATGGGATTTAAAAAGGGATTTAAATAAATGTTTTCTAGAAAATGATAAAAGAGTTTCTAAAATCCATAACTTGCTCATTTTAGCTCCAAAAATTGTGAAATAAATTTCTATGGACTTCTTAGGACCAGATCTACAATCTAAAAATGTTGCATGTAAATATTGCAATACTTTTCTGTAGGGTTTTTATTTAATCATTGAAATTGCTATTTTCTTGATAAACATGTAGTAAATCATAGAAAACTCAGAAAAATATGGTTTCAATTTTGTTAATCTTTTTGTGCAATGTACTTTCTAGGAAAAATATGTACCATGCATGTTCTGTAGAAAAATTCTTATGTGTAATACAAGTGCTTATTATTGTTAGAATTTATTATTTTTGGTAGAGAGGAAAATATGAATAAAACATGCATATAATAATTTTTCTATAGGGGTTGTTTAGTGAGAAGATTGTAGGAAAAATGCTAAATCTGTTGTTTGATACTTTTCATAGTATAAAATATTTTTATGCTCATTTTTAGGCCCTAGATTGTTATTTTTGTGTAGGCAGTTCTAGTACTCCAAATGCAATGAAATTTTTGTGGCATGCTAAGGTAGATGATAGTAATCCACTGTAATTTTATTAGATGTTTCTATGCTATGAAAATAAGTGTTGCTATTCAAACATGGTGTCAACTAGGGTTTAAATTAGCATTTTTAATGCAAGAATAGTTGAGAAATTTTTGGTTGGTGTATCTTTGAAGCATCTTAGGGTGTTGGAGTGACTTTGCATGGTGAAGAATGTTTGTAGTAGTTTATGAGTACATATTCTTGGATGATGTAGACTACCTTGTAGAAGAGTTGTATTTCCACTTGATCTAAATGAAGTAAACCTGTGCATCTACATATCATTCATCATCATCATCTCATGTCATCTCTGCAATGCACCTTGGCATCAGCACTTATACATCTGCATCATATAGGATCGCAGGAAGTAACTCCAGTAGCAGTTCCCGAGGAGCCGGAAGAGCAGTCCGAGGTGCAAGAGCAGGAGGTGCCCGAAGCCAACGAGGAGGTCGGTGAGGATCTTCCAGAGTGCCCAGACCACCGTCCGAGCTCTTTCGAAAGAGGCAAGCCCCGGAGCATTTCTCTCCCGGTTTGCAAATATTTTATTAAATGCTTACTTAAATTGATGCATTACGTTTAGGAGTTGTTTGCAACCGTTGCTGCATTATACCTTGTTTACCCTTGCTCTATTATATCCTTGTTACCTTGGTATTCGCAGTCATGAAATGCTTAGCTTGCTTAGACTAGTAGAAGTCGGATGATTGCCTGTCACCTGCGAGCTATAGGTGGTTACCTGGATCTGTTTGAAAGAGTATGTCATATGGGAATAACTAAGTGTCGAAGTGAATTTGAGACCAGACGGAGACTTGCAGGGTTTCAGACTGTAGTGTTTTCCGTCTGTGTCGATTAAGGACCGACCGTTGTTGGCCCTCGAGTCATGTTGAACGCATGCCTCATATTTAGCTGGCCGAATAATGTACCTTTCGACCGCGAAGCTAAGAGATTATTCGGGCGAGTGGATTGCCCGCAATGCACTGTACCGGAGCAGTAGTGGCTAGATACGGGGGCGTGATGATAAGGCCAAAGAGCAGTCGGGCGGCCCCGGGTACATGTGGTTCCTGGCAAACTCGCGACTTTACCTGAATAGTTGACTCGGTGACCAATACCTCACTTTAGCGGGTGAGTGAGGTTTGTGTGAGGAACAAATTACCAGCTGGTTAATAATCGATTCGAATAGCCATCGTTCATTGAATAGTGAACACTTGACTTGAGCTACTTCATCGTAGTAATATTGATGGAACACTTGGACAGTTTTGTGGAATATGACATGATGAAGGTTGTTAATGATCATTGGTTATCCTTACCTACTTAATTACATGTTACTCTAGTATAGGTGCAAATGTAGTTGACAGGTTAATAAAGATTTAACTTGATGCAATCTTTTGGGAAAAGATTCTTTAATACTAAACATGTCTTTTTGCAAATGAGTCAGCTATCCCACCATAAAGCCTGTCATGATCCTTGGTGTCATTTTTATTTTTGGTTATGTCGGGTAAGTCTGGCTGAGTATCTTCTCGTACTCAGGGCTTTGTTCCCAATTGTTGTAGATGGGCAGATGTATTATGGCTAATGTATCAACTGCCATTATCCTGTGATGGGTGAAGCTTAGGACCATGGGCAGTGGTCGTTCACTACATCTCGTCTGATGCTTTTGTGGGAGATGATCATGAGCTGGCACCTTATTTCGAACTCTGTGTGAGTGTGTGTGGTTTGAACTAAATGCTTCTGCTACTTTTATTTGAACTCGGTATGTAATAACTATGTTTAAACTCCGATGTATTTGTGGCGCGAACTTTTATGTAACTTGTGATGGTGACCGCTAAACTTATTACGATCTTGGCTGGTATGTGAGTTGGTTTGAAATCCGTCGTGATTTCACGGACTACCAGGTTATACGGGCTTAAGTTTGCTAAATCGTCCGCTTGTTGGATGATTTTCTTACTTAATTATGTATAATTGGTCGGTTCTGTTACAGCTGGCATCGGAGCATGGTTTAGCGTGTTTACTGTTCATAAGTGTATTTAAAACAAAATTATGTTAAAAGACGTGATTTCTAAACTAAAAGTGTGTCAGTGGTCATATCCTTTATGCCTAGTTAAGGACTCTAGGTGGCTTATTTAAGTACTGACTTGGGGTTCTTGCACCATATTTCTCTTTCGTTGCTCATACAGCGTGCTATTGTATGAGTGCCACTTAATTGAGTGGTAATGTATGGATCAGTTGCCTCTACGCCTCGGTAAGTGTGAGCTGTGAGAGCATGATCGGATACACCGCCGATCTAGGGAGAGTGCTTATATGATACTAGAGTAATTACATGTTCCACGCATGTTTTTACAAAAGTGTCGCATGTGTGGTTGTTCCGTCCGTTGAGGCGATGTCGTCAATAGGACAATGTTATGGGTAGCTACTACTGTTGTACACGTATCTGGGGATTCGTGTAGAGCGTGTAGGTAAATTTACTGCTTTCATGCATTCTTGGGGAATTGGGCTGAAATGAATTTTCTGCAGGTACATAACAACGTTTCTCGTGTAGAGCGTATTAGTTACGTATATGAGAGATCGATTGATGCCACCGAATTCATCGTTAGATGTTATTATTTCCTAAGTTTGTGAGAACGTAAGACACGTGCATACATCATATTGCTTGTGCATTTCATTCATGTCATGCATTCCTCCCCTTATAAAATGATTATCCCCTTTTGATAAAAACTGTACCAACTTAAAATATGTTCTCACCGGGTAATCAAAACTTTTGCTACAGATGGCCCGCACGAAGCAGACTGCCCGTAAGTCCACAGGCGGCCCCGTGGGAGCGCCGCAGCACAGACACCTTTCTGAGCGAGTTTGGCATGCCAACCTTGCTTTGGAGAGTGCTTCATGATGTGGGGTACCCGGAGGGTCAGGAGCCGGTGTACCCTTGGGATGAGAGCCAGTTAGCCGAGGATGGACTTGCAGTAGTGGAGATCACCGTCCCTGCTCTTGGTGATGCTCCAGAGTGGGATGGTTGGCACTTGGAGTTTGAGGGACGCACTCCAGTTGAGGGTGCAGAGGGAGCAGCCTTCCGTGTCATCCGAGACATAATGAGCAGATTTCCCAATGAGTTGGCAGCAGCCTTGGCTGGCACTTTTCCTCGAGATGATCCTCACGATGCTATCTGGGTTCAGCCTTAGGGAAGTGCCTTGGTTAGAGGTCCAGACGAGGGACGGGCTAGCGACAACCATGCCATGAGCGCTATGTTCGCAGCTATCAGAGCTTATGAGAGTCTCGAGTGCACTTATTGGACTCTGACTGGTTTGCGAGGGGATGATAAGCTCCAGGCAAGGAAGCAAAAGAAGAAGCAGGCCCGTGTGATAGCGAGCTTGCGAGAGCAGTTGGCTGACATGACCTTGTAGAGACCAGGCTATGGTGAGAGACGAGGATGCTACGCAGCGAGTGCGGACGTTGACTCATGCCAATAACAATGCAAATCGCATGATTGAGCAGCTAGTTCAGGAGAGGAATGAAGCTTGGAACGAGAGGGACCTTATGAGGCAGAGGGTCGAGGAGCTAGAGGAGTAATGCCAACTTGCATGAGGAGTTTCATGCGCTCTACAACAGGGTTGGCCCGTATGCTCCTCTAGACGCCGCCGGTATGGACGTCGACGACGACGAGGACGAGCCTATAGTCGCACCTTTCGACGACGACGCCGCTACTGATGGTAGCGATGGTGACGTCTCCGACCCCGATGATGGCCCCGAGGAGTAGACTAGTTGCTTGCGTTAGCTACTAGGCCCTGTCGCGATGACTTTCTTGTGGTCTCATGTATCTTGATGTATCTCGTTTCGATCTTGAGACTTGGCAGTGTGTTGGAACTTGGTTGTTTATGCGATACCTGAGCGCATAAAAGTCCAGTGTATGTATGCTGGCAACGTGGTTGTATTGGACGCGATGTTTGCATTCGAAGTAATTTGATTAGTGGTGTTGTTTTAATTAGAATGTGATTATTGTGCCTCTGTTTTATTGTATGACTTGTTCTCTCCAATGAATTCAGTATGTCATAATTGTTCATTCAATTGCAATTATTACAACTTCGCTTAATCGTTACTTGTTGCTGAAATATGCAGATGGCAAACACTCGCCGCGCCACGTATGAGGCTGCTGAAACGGGTGGTAACGGTGCAGGGGCAGGTGGGAGTGGTGCAAACAACGTCAACCACAATGAGCCACAACCGGAACCACATTTGCCGCCTCCACCACCACTCACTGCAGAGGTATTCTTTGCGCAGTTTCTTGGAAGTCAGCGCAATGCTGAGCAATCGCAGAAGAACATGGAAGATTTTCTGCGTACCATTGCCAACAATGTTCAGCGTGGTAACAACCAAGGTGGTGGCAATGGGGTGAACCAGTACAACAACTTTAAGGATTTCATGGATATCAGGCCACCTATTTTCAAGGAAGCAACAGAGCCACTTGACGCTGAAGAATGGATCAACACCATGGAGGATAAGTTCCGGGTGCTGAGGCTGACCGAAGTTCTGAAGACAGAATATGCTGCACATCAGTTACAGGGGCCAGCAGGGATGTGGTGGAAGCATCACCGCACCACCTTCCCTCCAAATGCCCAGATTACATGGAGAGAGTTCACTAAAGCCTTTCGGGGAGTTTATATTCCCCCAGGGCTGGTCGAGATGAAGTTAGGAGAGTTCTTGGCCTTAAATCAGGGCACTAAAACCATGACATAGTACTTGCATGCCTTCAACAACTTGTGTCGTTATGCTCCCGACATGGTTGACACAGATGCTAAGAGAATTGCTAGTTTCAAGAGAGGTTTAAGTCCGAAGATGATGAAGCATGTGGGTACCAATACCCGCGCCAGATTCAATGACTTTATCAATGATTGTCTGAAACAAGAGAAGAATAACAACGCGTACACTGCATCCAAGACTCGCAAGAGGGTCTTTGAGTCAGGACCATCCCAGCCTAGAGTTTTCACTGCTAACCGCTCTGCCTACCGTCCGTCTGCACCTGGTGCAAGATTTAGGCCACCACAGCATAAAACCTCGAACTACAAGGGACCACAGAAGCCATACAAGATGGCCGTGCCGCCAGTAAAGACAGCCGCAGCTGTGGGACAGAGCAATTCCAAGGGAGCTATAGGATCTACTGGTACAGTGAAGGGACCCTGCTACAATTGTGATCAGCCCGACCACTTTTCAAAGTTCTGCCCTTACCCTCCCAGAAAGAAGCAACAGACCTATACTGCTCGTGTACACCACACCACCGTGGATGAGATTCCTGAGGGAGAGCCCGTAACCGCTGGTAAGTTTCCTGTTAACCAACACCCTGCAGTTGTTCTATTTGATTCTGGATCATCGCATTCTTTTATGAGTCAAGCATTTGCACGGAAGCATGAACAACTATGCACAGAATTGAGTTATGGTTACCGCATAAGTTCAGCGGGGGCTGATGTTTTAACCAATCAGATGGTTAGAGGGGCAACCCTTGAATTAGGTAGTCGAAAGTTTCGGGTAAACTTGATAGTTATGCCTGGACTAGTGCTGGATGTCATCATCGGGATGAATTGGATGAAGGACTAGGGAGCCGTTATAGATACAGGGAGTCGGGTACTTACCCTTAAGGATCCCCAGGCGGAGGGTACTTTTCAGGTACCATTGCCCAGGAGAACAGACCTTGTGAGTGTGACATGTGCTATGGAAGTTACTCCTATTTATCAGATTCTGGTAGTGTGTGAGTTTCCGGATGTGTTCCGAAAGGAGTTACCTGGTCTTCCCCCAGATAGGGATGTTGAGTTTGGGATTGAGTTAATCCCCGGGACAGCTCCAATTTCAAAGAGACCTTATCGGATGCCTCCAGATGAGTTAGCTGAGCTGAAGAAGCAATTAGAGGAATTGTTGAAAAGGGGATTTATCCGGCCAAGTAAGTCTGAATGGGGATGTCCTGCCTTGTTTGTGAAGAAAAAGAAAGAGGGTACTTTGAGAATGTGTGTAGATTATAGGCCTCTTAATGCTGTAACTATCAAGAATAAGTAAGTATCCCTTGCCTCATATCGATGTTTTGTTCGATCACCTAGCCAAGGCCAGAGTGTTCTCTAAGATAGATTTAAGATCGGGTTACCATCAGATAAAGATTAGGCCACAAGATATACCGAAAACCACCTTTTCCACCAGATACGGGTTGTACGAGTACCTTGTTATGTCCTTTGGCTTAACAAATGCTCCTGCATACTTTATGTATCTGATGAATACGGTTTTCATGTCAGAGTTAGACAAGTTTATGGTTGTGTTCATTGATGATATTCTAGTGTACTCCAAGAACGAGAAGGATCATGAAGAGCATCTGAGAATTGTCTTGACCAGACTTAGAGAGCATACGTTGTATGCTAAGTTCAGCAAGTGTGAATTTTGATTGAAGAAAGTTCCTTTCCTTGGTCATATTTTATCAGAGAATGGAGTTTCGGTAGATCCGAGCAAAGTGCAAGAGGTTATGGATTGGAAGACACCAACCACAGTGTCGGAAGTCAGAAGTTTCTTAGGATTAGCTGGTTACTATCGCCATTTCATACCAGATTTCTCGAAGATTGCTAAGCCAAAGATGAGTCTGTTATAGAAAGATCACAAGTTTGTGTGGACACAGGAGTGTGAGACAGCTTTCCACACCTTGAGAAAACTGTTGACCACTGCTCCAGTTCTAGCGCAACCGGATATTGAGAAACCTTTTGATGTGTTTTGCGACGCATCGAAAACAAGATTAGGCTGTGTTCTTATGCAAGAAGGAAGAGTCATTGCTTATGCCTTCCGCCAGTTGAGAAAACATGAAATCAACTATCCAACACATGATCTTGAGCTTGCCGCTGTAGTGCATGCATTAAAGATTTGGAGACATTACTTACTTGGTAATGTGTGCAATATTTTCACCGATCATAAGAGTCTCAAGTACATTTTTTCCCAACCAGAGTTGAACATGAGACAGCGAAGATGGTTAGAATTGATCAAAGATTACAACTTGAATGTACAGTATCATCCTGGCAACGCCAATGCAGTGGCAGATGCTTTGAGTAGAAAGTCACATTGCCTGAATGTGCAACCTTTGCTCGAAGATGGTTTTGATCTGATGCACCCTGTTGTGTTACATAGTATTCAGATCAGTTGCTCCTTGGAGAATAAGATAATAGAATGTCAGAAAACAGACAAAGGGATATTCCATATCAAAGAGAAAATTAAAGACGAACCATCTAAGCACTTTAGAGTGGATGAACAGGACGTGTTGTGGTTTGACGACCGTCTTGTTGTTCCCAAGGATCGAGAGCTTAAGAATAAACTTATGGATGAGGCTCACCTTTCTAAGCTATCTATTCATCCTGGCAGTAGTAAGATGTACCAAGAACTGAGACCTCGTTATTGGTGGACAAAGATGAAGAAAGAGATTGCAGCCTATGTGGCTAGATGTGACACATGTTGTAGAGTGAAAGTCGTTCATATGAAACCTACTGGATTGTTACAACCTTTGTCCATACCTAGTTGGAAGTGGGATGATATAAGTATGGATTTTATTACAGGTTTGCCCACTACTCAGAAAGGCAATGATTCGATTTGGGTAATCGTGGATCGTCTTACAAAGACAGCTCACTTTTTGCCTGTCAAGACAGATTATCGACCACCTCAATATGCCGAGAAGTATATTGCTGAGATTGTGAGATTGCATGGCATACCAAAGACTATAGTGTCTGACAGAGGGTCACAATTCACTGCTCACTTTTGGGAGCACTTGCACAAAGGATTGGGAACTAGTTTGATTCGTAGTACTGCCTATCATCCACAGACAGATGGTCAAACCGAGAGAGTTAATGTTGTTCTAGAGGATATGTTAAGAGCTTGTGTATTATCTTCCAGGGGTTCATGGGAGTCATGGTTACCTTTAGCAGAGTTTGCATATAATAACAGTTATCAAGAAAGTATCAAAATGGCACCTTTTGAAGCCCTGTATGGCAGAAAGTGTAGGACACCTCTGAACTGGGTCAAGCCAGGAGAAAGAAGATATTATGGTATTGACTTTGTAGAAGAAGCCGAGAAGAAAGTTCACATCATTCAGCAAAATATGAAAGCAGCTCAATCACATCAGAAAAGCTATGCGGATAGAAGAAGAAGACCGCTTGTGTTCGAAGTTGGTGACTATGTTTATCTGAAAGTCACGCCAATGAAGAAGAAGCGGTTTGGAGTACTCAGAAAGCTTGCCGCCAGATTTGTAGAACCATACAAGATCTTGGAAAGAAAAGGCCCAGTGGCTTATAAGTTAGAGTTACCTAAAACAATGGGTGCTATATTCCCAGTTTTTCATGTATCGCATCTCAAGAAGTGTTTGCACATTCCAGAGGAAAGAATTAAACCCCGAGGCATAAAGCTCAAGTCATATTTGGTATATCATGAGCAGCCAGTTCGAGTTTTGGACTCTAAGGAGAGGGCTACTCGAAACAGGGTGGTGAAAACATATAAGATACAATGGAGTCATCATGATGAGGGGGATGCATCTTGGGAAACGGGTGAATACCTACAAAAAGCGTATGAAGATTTTTATAACTAATGGTTCGTAACCCAAATCTCAGGACGACATTTTTATAAGGGGGAGGGCTGTAACACCCCGGTGTTACGCAAGCATTAGCATTGCAAATCATACGCATGACACGTCATTGCATTCATGATCACATGTGGATTAGAGTGCACCTTTAGTTAAAGCATTTTTGTGGGACAATTGTTACATATAATGTTTATAATTGATTCACCCTAATTATGTTGGTTTGACTAATGAAACATGTGTAGCTATAATTTTTAAATCAACTAGAACTAAGAAGTGCAATTTTTGGAGCAACTTGATAACCAAAGTTTTGTCAAAAATTTGCTTTTAAAAATAATTTTAGAAATTGGTTAAAAACCCTTCCTATTTAGCTTTTATTCTCTAATTCAAAATCTGTGGGGATTTTGGAGTTGGCCCCTTAATAAAAGTTGTAGAGAATTAAATTCTAAACAACTTTCATTTTTGGGCCATTTTCAGAAAAAGTCATCTTCTTGCTCAAATTTGAATTTTAGAACTGTGAATTGAATTTATTTGAAAAATATCTGGAAAATAAAAATAGAAAACGGGTTTAACCTTAACGGGCCGCCGCCTCACTTTCGGCCCGCAGCCGCAAGTCTCCCTCTTTCTCTCTGTGTCTGACGTGTGAGGCCACGGGCCCACCTGTCGATCTCATGTTTGCTCTCTGTGTTCAGTTCGTGGGTGCACGTAGCGCTGAGCGGTGGGATTTAAAAAGGGATTTAAATAAATGTTTTCTAGAAAATGATAAAAGAGTTTCTAAAATCCATAACTTGCTCATTTTAGCTCCAAAAATTATGAAATAAATTTCTATGGACTTCTTAGGACCAGATCTACAATCTAAAAATGTTGCATGTAAATATTGCAATACTTTTCTGTAGGGTTTTTATTTAATCATTGAAATTGCTATTTTCTTGATAAACATGTAGTAAATCATAGAAAACTCAGAAAAATATGGTTTCAATTTTGTTAATCTTTTTGTGCAATGTACTTTCTAGGAAAAATATGTACCATGCATGTTCTGTAGAAAAATTCTTATGTGTAGTACAAGTGCTTATTATTGTTAGAATTTATTATTTTTGGTAGAGAGGAAAATATGAATAAAACATGCATATAATAATTTTTCTATAGGGGTTGTTTAGTGAGAAGATTGTAGGAAAAATGCTAAATCTGTTGTTTGATACTTTTCATAATATAAAATATTTTATGCTCATTTTTAGGCCCTAGATTGTTATTTTTGTGCAGGCAGTTCTAGTACTCCAAATGCAATGAAATTTTTGTGGCATGCTAAGGTAGATGATAGTAATCCACTGTAATTTTATTAGATTTTTCTATGCTATGAAAATAAGTGTTGCTATTCAAACATGGTGTCAACTAGGGTTTAAATTAGCATTTTTAATGTAAGAATAGTTGTTAAATTTTTGGTTGGTGTATCTTTGAAGCATCTTAGGGTGCTGGAGTGACTTTGCATGGTGAAGAATGTTTATAGTAGTTTATGAGTACATGTTCTTGGATGATGTAGACTACCTTGTAGAAGAGTTATATTCCCACTTGATCCAAATGAATTAAACCTGTGCATCTACATCTCATTCATCATCATCATCTTATGTCATCTCTGCAATGCACCTCGGCATGAGTACTTATACATCTGCATCATATAGGATCGCAGGAAGTAACTCCGGTAGTAGTTCCCGAGGAGCCGGAAGAGCAGTCCGAGGTGCAAGAGCAGGAGGTGCCCGAAGCCGACGAGGAGGTCGGTGAGGATCTTCCAGAGTGCCCAGATCACCGTCCGAGCTCTTTCGAAAGAGGCAAGCCCCAGAGCATTTCTCTCCCGGTTTGCAAATATTTTATTAAATGCTTACTTAAATTGATGCATTATGTTTAGGAGTTGTTTGCAACCGTTGCTGCATTATACCTTGTTTACCCTTGCTCTATTATATCCTTGTTACCTTGGTATTCGCAGTCATAAAATGCTTAGCTTGCTTAGACCAGTAGAAGTCGAGTGATTGCCTATCACCTGCGAGCTATAGGTGGTTACCTGGATCTGTTTGAAACAGTATGTCATATGGGAATAACTAAGTGTCGAAGTGAATTTGAGACCGGACGGAGACTTGCAGGGTTTCGGACTGTAGTGTTTTCCGTCTGTGTCGATTAAGGACCGACCGTTGTTGGGCCTCGAGTCATGTTGAATGCATGCCTCACATTTAGCTGGCCAAATAATGTACATTTCGATCGCAAAGCTGAGAGATTATTCGGGCCGAGTGGATTGCCCGCAACGCACTGTACCGGAGCAGTAGTGGCAGGATACGGGGGCGCGATGATAAGGCCAAAGAGCAGTCGGGCGGCCCCCGGGTACATGTGGTTCCTGGCAAACTCGCGACTTTACCTGAATAGTTGACTCGGTGACTAATATCTCACTTTAGCGGGTGAGTGAGGTTTGTGTGAGGAACAAATTACCAACTGGTTAATAATCGATTCGAATCGCCATCGTTCACTGGATAGTGAACACTCGACTTGAGCTACTTCATCGTAGTAATATTGATGGAATACTTGGACAGTTATGTGGAATATGACATGATGAAGGTTGTTAATGATCATTGGTTATCCTTACCTGCTTAATTACATGTTACTCTAGTATAGGTGCAAATGTAGTTCATAGGTTAATAAAGATTTAACTTGATGCAAGCTTTTGGGAAAAGATTCTTTAATACTAAATATGTCTTTTTGCAAATGAGTCAGCTATCCCACCATAAAGCCTGTCATGATCCTTGGTGTTATTTTTATTTTCGGTTATGTCGGGTAAGTCTGGCTGAGTACTTTCTCGTACTCAGGGTTTTGTTCCCACTTGTTGCAGATGGGCAGATGTATTATGGCTACTGTATCAACTGCTTTTATCCTGCGATGGGTGAAGCTTAGGACCATGGGCAGTGGTTGTTCACTACATCTCGTCTGATGCTTTTGTGGGAGATGATCATGAGTTGGCACCTTATTTCGAACTCTGTGTAAGTGTGTGTGGTTTGAACTAAATGCTTCCGCTACTTTTATTTGAACTCGTTTTGTAATAACTATGTTTAAACTCCGATGTATTTGTGACGCGAACTTTTATGTAACTTGTGATATTGACCGCTAAACTTATTACGATCTTGGCTGGCATGTGAGTTGGTTTGAAATCCGTCGTGATTTCACGGATTACCGGGTTATACGGGCTTAAGTTTGCTAAATCGTCCGCTTGTTGGATGATTTTCTTACTTAATTTCGTATAATTGGTCGGTTCTGTTACACGTGACTTCCTCTCTTTCTCTTCGAAAACTGACTACTAATAATCAACTACAGTGAGGTCATATTTATATTCCTCATTCGTATCCGCAGCAACGCGCGAGGAATCCTCCTAGTCCAAGCAAAAGCACAGCCAACATAAAACCTTGTTTAGTTCCTCCCCAAAACTTTACACCCTATCACATCGGATGTTTGATACATGCATGGAGTATTAAATATAGACTAAAAAATAACTAATTGCACAGATTGCGTGTATTTTACGAGACGAATTTTTTGAGTCTAATTAGTCCATGATTAGACAATGTCTTGCTACAGTAAACATATGTTAATGATGGGTTAATTAGTCTTAATAAATTCGTCTCACAATTTACAGACGAGTTCTGTAATTAGTTTTTTATTAGTATCTGAATATCCCTTTTGATGTCCCATAAAATATCCGATGTGACACCCCAAAACTTTACACCCCTGAAACTAAACGAGGCCGAAATTATCCGCAAAGCCCCGATGATAATGATGATGAAGGGTGCATGTACCTAGTACCTACTGACATCCACAGGTATAGTATGGGTCTGTTTTATGGATAATAGAAAACTAATAAAACTATCAGTTAATTCAAACACTTGTGAATATGTGAGTGAGTATACGAATGAAAGGTTGTAAATGTGCATTGCACGCGGACAGGCATATATAATCATCGCAATTTTTAAGCATAATTTTTATTTATAATATTAAATAGAAATGGAAATGCATAATACTACCTCCGTCCCAGAAAGAATGCAATTTTTATCATAGTGTCACGTTTTAGTACCTTAAGTTTGACCAATTATAGATAAAAAATATCAATATTTATAATATTAAATAAATATCATTAGATTAATTATGAAATGTATTTTCATAATAAATTAATTTAAATTCATAAATATGAATATTATTTACTAGAAACTTAATCAAACATGAATAACTTTTCGTGGCACGTAATCCATAGTTATATTTTTTCAGGACGGAGGTAGTATTTGTTTAGGAGTCATAAAGATGGGTTGTTAGACAATTAGTTAGGTCGTAGGAAAATCAAAGTTCTAGAATCTGACACATCTAGTCTACGTTGAAACGAACTCTAACCCAGCACCGACAAGAAGGCAAGCCCACATCCAATGTATCTGAGTTCTAGTTCACACATTGTCACAAGGGCTATGCTAGTATGAAGGGAAAAAAGAGGCAAGTAGCAAATATCATTCGGCTAATAAGAAAATATATACTCACTCTGTCCTAGAATATATAATATAGACAAGCATTAAAAAAATTAAGGAATTTCTTTTGTATTAAATAAGCACCGAAATTTGATAGGTACTATAGTGTTTGTCTTTTGTATTCTCTTTTAGTCTTTATTAATATTAGGTACATATTAAGTATTTATACTTAAATAGGCTTAAAATTTATCGGTCTAACAAAATAACAGAGTGGAAAGCAGCAACATCATATGAAGTAATAATCAATTATTAAATAATATATTATCTTAACTTTTTGGTAAAAAACAATACAAATATAGATGATCACATATACGCGTGCATATATTTTATTCCTATATATGATCATCTCTAGTTGACTAAAACAACAAACCTTGGGTTTGATGAAGTTACTGTAAACATCTGACTAGTGATGAACATGCCATCTAATATTAAAAAGCAAAGTCCACTAATTTCCTAAAATAAACAATTAAAATGTGAGTAACCGTACCAAGAGGACTCCCCAAGGTTCCACTAAGAGACCTTAGCTAACCAATTGTAGCTATATGCATTGCTTACTTAGTGAACTGTTTTAAACTTTTAATTACTGCAAGTAATCATGAAGTCGAGCTAACAGATCCAATTTTTCATTTCCAAATCTGGCAGAACAATTAGTTCATCTAAAACCTTAAGATGCTGATGAAAGATGGGCAACGTAGCACAAAAAAAAAACTCTCTTATCCATCTCTTCTCTAAGGTAAAGTAGAACAATAAAGATGGCCATTCAGTTTAGTTAATATGAAAGATAACAGCAAGCACGCAGGTCTGTACTATAGGCTATAGCGACTGCATCTTTTGTCATCAAAGAAGTCTTGCTCGCACCACGTTCCCTCGCCTCAAGATCTGTGCGTGCTACTAAACTCCCTTCTATATAAACCGCCGTGCGTTGTCCCACGATGATACAAAACACGCACACACTCGGAGACAGACAAGTAGAGTAGATAGCTAGATCTAGCGCCAGAGACATACATTACGGCCATGTCTCCGGCTGCAAGCAAGGGAATGGACGGTGGTGCGGTGGCGGCAGCGGCCATGGCGGCCGCCGCTGTGCTGCTGTGCCTCCAGCTGCCGGCGGTGGCCCGTGGCCAGCTGCAGGTGGGGTTCTACAACACGAGCTGCCCCAACGCCGAGTCCCTGGTCCAGCAGGCGGTGGCGAGCGCGTTCGCCAACGACTCCGGCATCGCCGCCGGCCTCATCCGCCTCCATTTCCACGACTGCTTCGTCAGGGTACGTATACATGTACATGGATGCCGCCTCTTCCGTCCCCTTGGATTTGGATTTGTTCTTGGTTTTGGATTTGTTCTGTTTCTTCTCTGCTTGTTTGGCTTAATCTCGATCTTTTGCACAATAACGACGATCGATTGTTATCAACTGACCTCTCTTGCTAGCATTGGATTAACTCGGTAATAGAGTTCGTCTTCAGTAAGTCGACAGTCACATATGCATGATGCCGAGTCTTCACCTTTTGGTTTCTTTGGTCGGTTTCCCTTCTTTTGGAGATATGGACAAGGACAACACCTCATGGACTTGTGCTTTTGCAAGTTGCAATTAAAAAAGCCATTCAAAGTTGTAAATATATTATAAATAATCACCGATGTATTGGAAGTCATAGCTCATCCATAGTCCATAGCTGATAGCTTTAACCCATCATCTGTAGGTTCTCTTGCATGGCTAGAAAGCTCAAAAGGAAAAAAAAAAAAGAGAGCAAAAGTTCACATATACATGTATATGAATTGTCAAACAAAGTAATGAACCGTCAAGATCGACGTGAAAAAAGTAGTAAAGTCAAAGGAGACAGCTCCATGTACTCCGTACCGTTGTTCGTCTATCTCTATCTCCTCTCTGCTCCAGATCGAACAGCCTTTTCGACGGCACCACGTGCATCTTCTTCCTCGTGGTTGTCGTGGACTTGTGGTCATCGCTGGCCACTGTAGCCACACTGTCGTAGGTGGGAACATTCAGAAAAAGCAAGCATCCGCTGTGATGTTCCTTCTTGGACAGCACAAACAGCGGTAAAAGACTCTGTAATTTTTTTTGTTTAAATGGCAAGAATTATTACCACACCACACATGACATGATATCGAGCAGCTTATTAGAAATAACCTGGAATTTTTTTACACATACATATATATATATATATATATATATATATATATATATATATATATATATATATATATATATATATATATATTATAACACTGCAACAGCAACAGTAGGGAATGAGAAAGAAATTCAGTACACAGTAGTAGTATCTTGATTCATGTGTGTACTCTCTAGCTACTTGTGATTTTGATTTTGCAATGCAAACGGGGTCGTCGTCAGGGCTGTGACGCGTCGGTGCTGCTGACCTCCCCGAACAACACGGCGGAGCGCGACGCGGCGCCCAACAACCCGAGCCTCCGCGGGTTCCAGGTGATCGACGCGGCCAAGGCGGCGGTGGAGCAGAGCTGCCCGCAGACGGTGTCCTGCGCGGACATCGTGGCGTTCGCGGCGCGCGACAGCATCAACCTCACGGGGAACCTCCCGTACCAGGTGCCGTCGGGCCGCCGCGACGGCAACGTCTCCCTCGCCTCCGACGCCACCGCCAACCTCCCCGCGCCGACGTTCAACGCGTCCCAGCTGGTGGCCAACTTCGCGGCCAAGAACCTCACCGACGAGGAGATGGTCATCCTCTCCGGCGCCCACACCGTCGGCCGCTCCTTCTGCACCTCCTTCCTCGCACGCATCTACAACGGATCCACCCCGATCGTACGCACATCGTCTTCAGTTCGTCGTCAGTCTCCACCATATATGCACGTCTGATGCCATTCACATGCAGGTTGACTCGGGGCTGAGCGCAGGGTACGCCACGCTGCTGCAAGCGCTGTGCCCGTCCAACGCCAACTCGTCGACGCCCACCACGACGGTGGTCGACCCGAGCACGCCGGCGGTGCTGGACAACAACTACTACAAGCTGCTGCCGCTCAACCTGGGCCTCTTCTTCTCCGACAACCAGCTGCGGGTCAACTCCACGCTCAACGCCTCCGTCAACAGCTTCGCGGCCAACGAGACGCTCTGGAAGGAGAAGTTCGTCGCCGCCATGATCAAGATGGGGAACATCCAGGTGCTCACGGGGAGCCAGGGAGAGATCAGGCTCAACTGCAGCGTCGTCAACAACGGCTCGTCGTCGGTGGGGATCCAGCAGACGACAGTGCCCTACTACTCCTACTCTGGATCCACCACCGCGTCCCTCGATGAGATCGCCACGAGCTGATCCCGATCGGCGGCCGACCGGCGTGATGATATATACTCTGGATCCATTTGTGTGCACGCGCCTGTCCATCTTTAGGTTATCTTGTACGTGTTGTTTACCTGCTGGTTAGCACGTTTGCTCTGCGTACCAGAGTGCGTAGTTCGTGTGTACGCGTGAGTGTGTCATATGCGCGTACACGAAATTCTCATTATCACCATGCATGTATCCCGTGAATGTCGGCAATCATCATCAGCAAATAAAGCTGGTGCTCTCTCAGCGTCCGCAGTGCGAAGGAACGGGGGCCGTGTTTAGACGTCCGAATTTGGGCCTGAATTCGGGCATGAATAGTGTCTCGGGTATTGTAGTAATTTTGTTTTTATTTGGTAATAATTGTCCAAACATTGATTAATTAGGCTTAAAATGTTCGTCTCGCAAAGTACAATAAAACTGTGCAATTAGTTTTTAATTTTATCTACATTTAGTACTCCATGCATGTGCCAACATTTTGATGTGACGGAGAATCTTCTTTTTGCATAGTGAAATTTGGGAGAAAATTTAGGATCTAAACAGGGCCGGGTTGCTTCTATAGCGGGTCCCATCAATGACATGACTTCTCCTGGTATTGAGCTCGCAGTGTATGGAACCGGAGTGCTCATCTCTCATGGTAGCCGGAGCCGTTGGAGTTGTGCCTTGAGTGATATATTTTTTTATTGCAAAGAGGCGGATTCTATGGCCATGTTTAGATTCCAAATTTCAACCTCAAATTCTACTATGCAAAAAGAAGATTCCCATCACATCAAAATGTCGGCACATGCATGGAGTACTAAATATAGATGAAATTAAAAACTAATTACACAGTTTTGTTATACTTTGCGAGATGAACATTTTGAACCTAATTAGTCAAAGTTTGGACAATTTTTATCAAATACAAACGAATTGGTACAGTGCGCATTTGGCCGGCCAAAATCGGCATCTAAACACGGCCTATGCCTCGGAGCTGCTCCTCCATCAAATCAACCCTAAAGTGTCAGGCCCTATACATGCATTAAGAGCCTGTTTAGTTGACATACATACCCAAAAAGAGAACCCAAAAAGTGCTACAGTACCTGTCACATCAAATCTTGCGGCACATGCATGGAGTACTAAATGTAGACGAAAGAAAAAACTAATTACACAGTTTAGTTGTAAATCACGAGCCAAATCTTTTAAGCCTAATTAGTCCATGATTGGACACAAATTGCCAAATAAAAACGAAAAGTGCTACGGTAGCCAAACCCAAACTTTTTCACCAACTAAACAACCCATCTGTGAAATAAAAAGAACAGTAGGAGTACGTTACGGAAGGACACAATATTAATACATCATGCATTCACGGGAATAACGCGTTCTTAAGGCAGTAGAAAAAATCTGGGCCCTGTTTAGTTCTAGAAAGATTTGCAAAATTTTTCAAGATTTCCCATCACATCAAATCTTTGGACGCATACATGAAGTATTAAATATAGATAAAAAATAAAACTAATTACACAGTTTAGACGAAATTCACGAGACAAATCTTTTAAGTCTAATTAGACTATGATTGGACACTAATTGCGAAATAACAACGAAAAATGCTACCATAACATTTTGTAAAATTTTTCACCAACTAAACAAGACCCTAATAATAATGGTCACCATGGAGGATGGGATAGAGGGGGTAGCCTAAGACTATCCGCACTCATGGACCTCTATATTCATCCTATAAAAGGAATATTACATCCTAGTCATCACAAAATATACAGTTTCCCCGTATCCATCCATCCTCTATATCATCCTCTATCTACTGTGGACCCACTTATCACTTTATCTAAATATATCCATGTGACATCTTGTTTTGAAGTATTTATTAAAACAAATTTAATGGTGCAATCAGAATTTAATTTGGTTTTTTAGTTTGTGAGTTATAACAGTTTTTAGCTATTAGTTGAAATAGTAGCAGCAGCGGGGGCCATGCATGTGCTCTCTCCCTCCCATCTCACGCGGTCAAACCAAGAGGAGCAGCAGAGAGAGGAGCAGCAAAGGGGGCCGCGCATGCAGCAGCAGTGCATAGCGGATGGACGCTACTACGTTGGAAATAGCGGATACGCAGCGGTAGTGGACGGTTTTAGCGTTCCCGGTGCAGCTCTCTCGTCCTCCATCTCCTCCTCCAGTATGCGCTTAGCGTACCTAGTGCACTTGGTCTAAGACTTAAGGTGTAAGTGTTCACATCTAATGTAAATGGACTTAAGGTTCTCAACCAATCCATGCCCAAAACCATGTATGTCATAGGAATCTAGTTCAATCACTCTCAAATAGAATTCAAAGTTATGCCCATGCCCCACTTTATCCCTAGACATTTTCCTTCACTAGTCATCTTTTGTCCATTAGCAACTGTGATGATCATGGGCAAGGTTTTGGTGATGAGGAGCTTGTTCAATTTAGCCACTTGAATGTCTAGAAAACTCATGTTGCTACCTAAGGATTGTAATTGATTTTTTTCTTGAACTTCCCCTTCAGTTTGAGAGTTTCTGATCTGGTCCCCTTCCAATGCATTTAATGAGATCCTGGGCTCTTCTACAGGTTACTCTCCTAAGTGGTGGATTGACTATCCAGCTTGTTCTGGATCTTGATGGTACGACGGGTAAGACCGAAGAGGCGGGTGAAAAGTACCCATTATATAGGTGAGGCAAGATATGCTTGTCCTGAGGCTTTCATCATTCCCATTTCATTCATCCGTTCAAGTCGGAGCCAACGATGTAAACCTAGAAGCATTCACTACGGTCATTCTCAAGGGGGCTCATTTCTGATTTCACAATCACTTGAAAAAGCTTTCCTATCAGGTTGACTACTACTCTGAAATGTTTGCCAGTGGATTTACGGAGCCAAGTCATGCTCAAATAATGGGCGGCCAAGGCTTTGATCTTTCTTTATAGAAAACAATATCCAAAATTGTAAGTAGACGTAGGAATCGATCTATTGAAGTCTGAAGTAGTAGATTGATGAGAATCCTATCAGTATAGAACTATGAGCCAAGGTGAGTAGCCTACTGTAGAGCATAGCATGGAATTTCTGCCTTGACGGGACATTCGGTATACGAACTCTGTGTTCCACTGAATCATTGGAACTGCTGTGAGCCAACTCTTTCTCAACAGTCTAAAATGACTCAATTGATGGATATAGCTAGCTAAAGCCTCAAAGGCAAGTAAAGAATCAGCCAACAAGGTTTTCCATAACATTTTTGAGTAGTTTGACAAACGAACGCTTGACTTCTAGACCATAAAAACCTAATAGGTCTGAGTGAAAGATTGATTTTCGTACATAATGAATAGAAAGAATGGAATTTCCGATCGTACTCTTTTTTATGCCGGGGAGTTGCCGCTGGGGACCATGATCGAGAAGGCATTTTATTTGCCCTAAAAAGATGAAATTTATCACTTCATGTCGGGTACTTGTTTTATGCTTATTAAATAAGAAATTCTCACTTGGTTGAGGGCAAAGAGAGCGGCTCCATTGATTGTGAAAGCTAGTCTGTTATTCCAGGAGTGTAATTTTCATTCAAAAGTTAGTAATTTTAAATAATAGGAAAGCTTGGTATTTTTGGTATAGAATGCAAACTTCCAGCTTCCTTGGATTTTGCAATATGACTGGTGGCCTAGTCTCAAGGAGCCGGTGCAATTTGGTACTTCATGTACTTTTTATTCCCAGCAGAGCAACTGGGTCACTAAAAAGTCCTTTCTTTTCATCATGGTGCATAAAGAACTCTCTCACAATTGCATCTAAATTGAAGTTTGAAAAAAACCATTTCACTTACGGCGCAATGAGAAATCCAGATAAAATGTTCCATGTCAAATCCTGATGCGACAACTGCGGCTATGTGAAAGTTCAATGACATTGCAACTAACATCATCTCGTAAAGGGTGTGTGGTATAAGAATGGTTCAAAACATGACGAAGCAAAACCAAAGAAACTTGGCAAAGAAAACCTAGAACTAGGAAAGCTAGCTGTAGAGAAGATGGATCCCAGGAAGCTCAGTGTGAACATGTGAAAAACTTCACAACTCAAGCTCTTTTTACTGACGCCTTGGATCGCTTTTACCATTCACTTCGTGGAACTCGCTTGTCTGTCGTGTCGTATTCCTAAACCAAACCTAGAATGAAGCTTTAGCAGGCTCCTTTCATGTCTTCCACGTCACCCAGCTACTAGTTCCCTCTTTACGCCGTTCCAAGCTAGCTTGTGAATGAAGGATTTCCAGCGCAGTTGAAAGCCCAAGTTTGGTTTTGGTAATTAATGACACCAAGTTGCTAATGCCATGTGTTAAGTGTTTTGAGTTAGGCATAAGCAACATATGTGATGAAGGTGTACATGGCAAGGAGTGGTGGCCACAAAATCATAAAGAAATGGTGCATGGACATGAAATGACGATCATGGTGAAGATGCACATAATATGATGGACATGATGATCAAGTGGAAGAGAATAATCTAAGAGCACAAGGCAAAGGTATAACTATAGGGTTTTCCTTTTGCCGGTCTAAGATGAGTAGAGAAGTGATTGACCGGATTTAGGATACATAGCCGACTATCAAGAGGGGCAATCACGGTTAGCTCGGGAATCAAGTGCCACTAGATCAATGTCTTGAGCATATGCATTTAGGATCTAGTAAAGAGCTAACATAACGCCTTGGAAAATGTTTGTGAAATGCTAACACACATGCACATGGTGATGTACACTTGGTGGTGTTAGCACATTTGCGAAGGCGGTGGAGTTTAAGCGGTAGAAAGGGGTTTGGGTTCCTCTCTCCCTCCCGCCGAGCTTGCGAGGCGGGATTCGGCGCTTTTTGGAGAAGTGAAACGCCTATTTTCTACTGCGCCGAAAGTCGGAAAAGAAACGGAGGCGAACGGAGGTCACTGCGTTGACCGGACGCTGCACCGGACGCGGTCACGGTTTGACCGGACGCGTCCGATCAGTTCAACGCGGCGCGAGTGCTAGGGTTTGTGACCGGACGCTGGTCTGGCCTGACCGGCGCGTCCGGTCAGTTCAACTGGGCGTAAAAGAAAAGCGCGCGACCGGTGCGTCCGGTCCCTCACGGAACCGGAGCGTCCAGTCAAGCGTCCAGAGAGGCCGAGCGCAGCGTAGTGCCGATCGGACGCGGGGCGCGTCCGGTCACGTGCGATCGGACGCGTCCGGTCGCAGCTGGAGCTTACTGGAACGCGACCGGACGCTGGCACTATCGCGTCCGGTCACTCAGTTGAGCGCGTCCGGTCAGGGCAACGGCTAGTTCTGACGCGCACTGTTTCCGTTTGTCGCGTAGTGACCGGACGCATCCGGTCACCCTGACCGGAGCGTCCGGTCAGCGCGATTTCTGCTGCGTCATCCGTAACGGCTAGCTGCGTACCCCTTCGTTATAAATAGACATTGTCCGGGGTTTGAGGGAATCTCTTGCACATTTTGAGACCTAGAGACATCCTTTGAGCGAGAGAACAACCCCTCCACTCATCTCTTTGCATAATTGCACATCTTGAGTGAGATTGAGTGAGATTCAAGTGCATTGCTTGAGAGTTGCATTCTAGAGGCACTTGATCTTCGAGTTGCTGCGGATTTCTTGTTACTCTTCCGTGTTTCCCGACACGGTAGACGGCTTGGAGCAGCGAAGGTGATTGAGCTCGCAATTGGAGATTGTTGGAGCCCTCACCAAGTGTTGTAAGGGGTTCTTGATCCTTCCCCGTGGGAGTTCGCGAATTGGATACTCTAGTGGAGCTCGTGGCTTGGAGGATCCCCATCTTGTGTGCGGTTGTGCGGTGCCCGCCGAGGGCTCGACTCTTGATAGTCGATTAGCTCGCGAACCGACAAGTGGGTGTATCGCCACAACGAGGAGTAGCTTGCCGGGAAGCAAGTGAACCTCGGGATAAATTCTTGTGTCATTCTCTTCCCGAGGATTTCTCTTGTGTGATTGATTGATTGGTGCTTCTCATCTCTACACGGCGGTATAATCACTCGAAGCTCTTCTCTCGTATTACATCTTGTATCTAGCTTGTTGTTGTTGTGTTTAGTGGATAGCCTTGTACTAGACTTGTGTAGGTGGCTTGCTTAATTAGTTAGAGCTAGTGCTTTTTGCTCCGCCACCTTTTGTACTAACTTGTGGTTAAGTAATTCTTGTAGAAGTTTTAATTAGGCTATTCACCCCCCTCTAGCCTATTTGGACCTTACAAGTGGTATCGGAGCCGAGGCACCGTTTATTTGAGGCTTAACAACCTACGGTGAAGAAGAAATGGCTCAATTAAGCTTGCACATCAACAACACCAAGAAGGCACCTCACTTTGATGGCACAAACTATGCATATTGGAAGGTTAAGATGACCGCACACCTCAAGTCAATCAATAGAGAAGTGTGGAAGGTCACCGAAACAAAGTTTGAGGTTGCCAACCCGGAAGCACCAACACCGGTTGAAGAGAAGAAGCTCCAATGCAATGACATTGCCATTAGTGCTCTTCATGAGGCATTAGATGACAAGACATTTGAGCAAGTGAAGAACATAGAAGTTGCACATGATGCTTGGGCTAAGTTAGAATTAACATTTGAGGGCACCGAAGGCACAAAGACCGCTAAAGCATATATCTTGCAAGAAAAGTTTTCTAGCTTCAAGATGCAAAAAGATGAGAGTGTACCGAAAATGTTTCATAGATTGCAAGTCATTGTCAATGAGCTCAAGGCACTTGGTGAGGAAGTCAAGGACAACCAATTCTCTATGAAGTTCTTGAGAAGCTTGCCCAAGAGGTTTGATACATTGATCACCGTGCTAGTGAGGACTACATTGAAGGATTCAACTCCTCAACAAATATTTCAAGAAGTGATGACCGATGATTCATATAGAGAAGATGATGAGAAGGATGAGTTGGTCAAGAAAAAGAAGAAGGAAAATGAGAAGGATGATGAGAAGAAGAAGAGTGTGGCATTCAAAGCCACCACATCCAAGGGCAAATCCAAGATTGAATCATCAAGTGATGAAGACTCAAGCTCTTATGATAGTGATGACATTGATGAGAAGATGGCTCTCTTTGTCAAGCAATTTGGCAAATTCATGAAGAAGAAAGGCTTTCGTGCAAGAAGGAGGAAGAACTCATCTAAGAAAAATGAGCATACCATGAGATGCTTTAGATGCCATAGCAAGGACCATCTCATTGCAAAGTGTCCTTATGATAGTGATGATGAAGATGCTATTAAGAAGGAGAGGAAGAAGCAAAAGAAGAAGCAAGAAAAGAAGGAGAGCTCTCATAAGAAGAAGAATGATTCTCATGTTGCTACATGGGATAGTGATGATTCCTCAAGTGATGATGAGGATGACAACAAGAGCAAGAAGAAGGGACATGCTAGCATTGCTATCCAAGAGAAGGTCTCCCTCTTCGACACTCCATCGTGCTTCATGGCTAAGGCCGCTAAGGTCAATTACAAAGCCGGAGGAAGGCATTGGGTGCTTGATAGTGGGTGCACTCAACATATGACCGGGGATTCTTGTATGTTCAAATCAATTGGTACAAGTCAAAATGGTGGTTTTGATGCTATCACTTTCGGCAACAACAAGAAAGGCAAGGTCAAGGGGCTTGGTAAAATTGCTATCTCAAATGACATGAGCATATCTAATGTATTGCTAGTTGAGAGCTTGGACTTCAATCTTTTGTCGGTGGCACAACTTTGTGATCTTGGCTTCAAGTGCATATTTGGTAGTGATGATGTTGAAGTCATAAGTGTTGATGGATCAAATTTGATATTCAAAGGATTTAGACATGGTAGTTTATACTTGGTTGACTTCAATGATAGTGAGACACAATTGACATCATGCTTGCTTAGCAAATCTAGTATGGGATGGTTGTGGCATAGAAGGCTTGGTCATGTTGGAATGAAACAATTGAACAAACTTTTGAGGCATGACTTAGTTAGAGGCTTGAAGGATGTCACCTTTGAGAAGGATAAACCTTGTAGTGCTTGTCAAGCCGGTAAACAAGTTGGAAATACACATCCTAGTAAGAGTGAAATGAGTACATCAAAGGCATTTGAGCTATTACACATGGACTTGTTTGGGCCAACTACATACACTAGCATTGGTGGCAACAAGTATGGTTTTGTGATTGTTGATGACTATACTAGATACACTTGGGTGTTCTTTCTCTATGACAAGAGTGATGTTTATGATCTATTCAAGTCTTTTGTCAAAAGAGTGCAAAATGAGTTTGAAATCACCATCAAGAAGATTAGAAGTGACAATGGTAGTGAGTTCAAGAACACAAGAATTGAAGATTTATGTGATGATCTCGGCATTGGACATCAATTCTCACCAACATACACTCCTCAATCAAATGGTGTAGTTGAAAGAAAGAATAGAACTTTGATTGACATGGCTAGATCAATGCTTAGTGAATACAATGTGAGTCATTCATTTTGGAGTGAAGCTATCAACACGGCTTGCTATTGTAGCAACCGTCTTTATTGCCATGGGAAGCTTGGGAAGACACCATATGAGCTATTGAATAGAAGAAAGCCCAACATTGCATACTTTAGAGTGTTTGATTGCAAATGCTATATTCTCAAGAAAGGCACTAGATTGAGCAAGTTTGACAAGAAATGTGATGAAGGGTTCTTACTTGGTTATTCTACCACAAGCAAAGCATATCGAGTTTGGAATCTCACAAATGTCACCTTGGAAGAAGTTCATGATGTTGAGTTTGATGAAACACAAGGGTCTCAAAATGAAGCTCAAAACCTTGATGATGTGAGAGGAGATCAATTGTCAAATGCAATGAGGAACATGGACATTGGTGACATAAGGCCGAGGCAAGTTGATGATGATGATGATATTCATGTGATCAACCAAAGTGTACAAATTGATACAAATCAAGCAAGCTCTAGTGGTACTCATGATGAAGCTCGAGATCAAGGTCAAACAAGTGGAAGCAATCAACTCCCAATACTCCAACCTACTAGTATTGCAAGAGATCATCCATTGGACCAAATCATTGGTGGAATTCAAAGTGGTGTTCAAACTAGATCAAGGCTAGCATCCTTTTGTGAGCACTACTCATTTGTGTCACTTGAAGAACCTAAGAAAATAGAAGATGCTTTGAAGGATTCCGATTGGGTAAATGCTATGCATGAAGAACTAAACAACTTCACTAGAAATCAAGTTTGGGAACTTGTTGAGAGGCCAAAGAACTACAATGTGATTGGTACTAAGTGGGTCTTTAGAAACAAGCAAGATCAAGATGGCATAGTTGTGAGAAACAAAGCAAGATTGGTAGCACAAGGTTACACACAAGTTGAAGGTCTTGACTTTGGTGAGACATATGCACCGGTTGCAAGATTGGAGGCTATTAGAATCTTATTAGCATATGCTTGTGCACACAACATCAAGCTCTATCAAATGGATGTCAAGAGTGCATTTCTCAATGGTTACATCAATGAAGAAGTTTATGTTGAGCAACCTCCCGGTTTTGAAAATGACAAGAAGCCCAACCATGTTTACAAGCTCAAGAAGGCATTGTATGGTTTGAAGCAAGCACCTAGAGCATGGTATGAGAGATTGAGGGACTTTCTTCTCTCTAAAGGGTTCAAGATGGGAAAGGTTTGACACCACTCTTTTCACCAAGAAGCTTGGAAATGACTTGTTTGTGTTGCAAATCTATGTGGATGATATTATCTTTGGATCAACTAACCAAGATTTTTGTGAAGAATTTGGAAATATGATGGCAAAAGAGTTTGAGATGTCTATGATTGGAGAGCTTAGTTACTTTCTTGGACTTCAAATCAAGCAAATGAAGAATGTCACTTTTGTAAGTCAAGGGAAGTACATCAAGGACATGATCAAGAAGTTTGGATTGCAAGATGCTAAGCCAATGAGTATACCAATGGGCACAAATGATCAATTGGGTATTGATGCAAGTGGCAATATGGTAGATCAAAAGCAATACCGGTCTATGATTGGAAGTTTGCTCTATGTCACTGCTTCGAGGCCGGATGTGATGTTTAGTGTGTGCAAGTGTGCAAGATATCAAGCTTCACCTAGAGAAAGTCACTTGAAAGCAACCAAGAGGATATTGAGATATCTTAAGGGCACTCATGATGTTGGATTATGGTTTCCAAAGGGGTCTAATTTTGAGTTGATTGGATATTCGGACTCCGACTATGGTGGATGCAAGATTGATAGAATGAGCACAAGTGGCACTTGTCAATTGCTTGGAAGGTCTCTTGTTTCATGGTCATCAAAGAAACAAAATAGTGTTGCACTATCTACCGCCGAGGCCGAATACATTAGTGCCGGTAGTTGTTGTGCACAATTGCTTTGGATGAAGGCCACTTTGAATGACTTTGGAATAAAATTCAAGAATGTTCCGTTGTTTTGTGACAATGAAAGTGCAATCAAGATGACACAAAATCCGGTTCAACATTCAAGAACGAAGCACATTGACATAAGGCATCACTTCATACGAGACCATCAACAAAAGGGTGATATTAGCATTGAGAGCATTTGCACCGAAGATCAACTAGCCGACATATTCACAAAGCCACTTGATGAGAAAAGATTTTACAAGTTGAAGAATGAATTGAACATACTTGACTTCTCCAACTTGAAATGAGTGCACCCCCACATTCTTATATGACATGCCTCTCCTCCGACATAGCAAGGTAAAGTTGTTTGGCATATCATCCATACTTTGTTAAGGACATGTTTAGAACATATAGACATTTTTGCATGACAAATAGGCTCATTCATGAAAATCAAATGATTTTGATGTATATATGGTACCACTATTGCTTCTATGTTTTGATTGATCTAGTGGTAGCATATGACATGTTTGTGGGCTTGCAAACCTAGTGTTGAATCTAGAAAATGAGCTCATGATGTGTAATTCAACATGGTCAAGATAACCCTTATACTTTATGAGGTGTGAAGAAGCTTGTCCTTGGATCAAACCGAATTACATATTCTAGGCAAGTGATCTAGATTGAACCATAATTTGGACTCCCTCATATTAATTGACTTATCTCTCACTAACATTGGCACCTTTTTGGTGATTGTTGACAAAGGGGGAGAGAAAAGTCACAAAGATAGAAAAGTCATAAAGGGGGAGAAAGATATAGTAAGGGGAGAGAAATTAAAAAGTTAAGTTACTAAGGGGGAGCAAGCTCATGAATATTTTGTTGCATTTGTATGTGCATTAACATGAGAGAAAAGTCACAAAGATAGAAACGTCATAAAGGGGGAGAAAGATATAGTAAGGGGAGAGAAATTAAAAAGTTAAGTTACTAAGGGGGAGCAAGCTCATGAATATTTTGTTGCATTTGTATGTGCATTAACATGATGAATTGTTGCATTGCAAAGCTTAAATTCATATTCATGTTTGTTTGGTGATTGCTAGAACTAGAACTTGAATGATGTTTTGTTAAGAGTAGCTTCACAAGTGGTATCTAGACACCCTTTGCTTTTAATGTTGATCTCACGGGGTACTTTAGTGTTTGTGATCTTTACAAGTGATGAATTACAAGTGGTGTCTAGCTACATCGATGCTAAGGATGGTATATAAAGGCAACTCCGATTGGTATCACGCTTCAAAGGTCCATTCTATATACCTTAGCATCAATTTGATAGTAGTAACTCTCCCAAAATTCAAATCCATACATATGTGCACAATTGAACCAAACTCATGGTAGCACATATGTAGGGGGAGCTAATATTATCGAAATTGAAAATTGATTTCATTTCATATCTTTGTGATGGTTGTCATCAATTACCAAAAAGGGGGAGATTGAAAGCCCAAGTTTGGTTTTGGTAATTAATGACACCAAGTTGCTAATGCCATGTGTTAAGTATTTTGAGTTAGGCATAAGCAACACATGTGATGAAGGTGTACATGGCAAGGAGTGGTGGCCACAAAATCATAAAGAAATGGTGCATGGACATGAAATGACGATCATGGTGAAGATGCACATAATATGATGGACATGATGATCAAGTGGAAGAGAATAATCTAAGAGCACAAGGCAAAGGTATAACTATAGGGTTTTCCTTTTGCCGGTCTAAGATGAGTAGAGAAGTGATTGACCGGATTTAGGATACATAGCCGACTATCAAGAGGGGCAATCACGGTTAGCTCGGGAATCAAGTGCCACTAGATCAATGTCTTGAGCATATGCATTTAGGATCTAGTAAAGAGCTAACATAACGCCTTGGAAAATGTTTGTGAAATGCTAACACACATGCACATGGTGATGTACACTTGGTGGTGTTAGCACATTTGCGAAGGCGGTGGAGTTTAAGCGGTAGAAAGGGGTTTGGGTTCCTCTCTCCCTCCCGCCGAGCTTGCGAGGCGGGATTCGGCGCTTTTTGGAGAAGTGAAACGCCTATTTTCTACTGCGCCGAAAGTCGGAAAAGAAACGGAGGCGAACGGAGGTCACTGCGTTGACCGGACGCTGCACCGGACGCGGTCACGGTTTGACCGGACGCGTCCGATCAGTTCAACGCGGCGCGAGCGCTAGGGTTTGTGACCGGACGCTGGTCTGGCCTGACCGGCGTGTCCGGTCAGTTCAACTGGGCGTAAAAGAAAAGCGCACGACCGGCGCGTCCGGTCCCTCACGGAACCGGAGCGTCCGGTCAAGCGTCCAGAGAGGCCGAGCGCAGCGTAGTGCCGATCGGACGCGGGGCGCGTCCGGTCACGTGCGATCGGACGCGTCCGGTCGCAGCTGGAGCTTACTGGAACGCGACCGGACGCTGGCACTGTCGCGTCCGGTCACTCAGTTGAGCGTGTCCGGTCAGGGCAATGGCTAGTTCTGACGCGCACTGTTTCCGTTTGTCGCGTAGTGACCGGACGTGTCCGGTCACCCTGACCGGAGCGTCCGGTCAGCGCGATTTCTGCTGCGTCATCCGTAACGGCTAGCTGCGTACCCCTTCGTTATAAATAGACATTGTCTGGGGTTTGAGGGCATCTCTTGCACATTTTGAGACCTAGAGACATCCTTTGAGCGAGAGAACAACCCCTCCACTCATCTCTTTGCATAATTGCACATCTTGAGTGAGATTGAGTGAGATTCAAGTGCATTGCTTGAGAGTTGCATTCTAGAGGCACTTGATCTTCGAGTTGCTACGGATTTCTTGTTACTCTTCCGTGTTTCCCGACACGGTAGACGGCTTGGAGCAGCGGAGGTGATTGAGCTCGCAATTGGAGATTGTTGGAGCCCTCACCAAGTGTTGTAAGGGGTTCTTGATCCTTCCCCGCGGGAGTTCGCGAATTGGATACTCTAGTGGAGCTCATGGCTTGGAGGATCCCCATCTTGTGTGCGGTTGTGCGGTGCCCGCCGAGGGCTCGACTCTTGATAGTCGATTAGCTCGCGAACCGACAAGTGGGTGTATCGCCACAACGAGGAGTAGCTTGCCGGGAAGCAAGTGAACCTCGGGATAAATTCTTGTGTCATTCTCTTCCCGAGGATTTCTCTTGTGTGATTGATTGATTGGTGCTTCTCATCTCTACACGGTGGTATAATCACTCGAAGCTCTTCTCTCGTATTACATCTTGTATCTAGCTTGTTGTTGTTGTGTTTAGTGGATAGCCTTGTACTAGACTTGTGTAGGTGGCTTGCTTAATTAGTTAGAGCTAGTGCTTTTTGCTCCGCCACCTTTTGTACTAACTTGTGGTTAAGTAATTCTTGTAGAAGTTTTAATTAGGCTATTCACCCCCCCTCTAGCCTATTTGGACCTTACAGCAGTCAGAATATTAAAATAAGCTATTGCTCATTTGATGAAAAAGATTTGAAACGCAGACCTCTTAGCTTACATACATACTTCGCCAAACCAGGCAGGCACCTTCTTAGCTTGCTTTGCTCGCTTTCGGGTAGGTATCTTCCTCCTCGCCGGGAAACTAACCCAAAACCTTCACATCGTAGGAGCAGATTCAACTGCCTTCTGCCGCCTTTCCTTATGGCTCGTTCCGCATGCTGTAATTTTAAAAGTTAGACTTTTATGAGTAATTTTAATTATTCATTTCATTGCTCGAAGCTGGCTCGTATTTTAGGTTTTCCTAGCGTATGTAATGTCTGGCCGCCCCTTTCTTGTTCAGGAATTCCTGGCCATGGGCGGTATTCACTTTATATCGCGTTCACAGGCTTCTTCTGGTGTACGTAATGTAAGGTCTTTCCTTCGCTCCGCTACTAGCTCTCCTGGGCCAAGATTGATTTGGGGCATCATGTTCAATTGTGAGTTGGACAGTTTGTTCCGGATCTGCATAGTCAGAAAATCTCGTTCCAACCGGTCATGAAAGTTAGTGGAAGTGTATGACTGCTTTCTTTGTTAGGTGATTGATAGACTTTCATTTTCCATAACTCTCGAGCTCATTCATCGTAGAAAGCGTGCATTGTGCTCTTCCTATCGTCGTATAAAGGTGTTTATTTTTCAGAAAGAGAGCAAAGCTGCCAGAAAAGTAGAATGCCGTGAACAAGGGTGGTTTAAAATCGTGCGTGAACCCCAATTTCCACTCAATGCGATAAAAGCGGAGGCCTCTCTCTCCGGGCTAGAAACAAAAACGAAAGTGCTTGCATTCCATTAGCTAGAACCCGACAGTCGAAGGCGTCTAAAAAAATTGGTGCGGGACTGATCTAGAAAGATTCAATGAAGGAACTGGCCTTACTGAATGAAAATATAGCTCAGAAAAAATAAATCACTGTACGATACGGAATTCCCTGAAAGCAAGTATGGTAGAGACGCCTTCCTTGGAAGGAAGAAAAGGAATCCTTATAGCTTAAAAGTCCACTCCTTGCACCTTCCAGGTACCCCCTCCGATACACAGCTTTACTGATTATGTTCTTACCATTAGCAACCATAACCACTATGGGAAATGTTTGTACCAGCTTGGCTTTGATTTCTTAACCTAAAGTTTCCTTTCCCTCAGAAACCAGCAATTCCCAGATCAGAAATCCTATTTCCAGCTCCTCTAGTTTTCTTAAACCAGTACTATTTCTTTTTCCAGCAGGGATATTACCGAAAAAAGGGCTTCCGTTCAAAGCAAAGAATCTCTCCTCAGACTAATAGGAAGAAAGGATCTCTCCGATGTGGTGGGGATACCATAATTGAGAAATATCATGTGCTTTCTTTATCCCGAGATCCGCTCCTTGGCCCGGCATCGCGATAATAGTCCTTGGCAAAGAAGCAGGAGCCTTTCACCAAAGAGAGCAAAACAATTCTGTAAGTGGCAGATCAAAGCCTGAAGTAAAGTGCCTGGTTGTCTTAGTATTCTAAGTAAAGCATTTCATTCTCCAAGCTTTCAGGATATCTCTTCCTTAGCCTTTTGAATTCAGCTATCAGTGTGAAGATGAGCATCTATCTTTCTTTTAAGGATTTAGTGTGTGTGCTTGTTCTTAAAAGAACGTGCAAATCACCCAATCATATCAGGATGGATCCAATGGGTGTGATTTTAGTCTGTATTGATCACTTACCTACGCTATAAGAAGAAGGGCGTCATGGAAGAGTTTGGTGACCAAAGCCACACCTTCTTTCCCCCATAGGAACAGAGGTCAGGAGCTGTCGGCAGGGCGCTGCATTCAATCTGACTGATGGCTCAAGATAAGTTGGAGACGTACTTTAGATAGATAATTTATGTATTTCGCTATTTTGAATACCAAAACTCAAGCAGAGCTAATTTGCTAATCCAAGCCTTATCAATAATACCAACACGCCGTCTGATCCAAGATTAGCAACCTCTCTTTCTCTCATAGAGAGAACCTCACTGGCACATTCAGGGCTCTGTAGTTGAAGCGTTCCTACCATCCATATATAGGGAATACACACCGTCGGCTTGTCGATCCGGGATCGCCCAAGATCGGGTGGAAGGTCGAAGAAGCCAGTCTTCAGTGGTGCTTCCTTGGCAGGCAGATAGTAGATCAGAGAGGCAGGCCAGTAGAATATGGAGTGGTTTTCGTTCTCTTGTTATTTTTTTATGGCTATAAGTCTTTCTGTCTTGGATTCGTAATGTTTGGCCATTAGGTTTGAATTGCCTTCTCTTTCTGTCTTGGATGTGAATTCTTTTACTTATCCTAAAATTAGGAGAGTCGTTGATATGGTCTTTCTTGGCTTTGGCTTTCAAAGTGCAGGTTGAAAAGAGTGCTCCATATCCATATATGTGCTTGGAGGGAAGGCCACATCTTTAATTGTATTCTTTTTGAGGTCATCCTCTTCAGCCTGTGTTAGTAGTGCTAGTTTTGAGTTTCTTTTTCTTCCCTACTTAGGGGTTCTATAGAAAGGCTTAGAGGATCCTATAGTGTCAGTTTATGTTGGAATTGCTTTGCTCTTTTCTTTACAGCTTAAGCAAATAAGCTTGAAAGAAAGTGCTTTTATTTGAGTTGAAATGAAAGAAGAAATCGTCTATCTAGACAGAGTATGTGTATTATTCGGTCCATGCTTGCCCTTCTAGGCCCTTTAGATCTATATCTATCTTACTATCGAAAAGGGTTTTAGGAGGAGCAGAGCAAGTCGCGTTTACAACCAGCAGTTCTTATGGGATAGATTCCTTTTTTCAAAATACTGATGTGACTTTGATCAACTCATTCTACTCGTTGATTGCCTCACACGCACCTTTAGTTTACTTATCTTTTGAAGTGGAAATAGCAATAGAAATAGGAAGACTATCATCATTGCCGGAGCTATTCCATTCCCCGTAACCCTTGCTTTTCAGGGGAGGAGGTTCACCATCAGAAAGGCATGGGAAAACAAACTCTCTTAAAGCTTTCTTCGAATAAGTTTTTCTTAACCGGCCTTTACTTAGTTATTATCCTCATAAGTGGTACTTGAGTGGGATTTAATACAATACAATAGCTAGGTGGTGAGTGACGTACTGACATTTATGTGCTGACTGCTAACTTTACTAGAGGATGGATTCTCCTATGAGAAAACACACACTCCTGGGATGACTTCTTTTCTTTCTTCTGAAGTCAGTGTGCTTCTTTACCAGGCATAACATGATAATTCCTCTATGGCGTGTGCTCCTTTCCTATGTAATGACTTTCCTCCTTTTTCATGCCTCGTGCGCGTGCATAAGCTACGAGTTCCCTGACCCACCCTAGTTCATCGAATAGTGAGACTGTTCATTTTTTTAATGAGGAATTGACAACTCTATATTTCTATGTGTTTTATCAAAACATATTGAAAAATTAGTGAATTTTCTGTTGGTTATGCCTGCACGGACAGGAGTATTTCTGTTTACAGTAGTGAAGATCTCAAAGCCAAATCCTTGACATGTGCTATCACTTTTTAGTTCTCCAAAGAACGTCAACCTCTCACTACTATTTCATCTTCGTTGTGCGGCATTATCATCGTGAACTTCATTGTGTTGGGCTAGGTCCAACCTAGACCTGAGCAAAATAGGTCTAGCCTAACCTGGCGGCTAGGCCAAACCGCACGTGTTAGGGCATGTACAACCCACAGACGGAGGTCCATCTCTAAACACCTCGAATGTATCATATAGACATGTTTAAAATAGGTCAACCCATAGACAAGGGTCCGTCTCTAAGCTGTTTAATACTTTGCATTTAGCTAGGATCAAATATAAATAAACTTTTATATACCATTGTGTGGCTATATTTGATAGAAAATGTATCGAGGATAAATAAGGGCAATATGGTTACAATAATTCTTAGAAACCATCAACATAATATTTATATTATATATAGTTGCAACACCTTTTTTTTTGCCTAATTTCCTTCTTGAGTTTCCTGGGCACATTCAGAAAAAAAAAACGCAGGTTCACATTCAGCAGCTAGCAAAGCTCTGTTCATATTCGGATAACAGCTAGCAGGTTCCCGGATACATTCAGATATCAGATAACAGCTAGCAAGTTCCTGGACACATTCAAATAACAGCTAGCAAACGCAGGTTCACATTCAGATAACTGTCTGGACAGGGGCACCCCGCCAACGCCGCCGCCGATCCGCTCCTGCGGCCTAGGGTTTGGCCCGCGGCATCCACGCCCAACGACGAGCCTCCACCATGACTGAGGTTGCGGGTCACCGCCGTCGAGATGTTTCCACGACCGAAGGAGTGCACCGGGAATGACGACACCGCCGCCACCGCCGCCATCGACGTAGCAGCCGGGGTGCCCTTGCTCTTTTTGTTTGCACCGAAAAATAGCTTGCTCTTCCTCGCCGAGGTGCTCAACATCGTGGAGATCCTGGCGTCGGGGCACCCGATTGAGGAAGAAAATTGGAGCTCTGTTGCTGCTCACCGGTGATATAGGAGACGGATTTGGCAGGACTGCTTCCTCCCGCGCGCGCGCGAGTGCCGGGATCTACACGCCGCGACTATGAGACGGCTCCTACAACGCTGTTCGGGTCGTCTCGTCCGCATCGGAGCACGGGACGAAGCCGTCCCTTCACAAGACGATGGACGCGGCGTCTTTAGGCTTCGACAGGTTTTTTTGTAAAATTGGCGATGAAGGGATGGGGTGAACCGAACCGTTGTAGGTGCCCTTATTGGACAGGAACTGAACAACAAGAAAACAAGCACATAATTTGTCAAAAAAGAAAAAGAAAACAAGCACATAAAAAAATCTAGGCCTACACCCGCCCCGAACTATTTATTTTAAATTATTTTCATAACAAGGAGCGGGCGACCCCACATAGGCATGAGCCCGACCTAAAAGTAGGGGCCCACCCACTGAATTGAATGTTACTGAAAATGAAAGCTTGGCCAAAAAATTTCTTATCTTTTTTTTGGCCTGGTCCGATTTAGCCCGCCCAAAAAATTTCTAATCTTTTTTTTTTTTGGCTTGGTCCGATTTAGCCCGCCCATATAATGCTCAGGTCTAAGGAAACCTTGTGCACAATATAAGTGTTGGTTCTTCCTCCTATGGCCCGTCACTTTATTATTCATCACTGACGCGTCACTAATGGGCATCACGTCACTATGTTGTTAATTTGTTTTTAATGTATAGAAGCACATTAACATTTGCTTCATTTGTGATGAATTAGGCTTGGTATGTTGGTCTCAGTTCTCAAATCTCATGAAAGCATTGACACGTACCCACTAGACTTTTGATGTATGCACATGATATTTCAGACATGATTGTATTGAAACATAGAACTGGACCACGGAATGCTTAAACGTGTGGTTTTGTGCTTGATTTAACAAGGGTGGCGTGGTTTTAAGATACTCACGTTTTTATAATTTAACAGCAATTATATCAATAAAATATATTTATATGCAAGGTGTGAAAAAGGTATCTATATCCTAATGCTACGTTATGAACATTTCTCTATACATGAGAATTGGTGGGCAAAATTTGCTCATTAAAAGTCATGTTCAGGCCAAATAAATTGCTTGCAGCCAATTCAAACATCACAACAATATAATTCTTTTTTAACATATGGTGAATAATTAAGCTTAATTTGGAGCTTGGTTGCTTGGTCTCAACTACAATATCTGATGAAAGCTATATGCCAGATTGGTATTTGACATTTTATGTACATAATGACATAATATGTTCAGAAACATTCTCAATTAATTAAAACAAACACAAGAAGGAAAGTAAGGACACAAAAAAAACAGTCGCAAATAATTTAAGTCAATAGCTATGTTCCTTCAAAACTATAGCTAGGAACTTGGATATATATACATTATTGGGCCTTCCCAGTCAATTAAGCAACTTCCATTTAGTCAAGAACGTGATCCATATGATCATTAATCGGGACTTTGATAAAAAAAATTTAGAAAACGAAAAAATTCCAGCCTCTGTGACCAAGGACTTTGACAAATGACAGAAGTATATATAGCCCTTGTTTAGATGCACCCCAAAAGTTAAAATTTTTTCACTCTCTCTATCACATCAATCTTTGGACCCATGCATGAAGTAGTAAATGTAGGTAAAAAAAACTAATTACACAGTTTAGTTGGAAATCACGAGATGAATCTTTTGAGCCTAGTTGGTCCACGATTGGATAATATTTGTCAAATAAGAAAAAAGTTGTACTATTCATTGGGTTGAATTTTTTTTCAATCTAAACAAGGCCATAGTATTAATTAAGCATATGTATGTACGGTTACCACATTATATAAAGGATGCGTGTATGTGAAAAATCCCGGCCGTACAAGAGATGTATATCAAAAGATCTGTAGAACTAGAAACCGTATGAAGTTCTTCCCGCGTCCAATGCGGCTTTAATTTGTCGTTCTTGGTAGCGTGCGTGCATGTGCTGATCATGTTCTTCTCCTCGGTATCCTCATACGGGTACAAGTGACCACAACACAAAATTATATACATAAGTACATTATATTAAACTGTATAGAGCTCATGCCCCGTCCTCCATGGCCAATCATGCAAGCAAACCAGAAGAGATAGCTAGTAATCAAAGGCTTCTTCGTTGGTAGGGAAGCAATTGACATGGTCATGTGTGGACAAAAGGCCCGTTTGAAACCGTTTCGATTCCATTCCTCTATGGACAAGTAATAAGAGTCTTTTTAAAAAAATTTCTTTTCTTAAAATAAACTATGAATCGTTGAAGTTATTGTATTTGGTTTTACCGATTCTGAAATCATTTTTGAACCGTGCCAAACGAGACCTTAACAAGGTATAACTAACACATGCTTCCCAAAAGATCATGCAAAGGCAACAAACTAGCGCGGCCATCGATGAGCAAACAGAATGGGAACAAGGAGACGGATTAGGCCCACGTCGGAACAAAGGGCCTGATTTGTGGAGTCTGGCCTTGAACCGTTGCACACGCGTATATGACCATATAATATTCCTGAAGCTAGGGCAACTGGGATTCTAAAAAAAAAGAAGCTAGGGCAACTGGGATTGTACGGTGAATAACATTGTTTTAATTTGCTGCATATTATAGTAGCAAGGGTGCTATATCTGGACCACCTAAACAGATCTCTCCAATCAACAGCATGTTTCATGACACCAACGTTTCATGCCATTGTTTTTTTTGGCAAAAAGGCATTCCTTACGTATGGTTTAGGTAAACTATATAGGTAGCAAAAGGGTTCCTTGCATTGATTTACTTTGGACGACCAAATTTGGTCTCTCCGATCAAATCCATGTTTTTTTGCAAATAAATGGAGAAAACAGCTAATATAAATACAAGAATGCATACAGGCGACAACGATGGCTTGATGTGTCAAGGTAAATCGATGTTTCCTTAAAGAAGTAATGAATGCGCGCAGATGTTCATCAATCATGTGACAAAAGAAAGAAGGAAAATACTAGCGCCCGAATGTCCGAATATAAACAATTGATTCGGACGCTTTCGCTCTACCCCTCTCCTTTCCTTTTGGATCCAGAGGCTTTCGCTCTACCCATCTTATCCCAGCGCCCGTCCCTTTCTGGCTTCCTCTTTCTCCTGTGATGCAATAGTAAACCACGGTAATGGCAATTGCGCTTCATATAGCGCTTGCAGACACCGCACCTTGACGTACACGAGGGAGAGAGATGAAAAGAGACACAAATGGATCAGATGTTAATCATTGCTTGCAACATTCAAGAACAAAGGGTTGCAACATATTGAAACATCATGTAACATAAAAAAAAACATGTTGCAACATCTTAAATCGACAATTGCAACATCTTAAACTGATTGTTGCAACATTCAAGGAAACATATTGCAACATCTCAAATCGATAGTTGCAACATCTAGAAAAACATGTTGCAACATCTTAAATCGACTGTTGCAACATTAAAAAAAACATGTTGCAACATCTCAAATTGTCACCTGCAACATCCAAAAAAACATGTTGCAACATCCAGAAAAACATGTTGCAACATCTCAAATCGACTGTTGCAACACCGCAAAATTCAAGTTTATGTTGAGTGCCATAAAACATGTAACATCCAAGATTGATAAGGAGGCAAGGTAGCAAGGCGAGCAAGTGTAGCGGCGAGGGAAGAACAAGGACGGGCGAGGGCAGGCGGGGCTGTGAGGGAGGAAAGCAGGCAGTGAGGGAGTAAGCCGGTCAGCGGCATCAGGGTGATGAGCAGCCGCATTGAGGTGACGAGCAGCCGTGTCATCGTCAGGGAGATGAGAAACCGTGTGACGGAGACGAGCAGCAGCGTGGGAGAGAAAGGTGAATAGTATTGGGCTGTTGGTAGGTTATATAGATCTAGTCCAGTTAAAAAAGCATCCAACACGAATAAAATAGGTTAGACACCTGTGCAGGAGCATTTCTGAAGAAAGAAGGGAAAAGTTAAACTAAAAACCTGAATTGCTAGAAACAAACAAGCAGCAAAAAGTGTTGTGTGATGACGAATTCAATGGATATATGAATAAATGAATTTAGACCCTATTTGAATCTCCTCGTACATAAAGTTTATAGCTACTAAATTTTAGACCAACTCTAGAGACTTTAAACATGTCAAAACTTTAGCTAACCCTCAGAAGCCACAGAAGTGAGCTAACATGATTTAAAGTTTAGTCTAACCACCTAGATTTTAGACCATAAGATCTAAACAGATTCTTAGTTATGTTACCCGCACTCTTGCCCTTTACCTTTGCTATATGTCGGACCAATGATGGAGCTAGATATAGCTTCTTTGCTTTTCTCAAGTTTGGTCAAGTACGTTAAGCACATCTATATATCTCCTGTAAAGATAAAGTTCACTGGCCTAATTCTCTAGCACATTCTTGAGCCACGTCATCATCTACTTCTCCTGCTTTCTCATGTAATTAAGTGTCCACTCACAAATAATTTCAGTAGTGGATACAGTTACCTGCACATGACCATGCACGCATACTGCTAGCATTATTCTCTCACGTGACTTCTTCTCTTCCTTTTTGAAAACTAATTACTAATAATCAAGCTATATATAGATGACTCGATAGACTACCGTGAGGCCATATTTATATTCCTCCTTCGTACCCGCAGCAACGCGCGGGGAATCCTCCTAGTCCAAGCAAAAGCACAGCCAACATAAGGCCATATTTAGTTCCTCCCTAAAACTTTACACCATATCACATCGGATGTTTGGACACATGCATGGAGTATTAAAGATAGACTAAAAAATAACTAATTGCACAGATTGCGTGTATTTTGTGGGACGAATTTTTTGAGCCTAATTAGTCCGTGATTAGACAATGTCCTGCTACAGTAAATATGTGTTAATGACAGATTAATTAGTATTAATAAATTTATCTCGCAGTTTACAGGCGAGTTCTGTAATTAGTTTTTTATTAGTATCTGAATACCCCTTTTAATATCCCATGAAATATCCGATGTGACACCCCAAACTTTACGCCCTTAAAACTAAACAAGGCCGAAATTGCCCGCAAAGCCGCGATGATGATGATGATGAAGGGTGCATGTACCTACTGACATCCACAGGTATAGTATGGGCCTGTTTTATGGATAATAGAAAACTAATAAAACTATCCGTAGTTAATTCAAACACTCGTGAATATGTGAGTGAGTATACGAATGAAAGGTTGTAAATGTGCATTTCACGCGGACAGGCATATATAATCATCGCAATTTTTAAGCATAATTTTTATTTATAATATTAAATAGAAATGGAAATGCATAATACTACCTCCGTCCTAGGAAAAAAAATACAATTTTAGCATAGTGTCACATTTTAGTACCTTAAGTTTGACTAATTATAGATAAAAATATCAATATTTATAATATCAAATAAATACCATTAGATTAATTATGAAATGTATTTTCATAATAAATTAATTTAAATTCATAAATGTGAATATTATTCACTAGAAACTTAGTCAAACATGAATAACTTTTCGTGGCACGTAATCCATAGTTATATTTTTTCAGGACGGAGGTAGTACTATTTGTTTAGAGTCATAAAGATGGGTTGTTGGATAATTAGTTAGGTCGTAGGAAAATCAAAGTTCTAGAATCTGACACATCTAGTCTACGTTGAAACGAACTCTGACCCAGCACCAACAAGAAGGCAAGCCCACATCCAATGTATCTGAGTTCTAGTTCACACATTGTCACAAGGGCTATGCTAGTATGAAGGGAAAAAAGAGGCAAGTAGCAAATATCATTCGGCTAATAAGAAAATATATACTCACTCTGTCCTAGAATATATAATATAGACAAGCATTAAAAAATTTAAGGAATTTCTTTTGTATTAAATAAGCACCGAAATTTGATAGGTACTATAGTGTTTATCTTTTGTATTCTCTTTTAGTCTTTATTAATATTAGGTACATATTAAGTATTTATACTTAAATAGGCTTAAAATTTATCGGTCTAACAAAATAACAGAGTGGAAAGCAGCAACATCATATGAAGTAATAATCAATTATTAAATAATATATTATCTTAACTTTTTGGTAAAAAACAATACAAATATAGATGCTCACATATACGCGTGCATATATTTTATTCCTATATATGATCATCTCTAGCTGACTAAAACAACAAACCTTGGGTTTGATGAAGTTACTATAGACATTTGACTAGTGATGAACATGCCATCTAATATTAAAAAGCAAAGTCCACTAATTTCCTAAAATAAACAATTAAAATGTGAGTAACCGTGCCAAGAGGACTCCCCAAGGTTCCACCTAAGAGACCTTAGCTAACCAATTGTAGCTATATGCATTGCTTACTTAGTGAACTGTTTTAAACTTTTAATTACTGCAAGTAATCATGAAGTCGAGCTAACAGATCCAATTTTTCATTTCCAAATCTGGCAGAACAATTAGTTCATCTAAAACCTTAAGATGCTGATGAAAGATGGGCAATGAGAAAAAAAACTCTCTTATCCATCTCTTCTCTAAGGTAAAGTAGAACAACAAAGATGGCCATTCAGTTTAGTTAATATGAAAGATAACAGCAAGCACGCAGGTCTGTACTAT
Source organism: Saccharum hybrid cultivar R570 (assembly GCA_038087645.1). Lineage (NCBI taxonomy): Eukaryota > Viridiplantae > Streptophyta > Magnoliopsida > Poales > Poaceae > Saccharum > Saccharum hybrid cultivar. The sequence goes on from JAQSUU010000113.1 coordinate 6,978,190, forward strand.
AGGCTATAGCGACTGCATCTTTTGTCATCAAAGAAGTCTTGCTTGCATCATGTTCCCTCGCCTCAAGATCTGTGCGTGCTACTAAACTCCCTTCTATATAAACCGCCGTGTGTTGTCCCACGATGATACAAAACACGCACACACTCGGAGACAGACAAGTAGAGTAGATAGCTAGATCTAGCGCCAGAGACATACATTACGGCCATGTCTCCGGCTGCAAGCAAGGGAATGGACGGTGGTGCGTTGGCGGCAGCGGCCATGGCGGCCGCCGCTGTGCTGCTGTGCCTCCAGCTGCCGGCGGTGGCCCGTGGCCAGCTGCAGGTGGGGTTCTACAACACGAGCTGCCCCAACGCCGAGTCCCTGGTCCAGCAGGCGGTGGCGACCGCGTTCGCCAACGACTCCGGCATCGCCGCCGGCCTCATCCGCCTCCATTTCCACGACTGCTTCGTCAGGGTACGTACACATGTACATGGATGATGCCGCCTCTTCCGTCCCCTTGGATTTGGATTTGCTCTTGGTTTTGGATTTGTTCTGTTTCTTCTCTGCTTGTTTGGCTTAATCTCGATCTTTTGCACAATAACGACGATCGATTGTTATCAACTGACCTCTCTTGCTAGCATTGGATTAACTCGGTAATAGAGTTCGTCTTCAGATAGTCGACAGTCACATATGCATGATGCCGAGTCTTCACCTTTTGGTTTCTTTGGTCGGTTTCCCTTCTTTTGGAGATATGGACAAGGACAACACCTCATGGACTTGTGCTTTTGCAAGTTGCAATTAAAAAAGCCATTCAAACTTGTAAATATATTATAAATAATCACCGATGTATTGGAAGCCATAGCTCATCCATAGTCCATAGCTGATAGCTTTAACCCATCATCTGTAGGTTCTCTTGCATGGCTAGAAAGCTCAAAAGGAAAAAAAAAAAAAAAAAAAAGAGAGCAAAAGTTCACATATACATGTATATGAATTGTCAAACAAAGTAATGAACCGTCAAGATCGACGTTAAAAAAGTAGTAAAGTCAAAGGAGATAGCTCCATGTACTCCGTACCGTTGTTCGTCTATCTCTGTCTCCTCTCTGCTCCAGATCGAACAGCCTTTTCAGTCCACACAGATGCAGATGAGCACGGCACCACGTGCATCTTCTTCCTCGTGGTTGTGGACTTGTGGTCATCGCTGGCACTGTAGCCACACTGTCGTAGGTGGGAACGTTCAGAAAAAGCGTCCGCTGCCGTGATGTTCCCTCTTGGACAACACAAACAGCGGTAAATAAAAGACTGTAATTTGTTTTTGTTAAATGGCAAGAATTATTACCACACCACACATGACATGATTATCGAGCAACTTAATAGAAATAACCTGGAATGTTTTTTACATATATATATATATATATATATATATATATATATATATATATATATATATATATATATATTATAACACTGCAACAGCAACAGTAGGAATGAGAAAGAAATTCAGTACACACAGTAGTAGTATCTTGATTCATGTGTGTACTCTCTACTTGTGATTTTGATTTTGCAATGCAAACGGGGTCGTCATCAGGGCTGTGACGCGTCGGTGCTGCTGACCTCCCCGAACAACACGGCGGAGCGCGACGCGGCGCCCAACAACCCGAGCCTCCGCGGGTTCCAGGTGATCGACGCGGCCAAGGCGGCGGTGGAGCAGAGCTGCCCGCAGACGGTGTCCTGCGCGGACATCGTGGCGTTCGCGGCGCGCGACAGCATCAACCTCACGGGGAACCTCCCGTACCAGGTGCCGTCGGGCCGCCGCGACGGCAACGTCTCCCTCGCCTCCGACGCCACCGCCAACCTCCCCGCGCCGACGTTCAACGCGTCCCAGCTGGTGGCCAACTTCGCGGCCAAGAACCTCACCGACGAGGAGATGGTCATCCTCTCCGGCGCCCACACCGTCGGCCGCTCCTTCTGCACCTCCTTCCTCGCACGCATCTACAACGGATCCACCCCGATCGTACGCACATCGTCTTCAGTTCGTCGTCAGTCTCCACCATATATGCACGTCTGATGCCATTCACATGCAGGTTGACTCGGGGCTGAGCGCAGGGTACGCCACGCTGCTGCAAGCGCTGTGCCCGTCCAACGCCAACTCGTCGACGCCCACCACGACGGTGGTCGACCCGAGCACGCCGGCGGTGCTGGACAACAACTACTACAAGCTGCTGCCGCTCAACCTGGGCCTCTTCTTCTCCGACAACCAGCTGCGGGTCAACTCCACGCTCAACGCCTCCGTCAACAGCTTCGCGGCCAACGAGACGCTCTGGAAGGAGAAGTTCGTCGCCGCCATGATCAAGATGGGGAACATCCAGGTGCTCACGGGGAGCCAGGGAGAGATCAGGCTCAACTGCAGCGTCGTCAACAACGGCTCGTCGTCGGTGGGGATCCAGCAGACGACAGTGCCCTACTACTCCTACTCTGGATCCACCACCGCGTCCCTCGATGAGATCGCCACGAGCTGATCCCGATCGGCGGCCGACCGGCGTGATGATATATACTCTGGATCCATTTGTGTGCACGCGCCTGTCCATCTTTAGGTTATCTTGTACGTGTTGTTTACCTGCTGGTTAGTACGTTTGCTCTGCGTACCAGAGTGCGTAGTTCGTGTGTACGCGTGAGTGTGTCATATGCGCGTACACGAAATTCTCATTATCACCATGCATGTATCCCGTGAATGTCGGCAATCATCATCAGTAAATAAAACTGGTGCTCTCTGAGCGTCCGCAGTGTGAAGGAACGGGGTTGCTTCTATAGCGGGTCCCATCAATGACATGACTTCTCCTGGTATTAAGCTCGCAGTGTATGGAACCGGAGTGCTCATCTCTCGTGGTAGCTGGAGCCGTTGGAGCTGTGTCATGTATCAGAGTGATATTTTTTTTTATTGCAAAGAGGCAGATTCTATGCCTCGGAGCTGCTCCTTCATCGAATCAACCCTAAAGTGTCAGGTCCTATACATGCATTAAATGCATAGAATCGGCGGATGCTCACCGGCTGTTCTGATCATTTTCTATTGCAAATCTGTGAAATAAAGAGAACAGTAGGAGTACGTTACGGAAGGACACAATATTAATACACCATGCATTCACGGGAATAACGCGTTCGTAAGGTAGTAGAAAAAATCTGCTCCCTCTGTTCCTTAACATGTGTCTCTAGAAAACCATTTTTCCCTCGCAAACACGCTTCTCGGATGATATGTATAAAGGGACGGAGGAAGTAGTAATAATGGTCACCATGGAGGATGGGATAGAGGGGGTAGCCTAAGAGCAGGTAAGGGTCTGTTTGGTTTCCAAGAGTTAAAGTTTAACTCCCATCACATTAATATTCCCTCAAATACATAGAGTACTAAATGTAGACTAATTGTATGTATGTCGGCACAGATTAGGAATAATTTACGAGACGAATCTATTAAGCCTAATTAGTCCAAGATTGAAAACTTTTTGTCAAATAAGACGAAAGTGCTACAGTATTTATTAAACTTTAACTCCTCCAACTAAACACCCCCTAAAATAACAGTTTCGCCTGACACGTCAGCTATATGCATGTGGCAGAGGAGAGAGGAAGCCATGCTTGGCACTCTGTTCGTCACTAGCTCAACGCAGAAACCAAGGCACTTTTTCTGCATGCTGAGCTTCACTCTTCCTCTGCTAGCTATCTTTGTCTATTGAATACAAATTACTATTTAGATTATACATACGGATTAGTTGTTGTATGAGTAAGGCTCTAAACTTGTCTATTGATGAGTTAGCTTGGCTTATAGCCAAGTCTTATTGGCCTTGCTCTAAGGCCTTGTTTGATACCCCTCTGATTATAATAATCAGATTATATAATCAAATTTTGATCCAATTTGAATTGATTATATGATGTTTTATTATAACCAACACCCCTTGATTATCATAATCCCATAATCCAGGTGAGACTAGGTAGGGTATTATAGGTGCTGAAAGTCCAACTTACTCCCAACTGATTGTCGAACTTGTCAAATAATCCTATGCATAATCCAGATTATAATAATCAAGGTTTGATCAAACAGGCCCTAACAATCATGCTGTTATTAGGGCTTTGTTACTGTATTTAAATGTCACCTCGCAGTTCTAATTTTAATTCTGAAAAAACCATAATAAAGATGACACGTCGACACGTGATGCATACCATACTTACGTGTATGACTCTTGATTATTCAAGCCAAAACACATAAAAAATGTCATCCATATATATGATTAGTATTTGTGCGGTGTGTATATCTCTGAACTGCAAGTCATCAGTATGGTAGTAGTACTACACATAATAATAACTGAGTAAACAATAATTTTGTGTGTGTGTGTATGTAGAAGTAAACCAACGATATGGATCAACAAATTCCGCTTGAATCGCCGCGTTATCAGACCTAACGAGTTATCAAGATGGACACCACTTCTGCTGGAAATCGAGAGTCAGTCGTCAGGGACCTACCGCGGTACCTATGGCTTGACTTTTGAGGCAACCTCGATGGGAAAATGGGAACCCAAAAACGTGCCCTGGAGTCAGTCCGCGTCATGCATCTATCCTATCATTCATTCTCTACAGTACATGCTAAGAGGACACCTCATATAAATAGATATGATCATATAAGGTAGTACACCACGTCCCCCACAGATTTATCCTTCTGTTAAATCACAAACTACCAACAAATTTTTATACATACTACAATGGATTCGATTTTTACAGGGTATCTCTAGAAATCAATTTTTAGAATTTTTAAAAACAACGTTAAAAGTAGGAAAAAGAAAATAAATCATAGACTGAACCCACAAATCACATAATTTGTCACCAAATCAGAAGCGATTTTTAGAGATGTCCTACTTTTTATGCAGATGGCTCTAACTGGGTCTAAAAATGGTTCCAAATACATATTTTTAGAAGAAATATAAATTTATTTCAAATTTTAAATATATTTTTAAAGCTTGTGATGAAAATTTGGCTCTCTAAATTATTTCAAATTAAATGTATCAACTATGAAGTTGTAAATCTCGTTCAGCTCTACAATTTGCTATAATTTTTGTCTTCATTTAACTCTATATGAAAAAATAATTTGTGAATTTATTTATGCAACAACTACTTGTCGGTGTTTTGTACTAGTGACAAGTAAAACATCAGTATCATGTGATGGGCTTCAATGGGATAGCACACAAGACACAGTAGTTAGGAGTGTGCTGTTGAGGTTGCATGGTTTAGATTTTTGTGATAGGAAACCGGATCGCGTGTGTCAAGTTTCCACCAAATCGAGAGTTATCTTGAGCTGACAGAAAATCAAGCACCCCTCTTCCCATCATGGGTCTAATCGTCCTAGGCATCTCTTGGTTAGGAGCGTCGTTGCTCAATTGGCCTTGTTTTCTTGGTACGTATTTCGGTCTTTAGGCCTGGTATGGACAAGTATCCTCACTACTTTTAAAGATGGTTTTTTACAGGTCCACTTATGAAAATAGCTATATTTTCAGTGGTAGCTCCTTTTAAAGTTTGCCTTTAAAAACATTGGGCCCGTAGATTATTTTCAAGCACGCATGCTCTATTGAACTGCATACCACCTGATTTTTTTTTTATAGTGAGATAGTACATATCTAGACTTATATGGATTATATACCATATCCTCCAATACAATGATGTTACCCAAATCTTGTCTAAAACCTCAGTGGTTGTTTGGTCTGAGGAATGGGCCAGTAGTCTATCATCTTCTTACACATCAGTTTTTTGATTGATCTCTAAAATAAAATGAGTTGATCATCACCACCTCATTTGCACAGGCTAATAATTAGTATAAATTAACACAAAAATAGGGTCGTTCCACTAGATTTAAGGAATGAATTCGTAATGTACCACTGCATCTAGCTATAGGATGGACTAGTTTTGCAAACCACGAACACCAAGTTAAACATTCATGTCAGATGGAGGAACAATTTGAATTTTCTGTCCCATACACTCACCATTTATTTCGCAACCACATAATTGACGGTGACATGTCAGTTTGAACACGAGCCAAAGCTTAAGGCCAGTCTTAGTGGCGAGTTTCACGGCGTTGTTTCCAATACTGCCACGTCATACGAAATGAAATGAAACTCATATAAAACACACGTCCACAATGGAGAGTTTCATTCTCTAGTTTCATATGCATTTAATTTCATGACTCAGAGAGAGTTGGTAATCGTGCCAAGAGAGTTTCATCTAGATGAAACTCATTTCTTCTCTCTCTTCTTAAATACATTGTCATGTCATCAAATATGCCTATGTGACAACCTATTTAATACAAATGAAACTCTCATGACACTCCTACTGAGACTGGCTTATAACGCCTCTATATATCTATATAAAGTATATATACTAATAAGGCTGCAGTACTACTTTTCTTCTCCGGCTGCTATCTTAGCCAGCACTCTTTGCTAAACAAACCTGCCCTGCCGGGCACGCCTCTATATAAACGTTGGCGGAACCATCGAGTTAAACCAAGTGCCTGCTCATAATTAGTGGTGTGGTTGTGACTACACAGCTAGCATAGCAGTGCCATTCTGGCAAGGGCGGGAGAGAGGATGAGGACGAGCGGCGGCGGCTTTGCCGGTCTGGTGGTGTGCGTCGCCACCGTGTGCCTGCTCCTGCCGACGGCGAGCCGCGCCCAGCTGAAGGTGGGGTTCTACCACACCACCTGCCCCAACGCCGAGGCGCTCGTGCGTCAGGTCGTCACGGCTGCTTTCGCCAACAACTCCGGCGTCGCACCCGGGCTCATCCGCCTCCATTTCCATGACTGCTTCGTCAGGGTACGTAAAAGACGCATGCAAGTGGTGTCGACCAATGAGTGATGGAAATATGTCTCATATACTAGTATTCTTCCTGTGAACAAGGAACGAAAAAGAAAAATATAAAGTACAGCATGATCCAGGAATAGTTGCGGTAAAACCAAACGTATTAATTTTGACCAATATACTGTATATAAGTTAGGTAAATAAGAGGATGGGAATTCTACAAATAAAATTTTCAATTGAAATCCTCTTGGTATACTTCGTCTATCTAAAAAAAAGTCATTCTCACTTCTTGAGAAGTCAAAAAATTTAATTTTGACCAAAATATGTAAGAAATTATTATTATTTATGATACATAACAAGTATCGTTAGATTAATCATATCATTCAACATTATTTCACAATAAACTTACTTAAAGATATAAATGTTGCTAATATTTTATATAACGATCCTTTTATTTTGGAGGAATTAGAATCCACTTTATGAATTAGACTATTTGGCTTGGAAATTTGAGGAGAACTTTCAAAGTTTAAATATAAATATGTCTTAAACTCATGGGTGAGAGATAGAAATAGATTCTATCAATTCCCATGCTCTATTTCTGCTTTGCAATTTATACCACGCTCTTCGACTCGCTTATCTGTAAGCAGAAGTACAGTACATAAGTACCTCCCCTATGTGGCCAACAGCAGCATACAAATATGTTCCACATGCAGGCATGCTAACTTAACTGATTTGTGCCTAAATTGTGATTATTGGAATGGATTTTAATTCAAAGATTCAAATGGAGCCAAATTCTACTTAAATTTAAGAAAGCTTGACCTATACATAACCATAAACGACATCTTTTTTATGGTTGGTATGGATCGAGTACTTGTTTAACTTCCTGTAACGGGGAAATTCAAAAGCTTTACTGTACTTTCATTGGCTGGATGCGGAGCATGCATCTAGCTGGAACATAGGCATTCGGGGCATACATGAACATCAAATTAACAAGCCCTAACATGGTCTTCAACGTATTGTGAGCCACATATTACGTAAAAGTTCCATCAACAATAATAATTTAGTCTGTTCGATCAGTGTAGGCAACAGAAAGGGGTTGTTTGTCTCTATCATAAAAATAATCCAACAACACCCTAAGCTTCAGGGAACACGTGCACATGTCTTGGTTATCGTTCTCAAACTTTCCTCTCTTGAATAATAGATCGTTCAACAGCAACGAAAGCTCAGTTTGGATCTTGGCAGCATATGCTCCCTCAACTCTTGAATTAGTCTTTAAGGATATATTTTATGATATAAAACGTTGAATTATTTTTGGATGAACAAGTCAATGGTCATTGCTACACACGTATATACATGGGTACAAGTACAACCACCTAGACATGTGTACTAGCAATATATTGATGCCGTCCAACAGGTATTATATTACTAGAAGTACGTAGGAGTACTAAGAGGTTGGTAGTATTATCCAACGCTTGTGGTTTTATACTGTCAGTCCAGAATGATCAGCGTTGAAGCATACGTGTCATCCACAGACTTAATCTCAATCCTGAATGTGTGAATAATTAATTAATTAATGCCACCAACACCATGATTCATGCTTGACAATTAATATAATGCCACATTTACTAATCATGGTGAGAACTGAAAACTAAACTTCGGTGGTTGGCTTTTGACCCATCATTCCACGTACAGGGCTGCGACGCCTCTGTCCTCCTGTCCGTGAACCCCGCCGGCGGCAACACGGAGCGTCAATCCCCGGCGAACAACCCGAGCCTGCGGGGCTTCGACGTGATCGACGCCGCCAAGGCCGCCGTGGAGCGGAGCTGCCCGCGCACGGTGTCGTGCGCGGACATCCTGGCGTTCGCGGCCCGCGACAGCGTGAACCTGACGGGCAAGCTCTTCTACCAGGTGCCCGCGGGGCGGCGGGACGGCCGCGTGTCCAACGAGACGGAGGCCAACAACAACCTGCTGGGCCCGGACAGCACGGCGGAGGTCCTCATCAACGGCTTCAGGAAGAAGAACCTGAGCGTCGAGGACATGGTGGTGCTGTCGGGCTCCCACACCATCGGCCGCTCCCACTGCGCCTCCTTCCTGGCCACCAACCGCCGGCGGCTGGCCAACGGGACCATCAGCGCGGCGTACCAGGCGCTGCTGGAGGCGCTGTGCCCGCCCAACCCGGGCCAGTTCACCCCCAACACCACGGAGATCGACGTCAGCACGCCGGCGGTGCTGGACAACAACTACTACAAGCTGCTGCCGCTCAACCTCGGCCTGCACTTCTCCGACGACCAGCTCATCCGCAACGCCACGCTCAAGCCGTTCGCTAACGCCTTCGCCGCCAACGAGACGCTCTGGAAGCAGAAGTTCGCCGCCGCCATGATCAAGATGGGCAACATCGAGGTCAAGACCGGCACCACGGATGAGATCCGCCTCAACTGCAGCGTCGTCAACCCGTCGTCGTCGGCGGCCGCCGGGGTGGTCGAGATGCTGTTCCCGGCCGACGAGGTTGCCACGAGCTGATGAACAACTGATGATCAACAATATATACACACGTTACACGTACGCGCGTGCATGAGTACCAGTGTGTTCGGTTTGTTGCATGTATGTAGTGGCTTTTTTACGTACGTGGATGTGACCTAGCTTGTTTGTTGCGCACACAGTCGTATACTGGCCTGGTACATAAGCTGGTCTTGATGCATGGGTGTGGTAACGAAAGCATGAATAAAAGTTGCTCATATGGTCTGGGAAATTAATAAACAAAATAATATGATCGATGATCTACCTACTTCTTATCTAGCTAGCTAGTCGTACAATCATGAAAGTTCCACGTTCGAACGGCCAACTTGTCAATATGGTCTCCACGCACTCGCTGTAGATGGCGGGCCGGGTTCAGTCTGACCGAGACCGACCGACAGGTAACGCTATTCACTACAGGAAAACGCCTCTTTGCCGACTGCTTGCCCCGGTCGGCAAAGGCATAAACCCAGTCGGCAAAGGCTTTGCCGGCCGCAAAGCCACGTGGCAGTCGGCAAAGAGCCGTCGGCAAAGCCTGGGTCGGCAAAGGCGGATTTGCCGACTGCCACGTGGCACACAGTCGGCAAAGCCTTTGCCAACTGCCACGCCAGCAGTCGGCATAGCCACGTGGCGCCGTCAGCCCTGACGGCAGGCTTTGCCGACTGCTGGTTCCTTGGCAGTCGGCAAAGAATTTTTTTTTTCAAAAATTGTTTGCCGACTGGCCGCCAGCTCGGCAGTCGGCAAAGAAAGAAAATATTTTTTTTTGAAATGTTCTTTGCCGACTGCTTTCGGAGTTGCAGTCGGCAAAGGTTTGACCTCTTTGCCGACTGCCTCCCATTGCAGTCGGCAAAGACTCTGTCCTGGGTTTTTTTGCCTAGCTTTTGCCGACTGTTTACAGTCGGCAAAGCTGGAATTTTTTTTTTGCTTTTGTTTTCTGTTTTCTCGCATCAAAACCCTACAAAATCACAAATTATAATCCAATTTCACCAGAAGCACCGGTAGCACCATTTATATCACAATTTCATCACATTTGTCGCCAACATCACCACATATATCACAATAACGCATGTCATATAAGCACCGGTAGCCCATGTCATATATTAATCAACAATTCAAATGAACAGTACTGTAGCTTCAAATACAAAGCCCATGTTCTGTTCGCTATAGGTTCATGCAGTGTATTTACAATATGGTCACATTTCAGGAATGACCGAACCAAAGTAACGACAAATACAGTTCATATTCTATAACACTACTTCCTGTGTAAACCATCTGCAACAATCTTCCATCTCATCCACACATCTGCAACAATCTTCCATCTCATCCAACACATGAAATAGCACATCTCAAGATACTTGCACGTCTATGGCACACAAAGCAGAAATGATAATCACAGATAGAAAAAAAATCAACAGAGGAACCCATCAGCTAGTCAATATATATTCCTGCAATTACTAAGTTCTATAACAGCTAGATCCATGTAGGACTCGCTGTAACATTTAACATCTAATTAGAATGTGCTGCATGATGGCAGTATAAAAACTAAATAGCATTAATTGGATACCAGGATATTACCAAACAGCTTTTCTTTCAGTGTTCCTCTTTACAATCAGGGTACAAACCTAAGAACAGATCCAACTAACAATTTGCATGCAAATGTGGTAAACAAGAAGGGAACACAGAAATATGGTGGGGAAAAATGCACTGTACTGATGACTGAGAATGAAAATACATGTTAGCACCAACCAAAAACAATTATTATTAGCCTAGTATCTAACTTAAACTTGGGTGCCTGATTTGCCATAAATGACTAGACATGAGCAGGTGCAATGAAAAAGCACATCACTGTGTCGACAGAAAAAGTTATCTAGCCTACTACCCAGTGTCACTTGGATAGAGATACCAGTGTTAGATTTCAGCTCAAATTTGGTTGACTAATTCAGCAGAAAAAAAATCAATGCATCAACAGTACAATGACATAAACTCACTGTCCACATTTCAATTTGACAAAAAAGCAATGATAGACACTATAACATCAGTGTGGCTATCAATAGATGACTATCAAATATATACTATAAACTGCTCAACAATTTCCAAAGATGCGAGAGCTTAAGAATTAGCAAAACACTTAAACATTACCTGTGGAGGTCTATGAAGTGAATATAACATCGTCCAGCATGATGCTGAAATTTTTGCATCATTGTAGTCTAAGGAATTAAGCCTTAGTTTGAGACACAAATATATATCTGCATGATAGAACAAAATTCAGGAGTTTTTGGAGATGTTCTAACCTAGGTAATACTACTAGATCATTAATAATAGTGAAAAACTAGCAGGAAACCCCGCGCAATTGCGCGGGCAGGGAAGCAGTAATCAAGTTTGTTCTCTAGAACAATACAATACATCAAACATATTAGAATTTGTAATTAGGGGCAGTTGAAGATCTACTTACTCCAAAATAAAACCTCTTGAATTGTTGGTTCTGCTTTCGAGCAAAGAAGAGCATGACCCAAAATGGAAAATTGAATCATCATAGGTGATCTGCTGCTAACTTTCAGGCATTCCGAAGTGCTCAGTACCTGGAAAATTCGAAATTCGTCTCTGTAAAGCATCCTCTTTGAAAGCAAGCATTGGGTAATCTAGTGAAATAAGAAGATGACATGTGTGTAAGCAGTATTAGGGAGTCAGGAGCTGTTAACGAAGAAATTGGAATTGGTATATCCTGGAATGCACCCTCTTACATGGCATGAATGAGATAAAAAAATTGGTAAGCAGAAATTGGGAAGGCTGTGTAATTGATAGTCAGATCTAATTGTTTGTACACTCACATGCGCATATACAGTTGGAAAAACTTAGGAAACAGAAAGAGAAGGCAGAACATACCTGCATTCGCCGGCCAGCCGATCTGCAGCGTGACACAGTACATTGTTTTCAGACCCTATTCTCATCGCTGAGAAATATATCCCAAACCCAAATTCAACCTGTCTATGGATATCCCTTCTGAAAAATTAGGTACATGCATTTACTTTAGGCAGAACGGACAATACAAATTAAAGTGACCAAACCAAGAATTGTCTGCATCTCATGTATTCGAAGCTAAGGTATGAAAAACAGGGGCAAATTGACTGTACTATTGTGTTCTTAATCAACTGCATCTGATTTAGGCAACATATCAGATTGTGTATTGGAGAAGAATACCAAATCAAATGAGACCAATGAAGCATTCAACACAAACTGTAATGTGGGCAATAGAGGCCAATAGCTATGAGGGCTGCAACCTTACAGGGAGTACAACCTGACAGGTGCTAAAAGCTTCTTTTACCTAACGCACATTACTTTATGGAAGAATTGTGCCCCTACAAATCTGCAGTCAAATAGACGGATCTTTCTTACTGAAAGTGCAGAGGTATAGATCCTTGTTTCCAGCAACCCTTCCAATCCGAGGCTGCCTTTAACAGTTTAACACAATATCAGCACTGAAGTTTGTGGAACCAATAATATAATATTTGGAATCTAAATAAAATGATTTAGTGGCACATGAAAAAGACATGCAATAATCTGAATCCATATAGAAGTCTAAAATCTAATGACAACTGCAATTGGTAGGGAAGAAATTGGAGAACCTGTAAGGAAAAGGAGAAATGTGAGTATATGACAAAGGAACATTTAGATCTACGGTTGAACTAAGCATGGCCTGTGGAATTTGCCCCCTCACCGTATCCTGCACCCGCCTCACCAAATCTGCTTGCTCCTCACCGGGACCCGCGCACGCCAAACAAGCACCGGTGGTCACGACTCCGCCTGAGCCGCTGCAGCCAGCCTGCTCACCCCACGCCCTAGCCTCAGTCGCCGCCGCACCTCACCGCACCAGTGACCCAGGCACGCCGCCGGCAGGATGCCCCTCCCGCTCTGCTGCTGCTCTCCCACTCTCCCTTGGTCTCGCTCTCCTCCCCCTTCTCTCGCTCAGTTGAGTTGACTGCACGGCATGAACAGAGAAGGGATGGGGATGGGAACGACCACGGCACAGGATGAGGATGATGGGTACCAGCCCCGTGACCGAGTGGCCAATCACGTGAACTGTCCATCCCCTCTCTTCTTCTATAGACTCGGTTCACATGAAATAAAGGCAGGCAAGGCGTGAGTCCACCAGATCGGTGTTTGTGTCCAAGAGCACAGTGCCGGTCAGTTTGGACAGCTGCTGGACCCACGTGTCAGCCCAGGGAAAAATTACTACACGAAATCGTACACAGTGAACTAAAAAGTAAGTTTATAAATATAGAAAAATTCATAGAAAAATTCTAGAATAAACTAGAACCATCCTAGGTCATATTTATATAATTTGCACTCATTTCCATAATATAAGAATTATAGGAACATTTACCATGCTGTATTCATACGCGGTTAGTCGGTAGATTTTAGAAATTCATATCTCGTTTGATTTAACTCCGAATGCCATAATTCTTTAACCATAAATCCTATACAATAAAACCCTACATATTAAAACACTTAAACCTAATTTTTGGTGTCCATTTAAATTCTAGATTTGTTTGCCTTGATTTACTTTAGACGCATATATTAGATTAAACGCTCCATAGCCGATCACTTAATTATAACTACACGAATAAACATAGTGTATACTTAGTGATACAATTGCATCCGTATAAATATAACCGTAGTAGTAATATAGAGGAACATAATATATATCTGATAGAATTATAAAACACGCGTTAGAATTATAAAATAGACGCGCTAGAATTATATAACCAACATATATAAATAGCACTAATATATAGATGCATTAGTAATATAACGTTACGCGAGAACCCGGAGATATAGTAGTGTACCGATAGTACCACCTACACACTATATATGGCTATACCCGGAAATACGTCCATGTATGGCTAACCCTAATCACCACCCTAACCGAACCCGTAGGAACCCCCTTGTGGGATGGAGTACCTCCATCCGAATATTACTTCAAATTGACATAATAATGATAGGCTAGTTAACGACCCATCGCCCCGCTAGGACTAACCTGTCTAGGATTGATTGTTTGCCTATGCTTGTTGACATGCCTTACTTGTTATTTTCCTCGTTTGCGTTTCTTGCTTGACGACGCTAGACCGCGTAGGAAAGAAGATGTGAAGAGAATCCGAGGAACCCAGGAGCACGGCTACACCAGGACACAGGAGCAAGAAGCTCGAAGGATTGGAAGCCTTGGATATACTCATCAGCGAACGGAGGCAAGTCCTAATCCCCACCTGTCTCCTACATTTCCATTCCTTTGTTTACTCCCTTTCTACCACCTCTACATTTTGCTAGCCTCCACCATAAATCCACCATACCTAACCCTACCCACCACTAATCTTAATATATACTACTTAAAAACTTCTTTCATATATGATATTGAATCATGATGAATTATGAGAATTGTTTATGATAATGTGATCTATGAACTTGAGGATAATAACTATGAAACTTAAGTTGGTAAAATTGGACTAAACCTCGACGGGGGACAAGTGGGGGTAATTCATGTGGTATGGGTTACCTTGGCAGGATAGCCTGTGTGGGATCCTGCGGGAGATACTCGCCTCGGTCATATAAGGACCGGTTCATTGGCCATCTCGCCTAGCCAGAATTCCGTACAGCCACATGTCTATATGGGTAGACTTGATCTCACACCCCGTTAGATTGAACTATAATTTTCACTAGGAGGCCGGAGTGGCAACGGACTAACAGGAGAGGACACGGCTGCTGTGTGATCTACCGTGGTCCGATCGCCACTTGCTCGAAACTTTCTCAAATTTTTACCACAGCCTCCGCATGCGATGACAAGACACATCGTCAAGTTTCGTCATTTTCGGACTCCGTTTCGATTTTATAAAATTTAAAAACACTTTTCACGCGCGTGGCTCGGCGTGTTCCGACACCAACACGGTCGAAATTTCACGCGAGGCCCCGCACATGGCCTCAACATGCTCCAAACATCATGAATATCATTTTCTGAATGGCCGGATTCCATTATTTCATGTACCTGCAGCTCAAATCTGGAGTTGCCGGGAAAAATCAAAGAAATAGAAAAAATCTACGGAATATAGCGAAATAAATCAAAATGATCCCAAACTTGGAATATATCATGTACTTACTGTAGCAAGGCAACACAAAAAAACTGGGATCGAAAATCGAAAAAAAAAATTAATTCTTTGCCGACTGCCATCAGTGGCAGTTGGCAAAGAGCCTTTGCCAACTGCCAGGGAGGATGGCAGTCGGCAAAGCCTGTACCTTTGCCGACTGCTGACGGAGTGGCAGTCGGCAAAGGTGACGGTGTGGATGGCGTCAACCATGGCCTGCCTTTGCCGACTGCAATTCTTTGCCAACTGCCTGGCAGTCGGCAAAGCCAGGCAGTCGGCAAATCCTGCTTTGCCGACTGCAGAAAATTCCAGTTGGCAAAGGGACCTCTTTGCCGAGTGTCGAAAAAAAACAGTTGGCAAAGAAAATTGCAGTCGGCAAAGAGCCAGTTTCCTGTAGTGATTGGCATTAATTGTCAGACTGGGAAGCGCAGGCATGAAGCATGAGCCAAAGCCCAAAGGGATCGTTGATGAGGCGAATTAAGCTCACGTACATCTCCAAATATCCAACCTTATCCTTTCAAATTATTTTCAGTATCTAAACTGCTCTTGATTTCCATGGCGTAAAAAAACGCAGTAGCAAGGCCTAGTTTGTTAGAGCACACTCTTGTTAGAGCAAACTCTCCTGTTGCTCTTGACATAGCTATCTAGGGATTGTTGGGCCTGTTTGATTGCCTAGAC
This sequence comes from Saccharum hybrid cultivar R570, assembly GCA_038087645.1. Classification (NCBI taxonomy): domain Eukaryota; kingdom Viridiplantae; phylum Streptophyta; class Magnoliopsida; order Poales; family Poaceae; genus Saccharum; species Saccharum hybrid cultivar. The sequence goes on from JAQSUU010000113.1 coordinate 6,994,313, forward strand.
CAGGGGTCTGGTCAAGGCCCTACTGGTGCAGCCAGACCTGTTTGCCAAGCTCAGACGGCGAGCCAGCCCTGCACGCCCATTAAAGCAGGGATGGGCTTGGACACGGGGAAACATTTCGTTTTTCCTAGGCTCGGCTCGAGCGGGCGCTCGCATGGCCTTTACGGCCTCCAGGCTGTTGGCCCTTGCAGGCTCGCGTGGGAGTCGTGAAATCTCCGCGTGCGTGCTCCTCTAGAGTTTTGCCTCACGCAACCATTTATCCCCTCCCTCCCGTCTTCTTTGCCGCTTCTCCTGCTCTTGCTCTCTCCACTCTCCTTCGTCGATTTGCGCGTTGTAGACGTCGCGGTAGTAGGCACTCCTGGCCCTTAGGGTTGGGGAGTTCTCATGCTGCCGTCTCTGTACTGGAGGTGGAGTTAGTGTGCCTGCTACATGTCTGGCTATGGTCCGCCAATCATTTCATCTTCTTCGCCTGGTGGTGGTGGTGATGCCCGGTGTCCTACAACCCTCTTCTTCTTCCTCTGCCGCAGATCCGCTTCCTCTAGTAGTGTCATCGGGTATGCGGCGGTGTTGCTTGTTTGCCTGGACCTTTCTGCCTCGCCTGTTGTTTCTGTGGTTGCTCGTTGTTCTTCGGATTTGAGGTGGTTGTGTGCAAATCCCTGGTCACCGCATGACTTTGGCTTTAGATATGGACTATTTCTAGTCTTGTGTTGTTGTTGTTGAGGTCGATTTCATCCTCGCTATGCGCTTGTTGCTCGGTTTAGGGTTTATTGTACATGGTGCTATTGAAATTCGTGTTATTTGTTGGATTGTCTTGTTTGATGTAGTTGATGATATGGTTTGTAGGCCCTAGGAGGCTTCTTTAGTAGGAGCAGCCAGACCAACTTTGTCCCGTGTTCCACATTATTATGCGAATGCAGCTCATTTGGAGGCCGGCAAAGGCATGCCTAATTACTAAAAATTGTTTTTAATACCTGCATGTAGATGGATCCAATGTACCATCATTCTTTTTATGGCCAGTCAGGTGCTGCAATGGTTGTGGTTATGGTTTTCTTGTTTTCCAGACTTAAGAGCATGAGGGGAGAGGTTGAACCCATAGTGTATGGTCCTAGGGTTATTGCAGATGAGCATAGGAAGAAGACCTTGTAGTTGATTTACAACTCTACTGATGTGGAGTGCCTATCCATGCTAAGGATGACTAGGGCCCTTTTCTCTACTCTTTGTTGTGATCTATTTAGACATAGGGGTCTTGTGCTAGACACTATCAATTCCATTGTTGGGGAACAAGTTTTAATATTCATAACCAGAGGTTTAGGATGGTTCGCCATTTTTGCCAAGTTCTTTATGTAGTGGGCGAGCTTAGGAATGAAATAATCAACCCGTCTAGGCTTGAGACCCACCCAAATATTTTTGGGAGCTAAAGATGGAACCCATTTTTTGAGGTACTATCCCATTTGTCCAAAGTCCACTCTAGGTAGTGTAAATACTTGACACCTAATGGGTTCCAATTGATTGGATTTTGTGTTACCTTTTCTTTAGGACTTCACTGAGGGGAACCCATGTATTAGCAAAGGTGCCTAGACACATGCAGGGTGCCTTCAGGGGTAGGAAGAGTAACCCCACTTAAAATGTAATGGATGCAGTGGATATTGATCTAAAGCTCACTTATGTACTGGCTGGGTGGGAGGGTTCAGCCCATGATGCTTGGATACTGGCTGATGCTATTGAGAGAGAGGATGGTTTGAGTGTACCAGAATGTAACTACATTGTCAATATGACTCATTTCATTGTTGAAACAACACACACAGTCATAACACACCATGTTAATTATACTTGTAGGCAAGTTCTACCTAGTTAATGTCGGTTATGCATGTCGCCCTGGGTTCATGCCACCTTACAGAATTGTGTTGCAAAATTTCGGGAGTCAACAGTAGATGGGTATAAAACACAACCACAATCTGCAACTTTTCAAACTTCTTCTAGTGATACGGGGTTCTTCTAGTGTTTTAGTATTCAACATTTTAATATAAACTTTCTCTACCAAATGCCTCATAGTGAGGATTCCCAATATGCTATGACTAGTGGTAGTGTTTTACTACTACTTAAAAATACTATGAGAATTTCACCATTTTTGTAGTGAAATAGATCGGCCCCTAGTCTCAGAAGTATTGCAATTGCTGCTAGGGTCCCCGAGAGGTGTACAAACAAATAGAGGAGTGAAGTAAATGACCAGAACATCTGTTCATTGTAGAGCGAGTGTCCATCAGATGAGATCCATGCGGCAGGGCTGAGGCCAGAGGTGCTTTTCTTGGTATTGGTACAGGATAGCACACATGCTTAAGCAAAGAACATTCCGTTGAGCTCTTTTGGCATGTGCTGCAATATGCTAACAATGAGCCAATGCATGTCGAGTCTTTTGACAAAGCGAGAAGATTTAACTAGGTCGAAGACGAAAGAAGGGATGCAAAAGAGGCATGCCTATACCTAGTTTAGTCCATGTAGCTGGAGTCTAGATCAGGCGTTAAGAACGAAGAAAATCTTTTCTGAAAGGAAAAGGGAAAAAAAGGATGGTGTTTAACAAAAAAAGAAGAAGGCAAAGTTGTTGATGCCCTCGAGTATAGATGCAAATGAGTGTAATCTTGCGCAAAGGTACGAACGCTTGACCATTTGCACATGTGTTGGACCGGACCAACTCTGAATTGTTCAGATTATGAACATGCAGCAATGGAGAAACTGCATCTCTGTTCTTCAGTGGCAAAGAAGAAGATCGATGTTAAGGAAACGTAACATAAAAGATATACTACACTAGCATAGACACAGAGACGACCAAAAGCTTGGATGTTCAATATTTAGGCATTTTGATTATACCAAACCTAAACAAAGGCTAGGAGAAGTTGCACAAAGCCTTTAATAATATCAATCTCTAAAGAAAGAGAGAGTATAGATTAGTAGCTACTGGCTAGTACTATACTAGAAACAGCTCCAAAGCTGAAACTGCAAGGATACCCCGGCCTTATCAACTTGGGCCGTGTTCAGTTCCCGAATCCGGTCTCCCGAATTGCTACAGTGCGTATTAAATGTGCACTGTAACAATTCGTTTGTATTTAGTAAAAATTATCCAAACTTTGACTAATTAGGCTCAAAATATTTGTCTCGTAAAGTACAACAAAACTGTGCAATTAGTTTTTAATTTCATCTACATTTAGTACTCCATGCATGCGCGGTCATTTCAATGTGATGGAAATCTTCTTTTTTATAGTGGAATTTGGAAGTAGAATTTAGGAACTTGGGCCTTGTCCACACTCGATTATTTTCTTCCCGGGACCGACAGATCCTTTTGCCTATTCTTCCGAGTCTCCTCATAGAACAGTGACCGATGAACACGTCTCACACCGTAGTAGCAGGGAAGCTTCAGCCTTGAGCCACGTGGGGCCTAGCAGTGGCAGCTACTAGGGGTCATGCACAGCACAAATGGTGGCATGGTGTCAGATAGAAGAAAAGAGCAACCCAATGGCACCACTTGCGCCGTGCACACTCTGGCACTCTTTCACATTGTTGTTTGACCAACCTGCCCTTCAATTTCAAAAGGAAAACGATAACCAGTGTTGTACTAGGCTATATAATCCAGTAACACGGACAGGGTTTTTCGCAAGGATTTCCCAGCCTAAGAACCAGCTCTGGAACAAGCTTCCAGCTGATTGTCAAAATGAAGGGTGCGCGTGGCTACTTCTTCGTCACGGTGGTTGCCGTCGTCCTTGCGCTTCTCCCGGACAGCGCCATAGCCGGCGGCCTCAAGGTCGGCTTCTACAACAAGTCATGCCCATCGGCGGAGGCCCTGGTGCAGCAGGCGGTGGCTGCCGCCTTCAAGAACAACAGCGGCATCGCCGCCGGCCTCATCCGCCTGCACTTCCATGACTGCTTCGTCAGGGTACGTGCTGCGTGCTTCCTTTTCGTCTTCGCTTCTGCATGCATTTCCATTTCCACTGCCTGTTTGCCCAGCGGCTATACTGGCTGAACGTCTGGTTTGTGCTCCCTGCTGAGATCGATAGGATTTCTTTGTATGCATCATGTACCTGTGTGTGTTGCACAGCTATTAATTTTTGCATAGTTCCTTTCAAAAAAATTACATAGTTCAGACTCACACATGGAAGTTTATTATTCAATGTTTTTCGTGAGACGAAACAAGGCACGGTACATATTTCTAACCGGCTGGTCAAGTGCTCATACAGGGGCGAATTTACAACGCCAGAGGTGAAAAAATCCCCTCGCCTACCCTGCGTAAGCACAGATTTATGGGCACCGGCACACTCATAGGGTTATAGGCCCCCGGAGTTTGGGGTCTTCTCGACCTGCGTGAGAGATCTCTACCTTAAGCCGAAAATCCCGACGGCTGTCTAGCCACCGCGGGTCGATTTTTTTTAGAAGTACTAATATGGTGAAGTTTGTAAAGTTGTTATCATATGAGAAATATCACCTGTCATCAAAAAACCAGTGGTGCTATTTCCACATCACCGGTCCAAACATATTAGTCACTCTCTTTCTGTCATGAAATTAAATGAGACATCCAAACATTTTCAAAACTTGTCTGAAATTGTAAAGTATGGAGTATTATTAGGTGAAATAACTTCTCAATTCAGTTAAAAAGGCATCATTCGCATTTACACTTACCATGTTACTCTCTGTTAGTATTACCATTCCCATATATGGTAATCATAATATCTCCCGATGATTAAAAGAGAGTTATGCGTCTGCTTTGTCCGTATATCTAAAAATTCCTAGCTAGGATACTTTTTATTTCGGGACTGAAGGGCTATGAAAGTTCTAAAAACATACAGTAGTAGTGCTTTTTTTATATTTTTTTACATGGCATGTTTCCTACAATCCACCGTTATACTATTTTACATAGAGGTACTACTCGTGCTGATTTGACAGATTCAACCAGCACCAATAATCGATGGATTAATTAAATGAGAATGACGAAAACTCCCTCCGTCCGGGAAAAAAGTTCGTTATGAAAGTCGTGCTGGTTAAATTTTTTTAACTTTAATTAGGTTTGTAGAAAATACGTACAATATTTATATCTCTAAATAAATTTATTATGAAAATATATTCCACGATATACCTAATGTTACTAATTATGTACCCTAAATATTAACATTTTGTTAAATATATTTGATTAAAATTAAAAATTATTGACTTTTTAAAAAGCAGAATAACTCCTTTTAAGAACAGAGGAAGTACAGATCTAGCGAGAATTAGGTGGAAACTTCATTTACTAGTGCGAGCCAACTGTCACGTACGAGTCTTTCTTGTGAACACGAGGCCCGGTTCGGCAGGCTGTTTTTTTCTTATAAATTGGCTGTGGCTGATTTGCTGTGAGAGAAAAATACTATTCCACGGCTGATGAGCCGTGCTGATAAGCTCAGCCGAACAGGGGAATGACAGATGACGTTGACGATATGCATAGTGCATGGCTACCACTGCACATATGCATCCCCCTTGGTAAATATGCATGGCTACCACTGCACATATGATCCCCCTTGGTAAATAAATGTGTGTAGCCGGCAGGGAAAATGCAGGTCCGATCCACATCGATCTCTAACCACTCTTCGAACGACAAAGTAAAAAATGACTAATACTCCCTCCGTAAAAAAAATCATTCTCGCTTTTCAAAATATCAATAACTTTTAACTTTGACCAAATATATTTAACAAAATATTAATATTTATGGTACATAGTTAGTATCATTAGATAGATTGTTGAATGTACTTTCATAATAAATTTATTTAGAGATATAAATATTGCACATATTTTCTATAAACCTAGTCAAAGTTGAGAAAGTTTGACGAGCATAATTTGTATAGTGACTTTTTTTCTAGGACGGACTAGTATGCATGTGGACAAACGCTACTGTCTAGTTATGGTCATGTGCAGTTTAGACGGACGACCATGCACATATAGTACCACCATTTAGGCGGTGTTTAGTTTCTCTCCAGAAATTTTTCACCTTATCATATAGGATGTTTGACACATGCATGGAGTATTAAATATAGATGAAAAAATAACTAATTACACAGATTGTCATAAATTTGCGAGATAAATTTTTTAAACCTAATTAATCCATGATTTAACAATATTGTGCTACAGTAAACATGTGTTAATAACGGATTAATTAGGCTTAATAAATTTGTCTCGCGGTTTCCAGACGAGTTATGTAATTAGTTTTTTATTAGTATCCGAATACCTCTTTCGACATCTCATAAAACATCTGATGTGACACCCTAAAATTTTTGGTCCCGGAAACTAAACACTCCCTTAGAAAAGCGAGGAACGAAACAGATCAGCAATACCATTTTTGCAGTCTTTCAAAAAAATAAGGGGGACATGTATCAGTTTTAGCACGCATGGGAGCAGGTTTTGCTTGGCAATAGTTATTGAACTGTTGGTGAAGCACTCCATGTCTACGTCATGAGCTATCATCATTCAGATGGCTGAACATCTTTCAGACAACAAGCAACGTCTGTTCTTTTTGTTATAAAAAACAAACAATAATATGAAAAAAACATAATGTGAAGTGGATCTTAAATGGATGAAGTTAGCTAACTCCAATCACATCACATTTATGGGCTTGTTTAGATGTGAAAAAAGTTAGGGTAAAATTCATGTAACACTTTTCGTTGTTATTTGACAAAATTTATCTAATCATAGACTAACTAGGCTTAAAAGATTCGTCTCAACATTTACAGACAAACTGTATAATTAGTTATTTTTTACCTACATTTAATGTTTTATGCACGCATCTAAAGATTTAATGTGACAGTTACTGTCGGTGTTCGGACCCGAGAGGTCCTAAACCAACGAGTAAAATGCTGCGTGTCCCTTTCCTGGGTGGTGATGCAAGGAGAACACACGGGGGTTTATCCTGGTTCGGGCAAGAGAAGGCCCTACGTCCAGTGGGGGGAGAAGAGATTTGTATTTCCTTGCACCGAGGTGCTTGTGTAGGGGTTACAAGCTAGCGAGAGAGGGCGTCGAGCCCAAGTCTCAAAAGAGAAAAAGAAAATACAAGATGATTGCTTGAGATGTTGATCTCTATCTCGTATATGGCTTGTCGTTCGTCTGTTGTTCCCTGCCCCTTGTGAAGCCCCGGCCTCCCCTTTTTATAGAACGGGGGGAGGCCAAGACGACGGGAGCCTTGAAATGATGTTTTATCGGTCCCTGTTTGAGGTGACTGTAGCGACGTGCCCTAGAAATGGGAGGCCATCCCTGGGCACGTGATGTCATAGAAGATGAGGTGCTGAAATGACTCGGAGCGCCGTGCCATACCGTCCTTTCTTCCTTGTTGCGCTGTGTTGAGGGTCGAGGCCGGGTCGAGACCGGGTCGAGGCCGAACGGATAAATCCGAATCCCTAGAATTGCGGTGTACGGGTCTTGTCGTATCCTCCCTCGAGGGTTACTAGTGATGCATAGTGTTAGGTATGGTGGGCATAGTGACGTTTTTCACCTCCCATCACGGGATGGGTGGTAAAACAGTGAAGACTGACACTAGTATTGTTCCCACGTCGACCCAGGCCGCGGCCATGCCGGTAGGTGGTGGTTGGTAGTTTGTATTAAATGCCATGACTTTTTGTCCCGTGGTAGGTGGAGACAGAGGGGGTCGAGCGCCTCGACCCGGGCTCACGCAAGTCGGAGCGCTCTCGGGGGGCGATCGAGCCTCGTGCGGGTTGGAGCGCGGTCGAGGCCTCCCGTCGAGGGGGCCTCGTACGAGTCGGAGACGGGGTGCGGTCGAGGCATTCCGTCGAGCCGGCCTCGTACGAGGCGGACCTGACGTACGTTTTTTAAGTGGACTGTGTTTTGTCGTGGCTTAGCCGTTTTAGCTTTTATTATCGTTAAATGTGGGTACCCCTATACTATTGGTACCGACAGTAGCCCCCGAGCCTTTAGGTGAGTGTATGTTCACTCTCCTAGAGGCTTTTTACCGATGAACTGGAGTCGTAGCGCCGTTTGCTTTTCTAGTAGGGGCGTCTGAGCGTTCTCGGGACTTCTCCGGTGGGGGCGCGCGAGCGCACCCGCCGGGTGTAGCCCCCGAGGCCTCGGTGGAGTATTGAGAAAATCTCCTCTGAGGTCTTGTTTGTGTTTTATTAGGGAGTAGTTGATGCGGCCGAGCCCCCGAGCCTCGCGCGCACGAGGTCGATCAGAGTCCCTGCCGTCTTCCGTTGTCCGTCCCTCACGCTCTTCCTTCGGAAAGGAGGAGGAGGGGTGGGGAACGTCGTACTACCCCGTTTGGGCGAGTCCGGCGATCTCCGGTGAGCTGCTAGCGGGGAGATTCGAGTGAGAGTCCGTGCTCCAGTCGTTAGGAGTCGGCTTGTGGCCCGGAGGCACTCTTCAAAGATGCCAAGGAGTGGTCGTGCGGATGTCGGTTCCCTGCGACAGGATCCGAGGGCTCGATGCCTCCCCCGAGGGGATTCCTGCTTCGACCTCGTCCTTTGGCCTCGAATACGTCTTGGGATGCCTCGAGAGCGTGGCTCGAGCCCTGGCCATGTACGGGCGCATCCCTGGTCGTCCCTTGCTCTGTTGCTCGAGGGCAGCTGTCGAACCCGGGTCGAGGGCCAGCTTTCGTTCCCTCGAGACTTAAAGCGGGCTCGGAGCCCGTTATGGGAATCTTAGAATATCCGTCCGTGGATCTCGCCCCGCCCGTTAGCCAGGCGCGCCTTTTTAGGGCGAGATCGGCGCGGTAGTGGGCGACGTGGCATTCGGTTACTGCGTGGGGGACGGCCACGTGCCTTGCTCCTGTAAGGCGTGGGGGACGGTTAGGTGAGCGCATTTATTGCGGGAAACTGTTCCTACCTTTTCGCGCGGCCGTTGGACTTCCTCCTGGCCTATAAAGGCGAGACCCAGGGGTCCGTGCTCCCCTCCGGTTCCTTGCGCTCTTGCCATCCCCTAGCCTCAGGAAACTCTAGCCTTCTTGCGCCTTCCGCCCACACTGCTGCCGCCGCCGCCGCCTCCTCCGCTCATTCCCTTCCCGACAGCGCCGATGGCCGGAAAGAGCCAAATCCTCCCCGCCGAAGACTGGGCCTCTTCCTCGGTGACGGAGAGGAAGCTGGAGGAGCTGGTTGAAGATGGGTTGCTGCGGCCGAGGACGAACCGGTCGCGGCCGGAGTGGATAGCGCCGCCGCCGGCCCACCGGGAGCCGGCGCCCCCGGAGGGCTATGTGGTGAGCTTCGTATGCTTCCACGAGCGGGGTTTCGGCATCCCTTCGTCGGTCTTCATGCGGGCGCTTCTCCACTACTACCGGGTGGAGCTCCACCACCTTGCCCCCAACGCCGTCGCGCAGGCCGCCATCTTCGCGGCGGTCTGCGAGGGGTATCTCGGGGTGGAGCCGCAGTGGAACCTGTGGCTTCACCTCTTCAAGGGCGAGCTCTTCGCGCGGAGGGCTGGGGAGAAGGGAGTTCTCTACGCAGCGCGGGTAGGGAGCTACGTCCTGCAGTTGAGGTCGAGCCGGGCGGACCAGTACATCCCGGCTCGCCTCATCTCTTCGAACAGCGGATGGCACGAGGGCTGGTTCTACCTCCGCAACGACGACAACCAGCTGCCGAGGTACACCGGCCGCGTGCTGACCGCCCGGGAGGATCGCTGGGTATATGGAGTGCCGGACGTCGAGAAGCCGCGTCTGGACCCGTTGTTGGCAGCGCTGCAGCAGCTGCGCGCTCGAGGCTTGACGGCGGCGGCGGTAGCGACGGCGTTCCATCGCCGCCGGGTGATGCCGCTGTGCCGGCGTCGCCTGCGCCTCGACCAGATGACTCCGGAGGCGTCTCTGGAGGGGAGCCGGATGTCTCATGAGGCCCTGACCCTCGAGGAGGGGCTTCGTCGAGCCCGCCGGATGGTGGGGACCTTCAAGGCGGAGGAAGCCGACCGGCTCCCCATGAGGCCCACTGAGGGGTTCGAGCCCGTGGTAAGTTCCTTGGGTCGGTATGCTTGTTTTTGGTTTCGTTCGTTTCTCGGACCCCCTTAACCCGGTCGACGCCTATGTGCAGGACTTGTCGGTGTTGCGGGAGACGCGATCGCCTGTTCCGGAGGACCAGCCTGCCCGAGACGCTCGACGGCAGCATGCCTCGAAGCAGAAGGCGGTCAAGGAGTCGACCAAGAAGCGGGCGGCCCGCAAGGCCAAGGAGGGGGAGGCGCGGAAGAAACTCCGGTGCCAACAGGCCCTCGACGGGCTTCCCTTGGAGCCGTCGCCCTCCGAGACCATGTCGGGGGAGGACGACGACAGCAGCGGCGACGATGACGATGCCTTGTCGTGGTACGAGGCCGCGACCGGGCTGGGGAGCCTCCCCGACATCCGCCCCCTGCTGGAGCCCATCGCGGGGTCATCCTCCTCGGTCATCGTGGTCGAGGAGGTTGAGGAGGACGACGAGGAAGAGGAGAAGAAGAAGAAGAAGGAAGAAGAGAAGAAGGAGGTGGGCCCCTCGGCAGGAGGGGCTGCCTTGCCCCGGACCCAGCAAGCGGGGTCGACGGGGGCGCCTGCCCCAGCCCAGGCCCCGCAAGCTCGGACGGGGACGGGGGCGGTGGCGCCGACATCGTCGTCGGCGGTGCCATCGTCGGGCGTGAGGACCCGAGGCCAGCTGGCCTCGGAGGCGCAGAAGACGCGCAGTGGTGCGCCGGCGAGAGCCCCACGAAGCGCCCGGTCTGCGGGTGGGGCTGCCGCGAGGCCACCGTCTGCCGCCTCGAGTGGCTCGGACCGTGCGGGGTCGAGGCCCCTGGTGCCGATCTCCGGGTGAGTTTTCGAGTTAAGGGGACTTGTCGTCTTTTTCGAATTCGTCGACCGACCTCATTTTTTGTTTTACAGGCTGAAGCGGAAGGCGGAGACCATGGGGCCCACCCCCGTGAAGTCCCTTCGAGCCAGCGCCGCCGTCCTTAACCGGTCGGCGGAACAGGACGCGGCCTGGGTCCGTGAGGTCGAGGCCGCGAAGGAGCACCGTCGGCAGCAGGAGGCTGCAGGTGCTTCGACGGTCGCCGGTCCCGACCCTGCCGCGGCGGGGTCAGACCCGGCGAGGGTGGTGGTGCCCGGCCCGGTCGAGGCGGAGCCCCGGGCGCTGCCCTCGGCTGAGGCCACCGTGGAAGCGGCCGTGGAGGGGGCGGCCGCCGATGCGACCGTGGAGGGGGCCGCACCGGCAGCGGAACAGGAGGTGGCATCGGCGAGGGGGCCGCAGCCACAGCAGGACCCGCCGGCGCGGACGGTGGGCGCGGCGGAGGGCGAGGTCGCCGAGCCCTCTACCGGAGCCCCGGAGGAAGTGGCGCCGGAGGTTGAGGTGCCGGTGGCGGGGGCACCGGTGGTCGGAGCGTCGGTTCCCGATCCGCCGACGGGCGAGGTACCGGCCCCAGAGGCGTCGACGGCGGAGGCGCCAGCTCCGGAGGTGCTGGTTGCCGAGGGGCCGGTCACTGCCGAGGGGCGGGTGCCCGTGGTAATTGCCCTCGACGACGCCCCCCTAGACAGGGGAAAACAAATAATGGGGGCCGAGGGGGGCGAGACCACGAGCCGGGCCGACGCCTCGACCTCCGCCGGGGTCGCGGGAGCTGCGGGCGAGGGCAACGAGGCCGGCCCTTCGACCGGGCCGGGAGGTGCTCCGGCCGCGTCGTCGTCGTCGTGGCCTGACTTCGCCGCGCTGGCGATAGCACGGGCCGAGGAAGAGATCCCGAGGTGGGGGGGACCGCCCCTTCAGTTTAGGGACGCCGCGAACCTCGACGCCGAGCCCATCCTCACTCTGAATGACAGAGATGAGGTGCATCGCTGGCAGTACCTCGAGGGCGTCCGCCAACATCTCGATCGGCTGCTCCGCGTGGCGTCCGACGCCGTTTCGCGGGGCATGCGGGATGCCACCGAGGTACGATTAATCTGTCAGCTTATTTCGTGGCTCTCAGTGTCTTTTTTCTTTGGTTTCATTATCTTTTTTGGCTTTCTTTGAGTTAGGAACTGAAGGAGACCTCCCGCCGCAAGTCACTCTTCATCCGAGGTGAGAGTGGCGTGTGGGCGTCGCTGTCCCGGCAACGGGCCCTGGTCGAGGAGACCCAGAAGAGGCTCGCCGATCGAACCGCTGAGATGGCTGAGCTGCGCACCGCCTTCTCGACGGTGAAGGAGGAGGCGATCCAGGCTTGGGCGGCTGAAGCCGTGATGCGCACCGAGGTGGACAAGGTCCGGGAAGAGGCTGCCCAGGCCCGCAGGGACCTCGAGCCCCTGGCGGCGCGGGTCAAGGAGCTCGAGGAGGACGTCTCCCAGGTCAGCCGTCAACGTGACATCCTCAACGTCCAGATCGGGCAGGTCACGGCCCGGTTTAGTGCGCTGAAGGACGAGATCTCGGGGCTGAACGGGGCCGTCCAAGAGAAGGACGCAGCGCTCCAAACCGCTCGCCAGGAGATCGAGGCACTGAAGGCGACCGTCCGTGAGAAGGACAGTGCCCTCCTGGGGCTCGAGCAGACGTGCGGGGGGCTCTGTGACGAGGTTACGGGCTTGAAGACCCATGTTGAGGGTAAGTATGACTTGTTGTAGTTATGCCGTCGAGGCCTCGTATCGGGTGCTAATTTTGGCTTGTCGCATTCCAGAGCTGGAGAGTGAGAACCGGGAGGCCCACTCGACCGCCAACTCCCTGCAGAGCCTCCTCGAAGCCGAGACCCGGAGGACCCAGCTGCTCGAGGGCGCGATCACCACGGTGTGCGATGGTCTGGGGGTCGAGCCCGACGCCGACACCGGAGAAGACGCTCCAGGGAACTCCTTCATCCGTCGGATGGCGGCGCTAGGTCACCTTGCCCGGGAGAAGATACGGGACAGCCTCCACCACGGCGTGAAGAGGGCGCTGGCTGTCGTCCGCTCGGGGTTTGTATTCGACATGGAGCTTGTTGCCGACGGCTTCATCACAGACCCGGAGCGGACGGACGCGGAGAATGAAGACGCCTGCCTAGAGCTGATCGAAGCCACGGAGGGGCCTGGGAGCCGTCTGGCCTCGCTCTTTGAGCCTGAGGTGGTTCCGCCTGCCGACGACGAAGACCTGTGAACCAGATCTGGGCACGAAGGCCCATGTAATAAGTTAGTTACTTTGAATTTTGGTTGTGGTGGCCTTGGAGGCCCTAAGAACTTGAAACATAAACCGGTTCGCGGTTGTTTTAATTTTATTCGAGCTTTCCCTCCCTTTATCGTTTGGATCATGTTCTTGCATGATTTAGCCAGCATGCAGTTGCATCCTTTGGCGTAAGGGAGCGAGCGGAGGTACCGTAGCCCCGGAGGCATAAGTAATCTCACGGCTCAACTGCCCTCGAGCTTCAGGGTGCCGTTGCAGCTTTGTAGATCGTGTAAGGACCTGATCTAAGCAACAAAGGGGGGGTGTACTCTTTTTCAAAGTTTAAGAGCCGTTGTTTAGGTCAGCTTAGCGTGAAGTTGCACCTCTAGAAGGTATGAGGGGTGAGTGGAGGTACCGTAGCCTCGGAGGCGTAGGTGATACTCCAGGCTCGAGAGCCCTTTCGAACCTTAGGGTGCTCTTGCAGCGCTGTCGATCTAAGAAGCGGTTCTTATAAATTTAAAAAAGAGCAAAAAGATTTTCAGGGACTGGGGGGTTCCCCCCTTGTAGCCCCCGAGGGAGGGTCGATTCTGGGAGTGCAGAGTCGATCCTTCCTCATTGTGAGATGAAAAATTTGAACATCGCTGTATTCTTTATTGACGAAAAGAAATTACAGAGCCTCGAGGCTTCTTAAGGAAAAAAGCGACGTAGTTGTTCAATGTTCCAAGCGTTGGTGAAGATTTCGCCCTTCTCGTTGGATAGCTTGTAGGTGCCCGGCTTTAGTACTTCTGCGATAATGTACGGTCCTTCCCATGGTGGCGTGAGCTTGTGGCGCCCCTTGGTGTTCTGGTTCCGCCGTAGCACCAAGTCGCCGACGTTGAGGTCACGCTTGCGGACGTGTCTGTCGTGGTAGCGTCGGAGACCCTGCTGGTACCTGGCAGAATGTAACAAAGCCACATCTCGGGCCTCTTCGAGCTGGTCGAGGGCGTCCTCTCTTGCGGCGTCGTTATTTCTTTCGTTGTAAGCCTTTAGTCTTGGGGACCCGTATTCAATATCGGTTGGGAGGACTGCCTCGGAACCGTAGACTAAGAAGAACGGAGTGAACCCCGTGGCTCGACTCGGCGTTGTTCTTAGGCTCCACAGGACCGAGGGCAGCTCGGCAGCCCATCTTTTGCCATGTTTGTTTAGCTTGTCGAAAATTCTGGGTTTCAGGCCTTGTAGGAGCATGCCATTGGCACGTTCTACTTGGCCATTTGTTTTTGGATGAGCCACGGCCGACCAGAGCACGCGAATGTGATGGTGGTCGCAGAAATCTAGAAACTTTTTACCAGTAAACTGGGTGCCGTTGTCTGTGATGATGCAGTTTGGAACCCCAAAGCGATGAATGATGTCGGTGAAGAAAAGCACAGCTTGTTCGGACCTAATGCTAGTGATGGGGCGAGCCTCGATCCACTTAGAGAATTTGTCGATAGCGACGAGCAAGTGGGTGAAGCCGCCTGTTGTCCTCTTTAAAGGTCCGACAAGGTCGAGGCCCCAAACGGCAAACGGCCATGTGATGGGAATGGTTTGCAGGGCATGTGCCGGGAGATGGGTCTGTCTCGTATAGTACTGACAACCTTTACAGGAGCGTACTAGCTTAACAGCATCGAAGACCGCGGTCGGCCAATAGAATCCTTGTCGAAAGGCGTTCCCGACGAGGGTTCGAGGCGCAGCGTGGTGACTGCAAGCCCCCGAGTGCAGGTCGCTGAGTAGGTCCCTGCCTTCCTCGTTTGTGATGCAACGTTGGAGGATGCCTGTAGGGCTGCGGCGGTATAGCTCCCTACTGTTGCCAATGATCACAAAGGTTTTGGCCCGGCGAGCGATCCGTCGAGCCTCGGTCTTACCCGAGGGGAGGTCCCCTTGGATAAGGTAGTCGAGGTACGGAGCGTGCCAGTCAAGCTCGAGGCCAGGTGGTAGGGTCGAGCCTTCCGCCTGCATGGCCTCAGCCCCGGTCGAGGGGGCTTCGGTCTTAGGTGGGGGGTCGAGTGACGTCCCTCCGTCTGGCCCGAGGTCGATGGATGGGTGCTGGAGGTCTTTCGCGAAAACGTCTGGTGGAACCGTAGTTCGACTGGACGCGATTTTTGCAAGTTCATCGGCGGCCTCATTATACCTGCGTGCGATGTGGTTGAGCTCGAGGCCATGAAACTTATCCTCGAGGCGCCGTACTTCTTGGCAGTAGGCTTCCATCTTGGGGTCGCGGCAGCTTGAGCTCTTCATGACCTGATCGATCACTAGCTGGGAGTCGCCTCGAACGTCAAGGTGTCGGACCCCGAGCTCGATAGCAATTCTCAGCCCAGTGACGAGTGCCTCGTACTCGGCGACGTTGTTTGACGCGGGAAAATGAAGCCGGACGACGTAGCATATGTGAACCCCGAGGGGTGAGATGAAGAGCAAGCCCGCGCCTGCTCCTGTTTTCATCAATGACCCGTCGAAGTACATGGTCCAGAGCTCGGCCTGGAGTTGTGCGGGAGGGAGCTGGGTGTCGGTCCATTCAGCCAGGAAGTCTGCCAATACCTGTGACTTTATAGCTTTGCGCGGCGCATAAGATAAGGTCTCCCCCATGAGCTCGACCGCCCACTTGGCAATCCTACCCGAGGCTTCCCGGTTCTGGGCTATCTCTCCCAGGGGGAAAGAAGAAACCACAGTAACCGGGTGGCCCTCGAAGTAGTGTCGGAGCTTGCGCCGTGTCAAGATGACAGCGTATAGCAGTTTCTGGATTTGAGGGTACCGGGCCTTGGTTTCCGAGAGCACCTCGCTAATGAAATAGACCGGCCTCTGGACGAGCAAGGTATGAGCCTCCTCGGCCCGTTCGACGACCAGGACCGCGCTGACTACTTGTGACGTTGCAGTGACATAAAGTAGGAGCGGCTCTCCCGGGGTCGGAGGGACGAGAATTGGTGAGTTAGAGAGCGCGACCTTGAGTTTTGTGAGGGCTTCCTCGGCCTCGAGGGTCCAGGAAAAATGCTCCGATTTCTTCAAGAGGCGGTACAGAGGGAGTGCTTTTTCGCCGAGGCGCGAAATGAAATGGCTGAGTGCCGCCAAGCAGCCCGTGACCCTCTGTACGCCTTTCAGATCTCGGATGGGGCCCATCTTGGTTATCGCAGAGATTTTTTCTGGATTGGCCTCGATGCCCCGCTTAGACACGATGAACCCTAAAAGCATACCTCGAGGTACGCCGAAAACGCATTTTTCTGGATTGAGCTTGATATTCTTTACCCGGAGGCATTTGAAGGCAACGTCGAGGTCGTTGACCAGATCGTCGGCTTGTTTTGTTTTGACAACGATGTCGTCGACATAAGCCTCGACGGTCGACCCGATGTGTTTCCCGAAAACGTGTTGCATGCACCGCTGGTACGTGGCCCCTGCGTTCCGGAGACCAAAGGGCATCGTAACGTAGCAATACATGCCGAATGGGGTAATGAATGAAGTCGCGAGCTGGTCGGACTCCTTCATTTTGATCTGATGGTAACCGGAGTAAGCGTCTAAGAACGAAAGAGTTTCACATCCCGCAGTTGAATCAACGATTTGATCAATGCGTGGCAATGGAAAGGGTACTTTCGGACATGCTTTATTCAAACTAGTATAGTCTACACACATCCTCCACTTTCCACTCTTTTTCTTAACTAATACAGGATTAGCTAGCCACTCAGGATGATGAACTTCCTTGATGAATCCGGCCTCCAGTAGCTTGTGGATCTCCTCGCCGATGACCCTGCGCTTCTCCTCGTCGAAGCGGCGCAGGCGTTGCTTCACCGGTTTGGACCCGGCCCGGATCTCTAAGGCGTGCTCGGCGACTTCCCTGGGTATGCCCGGCATATCCGACGGACTCCACGCAAAGATGTCGATGTTTGCGCGGAGAAAGTCGACGAGCACGGCTTCCTATTTCGGATGGAGGGTGGCGCTAATGTTCAGCGCCTTCCCGTTGGGATCAGCGGGGTCGAGGGGTACGAGCTTGACGTCTTCCGCGGGCTCGAAGCTGCCGGCGTGGCGCTTTGGGTCGGGAATCTCGTTGGCGAGACCGTCGAGGTCTGCGGCCAAAGCCACCGATTCCAAAACAGCCTCGCCGTGCTCGACACACTCGACGTCGCACTCGTAGGCATGTTCATACGAGGGCCCCACAGTGATGACGCCGTTCGGGCCGGGCATCTTGAGCTTGAGATAAGTGTAGTTCGGCACGGCCATGAACTTGGCGTAGCACGGGCGCCCGAGGATGGCATGGTATGTTCCACGGAATCCGACCACCTCGAAGGTGAGGGTCTCCTTCCTGAAGTTGGCCGGTGTGCCAAAACAAACGGGCAGATCGACCCGTCCGAGGGGTTCTGCCCGCTTCCCTGGCACGACTCCGTGGAAGCCCCCGACGCTAGGCTGTAGGCGCGCTCTCTCGACCCCTAGGAGGTCGAGAGTCTGGGAGTAGATGATGTTGAGGCTGCTCCCGCCGTCCATGAGTACCTTGGTGAGGCGTGTGTTGGCGATGATGGGATCAACAACAAGAGGGTAGACCCCTGGATTGGGGATGTAGTCCGGATGATCATCACGGTCGAAGGTGATGGCCACCGTAGACCAATCAAGGAAACGAGGGACCGTCGTTTGCACGGAGAAAACCTCTCGCCGCTCTCGCTTGCACTGGCGCGCTGAGAGGCGGGTCGAGGGCCCTCCGTAGATCATAAAGCAGTCGTGGATCTCGGGGAACCCCTCATCCTTGTCATCACCCTTCGGGTCTTCCTTCTTGTCAGTGCTCTTGCTGCCTGCGCCCTCGAAGTACCTGCGGAGCATATGACAATCCTCAAGGTTATGGTTAATGGGTCCCTTGTGGTAAGGGCATGGCTCTTTAAGCATTTTGTCGAAGATGCCCCCGCCGGGGGGGCCTCGAGGCTTCTTGCGTTCGGTAGCGGCGACAAGCTCGTCGGCCGGGGCCTCGAGCTTGCCCTGCTGGCCTTTCTTCTTCTTGCGGTTGTTCCTCTTGGAGCCCCGGGTGGAGCTCGCGGGATCGTCGGTCTTCTGCTTCCCCGTGTCCTGCTCGCCGCCAAAGATGGCACCAACTGCCTCCTCGCCGGCGGCGAAGTTGGTGACGATGTCCATCAACCCGTTGGCGGTGAGGGGGGTGTGTCGGCCTAACTCTCGGACTAGCTCTTTGCAAGTGGTGCCCGAGAGGAAAGCCATGATCACGTCAGAGTCGGTGACGTTGGGGAGCTCGGTGCGTTGCCTGGAGAAACGCCGGATGTAATCCCGGAGGGATTCACCCGGCTTCTGCTTGCAACTCCGGAGGTCCCACGAGTTACCGGGGCGCATGTAAGTTCCCTTGAAGTTTCCCTCGAACACCCTTACGAGATCACCCCAGTCGTGGATCTGTTGAGGCGGCAGATCCTCGAGCCAGGCTCGAGCGGTGTCGGAGAGGAACAGGGGGAGCTGTCGGATGATGACTCGGTCATCGGTGGCCCCGCCCAGCTGACATGCCAAGCGGAAGTCGGCGAGCCAAAGTTCGGGTTTGGTCTCGCCGTTGTACTTGGCAAGAGTCATGGGAGGGCGGAACCGCGCTGGCAGTATCGTTTCGCGGATAGCCTTGCTGAAGACCCGAGGGCCCGGGGGCTCGGGTGAAGGACTGCGATCTTCCGAGCTGTCATAACGCCCGCCCCTGTGCACGTGGTAACCTCGAGCCACGCCATCACCGTGCTTGCGCGTGCGGCGCTCGACGATGTTGCCACGGGTGTCTCGAGGTCCATGGTCGTGAGTGACGGGCTCAGGGGCGGGAGCCATCCGGATCCGTCGGGCTGGTTCGGGATGAACCGAGGCCTCTCTCTCTTGTCGAGAGGGCTCGGCGAGCCGCTCCGAGGCGGGCTCGCGTCGCCTCGAGGCAGAGCTCTCGGCCTGCTGCAGGGCAGCGGTCTCGAGGAGTTCTCGGATCTCATCTCGAGCCCGACGGGCATCGGGGTTCGACGGCTCGGGCATGTTGCGGAGGAGCATGGCGGCGGCGACGACGTTCTGGCTAGCTCGAGCGAAAACCGGGGGGTCGACGGCCCGGTCCTCGCCGATGCGACGGTTGACGTCGCGAGCTCTTTCGCGAGCTCTCCCGCCAGGGGGGCGTTCCGCACGCTCACGCTCGAGGGTTTGCTGAAGTAGATGCAGGTTTTGCCGTTCTTCGTCGAGCTTTTCCTGCAACTCGCGGATTTGCTCGAGCTGCATTCCTTGATCCGCAAGGAGTTGAGCCTCGTCCCGCTCGGCGGGGTGCTCGACATGAGGTGGCGTGTGCCTTCCTTCGGCCGGCTCTTCTTCCTCCGAATCCGACGTGCTTTCAACGTCGACGTTGAAGCACTCGCGGGTCGGATCATAGGTGTCGTCGGCCGAGTCGGAGTCAGGGGCGCCGAAATAATAGTATGACGGGGGAATGCATGGCCGTTGCGGGTCGCCACTGGGGTTGCAGTGTGGGGAAGCGGTCACACAGGGTTCTGTTTCTGGCGCCTCAGTAGAGTCCAGATAATCAGAAGCCGGCGTGGACACGACGAGGTCCAGGGTGGAGCGTAGATGGTGCCCAGGGAGTTCCTCATAAGCACTCATGCAAGTGCTCACGGAAGAAGCGTACACCTGGGCAGCCGAAACTAGCCCAAACGGAAACGGCGAAGGCGATGTTGCTGCCCATGCCGGAAGGGATGCACGTGGCAGTGGCGTCGCACCGGGCGGAGGAGCGGCGGGGTTCTCCGTTGGCATGCTGTCCTCGGCCAGGCTCATCCTACCCAGACCTTCCACGAGAAAATCTGGGCCGGCGTCTGGCTGGGAAGTGCCGAAACGGGGAACCCCATTACCCTCCGCGAGGTGGAGACGGTGGTTGCGCCGGGCTCGCCGCCGTCGGGCGGCTTGCGCCTGCCTGGAGCGACGGTACCGGCGGATCGCTCCCCCAGGCTGGGAGAGCTCGTAATCCTCGTCGGTAGGGTGTCTTGGCGGGAGTAGGACCATATCGTAGCCATAGCCGAGCGACATGAACTCCGAACTTCCGAACCAGATCACCGTGGCCAACGGGATAGGGCGTTCGGGGTCAGCCATCCAGGAAAAAGGCGGGAAAGCGACGTTGGCACGCAGCGATCCCCTACCTGGCGCGCCAACTGTCGGTGTTCGGACCCGATGGGTCCTAAACCAACGAGTAAAATGCTGCGTGTCCCTTTCCTGGGTGGTGATGCAAGGAGAACACAGGGGGGTTTATCCTGGTTCGGGCAAGAGAAGGCCCTACGTCCAGTGGGGGGAGAAGAGATTTGTATTTCCTTGCACCGAGGTGCTTGTGTAGGGGTTACAAGCTAGCGAGAGAGGGCGTCGAGCCCAAGTCTCAAAAGAGAAAAAGAAAATACAAGATGATTGCTTGAGATGTTGATCTCTATCTCGTATATGGCTTGTCGTTCGTCTGTTGTTCCCTGCCCCTTGTGAAGCCCCGGCCTCCCCTTTTTATAGAACGGGGGGAGGCCAAGACGACGGGAGCCTTGAAATGATGTTTTCTCGGTCCCTATTTGAGGTGACTGTAGCGACGTGCCCTAGAAATGGGAGGCCATCCCTGGGCACGTGATGTCGTAGAAGATGAGGTGCTGAAATGACCCGGAGCGCCGTGCCATACCGTCCTTTCTTCCCTGTTGCGCTGTGTTGAGGGTCGAGGCCGGGTCGAGACCGGGTCGAGGCCGAACGGATAAATCCGAATCCCTGGAATTGCGGTGTACGGGTCTTGTCGTATCCTCCCTCGAGGGTTACTAGTGATGCATAGTGTTAGGTATGGTGGGCATAGTGACGTTTTTCACCTCCCATCACGGGATGGGTGGTAAAACAGTGAAGACTGACACTAGTATTGTTCCCACGTCGACCCAGGCCGCGGCCATGCCGGTAGGTGGTGGTTGGTAGTTTGTATTAAATGCCATGACTTTTTGTCCCGTGGTAGGTGGAGACAGAGGGGGTCGAGCGCCTCGACCCGGGCTCACGCTAGTCGGAGCGTTCTCGGGGGGCGATCGAGCCTCGTGCGGGTTGGAGCGCGGTCGAGGCCTCCCGTCGAGGGGGCCTCGTACGAGTCGGAGACGGGGTGCGGTCGAGGCATTCCGTCGAGCCGGCCTCGTACGAGGCGGACCTGACGTACGTTTTTTAAGTGGACTGTGTTTTGTCGTGGCTTAGCCGTTTTAGCTTTTATTATCGTTAAATGTAGGTACCCCTATACTATTAGTACCGACAGTTACTATACAAACTTTTTTTTTTATTTTTTGCCAACTAAACCGGGCCTATGTTTGTTTCGGTGCCGTCGAATAGCGGTTGCCGACTGCCCAACAACAACTGTACTTGTTGCACACATGTATCTCGATGGCTGTACAGTACTTGTTGCTGGTCCCAAACCTCCCACCCAGGCAGACATAGGAGGAGTATGTACATGTATGGCAAGGACAAAGATAGAGATAGATGACCTTGACCTTGACTTGTGGGCTTGTGGCTGGCAAGCAATTACTGCACTGCACTGCACGCATCGATGTCTCTTGAAACAACGCCTAGCTTCGTAGGTTGTGTTCAGTTAAAAAAAAAACACTATGGGCCTGTTTAGTTGGTGATGTTTTTTTTGTTTGGCTACTGTAGCACTTTTCGTTTTATTTGATAATTTGTGTCCAATTATAGACTAATTAGGCTCAAAAGATTTGTCTCGTGATTTACAACTAAACTGTGTAATTAGTTTTTTCTTTCGTCTACATTTAGTACTCCATGCATGTGCCATAAGATTTGATGTGGCAAGTACTGTAGCACTTTTTGAGTTACTTTTTAGGAACTAAACAAGCTCTATAAAAAAAATTCCCATCACATCAAACTTGCGATACATGCATGAAGTACTAAATGTAGATGAAATCAAAAACTAATTGTATAGCTTGGTTGTACTTTACGAGACGAACGTTTTAAACCTAATTAGTCAACGGTTAGACACTATTACCAAATAAAGTCAAAACGTGCTGCAACACAGCGGTAGTTGCTAATACTGTAGACAGTCCTAAATGCGCAGCTAGATTGGAAAAGCATGTCAGATCCACAGCTAGCTTACTACTCCCTCCCTCCCGGACGAAGTCAATGGATAGTTCAACTTTCTCAACTTTAATTAGATTTATAAAAAATATGTGTAATATTTATATCTTCAAATAAATTTATTATGATAGTATATTCAATGATCTATCTAGTGATATTAATTATGTATTATAAATATTATTATTCTTTTATATATAATTGATTAAAGTTTAAAAAAAATTAACTTCTTAAAAAACGAGAATGATTTCTATTTTGGGATAGAGGAGCACTCCTCTTGGGCAGTTGGCAAAGACAGGCACAACTCTCGGTAAGGGCTTATTGGATGCAAGTATATTCGATTCAATTCACATGTGTCGAAATAAAATAGAATGAAATTTAGTTTAATTTCATCCCAATACACTTTAATGCATATAGATTGAGATGAATACGTGCACAACAAGCCTAAAAAATGACCAGTTGGGATCACGGACCATGGATCAACGACCATGCCACATGCATGCACACCAAATAGTCCATCGCCAACTACTGCAGTATTTTTTTTTATTATTAGGGGGTCTTCTTACGTACCTAGCTAGAACTACCAGCATGAATAGTCTTACATGCAATTTACAGAGATGAAATAATTCAGATCATGCATACATGTGAAAGAAAGTAAAATATCACGGCGGATGAATTACACGCACGTACGCACGCGCATCATGCATGCTCAACCAACGCAATATCGTGACGGATGACGCATGCATGCAGGGCTGCGACGGCTCGGTGCTGATCGACTCGACGGCGAACAACACGGCGGAGAAGGACGCGGTCCCGAACAACCCGAGCCTTCGTGGCTTCGAGGTCATCGACGCGGCCAAGACGGCGATCGAGGCGCGGTGCCCCAAGACGGTCTCCTGCGCCGACATCCTGGCGTTCGCGGCGCGGGACAGCGTCGCGCTGTCGGGGAACCTGACGTACAAGGTCCCCGCGGGGCGGCGCGACGGGCGGGTGTCCAGGGACACGGACGCCAACAGCAACCTCCCCTCGCCGCTCTCCAGCGCCGCCGAGCTCGTCGGCAACTTCACGCGCAAGAACCTCACCGCCGAGGACATGGTGGTGCTCTCCGGCGCGCACACCGTCGGCCGCTCCCACTGCTCCTCCTTCACCAACCGCCTCTACGGCTTCAGCAACGCCAGCGACGTCGACCCGGCCATCAGCTCCGCCTACGCCTTCCTGCTCAGGAGCATCTGCCCCTCCAACACCAGCCGGTTCTTCCCCAACACCACCACGGACATGGACCTCATCACGCCCGCGGTGCTCGACAACAAGTACTACGTCGGGCTCACCAACAACCTCGGCCTCTTCACGTCGGACCACGCGCTGCTCACCAACGCCACGCTCAAGAAGTCCGTCGATGAGTTCGTCAAGAGCGACAGCAAGTGGAAGAGCAAGTTCGCCAAGTCCATGGTCAAGATGGGCAACATCGAGGTGCTCACGGGAACGCAGGGGGAGATCAGGCTCAACTGCAGGGTCATCAACAACGGCAGCAGCAACAGCGCTGGATTCGAGCTTCGCATGACAACCGACTCTGCCCAGGAGGAATTAGCCGACACTGCAGCCAACTAGCAGGTAGTAGCAGCTATCTGTAGAGGATCTAGTGATCTTCTACTACTGTCTGCATAGCCACGGTGACGATGTTCTTCAGTATTGCGATGAGCTCTACCATGTCAGCTACTGCTCTTGACGTGCCGGAAATGAAATAAATATCTTCTGATCTGAACATATAAATTAAAAACATGGGGCAAGGTTTGTTCCTTTTTCTGTTTGTATGATTTTGGATTACCTGTGTGTAACTACTACCTCCATTTCAAATTAGCACCTCAAGAATGAGCCACAATGCGTACACCTCAAGAAAACTAATTAGCTCTGAATGCCAACACTTGCGTTGAGTTGGAAATTAGAGCCTTAATAGGGGTCTGCCCACCACGAGCAAGTGGCTAGGCTCCACCATAAAGAAAAAATGCTAATAAGTTCGTTGTACATGGTGTGTTCAAATGGAGCCTGTAAATGAATTCTCCATCCAGCAAGGCGTGTAAGGGAAGGATGTTTCAATATCTGCGTGCTGCCCAGCGATCACACCATAGAGCTTTGGGCACATGTTACCCAAGTACTGGACCTTGGAACTGTCAAGATGATAGGCCAGTCCCGTGCTGTAGTAGTTGCTCAGGTACTCACCGGCGGTTTAATCACCTGGTACTCATTGGTAGCCAGTGATATTCTGCACAAGAAGTTGTTCCTGGAGTGCACGTAGAGTGCTCCGTGCCAATAGACACTGTAATGCTTCCTGGTAAGTGAATCAGCCCGCGCCATGTCAACCATTGGTTCCCGCGGCCTCCCCTCGCCGGACAAACGACCTCTCCTCCCAGCGCCCCGTCCTCGACGAGAACACCAGTGTCTCGCACAGCGACGGCGGCCAGTCTGCAGATTTCGCCCGTGTTATTGGGTCGTCGTCTCGAGGCGCAAACCACCAGCTGGGAACGTCCGGCGTCAAGAACACCTCGTAGTGCGGCGAGATGGCAGGGTCGAACGCCAGGTACGGGTACAAGGGCAGTTTCTCCGCGCACGGAGGTGCGAGCCGAGGCAAGGGTGCCCACTGCCGCGTGGCAGGGTTAACCACACTTGTGCAGCGTAGCAGGAGGCCGTTGCAGTGGCCGACGACAAGGTCGTTCGGCGCGTAGCTGGTGAGGTCTTCGGAGAGCGGAGACTGCCGCTGCAGGGGCGCCCGTCGTCGTCGTGGCGGCACCGGCGCAGGAGAAGAACTCGGGCAGACCCAGCATGCGGAAGTTGATGAATATGCCGGCCATCGAGAGCGGGAGGAGCTCGGCGCGCAGCAGCCTGTGCCCGTCGATGACGGCGTGCCAGGCCTTGCAGACGCAGCGGCACACGGCCAGGCTGCGCGGCCAGGCCCGTCTCAATAATTTTAAGGGTCCTTGGGCAAGTAAGACATTAAGGTCTGTTAATCTAATATTTTAATATGACAATTAATAAAGTATATAGTACTATTAATAAGAAATAACTTGCAACATATATTTAGTTCATAAAAAATGACTGTACATAAAAAAGCTAGAAGAATGGTAAAGTAATAAGTAATAACTATTGTGGTTACCTCAAATAAATCTATAGAGCTTTAATGCGTTTAAAAAGCGTCTTCAGCATTTCTTGATGCAAAATCTTCAAGAACAGTGTCGAGATCAATTTTATCTAAAATATCCTTCTCAATGTTGCACATAGCGAAGCCATTCAATCTTTCTTGTAGCATAGTTCACCAAACAATTTTTTAATGAACTGATCTTCTTGTTTTCTTTTTTTTCCTTTTTCTGAACACTAGAGAAATGTTTTTTTGGCAACATCTAACACGTTCAAAAAATATATTGAATTAGAATTTAGAAATTTAGTTAATTAGATCAAACAATCTGCAACTCTGCAAGTGCAGACCATCACGGTCACGCCAAGCCCTATCCTTATAACTGATAAACTGAACTAATGAACTCTGGACTGCAGTTACTTACCGCTGTCCGCTGGCCAGTCCAGAGATACAATGGATCACAAAGGCCGCGGAGAAAGGATTCACGCCCGCTGCCCGCAGAGGTCGCGGCCGTTGCCTGCAGCAGCACGCCGTCACCGGCCAGCGGCTGCGAAGCCAAGCCCTGACTCGTGATCGCGAATTGGAAGGGTCGTGACTCGCCGACTCCCTGCACGACTCACGCAGTCACGCATGCCACGTGAATAGAAGCGACTAGCGAGCACCTAAGCTATCAAATGGACCTAAAGAGCGACCGTATGAGCCATTGGGCCGGAATACATGTACTATACAGGGGTATACTCATGGGCCCCCAAGCACCATGGGCCCCCGGCCGTCGCACTTGTTGCCCTCCCCCATGAGACGGGCCTGTGCGCGGCGCCAGGCAGCGGAGCACGTCCGCGAGCGGCGAGCATGTCCTCCATCTCCGTATCGATCGAAGGTCGTGCGGCAGCGATTGGTGAAGGTCGTGCGCCGAGCTCAGGTTTCTGCTTGTGCTCTCCATCGGCAAACTGGTGCCAAAATCTCTACACTTGTATCGTCTATTGCTCTCCATCGGCAAACTGTCAAACTGCTTCTTCTAATTCTTTTGTTTCTTTTTCCTCCCTTAATTATTGGGTTGTGCTTGAATTGATCGATTGAAAGAAGACTGATATGGAAGCTTGAAGGAAACACCAACTTGCTTGCATCAAAATAAAATTTGCAGGTTTAAGATGGAAGAAAATAGGTGTGTAATGTCATGATTGATTCTTTTTATCCATTTATTTAGGGTATAGATTTTAGTTGTTCGATTCGCTGCCTAATATCATGCCATCTTTATTTGTTTTCTTGTAGGGAGGGCTTGCTTTCTAGTCTCAATTTGGCATGTCGAGCTGCCAACCATCCAAAATGCACCTTATTAGACTATCTTCAATAACAACACCCAAAATACAAGACTCATTTCACCTCTGGGTAGCGCTACAGACAAATGGTTCAATACCCATTCGACATCTTCTCCAACAACATGACCTAAAAGAGAATCATTTCTGCAAATAGGTTTTCAGGAGAGAGGATACTCATATTTGGGTTATGCCTCTCAGGCAACCCAAAATGGGTCTTCCGTATATGTAGTCTGTTGAAGTATATGTAGTCTGTTGAAGGCCGATTTTGGGTCTCTTGCTACCCATTTTAGGTTTGGGTGCCCATATGGGTCACTTATTGGAGATAATTTTAGTAAACAACACACCTGACATGCTCAATAAGCAAGTTGAAGAAGAAATGAATGGTGTTACAAGCCCTATAGATCCCATCATCGCTCCCACCAATGTTACTCTGCCTGATGAATTGTTGAGTACAACAAGCCTAAAGAAAAAGGAGATGGAAACTAAAACCTCGAAGCGCAAAAGAACTTGGCTTGACAAGAAGCGCAAGTGTGCAAAAAGGGGAGGTAACAAAAAAAGAAACAGTACAAAGGTGTGTAACAAGAAAAAAGAAAAAAGTTCAAAGGTTTGTGATAAGAAAAAAGAAAAATGTTCAAAGGTATCTGACAACACAAAATATATCAGATTAGAATCTTTAACTGTATTCGCTACAAAAAGTTTCAATTGTATTTAACTATTTAATTCTCTTCTATCTGATTAGGAGCAACAAACTACAAAAGTGTCTGTCGATGGTGGCGCAACACTACAAAATGTATGCTTGTACCATCCATCTTTACCTCAGGAAGAGATCTCTGAATCAATAGTTTCTCTCAACTATTGAAGGTAATATTTCAAAGTAATACATTTTTTCTCCGAATCATACATGGTCATTATGTTGAATTATTTTTCTTCTATTTTTTAGGGAGCAATGACAGATGGTGTTATTGGTGAATTCTAGTAGTACAAATTATGTCCCCTCTGCATTTGTCCTGCAATAACAGATGGTGTTCAGATAGTTTTGGTTTTGTGGTTCAAGTGTAATCAGCCAAAGGGAGCTTGCAGTATATGCATCATTTTGTGCATCTTGATGAAATTACAGTAACCAGCAACATCTTTTGTGCAGCCATATGAAATTGTAATAACGAGTGACATCTTCTGTGCATTGCATTCACAATAGGATTTCAAATCAATTTACAACACAATGGCGATAACCTGTCACAATTTACAACAAATCAATTCACAATAGCATCTTCTGTGTATTGCATTCACAATAGCAGTAACTAGTCACAATTTGGTTGCTAGCACTAGCACTTGAACAATTTATAGAAGGGGTTCCCTTTACAGAACTGATAGCAATTACAGTCTCCTTCTATCAGTCTTTTACAGTCCACCGATGGGCCTGACCATAGGGCGGCAGGGGCTACGACCACGAAGCTGGGTGTCGTGGTGGCAGAGAGGGGGAGCGTCGGTGAGGTGGGTGAAACGATGCTGCATTCCGGGAAGGAAATGCCATAGATACGAAGTGTAATAGATGAACGAGTTCATACCATTACCCAAATCTCAGTCGAATAACAGAGTCATATACGAATATCAGAGTACAAATAGAAGGTTTTCATTAATTATTATCATCGCCACGCAGGGTGGAACACACTCACACACAGCAACTGGAACAACATCTCGAAGACGGCAGCGGAAACTAGGACTCCTCGCACCAAGCTTGAGCGCAGGGCGAACCCCTACTCCTCCCATTCGTCCTCCTCGTTGTACTCGGACTCCGAGCCTGCCAAAAATCTATCAGTACACTTGGTATTGGCCACGCATCGCCCACCCTATGATGCATTTGCTTTGTGGAACTAGATGCAAAAGGGGATAAGGAGAAGAACCTATTCGGCTGTGGATTCCTATGCGGGTAACCAATATTTCATTAACTTAAGTTTTGTCAAATTTTAACCCATCTCTTTCACACACATTCCCCATCCCAACACATATCTCATCACCCTAACACATCTTATCTCATCTCACTTTCTCATCGGCATGGACAACTCCCTCTCGTCCATGTCTCAACGGCCTTAGCCGGAACACCACTCTAAAACCAAGGGAAGGTAGAAGGACTCCTCTCAGCTAGTCAAGTGAAGTTGTACTCAGGAAAGGTCCATAGCCGACAAGTCGGCATATGTATCGATTGATCAACCAGAACTCTGCAGAGGTTTACACTACTCACAAGATCACCATCATCGACTATGCGCCTCGTCTAGGCTGATTCCGGGCTGCCTTCCAACTAGATACGGTACCACCCTATCACTCAGAACTAGGGCCGTGTCGGAGTACCACCGACACGCTAAGACTGTGAGATGTAGTACCAGGCCCCGGTGGTCACTACGCTGTCATAGGAGGGTGTGGGTCCTCGTACCCGTACCTCCCTACACTATCTGCTAACCTCCCAATAGTAGTGGCACCGCACTAGCAAGTCGCACGTCTGTCCCGTTTCCATGGTAAGGGTGAGTGGGGCGTAAGGATTTCCTAAGACTCGGTCCACAGAACATATCAGTCCTTAGGGCGACTAAGCAGGATATCTTCTCAAAGGGCGAACCGGTGGTCCGCTCGACGGAACACCCGGTACCTCGTGCCATCATAGCACCTCCCATCCCGGAGCTTCGTCCCATGAAGACACTCTACCCCGGGACCTCTCCCTGTCACATGTACCCGCCACAGGTATCTCTCATGGGGGACGCCCTGGTAGCACCCCCTCAGCAAAACTTGCCCTCGTGACTCGTCGTCGGATCCTGCTCGGTCGACTCGACCCTCACCACTCACCCAAGACTCACGCCAAGATCTCCCCATGTTCATTATCAGGTTATTATCATGTTATCGGCACCTTGTGCCTTATCTCAGTTCGTCTCTCACTTACCAGCATCACATCACAGATATAATGCGAGTAAGAGTAAAGCAGTAGTAACAACTAATATAGCAGCATCTAGCCTAACGGCAGGGTGAGCAGGAGTAAGGTTGCAACAAGGTAAATGGCTCAAAAGCAGTAACTACCATGCAACCTATTATCATCATTATTGCAGTAATAATAAAGCACTAGCAATTCTAATTACTTGCAATGCGTAATAGGATCTACGAATGGGTGGGGCGTGGCACCTGGCAGGTCGTCACCCAAGTCATCAGTGTAGTCGGGGTCGAACTCCTCAGTCGGTGGCTCCTCCGGGTCTGATAAACGTAACATATAGCCGTGTTAGCGGCTCCTATAGAGGTGCACAAAGAAGCAACTGAAAATCGAAAGATCCAAATGCACTCAAACATAGGCCTATGATGTAAAGCTTGATTTTAGAAAAATTTGGACTCTGGTTTGGCATTTTTCTGATCTACGGTTAATTAGTTATGAATTTTTGAAGATTAAATTATTTTCTGAAAAGAATAAAGGGAATTTAACCAGGGCTCGACACGTGGCAGCTTCTAATTGGGCGGGGGCTGCGCGGTCAGTGACAGGTGGGACCAGGTCAACGGTCAACGTTGACCGGTCAACAGTCAACGAGGACCGGGCCGTGACTGGGCCTAGGTAGGGCCGGACTTGGGCCGGGTTGGGCCGTTCCGGCCCGGACACGTGGCGCGCGTGTGGGCTAGCCACGTCGCCTTCTTAGGCTTCTATTGGGCTGCGGTTCACGGTGGGCTGGTCCATGGTGGGCGCGTAGGAGCGGTCTATGCACCCCTGGTGCGACTCACGGTGGACCAAGTCCACCTCCCCTCCCCTTCTCACTTGCTCATGTGCACCGGGTGCACGCACTGGCACGAAACGACAGCAGCTCCCCTCACCTCTCTCTGCCGTGGCCTCATCGATGGGGAGCTGCTCTTCCGCGGTGGCACTCCGAGGTCCCTCCCGGGCGTAGGTAGGTAGCTTAGCGGCTCCGTAGGGTCAGGTCGATTTCTGCAAGAGCTAAGGGTGGTCTCACGGCCGCTCGGGTGGCTGGCATGGACGCGGCGGCGGACCGACGGCGCTACACGGAGGCGGCGAGGTGCCTGGCAAAGCGAGCTGCTTCCTCTCCGTTGGCTATAGGGTCGGCTGCGCAAGGATGTATCGAAGTTCGACGATGTAACCTCGGCTCATGAGGTGATCGGAACAGGCGGGAATCTCCTCGCCACGGCGGCGCTCCGAGCGTGGCGGCTCCGGCATGGCAGGGGCGCGTCTCAGTGCTCTAAGCTCGCCTTACCCCATCTTCTAGAGTAGGCCGTGTCCCTTCACAAGGCGAGTCACGAGGCACTCCCCTCTCCCTCTCTACTAGGGCCTTTCGACGGGAACGGCTCTGCCATGGCCATGTGGTGGCCATGGTGAGCGCGTCCAGAGTGCGGGTGGGCGAGTGGCGCTCTCAAGCCTTTGATGGCTCGGTGTCGCCTGGCTTTTGTCTGTGGCGTGCGTGCATGGGCCAGGTTTGTCAGAGGCCAAAGGTGCTGCCCTCGGCTCCCGGGTGGTGGAGGGTCGCGCTGGCGCTCATGGCGATGGTGCACACGAACGGGGAAGGCGGGTGGTGCTTACCGGTGGTGGCGAGGCAGCTAGGATGGCAGTGCGGTGGTAGGCTAGGGTCGTGACGAGTCGACGCCGTGCAGGGTGACCTACAACATCGGTGTAGCCGATCGGGGCGGTGCTCCTTGCTCTGGTAGCCACGGACGTCCCGACGGGTCCGGTGTTCGACTCCTCCCTCCGCTTTCCTTCTCCTCCCTCCCCTCTGCTCCTTCCTCCTTCCTCTTGACGTTGGCATGTGTTGGAAGAGCCACCCGTGGCGGCGGGGCTCGGGAGGAGAGGCTAGGGCTCCGAGTTGGGTTCTTATAGGCCGAGCATGGCCATGGCGGCTGGTGAACAGTGATGAGCCATGCATGGACACGTGTAGGGCGGATGGGGCCTTCCGGTTGTGGCAGAGAGGAAGCGGAGTTGGTGGCACGCGGATTGGCGCCTCCAATTCGAACGGCGTCCGATCAAAGGCTGCCATGGTTGAGTCATCAAGTGCGGGGCCACAACGGCGACGTCCCCCAAGGTGCGGCCATTGCGGGAGAGGGGTCTGGGCTCCGGATCATCGATGTGGTGGAGATCCAGGTGTGTGTGGCTGGTGTCATGCGAGCAGACGGTGGAGATGGCGTGAGCGCCTTGGATGCTGCCCCGGCGTGGATGCTCTGCTAGTCAGAAAAATAGAGGAGGTTGAGGAGGAAACGGAGGGGATGACAAGCGGGCCCGGCATGGCAGCGGCTACAGAAGGAATGACGCCGCGCGTCGCGATGAGGTACACGTCGCTGGGCCTGGCTTGGGAATGGCATGCGCGGGGTGGCTTGGTGCGTGGCTGCTTGGGCCCTCTGGCAGCGCTGAGCCAAAGGTGGGTGCGAGCGCTCGCTGGGCCTGTTTAGCTCGGCAGGGCGAGCCGGGCTGCGGCGGCTGGTTGGGCCTGATGGCCTTTTCCCTTTCCCCTCTTTTCCAAAGGCCTTTCTAATTTCTTGGCTTCATTTTATGCTAAGCCTTGGGCTCCTATGTGTATATACATGAGTGCCAACCATGTACACACCCTTAGGGTTGGTCCACTATGGGCTAGGGTGGTGGGGTCCACTTCCAAGGGTTGGCACACACACAAGAGTTTGGTTAACTAATTAATTAGCCATAGGTTGTTGATTTTATTAGCATCACATAAAATCATAAAGACCCGAATCACATGTTGGTTAATGAATGCGATGCTCAAACATGCTACTAGGGTCTACTTGTGCAACTATAAGATGGTTTCCTAGTATGTACACTCATCATGCAATGGTTATTAAGCAAAAATTTTGTAGTTGTGATTTTTGGGTGTTAGAATTTTCTGGGATGTTACAGTGGGGAACTTCGCCGTCACAACCAGCCACGGGGCGGCTGCGTCTGCAGCGCGCTCAGTGGAGGGCGGGGAAGGCTGGCGCTCGTGAGGTGAGACCTCTGCTGCCGGCGATGACGCTGAGGACGCCGGATCAGGGAGGGGAGGGCAGGGGAGCGCCGGTGAGGACCTCCGAGGGGAGCGCCGGTGAGGACCTCCGAGGGAAACGCCGGCGAGGACCTCCGACCGTAGCGAGAAGGGGAACGCCGAGTTGCCGACCCGGACCTAGGAGGAGTCTGTGGCAGAATCGAACTAGTGGACCAAGGGTCGCTAGCAATTGGGCTGATATGGGCCTGGTTACAGGCCTGTGAGATTAGTTTGTTTCCTTGGCTCATGGTTGGATCGGAATCGGATGGTTCATATTAGTGATTGCGGAGACAAGTCGCTTTGGTGACTTCAGTGGATCTTGTTCCGAGGGTGGCGTATGTAATTTTGCATTTGCTTTGGTTGTGCACTCGTGGCGCGATATCTCCATCAGGCGGATGGACTGCATTAAATACGACAGGGAGGCGGGGTCGGTATCAGAGTCAGAATCTGCTTGTATGCACACCGGGTGTCGTAGCTTTAAAGCCTGTTCGCTTGAGATTATCAGCCAAATCAGTCAGCCAGCCAGCAGAATTTTCTCTCACAAAAAACCAGCTAGCAGTATTTTCAGCCAGCCAAATCAGCCCAAGCGAACAAGCTGTTAGGCTCGTATAGCATACATCGATCATGATTAGGTCTTGATCTTGAGAATCGGAATCTAGTTCCGTCTTTTCCACACGCTGTGTATCATTCTCTTTTGAAGGATATATATCACGCCAAGCATTATTGTAGTCTGCATTTTAGTAGAAGTATATAATTGTTTTCTTTAAAGATATATTTGATTTTTTAATTTTCCATACAATAAACTGTCATATCATTGCAATAAAATAGAGAAATCCTAGAGGTTCCCTACAAAACCAAACAAACATATTATTCCCAATGGTCTAGCAATGGTGAAAGATGTCTTTAATTCGTCACAGACAATTTGTAGTAAAATCCAGTCAAATTATACTCCCTACAAGACGTTTTGGCTTTTAAAGATACACGGCTTTTGCTATGCATTTAGACATACACTATATCTGCATACATAGTAAAAACAATGTATAAAAAAACCAAAACGTCTTATAATTTAGAATAGAGGGAATATTAGAACTCAATGATCAGAACGAGTAAGTAAGTTGCTATATATTGCCAACGGATGGTAGACCAGCTGGCCAAGGACTCTGGTTGGCACCCTCGTGGCCTAGGTTCGATCCTCACGGGGTGAATTGCAGTGCCGAAGGTAAAAAAACTCCTCGTCTGACCCGTGTTACGAGGCAGGGGGTTTTCTCGGACTGGGTGAGAAGTCCTCATGCTATCCCCCCTCTCCCGGCAGTCCGAGTTTTAAGTTTCTATATATTTTTAATAATATAATATCACTATACATTATCTGTAATATTATAACATGTGTTCCGTTTTCCATTTACCAACCGAAAAGACCAACATACATCACAAACACAGTGAAGAGTAGACTGTATATTATGACTAGGATAGAGTTTGTTACGATTATGATCCCATATGTTAGCTTGACCCTGAGGTCATGTGAACTCTGTATATAACACCAGAGAGGCTTAATGCAAAATCTAATTCCGTCCAATTCTATTCCTCCTATATATGAGATATGACACCCAAAGCTGCCTTCTCCCCTCATTCCTTGGACTTAGAATGATCCAAGGAGCAAGAATGAGAAAAAATGAGTATCATCTAGGGAAAGAACACCTGGGCCGATCGCCCACTTCTCTAAGTGGGTCAACCCTAGGATGAAAGAGATGTTTTATCACATTATCACGAAGTCGAGATCATGCTTCCTCCCGTGTGGGAGGATGACTCTCCTCTATAAATACTTATTTTGCATCTACAAGATAGAGTACATGAATTCTTTGTTGATAGTCACTAATAAATGCTTAATCCCACCATTAACATATCGGTAAAGTGAAGGTGAAATCAACTTCATAGGAGTATTTTATTTTTAAATAATATGGTTCCATTTGTATATGAAAATATGTGAACGTAGATACCAAAGCAAGTTAAACGAGCAAAGGATGGCCTGGCCAAAGTTCATCCATATCATCAATCCACACCACAAGCCAGAAACACACTTTGGAATGATCGAACATGTTGGTTGCAAGTCGGTTTGATCCTGTGGTTGAGGTGGAGCTTCACTTGGATTAGAGGTCCCACCATTGCATGTTAAGATAGCCAGAGTCCATGGGATCATCTTGGATACCAGTCAACCGCCACCGAGGAGATCTATGAAGCCTTGGATCGGAGGACGGTGGATCTAAGAGGTTGCTCAACCTCCTTATGGTTCGACCAACTCCACCTGTTTGTTAGAAATTTAGGCAAATTTAGTAGCAATTTAATCCAAAAAATGATAAACAATATGTTTGTGACGTCATATATGTGCATATGTGATCTAAGCATGAATAGCATGTAGATGATACTAACCAGCAAGATATTGATCCAAAACATTACTGGATAGCGAACAATGGAAACATACCCAGCGACAGAGTCGGATGCACTAGTCGACATAGTGCCTATCGATGTAGTCGTCCCACTCGATGCAGTGTAGAAAGGAAGTAGCGCCGATCACCAGAGAGCCTTCGCCGTGTGCCGGGAAGAAGACTAACAAGACCCCCCGGGAAGAAGAAGATGTAGCGAGTAGTTGTGCCGTCAGCGACACTCCCCAAAAACATGATTGTCGTCCTTCACCCGAGCAGGTGAACCCAAGGGCAGCAGCATTTCGAAGGCCTACTCTTCTAGACCTCGTGCGCACAAGGTTTAGGATGGGGAGAACTATGATCAACGAAAGCTGTGGTTTTTGCAAGTGTCGAAGCTAAATGAATGGACGATGGGATCAGACTTTTATATCTCATAGCCAGGCAAGACGAGCAAACATAGGAGATCAGGAGATGAGAGAGACGTCACGGAATTAGCATTCATAGGAGAAACTTCCGTTTTCATTAGCAATATTGAAAACTCCTTTCGAAACTCCCATATTAACCAGCGTTAATAAGAGAAACTTCGAAACAACCAGCCGAAACTCGCATATCACATGCACATTATTTATAGGGCCCTTAGAATTTATTTAATATATTAAATATTATGTGGGCCAAGCCTACAATATATCTAACAATCCCCACCAAATTTTAGGGCATGCAATAAATAATCTCAAATCCACAGTTCTTTGATACACCAGAGTTTTGGTGGAGATTGTTAAGTTGAACATCCACCAAGAATAAGGGTTACACACATTCACTACTGAATAATGGACTATGCCTTGAATTGACAGTTTTGTGCGAAATGAGTTTCACCAAAATTCTTTTCTGGTACTAGGCTACTACAAGCATCCCCTTTGGTTGAAGCATATAAGTCACACTTCAAGGACTTTCATGAGTATCTAGAGATTACCCACATTTCATAAAATTGTGACTAGAAATCAAACTCATATAGATGTGTTCCTTCTAGAATGTTCTGTAGGACAACATTCCTACTTAAATAAGCTACTCGGATCATATTAAGGAATTAACCAACCTACCGTACAGCATAGGAGAAATAGTGCATCTCAAATGATTTGGATCTTAATATAAGGGGTTTCTCCATTAGTCAACCACTAGCTTGTTTCACCATCATACTTCACGGGATCTCCGATCATATAGGATAGGTTACCACTATGGAATGACTTCAAGTGGGTCTCAAGCCCAACTCCCTCGATGTACCTTCTATCACATTGCGTGATAGACTCTTGGGAAACTGATCTGTCAGATTCTTAGATGTGTGGACATAGTCCAACGCTATTACTCTAGAGTTTCTCAGTTTTCTGACATATTTTAACCGCCTCTTCACATGCTTTGTAGACTTCATGTTATCCCTAGAACTGATCACTTTGATTATCATAGTCTGATTATCACAGTTCATAAAAATAGCCGGTATTGATTTTTCAACCACCGGTAAATCCATAATGTAACATCCCGGATTTTCAGGCAACCAAAATACAAGCTTTTTAAAAATTTTCCTGCAATTGTGTGAAGCGGGTAGCTCCTAGGTCTAACCCGAGACTAACTCACTAACAAACCATTGCATACATGTAGAATTGAGTGAAGGTGTGCCGAGGTTCCTTAGTTAGTTTAAGGATTTGTGTCAGAGTGCACGAAGCCGTAGCAACATCCTCTCCTTGAACTCCCTTCGATCCGTTTTGAATTCCCTTTTAACTTTCCTTTTAAATTTCCTGTGACCTAATTCGTATAAATGGGAAAGTTTCTTTTCTTATTTCCTCTCTAATCGACTAAGTGTAATGGGAGAAGCTCTTTATCTCCTTTCTCCGAAGGAACTGGAAAATCCTTTCTCCTCTACCCGAATCCCTTTAAGTCTATCTTGAACGCATCTCAAATCCGTAGCATTTTCTCTCTCTAAATCCCTCTTCGAATTCATCGCTAATCCATAGCAAGAATCCCTTCTCGAATCTATCACATCAAATTCCTTCTAATTCAATCCCAAATTCTTGAAGCATAAGTGGGAAATTCTCTTCCTCCCTCTCTTCTCAATTCAGCCCACCATCCTTTTTTCTCTTCGTGGCCCAGCCGGTGCCCATAGCCAGGCCTCGGCCTCTCCACCTCGCTCGGCCCACGCGGCCAGGTCCAGCTCGCTCGGCCTTGGCCCAGCCTAGCTGTTCACCTCCTCCCTCCTCCTTTGGCGACCAGCCCAGTTCGCAACTTCACCCACGCAGGCCCACTCGGAAGCCACAGGCCCGTTCCCGCGCTGTAGGCCCAGCGGCCGAGCAGCCCACCTAGCCCGACTGTGACCCCGCCCTAGGAACCCTAGGGAGCGTCGGCTCCCCAGGCGCCGCCGCCACCGCTCCAAGGGGAAAACCCACACCCCTGCGCTCCTAGACACTGCCGCGTGATTTGCGCCGCATGTCCCGTCCGTAGCACGGACGTCGAGGATGACCGGAGCCCTAGAAGCCCTAACCGAACTCCGTATAAAAAGGAACGGCTGCCACCCCTCCCCTACCGTTCCCCCTGAGCCACCGCCACCCTCATCTCCTCCACGTAGCTACGTCGTGCCCTCTCGCTGCTCCGCAACGTCAGACCACCGCAGCAGTCAGGTGCCGCCACACCATGGCCGCGCGGCCCTCCTCCGCTTCGCCACGCCACCTCGCTGCCTCGCCGAGCCGAGCAGCAACCGTAGCGCTCTACTTCCCGGCACCGTCGAGCACGCCACCTCGCCCACCACGACGTGCCTCGCCATGCCGTGATAACGCGACGGCAAGCCACAGTAGCGCCCCGCTCCGCCTCGTCCTCAAGTCACTGCGACCAAGCCACTCATCGCCATGCTCTAGAGTGGTGGTGTCGCGCTCACTTCCCCGCGGTGACCGTGAACTCCATCCGCCGCGAGCCGCTAGCCTCCACTATCCTCGCTGCGTTCCTGCATCTACGCCGACCACGTGCAGCAGCAGCACCTCCTCGCCATGGGTGAGCTCCCCAAGCCCAAGCCCCCCTCTTTCCTCTGCCTCACCATAGCTCTCGACTGAAATCGGCCTTCGTGCCGAGATTTCCACCTTGCAGGGAAGCTGCGGCACCATCGACCCTCGCTGAGCCAACCCGGTTGTGCCTAGCCGGCAATAGGTTGCAGCAGGCCCGCAGTTGACCGTGGCCTTCTGGAACGTACCACAGCAGCCCTCCACCATCCTCGCAGCAAGGTCTACCCATCTTAACCTAGCCGACGCCGTTCTCGACGTCCGCAAAGCTCCGCACTTCATTCTTTTTACTTGCTCATACATCATTGTAACGTCATCATCTTTCATACACTTGTTACATGATCTCTATCGATGAATGCCTGTGCCGTGCCTTAGCCGCCGGTCTACTTATCTTCATCTATCTCACTATGGATATGTGCTACTCCAAGTCATTCATGAGTCGGTTGTCGTGTGAATGTGGTGGTTCCTTGTGAGTGTTTGTGTTGTTGTTTGCTTGTGGACCGTGCCTTCGAGCCGATCGAGAGAACGAGTGTTCGAACATTGCGACCATGAGCTTGTCTCGCCATGGCCGTAACGCCAAGCATATCCCTTCTCTTGTGTTTTAGTTGTCTTTAGCCGAACTACGATCGTTAGCTCTTGTTCTCGTCCCTAAGACGTGGTCATTGTGGACTCGGACTCGATGTCGTTATCGACGCGGTTTTTACCTGCATGTTTTGAGCCCTCCGTGACCAACTCTA
This sequence comes from Saccharum hybrid cultivar R570, assembly GCA_038087645.1. Taxonomy (NCBI): domain Eukaryota; kingdom Viridiplantae; phylum Streptophyta; class Magnoliopsida; order Poales; family Poaceae; genus Saccharum; species Saccharum hybrid cultivar. The sequence goes on from JAQSUU010000113.1 coordinate 7,033,029, forward strand.
TTGGGATAGGAATTAGGGGACAACCTTTGTATATCGACAGATGCCAACTCGTGTAGGTACAGCTTATGGCCACGAGTTGCCTCGCTATGACCATCGGGCTCTACCTCTTTTGCTTTTGCTTTCTTTACTCTCTCCTAGCCACCTCATATGCCTGTGCCACCTAGACCCTGGCATTCCTCTGGCCCTTGCGGTGATAACCTCATCGCTAAGGACCATAGGAATAGTCTTGTGCTAATTATGCGCCTAGGTCATGGGGCCATACGAGTTGGTGTGGAGCGAGAGACCGTGGGGTTTGTACCTCCATTCTTTCAACCCTAGCCCGTTCCCATGGCAAGTTGGTCGAAAGAATGCGAGGGCTATTTTTCTGTCCTCTCTTCCTTTCCCCTATCAATCCTCGTCTATCCAGAAAGATGTGGGTTGAGTCCCTTGCTTGTTTGGTGTTTGTTGCTCTTTTGATTCCATTCCTTCGATTTCCGTCGTTGCTATGGCGAGTGGATCAAAGGAAGGTGAATCCTGTGTCTCTTCCCGTCTTTTGGTTTTGTCGTGCCTAAGCCCTTGTATGCTTGTACCTTGTAGACCGTAGCGTCTCTTTGGTTCTTGCGGTGACAACCGCATCACTGAGAACTTTAGGGATGTCTTAGTGCATTTAGTGCACCTAGGTCTTGGTACCCTACCAGTCGTTTGGGCACTCATGTTCTTTTGCGTGTCTCTTCTTTCGATGCCTCGTCTTTGCCGTGACGTGTGTATTGGGAGAAGTAGACTGCCTCTGCTCTTCTTTTCCCCGTTCTACCCTCTCTTGGTTCACGTCAAATATAATGGCGTACGGATTGAGAGAGAATGGAACTTCTCTTGCTTGTAGTATTTTTGGTTCCCGTCAGTCTCCATGACGATTGGATCGAAAGCCGCAAGCCGTGGTGTTTGCTTAGGATGAGCTAAGACCTATACCATTTCTGTTTAAGCCGTATAGGTCGACACGATCGACCCGGGAAGTACTGGCTAGGCTAAGGCATAAGTTTGTGCTTAGCAAATCACCACTCCTGTTCTTTGGCCCAAGGATCGGACATCCGCCAAGAGGGCTAAGTCGTTCTTCCTTTTGCATTCTCTCGGTGTAGTTGTTCTTTCTATGTCTTGTTGCCTCTCTTTTCACAGTATTTCTAGGTCTAGTGGTCTGAATTGCTCTTTTGCTTGTCGCTGTATCGAGGTAGTTGCGTCAAGGATAGCCATGATCGGTTCGGGACCGTTGAAGGAAGGACATGCGGATGGAGGAAGGACCATGGAGGAGTACGACTACGAGTGCACCGAGGATCTCGGATATGACATTTAACAGGTGTTCCACGTCCCACCCAACCTCGTAGAACCTATTAGACATGCTACAATGTAGATGCTAGTGCCTTACTTTTATGCATATGAACTGTGATAGGTTGCATGGTAGATTGCTTGTGAGCCATTACCTTGTCGCAACCTATTCCCCTGCACACCCGCTGTTAGGCTAGACGCTCACATTCTACTTACTGCTTTACTTTCACTACGCATTATATCTGTGATGTGATGCTTGGTGAAGGGATAACGTGAGTGGATAAGGCACGTGGTGCCGATAACTTGGTAAAACTGGATAATGAACTTGGGGAGATCTTGGCGTGTGTCTTGGGTGTGTGGTGAGGGTTGAGTCGATCGGACAGGATCCTACGACGAGTCTTTGGGGCAAGTCTTGCCGGAGGGGTGCGACCTGGGCATCCCTCGTGAGAGGTACCTGTGGCAGGTGCATGTGTGAGCAGATGGGGTGTTGGTTATTCCCGGTGGAGGTGCCGTCGAGGCACGGGGTGTTGGTTATCCCCTTGAGAAGATATCCTGTCCGATCCCCCTAAGGACTGGTACGTCTTGAGAACTGGAACCATGAGACCCTTCGTGCACACCACTCGCTCCTGATGGGCGGGAGACGATTACTCGACTAACTAGGACGGTGCCACTACTACTAGGTTGGAAGGTGATAGTGTAGGGAGGTACGGGCATGGGGGCCCACACCCTCCTAAGACAGCGTGGTGACCTTGGGGGCCTGGTACTACGTCTCACAGTCTCAGCGTTTCGGTGGACTCTGGGGTGGCCCAGGGCTGAGTGGTAGGGTGGTACCGTACCGGTTGGGAGGCAGTCGGCATCAGCCTAGGCGGGGCACCGCCGATGATGGTGATCTTGTGGATTTCTAGGTGTACACGCTCTGCAGAGTTGATCGATCTATACGTATAGCCGCGTCCGCGGATATGGACATTCCCATGACCTACGCTTCACTTGATTAGAGAGAGAGGAGTCCTTTCTACCTTTCCCCTGGGTTTTGGTGTTGGATCCGGCTTTGGCCGTTGAGGCAAGGTACGAGTGGGAGTCGACCTTGTCGCCTAGAGAGTGTGAGAGTGTGGTGAGATGTGTGTGATGGGATGAGAGAACGTGTGGATGAGATGGGTTAAAACTTGATAAACTTTTATTATAAAATATTGATTAACTTGCATAGGAAACCTACAGCCATATATAGGCCTTTTGATTTACCCTTGCATTCCACTTACCACAAAGCATACGCAAAAGCATAGGGTGGGAGACAGTGGCCAGTACAAATTGTACTGATAGATTTTGGACAGGTTTGAACGAAATCTATGACGACCACGAGGACTTGGATTAGGAGTAGATGGTCTTGTGCCTACGCTTAAGTGTGGTTGAGAAGATGGAATCTACGCCCGCTGATATTCTACTCCAACTCTGATGACTGCTGTGAAGGAGCCTTCACCTGTCGATGCGCTACAATGACTCTGATGAAGATGAGTGTGTGTTTCCGCTAGATTAGTTGATGTAATAGGAGTGTTAACCAGTGTTGTAAAGCTTGTGTAAACTTGTAATTCCACGATGTATGACTATGATATCAGCTGATAATTGATAATGTGATGGATTGCTCTCGTGATCTACTACATTATAAATCATATATGTGGATTTTCCATTCGAGGAAAATCGAGGTCGTTTCACATAAGAAGTTCACGAAGCCACTCAGCCTCAACTGCGACAGTATCTAGTGCTATGATTTCTGCTTCCATTGTTGACCTCGTTAAGACAGTCAGCTTGCAAGACTTCCACGAAACAATGCCACCTCCAAGTGAGAACACATATCTAATTGTGGCGTTGATGAGGACATCTCAGCCATACGTGCTTCCTCGAGTGACAATCATTCACCATCCAACATGAATATCATAAATCCAGGACCACTTACAAGAAGTCGTGCTAAGAAACTACAAGAGCAGGTGAATTCGTTCCTAATTGATTTTAATTCTAATACTTGTGAGAATGTTATACTACCTAAGAGTGCTACTTTGGTTGTACTTAGGAAAATACATGAAGAGGAGGAAGAATCCGACCACCAGCTCGGACCAGACCACCGACCACCAGCTTGGGCCAGTCCAGCGCGACGGAACCAGCAGAAAGAATCGACCATAACTCTTGATTCACAAAAGCTATGAAGGTCCATGAGGACATTTTGGAAAGCTTATTAAGTCTATTTTCCAATGCAATAAGTCCCGACCAGATTGGAATTTTCCCCATAGCGTCCGACCAGATGTAGTGAGGACTGGTCAGGTGGTCAACAGCATGCATGTTGTTCAAGTTCCCGTACAAAACTGTACCAGTATACGACGTTACATGGTGCATGGCATATATGGATGGAAAGCTTGTTGAGTCTAGTTTCACACTCAAGAAACGGATCATCATTTGGACTTCCCACTAGGGAGTTATGACACTTTTAGTGGAGACTGCTTTGGAAACTGACAGCCGCGTGGACTCCTGGAAACTCATTTCGTGGAAGCCTTTTCACATTCTAGTCTTTTTATTTTCCATCTCGTGATCACACCTATACTGGAGGGTTGTTCCTTGTATAAATACTCCTATGCTTGTAAAGAAAAGGGGGACTTTTGATAATCTGAATACAGACCACTTTGTTCAGCTGTGTGCTAACAAAAACCAGAGAGAGATCTCTACCCCTTTGCTCTTGTGTTTTCCTTCGCGGAGATTACAGAAGCGGCCGCGTCATCGGCACCCAATCCGTGCTCCTGGTCCATTGATTCCAGGTTGCGTAGGTTGGTTTCTTTGAGAGTGTGGTTGGGCGAATCCTTGGTTCAGGCTGCCGTATAGAGACGATGGTTGGCTCCTTGTGCGTGTCGTCAGGTTGCACTAGTTATCGCTGCTTGCAGCAAGTTATCGGCTGTTTATCAGCTAGTTATCAAGATCAAGATCCTACGTCGTGAAGATCGGGACAACAACCTCATCATTTGGTATCAAAGCCTTCGTTGCCACGGTAGGAATCTTTACCCTTAGCTACATATATATATCGTGTTTGTCCTATCCACCAAAAAGCCAGAAAAATATTTTGCTATAGCCCTTTGTTTCAATCTGTTATTCTTGTGAGTTTTGTTAAGTTTCAGTCCATTAGAGTCTTTGTTTTAGTTGCTGATCATATTATCCTTCGTGTGTCCTTTGTGCCTCTTTGTTTTATATATATATCTGAATTTTCCCATATATATAAAAAAATCAGAAACCCGTATCATCCTTCGCGTTAACTTTGATCCTATCAAGTTATAGCTGACGGTTGTGTCTTGTTTCTACAAAAAAAAAACAAGTGTGCACGTGTTATATCTGATCCTGTTCTTAGTTATATAAAAAAAGTGTTAAAAAAAAGAAGAAAGAAAAGTTAAAAAAAAAGAGTTGAGAAAATAGTGAAAGAATAGTTGAAAGATCAGTTTGTTATATGCACAAGTTCTGAAATTTTCATCAATTACACAACTAGATAGCTATCCTTTCTTTCGTGCAAAATTTTGCTTGGGTTTGATTGCAACACTTGCATCCTAAGCATACTCCTTTTTTTGCATCAAATCTGAATTTTCTTTGCGCGTGTGTTTGATCCATTTACATCACTCATAACTTGTGGTCAGCACTAGGCATTGAACTTCTAGTTTGGACTGTGATTTAGCTTTACAATATCTAGAATTCAGATTGCATTCCTTGTGAATTTTTTCCCCACCAAGCTCCACATAAAAGCCACTGTCATAGGAAAACTGATCTTGTATTCGCTTAACCATCACTTTCTTGTTACCACCTCGCATTGGCCTTCTGTAATCCGCAGGAATTCATAAGAGCTTCGGTTGGTAAGAGAGGTGAGGTTGAGAGATTCCATATATATATTTCCTATTCTACATATATTGTTGTTTGGCCTAGCTAACTTTACAGGAAGATGAGTGGAATTGAGATTGAGGATTGTGTCACTATGGCACAATTTAATGAGCTGAAGCAAAGTTTGGAAGATAAGCAAGATCGATTGTCACGAGATTTTCAGACTCTTATGGCTGAAATCAGAGATCAACGCCAACCTCGTGATGGTGTAAGCAACCATGGAGAAGATGCTAATGAAGCTGAAGAAGAAGCTGCTGCTCGACTTGCAAGAGAACAACGGAGACGTAGAGAGCGAGTTGCTGTACATGCGAGAAGGCCTCCACCTCTAGGGCATCGAGGAGGTGGTAGAGGTGCTGATCATGATCGTGGGAGTGTTGGCCTCGAAGAAAGTGGGACTGAACAAGAGGATGAAGAAGAAGAAGAGGAGGTTGAACAGCCCCATAATGATGGCCGTCGTCACCGAGGTAATCGTGGGCGTAATCGGCCCAATGAAGAGAGGTTTGGCAAATTAAAATTCAACATGCCTAAGTTTGATGGAGGATCTGATCCTGAAGCATATCTTACATGGGAGTTGAAGGTTGATAAAATTTTTTGCTTGCATAATTATTCTGAGCAAAAGAAGATGGCCATGGCTGCTCTTGAGTTTGATGGATATGCTCTAATCTGGTGGGAACAAATGCTCAATGACAGAGAAGAAGCTGGGCAAGGTGCAGTCCGTTCATGGGCTGAAATGAAAAGAGAAATGAGGGCAAGGTTTGTCCCCAAACATTACCGTCGTGATTTATTTGACAAGTTGCAGAATCTGAAGCAAGGAAGCCTTAATGTTGATGAGTATTATAAAGAGATGGAGAAGGCAATGATTCGAGCCAATGTATATGAAGATGAAGAGCAATCTATTGCACGTTTTATGTCAGGGCTGCATCGCAATATTCAGCGCATTGTTGAATTTCAGCAGTACCGTAATCTCATTGAATTGGTACATCAAGCTAGCAAGGCTGAGCGTCAATTGCAGCAGGACATGAAGTCCAACAGAGGAGTATCTTTCAGCACAAGAAGTACGCCAAGTGGTAGCAAATTCACACCAAAAGGTAGTGCAAGCAAAGGTACAACTTCCAACTCAAGTGGTGGTACAAGATCAAATAATTTTGGTGCTTCTAGTGGGAAGGAGCTGGCTGCTCCAAATGAGAAGAACAAATCAGCAATCTCATCACCTACTTCAGTGGGTTCTTCAACCAAGAGTAGTGGAATTCAATGCTTCAAGTGTGGAGGTCGTGGTCATGTTATACGGGAGTGTCCCAATAATAGAACCATCATTGTGAATGACCAAGGAGAATATGAATCTGCTAGTGATGAAGAACATGAAGATACTGAAGGAGAAGATAATCCTGAAAAGGAAGTCTGTGCATTTGAAACTAGTGCTGCTCTTGTTGTAACTCAAATTTTGAGTGTGCAAATGAGTGAAGCTGAAAATGGACAGCGGCACAATCTTTTTCAAACTAGAGCCAAGGTTGAAGACAAGGTGTGCAAGGTAATCATTGATGGTGGAAGTTGCCACAATCTTGCTAGTAAAGAAATGGTTGACAAGCTTGGTCTAAAGCTGCTGAAACATCCTCATCCCTATCATGTCCAATGGTTAAATAATTCGGGTTCCATTAAGATTGCACAAAGAGTGAAAGTTCCTTTCAAGATTGGTGAATATGTTGACACTGTGGAATGTGATGTGGCACCCATGACAGTGTGTCATATGCTGTTGGGAAGACCATGGCAATATGATCGGTCATCTCTGCATTGTGGTCGGACAAATGAATACACCATCAAGTGGAAGGGAAAGGAGTTGATACTTAAACCCATGACACCACAGCAAATCCTAGCTGAGCACTTGCAAAAGAGCTCTGTTGTGAGGAATGAGAGTGAAAAAGAAGGAGAGAAAAAGAATTTGAGTGCCTTCCACAAATCGGAGAGTGAGAGCCACAAGCCAAACATGAGAGATAACAAAAAAAGAGAGGGAGAGAACTTAGTGATGATAGCCACCAAATCTGAAATGAGAGATGTGAGGAGAAACCCAGATCAAGTATTAATCATACTTGTGTGTAAGGACACATTACTTTCAGCTAATGACTTAACTTCTGTCCCTAGTGTTGTTGCACGTGTTTTGCAGGAATATGAAGATGTTTTTCCAGAAGAAACACCTACTGGACTTCCTCCTTTGCGTGGCATTGAACATCAAATTGATTTCATCCCTGGAGCTGCACTCCCAAACCATCCAGCATACCGCACCAACCCCGAAGAAACCAAGGAAATTCAAAGGCAAGTACAAGCACTTTTAGATAAAGGTTATGTGCGTGAAAGTTTAAGTCCTTGTGCTGTCCCTGTGATTTTGGTGCCAAAGAAAGATGGTTCATGGAGGATGTGTGTAGATTGCAGAGCCATCAATAACATCACTGTTCGTTATCATCATCCTATTCCTAGGCTAGATGATATGCTTGATGAATTGAGTGGATCTATGATATTTTCTAAAATTGATTTGAGAAGTGGTTACCATCAAATTAGAATGAAAATTGGAGATGAATGGAAAACTGCATTTAAAACAAAGTTTGGGCTGTACGAATGGTTAGTTATGCCTTTTGGTTTGACTAATGCACCTAGTACATTCATGAGATTGATGAACCATGTCTTGCGAGCATTCATTGGAAAATTTGTTGTTGTTTACTTTGATGATATCCTAATTTACAGCAAGACATTGGAAGAACATGTTGATCATATTCAGCAAGTGTTAGACGTGCTCAGGAAAGAAAAATTATTTGCTAACCTAGAGAAGTGCACATTTTGTACAGATCAGGTTGTGTTTCTTGGTTTTGTTGTTTCAGGTTCAGGAATTGAAGTTGATGAATCAAAGGTGAAAACAATCAAGGATTGGCCAACTCCTGAAAATGTAAGCCAGGTGAGAAGTTTTTATGGACTTGCTGGTTTTTACAGGAGATTTGTGAGAGATTTTAGCACAATAGCTGCTCCATTGAATGAGTTAACGAAGAAAGGTGTTGCCTTCCAATGGGGTGAGCCACAAGAGAAAGCTTTCCAAGAATTGAAGAAAAGATTGTCCGAAGCCCCCTTGCTTGTGTTGCCGGATTTCACAAAAACCTTTGAGGTTGAATGTGACGCAAGTGGGATTGGAATTGGAGGAGTTCTCATGCAAATTGGACAGCCTGTGGCCTACTTCAGTGAGAAGTTGGGAGGAGCACAACTGAACTATTCGGTGTATGACAAAGAGTTGTATGCTTTGGTAAGAGCACTTGAGACTTGGCAACATTACTTATGGCCAAAAGAATTTGTTATTCATTCAGACCATGAGGTCTTGAAATATTTAAAAGGACAATCAAAACTGAACCGTAGACATGCTAAATGGGTTGAATTCATTGAAACTTTTCCATATGTTGTGAAATATAAGAAAGGTAAGGAAAACATTGTCGCTGATGCTTTATCTCGTAAAAATGTTTTGTTAAATCAACTCGATGTTAAAGTGCCAGGACTTGAACACATAAAAGAATTATACTCTATTGATCATGACTTTTTAGAACCTTATGCAAAATGTACAACAGGTAAAGGTTGGGAAAAATATCATGTACATAATGGATTCTTGTTTAGAGCTAACAAATTGTGTGTTCCCAATTGCTCTGTTAGACTCTTGTTGTTACAGGAAACACATGCAGGTGGATTGATGGGTCATTTTGGATGGAAAAAGACATATGACATGTTGGCTGACCATTTTTATTGGCCGAAGATGAGAAGGGATGTCGAAAGATTTGTGCAAAGATGCATCACTTGCCACAAAGCTAAGTCAAAACTGAACCCCCATGGTTTATATACTCCCTTGCCTGTTCCTAGTGCTCCTTGGGAAGACATTAGCATGGATTTTGTTTTAGGTTTACCAAGGACAAAGAGGGGGAGGGATTCAATTTTTGTTGTTGTTGATCGGTTCTCTAAAATGGCACATTTTATACCATGTCATAAAAGCGATGATGCTTCCCACGTAGCCTCTCTATTTTTCAGGGAAATTGTGAGGTTGCATGGCATGCCCAAGACGATTGTTTCAGATCGTGACACTAAGTTTTTGAGCTACTTTTGGAAGACGTTATGGGCAAAACTCGGTACAAGGTTGCTGTTTTCTACCACTTGCCATCCTCAAACGGATGGGCAAACTGAAGTCGTGAATAGAACACTTTCTATGTTGCTGCGAGCCTTGATCAAGAAGAACTTGAAGGAATGGGAAGAGTGCTTACCACATGTGGAATTCGCTTACAATAGGGCAGTACACTCTACAACTAATATGTGTCCTTTTGAAGTAGTATATGGTTTCAAACCACTTGCTCCGATCGATTTGTTGCCTTTGCCATTGCAGGAAAGACCTAACATGGAAGCCTCCAAGCGTGCGTCTTATGTCAAGAAGATTCATGAGAAGACCAAAGAAACAATTGAGAAAAGGTCCAAGTACTATGCTGAATGGGTGAACAAGCATCGCAAGAAGGTGACATTTGAACCTGGAGATTTAGTTTGGGTACACCTTCGCAAAGACCGCTTTCCAGAGAAGCACAAATCCAAGTTGATGCCACGAGGAGATGGTCCATTCAAAGTGTTGTCCAAGATCAATGATAATGCTTACAAGATTGATCTCCCTGAAGATTATGGTGTTAGCAAATCTTTCAATGTTGCTGACTTGACACCATTCTTCGGACTAGAAGAATCAGAGTCGAGGACGACTCCTTTTCAAGAGGGGGAGGATGATGAGGACATCTCAGCCATACGTGCTTCCTCGAGTGACAATCATTCACCATCCAACATGAATATCATAAATCCAGGACCACTTACAAGAAGTCGTGCTAAGAAACTACAAGAGCAGGTGAATTCGTTCCTAATTGATTTTAATTCTAACACTTGTGAGAATGTTATACTACCTAAGAGTGCTACTTTGGTTGTACTTAGGAAAATACATGAAGAGGAGGAAGAATCCGACCACCAGCTCGGACCAGACCACCGACCACCAGCTTGGGCCAGTCCAGCGCGACAGAACCAGCAGAAAGAATCGACCATAACTCTTGATTCACAAAAGCTATGAAGGTCCATGAGGACATTTTGGAAAGCTTATCAAGTCTATTTTCCAATGCAATAAGTCCCGACCAGATTGGAATTTTCCCCATAGCGTCCGACCAGATTTAGTGAGGACTGGTCAGGTGGTCAACAGCATGCATGTTGTTCAAGTTCCCGTGCAAAACTGTACCAGTATACGACGTTACATGGTGCATGGCATATATGGATGGAAAGCTTGTTGAGTCTAGTTTCACACTCAAGAAACGGATCATCATTTGGACTTCCCACTAGGGAGTTATGACACTTTTAGTGGAGACTGCTTTGAAAACTGACAGCCGCGTGGACTCCTGGAAACTCATTTCGTGGAAGCCTTTTCACATTCTAGTCTTTTTATTTTCCATCTCGTGATCACACCTATACTGGAGGGTTGTTCCTTGTATAAATACTCCTATGCTTGTAAAGAAAAGGGGGACTTTTGATAATCTGAATACAGACCACTTTGTTCAGCTGTGTGCTAACAAAAACCAGAGAGAGATCTCTACCCCTTTGCTCTTGTGTTTTCCTTCGCGGAGATTACAGAAGCGGCCGCGTCATCGGCACCCAATCCGTGCTCCTGGTCCATTGATTCCAGGTTGCGTAGGTTGGTTTCTTTGAGAGTGTGGTTGGGCGAATCCTTGGTTCAGGCTGCCGTATAGAGACGGTGGTTGGCTCCTTGTGCGTGTCGTCAGGTTGCACTAGTTATCGCTGCTTGCAGCAAGTTATCGGCTATTTATCAGCTAGTTATCAAGATCAAGATCCTACGTCGTGAAGATCGGGATAACAACCTCATCAGGCGTAAATCTTATCAGCATCAGATATCCAATTTGCATCACAATAACCCTCTAGTACACTCAGATACCCGATATAGTGAATGTCATAGCTCATAATCCCTTTTAGATAGCGCAATACCCTCTCAAGAGCATGCCAATGATCACCTCCTGGATTTGAAACAAACCGGCTGAGTTTGCTCATAGCAAATGAGATGCCAGGCCTCGTTGGACTAGCTAAATACATAAGCAAGCCAATAATTTTAGAATTTCTCAATTGATCTCGTGCTATTCTGCGATTTTTCCTTCATAGCACACTTGGGTCATAAGGAGTTGGAGAAGGTGTGCTATCACTATATCCAAAGCGATTCAACACCTTTTCCACATAGTGGGATTGCACAAGAGTTACCCACCATTTCCTTCTCTAACTAGCTTTATGTTAAGAATAACATCAGCTTCTCCCAAATCTTTCATTTCAATGTTACTCGACAAGAAGTCTTTCACTTCCTTGATCACATTAATATTATTTCCAAAAATTAGTATATCATCCACATATAAGCACAAGATCACACCTTCTCCTCCAACATACCGATAATATACACATTTATCAGTTTCGTTCACAACAAAGCCGGCTGATGTTAAAGTTCTGTCAAACTTATGATGCCACTGCTTAGGAGCTTGTTTTAGGCCATATAAAGATTTCAATAACCTACACACCTTCCCCTCTTGACCTCTTCTACAAATCCATTCGGCTAATCCATATAGATCCCTTCCTCAAGCTCTCCATTCAAATAAAGTTGTCTTAATGTCCATTTGATGAACGAAAAGACCATATGGGGCAGCCAAGGAAAGTAGCACTCGTATAGTTGTTAGATGGGCAACTAGTGAATAAGTATCAAAATAATATTCACCTTCCTTCTGTGTATAGCACTTTGCTACTAGCCTCGCCTTGTACTTCTCAATAGTACCATCAGACCTAAGCTTTTTCTTGAACACCTATTTATATCCCACAGGTTTGCACCCGTAAGGACGATTAACCACCTCCCAAGTTCCATTAGACATAATAGAGTCCATCTCACTCTGAACAGCTTCCTTCTATAAGTCAGCATCAAGAGATGAATATGCGTCTTTTATGGTCTTAGGAGTGTCATCTACATGGTATATAATATAGTCTTCACCAAAAGACTTTGCAGTCCTTTATCTCTTACTCTTTTGAGTGACTATATTATTATCCTCCTCATGATTTTTCACATGGGTTTCAACATCAGCGTGTATCACTGGTTCATTCTTCTCATGAAATGGAATAGACTCATGACTAGATGTGCTAGATGTATTTTTCATAGGAAACTCATTCTTAAAAAATATAGCATCTCTAGATTCCATGATAGTACCAACATTCACATCGGATACTCCAGAATTTACTATTAAAAATCTATAACCCACGTCATGAATAGCATACCCAAGAAAGACACAATCAACGATTTTTGGTCCAAGCTTTTGCTTCTTGTTAATTGGCACACTCACCTTTGCCAAACAACCCTATGTTCGTAGGTAGGAGAGATTTAATCTCTTCTTCTCTCATTCCTCAAATGGTGTAATTTCTTTGTTTTTAGTGGACACTCTATTCAGGACATGACATGCTGTCAATATCGCCTCACCCCACCATTCCCTAGATAGTCCCGCTGTCTCTAATATGGCATTAACCAACTCAGTTAAAGTGCGGTTCTTTCTCTCTGCAATCCCATTGGATTGTGGTGAGCATAGCGGTGTTTTCTCATGAATGATCCCATGCTCCATGCAAAACTCAGAAAAATTATTTGAGAAATATTCTCCCCCGCGATCAGTCCGTAACCGTTTGATGTTCTTCTCTAATTGGTTTTCTACTTCAGCTTTATAGATCTTAAAATAATGCAATGCTTCTGTCGATGGCAGAAAGCGACAGGTAGCCGCTGGCACACATAGCAAGCCAAGAGAAACTGCGTGGAGCAGATCCTGAGCTCTCTCCGGACTTAGGAAGGGCGTCGAATCGGATGGTCGCGACTGAGGGCGTGCCAGTCAATTTGACCCTGTAATTGACAAGGAGAGAAAGTGGATCAGTAATTTAAGGTGGAACATGTTGATGTTTGTCCAGACAGTTCCAAATACACGGCCAAGTGGCCAGCATGATAAGGCTATCAACTAAAGAGTCGATATCCGGCATGTTCATGATGTAATGTAAGTAAACAAGCATATCGGCAATTATTATTTCCTTAGTTGAATGGTTCTAACTTAGCCGATGGTCACGAAAGCATACGAAAGATGTAAGGAGACATGTGTAAGCGAACGTGTGAGAGACATACTAGCTTTTAACCAAGACAAAAATAAGTAAAAGCATATAAACAGCCAATACATCCTCAACAAAACAGGCTATCGGCTAAACGGCCGATTCCAGTGATCGTGTCGCACGGCATAAGATCACTCATCCGTTGGATACAAATAAATCTACAAACACCTAGACTCAATCTATTATACCATCAATAGGTCGAGTCATCTGATGTAGCATTGACAGTAGGAACCTAGATCGGAGGCCAGCGGTAGACAGATCTACTTATATCACAAAGGAGTTGTGAAGGCATGTCATACGTGTGGAGGCTCGGGCCATCGGCTAAATAGCCGATGGGGACATAGCGGGTGGTTGACGCCATGCTCTTCTTAACAGATAGATCTGTTAACAACCAATGTCCATTCTAACACGTTATCAACAAGTCAAGTTAGCGGATGCAGCATTGATAGCAGAGTTGTATCGAATACTGACGGTCAATGAACCTCCTAGTGGAACATGACTTCAAACACCCACCATGTATGATCAAGATTGAGATAGATTGGTCATTAAAATAGGATCTAACATCAAGAATTAAATTCAACTATGATAATAATCAACAGACGATAGATCAAAATAGATATGACCAACGAATCTCAGTCTAGATCGGGCAATTGGTGATATTATGTTAAATAGTAAACTATTTGACACAATATCGACAACTTTAATTAATACCAACGTTTACAAGAGATCAGTCGTCTATTGCAGCCTTGTAAAAGTTGATACAAATCGATAACTAATCTATACCACGATTTGTAAGAGATTAGTCGTTTGTTGCAGCCTTACAAATAACAATATAGATCGATAACTAACTTATACCGCGACTCGCAAGGGATCAATCATCTGTTGTTGCCTTGCAAGTAACAATATAAGGCGTGATGGATACTCAAAAATAAGCCAGAGGTCAAGTCATCCAATGCAGCCCTGCTTGCCCAAAGAATTCGTCGAAATCTACTCTACTCCTACTCCTAAGGGGTGGCCTGAGCCAAAAATTAAAGGTACTTGATTTGGTTGATCGATGAGAGATGTCTATTACGATAGCCGGGGTTCAATATTTATACTCAAGGCTTGACTACGAGTCCTGGTCGAATAAGACCGATCTTCAAACTTGGAAAAGAAAACAAAACCTCCTGATTTATAATAACTTGGACCTCAATCTTTCCCTTCTATGAAGTCTGACGTGTCTTCTTGCTCCATGCCTTTCTGATCCTGCCGATAGGGCCCACTTCCTTGGAATGATGCTATTTTCTTTATCTAGTCCCTGTCGATTGGGCACATCCTCTTGAGGTGACGACGTCAACTTGATTGATGGCAACATTGGTTAGCCGACCTCGTTGAATATTTTAGCTTTTCTTTGACAAATTTCGACCTTGGGGTCCTTTCCTCTCAAACCAAATTTTGATGTCAACACATGCCCCCAATTTTGAGATAAAATGATTTTATTCCAAAATTATTTCTTATGACCGTTGTATGTGCTGCACTTCCAATCGTTTGTATTGATCTTTATTCTTTTCAACTTTTGATGGTGATTGTTGGATCATCTCTTTCCCCCTCTTTGATCTTTCGAGCTACCTCGAACTCATGCTCTATAGTCGACCTTTTGATACTCTGGTTAACATCATGTTCCATTGTACACAACTCCTTCTACCATTGTCGACTGCTGCACCAGTGATCAACTCTCTGGATTGAATGCCTTTCTTATTAAGATCCCAAGCTTGGTTCATCAGCTAATTTAGCCTCTAATCAAATTTTAACTGATTAATCCCAAGGCCTGCCTCTGGTCGCACGTGAAAACGCAAAGTCGAGTTGGACCCTTTCAAGTCCGTGACCCAGAATCGAACAACCATACAAAGGACTCTAGTAAATAAAATCTTAGGTCTGGGGCGCCTGCAACCGCTGCATTCCTATTAGGCCATGTGTGGTTTCCTTGATCCTTGGGACGGCTTCTCACCTCCATTTACTAATTTTAAATCCGTGTTGCTCAAGAAAATCCATCGGCATCCCACTTTTGTCTATAAATACGTTCCCCGGGGGGAATTTAGGAAGCCACATTTGCATCTTGCCTTTGCTTTTGCCACTGTGCAACTTCTTTTCTTCCTCAGATCGCAATCTGTCCTTCACAGATCAATGGATCACGGCAAGCGCATAGTTGGTGATCTCCCAGAAGAGAACCTTCCTCCGCGTCGGCGTCTCTGGCTCTAGGGGTATGGAAAGATCAGATCCGACTTCAATCTTCTCATCTTGTCTTGCTGACCCTTCTCTTTCATTTTGCAGTGGTGACCATCCTGGTGCTGTCCATGACGCCCAATCGGTGGCACAAGCAGGCTCTTCCTTCGATTCCATCGATTCTTACGATGGAAATAAGGTTGGACGAAAAACTCGAAGCTCGTTAGCTTGCTCGACTCGTGGCTGGTTTGGCTCGGCTCGCCTCGCCTCGCCTCGCCTCGTTATGATAATGAGCCGGGCCGAGCCGGACCAAGATTTTAGCTCGTTAGTTATAACAAGCCAACTCGAGCCAGCTCGTGAGCCAAACAAGCCACGATTTTAGGGAAAAAGTCATCATAACTTATATTAGTTTTGTATTACTTCATGTCTTCCACTTTACAAATGGTTAATATGTTAGCACATATGAATATTTTGTTTGATTTAATGTTGTTGGATGTATTATTTTTGTATCATTACTATTCTCAAGCTTTAGATAAATGCAAGTATTATATTTGTGTACTTTTTATACCTGGCTCGCGAGCTTAACGAGCCAGCTCGAGCTCGTAAACGAGCCGAGCCGAGCCGAGCTGGCTTTCTGGCTTGTTAAGATAACGAGCCGAGCTGAGCTAGCTCGTTATCTTAACGAGCTAGAACGAGCCGAGCCGAGCTGGCTCGTTATCCAGCCTTAGATGGAAACGACGCATGGTGCTTTCATCGTGAACGTGATGTGGCAATCACCCACTACTCCGAGGCCACCCGGCAACATGAGCAGTTGGAGTTTGCCCTAAACTCCTCCCAAGCTGCCCTTTTTGCCATGAAGGCAGAGGAGAATGTGGCCAGGGCGCAGCTGGCGGAGTCCGACACCAGGGTCGCTGGTAAGATCTTCAACATCCTAGTTTCCTTTGATGCTTCCATCCTGCTGATGGTTTTAATGACACCTAGTGCTTCTTTGTCTTCAGTTCTGATGGCGCAACTGGAAGCCCTTCGGGCAGCGGTAGGTGACGCTGCTGGTGCTTTGATTACCCGGGGCGACACCCTAGAGGATCGCCACCAAGACATCATGCATGCGCCAGGGAGGTGGCCCTTCATGGCATCTGCCATGGTGCCACTGTTGCCCTGGTGATAGCCCAGGTGCATTGGGGGCATGATCTTCGCCTGCTGGAGCCTAGCTTCCCGGAGGAGGAGAACCCTGACGACTACCAAGATTTGGTGGACGACTTCGAGGGGGCCGACGTCGCCGTGGCGGACATAACCTCGGCCGAGGAAGTTGTGAACAATGTCTTCCTCAGCCCTTAGTTTGTAACTAGGGGTTATGTTGAAAAAATAAATAAAAAAATTCTTTTGTACTTGTTCTTCGTATTTTGGTTTCGATCATTCTCCTTCATCGTCACCAATTTTCTTTAGTGACAGCCTTCAAATTGATAATGAAGATCCCATTAGAACACTTTGAACTTAGGTCCTTGATCTAAAAACAGCCGATTGGACCAAATCAGCTAACTCTTTAAGGCTAGACCATCTGTGGTCAAGCGCAAATCCCAAAATCGCACTAAGCAAAATTCATCTTAAATCTGCGTTCTGGAACTTGAATGATAATGTGGTTATCAAAAACCGGTGCTATTTGTTCACACACAACCTGAATGGTTCTAAACTTGTAAGCTTCAACTCTTACGTACTGTAGCATTTGGTGCAAATACTTTAGCCGACCTCCATCATGTATAAATTTTCATTGTTTTAGCGATCGACTCCCCAGCAATTCTTCTCGGGCCTTGAAAATCGCCTTCAACTGATCCATTCTTAGAGCTAGTCTTGGAGTTTGGATGGCAACAGAACTGCAGTGAACGGATCCTTTCAGGTCCACAGTCCGCAATGAAACGGGAACATGAAATTTTAGAAAAATGGCAACTCCTTGCGTCCAACCATTGCTTTCTTGGCCATGTGTGGCCTCCTCGATTCTTGGAATGGCCCCTCTGTTTTCCATTAACACATCTTTGGTGTGGTTTGACGAACCTACTCGTGTCAATAAATACATGTTTTTCAGGGGTAGCCAAGAGGTCACATCTATACTTGCCCTTCATTCTCCCCATCGCACATCCCTTCTTTCTTCATCCTCAAATCTGACAGACCAGCCTTTAGTAGAGATCTATGGCAAACGACAAGCGCCCTGCCGGCGATGTCCTAGAAGAGGACCTCCCTCTGCGGTGGCGTCCTCGTGTCCCAGGGTAAGCTTATTCATGTTCAAGATTTCTCGTTCAATATCAGGGCTTAACCGTCTTATGTCTTGCAGGACCATCTCTTGCGCCCGCACTCATAGCACATTGGTGCGGTTTGCATCCTGAGGCGCTCAACCGGCGGCTTCGGCGTCTTCTTCCAGTGATTCCTCAGACTCATACAACAGGGATGACGCCTGTCGTTATCTCCATGGGCGGAACGAGGCGTTGGGTCGCTGCTAGGAGGCGGCCCAAGAAACCGAGCGTCTGGAGGCTGCTCTAACTACCTCCCAAACTGCTCTCGCCACCGTTGAGGGGGAGAGCAACACCGCCCGGGCACGATTGGCCGAATCTGACGCCAGGGTTATGGGTAAGATCTTTATAAGAAACCTCGCTCCCCTAGCATTCTATTTCATCATGCTTTCCCTGATGGTTCCTTTCTTTTCCTTATCTCAGCCCTGACGGAGGAATTAGAGGACCTCCAACTGGCGGCAAACAATGCCGCTAGGGCTCTGAACGTTCAAGGTGCCTTGCTGGAGAACCGTCTCCAGGATGTCTCTGTACGCGTCAGGGAAATCGCCCTCCACGGCATCCACCATGGAGTTGCAGTTGCCCTGATGATTACTCAGGTGAACACTGGGCATGAACTCTGGGGGCTCCAGCCTAGTTTTGCCAGCGGTGATGACCATCATGAGCTGGTGGAGGCCTTCACTGGGCACATAGAAGCCACCACAGATGCTTCTTCGGTCGAAGGAATTGTGAACAAAGTTTTCTTCGGCCAGTAGTTTGTACTTAGGGACTTACTATGAATAAAAATAGTCGATTCCCCTTGCGTCAAATTCTCTATCTGACCCTATGTCATTGATGCTTTTTCTATATGACTTGTATTTTTTTTCTTTTATTTTGCACTATAGGCGATGCCTGCCGCACTGGCTTTTCGCCTCCTTAGGCCAAATTAAGATTGCTAAATTTGTTCTAAAGGCGATACTCTGTTAGTATCGGCTATCAGACTTGACGATGATCCATACTTCAAACATTATCCTTAATCACTAGAGTCTGAACTTTATGATGAATAATCGTTTCTGAAATAGCCAACGATAATTCACAAACCAAATTACTTGTGAACTTCAAAAATCATTAGTTGTCAAGCTCTTTTAAAATGTTGCATGTTTAAATCCAAATCTGACTCCTTGAAATAGAATGGCTACATTCTGATAAACTAACTCATAAGAGCAACATTTAGCCATTCCATAACCACCAACTAAAGAAGTCATTAAAATAAACTCTGAGAGCCGATTGCTTGGATCGGCTGTTGACGTTCATCGTTGATCTTGATGACGCCTCCTTCCTAGAGTCTACCAAAGAAGCATTCGTAATCTTCAAACTCCTAGTAGGCTAGATCAGCAGTTGTGACGCTCATGGATGTAACGGCTTGAACCATCTCAACATTGTCTCTCTGCATTGGATAAGGCATTGGTGCATCGTTGAAGGAATGCAACAATTGGCATGGATCCAGTCACGACCCAAGAGCAGACTATATGTTCCTTTACCATCGAAGACGAAGAAAGTAATAGGTAGGGTCTTACTTCCAATCGTCAATTTGATGTTAACTGCCCCCCCCCCCCCCCCCGAGTCTTAGATGCATTGCCACCGAAATCTTTCAACATCATATCCGTTTCGGGCAAATCTTTTGGGCCCTTCCCAAGCTTGTAGAAGGTAGTATAGGGCATGAGATTGACTGCTGCACCTCCATCAACTAACATCTTGGTCATCGGCTTCCCATCGACAAATCCTTTCATGTATAAAGCCTTCATGTGCTGATGCTGAGATGGCTTGTCAAATATAGCTTGTTAGGACTAGAGGGCTAGCTGAGCTATTGCTTCTCCCAATTCTTCTACATCATACTCCTCTCTATCATACTTAGAGGGAGCTCTGAATTCTACAGGCAAGATGAAGACCATATCAATATTAGCCGATGGTTTGCCCTTGTTGGTTGTTTGCTTGACGTGCCATGTCCGAGGTCTGCTATACTTCTAAACTTCTAATTCTCTGTTCCTCAGGCCTTGAACTCTTCTTTTCTGGCTCCTTGTCAGACCTCCTGGACACCACTAGCCCTTTTGCCAAACATACTCTTTCTCTTCATCATGACCGATCCAATTCTAATCATATGTATGCTTGCCTAGCCGATCATGAACTTCTTTACTTTTTATGCGCCGATCCATGTTGTTAGATTAAAAAACTCAGACATTCATGGATGGACCAACGGTTTGCTTGAGACTGTCTAAACTCTGAATATTGATTACTGCATTCTAGGCAGTTACGTCTTGTAGGCAATTTCAAACCTTCGTTCCAGCACTGTCTAAAGAAAGAACAACTCCAATGTAGCTCAGCTTGTTCTCTTCTGTACCTTTCTTCTTTGCACCGATGCTCATATTCTTCTTCTTTGAGCCAGCACTGATAGTCCTTCTCCTTCTAGCGTTGCCACTTATTTAACAAGATCCTGGAAGTTGCACGAGGACGCATAAAACCAGCTCTGGATGTTTCACCTTGCTCATATCGACTCTTTTGTTGATCGTGTTGTTTCTTAGCTTCTTCATACTCATTAGCCAATATTTAAACCTTAGGGTCAACCGATCCATCTTCCTTGGCCTTAGCCGACGTCAAGACCTTCGTCTTCCCTTTAGCCAACTAGAACTCCATCATGTGCACCCCTGGGAAAAGATGCTTATCTATGTTCATTGTTGGTTTCTTGGCTGGCTCAAACTTGATCTTTCCTTGCTCAATGGCCTTCTGAATGTGGAAGCGGAAGATTCTATAATTGTTGGTGTTGTGGTTGGTAACATTGTGGAACTTGCAGTATTTCTTCCTTTTAAGTTCTTCAGCCGAAGGGATCCATGGTTTGCGGGTAATCTCAACTGCTTCTTCTCTAGCAGCAAGTCGAAGGTCCTGTCGGCTTTCTTAACATCGAAGTCAAAGGTGTTTTTCGACTCCTTCGCCCATGGACAAGATACAAGAGCCTGGCTCCATATCCATTCGGTGATCACGACTTCTGGATCATCCCTGTTGGAGTCTACATCATAGGGATCAATCATAGCAGCGGTTCCCTTCAAGTGCTTCTCTCTGCGCAGGGCCTGATGCTGATTCTCAAAGGCAGACACTTTCTGAACTAAATGGGCCAAACTTCCAAAGTCCTGGCCTTCAAACTTTTCTTTGATCAATGGAGACATCCCTTGAAGAGCCAATCTAGCCAATTGGCCATCAGACAGATTCAGCAAGTAGTAACGGCTCCTTACTTCTCTGAATCTTTGGACGAACTCAGAGCCTGACTCATTGTTCCTCTGCCTCATATTTGTCAAGTCTATAATCTTCTTCTCTCCTGTCCCACTATAGAAATACGCGTAGAACTTGTTCTCTAGATTGGCCCATCCAGTGATCGAGTTTGGTTCTAGCGATGAAAACCAACTGAAGGCCGGTCTAGATAGGGACAAGGGAAAGAATCTAACTTTATATGCCTCCTCAATAGATGTTTCTCTAAGCTAAACGAGATAGCAGCTGATATACTCCATGGTTGTCATCTCATCTACCCGATGAATTTGGAGAAATCTAGGACTCTATAGCGTGATGGGAGTTGCACAATGTCATACCAGGCTAGGTATGGGCATTGGTAGGAGCCAACTTGTCCTTTGGGCTTCAGACCAAACTGGCTCTGCATCATTGCAGTTATCCGATTGACAAACACTTCAGCATCCATGCCAGCAATTCATTGTCTCGGCTGCTCTTGAGCTTGAGCTTGAGATACTTGTACTTGGACTTATTGATTCTGAGCCAAAGATTGTTGGAGTTGTTGTGCATTATGACTGTAAGGGTTCTGATACTCGGGATGTGGCATAAGCTTATATGTACTGGCATCAGAAACCAGGTGGTATCCCTCTGGATAGTCGATCTAAGCTTGCGTGTTGTATATCCTTATAATCGACTATTGAAGTAGTTAGGATCAACATTCTTGATGATCCTTTGCATTGATAGAGCAATTCTATGGGCTGACTGAGGCGTTTGATAGGAAGTACTGAATCTTCCCTGAGTCGGCCATTGCACAACCTGTTTAGTAGCTGGGGAGGTTGGCTGCTAGACTATCTGTGTGATAGAGGCACTTGGTGATTGTTGTGCTGGTGGTTGCCCCCCTGTCCTCTGAGCTTGCCCCCCTGCCGTTGGTAGGGCCTGACCTTGCCCTCCTACAGTTGGCAGAGCTTGACCTTGCCCTCCTGTGGTCGGCAGAGCTTGACCTTGCCCCCTGCCGCTTGCAGGGTCTGATCTTGAGCCTATCCCCTTGAGAGCTGTTGTATTGGTGGCTGTTGGAACTGCCCACCATTCGACTACTGACTAGAATCAAGTACGTTGCTTCCCACAGCCGAAGGATGAAAGCCATTAGAGTATGCTAGCCCAACCTGATCAACTGGCGCTCCAAAGAAGATTTCTTTCAAAACATTGCCAATAGTGTTGGTCAACACCTTATTGTGGTTTGTAAAGGTTTCATGAACAGTCTTGTGGACTAAATGAGTAGTAGTTCTTGCTTCAACATCTTCACTTTGTCCATGTAGGAGGACACTTGGCAGGGAGTCTTCCAAACGACTGAATCGCGTACATTTTTCTCGGAATGCCTCTGTCGCTTGCTCAACGAGTGCCTTCTGGTCGTCAGGCAGGTCTTCAAGGTTGACCTTGAGGATCACTTCATTATTCATGTTAACGATTGTGGTTCCACCAGGCATGCTAAAGATGTGTTGATGGCAGAAAGCGACAGGTAGCCACCGACACACGCAGCAAGCCAAAAGAAACTGCGCGGAGTAGATCTCGAGCTCCCTCCGGACATAGGAAGGATGCCGGACCGGATGGTTGTATTGTAACCGAGGGCGTGCCAGTCAATTTGACTCCGCAATTAACAAGGACAGAAAGTTGATCAGTAATTTAAGGTGGAACATGCCGGTGTTTATCCTGACAGTTCCAAATATATGGCCAAGTGGCAATAAGGCTATCGACTAAAGAGTCGATATCCAGCGTGTTCATGATGTAATGTAAGTAAAACAAGCATATCGGCAATTATTATTTACTCAGTTGTATGGTTCTAACTTAGCCGATGATCATAAAAGCATGCGAAAGATGTAAGGATAGGTGTGTAAGCGAACATGTGAGAGACATGCTAGTTTTTAACTAAGACAAAAATAAGTAAAAGCATATAAACTGCCAATACATCCTCAACAAAAACAGGCTATTGGCTAAACGGATGATTCCAGCGATCGTGTCACACAGCATACAATCACTCATCTGTTGGATACAAATAAATCTATAAACAGCTAGAATCAATCTATTGTACCGTCAACAGGTCGAGTCATCTGATGCAGCATTGACAGTAGGACCCTAGATCGGAGGCCAGTGGTCGATAGATCTACTTATATCGCAAAGGAGTCGTGAAGGCATGTCATACGTGTGGAGGCTCGGGCCATCGGCTAAATAGCCGATGGGGACATAGCGGGTGGCTGACGCCATGCTCTTCTTAACAGATAGATCTATTAACCGTTGGTCCAATCTGACACGCTATCAATAGGTTGAGTCGGCTGATGCAGCATTGATAGCGGAGTCATACCGGATGCTGACGGTCAATGAACCTATCTTCTAGTGGAACACGACTTGAAACACCCACCATGTACGATCAAGATTGAGATAGATTGGTCATTAAAATAGGATCTAACGTCAAGAATTCAATTCAACTATTATAATAATCAGCAAACAATAGATCAAAATAGATAAGGCCAACGAATCTCAGTCTAGATCGGGCAATTGGTGATATTATGTTAAATAATAAACTATTTGACACAATATCGATAACTTTGATTAATACCAACGTTTACAAGAGATCAATCATCTGTTGCAACCTTGTAAAAGTTGATACAAATCGATAACTAATCTATACCGCGATTTGTAAGAGATCAATCGTCTGTTGTAGCCTTACAAATAACAATATAGATCGATAACTAACTTATACCACGACTTGCAAGGGATCAGTCGTCTATTACAGCCTTGCAAGTAACAATATAAGTCATGACGGATACTCACAAACAAACTAGAGGTCAGGTCGTCCGATGCAGCCCTGCTTGCCCAAAGAACTCGTCGAAATCTACTCTACTCCTACTCCTAAGGGGTGACCTGAGCTAAAAAGTAAAGGTACTTTATTTGGTTGATCGATGAGAGATGTCTATTACAATAGCCGGGGTTCAATATTTATACCCAAGCCTCGACTACGAGTCCTGGTCGAATAAGATCGATCTTCAAACTTGGAAAAGAAAACAAAACCTCCTAATTTATGATAACTTGAACCTCAATCTTTCCCTTCTATGAAGTCCGATGTGTCTTCTCGCTCCATGCCTTGCTGATCCTGCCGATAGGGCCCACTTCCTTGGAATGACGACGTTTTTTATCTAGACTCTGTTGGTTGGGCACATCTTCTTAAGGTGATGATGTCACCTTACTTGATTGATGGCAACTTTGGTTAGCCGACCTCGTTGAATATTTTGGCTTTCCTTCCACAAATTTCGACCTCGGGGTCATTTCCTCTTAAACCAAATTTTGGTGTCAACAGCTTCATCTTTTGATTTCAGTAAATACACATGGAAAAATCTAGTACAATCATCTATAAACGTCATGAAATACCTTTTTCCACCTTTGGTCAACTCGCCATTCATTTCGCACAGATCGAAATGAATTAGTTCTAATGGTGCTAAGTCTCTTGCCGCAGCAGCCTTGTGAGGCTTGCGAGATTGTTTCGATTCAACACATACATGGCATTTAGAACCTTTGACCAAATTAATTTTTGGGATTAAATTTAAACCAGCTAAACGAGTCATACAGCTAAAATTAATATGACATAAGCGCGAATGCCAAACATTTGTCTCATTATCCTGGCTCACATGGTTCACAGAATTAACACATGCATCGTTTAAAGACAATCGGAATAATCCTCCGCTCTCATAGCCTTTTCCCACAAATGTTCCATACTTCGAAAGTATACACTTATTCGAATCAAACACAAGTTTATAACCATCACGACATAACAAAGAACCACTATTCAAATTCTTCCTTATTGAGGGGACATGTTGCACGTTCTTTTCATTCTTAGATCACATATGCACATATATGACATCATAAACATATTGTTTATCATTTTCTGGATTAAATTGCTACTAAATTTGTCTAAATTTCTAACCATCCAAAAACATGATTGCCGTCCTTCACCCGAGCAGGTGAACCCAAGGGCAGCAGCGTTTCAGAGGCCTACTCTCCCAGACCTCGTGCGCGCAAGATCCGGGACGGGGAGAACTATGATCAGCAGAAGCTGTGGTTTTTGCACGTGTGGAAGCTAAATGAATGGACGATGGGATGAGACTTTTATATCTCATAGCCAGACAAGACGAGCAGACGCAGGAGATCATGAGACGGGAGAGACGTCACAGAATTAACATTCATAGGAGAAACTCCCGTTGTCATTAGCAATATTGGAAACTCCTTCCGAAACTCCCATATTAACCGCGTTAATAACAGAAACTCCAAAACTCCCATATTAACTAGCCAAAACTCCCATATTAATCAGCGTTAATAAAAGAAACTCCTGTACTTACTCGTCTTAAGTGGCAAAACATCACAGGCATGACACGCCATGCATGCTTAGCATCTAGTCACAATTCCGTATGGTATTAAACCATCACGTGCACATTATTTATAGGGCCCTTAGAATTTATTTGATATATTAAATATTATGTGGGTCAAGCCCACAATATATCTAACACTGTCATCCCCTTCCTCTCTTATCCATTTTTTCTCGTCTCAGATCAGAGTAGAGCACGGCCACCTCCGGCCGCACTTGACGCCCCGTGCGCATCCTCGTCGTACGTACCCTGCCCCTCCTCTGCGCCTTCCCTGGATGCACACCATGTCGCCGATCCACGGCGTGGTCACTCCCACATGAGTAGGCAACAAGGACACGTCCGGGGCGTGACCCCTGCCACCTTTGTCACCGCAACCTATCGTCCTCGCTGCTTTTTGACCGAGTGCTGCACGGCTATCCTCGCCTCACCTTAACCACCCGTATTCCAAAAAACAACCTAGCCCCGAGCGCTGATAGCCCTACATGTGCCCCCACGCGTGGCCATAGCCGGCGTGGCTATTTTTAGCCATGTTGAGCCCTCCTCTCTGATCCAACGATGCGCCACCAGTGGGCACCTCTCTCCACCCACAGCCCTACCTACTCAAGGAAGAACACTAAGGGCACCCGCAATAATATAAGTCAGTTATTAGCTCTAAGCCAACCTCTCCAACAGTGCTAGCTTTTACCAATAACTCATAGTATGATTAGACACGTATGACACTCTCACGATTGTGTGTATGAACTTAACTCGATAAGAGCTAACTTTTCTCTTTCTTATGTTAAAATATAAAAATAACGCTTAGAGCTGGCTTATGAGCTATCCACTGCGGGTGCCCTAAGAGGCCCTTTAGAGGAGCAAGGACGCAGCCCCAATCAACTACACCGGTGTAGCGGCTCGGCATGGCATCGTTCTGCCTCGTCACTCTTCCTCTATTCTGACATCCTCAAGCCCACGGTGAGCTCCCATCTCCACCCTATCGTCTCCACCTGAGGAGCCAAGGCTATGCATCATTCCTAGTAAATACTTGATGATAAATGTCGTGCGTGGTGGATGAATATATATATATCTATATAAGACTTTAAACGTGGTGAAGTAGCTACATTATCTACAGTGTTAGCTACAGTACCGGGTCTCCGTGAACAGTACCACCCGTAACTACAGTACCGGATCCTGGTGAACAGTACCCCGTATGAACAGTACACACATATGTGAACAGTGCTCGACCCGGTATGAACAGTCAGCCCGTTTGCAACAAAATCCTACCCGCGCGAAGCGCGGGGGCCCTGCCTAGTATATATATATATATATATATATATATATATATATATATATATATATATATATATATATATAATGTAAAATTGTGGGGTGGAAAAGAACACCATAGCACTGATGGGGAATGTGATTGTAAAAAAAAAAGTGCTGCGGCACGATGCGAATTTGTACCTTCATGTAACCGCAAGAAAGATGTGCCGTGTTGATCATAGTGAATCACTTAATTATCTTAAAAAAAGTGAATCACTTAAGGACACGTACTAATGAGCATCCATGCTAACATCGACCATAGGTGGATACAATACAAAAGAACTGAATAACACACGGCGAAAAGAAAAAGGAGATCGAG
Organism: Saccharum hybrid cultivar R570; assembly: GCA_038087645.1. Taxonomy (NCBI): domain Eukaryota; kingdom Viridiplantae; phylum Streptophyta; class Magnoliopsida; order Poales; family Poaceae; genus Saccharum; species Saccharum hybrid cultivar. The sequence goes on from JAQSUU010000113.1 coordinate 7,060,199, forward strand.
AACCACACAGGATCCAGATGTATGCTAGCAGACACCACATGAGAAAGGAGTCCTTCGCACACAAATACTACAAGACACAAAGCACTGAGGCTATCCGCATTCATGATCCTCTATTTTTATTCTCTATACATCCTGGTCATCAAGATTCTCTCATCTATAGTTATTTCTCCCGTACTCATTCATCCTTTATATCATCATCTATCCACTGTGGGGCCTACTTGTCACTTTATCTAAATATATCCATGCGAGATCTAGTTTTGAAGAATTTATTGAAATGAATTCAATAGTGCAATCGGAATTTAATTTAGATTTTTGGTTTGTGAGTTATAACATTTTTTGTTAAAAGAAAAAAGTGGGGCCCACACTGCATGCTTTCCCTCTCTCCACTCTCTCCCTCCCAAGCGCAGGCTCTCTCTCCTCTCTCAGCTCCTCTCTCAGGTGAGCAGCATGATTTACCGGAGCTCGCTACCCACGCTATGTATAGCGGACGGTGGTCTTCTTTTTTTCTTTAGCGTACCGTTCACAGGAGACGGGTGCAGCGTTTTTATTACGGTATCCGGTATAGCGGATGGGTACCGGACCCCAGTGCAACCAGTCTGATAACCAGGACACAACACGTACGAGAGTGAAGTCGACAGCCAGCCGCAGCAAGGACAAGCCAGAGACTCGCTTATTATGCCACTAACAACACTCTCACAAAGCACACCAAGCTCGATCACCACCACACTCACACACGGCCCTCACTCAACCACCTACACAACACGGACTCACATTCCGGAGCACCTGCTCCCCTCTGGCCCCCTCACCTTCTCATGGCTTCTTCGCCGCGGCACCAGCAGCAGCACCAGCAGCACCAGCACCACCGGGGATGCCGACCACGCCACCGCCGCCGCCGGGCGTGAACGGCGAGACACCACCGCTGCCTCCGACGCCCGGGAAGGCGCTAGAGCCCGGCATCCCGCCGAAGCCGACCTGCGGGGTGACGCCGTTGGGGCCCGGGAACACCCAGTTGACGGAGGGGCCTGGGTAGAAGCCGCCGAACCCGAACACGTTCTGGGGCCGGAGGGGCTTCTCCGGCTCCGCGGGGACGTCGCGCGCGCAGTGGCACTGGCACGACAGGGAGGCGGCCAGCAGGAGGCCGAGGACGAGGCAGGCGCTACCACTGCTTCTCTTCTCCATGGCTGCTGGTCGCCCTACGGCTTGCTCTGCTCACACGGTCACACACACAGGCTCTGATAGTAGCCTGATTGATCGGATTGGGCCACCAAAAGCTCGTTGCTCGGCACCCACATTTATATGCGCCATTGCTCGTCTTTAGTTGCACAAGTGAAAGTTTGAGACGCTGAGCAGGGCTGCTGGTGCACTGTCCAAGCCTTTGACGGAGGAGCAGCGGCTTGTGGCCTCATGGGCGGGGCGGCATGTTCAGCTGCGTACGCGTACCTGACCTCGCTGAAAAGTGGACCCGCCACATGGTTCTCTTGCAGCAGGAGCCACATGTCCGTGGCAGTAATTGAACTGGCTACAAAGGAATTCACCCCAAATTTCACTATTCAAAAAGAAGATTCCTCATCATATCAAAATGTCGGCACATATATGGAGTACTAAATGTAGATGAAATCAAAAACTAATTGCACAGTTTTATTGTACTTTGCGAGACGAATATTTTAAACCTAATTAATCAATGTTTGGACAATTATTAGCAAATAAAAACAAAAGGCTACAGTAAATCTGCACAGTGCCGCCGGCGCCGATTCTACCGATCTAAACAAGGCCAGAGATGCATGGACCATGGATATCATCTTACCCAGACAGTACGGTTCTGCCTTAACCTTTCCTTAAGACCATAAATCACAGTGGTAGCACAGAACTCTCATGCTGCCCAAGCACTGTTTCAGATGAAGTAAGGGGCTGTTTAGTTCCAAGAAATTTTGCAAAATTTTTCAGATTCCTCGTCACATCGAATTTTTAGACACATGTAAGAAGCATTAAATATAGATAAAAAATAAAACTAATTACATAGTTTAGACGAAATGGACGAGACGAATCTTTTAAGCCTAATTAGACTATGATTGGATAATATTTGCCAAATAACAACGAAAACGCTACAGTAGCGTTTTGTCAAAATTTTTGGCATCCAAACGGCGCCTAAAGCCTCTTTACTTTTACCTACGGCTGCCCAACAACCCACATTTAACCCACCAGAATCCTATCCGTCCCAGGTCTGCAGCGAATCAGGCGGAGGAAAGCTAGAATTCAAGGCGCCCTCAGCTTGGGTACCGTTTAGATGCCAAAAATTTTGCTAAATTTTTCAGATTCTTCATCACATCGAATCTTTGACGTATGCATGAAGTATTAAATATAGATAAAAATAAAACTAATTACATAGTTTAGACAAAATGGACGAGACAAATCTTTTAAGCCTAATTAGACCATAATTAGACACTAATTGCCAAATAACAACGAAACTGCTACAGTTACATTTCGCCAAAAATTTTGCCAACTAAACACAGCCTTGGTTGGTGGAGCAAGCCAATGCCCAATCGACAGGCGTACTGATGTGCCTGACAACAAGACAGGCTATATAGTACGCTACAGTAAAGTACGATACGTTGTGCTTAGTTCGTGGAATTTTTTTTATTTGTCCATTAGTGTCCAATCATAGACTAATTAGATTTAAAAGATTCGTCTTGTGGTTTTCTACCCAACTGGGTAATTAGTTTTTTTTCGTCTACATTTAATGCTCCATGCATGTATCAAACATTCGATGTGACGAGGAATCTTAAAAATTTTTGGGAACTAAACGTGACCATACTCCAATTTTATCAGCCTATACTCTATACTTCAGCTTTTATCGGACTTTCATCAAAAACAAAGAAATGAAGCGTCAAGCAGATACATATAAGGATGCGCTGTTTCAAGAGAGAAAGATCAAGCAAAATTTGGAGCTTTCAGACAGACGAAGTGCAAACAATGTATTTCCTGTACAATGTGGATATATGTCCTACCCCCACCCACCCACACAACTATAACCAGGCTCCACACAAAATTCAACTAAACATATGGAAAGAGATAAACCACAAAAACTTCACAATGAGAGATGGTCACCAGTACTCCAGTATTGGAGAAGCACCTAGTGGCACATTTTGAGGAATCCATCTTCAGTTCCAACCACAAACAACCTTGACAAAGGAAGCACAGCAATAGTTGAAAGGACAGATAGGTTTTTGTGTTTCACCCCTCTGTCAGCCGAATACAAGTTCTGAAGTGCAAGCTGCTGATGTCCAATCTGCTTAAAAATAAATGAAAATCACTTTCATGAGAGCCAATTAGATTTCCATCTCATATAGTTTCTAAAAATTGCTATAAATGGGGGGTTACACTACTGCTGGAACTTGGAAGCAGTAAATTCTTTCAAGATTGAACAATGGTGCCTGTTACGAAAAGGAAAGTCTTACTTCACTTGCTGGTCTCGATAGGGAAGTTAGTGCAATTTTGTTCCTTGAAATTGATACCACGTCCTGACCCCACACAGAGAAGTTGGAAATGCCGTCTGAATGACTTCTGAAAATGTTTGACTGCGTTGCCAGATTCCTATCACATTTTCCCACAAAAAAAAATTAAGAACATGCAAGCCAGAAGGCATACAAGGAATCCATATCCAATCTTGAAGAGCAGTGTGTCAATGTGTATTGTGCCATTTAAGTTCAGGAATCCATCAGATTACTAACTAATGTTGCTACAGTACAACCTGGGAAGGTGTTCATCTAAAACAATTCCAAAAAAGAAAATAGTATAAGACAATAGCCCCAGCATTTTTATCTATGTCAATCCCTATACATTATTAACAATATAAAAAAGCTACATCCAAATAGGTCAATTGACAAGAGATATTTGCATCAACAAAATAATACCTTCTGAGGTCCCACACTCGAAGAGTCTTGTCAAGGGAACTTGATACAATTAAGTGATCATCTGGCGCTGCCAACTATAAGCATAAATGCGAATAGAAAACAACAAATCAGATCAGAAAATGTCAAAGTAATCAAAGCTTTCTTGTACCAGCAGAGGGCTAGGAGTGCATTAGCATACCTTTGTAATGTGTCCATCATGTGCTCGCCAAACTGCAATGATGTTCCCACTACGCTTATCAAGCAATCGACAATATCCAGAACTTAAACCTGCTGCTATCCAGGATGAAGCCATTGGGCTTCCTTTCCTAAGCTTGTTTGAGCCACACGAGCAAATAGCTGACACCAGTGATGAGAAAGATATTTCAGCCGTATCGCTCTTCCATAAATGTAGCTTCTGATCCCGAGATATGTCAATAAATCTGCAAGAATTCAACCAATGTGCAATGAAATAATTAATAGACTAATTCAGGCTACTTATCAAGAACAAATACAGTAAAATAACGAGATTTGGAGAGAAAGGAATTATGCTCTCAGCTTCATATCACTAATTCACTATCCTTCTAGACAAACACTACAATGCTCCCAAACTGCTGCTCCCTAGTCCCTACATTCCAAATTATAAGTCACTTTGGTTTTATCCTAAGTTAAACTTCTCTAACTTTGACCAAGTCTATCCTTGGAGGTAGATGGCCATGTCCGAGCTCAAGTTGTTCATGCACATACAAACCGCTTCTGCAGTTCTGGTTCTGTGATTAGTGGTGGACAGTGGAGGCTAGACTTCTCCACCTGTTGATAAAATCCACATCCTTCTCATTTGCTCTTTGCAGAGTTTGAGCTCAGTGATTCCTACCGTCCTTTGAGTACTATAGAAACGCTCAAGGAAGGCATCTTGCATTTGTTCCTAGGTCCTATGGAGCCTGGTCCCAAATTGCTATACCACCTACAAGGTATGCGGCCAATAACTTTTGAAGAATTGTCATCAAAGGCTACAGATATTGAAAACTATATGCAACGTCTCCCACCCGGAGAGATCATTGAACAAGCCGCTAGAGAAAAGTGGCTAGCATGATAAGCCGCCCGCCAGATTGAAGCAAATGCTGGATATGGAGACTACCGTGGTCCCGTAGAAGTTCCAAACTGGGGGGCACAAGGCTCCAAAATAAGGGACATGCATCAGCTCCTAGTAGGCCGACTCTTAGTGAGCGCCACATCCGGATAAGTGCCCCCTTTGTGATCAAGAGAATGAGACGATACAACACCTCCTAACACCTTGTGTAGTGGCAAGAGAAGTTTGGTTCAGATTGTTTGCTCAACTGGACTAGCTGGGCCTGTTCCTAGGCAGAATGAGCGTAGCTTTTGCCAACTGGTGGCGCAAGACAATGAAAAGGATGAAGAAAGAGCACAGAAAGGGAGTGAATTCTCTAATAATTCTGCGTGTTTGGATTATCCAGAAGCATAGGAATGCATGTGGCTTCAAGGGTGCTGCACCTTTTGGTTACATCAATTCTGAGGGAGTTCAAATATGAACATAGTCTCTGGTGCCTAGCCGGAGCAAAGAAGCTGCAAGGTTTGGAGCTTGGTGGTAGAATCTTCTTTGTTTTGCTGCTAAAACCACCTCTCATATTTGGTCCCCGTATGAGATGAGTCTGTATGGGGACTGAAAGCATCTAGGCCCCAAGGTTTGGTTTCGGTAATTAATGACAACACTTTATTACCATGACTAACGTGTGTTTTGCAGAGACATTGGTAAGTTAGGTCATGGAGGTGATAACTGCTTTGAGCACTGTGGCTTCGTGTCCCTTGATGGAAATCGTTTCGGTTTTCAAAAGAGTGACGTCAAGATTAAGGACGGTTAGTTCCGGATGACGAAGTGTTGAGACACATTCGGAATAGTCGTTAGGATCTTCGTTTTTCTCTTTTGGCCGTACTATAAAGGGGGGCATGAATGGGTAGCTTGACCTAGGCGAGTCCTATGTTTAGGTGTGGTGCACACTTGTTAAACTTGGCGCTAGGCAACCCTAGATTGGCTCAAGGTTCAGTTAGAAGCAACTTGGTTGAAGTTGCGACGCGTTTCGGGCTGTTTTCTAGGCACCGGACGCGGTCTTCGGGAACACCGGACGCGTCCGGTGTGTACTTAACCGCGCTAGGTTTCGGGCCTGACCACCGGACGCGGTCCTCGCGAGGACCGGACGCAGTGGTCAGCGACCGACACGTGTCATCCAGGGAGAACGCCCGTCGGACGCGACCTGGACTTGATCGGCGAGTCCGGTGCGAGTCCAGTAAGGTCCAGAGAGGACCGGACGCGTCCGGTCTTCAGGCATCGGACGCGGCCTCGCGTCCGGTGTGAGTCCAGTAAGCACCCTTGCACGTCGGACGCGTCCGGTGCTACCTGACCGGTGCGTCCGGTGGTTCGATTTCAAAAACGGGTTTCGACCGTTACGGGGGACCGGCGCGTCCGGTGCGTTGCACCGGCGCGTCCGGTGACCCCGTGTCAGAATGTAACGGTTCGTTTTTCTGAGGGGTGTATAAATACAACCCCTCCACCTCTTTTAGAGGTCTCTTGCTCATTCAAACATCTGAGAAAACCCTTTAGAGTGCAAGGGAGTGCAAGAGCTCTAGTGAGGATAGAGTTTTGAGAATCAAAGTTTGTGATTCCTCACTAGTGATTCGAGAGTAGCAAGTGTGCATCCACCTCCTCATTTGGGCTCGTTGTGGTCAAGTGAGAGTTCTAGCTTGTTACCCTTGGTGATCGCCATCACCTAGACGGCTTGGTGGTGATTGGGAGTTTGGTGATCATCCGGCGGAGCTTGTGGATGACCCAACTCAAGTTGTGAGCGGTTTTGGGTGATTCGCCGCGACGGAGTGTCGAAGAATCAACCCGTAGAGAGCACTTGATCCTTGCGCAGATCAAGGGGGAGCGACACCTTTGCGCGGGTGCTCCAACGAGGACTAGTGGGGAGTGGCGACTCTCCGATACCTCGGAAAAACATCGCCGTGTTCCTTGCCCCTTTACATTCAAGCAATTACTTTCTCGTATTTACTTTCATTGCTTGTTTTACATTCCTAGAATTGCCATGCTAGACTAGGATTGGAAACTAGGGTGCAAAACTTTTTAACGGTAGACTCTCTAGGAACACAAGTAGGCACTAGGGGTGAATTCCGGCTTGTAGGATTTAATTCTTGCAATTAATTTTTAGAAAAGCCCAATTCACCCCCCCTCTTGGGCATCTTGATCCTTTCAATTGGTATCGGAGCCGTGTTGCTCCTAATTTAGGCTTTACCGCCTAGAGCAAGATGTCTAACGGGGAAGGACCACCTCCCACCTTTGAGGGGGATGATTTTCCATATTGGAAAATCCGCATGGAGGCGTATCTCGAAGCCATAGATGTCGGGTGCCTTAGAACCGCAACCCAAGGGCTTCCCGCTATCAAGGATCCCGCAAACCCCACGGGTGACGAGGAGAAGTACGACCGGTGGAATGCAAAGGCCAAAAATGCACTCTACCGGGGCTTAGGCAAAGATATCTTCAATCGTGTGCGTAATGCAAAAAACGCTCATGATTTGTGGGAGAATCTTTGTGCTCTCCATGAGGGAACTAAGAGTGAGCGTGAGGAACGCTATCATATTGCTTTAAAGAAGATTAATTCTTTTGAGATGCTTCCCAAAGAAAGTGCTAATGACATGTACACTCGCTTGAATGTTCTTGTAGAGGACCTCAATGCTCTTGGGCTCACTCAAATGAGCCAATCGGATGTTGCAAGGAGGATCTTGAGTGTTCTTCCCGTTGAGAAGTATGGTCACATTGTCACCGTGCTTCATCAAAGTGATCTCTCCACCGCAACACCGACACAAGTATTGGGGAAGATCAATGCTCATGAGATGTACATGCACATCACTCCGGAAGAGGGCTCATCATCTTCCAAGAAGAAAGACTTGGCCTTCAAAGCTAGCCATGACAAGAAGAAGAAGAAGGGCCAAGCCATGATAGTGCAAGAAAGCTCAAGTGAAAGTGACATCGATGATGAATCACTTGCACTCATGGTGAGGAAGACCACCAAGATGCTAAAGAAGCTCAACAAGAGTGGCATCAAGTTCGATGGCAAGAAAAAGAAATTCTTCACAAGTAGCAAGAGAAAGCCCATCTCGGAGATGGATTGCTACAATTGTGGTGAACTTGGCCACCTAGCTCATCAATGCCCTAGACCACCAAAAGACAAGTTCAAGAACAAGAACAAGGGCAAGAAAAATGATTCAAGTGATGAAGAAGATGAGAAGAAGAAGAACAAGCCATACAAGAAGAAGGATGGCAAGAAGAAGGAGTTCTACAAGAAAAAGAAGGGTGGAAAGGCATATATTGTTGGTGATTGGCTCACCGACATTGAATCATCTTGTGGCTCCTCCGAAGATGAGAGCGATGATGAGAAAGAGAAGGTTGCCGCATTTGTGATGGGGCCATCATCTTCACCGACATCTTCACCACCACCTTCACCGCCTTCTTCACCATCATCGTCCACTACTCACCTATGCCTTATGGCCAAGGGTGAACGTAAGGTACAAAATCATGATAGTGATGATGATGATGATAGTGATAGTGATGATGAATTTGATGCACCTTCTTATGATGAACTTGTAAAATTGCTAAACAAATACACTAAAATCATAAGAAGGACAAGAAGTGAAAATGATGACCTTCAAAATGAAAATGAATCACTCTCATCTAAGCTTGAAAATGCTCAAAAGACTAGTGGTGAGCTTAGAGATCAAAATGAAATTATGTCTTCCACTCTCAAGGAGCTCAAAACCTCTAACAAAGAGCTTAAAGATCAACATGATAAACTTGAGAGGAAGCATGATGAGCTCATCACTAGACATAGCTCTCTAAAAGACAAATACACCACATTAAAAATTGACTATGATAGTCTTGTGGTTGCTAATGAACTTGCTCTTGAGACACATGATGCTACTAACAATGTTGTTAAGTGTGATATAGCTACATCATGTGATGATTTGACCATTGAAAGCATTGAGCAAGGTTCTAGTAGCAAAGGCAAGAGTGTGGTTGAGTCATGCAACCATGATGATTATGCCAAGATCAAGTGTGAGAATGAGAAGCTTGCAAATGAGAACAAGAAGCTCAAAGGTTTGATGGCTCTTGAGAAGCAAACAACAAATGAGTCACTCATTGAAGAGAACAAGAAGCTCAAGAAAGAAAAAGAGCATCTCAAGACCGGTCTAAGCAAGTTCACAAGAGGCCAATATTTGCAAAGTGAGCTCCTCATGAACACCGTAATGAAGATGGATAGAAGTGGTATTGGGTACTTGGCAAATCAAGAGAAGAAGGCAAAAGCTCAACAACAAAGCAAATCAAAGCCCAAGCCAAAGAGATGTGTTGAGTGTGGTCAAGAAGGTCATTTTGCTCATGAATGCAAAACTCCACCACCACAACCCTTGCCCAAGCATGCTAGACCCTTTGCCTTCAATGCTCATTACATGCTAAGAAAAGATTCAAATGAAAAGATGAAAGTCATGTTTTTGGGTCCCCCAAACAAGAATAGGCCAAAGAAAATATGGGTTGCCAAGTCACTAGTTGAGAAAGTCAAGGGCCCCTCTCAAGTTTGGGTCCCTAAACAAAAAGCTTGATCTCTTGTGTGTAGGTGAACTACAAGACCGGTGGATCTCATTGGGTTATTGATAGTGGTTGCACTCAACATATGACCGGTGATCCTCGTATGTTCACCTCAATTGAAGAGAATGGGATATGTCAAGAGAAGATCACATTTGGAGATAATTCAAAGAGCAAAGTCAAGGGTATAGGCAAGATTGCACATGTTGGAATGAGCACTCTCAACAAGCTATTGAAGAAAGAACTAGTAAGAGGATTGAAGGATGTGAAGTTTGAAAAGGACAAACCTTGTAGTGCATGTCAAGCGGGCAAACAAGTTGCAAACACTCATCCCACCAAGGCTTTCATGTCAACCTCAAGAGTGCTAGAACTTCTACACATGGATTTGTTCGGGCCTACAACATACAAGAGCTTGGGTGGTAATCTCTATTGTCTTGTGATAGTGGATGACTACTCAAGATATACATGGACCTTCTTCCTTCATGACAAATCCGAAGTGGCAAGTTGCTTCAAGAAGTTTGCAAAGAGAGCTCAAAATGAATTTGAAGTCAAGATAAAGAAGATTAGAAGTGACAATGGGAAAGAGTTTGACAACACCAACATTGAAGCTTATTGTGATGAAATTGGAATCAAGCATGAAGTTTCTTCAACCTACACTCCTCAACAAAATGGTGTAGTTGAGAGAAAGAACCGGACTTTGATCACCCTTGCAAGAACAATGTTAGATGAGTACAATACTCCGGAAAAGTTTTGGGCCGAGGCAATCAACACCGCATGCTATGCTTCAAATCGCCTCTTCCTCCAAAAGTTTCTTGGCAAGACCCCCTATGAGTTGCTTAATGGGAAGAAGCCGGACGTCTCATTCTTCCGGGTGTTTGGTTGCAAATGCTACATCTACAAGAAGCGTCAACACCTAGGGAAGTTTCAAAGACGTTGTGATATTGGTTTTCTTGTTGGTTACTCATCAAAGTCCAAAGCATATAGAGTATTTAACCATGCCACCGGTTTGGTTGAAGAAACATATGATGTGGAATTTGATGAATCTAACGGCTCCCAAGGAGCAATTGAGAATTGTGATGATGTAGGTGATGAACCCTTGAGGGAGGCCATGAAGAACATGCCCGTGGGAGACATCAAGCCAAAAGATGATGAAGACGATGTGCAAATCATTGATCCACCATCTTCATCACATGTGCCTCAAGATGATGACAAGAATGAGAGAATTGAAAATGAAGATACCTATGTCTCTCATGAACAAGCCGAGGCACAAGCACAAGATGTTGATGCTCCCAATCCACCTCCTCAAGTGGTTGATAGAAGAAACTCACCTCTACTTCAAGCTCATCCACAAGAACTCATCATAGGGAGTCCTACAAAGGGAGTAATGACTCGATTTCAAAAGCTAGCTTCTTTCGTTGAACATCACTCTTTTGTCTCTTGTGTTGAACCTAAGAATGTAGAAGAAGCTCTTCAAGATCCGGATTGGGTGAATGCCATGCATGAAGAATTGAACAACTTCACCCGCAATGAAGTATGGACACTTGAAGAGCGTCCTAAAGGTGCAAGAGTCATTGGAACCAAGTGGGTGTTCCGAAACAAGCAAGATGACCAAGGCATAGTAGTGAGGAACAAGGCAAGACTAGTTGCAAAGGGGTTCTCTCAAGTTGAAGGCCTTGATTTTGGAGAGACCTTTGCACCCGTTGCAAGACTAGAAGCCATTCGTATCCTTCTTGCATATGTATCACACCACGATATGAAATTATATCAAATGGATGTGAAAAGTGCATTCTTAAATGGCTTTATTAATGAACTAGTCTATGTCAATCAACCTCCCGGGTTTGAAGACCCTAGATATCCTAATCATGTTTATAGGTTGTCCAAGGCGCTATATGGGCTCAAGCAAGCCCCTAGAGCGTGGTATGAGCGCCTCCGGGACTTCCTCATTGAGAAGGGCTTCACCATCGGGAAGGTCGACACCACACTATTCACCAAGAAGCTTAATGGGGAGATCTTCATTTGTCAAGTATATGTTGATGATATCATCTTCGGGTCAACAAATGAAGATTATTGCAAGGAATTTGGTGAATTGATGTCGAAGGAGTTCGAGATGTCAATGATTGGTGAGCTCACATTCTTCCTAGGTTTTCAAGTCAAGCAAATGAGAGAAGGGATTTTCATCTCTCAAGAAAAGTATACCAAGGATCTTCTCAAAAGATTCAAGATGGAAGAATGCAAGCCAATCAAGACCCCAATGCCATCAAATGGACATCTCGACCTAGATGAGGGAGGTAAACCGGTTGATCAAACTCTCTACCGTTCTATGATTGGTAGCTTGTTGTACCTTACCGCATCTAGGCCCGATATCATGTTTAGTGTGTGCATGTGTGCTCGCTTTCAAGCGTGCCCTAAAGAACCTCACTTAAGTGCCGTAAAAAGGATCCTAAGATATCTTAAGCACACCCCAAGCATTGGTCTTTGGTATCCCAAAGGAGCTAGATTCCAACTAGTTGGCTATTCCGATTCGGATTATGCCGGTTGCAAAATTGATAGAAAAAGCACATCCGGAGGGTGCCATTTGCTTGGGAGATCTTTAGTATCTTGGTCATCTAAAAAGCAAAATAGTGTGGCTTTGTCCACCGCCGAGGCGGAATACATTGCCGCGGGGGCTTGTTGTGCACAAATCTTATATATGAAACAAACCCTCCTAGACTATGGAGTTGTTCTTGAAAATGTACCACTTTTATGTGACAATGAAAGTGCCGTTAAAATTGCTAACAATCCGGTACAACACTCTCGCACCAAGCACATTGATATCCGCCATCACTTTCTAAGAGATCACGTTGCTAAAAATGACATATCACTAGAAGGTGTACGAAGTGAAAATCAACTAGCGGATATCTTCACTAAACCTTTGGACGAGGCTACCTTTTGTAGGCTAAGAAGTGAACTTAATGTGCTTGATTCAAGTAACTTTAAAAAATAATAAGCGCGTGTTGTCCCTTGCATTGCATTGTATCATATGTCACGTTTACTTTATCGCAATGCATTTAGGGCTTGGCTAACACGGTTACGATAACCCTCCTCTGGAGGAGTGAAGAAGCCTAACCGTGGATCAAACTTGGCAAGCAACCTAGCTTTACTTTCTTGTATTGCATTGCATATGCATGGTTGTTTGTTTGTTGTTTCTTTTCGGTTTAGCTTTGAGCAACCTCTGTGTTCGTCCATGAATAGAGAGAGCATTTGACGCTCCTAAAGGTCCAAAAACTCTATTGCATGGCCATACGTTGCTCCTCGGGTGTTTATTGCCTATTTTCGTAAAAATAATACTAGCCTAAGGCAAAATATTTTAAAAATTTGAGGGTTTGAGTGAGGTCACTCATATCGGGTTCCAATTGGTGTTTATTTGTGTCTCTTTGAATTGGAACTTGATTGGGAGAAGTCGCGTCGAAGTTCGGAACGAAGAATGGCGAAAAACAGCGACCGGACGCTGCACCGGACGCAGTGTTGCTGCACCACCGCGTCCGGTCCCGGCGTTCACCAGCGCGTCCGGTTTTCCAGAAGACAAAGTCCAGATCTAGGCACCGGACGCTGCACCGGACGCGCCTCTGACCACCACCGCGTCCGGTCCCGGCTACCACCACCGCGTCCGGTGCTCCGCGATGAATTCCCGAGCACTCAGCCATCGGACTCTGACCGCGTCCGGTCTGTCCACACCGGACGCGCCGGTGACTCCAGGCGTTTACTGGAGTATCACCGGACGCTGCACCACCGCGTCCGGTGATTTTGACCACCGCGTCCGGTGCTACCGAATCAAGCGGATCTCGCCCTCATATAACCGGTTCGTTTTCGTTCTCTTTCTCATCCGCCCGACATCCGCCGTCGCCGTGACCTAACCCGCCGGAGCCGCCGCTCACCTACCTTCTTCCTCCTCTCCAGCGGCTCCCGCGCCACCACCTCGCCCTCAGCTCGCCCGCATTCACTCCCTCGCGCAGCGCCCGCGCCACAGCCGCTGTTTGCCGCGTCACCACCGTGCGCCGCCGCAAATCCGCCGCCTTCTCTCACCGCCGGCGAGCCAGCCCGCACCGTGACTCTCCTCTAGCGCCACATCTACTCCCTCGTGCGCCCGGGCACCTCGATCCCATCCTTCGGCCGAGATTTCCTACTAGGGTTTACCCCTAAACCCTAGCTTAGGGTTTGATAACCCTAACTCGAGGTAACGGCGCGTTCTCGATTCCGTTTTCGATTCAAATCCTTTCTATTCTTTTGTTAGGGCTTGCCGTTGACCATAACCCTTCATTGCTATCTCGATTGGTCGTTTCAGTGCTCGATCGCCGATCTCGGGAGTTCTCGCGAACTAGATCACCTCGTCCCTTCACCGTCGTCTCGTCGATCCGAGGTAGCTTAGCGTCGCTTCACTTCGTATCTCATGTGCTTGCTATCTAGGGTTTCGTATCTTTAGATATATATATGCTTATTGTATATCTCTCTATTCCATACGTGCAGCGAGTCAATCGGTGTGTCGGGTCAGATCTGTTTGCTAAATCCGAGGCCAAGCCTGCGGATACGGATTGAGGCCAAGCCTCTCGAGTGTCAGTTCATCATCTCACAGAGGTTTTCAGGCAGTCAGTCAGCATGGTGCGTTGCAAGAACGCCGGAGGTGCTCCTGGTGATGGGGACAACAGTCCTCCCCGTCGTGATGAGATTGCGCGTGGTAAGCGCATCAAGTTTGCAGTCAAGAAGAAGAGGAGGACACTTTCAGATGCAGAGGTCGCTCAGGCAGTGGCAGACGCCGCAGAGCAGGCAGAGAGAGGTGGCAGACGCAGTGGGTTACACATAGGCGAGCGTCGCTTTCATCTTGAAGGTCGACAGCTCGGCACTGAGGCCACTGAGGACACCGAGGCTACAGCACCTTCAGAGCAGATGTCAGTTGATCCACCCTCAGAGCAGACACAGGCTACAGAGACTACACCCGCTACTGAGGCTACCCAGACCACTGAGGCTCCACAGGCCACTGAGGATACAGAGGAGCAGGCAGCTCAGTCTCCACCACGTCGCCGCTCCACACGTGCTCGCTCACAGGTGACACCCAGGCCAGAGGGCCCGCGTCGTGGAGCACGACCTCCTCCCAGAGTTAGAGGGTCACCTCCGGTTGTGCACTTAGATCTGAGGGGTGCTTCTTCACGTCAGGTGAAGAACTTGAGGTTTGTGGAGGTCAGTCGATGGTTTCCACCTGTCAGAGATCCCAGAGCTTCAGAGGGTTTCTATACCCCACTTCAGGAGGACTTCTACAGGGCCCTAGTTGACAGTGGCATTGCTTTCAGACCTCAGAGGGTATGTCGACTAGAGGCATTGGTTGATGTTGTGGGAGAGCAGCTCCGTCCTCACCTGTCCTATCTACCTGGCTTGTCAGATCTACTTGGACGGACAGGTGCTTACTGCGGCACATGGGTCAGGGAGTTCTATGCTTCTTTGTGGATTGATCCTGCACATGAGTTTATTCACTTCGCATTCAGAGGCAGCGATCACAGACTCTACAGCTCCAGAGCCCGAGAGATCCTCAGACTACCTGCTTCTGACACGAGGATCCACCAGTTGTGTTATGGCCAGACTCCACCTCCCAGACGCCCTCACGGCGGTTCAGTGCCACCCACCGACCTGGTTCGACCCTGCTTTCGCGAGCCTTTTGGCGAAGGGTCACGTCGTACACCTGCCAGCCTAACGCCTCTTGCCAGAGTCTTGGATGCTATACTCAGACGCACTTTACTGCCTCGACTTGGTTACAGAGAGGGACTGACGAGGATACAGCTTTGGGTTGTTCACCACCTCTTGACACAGCGACAGTTTGATATCTGGGATCTTATCCTGAGTGAGATGGAGGACACCATTGCTGAGGGCTTCAAGGGTAACCGTCAGCTTCCCTATGCCCACTGGATTTGCTTCATTATCAGATCTGCTATCCAGATGCCACCAGAGATCAGGGCAGAGATTGCCAACACTACTACAGCATTCCCTGATTATGACATCAGACAGCTTTGGGCTTCAGTTGCTAGAGAGCAGGCTCCAGCACCAGGACAGCGTGAGCGCCCTGAGGTTCCTGAGACAGCAGCTGAGCAGGACGCTAGAGTTGACGAGCTTGCCGAGGCAGAGCTCGCAGACCTTGACACTCAGCCTGCTGAGATACCTGAGGATGTTATTTCTGACAGCACCGATGAGGACTACCAGCCCATCCCCAGGTACCGGTCTCCTCGGTCTCACGACCACGAGGCCGGTGGATCTGGCTCAGCCTCCCGCTCAGACCCAGCCATGGTGGCTATCCTTGAGAGGCTGACCCAGGCTCAGGAGCAGCAGCAGCAGCAAATACAGCGCCAGGCACAGGATACAGCTGCAGCACTAGCACAGATACAGGCTCGCCAGGACGAGTTTCAGAGACAGCAGCTAGAGATCCAGAGGCAGCAGGTTGAGATGCAGCGACAGAGTCAACAGCAGTACATGGACCTTCTGCGTCATCTCATCACAGTTGGGGTTCCTCCGCCTGCATCTATCATGGGTCCGGCTTTGCATTCCAGCGGTACATCGAGTCAGGGACAGCCGAGCCTTCAGTTTACATCTCCACAGCAGCAGGTTCCCCAGTCTTTTCAGTCCCCGAGCTTCACACCTATCCATACGGGGTTCACACCGTCAGACCAGCCTCGCCCGCATCTTCTGACAGGCACACCTATTGGTGACTTCAGTGCCACTTACAGCGAGTTGACTGGTCAGCCGACACCCTCGCATACGACTACGTTTCACACTTCGTCAGGGTTGTCAGCTTCCGAGGCAGTCGTTCCACCAGTGACAGGGACCGGGACTACAGAGACCATCCCTTCTTCAGTTGCCTCGACAGATCCCCCAGCTACTGGCGCACTTCAGGCTCAGGTTACTCAGACAGATCCACTTGTTGCTACACAGTCAGTGCCTGTTCCTGCTCAGACCCAGACCGCTTCACAGCCACGAGCTTCTTCAGAGGGTCAGCCAGATAGCTCAGACTCCGAGGATTCGCTTCACTTCGTGATCACTCCGCGCACCTCGGCACCCGACACGACTCCGTCTGTCCCCCCGTCAGATTAGTCTAGCTTTTTGGCGCTTGATGCCAAAGGGGGAGAGAGAGTAGTTTCAGGGGGAGTTTGTTAGTGGGTTTTCGTTTTTTTGTGGGCTACATTCATGCATATCATGTTTATTTTCAGCACTGCATTCGTGTGGCATTGTCGTCGAGTCATAAATCTTCGAGTCTTAATGTCTTATCCGTCTTAGTGATTAATATATGTCACCGTTTTAGCTATAGCTCTAAGGTTGTGCTTCCGTGCCTTACTCCGATTACTTATGAGCTATATCTTTATGTGTTCTAACTCTTCATGTCTTATCTTATGAAGTACACTCTTTTGGCTTGGAGCACATAAGCAATTCCTAACCTTGTATGCTTATTGTCTTTTGCTTATGTGAACCAAGCATGCTCGAAAACCTTCACTCTAATCTTTTGAAACTTAGTGTTGTCATCAATCACCAAAAAGGGGGAGATTGAAAGCATCTAGGCCCCAAGGTTTGGTTTCGGTAATTAATGACAACACTTTATTACCATGACTAACGTGTGTTTTGCAGAGACATTGGTAAGTTAGGTCATGGAGGTGATAACTGCTTTGAGCACTGTGGCTTCGTGTCCCTTGATGGAAATCGTTTCGGTTTTCAAAAGAGTGACGTCAAGATTAAGGACGGTTAGTTCCGGATGACGAAGTGTTGAGACACATTCGGAATAGTCGTTAGGATCTTCGTTTTTCTCTTTTGGCCGTACTATAAAGGGGGGCATGAATGGGTAGCTTGACCTAGGCGAGTCCTATGTTTAGGTGTGGTGCACACTTGTTAAACTTGGCGCTAGGCAACCCTAGATTGGCTCAAGGTTCAGTTAGAAGCAACTTGGTTGAAGTTGCGACGCGTTTCGGGCTGTTTTCTAGGCACCGGACGCGGTCTTCGGGAACACCGGACGCGTCCGGTGTGTACTTAACCGCGCTAGGTTTCGGGCCTGACCACCGGACGCGGTCCTCGCGAGGACCGGACGCAGTGGTCAGCGACCGACACGTGTCATCCAGGGAGAACGCCCGTCGGACGCGACCTGGACTTGATCGGCGAGTCCGGTGCGAGTCCAGTAAGGTCCAGAGAGGACCGGACGCGTCCGGTCTTCAGGCATCGGACGCGGCCTCGCGTCCGGTGTGAGTCCAGTAAGCACCCTTGCACGTCGGACGCGTCCGGTGCTACCTGACCGGTGCGTCCGGTGGTTCGATTTCAAAAACGGGTTTTGACCGTTACGGGGGACCGGCGCGTCCGGTGCGTTGCACCGGCGCGTCCGGTGACCCCGTGTCAGAATGTAACGGTTCGTTTTTCTGAGGGGTGTATAAATACAACCCCTCCACCTCTTTTAGAGGTCTCTTGCTCATTCAAACATCTGAGAAAACCCTTTAGAGTGCAAGGGAGTGCAAGAGCTCTAGTGAGGATAGAGTTTTGAGAATCAAAGTTTGTGATTCCTCACTAGTGATTCAAGAGTAGCAAGTGTGCATCCACCTCCTCATTTGGGCTCGTTGTGGTCAAGTGAGAGTTCTAGCTTGTTACTCTTGGTGATCGCCATCACCTAGACGGCTTGGTGGTGATTGGGAGTTTGGTGATCATCCGGCGGAGCTTGTGGATGACCCAACTCAAGTTGTGAGCGGTTTTGGGTGATTCGCCGCGACGGAGTGTCGAAGAATCAACCCGTAGAGAGCACTTGATCCTTGCGCGGATCAAGGGGGAGCGACACCTTTGCGCGGGTGCTCCAACGAGGACTAGTGGGGAGTGGCGACTCTCCGATACCTCGGAAAAACATCGCCGTGTTCCTTGCCCCTTTACATTCAAGCAATTACTTTCTCGTATTTACTTTCATTGCTTGTTTTACATTCCTAGAATTGCCATGCTAGACTAGGATTGGAAACTAGGGTGCAAAACTTTTTAACGGTAGACTCTCTAGGAACACAAGTAGGCACTAGGGGTGAATTCCGGCTTGTAGAATTTAATTCTTGCAATTAATTTTTAGAAAAGCCCAATTCACCCCCCCTCTTGGGCATCTTGATCCTTTCAGGGACCATTTTCTTCTCTAATACAATGAAGCGCAGCTCTCCCGCGTTTTCTAAAAAAAAAAGTGAGCGAAAAAACCAAAAATACTCCTTCCCCAATCCCCAAAGAAGTGGAGGTCCTCTTTACGGGCCTACAGGGGTTAAATCATATTGAGCTCCCTAAACCAAAAAGGCCGGAAGAAACTTCCAAATCCAATGAGCCAATTTTTTGCCACTTCCATCGCATCTTGGGTCATACGCTCAAGAATTTCTTTGTGGTCAAGAACATCATACAAAAGCTCATAGATGAAGGCACCATAGGTGCCGATCCCCTTAAAAACATGAAGAAAGGGAAGGAAATGGCTACATCAAATGTCAAAAAATGTACCAAAACATTTCCAAAACCAAATTAGTTTCTTTCAATCCACCATGCAATATGTCTTTAGACTGCACTTATTTGGTATAGTAGATGTCAGTATATATTTCTATAAACTTGGTCAAAGTTAAAAAGTTTGACTTAGGATAAAGCCAAAGTGACTAATTATTTGGAATGGAGGAAGTATTGCATATCACTACCTAACCAGTTCAAGTAAATTTTCTCCCCATTTTGTTATGTCTTTGCCGGTGTATTTATGGGCATTGCATCCTGTCAGGTCCTGCTGGGTGCTGGCCATACAAGCTTTCCCCAGTCAAAGAGTAGAGTTGAAGGAAAGATATTTTTCTCAACATATATTCATAGGACATAATCAAACAAAAAAAGAACTGATGACACAAGATTAATACCTGATTGAACCATTTCCCATACCAGCAACAAGTATACCCTCAGATTCCATATAATGCATAGTCGTATATAAACTACCACGAAATGCATTTGACAATATTCCACCTGAGAGTGCGTCCTGATTAAGCATGTTTGCCTGCTCAATAGATGGGGTTTGGAGTGGAAAAGTTGTAGATGACTCAGCATGAGCTGCAATGAGCTTTCCAGTCTGCCCATTCCATATATGGATAGTGCCATCACAAGAAGCCACTCTGCCAGTAATTGACAGGATACAGATGGAATTGACAACCTAGATAAATGAGTTTATTAAAAAAAATGGAGAGCAAACTGGTTGCACTTAAAATATTTCATTACAAAATTACAAAGAGTGGACGATTATTTCAAACATAAAACACATTAAAGAGAGATCAAGCAATCTAATACATAAGATGTCAAGCTGCAGCACAAGTCAAAATCACTACCACAGAATATTAACCACACATTTTATACTGTTTCACTTTCTCTTAAATGAAGAAAGATGTAACATATTAGAATTGGAAATATTATTGAATACATTTGAGCATGTTTGATGGCATCTTTTCCTAATCTATAAATTCTCCATCACCTGGGTGTAATGGTTACAACCAAGTGGAAACAATTCAAGCCATGTAGATTGGGAACTCTTTAACTTCATCTTTTATGTTTGTTATTTCAATTTGGCGATTACGAGTGTAAAATCAGATCATGTTAAATCAGACAAAAGTATTAAATTAGACAATGATAGTCTCTGACACCCTAAAGCCTACCATTTCCTCTCCTCTCCATGCCTCCTAGTACTAAAGTTTGTCATGGGCATACTTCAGATTGTCCTAACCCAAGCAGCATGACCGCCAATGCCTGGCAGCCATACCATAAGATCAGGGGTAGAGGCGATACAAGGAACCTTGCTATTTCTTGATTAATCAGAAGAAGTGACTAGTTACTGAGCAAAAGCCATAACCATAACTGTTGAAACTGATTTTCTCATTATTGGGCCAACCCTAAGGGTGGATATATATAGTACCATACATGGGCCTCTAATGGGCCTATACTCCAACACCCCCCCCCCCCCCGCAGTCTGGACTACCGGCGCAGCGGAGTTCAAGACTGGGCAAGAAAGAAAACAAGTAAGACTGGGCTGGGCAACACACACAGGACCCCCCCCCCCCCCCGCGCAGCCACAACTAGCCACTGGAGACGTTGAGGCTGGAACGAAACTCGGAGAAGGTCGAGGAAGGGAGGCCTTTGGTGAAGATGTCCGCAAACTGGGAGGTGGTCGGGACGTGAAGTACCCGGACGTCGCTGATGGCCACACGGTCGCGGACGAAGTGCAGATCGATCTCCACATGCTTGGTCCTCTGGTGCTGCACGGGGTTGGTGGAGAGGTAGACCGCGCTGACGTTGTCGCAGTAGACGAGCGTGCTCCTGGCGAGGGGGCGGTGAAGCTCGGCCAGGAGCTGGCGAAGCCAAGCGGCCTCGGCCACGCCGTTGGCAACGGCACGGTACTCTGCCTCGGCACTGGAGCGGGAGACCACCGGCTGGCGCTTGGACAACCAAGAGACCAGGTTGCCGCCGAGGAAGACAGCGTAGCCGGAGGTGGACCTGCGGGTGTCCGGGCAGCCCGCCCAGTCAGCGTCGGTGTAGACCACCAGCTCGGTAGTGGAGGACCGGCCGAGGAGCAGCCCGTAGCCGAGGGTGCCACGGAGGTACCGGAGAAGCCGCTTCATAGCAGCCAGGTGGGGCTCCCGCGGAGCATGCATGTAGAGGCAGAGCTGCTGGACGGCATAAGTGATGTCCGGCCGTATGAAGGTGAGGTACTGGAGCGCGCCAGCAAGACTCCAGTAGGCGATGGAGTCCGCTGGCCCAAGCATCGGACCCCCAGCCTCGGACAGCTTGCCCTAGGTGTCAACCGGGGTAGAGCAGGACTGGCAGACGGTCATCCCTGCTCGCTCCAGAATGTCACAAGTGAACTGCCGCTGGTGGAGGAACAGGCCTGAAGGTCGGGGCTCAACAGTGACGCCGAGGAAGTGGAGCACCCCAAGATCCTTCATAGCAAATTCCTTCTGGAGAGAGGCAATGATGCGGTGGAGCAGAGACTCGCTGGAGGCGGTGAGAACAATGTCATCCACATAGAGGAGCAGGTAAGCAGTCTCACCCCCATAGTGGTATATGAACAGGGAGGTGTCAGACTTGGCCTCCATGAACCCAAGAGTCTGCAGGAAGGTAGCGAATCGAGAGTACCAAGCCCGGGGTATCTGCTTGAACCCGTAGAGAGACTTGTTGAGCCGGCAGACGAAGTCAGGACGAGAAGAATCCACAAAACCGGCCGGCTGACTGTAGTACACCGTCTCAGTGAGAGTGCCATGGAGGAAGGCATTCTTGACATCCAGCTGATGCACAGGCCAGGAGCGCTCGAGAGCCAAGGAGAGGACGGTGCGGACTGTAGCTGGCTTCACCACGGGACTGAAGGTCTCAGCATAGTCAATGTCGGGCCGCTGAGTGAAGCCGCGGAGGACCCAACGAGCCTTGTAGCGCTCCAGGGAACCATCAGCACGCCTCTTGTGCGTCCAGATCCACTTGCCGGTGACAATGTTGGAGCCCGGCGGACGGGGCACTAGGTCCCACGTCTGGTTGGCGAGGAGGGCCGCGTACTCCTCGTCCATCGCGCGGCGCCAGTGAGGATCCGCCAAGGCCGCGCGGAAGGAAGAGGGTACCGGAGAGATCCCCGGTTCGCAGGCGGCGGCGGTGAGGGCCTGCGGGCGAGACGCCTGCCTCGTCACCATCGGGTGAGTGTGACGAGGGTCCCGGTGAAGAAGAGGCGGGTGGTACACCGGTGGGTCGGCGCGAGAGCGCGGCGAGGCCGGCGAAGCATGTACCGGCGACGACGGCGCCGGTGGCGAAAGTGGCGGAGCCGGCTCACGCCGGCGCTCGTAGACGATGCCGAAGCGTCCGGGAGGATGTGGGGGCGGACTCGGCGGCCGCCGGCGCTGGTAGACGAGGCCGAAGCGCCCGGGAGGTGGGGTCGGTGCGCTCGGTCCCGCGATCGGAACGGCAGCATCTGGAACAACGGGAGGCAGCGAAGCCACGGGGAGCGAGGGTGGAAGCTCCGGGGCTGCCTCGGCCGTGTCAGGCACCGGAGGAAGGTCCTGGTGCAAATCCGGCAGGGGCGAGGCTGGACCACCAGGAGAGCGCGCCGGAGCAGTACCTGCAGGGTAGAGGGAGAAGGGTGGCAGAATCACCGGATCAGTGGGAAAGAAGGAAGCCTCCGCAGGGTCAACGGGAGGTGTGGGTGGAGAGGTGGTGGAGTAAGGGAATGCCGACTCATCAAACACGACATGGCGAGAGATGAGGACACGGCGAGAGGTAAGGTCAAAGCATCGGTAACCCTTGTGATCCGGAGAGTATCCGAGAAAGACACAGAGGGTCGACCGTGGAGCCAGCTTATGGGGAGCGGTGGCGGTGGTGTTAGGGTAACACGCACACCCGAAGACTCGAAGGTGGTCGTACCGAGGACGGGTACCGAATAGAGCGTGGTGAGGCGTGGGAGCTGGGCAGACAGTAGAAGGAAGGCGGTTAAGGAGATAGGTGGAAGTGTGCAGACACTCAGCCCAGAAGCGAGCGGGTAGAGATGCCTGGAGCAGAAGGGTGCGCATGATGTCATTGGTTGTGCGGATCATGCGCTCTGCCTTGCCGTTTTGAGAGGAGGTATACGGACAAGACATGCGCAGGTGGACACCATGAGAAAGGAAGAAGGAACGCAAGGTTGAGTTATCGAACTCACAGCCATTGTCGCACTGGACGGCCTTGATGGTGAGGCCGAATTGAGTGGATACCCAAGCAAAGAGGTTGCTAAGAGTGGGGAACGCCTCGGACTTAGCACGCAGGGGAAAAGTCCAGGAATAATGGGAGAAATCATCGACCACCACCAAGTAGTACTTATAGCCAGACATGCTGAGAACAGGAGAAGTCCACAAGTCGCAATGAATAAGATCAAAGACACGAGTGGCACGTGAGGAAGAGGACTGAAAGGGAAGGCGAACGTGACGGCCCAGCTGGCACGCATGACACAAGGGATCATCGTGAGCCCGA
Source organism: Saccharum hybrid cultivar R570 (assembly GCA_038087645.1). Lineage (NCBI taxonomy): Eukaryota > Viridiplantae > Streptophyta > Magnoliopsida > Poales > Poaceae > Saccharum > Saccharum hybrid cultivar. The sequence goes on from JAQSUU010000113.1 coordinate 7,083,734, forward strand.
AAGCACCGAATGTCGGTACTACGACTAAGCTGCATCAGGGCATCCCGGCCCGGGTGGCCGAGGCGACGGTGCCAAGTGGTGGAGGAAGGAGTGGCGGCGAAAGCGGCTGAGGAAGGCGAAGAAGGTGAAACAGACGCCGAGGAAGGCGAAGAAGGTGAACCAGACGCCGGAAACCGAAGGGTGTAGAGAGGCCCAGTGCTGTTACATCGTAGCAGAGGAACCCGGGAGGCCAAATCCCGCACGGTGAGGCCAGACAGGTCAAACTCAACCGAACAAGAGTTGTCAGCGGTGAAACAGCGAATAGAGAGAAGGTTATAAACCATACCGGGAGCCACAAGAACATCAGGGATATGAAAGGAACCGTGGGAACGGGCAGTGCCCACGGAGGAGACGGGAAGGCAGGTGCCATTGGCGACCATGATGGAGGAGGGACAGGAAGGGTGGGGAGGACGGAGAGAAGAAAGTAGACTCGCATCGGGCGTGGTGTGAAAAGTGGCGCCCGAGTCAGCGATCCAATCAGGACTGGCTGATCGCAGCCCTGCGGCAGGAGGAGCTGCGGGCGGAGGGCTGGCGATGGTGCTGAAGGAGTAGGCCAAGGCGCCTGGCCCCCCGCACCCGCGGCCGCGCGTGGAGCGGCGACGGCGGCGCTGGGGCAGCGGCCTGGCGGCGGCGACCGAGGCGCCGGGAACTGGAATCGGAAAGGCAGGGCGGCCCGTGGGAGGGCATCCAGACCGGGAAGGTGGGCGGGCTGCTCGGTAGCAGCAGCGGCAGCAGTGCCCGCGTCGGCCGCAGTGCCACCCGCCGTGACAAGGGCGGCTGCGTGCCAGGCAGCAGGGGCAGCAGCCGCCCGGCCCGCAGGAGCAGAGGCGGCGAGGCGTCCGCGCGGGGCAGCAGCGCCAGTGGCTAGGCCTGCGCGCGGGGCAGCAGGGCCAGTAGGGTGGCCAGCAGGGACGGCTCCTCCGGCGGCCGCGCCAGTAGGGGCAGTGGCGGCGCCCACAGCAGGGGCAGTAGCGGCGGTGGCAGGGAGTTGGGAAGGAGGAGGAGGAGCAGCGCGGGACGCCCAGGAAACGGACCAGGGGCGCGCCTGGCGGCGGCGGCGCGCCTGGCCCACGCGGGAGCATAGGCGGCTGGTGGCTGCGCTGCTCCGAAATGATGCAGGAGCTCTGACTGGAACAACTCGAAGCGACCGATCCCGCGAAACCCGTCCAGCCGAGGAACAGACCGAACCCCAGACAGAGCACTGATGGCATCCCGCCTCAATCAATCAGCGCCGCGCTTCTCTCCTCCGTCCCAAACCAGATCCACGGGCAAAGCGAGCGGGCACAAATGGATTCCCGCGACCAGCGGAATCTCCGAGGAGCCCGCCACCCGCTGGGCGGAGAAACGAGGCGGAAGCACCGGTCGGCGGGCACGACGCGGAATCTGGCCGGAGGAGAAGGGCAGCCGACTCGCCGTGGATCCGGCTAGAGGAGAAGGGAGGGAGGGAGGGAGAGCTCGCGTTGGGAACGGAGGAGCAGGGGCGCCGACGCCGGCGTCAGTCTTCTGGAGGAGGTCGTGAGGGAGTGGGTGATAGTTGGCGGTGGTTGGGGTTAGCGCGAGTCAGGGACGGGGAGAGGTAGACGACAAGGGATGGGGAGGGGAAAGGGGAGGCCGGCCGGACATGGCAGCCGGTGGCGGCCCGCCGGGCGGCGGCGGCGGCGCCCAGATGACAGGGGAGGGGAGGAGGAAAGAAGCTAGCTTGATACCATGTTGAAATTGATTTTCTCATTATTGGGCCAACCCTAAGGGTGGATATATATAGTACCATACATGGGCCTCTAATGGGCCTATACTCCAACAATAACCTCTTAGGTTTCAGTTTCTAGTTCCAAAAAGTTTATAAATACTGCTTGTTGGCCTAGTTATTTTAACTATATGGTGGTTCAACCAGGAAGAACTGAAACAGAAGAAGCATGGGTCCATCATCACAGCAGCCAGTAAAAAGTTCTGGAGGGCTCAAGTTACCCCTTAGACCACCTGGATTTAATGGTGGTCCCCACAAACAATTTGGTCTTTGGAACATATCATGTTTTAAACAAATTTCCAACTGCTACTTCACAAAGTAAAAAATCAAGGTTTTTCTATAGATACAAAACAAAATCATCCATCATAAAAGCAGAGAGAAAATAATCTTATTAAAACTCACAGTAAAATAACTGACCTCTTCATGCCCATAATAACCAGATGTGCAGCTCATGTTTGGTAATTCCCACCTCTGGATACTTCCTTTAAAACCAGGGCCAACTCCTCCTGTAAAAACTGTGCACTCATCATCATGGACTGCTAATGAACGCAGAGCACCAGGGTGAGCACGGGCTGAGTAAAGGATAGAAGCTTTAATCTTCCAAGGTAGTTCATCCCTCATACCACCGCCACGACCAAGAAATTCTGGAACACCCCAACTATTATCAGGGGTGGGGAACCAAAACCATGGTTGATTACCAGAACTTGAAGTAAACAAGTTGTCACTAGATGTCTCATTCTCAAGGTTAGAAGCTGCAGTGTTCCGACCAATTTTTTTAGTGGTTTCTGATTGTGGCATGGACCAACCTACCCCATTGAAAAGCAGTTTGGTTGGAACAAACTCTGATGACATATAGTTGTCAGGCTGAAACCTTTGACCTTTCATATTTTCAGCATTCTTAGAACAATCACCAGAAGGCTCCCACTACAGATGAAAATAAGAAGGTAAAAGAGCATGATAAGGATACTATCTTAACAATTGATAACATAAAGAAAAAATGCAGAGTTATGTACCTTCCAATTGTACAACCTTTGAAGTGCTTGCTCCAAAAGAAACCATGTTGAGCAAGACTCTCGGAGCTTCTCTATCCCAACAAGTGATGCCAAGAAAGGATATAGCAGCAGCCTACAATTATACTTCATTAAAAATACATGTATATGAAATCATTTATAACAAAACACAGAAAAACTTTTTTGACTTACAAAAGATCAATTCTGGATTCCACTTTAATTGGCTCACTTTTGTTTCCATCAGAACTTTTAATTCCTTTTGTAGGATGGTTAAGACCAGATGAATCGTGAGAAAAGGCTAGTTCAGCAAAAAGCTCCTTTAGTTGTGGCAAAACATATATAAAAGTGTTTTCTGGTCCAATTCGTTGACAAAGGTCAATGAGTGCTGTAGCAGCCACCTAATCAACAAAGCAGTTTTGATAGCGAAAAAGCTTCAGCTGTACAAGTAAAAATAATAGAAAAGAGTAAAAGACTAAAAAAAAGGTAATTTCAATTACTTGAATCACACGAAGATCCAAAGGAATCTGCATAAGAACTTTTATATAAAGACAGGCTTGGTCCTGCACATGCAGTAGAAATACAATGGGGTAATGAATACATAAATACTATGCAATTAAGGGTGAAAATGGATACAATTAAAAAACAATACATACATATTTAGAAGAGGAACATTGGCACTAAAGCATTTCAACTGACTAATATCCAAATTTTGACATTAAGTTTTTAAGGTCAACACCAAAATTCCCAAGTCAAGGAACACTTAAGCATTTAAATCAATGCAGGAATTTGATAACATCACAGGTGATATTACCAAACACTACTAAAATGATGCATCTGCACAACCAAGATCAGATATACATTGATGATATGATATTTTGTTCAAAATATATGGGAATTCTATAATGAATTGATTTGAATTGTGACCAAATTCTGTATTTATTTCTGTAACATACAAAAGAAGCAATACTATCAATTGATCAAAAAGGTAAGTAAAATCTTGTTGGAATCTGGTAGTTTTTGAATTTACGCTTAAAGTCAGTGGTACCTGAAATTGATTTCAACTTAGTTTAAAGAATATGGTTTCCAGTTTTGTTCAGCTTCAATCCAATAAGCTATCTATTACCACCCCTTCAAATGTTTGTTCGCTAAGCTGTGTTTTTGCCAGTAAAGTACCTGAAGAAGCTCCTTAATAACAGTTTTGACAGGAAGAACCGACACAAGACCTTCCAAGGCAGATAAGCTATCAATCAGCGCGAAAGAATTCCAACTATGCTGTGGCTCAGGCTTACTCATCTTAGACGAATCGATAAAAGAGAATATGACATTCCAAAGCAACGGAAGAATTTGCTTTACAACAAAATTTTCTCCAAGAAGTCCACCTATAATTACAAGGTTAAGTAGTGATCACTTCGCAAATAATTTCAACATAACGAGAGAGCATTAGGTGATTACCGATCCTAACCAAAGTATCGATTCCATCAGCACATAATCCTTTGCCAAAACAGTGAATTAGTGGTAAAATCGTCTGGAGAAAGTGGAGACATCCATCAGTGATGCATAGTATTATGATGGTATACCAATAAAACTTTCTACTTAGACTTGCCTGATGAATGGTAATTGGTATTCCTAGTTCCTCACTTGAGACGATCAGAACAGTGGATGCAGCAGAGGCGATGATCTTGTTAGGTGAACTGCATAAGTTTGAGATCACCAAAGGATGTATCTTTTCAATATAAGTTTGTTTTCCCAATTTCTTCCACAAATCCCGAATAAAAGAGTCTTGAAGGAGGGCAACCTTCAGATGTGAATATTCTGGTGCCTGTAGCAACCACCATCAGACAAAACTCATCAGAAAGAAGAAACATTATGTTCCATAATCCAAAACTTTGACAAAAAGAAAAAAAAAACATATAAATATCTTTCTAACTGATATATCTTAACTGGCCTGCAAGATCTTCTGAATGATGTGCAGAACAAGGTCCTTAGTTGCTTGGATAGTCAAGCTCCTTAGAAATTCCTTAAGCAGAGACAAGGCTGATTCGGTATCAACATCTGACAAAGATGATGAAACAAGAGACAGGCAGTAAGGTGCACACATTTCAGCAGCAAATTCTCCCATAGCTTTGAGTGCCCCTTCACTTGCAAGCTTAGCAGCATACTTGATTCGCTCTCTAGATGTACACAAAACTTGAAGTGGAGCAAGAAACATGTATGCAGATCGAACTGATGGAGGAAAGTATGATGACTCCAAAAGGTGCTTTGCTGATGGCCTCCTGCAAGAGATCACCAAATCAGTACAAAAAACAGTTATGTCTTTGAATTCCATCATGTTGGAGTATGTGTTTAGGCCCATGAGGCTAAGGCCCATGTGGCCCATGTATGGAACCTATATAGCTACCCTTCTAGGGTTAGCCCTAATTAATTGAATCACATTCTCTAGCATGGTATCAGCAGCCTAGGGTTAGGTTTTCCCTCTCCCCACCTCTTCCAGCCGCCGCCAGCTCTCTGGTGGCCGCCACCGCCGGCCCAGCGCCATGGCCGGCGTTCCTCCCCCACCTCCATCTCTCTACCACTGCTTCCCTCCCCTCTCTACCACCTCCTGGGCACAGGTTCTTTCTTCTCCACCACCAGCCGCGTCTCCAGGGGGCACGCCCACTCCAGGCGGCGCTGCCGCGCCTCCAGGCGCCGCCATGGCCGCCGGCATCCTCCTCCCGTCGGGGCGCCACCTCTTCCGCCCGCTGCTGCCACAGGGCCCGGCCTTCTTCCTCCTACAGCCGCTGGCCATACCCTTGGCGCCTCCCTGCCCCCTGCAGCCGCCATGGGCTCTGGAGCCACCCGCACCTCTCTTTCTCCAGAAACCGCCGCCCCCACCCTTGGCGCCGTGGGCACTGGAGCTGCTCACGCCCTGGCTACCACCCCCAACCTTGGGGCAGTGGGGGACGCCGCGGATGGGCTCACAGCCCCGGCGGCAGTCCTTCCTCCGCCGGTGGCACTTCCTGCCGGCCCACCGCCGGGGTTCCAGCCGCCGGCTACTGCTGCCGATCTCCCTCTCTCGCCTGCCGGTGCTCCTGCTACCGTGGTGGGTTTCCAGATGGCCCCGTCTGGCGGTCTTTCCCCACACCACGGCATCGGCGCACCAGGTGCGGGTGCAGGCCCAATCTGGCCCCCACCTGACGCGGCCATCGCGCCCCTGCTGGCTGCTGCTCCTCCATCTTCTGCTGCTTGGCCGGCCTCTGGCGGGCTGCCTGCTGCCGCCACCGCGCCACTGCCGGCTGCTGCTCCTCCTTCTCCCGCAGCATGGCCGACCCCTGGCCTGCCGGCTGGCTGCTGCCTTGCGTCCGGTGTGACCGTCGGGACCGCCCTTCCCTTTGCTGGTGCGGCCCGCCCACCCGCGCTGCTGCCTTCGCCCACCCCCTCCGCCTCTGCGCCCCTCTTTCCCGCGACATGGGCACCGCAGGCCATTGCTTTCGCTGCCGGCAGTGCCCCCGCGACTGCGCCTTTCCCGGCCGCCCCGACCACCTCTCCTTCCTAGGCTCCGGCCGCCCTTGGCGTGGCCCCGGCATCGCCCGGCCACCCTCCAGCGCTGCCCGCCGGCGCGGGCTACCCACTCGCGCCGCTCACCTCTGGCGCGGGCACTGGCCAGGCCTGGGCACCGCATCCGTCCCCTACGCCGCCGTCGTTTCTTGTGGGTTCTCCTCCCCCGGGCCGAGCGGGGGTGGGGGGGGCCGTGGCGGACACCGTCGTCGCGGACGGGGACGTGGTGGGGGTTCTGGGTTCCACGACCCGTCATGGTCCTTCCAGGCTCCCGGGGGTGAGCCTCGCCTGCCGGCCGCCGCCATGCTCGCTGCTGCTTCTCCCGGTTTTCAACCAGCATCATTCCCGTGGGCTACACCCTCCAGCGCCTCGCCCGGTTGGGACTCGGCGGCCTTGGCACACTCCTTCAGCACGATGGCCCCGAGAACTCCTGTCGGCCCACAGTGGATCGCCGATTCGGGTGCCACCTACCACACCACTCCTGACCCCACTATTCTCTCTTCCGTTCAACTTCTTTCTTCCTATCACCCTTCATCCATCATGGTCGCTAATGGGTCTTGCCTTCCTGTCACGTCCGTGGGTGCCGCCGGCGCTCATGGCTCCTTTCGTTTTCCTGATGTTCTTGTGGCACCTTCTATGGTTCACAACCTTCTTTCTATTCGTCGGTTTACTGCTGACAATTCCTGTTCTGTGGAGTTTGACTCTTCCGGTCTCACTGTCAGAGATTTGGCTTCCCGCCGCCCTCTGCTTCGGTGTGACAGCACGGGTCCCCTTTACACCCTTCGCTTCCCAGCGTCTCCTTCGTCTTCTTCGCCGACCCCTTTGTCAGCTGCTTTCGCCACCACTACTTCCTCCACCACTTGGCACCGGCGACTCGGCCATCCTGGTCGTGATGCCCTGATGCAGCTCAGTCGTAGTTCTGACATTCGGTGTCCTCGGACTCACGATGAGCATTTGTGTCATGCGTGTCAGCCGGGCCGTCATGTCCGTCTTCCTTTCCATAGTTCTTCTTCCCAGGCGGCTCACATCTTTGATCTTATACATTGCGACCTATGGACCTCTCCTGTCATCAGCGTTTCTGGCTACAAGTTCTATCTTGTGTTGCTTGATGATTTCTCTCATTACTCCTGGACTTTTCCTCTTCGTGCAAAGTCTGACGCTTTCCCCGCCATTCTCCACTTCTTCGCTTGGGTGTCCACACAGTTCGGCCTCACCATCAAGGCCGTCCAGTGTGACAATGGTCGTGAGTTCGATAACTCCGCCTCCCGTGCCTTCTTTCTCTCTCACGGTGTTCAGCTCCGCATGTCTTATCCATACACCTCTTCCCAGAATGGCAAGGCTGAGCGGATGATTCGCACCACCAACGACACCGTGCGTACCCTTCTGTTTCAGGCCTCTCTTCCCGCTCGCTTCTGGGCTGAGAGCCTGCACACCTCCACCTACCTTCTTAACCGCCTTCCTTCCGCGGCCTGCCCCGCTCCCACTCCTCACCACGCCCTCTTCGGTACCCCGCCTCGGTACGATCACCTCCGCGTGTTTGGGTGTGCGTGTTACCTCAACACCGCTGCCACTTCTTCCCACAAGCTGTACCCTCGCTCCACGCTCTGTGTCTTCATCGGGTACTCCCCGGATCACAAGGGGTACCGGTGCTTTGACCTTACCTCCCGACGGGTTCTCATTTCTCGCCATGTGGTGTTCGATGAGTCCGTCTTTCCCTTTTCCAGCACTACCACCCCTCCGGTACCTGACCCACCCTCCCTGTTTCCCACCGACCCGGTGGTCCAGCCACCTTTTTCGTGGCCTCCTGCAGGTACCGCTTCGCTGCGCGCCGGGCCGGCCCCCGGTCCCGGATCCCCAGCGGGTCCGGGCCCGTCGTCCTCGGGCGCGGCCCCGTCCTCTCCGGTTGGTGCAGACCCGGGGCCTTCGTCCCCCGCTTCTGCCCCGGGGGGGTCGTGTCGGTCGCCGACGCCGGATCCCGTCCCGGCACCTGCCCCGGCACCTCCGTCGAGGTTCGCCGCGCCGGTACGGGTGTACCAGCGCAGGCCGCGGCCGCCGCCGCTCGCGCTCCCTTCTCCACCGGGGACACCGACACCACCGCCACAGTCCCCGCCGGCTCGTGGTGCCCCGCCGGTCTACCACCCGCCGCTGCTTCACCGACACCCGCGGCATGTTCACCCGATGGTGACACGACACGCGGCTGGCACACTGCCGCCTCGTGCCCTCGAGGCTTCGACCGGCGACGCGGTGGTCTCTCCGGTACCCTCTTCCGTCCGCAACGCGCTGTTGGACCCTCACTGGCGCCGCACAATGGAAGAAGAGTACGCCGCGCTACTCGCCAACCAGACGTGGGAGTTGGTGCCCCGGCCGCCAGGCTCCAACGTCGTCACCGGCAAGTGGATTTGGACCCACAAGCGCCGGGCCGACGGCTCTCTCGAGCGCTACAAGGCTCGGTGGGTCCTCCGGGGTTTCACTCAGCGCCCTGGCGTCGACTACGATGAGACCTTCAGCCCAGTGGTCAAGCCGGCCACCGTCCGTACCGTGCTATCGCTGGCGCTTGCTCGGTCTTGGCCCGTCCACCAGCTAGACGTCAAGAACGCCTTCCTCCACGGCCTTCTTACCGAGACGGTGTACTGTAGTCAGCCGGCGGGGTTCGTCGACACCACCCGTCCTGACATGGTCTGCCGGCTCAACAAGTCCCTCTACGGCCTCAAGCAGGCACCTCGGGCGTGGAACCACCGATTCGCCGCTTTCTTGCTGACCCTGGGGTTCATGGAGGCCAAGTCTGATACGTCCCTGTTCGTCTACCACCATGGAGCCGACACTGCATACTTGCTGCTCTATGTTGATGACATTGTCCTCACCGCCTCCAGTGAGCCACTTCTCCGCCGGATCATCACCGCTCTCCAGCAGGAGTTCGCGATGAAGGATCTGGGTGAGCTCCACCACTTCCTCGGTGTCACTGTTGAGCACCGTCCTACCGGGCTCCTACTTCACCAGCGACAGTACACTCGGGACATCCTGGAGCGGGCTGGGATGACTGACTGCAACCCCTGCTCCACTCCGGTCGACACTCAGGGCAAGCTGTCTGAGGCTGAGGGACCACCGGTGGCCGATCCCACTGCGTACAGGAGTCTTGCCGGGGCCCTTCAGTACCTCACCTTCACCCGGCCGGACATCACCTATGCAGTTCAGCAGGTCTGCCTCCATATGCATGACCCCCGGGAGCCTCACCTCACGGCTCTCAAGCGCCTCCTCCGCTACTTCCGGGGCACGCTCGACTACGGCCTCCTCCACCGGACCTCCTCCACCGACCTCACCGTTTACACCGACGCTGACTGGGCCGGGTGCCCGGATACTCGCCGCTCTACCTCCGGCTACGCCGTCTTCCTGGGCGGCAACCTGGTGTCTTGGTCGTCCAAGCGCCAGCCGGTGGTCTCCCGGTCCAGCGCCGAGGCGGAGTACCGCGCCGTTGCTAACGGCGTGGCGGAGGCCGCCTGGCTCAGACAGCTGCTTGCAGAGTTGCACACTCCGCCCTCCCGGAGCACACTGATCTACTGCGACAACGTCAGTGCGGTCTACCTCTCCACCAACCCCATCCAGCACCAGCGGACGAAGCATGTGGAGATCGACCTCCACTTTGTCCATGATCGGGTGGCCATAGGCGAGGTGCGGGTCCTTCATGTTCCGACGACCTCCCAGTTCGCGGACATCTTCACCAAAGGCCTCCCGTCCTCGACCTTCGCCGAGTTTCGCTCCAGCCTCAACATCACCGGTGGCTAGTTGCGTCTGTGGGGGGGTTGTGTGTGTTCTTTCTTGTTCAGCCTTGAACTCCGCTGCGCCGGTAGTTCAGACTGCGGGGGGTGTTGGAGTATGTGTTTAGGCCCATGAGGCTAAGGCCCATGTGGCCCATGTATGGAACCTATATAGCTACCCTTCTAGGGTTAGCCCTAATTAATTGAATCACATTCTCTAGCACATCAAAACATCATCAAAGTGGTGGGATATGAACTATAAACATCGGACTTCTGAAGTTACCTTTTCCATTCCCTCTGTATGCATGACTCAACAAGAAGTGCGACATGAGAAGGCAGGCCTTGAAGTGCTCCGGGCATTATCCCAATTTCTTTGTATGCAGATAGCAAGGCATTGTCGAAAAGTGGTTTTTGCACATAGATTTCTGCCAGAATGCACCCAATAGAAAATACATCATTTGCATGGTGTTCGTTTTCTGAATTAGACTTTTGATACCAGAGCAGCAGTTCTTGATAACCCATATGGGAATTATCATCAGACTCAAAGCATTCTAGAAAGGAACCAAGATCAAAGTTAGGTGCTGCTGGCAATGCATTGTCATGCTGCAATATCTGATCTGCATGTTGGTTCTTGGGATACTTGTCTGAAGAGAAACAAATTGAAGGATCGGCATCAGCATCAGCATAGTCATAGACTGGATTCAACTGGTATTCAAGCTCTGCAAACAAAGTTGCTTTCTCAAATTCCTCCAAACAGTCAATTTCTGAAAGCATATTTGGAGATCCACAACCATTTAACACTGCATCAGTTGTTGCACCGCTTCGTTTGCCACAGCATCTAGCACAAGAGTTCATTTTGTTGTGGTAGACTGCATGAGGTGTGCTAACAAGGCGCTTAGGATGAGGCCTTGTAAAAAGCTGATGCCGGCCAATTGATTTTGGCCTAGATGGATCACTAGAGGGCAACATGACATTTTTTGCTTCAACAGATGCCTCTCCAGAAAGTTTATAGCCAAATGTTATGTCAATCCAGTGATGCAGTTGTTGCGAGACTCGATCGCTCTCTAATGCATCCCTGTGAAGACAAATGAAATCTTCGGCAGATGTTGCCCAGGAAGGTAATGCCAAATCACTCATTTCAGAATGAAGAGAGGCAAAAATCCGTGGATCACTATAAAATTCAGGAATGCATTCATCAGGAGTCCATTGATAAAGCCTTTGCATACTAGACGGGTATTCATTGGGCTCATAGACGGAACGCACTGCTGATCTCAAGATGGTCTTAGGTAACCTCCTTGCTTTGTAACTGCAGACAGCTAGCTCTGAGAGACACTCGTCAGAAACATGATGTGGAACTTCAGATGATGAATATGTAAAATCCAACTGTTCATCACCTTTTGCCAACCGCCATTTACTTTTGGAAAGGTCCCTCCAGCCATTATCAGAACTTTCATCAGGCATCGCTGTGAAATCTATTACCCAGGGCATCACAGTGTGAAAAGCTGGATCACCCCATCTTCTACCAGCTAACTTGTTTAAGACAAGAAGGTATTCATAATTGGTCAGTTCACCTTTCCACCATTGCTTAAAGTGAGAATGCCAATCTAACGATGATTGCAGTTTGAAACCAGTATAAATGGCTTTTGAGGAACAGTCCTCCATAAAACAACAAGAATTAGGTGAACATTTACGATCGGCAAAACCCCAACTGTGTTTTACAGGGCAGGTATCACTTATGCTCAGGTAAGGCCATAAGGAATCTGACAGCAAGATCTTTGATGGCCTTAGATTGCCATGATGAACTCCTAAATCATGAAGGTATGCCAAAGCAGATATTATCTGGTAGACAAGAAATCTAATATGCCAATCTGAGCAGAATGCCTCTGGACTGTAGTGCATAATGTTTTCCAAAGTGTATGGGGCCTTTGGTTGTAACATGTAGAAACAATCAGATGTTTCTAGAACACCTAACACTGGTAAGATGTTGGGATGCCTCACACAGCCAGAAGAATGCAAGTCATCGAATGCTGAAAATCCAACAAAGCTGAGAAAATCTAAACCAGCAGATCCACTAATTTTGTTTTCAGATAGCAGATTTAGCGAATTAATCACATACTCTTCAGTTGACGAGGTCAGATAACCTGTAATAAGCTCTCTAACCTCTGAAGTGTGGCCTATGCTAAGATAGCAAGCAGGAGTTAATTTGGTAATCGTGCTTATGGCCAGTGGTTGCTTACAGGGGCCAGAGGAACTTTTGCGATCTTCAATGCATTCTATACAAGATGAGGAATCTGACTGCTCAGTATATCGGTTATCACCAGTATATATGGTTTCCTCTGCCTGGGGATCTTTATGAATGCCATTCTCCAAGGAACTGGTGTCACTGTAGGGAACGAAAATGTGGAGAAATCCGTACATGTCGATACATCAATTTTGGAGCCTTTGAAGATAATATAATCCTCAGGTAAGAGAGTTACCATTGTTGGCTATTAAAAGGCACTTTGCCACCACATAGGCCCACTAAAACAAAACTGGAGATATGCTGCCTGCAACATATACAACACCACTTCTGTGTAAGAGTTAGTGCAAAGACGAAGGAAAAGGAAACCACATTAAATTGGAAAACAGGTAGATTCAAAAGAACCACTGACTGCAACTAACTGTGAGAAATACAAAGTGCATAGTGGTGCAAATGGTTTACCAGTTTTCACTATGGTTTCCTTTTACGCGTGAGTAATTGTTATATGAAAAACTAAGAAATTATGTTCATGTGACTAATTTGGCTGTTTTCTATGAATCAGAATTTCTGGCATACATTTGGTGGGGTGACTGTCAAACTGGGATGACCCTACATGGCTGTAATTGTATTCCAAGGTCCAACTAAACAAGAGTTTGAAGCAGCATTGACAGAGGATAACTTGTAAATTGACCAGCTACACTTCAGTTGGAGGTTTACAATTATATGGTTTGAAGCATAGAGCTCACTGTAGTTGAAGCTGCACTGAAGCACATTTCTGCTACTTGCCTGGCTCAACAGAAGGACTACGTGTTATAACAATTTAACATCATACACATGGATACATTTGAGTGAAACAATTTTGTCATAACGGCATCTACCCATTGCAATAGTATCCAGTTAAGTCTCACGTAAGTCAAGAATGTAAAGCCATACCTCCCATTACTTTCCTCGTCTCCATCAGATGCTACCTGCAGCGAAGAGGAAACGAGGATTAAGGCAAAGGAACAACCAATACAATAGCTCTTGTAAAGGAAGCAAGGGTTTATGCAGAGGAATGGAAGCCCAATAAATTCTGCTTCCAACCGCGCTTGAACGTACGGGAACGCTAGCAACGGTTTTGAGAGCGCATGTCGACCAGAGCGCCCAGAGATCAAGAGGTGGGAACCGACACGGACCTGAACGACGGCGGAGGCGGCGAAGGGGAGCGGTGAGTCGGAGAGGCCGTGGACGAAGGAGAGGCCGGAGCCGGCGAGGTCGCGTAGGACAAGGCGCCCCAGGCAGTCCGGGCACGCCGCAGCGGCCCCCTTCGGCAAGCAGCCCATCGCCGGCGGCCAGGCTGGATCGGAGGAGCCGGCGCCAAACTCCTGCAGCTGCGACGGAACCAAACAAAAGGCTCTTTGGTATGGACCCGTCCGGTCCAGACAGACTCCAGAGGTGCGGCGTCGAGGACCTGAGCGGCCAGCGGCGTGAGTGAACTGGTCTGGCTCGACCAAATCCACCGGGTCGGACTGAGACCCGTTGGCTCTCTCCTGTTCTGAGTTCTGACTGAAGCAGGGACCAGGAGCGACTGCACCTGCACTGCACCGCTGCGGCGATGGAACGGCGTCCAGCCAGTCACCCGGCTGTGCAGAGAAAATGGGGATTTTGCCCTCAGCAAGAGTGGGTTTCGCAAGACCGTGGGTTTTGCCTCTACGAAACGACTACACATGCTAAAATGTCCTGCGACCAATTTATTGTCAAATTTTAATTTTTTTTTGCCACACTATATTTTTTCCCGTTTTGCCTCTGGCCTTATCCCTTCGTCTGATTCACGGTCACGGAGACATCTCGTTCACGGTCAGGGAGACCGAACAAGAGAGACGGAGAGGAAACTCGAGAGCGAAGACGGAGAGCGACGCCGCCGCCGCCGCCCGCGCGCTAGGCCGCGGCCGGCCCGACCGTCCACGCCAGACCGTCGGCGCCACTGCCCCGACCGTCTGCACCAGGCCGCGGTCTACGCTTCCGCGTCAGCCCGCCGCCGCGTCCACGCCAGGCCACCGCCGTGTCCGCGCGAGTCCGCAGCCGCGTCCACGCCAGGGCGCCTCTACTGCCCCGACGCATCGGCGGCCGGCCGGGAACTGGACTGGGAGCCCATGTGTGTGTGAGTTAGAAAGTCAAGCATGTGTTGTAATGGAGATCTCGTTGTAATGACATTCAAGTCCTGTGTAATGAAGAAGATGTTTTCCAGGAATCATGAATCAAATTTATCTTGTGTGAAGTTGCTTGACTAGGTTAATCTGTCTATGCCAATTCTGAAGGAATGAAGAACTTGAACTGAATTCTGATAGTGAACCAGCAAAGGTGGAATAATGATTGAAGAAAGGCCTTTTCTTTTTTTTTCTTTTTCCTGATCACTTCATTGATTGTATGTGTGGAAGTGTATAGCTGGTAGATGAGTTGTATGTAAATGCTCAGCGGCACAGCCAATGCGAGTGAAGGGAGAACTAACCACTGGAGGTTTTTGTGTGAAAATTGATTTGTACAGAAAAAAGGCCTTTTCTTTTTTTTCTGTTCCCTGACGTGGCAATTTAGTTTGCTGCTTGTAATGAGATCCAATCAGCTGATCACTTCATTGATGTATTGTGGAAGTATATAGCTGGTATATAATTCAGGGCTTGTAGTTAGTTATGGAAGCCCTGATCACTTCATTCTGAATGTACAGTCGGTTCTTGTCATTTGTCCAGTTTCAGACTTTAGTGCTAGGTGCAAAATTGTGATCAGAAAAGGTGCAAGCCTTTTGAGCAACACCATACTACTGTGTTTTGTGTGTTTTGGTGAGGCACATATAAACTGAACCTTGTCTCAATTTAGAAAAAAAAATTTGACAGAATTATAGTAGAGTTACAATAACATGAGACATAGGTTCTCTCTACGACACCACAAGCCACAATTTTGCAACCTGCTAGAAAGCAAGCCTGAAACTGGACACAATTTTGCACCTGGAACTAATCTGGAGACAGTATGCCATTCTATTTCATTTTAGCAAGTTTCGGATTGACCAAATGACCCACATGATCTGCACAGGCATGTAGTGATAAATTGAGACAAGATTCAGACAAAATCACACCACATGATCTGTACAAAACAAGTGACAAATGACTCATGATTCCTGGAAAAAATCTTCTTCATTACATAGAACTTAGATGTCATTACAAACAACACATGCTTAACAGATACACCAGAACGAAGTTAGCTTCATCAGGCTTCACTGCTGCCGCGGCAAGATACACCAGAACGAAGTTAGCTTCATCGGGCTTCACTGCTGCCGCAGCTGCTTGTTCTGGAGCCTGGCGCGGATGGATCAAGGCAGAGCCGGCGGCTTGGCGCGGAAGCGGTGGGGCGGCGGCCGTGGCCTGGCATGGACGCAGCGGCGGCCATGCGTGGACAGTCGGGCGGCGGCGCCAGCGGCCTGGCGCGGACACTCGGGGCAGCCGCGACCTGGCGCGGGATCGTGCTGACTCGTCGGGGCGGCGCCGGGGACCTCGCGCGGACGATCCGAGCGGCGGCGCAGGCGACCTGCCGTGGGCTCGCGCTGACTCGTCGGGGCGGCGGCGAAGTCCGTCTCGCGTCTCTCTCTCTGGTTCGAGCGCTCTCCTCACTATCCCCGTGAATGACCGTGAATTCTCCCGTGAATCAAGGGATAAGGCTGACAGGCAAATCGATCACACCATGTCAAAAGATGGGCTCAGAAATTTACAAACTTGAAAAAAAATGCGAAATGGCAAAATAGCGGTTGTGCCTTGTTTCGTAAGGACAAACGAGCGAAGCCTACAATCTTAATGGCATTCCAGCGAAACCCGATCCCCGTAAGAACAAAATTCCCATTTTCTCGGCTGTGTGACGTGATGGCCGTATGAGCCCAGACCGGAAGAGGGTTGGCTCCTTCGCTGAGAACTGTTACGCAGCGTTTGTTTTCTGCTACATTCTGCGGACCGTGCGAGCAAGATTTGGCTTCCTCCTGTAATAGAGCCAAATCAGCTCACCTGGCCGATAGTGTGTGCAGGCGTAGCAAGGCGAGGCGAGCGGGCTACGCAGATAGTGTGTAGTTTGTTATAAATTTGTTGATGTTTTAAGGGCTTGTTTAGTTTGTGGGTGAAAAGTTTTTTTTGTGTTACATCGGATATTTCATAAGATGTCGGAGGGAATATTCGCATACTAATAAAAAAACTAATTACATAACTCGCTTGGGAACCGCAAGACGAATTTATTAAGCTTAATTAATCCGTCATTAGCACATGTGTGAACTGTAGCAATTACAGCTAATCATGAACTAATTAGGCTTAAAAGATTCGTTTCGCAAAATCCATGTAAACTGTGCAATTAGTTATTTTTTTTTGTATCTATATTTAATATTTAATGCTCTATGCATATGTCTAAACATTCAATGAGATAGATGGGGTGAAAAGGTTTTGGGTGGAAACTAAACAGGGCTCTTAGGCCAGTCTCAGTGGGAGTTTCACTAGAGTTTCATTTGCATTTAATAGCCTGCCACATATGCATTTTTATGACATATCAACGTTTTAATGAAGAGAGAGAAGAATTGAGTTTCATGGGGATGAAACTCTCTTGGCACAGTTACCAACTCTCTATGAGTCATAGAATTAAATGTCTATAAAACTATGGAGTAAAACTTTCCATTGAGAGTAGGTGTTTCATCCGAGTTTTATTTCATTCTATATAACATGGCAGTCTTGGAAACAACGAAATAAAACTCTCTACTGAAACTAGCGAATACATAGGCTCTGCTCAACTCGTGCACGTAGGCAACTTGACACCCACTCGCTACCAGTAACGCGGACATTGGGCCGACGGACGAGCGTGCACGTAGGCAACTTCACACCCACTTGCTACCGGTAACGGTGAAGTGAGTCGGTCGGCTTCGTTCCTTGTTGATGGCGAAGTGAGCCAAGCCACTTCGATCTTCATTCTTTGTCTTCGTGTGTTGAGCGAAGTGGTGAAGGTGCCTTCGCCTTCTTTCCTTGCTTCTTCGAACTTAGGCCAGGTTTATTTAGCAAAAAAAATTTTAAAAAAATACTGTAGCATTTTCGTCTGTATTTGACAAACTTTGTCCAATCATGAATTAACTATACTCAAAAAATTTGTCTCGACATTTTACAGACAAATTGTGCAATTAGTTATATTTTGTACCTACATTTAATGCTCCATACATATGTCGGCATATGCGATGTGACGGGGAATCTTAAAAACTTTTTGTATTTTGAAGAGATCTAAACATGGCCTTAGGTACTCCTACATGCAAGTGCTGGGAAGGAAAAATCATTAGCCAAACTCCGAAGTCTCAGGGGCTGTGTTTGTCGGAGGTCAAATCCCCAACAGATAGGGAGCAGGCCTACCTGTTTGGATCTCTTGCCTAACCACTTGGGGACCTTTGCGAGCGATCTTTTCCTTGCTACGCTGAGAGCCGAATCGACTCTCCCGGCAAGACAAGGTGCTCGTGCTTCGTGTAAGGCAGTGTTTAGTTTCTTCGAAATTCCAAAAATTTTACAAGACTTCTCATCACATCGAATCTTTGGACGTATGCATGGAGTATTAAATATAGATAAAAAAATAACTAATTACACAGTTTGTCTGTAAATGTCGAGACGAATCTTTTGAGCCTAGTTAGACCATAATTGGATAAATTTTACCAAATAACAACGAAAAGTGTTACAGAAACTTTACACCAATTTTTACACCATCTAAACACTACCTAAGTTAGGCGAGGCTAGGTTAGACTAGCTGCTCTAAGAAGCAAACCTAAAAAGTGTTGATGATGCTAGTAGGGCTCTGTTTAGTTCCCAAAAATTTTCCTAAAAATTTTCAGATTCCCTGTCACATCAATCTTTGGACACATGCATGAAGTATTAAATGTAGATAAAAAATAAAACTAATTACACAGTTTAGCTGTAAATCACGAGATGAATCTTTTAAGCTTAGTTAGTCTATGAGTGGACACTAATTATCAAATAACAACAAAAATGTTACAGTTGTGCTATAGTTGTTTTTTGCAAACTAAACAGGCCCTAGGCCTACCATCATAAGAATTCCACGCACCTCAATGCCGAGCAAACACAACTCGATATTGATAACCAAGTTTACAAGATATTTAGTTTGGAATCAGAAAAATCACCCGTGTCTCTTTATGTTAGAATACTTTATGATATGATGATGTATTTATCGAAGGGAATTGCTTTGGTACTCCTCTTTTTAAAAACTGCACACATCTCAAAACAGTCAATTTAATAAATTAATATTTTTTATTGTTTGCAACTGGGTTCCGCATGGGCCCAGCCCATCCAAGCCCAACCCTGATCCAGAGGTGAAGTCACGTTTGTCGAGGTCTCCGTCTTTGGCCGCCGTTTCCCTCGCGTCAAAACTCAAACGCGTCTGCTCCCTCCGACCCTGCAGAACAAGCCTAGGAGCTCGCTCCTCCGGTCCCTTGCGGCGGCGGGCCGACCGAGCCAAGTGCGGCACCTCCTTCCCCCTCCTCCCCCGATCCCATTTGCTGGCAGCCGGCAAGGAGGTTTGGTGGCGCCGTCGTCGCCGGGGAGGAAGAAGTCCCCGCGAGCCGCCGGGCCACCGCCCGGGGGAGGCGCCCTACCGCGCCCCGCCGTGCCACCGGCCGGGAGGCGCCTGTCCGCGCCCCCCTGGCGCCAACGAGCCGTCGGCGCCCCTGTGAGCCGGGAGCCGCTAGATCCAGCACCGAGCAGTGAATATTTGGGCCTTGGCACCGAAGGAGGGGACATCTTCGCTAGCTCTTGTACCGCAGAGAAGAAGACACTCTCGTTCTACAGATTGCTGCTGCTATCTGAAGCCTCGTGCTCTTCGCTTCACTTCTCTGTTGAGCCGTTGTCAGAATGTCCACTGCCAAATTGATGTCTGCCTTCTTATTGGAAACATGTGTCTGCTTGTTCCTGCGTCCGCAGGTAAAGTATTGCAGGCACAGGAAACTCTCCAGCCTTGAGAGCAATGCCTTCTGAAGCCTGTACGACATCTTCTCTGACTCGGTATGGCTGCGAATGTCTCGTTTCTTCAGATTCAGATGAGAGACATTGGCATTAACATTCTCATTAGAAACTAATGTTCCTTGGCTTCTTGCCTGAACAGCAACCTGTGTTCTGACTGAGTGCAAAGCGTCGTTGGTCCTATCTGCACGGCCCACCTCCAGTGATTTTTTCCAAAGTGCTCTATGCTTAGGAGATGCAGCTCTAGTCCCTGTATGGACTTCTTGAAAAATATAGTTTATCATGATATAACAAAGAGTGGGTCACAGAGTCTGTTTTGCTTAAGATCTGTCGAAAGAATTGGTTTAAGGCTATTGCCATCTGGCAGACGAGACTTTTCTGATATATCAGCCAATCTCAGTGTATAGCAATTTAACAATAATATTGTACCAAGAGCTGATCACCAAGTTGTCATAAATTGATTACTTACCGCAATTTTTGAATCTTGCATTGCACATTTGAACCTGAAGATTTAACTAGCAATACTCTTCTACGTTGCAGCAGCATCCTGGTGTAAGTACCTCAGTTGGGGACGCCTTGCATCCATGTATTTTGCAATGACCGGTATAATATTTAGAACATCGCAAACGTTAATATGGTTGCCTTTGTATGCAGCTGCTAGACGTTATCTTAAAGACATGCAAGCTTGTATATCTTAGTAGTTAGTACCAAGTGAACCAGCAGCTGCCTTGCTGATCTTATGCAATGCAAGTGGTAGTTGTTTCTATCTGCAATGATGGCCAGAAATCTGAAACCAGGTGCAGGACAGAAGATATGTACAGATGGCATTGTGCTCACGTGCTTGTTGGTTAGAGAATAGGAATACTTGTTTAGTTAGCAGCCTAGGCCATAGAATAGAATGGCCAGAAATCTGCTTGTAAAATAATTTTCTTTTTATTTTTTCCACTTTATATTCATGATCCTAAAATTGATTCAACATCGGTTGAGATGGTTTGGACATGTTCAACGGAGGTCTCCTGAGGCGCCGGTGCGTAGTGGGGTTCTAAAGCGGGCCGATAATGTAAAGAGCGGTAGAGGTCGACCTAAACTAACTTAGGACGAGTCCGTCAAGAGAGACCTTAAGGAGTGAAATATCTCTGAGGATTTAGCTATGGATAGGAGCGCTTGGAGACTGGCAATCAACGTTCCTGAACCGTGACCTCTTTTCTGTTTTTTACCATTTATGTCCCTTTTTGTGTCTCCCTGTTTATCGTCTCTATTGGGTTTCATCTCTAACATACCCTAATTTGCTTGGGACAAAAGACTATGTTGTTGTTGTTGTTATATTCATGATCCCGATCCACAAATTTGGAGGTGGTGTTCTAAGTAATTGTTGAGTATGTGAGTAATGAATCCCATCACAGTTAAGTGCTGAATCGCACATTCGCACCCTTGTTTTTTCAAGCATTTGTGGACTTATGTCAAAATAGTGCATTTGTTATTTGGTTCTTATGGACTGTACGTCTCTGCTACATTTGTGTCAGGAAGCAAATTATAGACTTCCGAAACTAATTCCTTCTGGACGACAGCAAATACTTATAAACAACTTGTAAACTTTTCATTTAGACTTGTTCATGTGTATCTCTATAATTTCACTGGGGTGGTGTGCTGTCTTCAACATCCTTGTGTGAGCGGCCGGCGGCGAGTACTTTTTCTTAGAGGATGTCCCCGAAGAGACAGCGGCGAGTACTTCACTCTTCTTATAAATTTGGCACCGAATCGGACGCAGCCACCAAACCTGCCGGCTCCCGGCTCACAGGGGCGCGGGCGGGCGCCTCCCCCCGTCCGGTGTGCCCTGCGCCGCGGGAATCTGCTGGCTGCCAGCAGATAGGATCGGAGGAGGAGGATGACGGAAGTGCCACACTTGGCTCGGTCCGCCGGCCGCCGCTGCTCGGGAATGGCCGCCGCAAGGGACCGGAGGAGGGAGCTCCTAGGCTTCTTCTGCAGATCGGAGGAGGGAGCAGACGCGAGGGAAAACGGCGGCGTGAATACGGAGAGCCGGACAAAGGTGACTTCACCTCTGGATCAGGGCTGGCCTCGGGCTGGGCTTGGACGGGCTGGGCCCATGCAGGACCCAGTTACAAAATAATAATAAAAATAATCAATTAAATCGATTGTTTTAAGATGTGTGCAGTTTTTACAGAGAAGAGTACCAGAGCAGTTTTCTTTATTGAATGTTCTAATAAAAATATTGGTCAAAATTACAACCAGAAGACCAACTGCATCAGGAATTTATGACAAGAAGAGGATAGTATTTTACTCAATCAGAATTATTTCTGGATATTTTTTAAGAGCGACAATTGTATAAATCATTTTTTTGGAAAAGAAAATGATAGAGTATAGAACTTTAACGCCTCAAATGAGGACCTTCCTTCCCCCAACGGAACAGGTCTGCTCAAACCTACCCAAAAATTTCGAATTCCTATTAACGGTCGGCGGTCGGCGCGGCGCGGGGCGGGGCGGGGCGGCGGGATCACGACGAGATGGAGACCGACACCTCCTCCTGCGGAGGCGGCGGCGCCGAGCAGCGGGGTATAGCACTTGTGGAGGTGCAAGCGGCGGCGGCAGCGCTGCGGCGGTCAGAGGTGTTCCACGTCGTGAAGGAGCTCGTAGGCTTCGTCCTCTACATGCACCACCAGATCCCCTCGTAATCCCCGATATATCCCTCCCTATTTTCTCCTGTGCTGTGCTGGGATTTGGTAGAATCTATGGCGGATATTGTTGTTTTCGGTGTAAATTCTTTGTTTCGGTCTAATCGAGCGATTTGCCGCAGTTGATACTGCGTTCTCGTTGTATATCTGATCGTGCGCGGCTTTGGTTCTGATCGATTTGATTGGATTGAACCTACGCCTATGGTTGCCTAGAGCAAACTTCAGGCCAGTTAATCTAACTAGGGTTTGAATTAGCTTTATTTTACGATGGATCAGTTCACGCTCTAATGTTTATGCTATGGAGCAATTCGCCTGATAGCGGAATGACAACATTGGATTGACTGGCTATAGTGGATTAGATCATTACATGCAGTTGAACTCTGATTTACTGGGAAATTCATTGGATAGTTATTTAAACCGGGAGATTTAGTTTGCACATTAAGCCACTTGCTTCTGTATAATTTTGTGGTACACCTTGATTTCAGATGTACTCTTAGTTTGTCCATGCTCTTTTAGCTGAATGTTTCTTGATATTGTTTTGTCCTGGCTGCTGAGGTATTTTATTTGGAACCTGCTTATGGATCTATGCTGAGCTCCCCGATCTCAACTTTTTTGGTTTGTGCGTATATTGTTTGATCTCTATTGTCGTTTACTATTGTTTGTGTTGTTTCTTGTCAATCCTGAGCCGAAACTGTCTTGATTTACTTCTATTTCGGTATATTGCCAATCGATGCCTCATGGTGATACTGATAGTTTGTAGTTAGTTAAGTACTGTAGGTTGAGTTTTATTCCCTTTTTGGTTTTCATGCTCAATGAGTTTCACAGTGTGCTCACATGCAGACAAAAATTTCCTGTAATAATCACAAGAAAGACTCACTCTCTTCGGTGCTTGAGTTCTTGATGAAGTATATGTCTCTGACACCATTGTGTAGGTCGCTCACAAGAAAGGCACTGTCCAAACAGTTATATGACTACTCTCTTTGGTGCTTGAGTTCTTGATGAAGTGTATAAAACTATATATCTCTGACACCATTGAGTAGGGTCGATGCTCACCAGCCACTAACAACAATGTACTAATAGCACACTCAAGGAAAAACAATGTACATGTGGAGCTTGGAGTTCTGATATGTATTATCTGAATAGTACTTGATTTGTCTTTGTGTTTGTAGTACCCAAACATAGGACACATGCTTCCTACACCTGTACGCCTGGCCATTAGCAGTCCGTGCCTAGCCGAATTGGTTAGGTGGCTTAGTAGCACTCCTCAGGTCCTGGGTTCGACTCCCTGTGGGAGCAAAGGCTAGGATTGAGGTTAAAAAAAATCTCCTCGTCTATCCCACACCAAAGCACAGGTCTAAGGACCGGCCCAGGTTCTCACATGGGCAACGGTGCCGTTGTGTATGGGTGGGACAGGGGTTCGGGGATTTTCTCGACCGGCGTGAGAAGTTTAACCTTCTACCTTAAGCTCTTAAGCAGGATGCCCGGGGGCTGTCATACCCCCACGGGTCTAAGTTTTTTTTTGTTTCATGGAAGCACTGTCGCAACAATTTGACTACTAATTGAGTTATTCAAATTGTGCATTCCAAGGCCTTACTTGCCTGGGGCTACTGTGTTGAGTGTTATTGAATATATATATATCCATGCATAACAATTGAAGAACATAGTAGTTTCTTTTTGTAAGATAGGCTAGGCTCGGTATGTACTGCGCTATTAATTATCAAATGAATTTGGAGTGTGTCTTAAATTTCCTCTTTTGCCAGGGTTTTGCCAAGTCTTGAAAATGAATTTGCAAGTTTAAAGGAGGAAATGGTAATTTCAGCATTCAGAAAACACTTTCCTACTGCCGTCTATTTTGGAAAGTAACCAGTTTGTGAATTATAACTATTTCTAGACAGAAATGACATTGCAACCGGCTGAACTCAAACCATCTGATCAAAGAAGGTTCAACACGCGAAAAAGGGAGGTTAGACGTAGAATAAAGAAGCACGAGAAGTTGATGAATGGCATCTCTACCTTGCTCTGTTCACTTCAGCAAGCACTTGATGAAGTTTCAAGCATTGAAGGAGTCGTCCTGATCCTTGGAGGAAGCCTTGTACGACCCCTATTTGTTTATGACATTACAATTTCTCATGGTATCTTTGATTCAGGAAGTGCCAAAGAGCATGCTCTAACCAAGTTAGCTCAATCTGTTTCTCGGAAGGTGAGCTACTATTGCACCAACATTTTCCCCTGGATCTAGAGTTACTCTATTTTTTTTATGATTTGTTCTTGGTTAAGTATTGAGTACTATCCACTTAAGATCTCATTGTTGCGTCCATGGGAAATCTGAAACATGATACCTTTTTGTCTCTACTTGAACAACAATATTTAAAACTTTTGTTATCTTTATGGCAGATTATCGGTTTGTAATTCTAATTCAGCATATGGCTAAGTAGTTGAACCTTGTCATGTATATTGCCACATTCCTAGGCATGCATGGAGTGACTTCATGAGTTCTTATACTATCAGCATCTATTTAGAATTTGTCCTCTTTGAATGGTAAAAAAACTTGTGTATTTCTAGGCTATCCGTGGTCTTGTATCATGTGGAGCAGGGAGTTTGTCCTACACAGGTATTGTATCTTCTCTTTTGCTATATATGTTTGGCTGAGGTGACAGACCACTTTTAACTTACTGCATTTCCATTTGTATTCTCTTCAAGGACCTAGCAAGTTGTTTTTGTTGGTAAGATGTCCCAGTACATTGAACCTACCGCAGGATTTCCTGCCAAGGCGTGATTTTCGTTATAGCAAAAAGGTATTGTTCTCTTGTCAACATTAATTTACGTAACTCATCTGTGTTTATCAGCATTACTCTGTAACATAGCAACTCCCCAAGGTTAATTCCATGAACCTAAACTTTTCACCTCAGGCTGTACCTCTTCAAATGCATATAAAGTGCAGCAAATCAGGGTGTTCAGGGAATAACCAGCACCATATGCCAATTGTTGAGGCTCCATGTTCCACTTCAGAATCTTCTCTTTCAGATGTTATTTGGTAATTTTCCTTTTGTGATATCATCTTACAATTGATTCAGCTATGGGATTCTTCCACAATTTTCATACCTTTTACAGTGTTGAATGTAATGTCTTCTCATACTTAATGACAAATTATTTCCGTACCTTCTATTGTCAATGCAAGTTTGTTTCACAGATGAACAATGTTTTGTTTTTGAAATTATTTGATTATGCATCTACTTTGGCTTTGATGCTTGAATAGTAACTTCTATGTTTTGATGGTTCCAGACGAGGGAAACCACGTCGGTTAACTCTTTTTAAGCTGTTACCTGTTACTGAATCCTGATCCAATAACTATGTTCTAGCTACAATAAATTTTCTGTCCTGACAGTGGTCAATCCCTTTTAATAGTTCATGTTGTTTCTTACAGGTTCCAGTGCAAGCATACAATAAGAGGTTTGCCAGGCAAGGCGTCACTAGAAGGGTGATCTGAGATTATGAGTTCATGATATCGATGTTAACCCAACTTGCCTTTGTTGTTGTAGCGAATGATAAAACAATATGTGTACAGTAGAGGATGCCTATGACTTTGATGACTTGAAGCAGGAAACGATCAAGTAGTGGACCCCTTGTGTAAGGCAACTTTTGCACGTTTTTAAACAAAATAGTCCAATGTTTGGTTGGGCATATCCGGAGACAATGCTCAGCTACTTTTACTAGGTACTCCGTCCTAAAAATATGGAAATCTTGTTTTCCGAGAAGTAAAATAATTTCAAATATAATAAAATATTTACAAGAAAGTACAATATTTATGATACGTGATAAGTACGCTAGATTAATTATGATATATGTTTTCATAATAAATCTATTTAAAGATACAAATGCTGCTACTATTTCTATAAATCTTATCAAATTTTGATTATTTGATTGGCTTCTTGATAAGCGAGACTTCTGTTCTTTTTGTGGTAGAGAGAGTAGCATTTAAGAAGAATTATCACCGGTCCTGGGTGTATAATTGTATATACATATATGCTTTTCGATCCAGATTGTTTGACTCTCTTATCGCAAACTTACGAATTTAACTGAGTTTGCCAGGCCTACATGCTATCTGCTAGACCGCTACTTATCCATTATATACTGTTATGAGGCAAATTTTGGTTTACCTTTAAGTTCTGATTGAATCAATCTAATGAACGCGGCTTTTCAAACTTCTAAAAAAAATAGGATTGACTAATATCAAATTGTTGCAAACACAATATATATTGAAGTGATGGACATGCTAACAAAAAGCTCGAAGCCCAAAAAAACTTAGCTTATAAGAAGTGCACATTTGCAAAGAAAGACAACAAGAAAAAGGACGAGGGTTCTGCGGTATGTACCAGCATAAAAAAATGTTTATTCTGTCTAGATGTGTTGAATGGAAAAAAATACTCAGTTGTATGTAATTATTTTATTCTCTTTTATTAGAAGGCACAAGAAAGTGGCATTCCCTGAGTATGCAGCAGTATAGGATATTCCTCCTAGCACTTCCTGTCCCAATGAAGAGTTGTTTGAACCATACTTGACTTCCTGTCCCAATGAAGGGTTGCCGGAACCATACTTAACTATCAATACCTTCTCTCAACTATTAATGGTAATATTTCTAAGCGATCGTTCTTCTTGTCCCGATATGCACACAGAGTAGGGCTAGCGCACGGACGTCCGACCGTAAGACTCGTCCGAACGCTGCTCCCGCACCTGCGCCCACATCGCATCCCACTTCCCATTGCGCTCCCATCGCATCCCATCCCGCGCTCCCATGCCCCACATCCCATCCCACGCCAACGCATGCGTCTTAACGCAGCAAACTCAACGACCCCCGCTCCAACGCCAAATGCCGAGGCGAGGAGGGAAGGGAAGGAAGGGAGGGAGAGGATCCAACACCAAATGCCAAGGCGAGATGGAGGGAAGGGAAGGAAGGGGAAGGAGAGGAGAGGAGAGGAGAGAGTGAGGCGCGCCGTGCGAGGTAGGAGCCGAAGCCTTGCTGTAGGCTGCTGTTCGCCAGGTAGTGGCACCATTGCAACCTGTGCAACAACCGATTTGCTTTCGAAACATCCAGATGCAACACTTGCAATACACGTCTGAAGAAGATGAAACATGCGTCTGAAACACTTGCAAAAAACACCCCAAAACACATGAAAATCCATTGTAAAACATATGCAACATCCAGATAAAAATACTTGCAACATACGTGTTAAATATATGCAACATCCAAATAAACACACTTGCAACATGCGTTAGGAAAAACAAATGAAACATAGGAAATAGATGCTTGTAACATACGTGTACAACCATTGCAACATCTGCAACATTCCTGATCTACTATTGCAACATCTATACAAAACATTTGCAATGTACCTATAAAAAACATAAGGCATGTAACATATGTTTTTCACCCTTCCTTCTGTACGATGCAGCGCAGAGCTGGGGAACGGCCGTGACGTGGCGGAGGACGGGCATGGCGCGGCGAGGGATGGGGTGTGCCGCGGGAGATGGCAGTGCCGGGGTGGGGCAGGCGGATGGCTGCACAACGAATGAGCGTGGAGTGAGGAGACGAGCGCAGAGTGGGGAGATTTGATTTTTTTTCAGGTCTGGACGGACGAATGCCCGAGCAAGAGCATTTGTTCTTTTATTCTGCAGAGAGCAAATACCGGTGATCTTAATGCCAATTTCTAGTAAGAGGAGATATTTTTTTGAGCTTGTGGTCTGGTGATCTTTTGCAGATTGATGACCTTTTAGATATGTGCAGCATAAAGACCATGCGATGATTCAGTTCTTTGCAAAGTCTGTATGAATGCTTCTTGCCACAAGATGAATACATGTGATGATTCATCAATGCATTTTGTTACCATTCGGAGTTTACACGTTAGAGTTTATCAATGCATGGCTTTTACCATCCAGAGTTTACAAATCGACATAGTAATTATAGGAAGACAGATGTCTTCAATTCATACAATAATCAGACACTCAAATTGACTGATATTCAATCATCACACTATTGTGTTGAACCACAATCTCAATTTACAATTTAATTCAACTCAGATGTACTCTGAAGCTAAGCATCTGAAGCCATATTTCTTTGCCCCTGGCATGTAGCAGCCCCTAAGGAGAGAGGAGGCAGCGCCCCCTTGGCGACCTTGCTGTGCTGTCCTCGCTCACGCGTAGCACCTGCACCAGAAAGCGGAAACCGGCAGCCGGTGGCACCGAAAAAAAAGGAGTAGCTGCAGCATCTTGCGACGCCCCTTAGGTAGCTTTTGACTAGGAGTAAGGTGGAGTGGACGGTCCTGTCTCTGAGATGGGATGAAATGATTTCCGTTTGGCCGAGGAGGCGCTGGACCGACCCATTTTCTGTTTGGTTCGAGGGATGGGGAGGAATGGGATGGATGATGTATTTGACACCGTTAAACACTGTTATACTGGGACCCACGTGTCAATATCTGAATATTAAACAATATTGAAAAAACGCTCCTTCCGTGCTTGTTTCCGTGTTTGCAGGATGCCCCGCTGCCGCCGCAGACCGCAAGCGGCCTCAACACCGCGCCTCGCCAACAGCGGGCGACCTCGCTGTTGCGGGCCCCGCCCCACGCTGGACGCGCGCGAGCTCACCGCCGCATCTGGATTCAGCCACCGGAGCTCTAAGCGCCATATCTCGCCGGCGAGGATGGAGCACGAGATCCGCCGTGGATGGCCGCTGTTGGAACCTGGATCCGAGGTCGCTATGTTGGCCACCGCAGCCAGGAGCCGAGAAGATGGCCTCCACCGCCATGGCCGCCACCACCGCCTGGAGACGATGTGCGTATGCCCGTCCATCTCCCACCCAACGGCTCAGACCCGTGCCCGGCCGACGGCCGTGCACGCCGCCGTTGCACTGCTGCTCGGCCGTCTCCGTCGTTCTCCTTCCCGGCCATCTTCGCTGTTCCGTTCAGCCGCCCCGCGCGAAGAGACGCGCTTCTCACGGCGTTGGAGTGGAACGAGTCCCGTTCGCTCATTTCCAGGGGACGGGGCTGCCCCGAATATCGAGCGAATATTCGCTACCGGGATGTCCCTGACCCTCGGACTCCCAACCAAACGCTATAGAGGAGAGGATCATCCCATCCCTATCCCACCTCGTCCCCTGAACCAAACGCCACCTTAGTGACCTTGCCATGCAGTCCTCCCTCGCATAGCTCTAGATATCAGGAACCGGCCGCATAGGACAGCCACCCCGCGCGAAGAGACGCGCTTCTCACGGCATTGAAGTGGAACGAGTCCTGTTCGCTCATTTCCAGGGGACGGGGCTGCCCCGAATATCGAGCGAATATTCGCTACCATGCCCCTCGGACTCCCAACCAAATGCTATAGAGGAGAGGATCATCCCGTCCCTATCCCACCTCGTCCTCTGAACCAAACGCCACCTTAGTGACCTTGCCGTGCAGTCCTCCCTCGCATAGCTCTAGATATCAGGAACCGGTCGCATAGGACTCGCCGGGAAGGGCGGCTGCTGCGGTGGCACGGCCAACTCCATGACGCCCCTCTTGTGCTTGGATGCTGGGGGATGACACGGATCGAGCGACTGCTCAAGAGCCAAAATGAGCTGGGCGCTTGGATGTTAGGAGACTGCACAGATCGTGCGACTGACGAGAGCAGTCTGTGGGTTGGGACTCTGGGAGACGGCACAGAACGAGCGACTACCAAGAGCCGTCGTCAAAATATTAAGCCTATTATCATCCTATAGGTATCCCCGTATCCTTACCATCGCATATGGGTGTGTTCACTTCGCGAAAAGTGGATAAAAAATTACTGTAGCATCTTTCGTTGTTATTTGGCAAAATTTGTCTAACCATAGACTAACTAGACTCAAAAGATTCGTCTCGATATTTATAGACAAACTATGCAATTAGTTATCTTTTTTATCTACATTTAATACTTCATGCATGCATCTAAAGATTCGATGTGATGGGTGGAAGAGAAAATATTTTGAGTTGGCATGTGAAGTGAACACAGCCTATGTACGTATATGTCACACCCGGTTTTAAGGACAAAACCAGACATACACTATATGTGAAATAAAGGAGTCAAATCTCACATATAGCCGCAGATAAGTATAATATCAAGAGACAAATGCTTAATATACATAACGCAATAGTATAAAATATACCTTAAAGAGCAACACAGCGGAAAGACAACTCTGAACACCGGGTGTAGACTTCACTCCAGAAACAAACTGACTGGTTGATCACAAGTCTAAACTTCTCTTGAGGTGTGGGGGGAAATAGCAAGGGTGAGTCCATGTCGAACTCCGCAAGTATAGCAACAAGGTAGTATAGATCCCATAAACTCATGATCAATGTAACATAAATAATATAGAGCATAAAACGGTAAACAATGAGCATGTTAGCAATCAAAAGTCATCATCTTAAATGTAAGGATTCCAAGGCCGCTCGTGTCCTTGAGCAAGGCTAGTATACCAGTTTATTAAACTCTGCACAGAGGTGTACACTTTCACTGTGAGTCGTGATTACCCATATGCCCGGGGCGGCCAATCCCCAAAACACTCCCAAGGTGAGCAGGCAGGGTTCACTATGAAGCCTTTCAAAGGTTCGTCTAATAAGTTAGGGCCGCTAAGGATTCTCAATTGGAAAGCATGAACCTCCCTCCAAGGGGCGACTTACAAAAGACCGCACCCACCTTGGCAGGCCAAGACCATACTAGACATGACACCTCTTGCGCCTTTCGGTAACCACTAACAAGCTAGAAAAGATCCTCATACTTGACTAAAGCCAGAGCCATATAGCCCTCACAGTTGTACTGTAAATCCCAGAGGTTCTCTTACAGATAAATCCTCAAGTTGCTAAAAAGTCATTTTTATCGTTTGTTGCTTAAACATTAATCAAGTCACAAGATCATGGTCACAAAAAAGAATACCCAAGCTATACTTGCCTTTTACTTGCTTTATGCCCAAAGCAGTTTGCTCAGAAAAGCATCAACTTCATCTTCCATTCGCAACTTCTGCCACTTAGCTTCTGGTCTTCGGCAACACTTACGTACGGTTTTCATTCTACTTGTAGCAAGCACCAAACATAGGGAAACATACAAGCAGCAAATAAAAGCAATTAAAAACAATACATCACATAAGATAAAACAACGTACTAAAAGAGGACTATCGGCTACGGTCACGAGAACACAAGAAACGTTGATAACGGAACTACGATTAAAAAGAAACGACTACCGAGAGTTTATATTATAAAAAGAAACAATTACACGCTTAATTATCTTAATTGAATAAAAACCACGTGATAGTTATTAACTCAGATTACATAAATTATATTTTAATTTGAAGCTGAGTTAAGACCAATTTTGTTTTATAAATATTGCCGTAGGAATTAAGCAAGTTCAACTTAAAGTTTGCAATATGAAAAGGGACACGTGCGTACCTAATGGTGCCTAATATATACAACTTGTTTAAACTAAGTAATAAGAAATTAAAAATGCATTTACGTAGCAATTACTCATATTAATATTTGTATAGAAAAATCTTTAAGTACATCACCTATGTTGCTCTTAATTTGGAAAACTGGTTACATGCCTATTAAACAATTTAATATTTGACTATACATGGAAAAACACATATGACATGGTAAACATCATCCCTAACCTGTAGTTTATGGTCGGCACGGTCGTAACGCAATAAGAACTGAGTTAAAATTAGATTGCTTGTAATTGGGAAGCTATTAAATTAAAATATTAATCTAATCACTATTTAAATTAATAAATTCATAATTAGATGACATGATAAAGGTTACCGCTACTGCATAGAGCGCGACGACGTGAATCTAACGCAACCGGAATGACTCGAACCGGAATTAAAACGAAGAAACGGTGGAGATGAATTGATAGTTTATGGGTTATGTATTTCTATAGTATTTCTCCATTTATTTTTCTGAAGGAAAACGGTAATAAGGTGTGGGTGATGTCATGGTGATGTCGGGATGACGTCATCAAGCTAATAAAGAGAAAGGGCCGGCAGTGCAACGTATACGTAAATTTCTCATGTATTTGCATAGTTATTTTTCTAAAGAAATTAGCCGTATTACACCTAAGCATGACCTCACGATGGTGTCAACAAGCCATCAAGGGCAGGCATGGCTGGATTTCAAGGCTTGCCTGTGCGTGCATGCTAGGAAGTTGAGTGTGATGTCCAGACTGCTTGAACAGGAAACGAACATCACCATGGACAGAATACCGAGCTTGCCACGGCGACGCGAACCAAGGGTAGAGAGAGCTAGCAGGCATGTAGGCGACCTCATACATGGGTTCAGCATGGCCTGGGAAGAAGACTAGCGGGACAACAACCATGGATAGCGGCGAGACAGCACGGCAGAGCACACGAACTCATCCCTAGAGGCCGCGATTCGATCCAAGACTTACACGAGATAGAAGAGCGAAACGTGGGATTCTCACCGCAACGAAAGATGGAGACAGAGTCGAACCGAAGATGATCAGCAGCTCAACGTGCAGACAACGAGCTCCTGCAAGGGTTCGGCATCGATGCATATAAGCGACCAAAAGCGAAAGGAAACGAATACTAAATACATGCACGACGTCGTCACCACGTCGCGGACCTTGGCGTCGATCGAGTTGTAGGCAGCGACGAGAACGGCAGAACGAAATCGGTGACGACGAACTAGGGCTTCGCGTCGTCAACGCTGCGGCACGAGATGAGTCGGCTGGTCTGCAACTTGCATCTACAACAACAGGTACGATCGGGCAGCAGCAGCGACGGCGGCGAGAAACTTGCCGGCGCAGTTCGGAGCAGGGCCTAAAAACCACGTTCAGAACAGGAAGAACATGGGGAGATAGAGGGGAAGACTGTGAGCTCACCCAGGGAAATTACATCGGCAGAGATGGCTCGAAGACGACGCAAGGCTCGGCGGCGGCTCGGAAAACAAACGGGGAAGAATCTCGGCCACGAGTTACAGACGATGGAGAGATGACTGAGTAGCGACCGAGCTGCGGAGGCTCCGTGTCCTTCTCGGCAAGATCGGTCGGGTGCGGCAGCAACGGCGGCTAGGGCTTAGGGCGCTGGTATGAGGAGGAAAGACGTGGATTTCTTCTGAAGAAGCTGCAGGGACAAAATTACATATTATCTACTACTACTACATGCATGACGTCATCAGGAAAGGATCTGGGGAGAGAAATTCTCATCGTCAAGAAGGAAACATCTGAACCACGTACGTGTTTGTTTTGGACTCAATTCAGTTACGTGGGAAGGTTTCCTATTTTTTTAGAATAAACTAACGTGTTCGGCCAGGTTTCTAATATATGGCTGATTGGATTAGAAGAGATACATTTAATATTGTATAGTTGGACTTATGTACGTACACCGCAGACCTGATGCAAGGGTGATTGGCCGATTGTTTTGATCCATCTAGCCAATCGACATTATCAATCTATTATTTTTAAAAGCAATTTAAATCATTTAGAGTTTTGGTCAAAACCACTCAACACAAAAATACAAATGCATCAGCATGTATACACAACCATGTTTCTAAATCATATGATAAATTTTAATTTAATAAATTTTTTTATTTTCCTATATTCTCGTGAGCACAAAAATTCATAATTAAATCATTTTAGCTCTATTTCCAAATAAGAAAATTTTACGGTGTTACAATTCTACCCCCCTTAAGATGTGTCTCGTCCCGAGATTCGAAAGACGGTGATCAAAGAGATGAAAACTTTGACTATAGATCTTCTTCACTTGATTCTAGAAGCCTCATCCTCTCAGTGTCACTCCTGCGTTTCAACATACTTTGATCATCTTACTCTGAGTAGCTTGCTCAACTATTTCCGAGACATCCATGATGTCGTTCGAATCTTCTTAGCATAATTCTCTGTTGCTATAGTCATCGGCAACGACTTCTACTTCTCCAAACGATAACACTTTTGCAAGCCAGAAAGGTCTTGATCAGGATCAAACCGACAATGATACCGCAACTCAAACCAACTTAGTGAGGACACTCTTCAGATTCTTGTGATCCACGTAAATGTCACTCTTATAGCCTTAAGAGCATCCCACACATTCAACTCTCTTAAGCTCTTCTAACTCCACTACAAGGGAATACCTATCCAAGTAGAAGACTTCCTTCACTTAAAACTTACTAGCCATACTTGACGTGGTAGTGATGTCTTCTAAGTTCCCGTGGAACCAACTATAGATTTCCAACACCACCTCCCTATGTTATAATCGCCAACTTGTACTGAGTATGTTCCTGAGCTTCTCGTAGATGATCCAACAAGGCACTGATCCTTGCAACTTCTTTAACTTTGGCTACCCCCCTTAAGAAAAGAGAAACTAGGGGGATAAAAGAGTAGCCTGGACCTTCATCTAAGTGAGTTTACTATCATGATGACCTTCTGATCTCCAATAAAAACTTATATGCCTAAACAAGAACAAGTACTTCGAAATTCCTCGCGAGCAGAAAAAAACAGCAGGATAGTAAAACATCCATATCTCCAGTTCTGTTAAACCAATTAAGTTGCACCTTATACCGTTAGAAAGCTTATCAAATTCTCTACAACTTACTTATAGAACACTTTTCCAGATTCTGCAGCTAACTTGACCGAAAACAACACATAACAGATTCTGTTCCAGGTTTCAGACAGCACAGTTGCATCGTTTTATGATTTTTGTATCTCCCAAACCATAATAGCTACCAAGGTGATTTGAGTGGTCAATGAAGGATATTGATGTTTACCATTGTCCGGAATTTTCTCATGATTTTCGATCGTCCAAGAATAGAGATTTAAACCGAAGAGTGTAGGCTGCTCCGAAAAAGACAGGAAGGAAGAAATAGGAAAAACCAAACCCGACTAATTATTGCATTAATCCTTATGCCTTAGGCCTATAAACTAAATGAATTTGTGGACATACTCCACAAAATCATTGCAGTCACTACAAAGATCCAAAACAAGCACAAGCATAATGACAATCCAACTAACACATTGGTTCACACATCACGCATTGACTCAACCTACGATTACTATCGTTATCTTCATATTAAAGGCAAAGATCCTAATGTTTCTCTTTCAATATCGCAAGAAGGTGGCAAGATGAGATTCTAAAAGAATATTAAATCAAGGAATAGGATGAGCATAAGATTTTTTTTAAATAAGCAACAAGGTGGAGATGAATAACAAGGTAAGGATATAGTATAGAAAAAAATACCAAGGTCTATAGAACAAGGATTTTAGTGGCAACTCTTAGACCTTATAACGACCAGTTTCTGCTAGGCTTGCGTCCTACAGCCAGCATTGCTCTGATACCACTCTGTCACACCCGGTTTTAAGGACAAAATCAGACATACACTATATGTGAAATAAAGGAGTCAAATCTCACATATAGCCACAGATAAGTATAATATCAAGAGACAAATGCTTAATATACATAACGCAATAGTATAAAATATACCTTAAAGAGCAACACAGCGGAAAGACAACTCTGAACACCGGGTGTAGACTTCACTCCAGGAACAAACTGACTGGTTGATCACAAGTCTAAACTTCTCTTGAGGTGTGGGGGGAAATAGCAAGGGTGAGTCCATGTCGAACTCCGCAAGTATAGCAACAAGGTAGTATAGATCCCATAAACTCATGATCAATGTAACATAAATAATGTAGAGCATAAAACGGTAAACAATGAGCATGTTAGCAATCAAAAGTCATCATCTTAAATGTAAGGATTCCAAGGCCGCTCGTGTCCTTGAGCAAGGCTAGTATACCAGTTTATTAAACTCTGCACAGAGGTGTACACTTTTACTGTGAGTCGTGATTACCCATATGCCCGGGGCGGCCAATCCCCAAAACACTCCCAAGGTGAGCAGGCAGGGTTCACTATGAAGCCTTTCAAAGGTTCGTCTAACAAGTTAGGGCCGCTAAGGATTCTCAATTGGAAAGCATGAACCTCCCTCCAAGGGGCGACTTACAAAAGACCGCACCCACCTTGGCAGGCCAAGACCATACTAGACGCTCTTGCGCCTTTCGGTAACCACTAACAAGCTAGAAAAGGTCCTCATACTTGACTAAAGCCAGAGCCATATAGCCCTCACAGTTGTACTATAAATCCCGGAGGTTCTCTTACAGATAAATCCTCAAGTTGCTAAAAAGTCATTTTTATCGTTTGTTGCTTAAACATTAATAAGTCACAAGATCATGGTCACAAAAAAGAATACCCAAGCTATACTTGCCTTTTACTTGCTTTATGCCCAAAGCAGTTTGCTCAGAAAAGCATCAACTTCATCTTCCATTCGCAACTTCTGCCACTTAGCTTCTGGTCTTCGGCAACACTTACGTACGGTTCTCATTCTACTTGTAGCAAGCACCAAACATAGGGAAACATACAAGCAGCAAATAAAAGCAATTAAAAACAATACATCACATAAGATAAAACAACGTACTAAAAGAGGACTACCGGCTACGGTCACGAGAACACAAGAAACGTTGATAACGGAACTACGATTAAAAAGAAACGACTACCGAGAGTTTATATTATAAAAAGAAACAATTACACGCTTAATTATCTTAATTGAATAAAAACCACGTGATAGTTATTAACTCAGATTACATAAATTATATTTTAATTTGAAGCTGAGTTAAGACCAATTTTGTTTTATAAATATTGCCGTAGGAATTAAGCAAGTTCAACTTAAAGTTTGCAATATGAAAAGGGACACGTGCGTACCTAATGGTGCCTAATATATACAACTTGTTTAAACTAAGTAATAAGAAATTAAAAATGCATTTACGTAGCAATTACTCATATTAATATTTGTATAGAAAAATCTTTAAGTACATCACCTATGTTGCTCTTAATTTGGAAAACTGGTTACATGCCTATTAAACAATTTAATATTTGACTATACATGGAAAAACACATATGACATGGTAAACATCATCCCTAACCTGTAGTTTATGGTCGGCACGGTCGTAACGCAATAAGAACTGAGTTAAAATTAGATTGCTTGTAATTGGGAAGCTATTAAATTAAAATATTAATCTAATCACTATTTAAATTAATAAATTCATAATTAGATGACATGATAAAGGTTACCGCTACTGCATAGAGCGCGACGACGTGAATCTAACGCAACCGGAATGACTCGAACCGGAATTAAAACGAAGAAACGGTGGAGATGAATTGATAGTTTATGGGTTATGTATTTCTATAGTATTTCTCCATTTATTTTTCTAAAGGAAAACGGTAATAAGGTGTGGGTGATGTCATGGTGATGTCGGGATGACGTCATCAAGCTAATAAAGAGAAAGGGCCGGCAGTGCAACGTATACGTAAATTTCTCATGTATTTGCATAGTTATTTTTCTAAAGAAATTAGCCGTATTACACCTAAGCATGACCTCACGATGGTGTCAACAAGCCATCAAGGGCAGGCATGGCTGGATTTCAAGGCTTGCCTGTGCGTGCATGCTAGGAAGTTGAGTGTGATGTCCAGACTGCTTGAACAGGAAACGAACATCACCATGGACAGAATACCGAGCTTGCCACGGCGACGCGAACCAAGGGTAGAGAGAGCTAGCAGGCATGTAGGCGACCTCATACATGGGTTCAGCATGGCCTGGGAAGAAGACTAGCGGGACAACAACCATGGATAGCGGCGAGACAGCACGGCAGAGCACACGAACTCATCCCTAGAGGCCGCGATTCGATCCAAGACTTACACGAGATAGAAGAGCGAAACGTGGGATTCTCACCGCAACGAAAGATGGAGACAGAGTCGAACCGAAGATGATCAGCAGCTCAACGTGCAGACAACGAGCTCCTGCAAGGGTTCGGCATCGATGCATATAAGCGACCAAAAGCGAAAGGAAACGAATACTAAATACATGCACGACGTCGTCACCACGTCGCGGACCTTGGCGTCGATCGAGTTGTAGGCAGCGACGAGAACGGCAGAACGAAATCGGTGACGACGAACTAGGGCTTCGCGTCGTCAACGCTGCGGCACGAGATGAGTCGGCTGGTCTGCAACTTGCATCTACAACAACAGGTACGATCGGGCAGCAGCAGCGGCGGCGGCGAGAAACTTGCCGGCGCAGTTCGGAGCAGGACCTAAAAACCACGTTCAGAACAGGAAGAACATGGGGAGATAGAGGGGAAGACTGTGAGCTCACCCAGGGAAATTACATCGGCAGAGATGGCTCGAAGACGACGCAAGGCTCGGCGGCGGCTCGGAAAACAAACGGGGAAGAATCTCGGCCACGAGTTACAGACGATGGAGAGATGACTGAGTAGCGACCGAGCTGCGGAGGCTCCGTGTCCTTCTCGGCAAGATCGGTCGGGTGCGGCAGCAACGGCGGCTAGGGCTTAGGGCGCTGGTATGAGGAGGAAAGACGTGGATTTCTTCTGAAGAAGCTGCAGGGACAAAATTACATATTATCTACTACTACTACATGCATGACGTCATCAGGAAAGGATCTGGGGAGAGAAATTCTCATCGTCAAGAAGGAAACATCTGAACCACGTACGTGTTTGTTTTGGACTCAATTCAGTTACGTGGGAAGGTTTCCTATTTTTTTAGAATAAACTAACGTGTTCGGCCAGGTTTCTAATATATGGCTGATTGGATTAGAAGAGATACATTTAATATTGTATAGTTGGACTTATGTACGTACACCGCAGACCTGATGCAAGGGTGATTGGCCGATTGTTTTGATCCATCTAGCCAATCGACATTATCAATCTATTATTTTTAAAAGCAATTTAAATCATTTAGAGTTTTGGTCAAAACCACTCAACACAAAAATACAAATGCATCAGCATGTATACACAACCATGTTTCTAAATCATATGATAAATTTTAATTTAATAAATTTTTTTATTTTCCTATATTCTCGTGAGCACAAAAATTCATAATTAAATCATTTTAGCTCTATTTCCAAATAAGAAAATTTTACGGTGTTACAGTGTATGATTTGTTTGTGTATGCATGTAACCAAACAGAGACCAGATGAAGTCAAGTAGTCAACCAACCAAACAATACAGTATATGCTGAGGCTGTCGGCTGGGCAATCATGCCCGGAAAGACCCTGTTTGAAAGGGCTCTCCTCACAACACGCCCAGTTAACAAATTATCTATATATACTTTAAAGACAAACTCCACGAAACTAATTATCTTAAACCTCCTTATGTCACGTCATCCACTTATCTTTTGCAATTAACACAAAACTCACTAAGCTATTATCTTGTACCTCCTTATACCACGTCATCCACTTATCCTTTGCAATTAACACAAAACCTACTAAGCTATTATCTTGAACCTTCTTACGCCACGTCATTCACTTATCCCTTCCAACACTTATCCCTTCCAATTAACACCGTCTGATCATGTAGTAGTTTGTCTTTCAAGTTCACGTAGATATATTTAGTTGTCCACGTCATAATGCTAAAATATAGATTCCTTCTTCGTACCGGAGCATTGATATGCCTCAGGCTAAGATTATTGATATGGAAAGTGCAAAAGCTGTAATGAATTCTACACTATGCTTGATCGGTTGCTCAGCAGCGGCAGAAACATGAGGGAGGGCGTAGCAGCGGCAGAAACATGAGGGAGGGCGTATACGGCTATTCGAGCACAATAGAAGGAATACAGTTCATAAGTATCATGGAATGGTTTGGCAGCAGGATACAGTGATTGTAACATGGACTAACAGTATCATGGGCATTAAACAAAAGACGTGATACCAAGGGGTGTTTGGTTTGCAGGTACTGTAGCACTTTCTTATTTAGCAATTAGTGTCTAATTATGGACTAATTAGACTGATGTGTGTTAAAAAAAAACAGAGGAGCTTAAACAGCAGAAGCACACCACGTTGCAACCAGACGAGTCATCAGCCATCACCACCCCGACCCAACACAACCCCACACATGCTAAACACAGAGGTATTTGTGTTTCCATCACATATCAGCAGGCGAACATAGTACATCATACAGTGACATGTATCCAATCCAATCGACCACTCACAGTCGCAAATTACCAACTCAGGAGCCGAGAATCGCAACATGGAATGAAAACATAGTTTAAGATTATAACCCAAACATAACTCGAATTCAACAGTGAGTGCTTGACAGGACCCATAACGACATGATATCAGCAAAACAGAAGTTTCATCGCCATAAGAGAGAGATGCAGGTGTTCTGTTCCAAGAAACTACTAACACGCGACAAAACAAAAGAGAAGATTATCACCTAGCGAGACTTTCCATTTCCCTTCTTTCTCTACGCCTGCTGGTTGTAGACGTAGGTGAGGCCGCACTTACCGCAGTAGTGGCGGTCGAAGTGGTTGGCCATGAAGACCCCGGCGCCGCACTCGGCGTTGGGGCACTCCTTGCGGAGGCGGGTGACCTTGCCGGTGGCGTCGTCCACCTTGTAGAACTGGAGCACGGCGAGCTTCACCTTCTTGTGCTTGTGCTTGATCTTCTTGGGCTTGGTGTACGTCTTCTTCTTGCGCTTCTTGGCGCCTCCCCTCAGGCGGAGCACCAGGTGCAGCGTCGACTCCTTCTGGATGTTGTAGTCGGCCAGGGTGCGCCCATCCTCCAGCTGCTTGCCGGCGAAGATGAGCCGCTGCTGGTCCGGCGGGATGCCCTCCTTGTCCTGGATCTTGGCCTTCACGTTGTCGATGGTGTCCGAGGACTCCACCTCCAGCGTGATGGTCTTCCCCGTCAGGGTCTTCACGAAGATCTGCATCTTGGCAGGCGCGCCCTACTCCGGCGGCGGCCGCCCTTACCTGAGTGAGGTTTCTCGCCTGCGGCGGCGGGATGGGGCTGCTGTGTGTGTGGGCGGCGACTAGGGTTTAGGAGGAGAGAGAGATGATTCTTTTATAGCTTGGATGGGGAGCTCTCTTCCGTTGGATCCAAAACGATTTGGATCGGACGGCTGATATGGGCCTACGTTGATGGGAGTTGTTGGGCCGCATGGGCTTTTACTTTTTTTTTAGGGGATAACATGTGTCCCTCCGAGGTTGGGCTGGGCCTTTCACCTTTTGTGCCCCGGTTCGTTGTTCTGTCCTCTCCTCTCCCTTTCTCTGTCTCGTTGCGGCGACACCTCCGCTGCCGCCGCCCGAGTCCCGAGCGGAGCTGAAGTCGAAGCCAACAACCGCCGGGGACGCGAGGGATTGATTCAGAGATGGCGTCGACTAGCTCCGCCGGGGACGTGGGAGCCTCAGGTACGAATCCCCAAACAAATCCTGGATGAATGGAATGCTTTGCTTGGTTGCATCCATGGGATTGGAGTTCCTCGCAGGAATGAAAAGGGAGATTATTACAAGTTAGATGGCGCGTTCCTTGTGGGATTTGCGCGTCCAATTCCACCTTTAGTGCAGAGATTTTCCTCTCTGTAATTCGTAACATGTGTACGTCTGCTGGGTATCGCAGTCCTGTACGGTTCTTGATAAGATTACTGTTCATACTTGCTTTTCCTTGGTATAGTGGTTGCATTAGGATTAGGTAATCTATGCTCAAACCTTGCCATTAGATTGTTAACAGCTCAGGGTACCTACAGTTTGCCCTACCATGCATGTGAGTAATCCTGACTTTTCATGCTTCGACTCCGGCACAAACAGAGGCTTGTTGATAGGATACGTCTGCAGATTTATCTTTTCAGATTCAGTTGTGATGACTAATTTTGATGCGAGGCTCTTAAGTAGGATGAGATAGCAGCTTCAAATGCATAAACAAGTTCTTGATCCCTTTGGTATGTGGGATACATTGCAAGATAGTTATGTTGTAACATGCAATTCATTTTTTGTTCTGTCCCTTGAGAACATGTTTGTAAGGGTTCCTGCATCTTTTGATACTTTGGTTTAGAATAGACAACTATTTTTATGGATAATGTGTGGCCCAACAGTTGGCACTAGTCCTGTTAATTTCCATCATGCCTTTCTCACAAATGGAGGGAGTAAACCATTGTGTAGTCAGCACAACTCCCTTTTTAGGAAAGAAAACCGTTTAAAAGATTCGATCAGATAACTTCCAATAGAATCAGTTTTGACTTCCAAGCTACTTGAATGTGATGACCTTTGTATAGTGCACTTTTGTTACTCATGAAAATGAGGCAACGGTGTTGGACTAGCACGTTTGATATAGTTTCTAGATAATTTTTTTTGTTCTCTCCTTTTAAATCTTTTATTAAGTCAAAACATATGTCTGTTTTATGGTCACTAGTCAGGAAGATGCATGCATGATATTTTAATTGAGCGTTTGCTGACAAGATTTAACAAAAGAGTACAGTTTTGT
Source organism: Saccharum hybrid cultivar R570 (assembly GCA_038087645.1). Classification (NCBI taxonomy): domain Eukaryota; kingdom Viridiplantae; phylum Streptophyta; class Magnoliopsida; order Poales; family Poaceae; genus Saccharum; species Saccharum hybrid cultivar. The sequence continues at coordinate 7,126,064 of JAQSUU010000113.1, forward strand.
TAGATTGGACAACGACTGTTTCTTGCTAAAAACACAACTAATAACTAATCAGAACACCTAACATTTTTCTGGTACCAGGGGTAATTGTTCCTCATTCTTTCTTCTTTCAGTTAGAAGCTCTGTGAATGTAAATTTTCTGTAATGTGTTGTGATCCAGGTTCAAAAGGTGCGGTTGCAGATAAAACACTTCCTGCTTCTGCAAATACCAGTAGCTCACATCAAGAGTCTCATGATGCTGGTATGTTTACTGTTTCTTCACCCAGGCTTTGAGTTGCTCAAAGCTATGTTTTTGTGCACATGGATCAGAAACAAGCCTTTTATATATTTGGGTCAGAAAATTTGTGATGCGTATATATAGGCTATGGCCATATTCGTACTGCAGTGTGTTTCCATTCATGATTGATGCTTCCTGCAAAGTTCAGCTCACTGCTGTGGCCTCTTGGTGACTTTTGTTCTATTCAGTAGATGGTAGGATCCACCTTAATCTTGGTTTAGTATGTATCTTATTTTCCCCTTATTTTACCCTAGTGATGCTTCTTTTATGGTATAGAAAAACATTTTTAGGGACATCTGGAAGGCAAATGAAATCTACATTATTTCTGCATTAACATACATGAGCTTGTATAGGATGCTTGTTCGCTCAAGTTGGCAAATGTGATAAATAAATGAACTTGTGATAAACAGGCACCATATTTTTAGTTCTAGACATCATAGTGTTACATGTAATGTGTGTTTGATGCTTATTTTGCAGTTATGCACGATACACATCCTTTAATTATTATATTCACAAATGCTTCTTTAACTTTTTTTTCTTGAACACGCAAGAGAGCTGTGTATCATTATATTAAGAAGAAAAGAGGGGATTAGAGCCCCCATACAGATCACACATCCACACACGAAACACTCAGTAGAACTACAAATGCTTCTTTGACACACAGCCTGAATCTTTTCTTTTCCTTGCAGATGCAAAATCACGTGTGGAGGACATCTGGAAGAAAATGAACAGTGGTTTGCCTAATAAGATGCCCAAACCTGCAATGACGAAGCTCAGTACAACAGCAAAAGAAAAGAAAAATAAATCAACAAATGTGAGTAATATTTGTTTTTTGAGCTTAGTAGTGTGTAGGTTGCTTTGTGAAGTATCTGCTGGTTGGATTTTTCACAGCTAGCTTTACCTTTTGGAATATTTATTCTTTTCTGTAGAATTGGATGACTGTTCTAGGCCTTTCACCAAGTAAGGCATGTACTGTCGACCAAGGATCCAAAAATGGGCAACAACAGACACAGCATGAAATGAGTGAGGATGCCAAAAAACTTGCAGCAAAGGCCCTTGCAGCTGCCAAAAATGCCGCTGCTGTGGCATCTGGACGAGGGAAAGTGGAGGTAAATCCAAACTGTCAGCATCACAAAACTTTTATTTTTGTTATTATTGGATAATGTAAAATAGAATTTCTTTAAAAAAAATGTAACAGCACATGGCTTATCTGTAACCAAATGTCTTTTCACATGTCTAGTGCCGTTTTGAGTTCATTTTATTTAAATCATTTTAACTGCAACTAGTTTAAAAATTGAAAACACCAATAAGCTTATAGCACAGAAATATGGCAACTCCCTGGCTTTTGCAATAATTTCATGAGCTTTAGTGTCAGAATGCTTAACAACTTGTACTTTCACATGATCCAACAGATCACTGAGGTAAGGGACTTTGCTGGCAAGGACATCGAAATCAAGAAATTGGTTGATGCTAATTCAAAGGAGGCAATCGAGAAGGCCAAGGCAGCTGGTGCCGCCCCATCAGCTGTCGATAACATTCTAGAGCAAATACGGAAGAAGCAGAAGCTGAGCGTGCTGGATAAGACGAAGAAAGATTGGGGAGAGTACAAGGAAGAGAACCGAGGCTTGGAGGAAGAGCTAGACGCCTACAAGAAGAGCTCGAACCAGTACCTCGACAAGCAATCCTTCCTGCAGCGAACCGATTACCGCGAGTTTGAGCGCGAGCGGGATGCCCGGCTGTCGATGATGTCCAAACGGAGGACCGATACGCGGGAGGACGATGTGTAGGACTGAAATGTACCATATTTGGAGGCTTTTTCTCCACTCCTTTGTTGTAGACATTCTTTTGAGATAATGGTAGACGCTAAATTGTCAATGCCTTCCAGTCCCCATCAATCTGTTTTTTTTTTTTTGAGAATTATAATGTGTACCAATCACGAAGATGCATCATGCATGTGCATAAACTGGATATGCCGGTCTGCACTCATGATTGGTGAGGCTGGGCAATGTTTATGAAACCGGGAAACTCTGACAAATCAGCAGCGGAGAGCTCAGGAAACTTGAGGAAAAAACTGGTAATCTCTGGAACTGTAATCTATGATAATGGCGATTGGTTACACCGTAGATGATTCAGACAAACAACAAGATTTCCTTTTTTTTCCCTCACCTTTTCTATCTTTTTTGCATAAGAAAATGAACGGTGTTGATGTTTATGATGAGGCTATTCCGCTATTGATCAATCATCATGTGAATATAATGAGAAGACGCAGTACCCGTCGATATTTGTCCATGAGGTGATGAGCATGTGCCAATGCCGGCCTGCCGATGAGAATTGAGTGCCCATGCTTTCGCTAGTACGCTGCTCGCATCAGTGATCACTGATCAGTCAGTGTACTGGAACCTGAAAACTCAGGGTGAGCCACACCTGGACGCCAGCCAAGTCTATGCTAACAAATAGCCCATTGAATATTATTCTTGTGGTCGCCGGGAGACAGCGGCTGGCCAACCAGCAACCAACCAATACAATACAGCCACGTGCGGCGCACGCGCTCACAGGAGAGAGCCATGGCCACGGGAGCCGCGTTGTACTACCACCCAGCCGCCGGGAAGGCGAGCCTCGAGGCGGTCGCCCCGTCCTCGCCGTCGCTGGCCCTGAGGCCATCGCAGAGCAAGGTGCTGTGCGTCAGCAGCGGCAGCTGGTGGTGGATGAGGCGAAGATGGGAGGGGAAGGCGAGCAGCGTCAGCAGCAGGGCAACGGCAAGGGCAAGAGCAAGGCCTGCCTTGTTCTCTCCTGTCGCCATGGACTGGCAGGAGTGCACGTACGTTTCTTTCTTCCCTCTGATTCTGCCGGATCCAGGGCGTGCCAAAAAATGCTCCAGTTTCTCGGTTGAATTGGTGTAGCCTAGCTTTGACCTGTGCCACTGCCACCCATTGTTACTGCCTACTGATTCACTTGGAGAAATCTCCCCATTTCCCAAGCTGATTGAGCTACTTTGCTTGCTGATGATTAGTTTGCTTGCTGATTAGTACACCAGAAACCAATGTTTACTTGAAGGGGAATCCAATTATTTTCGTCCAATGAATTTTATACTGGACACAATGGGAATTTGGATGAAATGTAGTATTGACACCTACGAACGGTGGTCCATGGAGTGAATAGCTTGTGTAATCTTCTGATGAGTATTTCTCATGGCGGCCACATGAAATGGAAATGCTGGGCCTTGTTTAAATGCACCCTAAAAGTTAGAATTTTTTTCACTCTCTCCATCATATCAATCTTTGGACCCATGCATAAAGTAGTAAATGTAGGTAAAAAAATAACTAATTACACAGTTTAGTTGGAAATCACGAGATGAATCTTTTGAGCCTAGTTGGTCCACAATTGGACAATATTTGCCTAATAAAACGAAAGTAATACTATTCATCGGATTGAAATTTTTTGCAATCTAAACGTGGCCCTGGTTTGCATTGGATAAGGCTGCATTTTGTAGGGCCCCAGGTTGTAGATGATTCTTATCACGGATTCCATATATGTGTGACCCAGAAAACCATGTAATTATGCTATGGGGCTAGATGCAATAAATGTTGATATGTACTCGCAATAGGCAACGCTTATAAATCTGACCATATTGAGTCTGATCAGAATTCACTGTGCCCTGCTTTATAGTTATAGGTGACTGCTGAGTAGTACTGGGTTATGCAGTTTTGATAAAAATCCTCCCAAAACCGTAAACTTGTACTGGAGTCTCCTTGTATTTGAAAACTTCAGAAATAACATCTATGGTGAATAGCTTGCTGAATTTACCTGCTTAACGTTTCATAGAAGTTCATTCGTCAATTTTTTCCCTAATTATGATTATGTGACTAATTGTTGTTGGAACAGCACTGAGCTTGAAGTTGATGTTCCATGCTCGGTGGCCTATCAGTGTTACTCAGAACGGGAGACCATTCCTCAGTGGATGCCATTCATCTCGTCTGTCAAGGTGATTGTCAAGATTTAGTAAATACTACCCCTGTTTCTAGAGCAAATTAGAGGGAGGTGCTCTTGCCTTGTGTATGCATATGTTATGTAGGGGGTGCATATATGGTGAAAAATTAGATAAAACTCACTGCTTTAACATTTTATTGGGGGGGGGGGGGGGGGGGGGGGGGGGGGGGGGGGGGGTGCTTGGGTTGCATTTGCACCCCCTACTCTCAAAGCAGCTTCGCCCCTCTCTGTTTGCAATTTTTCAAAATAATAATGTTGTCTTGACAAATGTCAAAGAGATGTAGTATTATTTGAAGACTTTTGAAGACTATAAAATCTACATGAACTGAATGATGCACTCTTGGCCTCAGTACTAGACTTTGTCTCTTTTTGGTTGCCCCTTGTGGCATTGTCAATATGGTTTCAGTGTGTTTTTTCCTCCGCTTTAGTTAATATGGTTATTGTGCACTGTTTCCTTTACTAATGCTTGGCTTTGCAATTATTGTGCTACATTAAGTTTGTTGAGTTTTAACACACACACTTGTGCAAATATAATTTACAGGTCCTTGAAGATAAACCTGATCTTTCACGGTGGACTCTGAAGTACGAGGTCCTTGGGCGGGATGTAGAATTTTCTTGGCTTGCACGTAACATGACAGTAAGTATCTGCTATTACAAGGCTGCTATCAGTTTACATTTTAACATTCATTGACATTACTCCATGTGTCAGCCTACTAAAAACCAGAAGATTCATTGGCGATCTCTTGAAGGTCTTCCTAATAGGTGAGTATTACAGAATCTGTGGCTATTGCATACATAAATTAGTCGTCAGTACTTCCATTTCACTGCAGCATTTTTCCTCACTTGATTGGGTTTAGTACAATAATTTTTGTGAGTAGCCTGTGGTTTTCAGTGCTTTGCCTTTTTTTTCGAAGCTTTGACGCCCTGGAAGTTAAAAGTAACCAATTTTGCTTGTTGCAGAGGTGCTGTCCGGTTCTTCCCCAAAAGCTCATCCTCTTGTAGAGTACAAGTGAGTATTCAGCCTGGTCAATTTGTGACATTTGTTTTTAACTTCAGGCGATATGTTTCTTAAAACATGATCTTCCTTTTCATTACTAAACGCAGCTGACAGTGGCATATGAAGTTCCTGAAATTTTGGCCCCAGTTGCATCAGTAAGTGGCATATGCATAAATCTTATACGCTTGCATAGTAAATCCTTGACTGACTAATCCAACTATCATTCACCAGGCACTGAAACCGTTTCTGGAAAGGTTGCTTCTCAAAGGTTTAGAACGCTTTGCCGCATTTGCCAAGGAGCGTAATAGCAAGATTCCTCAGTCTTGACAGCGTCGCTCCTCTTCTGTGTTCAACACTCCATAACAATAATTCTAGTTTCATTCTAGTGAAGCCAGTGAATCCACATCACAATGCACTAGATGCGTTATGTCATTCTGGATGTGGCCAAATAGTGTATCCAAAGGGAAGAGAATACAAATATGTCAAAAGTTGGAAGTCTGCTTCTTGCTTTTATGTCATTTGTTTAATCATCATATTCTTTTGTCCTCATTATAACCGCTGAATATGCTTATTGGGAGCATGTCTCAGGTCATCTCATTCTCAATAAAAATTCACCAGAATGCTACTAGGCGGTAAGCACCTAGCATGAGCCATGAGGCACTCAATGTCAAACGCAATACCTCTTAATGCTGTGTCATTAACTCATCATTGTTATCAGATGAACACGAGCTTGATGCAAGCATATTATGCCGGTGTCGATATGTGGACCGTACAGACATCCTTATTCATCGGTGAGTGTATGACTGTATGTGCATGCGTGCGTGTTAACCTGACTGTCTGCTTGCATTGGTATCATGTTCCTCAATCCTCAGCGATGCAACTAGATCACATTTATATCGGCACAAGGATGTTAAACAAATGCTACAACAGATAAAGAAATCGAGGCACAAACACGGCCATCCAGCAACAGTCACACGGAAATACCACGAGACACAAAGGTTACTGGAACGTCAGAAATGTATCCATCAATGGTTCATGAACATACACAGCAAATATAGTATCTGGATATTATTTGGATGGATAAACCAAGCCAAGGAAGCATAAACGTCTATAAGATGTAGGCAACTTGGCAAAGGGTCAATTCACAGTATCGCCAACAAAACAAAAGGACAATCAGGGGCCTTTTGTTCCAACAGACCCAAAATTACCACAAACTTTGGATCTCGTTGAGCCACCAGTTTGGATGGTAAAGAAACAGAAAATGAGAAATCATATGTGGATTGCTTTATCGAAGGTTTGCAAGCAAGCCTCCTTGAGGGCTTCACTCACGGTAGGGTGTGCGTGGCATGTTCGAGCAACGTCCTCACTGGATGCTCCATACTGCAAGGCGAGGACGGCTTCATGGATGATTTCACCAGCATTCGGTGCCATTATGTGCACACCCAGAATCTTGTCGGTTTCCTTCTCTGCGATCACCTTGACCACCCCTTCAGCGTCATCAATGGCCTTCGCACGGCTGTTAGCCAAAAGTGGAAACTTGCCCACGCGATAGGCAATTCCTAGATCCTTCACCTGCTCCTCAGTCTTGCCAACAGATGCAACTTCTGGATGTGTATAGACCACACCAGGAACTGTGTCATAGTCAACATGGCCTTCCTTTCCAGCAATGAACTCTACGCATGCGACACCATCCTCTTCAGCTTTATGGGCAAGCATGGGACCAGGGATGGCATCCCCAATTGCATAGACTCCCTTCACATTGGTCATGAAGCGCTTATCAACAAGGATCCTGCCAGCCTTGTCTGTCTCAACACCAAGAGTTTCAAGCCCAATCCCAGAAGTAAATGGGGTTCTGCCAGCAGAGACAAGGACAACATCTGCTTCAAGGATGGTCTGCTCACCGCCAGCTGCAGGCTCAAGTGTCAGCTTTACGCCATCTCCACTGGTATCACACCCAACAACCTTTGTCTTCAGCATGAACTTAAACTTCTGTTTTTCTAACATGCGTTGGAACTGCCTCCTGACCTCGCCATCCATTGATGGTACTATATCCGGCGCAAATTCAACAACAGTAACCTCTGAACCAAGGCGGTTCCAGACTGAACCCATCTCAAGGCCAATATAACCTGCTCCGATTACCACCAGTTTCTTCGGGATCTCTGACAAGCACAGTGCACCTGTAGATGAAACCACTTTCTTCTCATCAATTGTTATTCCTGGAAGTGATTTTACATCAGACCCAGTTGCAATTACTATGTTTTTGCCTTTGACAACAGTGCTACCACCATCAATCAAATCAACTGATACTTCTGAGGGGGATGACAATTTCCCAAAGCCTTTGACATAAGTCACCTTGTTCTTTTTAAAGAGCCCTTCAATTCCTTTTGTTAGTCCTGCCACAGCTTTGTCTTTCTGAGCCATCATGGCTGGGAGGTCCACTTCCAGATTTGAAAACTTAACTCCATGGTGTGCAAAAGAACTCTTTGCTTCATGGTACATATGTGATGAATGCAAAAGAGCCTGAAATATGTAAAGTAAAGCATGGATAAAATCAGAAGTGTCCTAAATGGAAATGGTCCATAATGCCAAAAAAAACTGAAGTAAACAATTCTCTAGGTGCAGTTATACAAGAACTACAAAAGGATGTATAAATGCAAGATAAAATATGCTCGTCCCAAATCCAAAAAAGGAAACGCAAATCACTAGGTTGATGATCCCAGGGAATACTACAATATAATCTTACATTCAAGTTAATAGACAGAAGCCTCTAAGCAAGAAATTTAGATCCCATGTAATTCACTTAAAACATAAAAATGAAGAATGTCTCTGGATGATCTCATGAATACTATCGACTTACAGATATCTCTAAGGAGCTTGTCTCCAATACAAAGATAAGATACTCAACACGTAGACATGAACAGTACTGTACAGCAAGTAAAAAGTGAGGAACACAAAGCACTTCCATTTATGCTGCACTGCATAGTTAGCCGAGTTGACGAAATACACCCAGTCAATTTTCCATGATGATACCCACACCCCACCCCAGGTGTATGCTCTTTGCTGATGATGTGGTGCTAGTTGATGACAGTAGGACAGGGGTTAATAGGAAGTTAGAACTATGAAGACACACGTTAGAGTCGAAAGGGTTCAGACTTAGTAGGACCAAGACCGAGTACATGAGGTGCGATTTCAGCGTGACTAGGCATGAGGAGGGAGACGTTAGCCTCGATGGGCAAGTGGTGGCCAAGAAGGATACTTTTCGGTATTTAGGATCAATGCTACAAAAGGATGGCGACATTGATGAAGATGTTAGGCATAGAATTTCAGCCGGCTGGTTGAAATGGCGTCAAGCTTCTGGCGTCCTCTGTGACAAAAGGGTGCCCCAGAAGTTGAAAGGTAAGTTCTATAGGACGGCGATTCGCCCGGCGATGTTATACGGTGCTGAGTGTTGGCCTACAAAAAGGCGACATGTCCAGCAATTGAGTGTAGCAGAGATGCGTATGTTGCGTTGGTGTTGTGGGCACACAAGGAGGGATAGAGTCCGGAATGACTATATTCAGGATAGGGTTGGGGTGGCACCAATTGAGGAGAAGTTGATGCAACATCGGTTGAGATGGTTTGGACATGTTCAACGGAGGCCTCCTGAGGCGCCGGTGCGTAGTGGGGTTCTAAAGCGGGCCGATAATGTAAAGAGCGGTAGAGGTCGACCTAAACTAACTTGGGACGAGTCCGTTAAGAGAGACCTTAAGGAGTGGAATATCTCTAAGGATTTAGTTTTGGACAGGAGCGCTTGGAGACTAGCAATCAACGTGCCTGAACCGTGATCTCGTTCTGTCTTGTGCCATTTATGTTCCTTTATGTGTCTCCTGTTTATCGTCTCTTTTGGGTTTCATCTCTAGCCTACCCCAACTTGCTTGGGACAAAAGGCTATGTTGTTGTTGCTGTTGTTGTTGTTGTTGTGATACCCACACCCCACCCCAGGGAAGCGAATAAGGGTTTATTAAGACAGAAAAATTGTGAAAGAGTGAATAGGTTCTAAATCTTAATAGTGGTTTACAAAGTTTCCATGTCGATGGGATAGGAGAAACTCTACTTATGGAAGGTTTTTACAAGGTGGCAGCAAGAATGTCTCCACATTCCCTGGACGAGGAACATGGCTTTGAGCCTGTTTCATATGCCTATGGTAGTAAACAAACGAACCATAAAAGATGAACCAAACTATGCTTTTATTAACAACTGGGTGCATGAAACATGGGACCCTGGTGGAATTCCAAATTGTATCAACAAGTCTCCAAGGGCCCTGAGCAAGCAATGGTATAGAAAGAAAAACAGAAAAAACAACGTAGTGATCTCTCGGTCCTTACCGCCCCATATGGTGTGACAAAATGCTGCCAAAAGTTCCAACACAAAAAGAAGTGTTGCACATAGTTTGTAACTAATTATATAAAATCATAACAGTTCTTTAACCGTAAAAAAATAAATACTGGAAAATGCAACCAAAATGAAGTAATAAAACTGATAGTGAAATAGATGGTAATTATGCTGACCCTACCTATTGACCATTGATTACCAGCACATCAAACAATTTCAAAATATTTGTTGGTGACTGTGATGCACACAAAAACAATACCAGTAACTTCGACGATGCTGTACTAAAAATTAATCACTAAGCAGATGCCAACAAAGAACAAACCAAAGTTCAAAGAAACACAATTACACAAGCATTTTATAAAATATCTCGCATGCATGGCTTTTGAGGCGTTGCGGCGTCCTGTGGCGCATGCCTGGAAGCCTAGGCGCCTTCTAGGCAACGCCTAGGCGATATGGCGTAACTAAAACCATGTGGTGTCCTGCAGTGCCTGGGTATGCCTCAACGCCTAGGCGATGCTTAAAAAACCATGCTCGAGATTCCAAATGGACAGCAGAGACAAACTGAACACTTCTAAACGTAACAGAACAGGAGATTGATTCATAATGAATACCAATACTTGACAGTAGATTTTGAACAAAAAATTATGTGCCATCATGCGTGCAGCACAACTAATGCTGTGAAACAAAAACTGCTTCTGAAATCCTAATAGCTGTGTAAAAGCTCTCAGGGTCACCAACTTTATCCACTGCAGAAACAAAGTTGAAGCACACGCCCAAGCAACAGCATGATGAAGGACCTGACACTGACAGGTTAGGTTCACCGCCATATGACCTATGTGACCTAGTGTACCCCAAATCATCCGCGATTCTCAAACTCTCACAGATCTAACACCCCAAACCATATATCATCACGGAGCAACAAAGAGATTGGTGTAGCACAGCAATGGGGTGGGAGAGGGAGACGGCGAACTAGGGCATCACCTTGGATGGGATGCATCCGACGTTGAGGCAGGTCCCGCCGAGGGTGCCCCTCTTCTCGATGCAGGTGGTCTTGAGCCCCAGCTGCGCGGCCTTGATCGCCGCCACGTACCCTCCGGGCCCGCCGCCCACCACCACCACGTCGCTCTCCTCGCCCGCCGCCGCGTACGCCCTCCAGGCGGACACGGCCGCCCCCGCCGCCGCCTGCGGCCGCCGCAGCACGGCCGCCGCCGCCCGCCGCTTCGCCAGGATAGCGAGCGCCATCAATCTCTCCGTGGGCGCTTCCTTAGTCCTCCCTCCCCTGAAAAGAGATCCGCGCTGGAAAGAGAGAGAGAGAAAATCGAGATGGGAAGAAGAGAAAAAGTGGGATGGAATGGAGGAAGCAAAACGGGAAGCGTCTATCGCGTTGCGGCCTCGCCGCTGGGGCCCGATCAAATAGGGTTCACGCTCGCTCCTGGCCGTACGATGAAGGGCTCGTCCCACTTCCGATGAAAATAACAATATAGCCTATATAATAATATAAGAAAAATAACATATACTTCGTCTGTATATTTGTATATTTCGTAAGTAATCTAATGATATTTATTTTGTGCCATAAACGTTACTACTTTTATAACTTGATTAAAGTTCAAATCATTTGACTTCTAGAAAAGTAAGAATGATTTTTTATGGAGGACGGAGGGGACATAGAAGAACAAGAGAAAAATGAAAAAGTTTTTCTTCTCATTCTCTAGGCAATTGAAGTTTATAATAAGATAAATAAGCTAATCTCCGTCTAAACCACCACCAACAAAGTCATTGACACGCGCGGTTGATATAGACGAAAGATACACATCAGCTTAGCAGTCATTGACACCCTAGAAAATGGGATTATGTGGTTGAAACTACGTGTAGACAATGGAACCGATATATAATGTTTGCCGTTAAGTGTGACTTGACTTCTGCTAAAAAAAAAGCGTGACTTGACTGTGAATTGTTATTTTCATTGATTATATAGAAAAGTCTGGAATAGTTGTCAGCCTTTTAGTCCCTACTAGAAGATGGAGTATTTGGATCGTTGGTCCCAGCCACCTACCTGCTAGTGGTGTATTTTTAATTTTCGGTTGGGCGTTATTGCAGCGACGGATAGTTATGGCTTTCTGCATAAACATTAACCCGTACTAGCCGTAACTTTTGAAGGGACGAAAGTGAAGTTGCTGGCTACAGTCCCTGTGATCCTAGAGGCGCCACTGTCCTCACAAATCAATCTCACAACCATTCCGAATCCAAAAGCTTCAATCATGTCTAAAGTATTTTGGTTGGGTTTCGATTCATCTCGACGAAAAATAATGCTTATGCGTGGACATTACTAACACAACAATACAAAATAAAAATGTCATTTGCTACGCACGTCAGATTGGCTATTAATTCCGAGTCTTCAGCAAGGCAAGATCAACAGCATTGTGGAAACAATCTCAAATATGTCCTACAACACTCTTTTTACCACATCCATCTAAGTACATGGATTAATATTTTCCACCAAAAAAACCAAGAACATGAGCCCACAACACAAAAGTGATAACCCAATGTTACAGGCTTTTTGCGCATAGTCCCAACAATTTTCCACCCAGCGTCAAAATCTCAGCCAATGTCTTGTTCAAAACGAAGGCTAACCTATCCATTCCTCTACCGCGTCCTACTTGCAATTTGGATGCTATTCACAGCATATAGCTTGATATTCCGCCTTCAGCTTCTCCCACAGACACATCATAAGCCTCGGGGTCTGGTAGTGGGCAAGGACGTAGTCAGCGTCGCACCCTTCATTGTAGAACCGGTCATCAGTCACAATGTTTACTTGCTGCCCACTGTTCTTGTACTGTTGGATCCAAATCCCCATTGCCACGTCTTCAAGTTTGAATAGCTGAGACAGCAGCAAGATCAATCCAGAGTTGCATCAGTGCTTAACAAATAACACTATGATATGTTGCTGGTTCATTTCCTACCTGAAGAGTCAGTTCCTGGTGGCCTCGAACTACAAACTTAGCGATGTCACGTGAGATTATGTATCCAGGACCATGAGCCCATGGCGGGTACATATCGATAGGCCATTCCTGTATTTCTCATGGGTGAGAAAAGCAATTGAAACAAACAAAATCTCCATGCGGGATAAATGGAGTAGGCAGTACCTTCCGACTGATAAACCATTTGCTATCCTTATCTCTGTGGGGGGAAGACTGGAAAGAAATAAGGCCATAAAGAAGGCCATCGGAATTGCTCTTCTTCAGGCTCGAGATCACTTCATCGATCCTAACAAAAGCATCGTCATCCGTTTTCATGATGTACTTTGCAGGAACAATTTTTGTCTGCAAAATAGCAATAGACAAAAAGAAGGCTATATTAAATTTTTAATCGGATTTGTGTTCTGCAGCACTACTTCAGCAGTACTTTTCAGCGAAAGAACATTGTTTTCCTCTCACAACAAATCAGCATAAGTCAAAACTCAGCGAAACGAACAGCTTATGCCTCAAGTATTCCATCTGATTAGTACATGGAATTTTGTTCCAAAAAACATAGTACATAGAGTAGGCTGAACTTATAGTATCTAGTAAAAACAACAAATCTGCAATAATATAGATAGATTTTATACTTTATGGAAACCTCTTGGTACCAAAATATTAATAGTTTTTAGAGGATCTTGTGCGCCAGCAAAAAAATAAGCATTAGGAATTCAAGGGGCTGGAAAATTCCAACATTTAAGTAGTTTGTGCGTTGCATTCAAAAAGATCCCAGCGTTGCAATTTGTTAATACCTATATCTATATCTATGTTTTTAACTGTACTTCTTTAAAGGGTAACATATGATACAGATGGACCAAGAAATCTGATAACACATGAGTATTGGAGCACAGAAACAAATCCACCACTAGTTTTAAGCTATAAGTCTTAAACTCTCAATAACACAATTAAGTGGCTAAGAACTTACTGAATCAAAATTTTACCATCTGAATCATCCTCAAGCAGTGGTTTCCTAAACAATAAACACTAAACAGTCGTGCACCTACCGTTTAGCCATTATTCAGATGAAATGGACATTTAAAGGGTAAAACAGACATTTAAACACGGGAAACGGTTGTGTCGGTGTTTGGTCCCGAGGGGGTCCTAAACCGACGAGTAAATGCTGCGTGTCCCTTTCCTGGATGGTGATGCAAGGAGAACACACAGAGGTTTATCCTGGTTCGGGCAAAAGGAGGCCCTACGTCCAGCGAGAGGGGGAGAGAGTTTTGTATTTCCTTGCACCGAGGTGCTCGTGTAGGGGTTACAAGCTTACGAGAGAGGGCCGCGAGCCCAAGTCTCAAAGAGAGGAAAAAGAGTAAAAAGTGATTGCTTGAGATGTTGATCTCTATCTTGTATCTTGCCTGTTGCCCGTTGTCTTTTGGAGTCTCCCGGCTTGCCCTTTTATAGGGCGAGAGGTGGCCAAGACGACGGGGAGCCTTGAGATGATGTTTTGTCGATCCCTGTTAAGGTGACTGTTGCGACGTGCCCTAGGAATGGAAGGGCATCCCTGGACACCATGGTGTTGTAGAGGACGAGACGCCGAAATGACCCGGAGCGCCGTGCCATGCTGTACTTCTTTCCCTGTTGAACTGTGCGGGGCGTCGAGGTTGGGTCGAGGCCGGGTCGAGACCGGACGGATAAGTCCGAATCCCAGGGATTGCGGTATACGGACTTTGTCGTATCCTCCCTCGAGGGTAACTGGTGACGTACAGTGCGCGGTAAGGTGCGTACAGTGACGGGTTTCACCCCCCATCACGGGATGGGCGGTAAAACAGTGAGGACTGACACTGGCATTGTTCCCGCGTCGACCCTGACCGCAGTCATGCCGGTAGGTGGTAGTAGGTAATCGCATTAAATGCCATAGCTTTTGTCCTGGGGTAGGTAAAGAGAAGGGATCGAGCATCTCGACCCGGGCTCACGCGAGTCGGAGTTTTTCCTAGTGGGCGGACGAGCCTCGCGCGGGTCGGAGCGCGGTCGAGATACCTCGCTGTGCGGGACGGGGCGCGGTCGAGGCGCCCCCGTCGAGGGTGCCTCGTACGAGTCGGAGCCGAAGCGCGGTCGAGGCACTCCGTCGAGCTGCCCTCGTACGAGGCGGACCAGGTGTGCGGCCGAGTTTGGGCGCAGCTTAATCGTTTTGATTTTTATTATCGTTAAATGTGGGTACCCCTATACCATTGGTACCGACAGTAGCCCCCGAACCTTTTGGTGAGTGTGCGATCACTCTCCTAGAGGCTTTTGTGCTGATGAACTAGAGTCGTAGCGCCGTTGACTTCTCCGGTGGGGGCGCGCGAGCGCACTCGCCGGGTGTAGCCCCCGAGGCCTCGGTGGAGTGTTGAAGACTCCTCCGAGGTCTTTTACGTGTTTTATCGGGGAGCAGTTTGATGTGGTCGAGGCCCTGAGCCTCGTGCGCACGAGGTCGATCAGAGTCCCGGTCGTCTTCTGTTGTGCGACCCTCACGCTCCTCCTTCAGAGAGGAGGGGTGGGGAACGCCGTACTACCCCGTTTGGGCGAGTTCCGACGATCTCCGGCGAGCTGCTAGCGGGGGAATTCGAGTGCGAGCCCGTGCTCCAGTCGTTAGGAGTCGGCTAGTGGCCCGAAGGCGCTCTCAAAAAATGCCAAGGAGTGGTCGTGCGGATGTCGGTTCCCTACGACGGGATCCGAGGGCTCGATGCCTCCCTCGAGGGGATTCCTACGTCGACCTCCTCCTTTGGCCTCGAATACGTCTTGGGGTGCCTCGAGAGCGTGGCTCGAGCCCTGGTCATGCACGGGCGCATCCCTAGTCGTCCCTAACTCTGTTGCTCGAGGGCAGCTGTCGAACCCGGATCGAGGGCCAGCTCCCGTTCCCTCGAGGCTTATGGCGGGCTCGGGGCCCGTTTACCAGGTATCTAGGAATATCCGTCCGCGGATCTCGCCCCGCCCGTTAGCCAGGCGCGCCTTTTTAGGGCGAAATCGGCGCGGTAGTGGGCGACGTGGCGTTCGGTTACGGCGTGGGGGACGGCCACGTGCCCGGCTCCTGCGAGACGTGGGGGAAACGGTTAGGTGGGCGTATTTAATGCGGGAAACTGTTCCTACCTTTTTGCGCGGCCATTGGGCTTCCGCCAGGGCATATAAAATCAAAACCTAGGGGTCTGCGTTCCCCACCGGTCCCTTGCGCTCTTGCAATCTTCTGCCCCAGACAGCCCTTGCCTTCTTGTGTTCTCCGCCCACATCGCCGCCGCCACCGCATCCTCTTCTCCCACCCCCCTCCCGACAGCACCAATGGCAGGAAAGAGCCAGATCCTCCCCGCCGACGACTGGGCCACCTCCTCGGTGACGGAGAGGAAGTTGGAGGAGTTGGTCGAGGACGGGATGCTGCGGCCAAGGACGAGTCGGTCGCAGCCGGAGTGGATCGCGCCGCCTCCTGCCCACCGGGAGCCGGTGCCCCCTGAGGGGTACGTGGTGAGCTTCGTCTGCTTCCACGAGCGGGGGTTTGGCGTACCGGCGTCCGCCTTCATGCGCGCGCTCCTCCACTACTACCGGGTGGAGCTGCATCACCTCGCCTCCAACGCCGTCGCGCAGGCCGCCATCTTTGCGGCGGTCTGCGAGGGCTACCTTGGGGTGGAGCCGCAGTGGAACCTGTGGCTTCACCTCTTCAAGGCTGAGCTCTTCGCCAGGAGGGCGGGGGAGAAGGGGGTCCTGTGCGCGGCTCGAGTAGGGAGCTGCGTCCTGCAGGTGAGGTCGAGCCGGGCGGATCTGTATATCCCGGCTTGCCTCATCTCCTCGAACAGCGGTTGGCACGAGGGTTGGTTCTACCTCCGCAACGATGAAAATCAGTTGCCGAGGTACACCGGCCGAGTGTTGACCGCTCGAGAGGACAACTGGGTCTACGGAGTCCCGGATGCCGAGAAGCCGCGCTTGGACCCGCTGCTGGCGGCGCTGCAGCAGCTTCGCCTTCAGGGCTTGACGGCGGCGGCGGTGGCTACGGCCTTCCATCGGCGCAGAGTGATGCCGCTGTGCCGGCGTCGTCTCCGCCTCGACCAGATGACTCCGGAGGCATCCCTGGAGGGGACCCGAATGTCCCACGAGTCCCTTGCCTTCGAGGAGGTCCTCCGACGAGCGCGCCGGATGGTCGGGAACTTCAAGGTGGAGGAGGTCAACCGGGTCCCCATGAGACCTACCAGGGGTTCGAGCCCGTGGTAAGTGTTTTTGGGTCAGTACGTTCACTTATCTTGTTTATTTTTGGATTCCGCTAATTTGGTCGAGGCCGGCGCGTAGGATTTGTCGGCACTGCAGGAGACGCGGCTGCCAGTCCCAGAGGACCGGCCCGCCCGGGAGGCTCGACGCCAGCACGCGTCCAAGAAGAAACAAACCAAGGAGACAGCCAAGAAGCGGGCGATCCGCAAGGCCAAGGAGGCGGAGGCGTTGAAGAAACTTCGGCATCAGCAGACCATCGACGGGGTCCCCCTGGCAGAGTCTCCCTCCAAGACGGTCTCGGGGGAGGACGGCGACAGCGACGGCGAAGATGACGACGCCCTGTCGCGGTACGAGGCCGCGACTGGACTGGGGGACCTCCCCGACATTCGCCCCCTATTGGAGCCCATCGGGGGGTCGTCCTCCTCGGTCGTCGTGGTCGAGGAGACCGAGGAGGAGGAGAAGGAGAAGACGAAGAAGGAGGCGGGCCCCTCGACGGGAGGGGCCGCCTTACCCCGGACCCAGCAGGAGGGGTCGACGGGGATGCCTGCACCAGTCCAGGCCCCACGAGCTCGGGCGGAGGCTGGAACGGTGGTACCGGCATCGTCATCGGCGGCGCCATCGGTAGGCGTGAGGACCCGAGGCCAGCTGGCCTCGGAGGCGCAGAAGACGCAGGGCGGCGCGCCGGCCAGGGCCCCAAGGAGTGCCCGACCTGCTGGTGGGGCCGCCGCGAGGCCACCGCCGGCCGCCCCGGGAGGCTCGGACCGTACGGGGTCGAGGCCCTTGGTGCCAATTTCCGGGTAAGCGTTTATGCTTGATTCTTTCGCCTTTCTCCGGATCCGTTCTCTGACGTTCCTTCTCGTTTTGTAGTTTAAAGCGGAAGGCGGAGCCGATGGGGCCTACCCCCGTAAAGTCGCTGCGGGCCAGCGCCGTTGTCCTTAACCGGACGGCGGAGCAGGATGCGGCCTGGGTCCAGCGGGTCGAGGCCACAAAGGGGCGCCTGCGACAGCAGCAGGGGGCGGCTCAGGTGGCAGCAGATGCCACGGTGGTCGCTGGCTCCGATCCCGCCGCGGAGGGGTCAGGACCGGCGGAGGCGGTGGCGCGGAGCGGGCGGGTGCTGACGTGACCATGGAGGAGGTCCCGTCGGCACCGGGACAGGAAGCGGCACAGGCGAGGGAGCCGCGGCCACAGCAAGACCCGCCGACGGAGCCGGTGGAGGGTGGGGCCGTCGAGCCTCCGCCCGAGGCTCCAGAAGAAGAGGCGCCGGCGGTCGAGGCGCCGGCTCCGGAGGCACCGGCGATCGAGGGGCCGGCTCCCACAGAAGGGCGGGCACCCGTGACCGTGGACCTCACCCTCGACGATTCCCCCCTAGACAAAGGAAAACAAGTGATGGGGGTCGAGGGGGGTGAGGCCGCGGACCAGGCCAGTGCCTCGACGGTCGTCGGAGAGGCGGGAATTGCGGGCGAGGCCGGTCCTTCCGCGGGGCCGGGAGATGCCCCGGCCGGGTCGTCGTCGTCGTGGCCAGACATTGCCGCACTGGCCATAGCGCGGGCGGAGACGGAGATACCGAGGTGGGGGGGCCGTCCCTCCAGTTTAGGGACGCCGCGAACCCCGACGCCGAGCCCATCTTCACCCTGAATTACAGGGACGAGGTGCACCGCTGGGAGTACCTCGAGGGTATCCGCCAGCACCTCGTATGCGGGATGCCACCGAGGCCGTGTCGTGAAGTATGCGGGATGCCACCGAGGTATGATCGACCCATCGGCTTTCTTCGTGGTTCTCTTGGTGTCTTTTTCCCTCGGCTTTTTAACCTTTTTGGTTTTTTTGAATTGTGATCAGGAGCTGAAGGAGTACTCCCGCCGCAAGTCACTCTTCATCCGGGATGAGAGTGGCATGTGGGCCGCGCTGTCTCAGCAACGGGTCCTGGTCGAGGAGGCCCAGAAACGGCTTTCCGATCGGAATGCTGAGATGGCTGAGCTGCGCGTCGCATACGCGGCGGTGAAGGAGGAGGCGATGCAGGCCTGGGCGGCCGAGGCCGTGATGCGCACCGACGTGGACAAGGCTCGGGAGGAGGCTGCCCAAGCCCGCAGGGATCTCGAGCCCCTGTCGGCACGGGTGAAGGAGCTCGAGGAGGACGTCTCCCAAGTCAGCCGTCAGCGCGACGCCCTCAGCGTCCAGATCGGGCAGGTCTCAGCTCGCTGAAGGACGAGATCACGGCGCTGAACGGAGCCGTCCAGGAGAAGGACGCGACACTCCAGACCGCCCGCAAGGAGATCGAGGCGCTGAAGGTGACCATCAGTGACAAGGACGGCGCCCTCCTAGAGCTCGAGTGGATGTGCGGGAGGCTTCGCAATGAGGTCGTGGGCTTGCAGACCCATACCGAGGGTAAGTATGATTGTTATGGCCACGGCGTCGAGGCCCCGTGTTAGGTATTAAATTGTTTTATCGTGTTTCAGAGCTGGAGAGGGAGAATCGGGTGGCCCAATCGTCTACCAATTCCTTCCAGAGTCTCCTCGAAGCCGAGACCCGGAGGACCCAGCTGCTCCAGGGCGCGATCACCACCGTGTGTGACGGCCTGGGGGTCGAGCCCGACGCCGACACCGGGGAAGATGTTCCGGAGAACTCCTTCATCCGTCGGATGGCGGCGTTGGGCCGCCTTGCCCGGGAGAAGATACGGGACAGCCTTCATCACGGCGTAAAGAGGGCGCTGGCCGTCGTCCGTTCTGGGTTTGTGTTCGACATGGAGCCCGTTGCTGACGGCTTCATCACAGACCCGGAACGGACGGACGAGGAGAACGAGAATGCCTGCCTGGAGCTGATCGAAGCCGCAGAAGAGCCTGGGAGCCGTCTGGCCTCGCTTTTTGAAGCCGAGGTGGTTCCGCCCGCTGACGATGAAGGCTTGTGAGCCAAATCTGAGCGCAAAGGCCCATGTAATAAGGTAGTACTTTGAATTTTGGTCGTGGTGGCCTCGGAGGCCCTAAAAACTCGAAACATAAACCGGTTCGTGGTTTTTTAGTTTTATTCGAGCTTTTTCTTCCTTTTATCGCTTGGATCGTGTTCTCGCATGATTTACCTAGCACGCAGTTGCGTCCTTTGGCGTAAAGGAGTGAGTGGAGGTATCGTAACCTTAGGGCGTTTTTGCGGCGCCGTCGATCTAAGAAGCGGTTCTTAGATTTAAAAAAGAGTGCAAGTTTTTTCGGGGACTGGGGGGTTCCCCCTTGTAGCCCCCGAGGGAGGGTCGATTCTGGAAGTGCAGAGTCGATCCTTCCTCATTGTGAAACGAAAGTTTGAACATTGCTGTATTCTTTATTGATGAAAAAGAAATTACAGAGCCTCGAGGCTTCTTTAGGAAAAAAGCGACGTAGCTGTTCAATGTTCCAAGCGTTGGTGAAGATTTCGCCCTTCTCGTTGGATAGCTTGTAGGTGCCCGGCTTTAGTACTTCTGCGATGATGTACGGTCTTTCCCATGGGGGCGTGAGCTTATGGCGTCCCTTGGTGTTTTGGTTCCGCCGAAGCACCAAGTCGTCGACGTTGAGGTCACGCTTGCAGATGTGTCTGTCGTGGTAGCGTCGGAGACCTTGCTGGTATCTGGCAGAATGCAATAGGGCCACATCTCGGGCTTCCTCGAGCTGGTCGAGGGCGTCCTCTCTTGCGGCGTCGTTATTTCTCTCGCTGTAGGCTTTCAACCTTGGGGATCCGTATTCTATATCAGTTGGGAGCATTGCCTCAGACCCGTAGACTAAGAAGAACGGAGTGAACCCCGTGGCTCGACTCAGCGTTGTTCTTAAGCTCCACAAGACCGATGGCAGCTCGGCAGCCCATCTTTTGCCATGTTTGTTTAGCTTGTCAAAGATTCTGGGTTTCAGGCCTTGTAGGACCATGCCATTGGCACGTTCCACCTGGCCGTTTGTTTTTGGATGGGCCACGGCTGACCAGAGCACACGGATGTGGTGGTTGTCGCAGAAATCCAAAAACTTTTTACCAGTGAACTGGGTGCTGTTATCCGTGATGATACAGTGGGGAACCCCGAAGCGATGGATGATGTCGGTGAAGAAGAGCACAGCTTGTTCGGACCTAATACTGGTGATGGGGCGGGCCTCGATCCACTTGGAGAACTTATCGATGGCAACAAGCAAGTGGGTGAAGCCGCCGGTTGTCCTTTTCAAAGGTCCGACAAGGTCGAGCCCCCAAACGGCAAACGGCCATGTGATGGGGATAGTTTGCAGGGCATGTGCCGGAAGATGGGTCTGTCTCGCATAGTACTGACAACCCTTGCAGGAGCGTACTAGCTTGACCGCGTCGGAGACCGCAGTCGGCCAATAGAATCCTTGTCGAAAGGCATTTCCGACGAGGGTTCGAGGCGCTGCGTGGTGACCGCAAGCCCCCGAGTGCAGATCGCTGAGCAGGTTTCTGCCTTCCTCATTTGTGATGCAACGTTGGAGGATGCTAGTAAGGCTGCGGCGGTACAGCTCCCTACCGTCGCCGATGATCACAAAGGTTTTGGCCCGACGAGCGATCCGTCGAGCCTCGATCTTATCCGAGGGGAGGTCCCCTCGGATAAGGTAGTCGAGGTACGGAACGCGCCAGTCAAGTTCAAGGTCAGATGGTGGGGTCAAACCTTCCACCTGCATGGCTTCAGCTCCGGTCGAGGGGGCTTCTGCCTCAGGTGGAGGGTCGAGTGACGTCCCGTCGACCCCTCCGTCTGGTCCAAGGTCGACGGATGGCTGTTGGAGATCTTTCGCGAAAACGTCTGGTGGAACCGTAGTTCGACTGGAAGTGAATTTTGCCAGTTCATCGGCGGCCTCATTATACCTGCGTGCAATGTGGTTGAGCTCGAGGCCGTGAAACTTGTCCTCGAGGCGCCGCACCTCTTGGCAGTAGGCTTCCATCTTGGGGTCGTGGCAACTCGAGCTCTTCATGACCTGATCGATCACGAGCTGGGAGTCACCTCGAACGTCAAGGTGTCGGACCCCGAGCTCGATGGCAATTCTCAACCCCGTGACGAGCGCCTCGTATTCGGCGACGTTGTTTGACGCAGGAAAATGAAGCCGGATGACGTAATGCATGTGAACCCCGAGGGGTGAGACGAAGAGTAAACCTGCGCCTACTCCTGTTTTCATCAATGACCCATCGAAGTACATGGTCCACAGCTCCGCCTAGAGCTGTGCAGGAGGGAGTTGGGTGTCGGTCCACTCAGCCAGGAAGTCTGCTAATACCTGTGACTTGATAGCTTTGCGCGGCGCATAGGATAAGGTCTCGCCCATGAGTTCGACTGCCCATTTGGCAATCCTACCCGAGGCTTCCCGGTTCTGGGCTATCTCTCCCAAAGGGAAATAAAAAACCACAGTAACTGGGTGTTAGAAGAGTCCAGGGCCTATTGGGCCGTAGCCCGTTAGGGTTAATTAGTCGCTTGCTTAGGGATCAAGTAAGCCTTACTTGTAAGTCAAGAAATCCTCTCTATATAAGGAGAGCAGATGTATCAATCTAATCAAGCAAGAGATTAGAAGGAAAAACCTTCTCTCTTGCCGGCCGTGGGCGAAGCCCCGCGGCCGGCGTTCCCAGCGCCCCTCACAGCCCTAGCCGCCAGTCCTCTGCCCCTCTCTCTCATGAACAGTACCCGTGGGTACTGTAGCACCGCGGGTACTGTAGCACGCCCGTCGCCGCCGCTTCCCTCGGCTCTCTCCTCTCGATCCCAACAACGTCCGTAACAATCTGGTATCGGAGATGCCAGGTTTCGATGAGCCGCTGTGGGATCAGCTCGCCAAGGCGATGGCCGACGTCAACGCATGGTTGGCCGCCATGGAGAGCCGTCAGGCAGCGTTTGCGCGCCAGGTGTCGGCGGCGGTGCGGCTGCAGGCGGCGGCGCGTGGCCTCCTGGCGCGCCGGCTAGTGCGGCGGCTGTGCGATCTGCAGCTAATTCAGCCCCGCACCCCGTCGCAGTTCCTCCAAGCGGTGCTTCGCCGCGCGAAGGCAGACACCGCACAGCAGACCAAGCAGCGAAAGGACATCGCAGCGCAGCCGATGCTTATTCACCAAGTGTCGGCTGTGGTGCGGCTGCAGGCTGCTGCGCGCGGTCTCCGAGCACGGCAGCGGCTGCAGGAGATGCGCCAAAAGATGCGGGTGGCGGTCCTGGCGGCGGTGCGGTTACAGGCTGCAGCACGCGGACTCCTGGCGCGACGGCAGGCGCGGGAGATGCGTGGGTTGCAGCTGGTGCCTGTGCCCTGTGCTTCTTTGGTTCACCACCAGGCTACGCTTCGCCACATGGAGGGCCCCGATCTCGTCCGCTGCGTCATGGAGATCGGGTGTGGCATCGCCACCTTGGGTGGCGAACTCGGTGTCTACAGTGCCGGCGTTTGGGGACGCGGGTGTGTGGCCACCCGTAGGCGGACCTTAATTAGCGCTGCCGTGCTCCGGCACCGGCCGCCGCGAGGACGTCTCCGCTGGTCGCTATCGCGACTAATTCCTGATGGCTATACCCGTGCACCCCTCTCGTTCCGGTGGGCTCCATGGGATCCAGGTGGCTATACATGTGCATGTCCATTATGAGGAGGGTGTCCGTCGTATCTCCAAAATATCAAAAATAAAGAGTCATAATCTATTTTGTGGTCAATAAAATAAGCCGAGATGTTAGGTTTGTGTCTAGCAGAGTCGAGTTAGGTTGCAGCTCGAGGACGAGCTGCATGTCCAAGTGGGGTGTAGTGTTAGAAGAGTCAAGGGCCTATTGGGCCGTAGCCCGTTAGGGTTAATTAGTCGCTTGCTTAGGGATCAAGTAAGCCTTGCTTGTAAGTCAAGAAATCCTCTCTATATAAGGAGAGCAGATGTATCAATCTAATCAAGCAAGAGATTAGAAGGAAAAACCTTCTCTCTTGCCGGCCGTGGGCGAAGCTCCGCGGCCGGCGTTCCCAGCGCCCCTCACAGCCCTAGCCGCCAGTCCTCTGCCCCTCTCTCTCTCGTGAACAGTACCCACGAGTACTGTAGCACCGCGGGTACTGTAGCGCGCCCGTCGCCGCCGCTTCCCTCGGCTCTCTCCTCTCGATCCCAACAACGTCCGTAACACTGGGTGACCCTCGAAGTAGTGTCGAAGCTTGCGCCGTGTCAGGACGACGGCATATAGCAGTTTCTGGATTTGTGGGTACCGTACCTTGATTTCCGAGAGCACCTCGCTAATGAAATAGACCCGTCTCTGAACGAGCAAGGTATGTGCCTCCTCGGCTCGTTCGACAACTAGAACCGCACTGACTACTTGCGATGTCGCGGCAACATAAAATAGGAGCGGTTCCCCTGGGGTCGGAGGGACGAGGATTGGTGAGTTAGAGAGGGTGGCCTTGAGTTTTGCAAGAGCTTCCTCAGCCTCGAGGGTCCAGGAAAAATGCTCCGATTTCTTCAAGAGACGGTACAGAGGGAGCGCTTTTTCGCCGAGGCGCGAAATGAAACGGCTGAGCGCCGCCAAGCAGCCTGTGACCCTCTGTACGCCCTTTAGATCTCGGATGGGGCCCATCTTGGTTATCGCGGAGATTTTTTCGGGGTTGGCCTCGATGCCGCGTTTAGACACAATGAACCCTAAAAGCATACCTCGAGGAACGCCAAATACGCATTTCTCTGGATTAAGCTTGATGTTTTTTGCCCGGAGGCACTTGAACGCAACGTCGAGGTCGTTCACCAGATTGTTGGCTTGTCTGGTCTTAACAACGATGTCATCGACGTAGGCCTCGACGGTCGATCCGATATGTTCCCCGAAAACGTGCTGCATGCATCGCTGATACGTAGCCCCTGCGTTCCGGAGACCGAAGGGCATCGTGACGTAGCAATACATGCCGAATGGGGTGATGAATGAAGTCGCGAGCTGGTCGGACTCTTTTATTTTGATCTGGTGGTAGCCGGAGTATACATCTAAGAACGAGAGAGTTTCACATTCCGCGGTGAAATCAACGATTTGATCAATGCGTGGCAAAGGAAAGGAAACTTTTAGACATGCTTTATTCAAACTAGTATAGTCTACACACATCCTCCACTTCCCACTCTTTTTCTTAACTAATACAGGATTAGCTAGCCACTCAGGATGATGAACTTTCTTGATGAATCCGGCCTCCAGCAGCTTGTGTATCTCCTCGCCGATGACCCTGCGCTTCTCCTCGTCGAAGCGGCGCAGGCGTTGCTTCACCGGCTTGGATCCGGCCCGGATCTCCAAGGCGTGCTCGACGACTTCCCTGGGTATGCCCGACATATCCGAGGGACTCCACGCAAAGATGTCGATGTTTGCGCGAAGAAAGTCGACGAGCACTGCTTCCTATTTAGGATCGAGGGTGACGCTGACGTTCAGCGCCTTTCCCTTGGGATCAGCCGGGTCGAGGGGCACGAGCTTGACGTCTTCCGCGGGCTCGAAGCTGCCGGCATGGCGCTTTGGGTCGGGAATCTCGTTGGCGAGACCGTCGAGGTCCGCAGCCAAGGTCACCGACTCAAAACAGCCTCGCCGTGCTTGACACACTCGACGTCGCATTCGTAGGCATGTTCGTATGAGGGCCCCACAGTGATGGCGCCATTTGGGTCTGGCATTTTGAGCTTGAGGTAGGTGTAGTTTGGGACCGCCATGAACTTGGCATAGCAGGGGCGTCCGAGGATAGCGTGGTACGTTCCACGGAATCCGACCACTTCGAAAGTGAGCGTTTCCTTTCTGAAGTTGGCCGGTGTGCCGAAGCAAACAGGCAGATCGACCCGTCCGAGGGGTTCTGCCCGTTTTCCTAGCACGACTCCATGGAAATCCCCGACACTAGGTTGGAGGCGCGTTCTCTCGACCCCCAGAAGGTCGAGTCTGGGAGTAGATGTTGAGGCTGCTTCCGCCGTCCATGAGCACCTTGGTGAGACGTGTGTTGGCGATGACGGGATCAACAACGAGCGGGTAGACTCCTGGATTGGGGACGTAGTCTGGGTGATCATCACGGTCGAAAGTGATGGCCACCGCAGACCAGTCAAGGAAGCGGGGGACTGCCGTTTATACGGAGAAAACCTCACGCCGCTCTCGCTTGCGCTGGCGCGCTGAGAGGTGGGTCGAGGGTCCTCCGTAGATCATGAAGCAGTCGTGGATCTCGGGGAAATCCCCATCCTTGTCGTCACTCTTAGGGTCCTCCTTCTTGTCGTCCTTCTTGACGCCGACGCCCTCAAAGTACCTGTGGAGTATGTGACAATCTTCGAGGTTATGGTTAGTGGGTCCCTTGTGGTAGGGACACGGCTCTTTGAGCATTTTGTCGAAGATGCCCCCACCGGGGGGGCCTCGAGGTTTCTTGTGCTCGGCAGTAGTGACGAGCTCGTCGGCCGGGGCCTCGAGCTTGCCTTGCTGGCCTTTCTTCTTCCGGTTGTTTCTCTTGGAGCCCCGGGTGGAGCTCGCGGGATCGTCGACCTTCTGCTTCCCCTTGTCCTGGTCACCACCAAAGATGGCACCAACCGCCTCCTCGCCGGCGGCAAAGTTGGTGACGATGTCCATCAACCCGTTAGCAGTGAGTGGGGTGTTACGGCCCAACTCTCGGACCAACTCCTTGCAGGTGGTGCCGGAGAGGAAGGCCATAATTACATCGGAGTCGGTGACGTTGGGGAGCTCGGTACGCTGCCGGGAGAAGCGCCGGATGTAATCCCGGAGGGATTCACCCGGTTTCTGCTTGCAACTCCGGAGGTCCCACGAGTTGCCGGGGCGCATGTAGGTCCCCTTGAAATTTCCCTCGAACACCCTCACGAGGTCGTCCCAGTCGTGGATCTGCCGAGGTGGTAGATCCTCAAGCCAGGCTCGGACGGTGTCGGAGAGGAACAGGGGGAGTTGTCGAATGATGACCCGGTCGTCGGTGGCCCCGCCCAGCTGACACGCCAAGCGAAAATCGGCTAACCAAAGTTCGGGTTTGGTTTCGCCGTTGTACTTGGTGAGAGTCGTGGGGGGCGAAACCGAGCCGGGAGCACTGTTTCACGGATAGCTTTACTGAAGACCCGAGGGCCCGGCGGCTCGGGTGAAGGACTACGATCTTCCGAGCTGTCGTAGCGTCCGCCCCTGTGCACGTGGTAGCCTCGAGCCACGCCGTCACCGTGCTTGCGCGTGCGGCGCTCGACGATGTTGCCACGGGTGTCTCAAGGTTCGCGGTCATGGGTGGTGGGCTCGGGGGCTGGAGCTACCCGGTTTCGCCGGACAGGCTCGGGATGAACCGAAGCTTCTCTCTCCTATCGGGAGGGCTCGACGATCCGCTCTGAGGCAGGCTCGCGTCGCCTCGAGGCAGAGCTCTCGGCCTGCTGCATGGCAGCGGTCTCGAGAAGTTCTCGGATTTCATCTCGAGCCCGACGGGCGTCGGGGTTTGATGGTCGGGCATGTTGCGGAGAAGCATGGCGGCGGCGATGACGTTCTGGCTGGCTCGAGCGAAAACCGGGGGGTCGACCACCCGGTCCTCGTCGATGCGACGGTTAACGTCGCGAGCTCTCTCACGAGCTCTTCCACCAAGTGCGCGTTCCGCACGCTCATGCTCGAGAGTTTGTTGGAGTAGATGCAGGTTTTCTCGTTCCTCGTCAAGCCTGTCCTGTAACTCGCGAATTTGCTCGAGCTGCATTTCTTGATCCGTAAGGAATTGAGGGTCGTTTTGCTCAGCAGGAAGCTCGACATGGGGTGGCGTGTGCCTTCCTTCGACTGGCTCTTCGTCCTCTGATTCCGACGTGCTTTCAATGTCGATGTTGAAGCATTCGCGGGTCGGATCATAGGTGTCATTAGCCGAGTCGGAGTCAGGAGCGCCAAAGTAGTAGTATGACGGGGGAATGTGAGGCCGTTGCAAATCGCCCCCGTGATCGCGACGCCGGGAAGCGGTCTCACGGGGCCCTGTTTCCGGAGTCTCCGTAGAGTCCAGATAATCAGAGGCTGGCGTGGATGCAACGAGGTCCAAAGTGGAGCGTAGATGGTGCCCGGGGAGTTCCTCGTAGGCACTCATGCCAGTGCTTACAGAGGAAGCATAGGTCCGGGCAGCCGAGTCTAACCAACGGGAACGGGGATGGAGATGTCGCTGTCCACGCCGGAACGGGTGCTCCGGGCAGTGATGTCTCACCGGACGGGGGAGCGACGGGATTCTCCGTCGGCATGCTACCCTCAGCCAAGGTTATCCTACCCAGACCTTCAACGAGGAAATCTGGGCCGGCATCCGGCTAGGGGGTGCTGGACCGGGGAATCCCATCACCCTCCGCGAGGTGAAGACGGTGGTTGCACCGGGCTCGTCGTCGTCGGGCGGCTCGTGCCTGCCTGGAGCGATGGTACCGGCGGATTGCTCCCCCGGGCTGGGAGAGCTCGTAATCCTCGTCGGTTGGGTGCCTGGGCGGGAGCAGGACCATATCGTAGCCATAGTCGAGCGACATGAACTCCAAACTCCCGAACCAGATCACCGTGGCCAACGGGATAGGACGTTCGGGGTCAGCCATCCAGGAAAAAAGGCGGAAAAGCGACGTTGGCACGCAGCGATCCCCTACCTGGCGCGCCAACTGTCGGTGTTTGGTCCCGAGGGGGTCCTAAACCGACGAGTAAATGCTGCGTGTCCCTTTCCTGGATGGTGATGCAAGGAGAACACACAGGGGTTTATCCTGGTTCGGGCAAAAGGAGACCCTACGTCCAGCGAGAGGGGGAGAGTTTTGTATTTCCTTGCACCGAGGTGCTCGTGTAGGGGTTACAAGCTTGCGAAAGAGGGCCGCGAGCCCAAGTCTCAAAGAGAGGAAAAAGAGTACAAAGGTGATTGCTTGAGATGTTGATCTCTATCTTGTATCTTGTCTGTTGTCCATTGTCTTTTGGAGTCCCCCGGCTTGCCCTTTTATAGGGCGAGAGGTGGCCAAGGCGACGGGGAGCCTTGAGATGATGTTTTGTTGATCCCTGTTAAGGTGACTGTTGCGACGTGCCCTAGGAATGGAAGGCCATCCCTGGACACCACGGTGTCGTAGAGGACGAGACGCCGAAATGACCCGGAGCGCCGTGCCATGCTGTACTTCTTTTCCTGTTGAACTGTGCGGGGCGTCGAGGTTGGGTCGAGGCCGGGTCGAGACCGGACGGATAAGTCCGAATCCCAGGGATTGCGGTATACGGACTTTGTCGTATCCTCCCTCGAGGGTAACTGGTGACGTACAGTGCGTGGTAAGGTGCGTACAGTGACGGGTTTCACCCCCCATCACGGGATGGGCGGTAAAACAGTGAGGACTGACACTAGCATTGTTCCCGCGTCGACCCTGACCGCAACCATGCCGGTAGGTGGTAGTAGGTAATCGCATTAAATGCCATAGCTTTTGTCCTGGGGTAGGTAAAGAGAAGGGATCGAGCATCTCGACCCGGGCTCACGCGAGTCGGAGTTTTTCCTAGTGGGCGGACGAGCCTCGCGCGGGTCGGAGCGCGGTCGAGATACCTCGCTGTGCGGGACGGGGCGCGGTCGAGGCGCCCCCGTCGAGGGTGCCTCGTACGAGTCGGAGCCGGAGCGCGGTCGAGGCACTCCGTCGAGCTGCCCTCGTACGAGGCGGACCAGGTGTGCGGTCGAGTTTGGGCGCGGCTTAGTCGTTTTGATTTTTATTATCGTTAAATGTGGGTACCCCTATACCATTGGTACCGACAGGTTGATTAAACAGAAATGGTGTACAGGGTTTAGAGTTTAAACGGGCTAAACAACCATTTAGGAAACAGTGTCCTCAAGTCAGATTACCGAAAAAAAATATAATAAAGTTTTCCACAAACAAAGGGTCAGCTGTAATTTTAAAATCACGCAAATAAAATGTCGCAACTCAATGAATGCTTTCAAGATAATGTTGTGTTCATTGAATAGTGGCGTCAAGCTTCGTGGCAAATGGTCAAGCAATACTGTAAAGACTTCAATTGAATAGTATTTTTCGCCGCTTGGTGGTTATGGAAGCACAGGAATGCATGCGTCTTCGAGGGGGGCTCTCCTAATTTCAATGTCATTATGCAAGATTTAAAGGATGAGGCCAAGTTATGGTGTAGGGCAGGGACTAAAGGCCTCAGTAGCATCTGCCATAGATGAACATGTATAGGTAGCTGGTCATTTTATTTGGTTTCATTGGCTAGAGCCTTGTACTAGAACCTGCCCTTATGGGCATGTATGAGTCTTCTTAGACTCCCTCTCTTCTTAATATAATGATGTGAGCTCTCCTGCGCATTCGGAAAAAAAATGCTTTCAAGGTAAGGTGAAATAGTTTCTATTACTAAAAAAACTCACTATCCACTTATAGTGGTGAGATGGTCAAACTCCAAAGAGTTAAAACTAAAGAAGTTTTCATGAGGTGAAAGCCAAAAAGAAAACATACCCCAAAAATGCAAATTGATATGGTCTTCAAAGTGATCAAAGTATAGTAGTCAACAAAGGGCATCAACTGGATATCACCATATAATTGAGCTTCTCTCCATAACTCCATATTGACATGCTCATTCTTATGCTGCATTTTAGGCATAATAAAGATAGATGATGTGAGTAGAGTATATCACATCAAGAATAACTGAATATGGAAAGTAGATCAGACAACAATCTCAGTTATATGCAAGGAGAGAAGGTATACATTTCAAGAATACAAAATGGGCGTGACTCATGTCATCAAGAGCATTTGTAATGCATGCAGATGTGCTCGCATACTTTGGAGCTAGATTAGAGGTAGTGCACCTGACACATGCAAAATGGAGCTATAGTAATATGTTCTTTCAATTTATCCTTTGTGGGTTCTTTTTTGTAGAAGTTTCATCTTATGCACCAATCTTTACAAATTCAATTAGTCTTACAACTTCAATTAAGGAGGAAAGAAGAGCTATCATATTGAGAATATTCAATTCTCTTCAGGAATTTTGAGTTTTTTTTATTTTTTTATGCAAAGGCTACATAACACTTTAAGATGTAAGAGGCAGCAAGGGATGAAAACAGATTTCCAATCTATTTCATCTCTGTCCTCCTTTTCTTTACCCCTTTCCAAAAGTAGCATCAGTTCTTAACTATTTATATAACGTTGAAATGCACAAGCGAAGCATTCCTAAGTCCACAAACAAAATATAGGCAAAAAAGAACAGGTTGCGACATTATGTTCTCTACTACTTCTATTCTAAACATGGGACTCACTTCCAAACCAGTCCCTGTTCAGAGGAGTTGCCGCTTAGGCTCTTACATGCTGAAGCTAGTTGGAAAATAGGGAAATAATTTGGCTATGAACAATAATCTGGCTATGAACATGCAAGAATATGCAAGTGGTTCTTTACTGATACAGCAGGGTATCTCAACCAAAAAGAAACTGGTTCAAAAGACAGAAATAGAAACATTGTAATGTACTTGAGGCAAATAAAGTGAACTTACAAGACCAGTGAAAAATCGGACTAGTACATTGCCTGAGCGAACAGCCTCATATTGCATCCATGTTCGCCTCAAAGCCATCCGCTGCTTGAAGTTGTTTCCAGTAGAGAAAACACCAACCAGCAGAAAAGTTTGCTTCTTTGGCAGAGGTGGGGCCTTCAAAATCGCAACACTAGCCATGTCTATATCTTCTGAAACTGGTAACCCATTAGCCAAGAATGACAAGAGCTCCAAATCACCAGAAACCTTGACTTCTGCTACCAACCATGGCTCCAACCTCTATAAAAAACCTAATAGCTTTCACAATTATGTAACACTCAATTACTCACAAAAAGTGAAGTATGCAGTCTTATTGTTTTGCAAAAGTTCACCTCTCTATAGGCAAATGATGTCTCATGCCGCCCATTTACTGTCATATGGAACCCCTCTACACCAGCCCACAGTATTACTGTAAAAGGCTCTCCTTCAACAATTGAGAAACCACCACTTAATTGACCATGTCCTTTTGGACTCTGCCAATCTTCAGGTTGGTTCCCAGTAACATTTACCACAGTATTGTTATTCTCCTGGGCGATCCTCTCACCCACTTTCTCATTGCAATGAACAAGGCCATCCACTGGACTGGTCAAACTCAGTAGACATAATGTCTTTTATCAGTACGAGTAGAGGCTATAAATAAAACAAGAAGTGTTTAGGAACTATTTAGTTGTCAACAACAAGATACTAAAGAACATGATAAAGGATACTAGAACAAAAGCATACGATCAATTACTGAAAAATGGAGAACCTATTGTAAATGGATTTTGCAGGCAGTAGTTGGCATCACTAGGATTATCTAATTAACACATCAAAGTTTGAAGTGCAAATATTTTCGAAGGAACTCACTTATATAAAAATACTAATAAGCACCATTAAATCCCAATAAAAGTATAAATTCTTCATGAATGCTAATTTTTTTATAAATGCACCAAAAAAACAAGAAACATCGAAAATTTGCAGTTCACAGCTTCATGTCCAGTAGACCTCTGTAACAGTTAACAGCTCACCATGTTCGTCGACTGTCATTAGGAGCTAATCATGATTACCTTGCCATGGGAGACCACATGCTTGCAATGGACCTAGCACATGAAGAATCTAATAACATCTTTTTCTTGGTCATAGTAGCATATGCATGTTATTATAGACTCAGTGGCGGAGCTCGCCCAAAAATTTAGGTGGGGCAGAACATACAGACCCGCAGATCGTTTGGCTCCTAATGAGTTCGTCCAAGAAATGCGCGACAGGTCGAACAACGTGAGTCTCACCGATGCAGCAGCCACGACTGTTGTCGTCCTTAGCTTTTGACGAGGCAAATAACACCCTCATGCTAGCTCCGGTTCTATCAGAACCATAAGGAGGCTTGAGAGCTCAAGCGCGAGAAGGCCACCTCCCAGAGCATCTACACGCTGCGGCATCGGCGTCGCCATTCAGCCTACGTACTCACTGCCTGGCGCAGCCATGGCACGACAATGCATGCACTCGTGGCCTCACAGGATGCAGCTGTGGCTGCTGTTAGACATGCGGCCACGGGCACTAGGCCTTTGCGGCTGAGGAGCAGCCCTGGCATCGGATGCCAAAGGGTTCGAGGGGGCGACGGCGGTGGCGCAATGCGCAGCAATGGCCGAGTGGATCAAGTCGTCCAGACTCCAGAGGGAGCCAACAGGAGACCGAGAGAGAGAATGGGCCTTTTCCTTGCTTCGTTGGGCTACCGTTTATTGGGCCAACTCATTGGCACAGCTTTCGTCTTTCTTGGTCCATCTTCCGTCAGCAGCTCAACACCGCCGCGGCGCCGCCAGCATACCACTGCAGCCACCGCCCACCGGTGAATGGGAAAAGAGAGAGGGGTGGAGGGTCTACTCTGGTGGTAGCTGGGGCAGCTGCCCCACCCTGCCATAGGGGGAGCTCCACCTATGATTATAGTGATCTACACAGCATTACTCACAAGGGTCACATCACACCTATCAAAAGTGAGTCTTAACTGCACTCTGTAGTTAATCATATTAACAAAAGCCATCCACAATGGAGAATGATATCAGCAAACAGGTCCACATTATTACCTTGTGTAGTTGACGTTTAATCACTAGCAGATGTGCCTTAAGTAAGTTTACCTACTTTTCATTCATCAAATGATTTGCAATATAAGTATCTCAATCACACCAGAAACATTCCTAATTCAAAAATAATAAAGCCATGAGCCCATGACTATCTTCGCTGACTCCAAAAGGAAACACCCTCACACTCATATACTCTCTGCATCTATTTGACTACAGTGTGATGGTAGGAAAGGAAGCATCTCATGAGCTGCAATTTTCATATATATAAATCTTTTATTAAATATAGCATTTGACTATGATTCATAAACTGTAGACACAAATTAGTTTCTTATTGCTTGGACCTTTTGAAGAATGAAGTTCTGAAGTACTCCCTCCATTCCAAATTATAAGACGTTTTGGCTTTTCTAGATACATTACTTTAACTATGTATAGTGTATATCTAAGTGCATAGCAAAAGCTATGTATCTTGGAAAGCCAAAACGTCTTATAATTTGGCATAGAGGGAGAACAAATCAGTGCTCAAATGCACCCGAGTTTTTTAGTTTATACTTCCACGAGACATTTAAGCTATGCAGACCCTTAAACCCTGAAGCAGACCATCTAAATGCTGAACCAGGTACTAACCATAACATAGTGATAGGAATCAAAGAGCCAATCAGGAAATGAGGAAACTACTTCTTGTCAGACAATTATAGCTAGTTTCCTTCTGGTGCAAATACTACTTCGCATATTCTTTCACATCATGCAACAGTCGCTAAGGTGAGATTGAGACACATCAGTACCTTGCATTCTACTAGTAAGCATACAAGCAGTACATGCATAATAAGCAAGTTAAAAAGACATATCCTAGATAAAACGAACTAGTATATTTGCAATCCTCCCACCAGACATGCAGATCGAAGTAAAGTAAGACTAACCTTCGCTGCAAGCTGCTATTGCTGCTGCCGACATCACCAACAGGCGGGCAACGCTCCCACTCCCCCCACCCCTCCTCTGGCGTCCAGGAATTCTGCTCCACCACCATCCCCGCGGTTCCCAGGCTCACATTGACATGCAGCACAACCTCGCCGCTCGCACCCAGCATCTCCACCCAGAACTTGGCCGCCCCCTCCCTGGGAACCCCGACCACCGTCACTGCCGCGCCCTCCGCCAGCCCGCAGGGGAGTCTGGCACGTCCCGTGCGCAGATCCCCTCCCACGGACGACGAGCAGCGCGGTCCTTGGGGACGCCCCTCCTCCTCGCTTGCCGCGGCGGCGGCGACAGCCAGGGTGAGGTTCCGCCAGGCCTCGGCTGCCTCGAGGACGCCTGCAGCGGTTCCCGGGAGCGCGTCGGAGCGGCAGAGGAGCGGGCGGAGGAGGCCCCAGGAGAGCTGGGCAGTGGAGTTGGGAGCGGGAGGGTAGAGGTCAGAAAGGCCAGGGAGGGCGGGGAGGATGTCGGCGATCGGACCATTGGGTGCGGTGATAGGGGGTGGAGTCGGGGAGGGCGACGGCGAGAGGAGGAAGAGCACGACGGCGAGTGTGAGGATGAAGAGTACGCCGGAGCATTTCCTCATCGCAGCGACCGCGGAACGGCGGAAGGCGGGTGCCGGTTGTCTCTATCTCGACTTCTCGAGCGTCGGTCGAGTAGTAGGCCACCAAAGTCCTTTTTTTCTAAACCAGCAAAAACATGCCCTTGCATTGCACAACTTGTTGAGCGGTTACCTACACCACTTGCGATATGAAGATTTATGTTATAGTCGTGTTATCTGCTCTAATATATTGAAATCGAATTTCGTACCATTAAATATAAATTATGGTAACTCGTATACTAATTTATTTTAAAATTAAAACTCCACATAGTGGTTGGACATGTCATATTAACTCAAACAACACAGAAGAGATATGTTCCAATATGTATCTAGGCATAGATATAGATGAAACGGCTGTACAAGCATATTTTCTAAACCGGTTTGGTTAACAAGCCAAAGTCCAAACCTAAAACATGTCGTCCTTTAATAAACCAAAAAGATATATATTCTGTATTGAACCAATCATATGAAAAAACTCCTGTATAGATTACGTGTGTATATGTATACAAATAAACAAGTTCGACTGCCTTAAGCTTCTTTAGGATTCTTCCTAAATCATGGCATGCATGCAAATATAGCATATATTGTGATACTTTAATTCCTGTTTGGTGTCTACTTGTGTACCATGGCCGGTTTTTTTTCTTGACGAGCTGCTTACAGACTCTGGTTGCTATAAAACATACGGACTCTATCCTAAAAGGAAAAGAGAAAGAAGAATTCTAATCCTAGTCCATTTGTACGGAACCCAAATAATCTTATAATCAGACTCCATATCCGTCTAGACACGAACTATTATAACTCGTATAAGCATGTGCTATGTTATATATAATTCTAGATGGAAGAAACTCTCCATTGTCCGGTAGTTAAAGAGAGACGTACCAAAAAATGGATGAATAAAAAAAAGGTCTGAAATTTTGCCTCTTTATTATTAGGTATAGGTATACAAATTTATTTTAGAGGAAAATTCTAAATATGTAAATACCGTTTTAGATTGAAATCTGTCGGGTACCATGACTAGGGGTACCCAAATCATGGATAAAACCTTTTTCATCAACCAAAACTAGGCAAGACCGCCCGCAGACAGTTATCCACCTCGCCCGAGACCGGCTTGGTCAGCAACCTTCAACAGGCCGATTCTCCGCCTCGCTCGAGGCCCCGATACAGGTCTCGGACGCGGGAAGTTCTCCGACTCGCCCGACCCCAGCCTCTGATGTCGCTCTCCCATTAGCGCGCTCGAGACCCCCTGTGATGTCACTCACGTTCCTGCGCCGACTGACCAGACAGGCCAGGAATGACAGGGTCAAATCACGACGCCGTCGCCCATAACAGCATGGGGAAGAGCTGCTGATCACTATGCTGCCCATACTGGCACTATACGCACGATCCGGGTCTGCGCGACATATGAGGTGCCGCTCTAGGCCGCTATTCCCTCGAACGGGGTGAAATCACGCCATGATTCACGCCTCCGAGGCCTCGGCTCTCTACAACAGTCAAACTACACGGACAGGCGCGTTGCCACAGGGATGATCACGACTCTATGTGTCGTAGCTGCTTCGTCCACAAGGCTACGTATGACAGGACATGTCGCTACAGCATCAAAGGACAGGAGCCACTCCTCCAACGGTGGTGCGCCACCAACTACAGAAGACCTCGGATCATCCTTCCCAAGGAAGACATTCCGTAGCGCATGCATGTAACCCTGCGTTCCCCTTGCATCTATAAAAGGGGAGGGCAGGGGCCATTCTAAAGGAGAGGGAGAGAAGAGGCATCCATACGCCAATCGACCGACGAGCGAGCGTTCTACACTTGCACATCTTAAGACCTGGGAGCTCCTCCCTCTCTCACCAGCTTGTAACCCCTGCTACAAGCATTTCGGTGCAAGATAATATAAGACTCCTCTCCCCCACTGGACGTAGGTCATTCTTCGGTCCGAACCAGTATAAATCGCTTGTGTTCTTTTTACACACCATCCGGATTCCCGACGCGCAGACACATATTACTCGTTGGTGCTACAACCGCCGTTTCGTACACCGATAAAATCGTTATTTTATAATTTTATTATCGACTAGCAAATATGCTTGTGCGTTGCAATGGGAATAAACATGCTGCATAAGCTATTTATGTTTTTCCTTTTATCAAATTTGGACCTATAACTTATTTTGTGACGATCCAAAATATAAGCAAATATTAGCAATAAGATGAAAATTTAAATTAAGCTTATATAAGCTGGGTAGATCATTTTCAAAAATAATAAAATACTAATAAACAATTTTGTATTACAAACCTTATGGGTGTTGCATCACTGGCCCTTCGACCTTGAGCTACGGCGCACCAAAAAATGTAAGGGCAGCCTCTATAGCATCGTGATGCAACGACGAGCTCATCTAGCCGGTTCTCGACACCAGAAAAGCAGCGACGACAGTTGGCCACGACGTACGGCGGTGGTGGTCTTTCATTAAAAATGAACGGGTGCTTTTGTGCACCTGGAGCAGCATGTTCTATATCCATACTTTGGAAGACGCCGTGTTCTTGCGGCCAACATTCAGCAGATCTGGCATTCACGCTCAAGCGGTAACGGCTCCGTTCAATCAAATGGAGGCATGGACTCGAGCTTCGTCTACGGTCTGTGGATCGTGGATCGTGCCTTTGTGTGCTTGGGAAAGGGGCACAAGCACAGGATATGGTAGCAAGCCGCGTGTGGCGAGCGGACGCTGCTCGCCATCTGAAAACCCTAGTTTGGTTTTAGATAATTGATAAAACTTAGGGACTAATCATTATGCTAAGTGTGTAGACATGAAATGATAAAGTCTCATGCCAAGTGGTGAAGCCTAGATGATCATGGTGATGATGGTGATGACCACAATGTGATCAAGGGCTTACTTGGAGAGGAGAAGAGGCAAAATCCTATGATGCTCAAGGCAAAGGTATAGATAGAATTTGCTTTTGGTGATCAAGACACCATAGAGGGTGTGATCACACTTAGGTTCGATAGTCGTACTATAAAGAGAGGAATTTCTGAGGCTATTGATCATTTAAGTGCCACTAGATGAGGATTCATTTGCATATGCATTTAGATCTAGTGGAGAGCTAACCTAACTCCTTCAAAATAATTGCGAAAAATGCTAACACACATTCACATAACAATGTACTCTTGGTGGTGTTAGCACATTCGCGAAGACGGTGGAGTTTGAGCGGTAGAGATGGGTTTGAGGCTTTTTGTGGAAGTGAAATACATATTTTTCACTACGCTGGAGGCGGCGAATTTCTCTAAGTCATCGTGATAGAAACAAAGGTGAACGGAGGTCACCGGTAGTGACCGGACGCTGAGGTCGAAGTAACAGGACGCGGCAGGCGCATCCGGTCAGTTCAACGCTGCAGCAGAGGCGCGTAGACTAGGGTTTGCCACCGGCGTGTCCGGTCACTCGTGGGACCGGCACATCCGGTCAGGCGCCCAGAGGGACAGCAGAATGCGAGGGGTTGATCGGACACGGTGACGCGTCCGATCAGTTACGATCGGACGCGTCCGGTCGATAAAAATGCTCTATGGACCCTTTCTATACTCAAATCGAACACCGGGTGTGCCGCGTCCGGTTAGTACAAGCGGCGCGTCCCGTCATATCTCTCAGCAGCGCGAGCATCTAGCGACCGGACGCTTGGGCGCGTCTGATCAGTTCTGATCGGCGCGTCTGGTCACTTGTCTACGCGTGTGACTTCATTTCTTGACTGTTGGCGATCGTGCGGCTCTGGTTTAAATGCGTACACGTGGCAGTGATCCAATGGAGCAGCGCGGCATGACCGGACGCTGTGGCCGCGTCAGGCCGTTTCGACCTGCGCGTCCGGTCAGCCCGACAGCAGCAGGGTTAAGTGCCTAACGGCTATTTCGTGTTGGGCTGCTTATAAATACTTGTTGGCCAGCCTTGGGAGAGGTCTCTTGGACATTTTGACTCTCTAACATCCTCTTGAGCTGAGCACATCCTCCCACTCATCTCTCTTACTTGATTGCCTAATCAAAGTGAGATTAAGTGATCTCAAGTGCATTTACTTATGAGTTTGCATCTAGTTGGCACTTGGGTGTTCTTTTGCTGAGAGATTCTTGTTTCTCTTGGTGGTTGCCGCCACCTAGACGGCTTGGAGCAATGGAGGAGATCTGGCACGAGTTGGAGGTTGTTCGTGGCCGGCTCCGATGACTTTGTGAGGGGCTCTGCACCTTCCCCGCGAAGAGTCATATGGTAGCTCTAATATATTGCGTTTGTCATTGAGTTACCTCACTAGCGGTAGGCTCTTGCGGCGCTCTTAGAGAGCTTGGGTGTGGATTCCCAATTAGCCGCCGAACCACGTAGTGTTGGTCGACACAACGGGGACTAGCGTGCCGGCAAGCACGTGAACCTCGGGAGAAAATCTTGGTGTCTCATTTGATATTGTGATTGATTGTCTCTAGGTGATTGGTTTCACATTGGTATTCTTCATTGGTTCACTTGCCTTTACATGTCAGTATAAAATCATCTTCCCATCGTTTACTTACCGCAACTTTACCTTGTGTTTTAGCTTGTTTAGTTATACTTGTTCTTGTTGCTAGCTCTCTAGGTAGTAGTAGTTGTTGTAGCAACCTAGCTTGTGTGTGCCATAGAGACATTAGGTAACTAAAATTACAACTAGGTGGCTTGCTTAACACTTAGAGTTAGAGCAAACCGCATTCATCATCATTTGTGTTACTAATCTTTGCTCTAGTGATTTGTAGAGTTTTAATTTAGGCTATTCACCCCCCTCTAGCCATTTTGGACCTTTCACCATCTTTACCTGATAGCAGACGACTATTTTTGAGGGGCGAGCTGGGTACGCATCGACACCAGCATGTAGATCTCCGACCATGAACAGTAGCGCTCATAACCCCCATGTGCATCATCAACTTGAGCGCCTCCTTCTTGTAAGGTCCAAATGGCTAGAGGGGGGTGAATAGCCTATAAAAAATCTACAACAACACTTAGAAACAATTGATTAGTATTTAAGATGGCGAAGCTAGTTTTGCGCTAGCACTACAAGAGGGTTGCAAGCCACCTACCCTTTCTAGTTTCTATGATCTCTAATGTAGCACACAAGGCTATGTCACTAGTTACTCCTAGGTGATAAGCTAAAGCTAAGCAAGTGAGCTACATAAGAACAACTAAGCAACGATAAGTAAAGGATGTGATGGAAGATTATACCGCCGTGTAGAGGATTGAGCCAATCACAAATGAAGCCACCCAATCACAAGAGAGAATACCGATAGAGACCAGTCACCTCGGAATCAAAGATGACACAATAATTTTTTACCGAGGTTCACTTGCTTGCCGGCAAGCTAGTCCTCGTTGTGGCAATGCACTTACTTGGAGGTTCACGCGCTAATTGGCATCACACGCCAAACCCTCAATAGGGTGCCGCACAACCAACACAAGAGAGGATCACACAAGCCATGCGCATTTCACTAGAGTACCTTTTGGCTCTCCGCCGGGGAAAGGTCAAGAACCCCTCACAATCACCATGATCGGAGCCGAAGACAAGCACCTTCCTCCGCTCGACGATCCTCGCTGCTCCAAGCCGTCTAGGTGACGGCAACCATCAAGAGTAACAAGCGAATCCCGCAATGAAACACAATCACCAAGTGCCTCTAGATGCAATCACTCAAGCAATGCACTTGGATTCTCTCCCAATCTCACAAAGATGAAGAATCTATGATGGAGATGAGTGGGAGAGGTTTGGCTATACTCACAAGGTTGCTATGTCAATGCAAATGGCCAAGAGAAAGAGCAAGAGCCGGCCAACAAGCTTATATAGGATCCCTCTACGAATAGAGCCGTTGGGCTCACTGCACAGCACAAATCGGGGCGACCGGACGCGCCGTTTCAGCCTGACCGGATGCCCATAGCGTCCGGCCGCTCCACCGCGACCATTCGATGCGCGTCACGTGTCATATTTTAAATCTCGTATGTTAGATCGTAACAATCACTTGAAATGATACAGTGCTCAACATAGATCGACCGAACTCGCTGCTCGGCATGACCTGACACGACAATAGAGTTCGGTCGCTCGCTCACGCGTTCAGCCACGCACCGTGGTCGACCGGACGCGCCGGTCCCGTGACTGACTGGACGCGCTGGTCAAACTGAGCCACACACCATGCGCCAAGTCTGGATGCGACAGTACTTCACAACGGACGCCACAGTGCCAGCGTCCGGTCGTTTCTAGTAAGCATCCATGTGCGACCGGATGCGTCAGGTGCAGTACGACTAGACGCGCTGAAAGCCCAAGTTTGGTTTTGGTAATTAATGACACCAAGTTGCTAATGCTATTGTGTCAAGTGTGATTAAGCTAGGCATAAGCAACATGTGATGGAGGTGGAAATGGCATGGAGAGATGGCCACAAGACCACATGATTTGGTGCATGAAATGATAAGCAAGATCATGGTGGAGACGCACATAATATGATGGACATGATGATCAAGTAGAGGAGAAGGATCTAAGAGCGCAAGGCAAAGGTATAACCATAGGGTTTTCCTTTTGCCGGTCTAAGATGAGTAGAGAAGTGATTGACCGGGTTTAGGATACATAGCCGACTATCAAGAGGGGCAATCACGGTTAGCTCGGGAATCAAGTGCCACTAGATCAATGTCTTAAGCATATGCATTAGGATCTAGTTGAGAGCTAACATAACGCCTTGAAAAATATTTGTGAAATGCTAACACACATGCACATGGTGGTGTACACTTGGTGGTGTTGGCACTTTTGCGAAGGCGATGGTGTTTGAGCGGTAGTAAGGGGTTTGGGGTTCGCTCTCCCTCCCACCGAGCGTGCGAGCGCGGGATTCAGGCGTTTTCGAGGAAATGAAATGCCTATTTTCTATTGCGCCGGAGTCTAGAAAAGGTGGTGATAGTCCAAATTGTTTTTCACTGAAAAACGGCAACCGGACGCTGCACCGGACGCGGTCACGGTTTGACCGGACGCGTCCAGTCAGTTCATCGCAGTGCGGGCACTAGGGTTTGTGACCGGACGCTGGTCTGACCTGACCAGCGCGTCCGGTCAGTTCACTTATGCGCAGAAGGAGAGCGCGCGACCGGCGCGTCCGGTCCCTCACGGAACCGGAGCGTCCGGTCAGGCGTCCAGAGGAGCGGAGTGCTGATCGGACGCGCGGCGCGTCCGGTCACGTGCGATCGGACGCGTCTGGTCTCGTCGGGTGCTTACTGGAACGCGACCGGACGCTGGCACTGTCGCGTCCGGTCAGACGCTGGGGCGCGTCCGGTCAGGGCAACGGCTAGTTCTGACGCGCACTGTTCACGGTTGTCTGGTAGTGACCGGAGCGTCCGGTCAGCGCGATTTGAACTGCGTCATCCGGTAACGGCTAGCTGCGTACCCCTTTGTTATAAATAGAGGATGTCCGGGGTTTGAGGGGATCTCTTGCATATTTTGAGACCTAGAGACATCCTTTGAGCTAGAGAACAACCCCTCCACTCATCTCTTTGCATGGCTGCACATCTTGAGTGAGATTGAGTGAGATTCAAGTGCATTGCTTGAGAGTTGCATTCTAGAGGCACTTGATCTTCGAGTTGCTGCGGATTTCTTGTTACTCTTCCGTGTTTCCCGACACGGTAGACGGCTTGGAGCAGCGGAGGTGATTGAGCTCGCAATTGGAGATTGTTGGAGCCCTCACCAAGTGTTGTAAGGGGTTCTTGATCCTTCCCCGCGGGAGTTCGCGAATTGGATACTCTAGTGGAGCTCGTGGCTTGGAGGATCCCAATCTTGTGTGCGGTTGTGCGGTGTCCGCCGAGGGCTCGACTCTTGATAGTCGATTAGCTCGCGAACCGACAAGTGGGTGTATCGCCACAACGGGGAGTAGCTTGCCGGGAAGCAAGTGAACCTCGGGATAAATTCTTGTGTCATTCTCTTCCCGAGGATTTCTCTTGTGTGATTGATTGATTGGTACTTCTCATATCTACACGGCGGTATAATCACTCGAAGCTCTTCTCTCGTATTACATCTTGTATCTAGCTTGTTGTTGTTGTGTTTAGTGGATAGCCTTGTACTAGACTTGTGTAGGTGGCTTGCTAAATTAGTTAGAGCTAGTGCATTTTGCTCCACCACCTTTTGTACTAACTTGTGGTTAAGTAATTCTTGTAGAAGTTTTAATTAGGCTATTCACCCCCCCTTCTAGCCTTTTTGGACCTTACAAGTGGTATCGGAGCCGAGGCACCGTTTATTTGAGGCTTAACAACCTACGATGAAGAAGAAATGGCTCAATTAAGTTTGCACATCAACAACACCAAGAAGGCACCTCACTTTGATGGGACAAATTATGCATATTGGAAGGTTAAGATGACCGCACACCTCAAGTCAATCAATAGAGAAGTGTGGAAGGTCACCGAAACAAAATTTGAAGTTGCTAATCCGGAAGCACCTACACCGGTGGAGGAGAAGAAGCTTCAATGCAATGATATTGCCATTAGTGCTCTTCATGAGGCATTAGATGACAAGACATTTGAGCAAGTAAAAAACATAGAAGTTGCACATGATGCTTGGGCCAAGCTAGAAGAAACATTTGAGGGCACCGAAGGCACAAAGACCGCTAAAGCATATATCTTGCAAGAAAAATTTTCAAGCTTCAAGATGCAAGATGATGAAAGTGTACCGGAAATGTTTCATCGATTGCAAGTCATTGTCAATGAGCTCAAGGCACTTGGTGAGGAGGTCAAGGACAACCAATTCTCTATAAAGTTCTTGAGAAGCTTGCCCAAGAGATTTGATACATTGATCACCGTGCTAGTGAGGACTACATTGAAGGATTCAACTCCTCAACAAATATTTCAAGAAGTAATGACCGATGATTCATATAGAGAAGATGATGAGAAGGATGAATTGGTCAAGAAGAAGAAGAAGAAAAATGAGAAGAAGGATGATGAGAAGAAGAAGAGTGTGGCATTCAAAGCCACCACATCCAAGGGCAAATCCAAGATTGAATCATCAAGTGATGAAGACTCAAGCTCTTGTGATAGTGATGACATTGATGAGAAGATGGCTCTTTTTGTCAAGCAATTTGGCAAATTCATTAAGAAGAAGGGCTTTCGTGCAAGAAGAAGGAAGAACTCATCCAAGAAGAATGAGCATACCATGAGATGCTTTAGATGCCATAGCAAGGACCATCTCATTGCAAAGTGTCCTTATGATAGTGATGATGAAGATGCTATCAAGAAGGAGAGGAAGAAGCAAAAGAAGAAGCAAGAAAAGAAGGAGAG
This sequence comes from Saccharum hybrid cultivar R570, assembly GCA_038087645.1. Taxonomy (NCBI): domain Eukaryota; kingdom Viridiplantae; phylum Streptophyta; class Magnoliopsida; order Poales; family Poaceae; genus Saccharum; species Saccharum hybrid cultivar. The sequence continues at coordinate 7,170,124 of JAQSUU010000113.1, forward strand.
TTCTCATAAGAAGAAGAATGATTCTCATGTTGCTACATGGGATAGTGATGATTCCTCAAGTGATGATGAGGATGACAACAAGAGCAAGAAGAAGGGACATGCTAGCATTGCCATCCAAGAGAAGGTCTCCCTCTTCGACACTCCATCGTGCTTCATGGCTAAGGCCGCTAAGGTATCATCCGATGATGAGAGTGATCATGATAATGCTAGTGATAGTGATAGTGATGAAGAAGAATTCACTAAAGATGAACTAATCACTATGCTAGAAGATTGCACTCAACATTTTAAAGAATCTAGAAAGGAGTGCAAGAGCTTGCTTAAGGATAAGAAAAACCTTATGCAAGAACTTGATGAGCTTAGGGCATCTTATGAGAGTCTAAAGGTAGACCATAAGAAGCTTCAAAAGTCTCACACTAAGCTTGAAGAAGCTCATTCCTCTCTAGTTGAAAAATATGAAAACATGCCAACTAATGTTGAGAAAGCTAAAACTTGCAACATAGGCATATCTTGTGATATAATTGATGAATCCTTTTATAAGCCTATTGTTGTTACTCCCACTAACCGTTCATGTAGCGCATCTACATCATCCTCATCTAGTAGTGATGGTTTCACTTGTGACTCCACACTAATAGTTGAGAATGAAAATCTCAAGAAGAAGGTAAAAGAGCTCAATCACACCTTAGCTAAGGCTTATGGTGGTGAGGACCGCTTGCTTATGTGCTTGGGTAGCCAAAGAGCTTCTCTCTACAAAGAGGGATTGGGCTATAACCCTAAGAAAGGCAAGGCCGCTTTTGCTCCTCACAAGACTCGTTTTGTGAAGAACAATGGTAGCTATTGCAAAAGTTGCAAGCAAGTTGGTCACATAGAGCAACATTGCATGAACAAGAAATCCAATGCTAATGTATCCTCAATTAAGTTTGATTCTTTCTATATACTTACCAAGGGTACAAATGGTGTTCATGCTAAGTTCATTGGTGCACCATGGATGGGCTCAAAGAAGAAAGCCATTTGGGTACCAAAGAGCTTGGTCACTAACCTTGGAGGACCCAAACAAGTTTGGGTACCTAAAAGGAATTGATCTTATCTTGTAGGTCAATTACAAAGCCGGAGGAAGGCATTGGGTGCTTGATAGTGGGTGCACTCAACATATGACCGGGGATTCTTGTATGTTCAAATCTATTGATACAAGTCAAAATGGTGGTTTTGATGCTATCACTTTCGGCAACAACAAGAAAGGCAAGGTCAAGGGGCTTGGTAAAATTGCTATCTCAAATGACATGAGCATATCTAATGTGTTGCTAGTTGAGAGCTTGGACTTCAATCTTTTATCGGTGGCACAACTTTGTGATCTTGGCTTCAAGTGCATATTTGGTAGTGATGATGTTGAAGTCATTAGTGTTGATGGATCAAATTTGATATTCAAAGGATTTAGACATGGTAGCTTATACTTGGTTGACTTCAATGATAGTGAGACACAATTGACATCATGCTTGCTTAACAAATCTAGTATGGGTTGGTTATGGCATAGAAGGCTTGGTCATGTTGGAATGAAACAATTGAACAAACTTTTGAGGCATGACTTAGTTAGAGGCTTGAAGGATGTCACCTTTGAGAAGGATAAACCTTGTAGTGCTTGTCAAGCCGGTAAACAAGTTGGAAATGCACATCCTAGGAAGAGTGAAATGAGCACATCAAAGGCATTTGAGTTATTACACATGGACTTGTTTGGACCAACAACATACACTAGTATTGGTGGGAACAAGTATGGTTTTGTGATAGTGGATGACTATACTAGATACACTTGGGTGTTCTTTCTCTTTGACAAAAGTGATGTTTATGATCTATTTAAGTCTTTTGTCAAGAGGGTGCAAAATGAGTTTGAGACTACCATCAAGAAGATTAGAAGTGACAATGGTAGTGAGTTCAAGAACACAAGAATTGAAGATTTATGTGATGATCTTGGTGTTGGACATCAATTTTCACCAACATACACTCCTCAATCCAATGGTGTAGTTGAAAGAAAGAATAGAACTTTGATTGACATGGCTAGATCAATGCTTAGTGAATACGATGTGAGTCATTCATTTTGGAGTGAAGCCATCAACACGGCTTGCTATTTTAGCAACCGTCTTTATTGCCATGGGAAGCTTGGGAAGATACCATATGAGCTATTGAATGGAAGAAAGCCCAACATTGCATACTTTAGAGTGTTTGGTTGCAAATGCTATATTCTCAAGAAAGGCACAAGATTGAGCAAGTTTGAAAAGAAATGTGATGAAGGGTTCTTACTTGGTTATTCTACCACAAGCAAAGCATATAGAGTTTGGAATCTCATAAATGGCACCTTGGAAGAAGTTCATGATGTTGAGTTTGATGAAACCCAAGGATCTCAAAATGAAGCTCAAAACCTTGATGATGTGAGAGGAGATCAATTATCAAATGCAATGAAGTATATGGACATTGGTGACATAAGGCCGAGGCAAGTTGATGATGATGATATTCATGTGATCAACCAAAGTGTGCAAATTGATACAAATCAAGCAAGCTCTAGTGGTTCTCTTGATGAAGTGCAAGATCAAGGTCAAGCTAGTGGAAGCAATCAACTCCCAATACTCCAACCTACTAGTATTGCAAGAGATCATCCATTGGATTAAATCATTGGTGGAATTCAAAGTGGTGTTCAAACTAGATCAAGGCTAGCATCCTTTTGTGAGCATTACTCATTTGTGTCACTTGAAGAACCAAAGAAGATAGAAGATGCATTGAAGGATTCCGATTGGGTAAATGCTATGCATGAAGAACTAAACAACTTCACTAGAAATCAAGTTTGGGAACTTGTTGAAAGGCCGAAGAACTACAATGTGATTGGTACTAAGTGGGTCTTTAGAAACAAGCAAGATCAAGATGGTATGGTTGTGAGAAACAAAGCAAGATTGGTAGCACAAGGATATACTCAAGTTGAGGGTCTTGACTTTGGAGAGACATATGCACCGGTTGCAAGATTGGAGGCAATTAGAATCTTATTAGCATATGCTTGTGCACACAACATCAAGCTCTATCAAATGGATGTCAAGAGTGCATTTCTTAATGGCTACATCAATGAAGAAGTTTATGTTGAGCAACCTCCCGGTTTTGAAGATGACAAGAAGCCCAACCATGTTTTCAAGCTAAAGAAGGCTTTGTATGGTTTGAAGCAAGCACCTAGAGCATGGTATGAGAGATTGAGGGACTTTCTTCTCTCTAAAGGGTTCAAGATGGGAAAGGTTGACACCACTCTCTTCACCAAGAAGCTTGGAAATGACTTGTTTGTGTTGCAAATTTATGTGGATGACATTATCTTTGGATCAACCAATCAAGATTTTTGTGAAGAGTTTGGAAATATGATGGCAAAAGAGTTTGAGATGTCTATGATTGGAGAGCTTAGTTACTTTCTTGGACTTCAAATCAAGCAAATGAAGAATGACACTTTTGTAAGTCAAGGCAAGTACATCAAGGACATGATCAAGAAGTTTGGATTGCAAGATGCTAAGCCAATGAGTACACCAATGGGCACTAATGATCAATTGGGCATTGATGCTAGTGGCAACATGGTAGATCAAAAGCAATACCGATCTATGATTGGAAGTTTGCTCTATGTCACCGCTTCTAGGCCGGATGTGATGTTTAGTGTATGCAAGTGTGCAAGATATCAAGCTTCACCTAGAGAGAGTCACTTGAAAGCAACCAAGAGGATATTGAGATATCTTAAGGGCACTCATAATGTTGGACTATGGTATCCCAAGGGGTCAAACTTTGAGTTGATTGGATATTCGGACTCCGACTATGGTGGATGCAAGATTGATAGAATGAGCACAAGTGGCACTTGTCAATTGCTTGGAAGGTCTCTTGTTTCATGGTCATCAAAGAAACAAAATAGTGTTGCACTATCTACCGCCGAAGCCGAATACATTAGCGCCGGTAGTTGTTGTGCACAATTGCTTTGGATGAAGGCCACTTTGAATGATTTTGGAATCAAGTTCAAGAATGTGCCATTGTTTTGTGACAATGAAAGTGCTATCAAGATGACTCAAAATCCGGTTCAACATTCAAGAACGAAGCACATTGACATAAGGCATCACTTCATAAGAGACCATCAACAAAAGGGTGATATTAGCATTGAAAGCATTGGCACCGAAGATCAACTAGCCGATATCTTTACAAAGCCACTTGATGAGAAAAGATTTTACAAGTTGAAGAATGAATTGAACATACTTGACTTCTCCAACTTGAGATGAGTGCACCCCCACGTTCTTATATGACATGCCTCTCCTCCGACATAGCAAGGTAAAGTTGTTTGACATATCATCTATACTTTGCTAAGGACATGTTTAGAACATATAGACATATTTGCATGACAAATAGGCTCATTCATGAAAATCAAATGATTTTGATGTATATATGGTACCACTATTGCTTCTATGTTTGATTGATCTAGTGGTAGCATATGACATGTTTGTGGGCTTGCAAACCTAGTGTTGAATCTAGAAAATGAGCTCATGATGTGTAATTCAACATGGTCAAGATAACCCTTATACTTTATGAGGTGTGAAGAAGCTTGTCCTTGGATCAAACCGAATTACATATTCTAGGCAAGTGATCTAGATTGAACCATAATTTGGACTCCCTCATATTAATTGACTTAACTCTCACTAAAATTGGCACCTTTTTGGTGATTGTTGACAAAGGGGGAGAGAAAAGTCACAAAGATAAAAAGTTAAGTTGCAAAGGGGGAGAGAATGACATTGGAAAGGGATCAATTAAAAATTGAGAACACAAGTAGGGGGAGCAAGCTCATGAATTATTTGTTGCATTTGTATGTGCATTAACATGATGAATTGTTGCATTGCAAAGCTTAAATTCATATTCATGTTTGTATGGTGATTGCTAGAATTAGAACTTGAATGATGATTTGTTGAGAGTAGCTTTACAAGTAGAATCTAGACACCCTTTGCTTATAATGTTGATCTCACGGGGTACTTTAGTGTTTGTGATCTTTATAAGTGAAGAATTACAAGTGGTGTCTAGCTACATCGATGCTAAGGATGGTATATAAAGGCAACTCCGATTGGTATCACGCTTCAAAGGTCCATTCTATATACCCTAGCATCAATTTGATAGTAGTAACTCTCCCAAAATTCTAATCCATACATATGTGCACAATTGAACCAAACTCATGGAAGCACATATGTAGGGGGAGCTAATACTATCGAAATTGAAAATTGATTTCATTTCATATCTTTGTGATGGTTGTCATCAATTACCAAAAAGGGGGAGATTGAAAGCCCAAGTTTGGTTTTGGTAATTAATGACACCAAGTTGCTAATGCTATTGTGTCAAGTGTGATTAAGCTAGGCATAAGCAACATGTGATGGAGGTGGAAATGGCATGGAGAGATGGCCACAAGACCACATGATTTGGTGCATGAAATGATAAGCAAGATCATGGTGGAGACGCACATAATATGATGGACATGATGATCAAGTAGAGGTGAAGGATCTAAGAGCGCAAGGCAAAGGTATAACCATAGGGTTTTCCTTTTGCCGGTCTAAGATGAGTAGAGAAGTGATTGACCGGGTTTAGGATACATAGCCGACTATCAAGAGGGGCAATCACGGTTAGCTCGGGAATCAAGTGCCACTAGATCAATGTCTTGAGCATATGCATTAGGATCTAGTTGAGAGCTAACATAACGCCTTGAAAAATATTTGTGAAATGCTAACACACATGCACATGGTGGTGTACACTTGGTGGTGTTGGCACTTTTGCGAAGGCGATGGTGTTTGAGCGGTAGTAAGGGGTTTGGGGTTCGCTCTCCCTCCCACCGAGCGTGCGAGCGCGGGATTCAGGCGTTTTCGAGGAAATAAAATGCCTATTTTCTATTGCGCCGGAGTCTAGAAAAGGTGGTGACAGTCCAAATTGTTTTCACTGAAAAACGGCAACCGGACGCTGCACCGGACGCGGTCACGGTTTGACCGGACGCGTCCGGTCAGTTCATCGCAGTGCGGGCACTAGGGTTTGTGACCGGACGCTGGTCTGACCTGACCAGCGCGTCCGGTCAGTTCACTTGTGCGCAGAAGGAGAGCGCGCGACCGGCGCGTCCGGTCCCTCACGGAACCGGAGCGTCCGGTCAGGCGTCCAGAGGAGCGGAGTGCTGATCGGACGCGCGGCGCGTCCGGTTACGTGCGATCGGACGCGTCCGGTCTCGTCGGGTGCTTACTGGAACGCGATCGGACGCTGGCACTGTCGCGTCCGGTCAGACGCTGGGGCGCGTCCGGTCAGGGCAACGGCTAGTTCTGACGCGCACTGTTCACGGTTGTCTGGTAGTGACCGGACGCGTCCGGTCACCCTGACCGGAGCGTCCGGTCAGCGCGATTTGAACTGTGTTATCCGGTAACGGCTAGCTGCGTACCCCTTCGTTATAAATAGAGGATGTCCGGGGTTTGAGGGGATCTCTTGCATATTTTGAGACCTAGAGACATCCTTTGAGCTAGAGAACAACCCCTCCACTCATCTCTTTGCATGGTTGCACATCTTGAGTGAGATTGAGTGAGATTCAAGTGCATTGCTTGAGAGTTGCATTCTAGAGGCACTTGATCTTCGAGTTGCTACAGATTTCTTGTTACTCTTCCGTGTTTCCTGACATGGTAGACGGCTTGGAGCAGCGGAGGTGATTGAGCTCGCAATTGGAGATTGTTGGAGCCCTCACCAAGTGTTGTAAGGGGTTCTTGATCCTTCCCCGCGGGAGTTCGCGAATTGGATACTCTAGTGGAGCTCGTGGCTTGGAGGATCCCCATCTTGTGTGCGGTTGTGCGGTGCCCGCCGAGGGCTCGACTCTTGATAGTCGATTAGCTCGCGAACCGACAAGTGGGTGTATCGCCACAACGGGGAGTAGCTTGCCGGGAAGCAAGTGAACCTCGGGATAAATTCTTGTGTCATTCTCTTCCCGAGGATTTCTCTTGTGTGATTGATTGATTGGTACTTCTCATATCTACACGGCGGTATAATCACTCGAAGCTCTTCTCTCGTATTACATCTTGTATCTAGCTTGTTGTTGTTGTTGTGTTTAGTGGATAGCCTTGTACTAGACTTGTGTAGGTGGCTTGCTAAATTAGTTAGAGCTAGTGCATTTTGCTCCGCCACCTTTTGTACTAACTTGTGGTTAAGTAATTCTTGTAGAAGTTTTAATTAGGCTATTCACCCCCCCTTCTAGCCTTTTTGGACCTTACACGCGCCACCACGTCCGGTCACAAGACCGAGACTATGTGCATACACAGAGCACTGACCGGACGCGTCCGGTCATTCAGAGACCGCATCCGGTCCAGCGTCCGATCACCCAAGTGACCTCCATTCGCCTCCGTTTCTTCACCTCCGGCGCAGTGAAAAATAGGCGTTTCACTTCCACAAAAGCGCCGAATCAGACTTCACCTCCTTTGCAAATGTGCCAACACCAACAAGTATTCACCACCTTGTGCACGTGTGTTAGCATTTTCATAATTATTTTCTCAAAGGAGTTAGCACCACACTAGATCCTAATGCATATGCAATAAGTTAGAGCATCTAGTGGCACTTTGACAACCATATTTCACAACGAGTTTCATCCCTCTTAATATGCAATGAGTTAGAGCATCACACTCACTAAGTGTCTTGATCACCAAAACAAAATGGCCCTATGGTTATCACCTTTGCCTTGAGTCCATTTTGCTTTTCCTTCATTTCCAAGTCCAAAAACCTTGATCACTTGTGCCATCATAATCATCACCTCTTGCTTCACCACGTGGAATTGTGCTACCTATCTCATTCACACTTGATCAAATAGGCTAGCACGTAGGGTTTCATCAATTCTCCAAAACCAAACTAGGACTTTCACTTCTGCCGATGCCTCAGAGCACAACCCTCCGTTTGCTATTGGGCTTGGGCCTCGTGGCCAGCCTCAGTATGAGCTCCGCCGATCCTCATGGTGGTGCTAGCCTTTGCGTTGAGCGGAGCTCCTCGTGGCGGCATGAGTCCCTTGCAGCAGGTCGAACCTCGAGAATATGAGCACAGTGGAGCAGATACCAGTGCGAGGGATCTGGCCAGGGTCGAGAGGGCGGTGGATCCTCAGCCCGCTAGAGTGCAGGGACAGCAAATCTAGACGCATCAGGTTTTACAACATGACGTGCACACCCAAGGCGACGGCGACAATCTCATTGGAACGTGCCTGGCTTCTTCAATAGAATTTCCATATAAAGCATGATACGGAGCTTGAAAGCTTGGCCTCATATTAGAGAATATATGGATCACGTTTCTTTGTTTAGATTTATTTGAGGTACGGGAGAAAGTCTATTTATTTTGGATTAGGCATAGGTTTGGAGTCCTCAATAGAATTCCATACAAAGTCTGATATGGAGCTTGAAAGCTTGGCCTCACATAGTATTTGTTAATATACTAGGTAAATGCCCGTGCGTTGCGACGGGAGCACATAATACCACGAACATATGTATGAGCGTGTGTTATATAGTTACCTAAAACAGATAGATTGATACGCTCAAAGTTTGAATGTGAAACTAAAACATCACTTTAATTGTCCATAATGTAAGAACCTATTGTATCACTTCATGCCTATGACACGCGAAAGATAAACTTGCACTTCTTTAGGAATTGAATGTCGTCTTGAATTTCCTGTGTATGTCAATAGTTCGATCACGAAGTCATTTCATATTCTTTGACCATCCTGTACATAGTCAAATATAAAACCATAAAACCAAAAAGTTAGATAAATTATAATAAATCAAACAGTATATTATGACAAAAATAGTGTTTGCACTCACCATGTTGATCCGTGTGAGTTGCCCATTATTCCAGGCCGCCATTAGTTGTAGAACATGGAAGCCAGACAAACTTCAGTAATAGAAATGAATTGTTAGGTATTCATTATATTAAAATTATTATATTTATAAAAATAATAATATAGTTATTATATCATTCTAGGGGTGGTTCAAAGGAACTTACATATCTCTATCAACTGGAATGCCATTTGGAACTATAGTTTTCCAATAAAAAATACCTATCGCTTTCCATCCAGAGCCTTGAGCCTTCATGCCAAGCATACAGTCTTGTTCCATTTGAATAATTGTTCTTACATACCTCTTGAATGGTATATTGCCTTTCATCCTTTCCGGAGGTAATGTGGTACCAAGTATAGTCATATTTAAAGCCTCTTGGTCGAGCATGTAACGCATGCACACTGGAAACTACGTGATGCAGAGACCATCGACCTCAGACCAAGCGGCGGTCACAGTTAAGGTGGACGGACACACAGGCCAATGCTTTGTCCACGATAACAGACTGGGTACACATAGAGAGAGGCCATCACGACAGCGTACAGGTGCACGTTAGGATTCAACAACAGCAAGACAAGGAATATTTTTTTGGCCATCTTATCATTATTATCATAACTTAAAGTCACAAAAACTTTGTTCACATGTTACGGTGAGAGCTAAAAACTTGACACAGATGCAAATAAGGCTAGCTCGAATTCTTCATGGTTCCATCCGACCTGGTTTGGCTAATAAGCAGAGATAAACTCTTTGGATATATGCACTAAAATTGTAATGTCAGATTGGCCAAGAAGCAGGAGTAGCAATAGTTTTGGTATTAACGCAACTCAAAATAAACCTCATGTATTAACGGAGCTCTGGCTCCTCTTGCCGAATCACAGGTTCAAATATATGCGGGGAATGCTTCTTCTGTTGCAGCTCAAAAAACTTCACCAAACAAAAAATATAATCAAATAATTTATTTCTTACTAAAAATTGCACACATCAAATGAAAACAATCTTCATTGGGAAGGTTGTCTGCATAGTCGTGTCCATCCCAATCCCCAAATCTGGGCTGAACTAATATAATAGTAAATTAAAATAAGGTATCTGCATTTGCAGATTTGGTGAATTGACTACATTTAGAGGAAAACACAGAATTCTGGAGAACACTGAATTCACTGAAAGCTAACACTAAATTTTTGGGAAAACACATAATTCACTGAATGGGTGAAACGCTAAATTTTGACGGAGAACACGAACAAAATTAACACTAAATTCATTGAATTTCCTAAAACGGTACCAAATCCAAAATCAGAATCTTAGATGAACGAAGCTAAATACTGACCTTGAAAGGTGTAATGTATAGTGGTTGCATATATATATTGCCTATGATTTTCAGGCTCCAGATTGCATTACTGACTCCAATGATCTCCTCATGCCTGTAACTTGATTTTATCCAGCTCCTTCATTTAGTCAATTGCATTGCCCAGGATCGATGTCCTGTCCATCTATTGGGCACAACGAGTGGATCCATGTCCTGTTGATCAATTGAAACATATTTCTTGGTAGAGAACAAAAAGATAAAAAAGAAGAAGAGTTTTTCCTTACTTCATTGATCTTGGGCAGTTGTTAGATAGGTCACCATTGAAGTGCATCCTTCCGGTGGTGGCAGCAGGACCTATTTTGCTGCCGATGAGCCGATCGTCCGCGAGTATGACGACGAGATCAACGGTAACAACGCCCCCTCGCATCGCCGCCGGCCCACTGTAACAGAACCGCCCAATTATACGAGATTAAGTAAGAAAATCATCCAACAGACGGACAATTTACCAAACTTAAGCCCGTATAACCCGGTAGTCCGTGAAATCTCGACGGATTTCAAACAATTTCACATCACAGCCAAGATCGTAATAAGCTTAGCGATTACCTTCATAAGTTACATAGTAGTTCGCGGCACAAAATACATCGGAGTTTAAACATAGTTATTACAAACCAGTTTCGAATAAAGTAGCGGAAGCATTAGTTCAAAGCGCGCACACACACACAACTTTCCAAAATAAAGTGCCAGCTCGCGATCATCTCCCACAAAAGCATCAGGCGAGGAGTAGTGAGTGACCATTGCCCATGGTCCTAGGCTTCGCCCATCGCAGGGTAGAGACAGTTGATACAATAACCATAGTACATCTGTCCATCTGCAACAAGTGGGAACAAAGCCCTGAGTACGAGAAGGTACTCAGCTAGACTTACCCGACAGAACCAAAATAAAACGACACCAAGGATCATGATAGGCTTTTTGGTGGGGTAGCTGACTCATTTGCAAGAAAAGCATTTTTAGCTTATCAATTCTTTTACAAAAGCATGTAATATTTTAATTCTTTATTCTCCTGTCAACTATGTTTGCACTTATGCTAAAGTAACCAGGTAATTAAGCACGCAAGGATTACCATTGATGGTTAACAATAATTACCATGTCATTTTCCACATAACTATCCAAGTGTTTCATCAATATTACTACGATGAAGTAACTCAAGTCAAGTGTTCACTATCCAGTGAACGATGGCGATTCGAATCGATTATTGACCAGCTGGTAATTTATTCCTCACACAAACCTCACTCACCCGCTAGAGTGAGGTATTGGTCACCGAGTCAACCATTCAGGTAAAGTCGCGAGCTTGCCAGGAACCACATGTACCCGGGGGCCGCCCGACTGCTCTTTGGCCTTATCATCGTGCCCCCGTTTCCTGCCACTACTGCTCCGGTACAGTGCGTTGCGGGCAATCCACTCGGCCCGAATAATCTCCCGGCTTCGCGGTCGAAAGGTACTTTATTCGGCCAGCTAAATGTGAGACATGCGTTCAACATGACCCGAGGCCCGACATCGGACGGTCCTTAACCGACACAGACGGAAGACACTACAGTCCAGAACCCTGCAAGCTTCCGTCCGGTCTCAAATTCATTTCCACACTTAGTTATTCTCACATGACATTCTTTCACATAAAACCAGGTAATCCCCTATAGCTCGCGGATGACAGGCAATCACCCGACTTCTACCGGTCTAAGCAAGCTAAGCAAGTATTGACCGTGGACACCAGGGTGACAAGGATCGGGTAAAACAAGGTGAAACAAGGTATAATGCAGCAACGTTTGCAAACAACTCCTAAACTTAATGCATCAGATTAAGTTAAGTTAATAAATAATTATTTGCAAACCGGGGGAGAAATGCTCCGGGGCTTGCCTCGCTCGAAGGAGCTGGGACGATGGTCAGGGCACTCCGGAAGCTCTTCACCGGACTCCTCTTCTGCTTCTGCTGGCCCGGCTCTGTCACCTCGGGCTGTTCCTCTGCGTCCTCGGGAACAACTGTCGGAACCACTTCCTGCGATCCTGTATGATGCAGAAATATGAGTGCAACATGCTTAGATGCATTGCAGAGGTGACATGAGATGATGATGATGTGGAATGCATGCGATGTAATGAATATGTCACGTTATCGGAGTATGTGGAACTTATGACTCTTCTACAAGGTAGTCTACGTCATCCAAGAACATGTACTCGAAAACTACCACCACTAATTTCTACCATGCAAGAGTACTTGAACACCTAAGATGCTTCAAAGATACACCAAAGTATATTTTTCTAACTATCTTTGCATTAAGAATGAATAGAAACCCTAATTAGCCCTATGGTTGAACAGCAACACATATTTTAGTAGCTCAGAAAAATCTTAGAAAATTACAGTGAATTCCTAATATCAAGAATAGCTTGACACCAGATTTTTACTGCATTTGAATAACTACAACTGCCTATACAAAAATAACAAACTAAGGCCAAAATTGGATATTTAAAATACTTTACATTATGAAAAGTATCAAACAACAGATTTAGGAATTTTCCTACTATCTATTCCCTAAACAAACACTATAGAAAAATTATCACTTGCATGTTTTATTCAAATTTATTTAAATAACAAAAATAACAAATATTGGTAATAGAAAGCATTTGAACTACACCTACATATTTTTATACAGAGCACCCAAGATATAAAATTTCCCTAGCAAGTACATGACACAAAAAGATTAATAAATTTGGAATCATATTTTTCTGACTTTTCTAGGATTTATTAAGCATTTAACAAGAAAATAGCCATTTCACTAGTTAATTAAAAACTCTATAGAAAAGTATCTCAAATTTGACATGCAATAATTTTATATCATAGATCTGGTCCCAAAGAGTCCATAGGAATTTATTTCACCAATTTTGGAGCTAAAATGACCAAGAAAACATTTTCCAAAGTGTTTTTCATCAAGAATAATAAAAAGAGAAATAAAAACGGATTTATTTAAATGGCGCTGGGCCGGCCCGAGAAAAACGATCGGCCCACGGCTGTCGCGGCCCATCTCGCTCGCGCGGGGGAGGAGACCAAGCCGGCCTGCTCGGGCTCGGCCCGCAGGCACGGTCCAGCCCACCGAGCGAGGGGGGAAAAGACCCGAGCGCGTCGCCGGCGTTCCCGGCATCGACGTCGCGGCGGCGGTCACGGCCAATCGGCCGGCTCCGGCCAGCCAGCGACCCACCAAGACGTGCAACACGGTCGCCAAGAAGTGGCCAACACGTGAAGACAATGCGGGAGGGTAAAGAGATGGCGGGTGAGGCGGTGGAGAGGCGCGGCTCGTCGGCAACGTCGCGGTGGCGCGGCGAGGCGAGGAGGAATTGAGCCCTACCGTGGGCAGCGAGGGAACGGCGATGCTTGTTCGGAGGAGGGAAGGACGGGGCGGAGCTCGGTGCAAGATGGATTTGACGGTGGTGGACTGACGACGTCGGAACGAGGACGCGAAGTCGGAGCTCGCGGCGGCGAGCCGTTCGCCCGCTCGGTTGGGAGAGGAGGAGTGGCTGGCGAGCGAGGGAGGGGAAGTGAGGGAGCGAGGAGGCTCGGGCAGGCGGTTTTGAGTGCGCTCGCGCTGGCGGGAGAGCAGAGCGAGGGCGACGCGCGGCGAGCGGCGGCAGCGCATGGCCGACACGCGGCGAACGCGCCCTGCCGCGGCGGCCAGCGATGCGCGGGCGCGCGCGGGAGGAGGAAGGAGGCCGGGGTTGCGGGCCGGGCCGTCTGCGTCGCGCGGGCGCGCGCGCGGCCGGCTGGGCCGGGCGGCTTCGCGAGCGGGCCGGGAAGTGAGGCCGCGGCCTGCTAAGGCGAAAACTCATTTTTCCAATTTTCAAAAATTAATTCAAATGGATTTCAAACTTCAAACTGTATTTTGAACAAGAGGAAGACATTTTCTGGAATTGACCCAAAAATAAAAGTTGCTCAGGATTAAATTCTCTACAACTTTGATTAAGGGGTCAACTGAAAATTCTTGATAGATTTTGAATGGCAGAATAAAAGCTAAAATAGGGAATATTTTTGAATAATTTTCATGAAAAATTTTGAACAAGTTTTGACAAAATTTGAGTCATCTAGTTGCTCCAAAATTTGAACTAGGGTTCCAAGTGATGTAGAATTTATAGTTGCAAGATTTTTGGTACAATGTGATTATCATATTAATACAATTTATCACATACATTATTTTCAAGCTTTTATTTTAATCAAACTATAATTTACCACACGTGATTATAATGTTATGAATGCGGTGCAATATGATTGTTATGCAAAAATGCATTGCGTAACACCGGAGTGTTACACCCACCGCCGCCAACAGTGATCGGCGTGAGCTCCTAGTAAGGATCAGGCGCAAACAAGGCCACACATTACTGAGAACTATATTCGCCTTTTAGTCTTTTTAATTGTGAGAGATTGCAATGGATTGCGGTTCATGTACTACCAATTTCTAGGAAGTCAAGATTTTTCTTTCCCTCACTTGGCTGATGCTACGATCCAGATAAAAAACCTTAGCATGGGCATTATGCTACATTCTGAATTTCTGCAAGGCTGGTGCTGGACAAAAAAAAATACAATTTTCTAATCATGGACAACACTTGCAAGAAACTGGCCACAGACTGAAATGGAGAGGTTCAGCTGCATATACTGAGCCTTCACATGAACAGGCATGAAATCTTTTTCCGTGACATACACAGATGCAATAGATTAACTGCTTGTTCCTAGAACTAATCAAGTTCAAACTCAGTTTTAACAAACAGCCCTAAATTCAGAAAAAAAGGCTCTTATCACTGAGAATAGAAAAACTGAAACCGCATGACAATAGCAACTGGTCTCACAGATAGAGAATATCATGCTACATAGGTAATGAGCCATGATCACAGTATAATGATATTCTTCTAGCATGACAGTTTGCTGAAGAGATCTTCCAAGATATATGCAGAACTTTCAAGACATAAGCACACAAAGTTGCTCATGGTAGAATGAAACTATATAAGGCACATAAGTTGCTTTTCATATGAGTAATCATATATCATAGTGTGAAGTTTCAATACACACCTGCACAAGCTTTTCAGAGATCTGTATTCTGAAGAGTGGTCTGCACAAATTAAAAATTGAAGAATACATTAACTAAATATTATCAAGGACTTGTTAGTCTGCATAAACAAGACAAGCGAGGAAAAAACCTCAACGTTCCATACTGTCAAGCAGTATTGAATCCAAATCCAAACCTCAACTCACTCCCCATGCAGTCTGTCAGCTACAAAACGAGAGCTCCCATGCGCCATCTCCATGCCCACAATTTTCAGTTAGCATGCAAGTAGCTTAACAATTACATTTGCCTAGTAGGACCATATGCAATGGCTCTTCATAAAGTTAGAGAGTTAAGTAGTGCTGGAGTCATGGTGGTCGACTAGCAGTACGTCTTTTCAGAAGTATGTTGATTTTCCAAGCGTACAACACAGTCATGGCTAAACACACAGGCGAGGTGCATCTATAAACATAATAACAAAATGTCTACTTATTTACATGGCATGTAAAATTAGCTAGGACTATAAGAGGTGAAGGAAAAGGTTCAGAGCCACACTAATCAATTGATTGTATATTAGTTTTTTGTTTGGAGGCAACAGGCAAGGGCGTTGTGCAACGGTTCAGTAATCACCTCATCTACTGATATTTATGTGGTTCCATCTACCGTCAATACATGTAGAATATGACTTCTAAGATCATTGAAGTATTACCTGACTGTCGACAGTGACCGGAGGTATCCGTGAGTAGCCGACCTTGGGAGATGCAAGCCTGAAATGACTTTTTGTAAAAATCTAAAACTATGAATCTAATTAAACTAAATGATGAAAAGCCTGCTACATATAAATATATAATTGAATGCCCAAACCGTAGATTATCTGATTGCGCGGTGATTGCCGTGAAGGATGCAGGGGAGGGCGAGTCGGAGCGTGATTGGCGCCAGGCGGTCACGCTCGCGGGGAAGAGGGCCCACCTGCCGGCATCCAAATTTGTCACGGGGGAGGCGATCGCAGGAGGCGGGGCAGATAAATCTGCAGTTGCCTCCAACCAAGCAAATGGACAAATATCTGCATATATAACTAAAATAGAAGAAACAACACGAATATGGTCCAACAAGAAGACCACAAATATTAGAAAAAGAAAATAGGAAACAGAGAAGATACGTCATGGATGACAAGAGATGAACCTTCCCTTCCGCTGTACAGGAAAGGAAACACGCCATAGATGCCGAATCCTTGGTCCACAATGACAAATAGCGCAACATATGAGTAGAGAATTCACCAGTGATGCTTACATTGTAAGAAAATACATACATATATTTTCAATTATAGCAAAGAAATAGCAACACTTTTGGAGGGCTTTGCAGTCAGTAACAAGTGTAGTTGAGAGAATTAGAAGGAAGCAATCATCAGTTGGGGATTCCTGCCTTTTCGTGCAGCCAACCATCCTTCAGGATCCAGCTAGAAGCTAGTGGGGATTGACTCAAGCGAAGAAATAAACTTCTCCACCCAGCTAAGAAAAAAACTTCAGACTGAATTCCTAAGAAATAAAGTAGAGAAATTAGAGCAAACCAGGATTATTTTCCCTTTACACCAGGTCGTGTAGATCCTTCTCCACCCAGCTATGGCCACAATTAACTGACAGGCTGATTTGATCAAGGGATACAAGAACCATTAGAGAAGGACATCAGGAAGGAGGAAGAATTTAGGCGCCTATGCACCTTCTGGCAGATATGTACTCCTCGATGAAGAAAGAGCTAAACTTGTTGAGGTCAGCCTCCAGCAGCACCTAAACTTCATCTCGGTCTCTTAGTTGGGGAATCGTCGCCAGGAATGAACGAAGCGAATGAGAGGTGCGAAGTTGGAGAATTTGGGGGCGGGCGATGAGTTCGCCGAGGGATCGGGCAGCGGCTGCGGCAGCCTCAGCGGATTCGAAGGGCATGAGCCAGATCGGGTTCTCTTGGCCTGCTGTCGGATTGTTGTGAAAGGTACCGCAGCGGTGATCTATGCGAGGCATAGCTGGCGTGCGGAGGCAGCTGCGCGAAGAAGACCTTGACCTCGGCAGCGGCGCCATGCCGAATCGAGCCGCTCCATGCCACCGCCGCCGCCCCGCGCACGACCATTCCCCACGCGCGTCGCCAACCCTGCCCGGTGCTCGCCTCTGCTCAGCCGCAGCACGGCCTTTGCTGGCCGTGAGCACCGTGCAACCGCCACTTGTGCTGTCCGGTGCTCTGGCTGGCCGTTGCAGCCGACACGGCCTCTGGAAGTGTGCTCTCGATAGATCTGGGCTTCACGGGTACCGACGCACTTGGGGGAGGTGTGGAGAGAGCCGGAGGCGGGCAGGACGACAAGGAGGTCCAGGCCGCCCTGACCTTCTAGGCGCCATCGCTGGCCGCCGGTGTGAGGAGCCCGGTTGCGGGCACCGCCTGGCCGCCGCGCGCTCCGGTTGGGGTGGTGGAGAGGGCGAGGGCTGAGGGATCATGAAGGAAGGAGCGCGCCAGGGGCGTGATTGATGATCGCGGGTAGGACGTCGATCGCAGGGAGAAGGCCCACCTGCCGGCGCCTGGATGCGCGGTACCGCACCTCCGAGGCAGAGGCGACGCGAAGGATTGTCGCACGAAGCGAGCTGCCGCCAGCCAGCCGGTGGATGGGGCCGAGCGCCGCTGCTATGGCGAGGTGATGAGTGCCGCTAGCAGGGGAAGAGGGCCGAGCGCCGCCGGTAGAAGAGCCACGACCGTGCCCCCGTGATGCCCGCGCTGCTCCGCCTTGCCCGCGTGCTCCCTGCGTCGGTCGGAGACGTGAGAAGAGCTGCGACGCTTGCTCTGCCGGAAGGTGGCCTCGTGGGGATGCCGTGCCACCTCTACCTCCGCGACGCCGCTCTGCCGGAAGGTGGCCTCGCGGGGCTGACGGCAGCTATCGCACCTCGCCGCCGTCGCTCTTGTGGTGAGGAAGAGCCGCGCCGCCTTGCCCTCGCTGCCCGCGCCGGATTGGAGGCAGATCTTGCGAGTCGTGAGGAGTCGCCGAGGTGGTTTTGCAAGGGATTGGAGGCACGATCTTGCGAGGGAGGGAGGGCGAGCGTGCCGCGTGTGCGCTGTGGGAAGGGAGCGAGCGGGAGCGTGATTGGAGGGAGATCGTGCGCGCGAGCGCCGCGTGATTGGTGGCAGACTGTGCGGAGACTCCCACGCCTGGCGGGTGAGCGAATGATCGCGGGAGTTTTTCGCTCGCCCGGTGAACGATTCTCTTCTAAAAAACTTTTTAGTAGTAGAGATTTGAGTCCGATAATACTACTTTATGTAACATCCACAGGATTTTATTTAAAAAATATCTGCAGGATGGATCGGACTTTATGTACGACTCTTTGTATTTTTTTATCCATATATATATATCGATGGAGGGAACCCACCTGGTTTGGACATATGAGATATGTAGGATGAATCCAATACGTATTGAAGTCAGACTTGTCTGTATGGATCATCGCTAGACACGATATAATGGAACTCCTTGAGCACGGGTCATATAAGTCTGGACAAAGAAAGAAATCTCCATTGTCCGGTAGTTAGGGGGAGACAGACCAAAAAATGGATGGACCAAAAAAAGAGCCTGAAATTTTGCCTCTTTATTATTAGGTATAGATATAGATATAGATTTATAAGTCAAAGCTATTTTGACACGGTCGTCAACTTCTATGTCGACACTTTTATTACATTATTAATTAATTATATGTCTTTTATCAACAATTTCTAAGACCATTTATATCAATGACACTTAAATTAGAGTGGCACACAAAAAGCATATCAATGGCCGATATGTTAAGACTTTTTTCAACAACATGCTAGAGTGGACAGCAAAGGATCGTTAGGCCCTCTGCAATGTATAGAAGCACCTTTTTATCAAAACCAAATTATGGCTTTCAATCTCTCTTCTTTTTTTATAATTGATGACAACTTTACAAAGATACGTAAATAATTGAAATTCCAAGCGAGCACTTCACACAAGCATAAATTACTAATTTGGTTTGGATTTTGTGTTCCTTGTCCAAGCATGAGACCACTTGAAAAAGAAATGGACAAGTCTCACAAATCCTACTTAGTAGTGTTAATTGCCCCCTACATATGTTCTATAAAGGTTTCGTTCCAAGCTTGCAAATATGCTAGATTTGAGTTGTGGGAGAATTAGCACTACTAACTACTAAGTGATGCTAAGGTGTTCGATATAGAATTAAACCTTTGTAGCATGATTACCACTTGGAAACTCCATCCTTAGCATCATGGTTAGCTACTTAGCTAGACAAACACAAACACTAGAAAACTCGTGAGATCTACATTAAAAACAAGTTTCTAGTTATCACTTGACAGACAACAACTACAAACTAAGCTCTAGATACTAATTGAAAACTGGCTCAATTCATCATAAAGTCTATGTCTAGCAACCATCACTTATTAAGATACTACTAGAAATACTAACATGCAAATGCAAGCAAGCACATGTTATGCGCATCTTAAATGCAACAAACAATAGCTCATGAGCTCCCCCTACTTGTGTGCTTCTTCAAATTTTGGTCCCCTTCTATTCTCCAATCTTGTTCTTATGTCCATCATCTTCTATCTTCACAAGATCTTTGTGCCTACTTCTCCCCCTTGGTGATATCTTTGTTCTATTCTCTCCTCCTTTGTCATTAATTACCACAAAGAGTGATACCACTTGAGATATATGTTTGAAATCTTGGGGTAGACACCACACTTTTGATGGAGACAATCACTTAAAGTTGAGGATCACTTCAAATCTTCTACTTTGATTGTTTATACGAGCTTCATTCTCATTGGCTTGAAGTAGTTGATTTGCATAAGCTTCAAACTCGAGTTGAACCATCTTCAAGCTTCTTCACGTGCCATGAGCGATTATATTGTTGAGGTTGAATTTGTCACTTGTATAGCTCATCAACTTGATTCAAACACTTGGGTGGCTCATAGACAATTCATATGCTACCACTAGAAGCATGCAAACATAGAGGCAATAGTGGTAGAACGTGAACTTAAACTCATTTATTTTCACATATACTCCCACCGTCTCAGAATATCTGTCACCGTTGATGTACGTGCCACAAGTTTGATTCGATTTGTAGAAAATACGTGCAACATTTGTATCTCCAAATAAATTTATTGAAAAACTAGATTCAAAGATCTTTCCAATAATACTAATTATGTACCATAAATATTAATATTTTTTAATATATATTTTGTTAAAGTTGTTTCTCGGAAAGCGTAAACAACAAATATTTAGAGACGGAGGAAGTAATTCCTTGGTAAGCTCACAAATATGCGCGGTCAACAAAATTCTTCTACGCACAATAATAATGCAAAGCGATTTGGGTTCACGGGTGACGACCTCTCTCATCACCATCTACATCATTCACATGCCGGTGATTAGATACAGTACTCTCAAGTAATAAGTAATACAAAACTAATGGGCATGTCTGGTCACAGACACAGCAGGGATGGTATATGGCCAGTGAATGATTCTCTTGCTTTCAGGCGAGCGTACTGTCCCCTGTCGCATCCGCAAACTAATAGGGAGGCCGGCAGGCAGATTGATGCCCGGCACAAGGGTACGTAGCGCTAGATCCTCACATGCATGCACCGGCCTTATATATATGGCACATCCTTTTTTTTCTTTGGCTTTTTTGTTACATGTTTCCTCTTGAAATGAAAAAGAAGGCGCTATATATAAAACTCTTTATTTAGTTTGACAACAAGACGTTAAAATTAAAGCTCAACCAATAAGAACGTCAACAGTACACTAGTTGAAATATATCATTCCCTTCTGTGTTCAAAAATAAATATAGGTGTCTTAGTTTTTGTTCTAAGACAAAACTTCTATTAATACATTTTATTAAACTATGTCCATGTAAAAATATGCTGTTAAACATCAAATTAGTTTCATTAAATTCATCATAAAATATATTTTTACACTGTATTTATCATATTATTTGATATTGTAGATGTTAATATATTTTTCTATAAATTTGATCAGAGTTTGAAAAATTATCTTAAAACAAAACTAAAACTACTAAAATTACGGAGAACAGAGAGAATAAGTGTATTATATATCTGCAAACCAAAAGGCACACCACAAGCAGTCTGGAGGTTTTCGCTGAATGTTTCTACTGAGCTGTGCTCAGTCACCCTGGATGTCGTCTGTTACATTAGGGCGTCTTTTCTGCTTCTGTCTGTAATCTTCTGAATGCTGTGTATTTCCGTTAGCTCAAATGGAAATGGGGTTTCCTGCGTGGAAAAAAGAAAAAAAAAGTAGTTCAATTTCATATCAAATTCTTATATTCTTCCTCTAACAAATCCTGCCGCCACCCACCATTTCACCATCTCGTGAAGAACTAGAAGCTTCTCATATGACATATACACACATGTACGTTCCCGTCACTGAATTTATTGGCAGCAGTAAACTAATCGCGACGCCATTTAAAAACTACCATACCTTTCGTTTTGACGTGACAGTCTCAGTGATGAGTCAAAGAATCCTCTGATTGTTGAGATGTTACACACACATGTGAACTGTGATCGAAGTGGCATAAAACATACTCCGTATAATCCAAGTTAACAATCATAAGGTATTCATATACAGACGAAATTAACCATTAATCGAGGCTTACGCAAAGCTACTACTAGTATATAGCATGTCCTTTTCATTTGCTGCACAAATGGGCGTCTAGCGATCCATTTGGTGCGCAAAGTATATGCGATGCGAGGACGACGACGCAGCTTTTCAGCGAACCCTAAATCTTCCTCTAACTCCTACCGCAAGTTCGATCTATCGCTACTACCTAATGCAATCTTTTCACATCACGTCATCATAGAGAAAGAGATTCTCATCCATTCATGAAACAAGCTAAAAAAAAGGTATAAGCATCGACTGGAAATCAGCTGGAGCATGGAGTACTATACTCCGGATGGGAGCAGGTATCTCAGTTGTCACATGATGCATGGCTGCATCATTGGGACATTGGCTCATTGCAGGGCTGATGAAGCTAGACTCTCACACACAAAAGACCACACACGAGTACACGAAGCGACTGCAGCTCATGACGTATATATAGCGTCTTCATTTCCCTCTCGACCGATGCGAAGTTGCGAACACTACAGCTTCGGCAAGAGCTTAGATCCCTAGCTAGCAGAGGGAGCCTGATATAAGCTGGCATTATATGCAATGCTGCCGGCGACAAGCACGCGGCCGCAGTTGCGCCGTCCGGTGGCATTGCTGACGACGGTCGTTTCCATGGCGCTCCTGTCACTCGTGTGTTTTCTTGTCGCTGCTGATGCAAGCAGATCGCTGCACTACCACCGGAAGCACCGGAGGCACCACCGCGCGGAGAACTACAGCCACATCTCCATGCCCCCTGTCGCGCCACCTCCGGACGTTGATGGCGATTCTCCGGCCGAACCGCCGGGTTTGCCTCCGGACGTTGGCGGCGCCCTGCCGCCGAGCTCCTGCCACGACAAGCCGTGCCCCCTTCCGCGTAGCCCTTCAAAGGCACCGGCAGAGGCGCCAAGTACGACGCCCACTTCATCAGCCAAGCCTCCCCCTTTCTCCTTGGCCAATCCGCCGTCGCCAGGACCAGCCACTGCACCATCTCATTCTCCTATGAATCCACCGTCGCTCCAACCGGTTCAGCCGTCCACACTAAGCCCTGCCAAGGCACCGTCCAAGCCACCGGCTTCTTCATTGGCCAAGCCACCGGACATCGCACCATCTCATTCTCATGCCAAGCCGCCGCGCGCGCATCAAGACACCAAGCCACTGCGCGCGCATCCAGACGCTAAGCCACCGTCGTCATATGCGACCAGGCCACCGTCACAGCAGCCAAAAAGGGCGCCGGCACCATTGCCATTCTCCCCTTCCAAGCCACCGTCGCGGTCACCCTCTCATGCCAAACCGCCATCGTGCACTCTGGCCAAGCCACCGCAGGCCCAGACACCAAGACTTGCTCCTGCAAAGCCACCAATGCGATCGCCAGCCCATCCACCGAAGATGTCCCCAGCAAGTCCACCGGCCGAGCCGCCAAAGACAGCTCCTGCCAGTCCACCGGGTTTCTCTTTCTCCCATGCCAAGCCACAGCCACCAGCGGCTTCGACGGTCAAGCCACCGCGACTCGCCCCGGCCAAGCCTCCATCGCCATCACCATCGCCAGCCCAGCCACCGCGGTGTTCCACCGCAAAACCGCCAGTAGCTCCTGCGGTGTCAGCGAAGCCACCGGCGCACCCTCCAGCCGCGTCAAAGCCAACTCTGCCGCCGCCACCGCCGCTCCCACCGGCAGCCACGAACAGCTCATCAGCCTGGGGCAACGTGTTCGACGTGAGGGCGTTCGGGGCGTCGGGCAACGGCTCAGGCAACGACACGCGCGCGTTCCGCGCGGCGTGGAAGGCGGCGTGCTCGTCCAACTCCACCACGGCCACGCTGCTGGTGCCGTCGGACGGCGTGTTCACCATCAGCTCCACCATCTTCGCCGGGCCGTGCAAGTCCGCTCTGACCTTCCAGGTAAGTTTGATGAGCCGCCTCTTCAAAATCATTGACCCAAGCCAAGGCCCAATTTTCACGCTGGCCGTGACTGTGAACCAGATCGACGGCGTGCTGATGCCGCCAGACGGGCCGGCGAGCTGGCCGGCGTCCGACAGCCGGAAACAGTGGATTGTCTTCTACAAGGCCGACGGCATGACGCTGGCTGGGGAAGGCACCATCGAAGGCAACGGGGAGGAGTGGTGGGACCTCCCGTGCAAGCCTCACCGGGTACGTACGTACGTGGCTTGCTTCTCTCCTGCGGGGTCACCTTGTCATGGCGTTTACCTGGACCAAACATGTGTGACGTTCGTGTCTATGTCTATGTTCGCGGTTCAGGGCCCCAACGGATCGACGCTGCCCGGGCCATGCGACAGCCCTGCAGTAAGCTAGCTCGCCGACCACATGGATTTCACTCTGTTCTTTGTCCATGTCCTTGGCCTCACTCTGTTCGTGGTATCTGCAGCTGGTACGATTCTTTTTTAGCAACGACGTGGCGGTGCGCGGCCTGCGAATCGAGAACAGTCCGCAGTTCCACCTCAAGTTCGACGACTGCGAGCGGGTGCGCGTCGACGGCCTCTTCGTCAGCTCGCCGGCGTTCAGCCCCAACACGGACGGCGTCCACGTCGAGAACACCACGTCTGTCCAGATCCTCAACTCCAGGATCTACAACGGCGACGACTGTGTCTCCATCGGCGCCGGCTGCTCCGACGTGCACATCGAGAATATAACATGCGGCCACGGCCATGGCATAAGGTAAACTTGTCAGCGTGCATCTATGCCGGTGATGTTTCTAGTGTGTCAGCTGACGCGGCAAGCTCGTGATGGCGTCCACGCAGCATCGGCAGCCTTGGGCGTGCACAACACGCGCGCCTGCGTGTCCAACATCACGGTCCGGAACGCGCGGATCCTCGACTCCGACAACGGCGTCCGGATCAAGACCTGGCAGGGCGGCACCGGCACCGTGTCGGCGGTGGAGTTCGCCGGAGTGCAGATGCAGAACGTGAAGAACTGCATCGTCATCGACCAGTACTACTGCCTCGGAAGCGGGTGCGCCAACCAGACCTCCGCGGTGCGCGTGGCCGGCGTCACGTACCGGGACATCCGCGGCACGTACAACCCGCAGGCCGGCGCGCCCATCCGCCTCGCGTGCAGCGACGCCGTCGCCTGCACGGACATCACCATGTCCGGCGTCGAGCTGCTGCCGGCCAGCGGGGGAGGAGGAGGACGCGCAGGAGCGCTGCTTGCGGACCCCTACTGCTGGAACGCGTACGGGGTGATGGAGACGCTCACGCTGCCTCCTGTGTACTGCTTGCAGGAAGGCCGCCCGGAGTCTCTGCAAGATCAGCTCACCAGTTGCTGAGATGACACTTTTTTTCTTTTATATATACAAATTATAACGTTTCAAGACGTACATTCGATTAGAAAAAGAAAATGCATAAAATCTCTAACCGCCATGATGCTCCACGGGTACATCTGATCTGTTTATCGACTCGACAGCCCCAAATATTTTTCTCCTCTTCAGGAGGTATATTATTCGGATTTTTAACTACAGGACCGTCTTAACACGCTACCGCTTGTAATCAAGAGTAGATAGTAAACATCGTTTCATTCCGTCTCCGCTTAGGAAAGGTCCAGCCATCTAAAACGTCCGAAACAAATATATCCTTACAATACGTGCTTTTATCGTAACATCTTCTATACACGTTGAAAAAGTAGATTGAGGACATTGCATATGTTGCAAGTGTTTCATAGGCATGTTGCAAGTATTTCAGAGGTGTTGTTCAAAATATTTCATTTGTTCCACATATATTGCAAGTGTTCTGATCCAGATGTTACATATGTTTCACACATATGTAACAATATGTTCCAAATATTTCAGCTATTTTAGTCTTATATTGTAGTAAGTGTTTTCATGTTGCAAGTTGCAAGTGTTTTATCTGATGTTGCATATGTTTCACACATGTTCCATATGTTACAAGTGTATGTTCTAGATGTTTCATCCGTTTCATACGGATGTTGCATTCAAGTGCTTCATGCTACACATGTTTCATGTTGTTCAGAGAGTTAAGGGGCACGGGGAGTGATGTTGGCACGACACGGGCGCCGGGAAATGGGGCCCGAGGAGTTGGAGACCGATGGACGGGGCACGCTGGGGCCGGCAGTCGGGCACGATGGGGACGAGGTACGCATGCAGGACGGGGCGAACGGCCTCAAATTGAGGCGAATAGGGTGGGTTGCGCATGTGAGACGAGTTGTCAGGACGTGTGGGCGCTACGACGTGGCAGGTGCGCGTGCGGAGCGGGACAAAAATTAGCGCACGGGGCAGGCTGCGCAGTGTCCAGACGCGCACGTCCGTCTAGACGTCCAGGAGCTAGCACAACCCTTAATAATTTTTTTGTTTGTTTCAAGAATGGGTGAAAGCTCTAGTTTGGTTTTGATGAATTGATGAAACCCTTAGTGCTAACCTAGTTTATCAAAGTGATCATGAGATAGGGTAGCTATTCCAAGTGGAGCCATGGTGAAGATCATTATGATAGTGTGGTGACCACGATGATCAAGTGCTCAGCTTGGAAAAGAAGAAAGAGAAAAACAAAAAGTTTAAGGCAAAGATGAAATTTGATAGGAGCTTTTTGGTTTGGTGATCGAGACACTTAGTGAGTGTGATCACATTTAAAATTGATAGTCGTACTATTAAGAGGGGTGAAACTCGTATTGAAATACGGTTATCTAAGTTTCACTAGATGCTCTAACTCGTTGCACATGCATTTTAAGAGCTAGTAGAGTGCTAACACCCTTAAAAATGTTTGTGAAAATATGCTAACATATGTGTATAAGGTGATATACTTGGTGGTTGACACATTTGAGTAAGGGTGGGGTAGTTGGTGAAGTGAGGTGATTTTCACTCTAAAACAGTGATCGGACACAGGACCCGACCCTGGACCTGCACGTCCGATCACTGGTGGTGCTGTGACGCGGCCTCGGTCTCGATGACCAGACGCTGCACGGATGGCGACCTGACGCACAGTGGCAGCGTCCAATCGCCTGTGACGTACGCTGACATAAGCGTGGAGGCGAGAAAGGATCGAGCTGACGCAGGGGTGCCTCCGATCATGCTTGACCTGACGCGTCCGGTCACGTTTTTGCCGTCCGGGAACCTTACTGGAAATGATCTGACTCTACGTTGGCGTGAGTCAAATCAGTGCTGTGGTGCGTCCGGTCGGTGGCGCGGAGACTTGGGCGCACGCGTGACCTGACGCTGCTTCAGCGCGTCCGGTCACTCTGTGCTGCGTCCGGTCTCAACTTAATGGGTGTGCGCGATCAACTCGACTGTTGGAATCGAGCAGACGAGGTCAAACGTAGTGACACGTGGCTGCAATCCCGTGACCGGACGCAGGGTGGTGCGCGTCTGATCGTCCTGATCGGTGCGTCCGGTCATGTCGAGAATGCAGGCAGCTGTGAGCCAATGGCTCTATTCGTGGAGGCTCTCTATTTAAGCCCCTTGGCCGGTTCAAGCTCACTCTCTTGGCCATTTGTATTGATATAGCAATCTTGTGAGCTTAGCCAAAGTCCTCCCACTCATCTCTATCATTGATTTATCTTTATGAGATTAGGAGAGAATCCAAGTGTATTGCTTTAGTGTTTGCATTTAGAGGCACTTGGTGATTGTTTTTCGCTGCAGGATTCGATTGTTAATCTTGGTGGTTGCCGCCGCCACCTAGATGGCTTGGGCAGCGAGGATCGTTGAGCGGAGGAAGGTACTTGTCTCCGGCTCCGATCGTGGTGATTGTGAGGGGTTCTTGAGCCTTCTCTGTGGAAAATCACGAAAGGCATCTCTAGTGAATTGCGCGTAGCTTGTGGATCCACATCTTGTGTTGGTTGTGCGGCACCTGGTTGCGGGTTTGGCGTGTGATGCCAATTAGCACGTGAACCTCTAAGTAGATGAATCGCCACAACGAGGATTAGCTTGCCGGTAAGCAAGTGAACCTCGGTAAAAAATCATTGTGTCATCATTTGATTCCGAGGTGATTGGTCTTCATTGGTATTCATTGCGATTGATTGATTAGCTTTGACTTTTGATTGGCTCATACCTCGACACGCCGGTATAATCATTGCCTAGTGTGTAAGTTAAGCTATTTAGTGTAATTAGTTTTTAGAGTTAGCTTCTGTCGAGTCTAGTGGTTAGTGAGGCTCTTTAGTTAGTTATTGAGAGCTCACTAACCTAATGCAGTGACATAGCCATTGTGTGGATAGAGACTATAGCAACTAGAATTGTGGTAGGTGACTTGCTTTTTATTAGGCTAGCGCAACACTCGCTTCGCCGTTTATTTGACTAACCACATTGCTTAAATATTGTTGTAGAAATTTTTATAAACTATTCACCCCCCTCTAGCTATTAGGACCTTTCAAGTGGTATCAGAGCCGTGGTCATCGTGATTTGAGGCTTAACAACGTTCGGTGTCAAAATGGCTCAAATCAATAACACCAAGAAGCCACCCCAATTTGATGACACAAATTATCCTTATTGAAAGTCAAAGATGACCACACACATCAAGTCAATCAATAGAAAGGTGTGGATAGAGACTATAGCAATTAGAATTGTGGTAGGTGACTTGCTTTTTATTAGGCTAGCGCAATATTTACCAACATTGCATAAGTGTTGCTGTAGAAATTTTTATAGGATATTCTCCCCCCTCTCTAACCATTAGGACCTTTCAATGGGTGACAAGGCAGATTGTGGTGATGCTTTTTTAAGGCATTTGATTGATGGCTGATGGTTTCTGTGGCTGATAAGCTGGCTGAAGCTAATTTATAGTGAGAGAAAAACAATGTACCATAGCTATTAAGTTCAAGGGAACAGGACGAGAATCTAGGAATAGGCCAATGGGAGTTTTCACTGGTACCAAGAATGGTGTATCCAAGTTTGCATAAAAATCCATTGACAGGCAAAAAAAAAAGCAATTGAAGAACAAGTTAGATGTTTTGAAAAAAATATTCAACTTTTATGGAGTTCAAGAACTATGCCATTAGGTTTCAATAGGATGAGGCAAAATAAATTGTTGACTGCTCGTAGGAATAGTGGGATGAACACCTTGCTGTAAGAAATATACTGTCATTATAAATATATTTTTCCCATTCTTTTTTATGGTGTGCCTTGCTAATTTTTTTTATTTAATTTTAGAAATGCAACAATCGTAACCTATCACTTTGATAGATGAAAAACGTAGAAAAAATATTTTTCTTTTCCAAAATAGTCATTTACATGCGAATTAGTGAATATATTAGTTTTTTACAGCTAATTTGCATATAAACAGTACCTCATGCTTTGGGGGCATTACAAATATTTCTTCCACAACCTACAGTTTCGTAGTTGCTCTAACAAAACGGCCTTCTGCTTTTTCATAGCCCACGACTCAACTAAACAGACCTAAGTAGTTCTTGAATTCTGTGCTAGCAAGCCTTTCCCTCGCTTTGGCCGGAGACTAGTAGTTTTGGCTCTCCTCAGCTAGCAGACTGAGGCTAGCTTGGGCAAGCGAGGCTAGTCTCAATTCTAGCCCAGCAACCAAACGTCCCTGAAGGTCCCCGCGCTGCTGCTTCCATGGCCACCACACGCCGCGCCAAGCTTCGCGCCGCCCTGGCCCCGCCATTGGCTGCCACCGCCATCTCCACAGCCATCACGACCACCTCGGCCACCGAGCTTCGTGGTGCTATGGCCCCATCCTCGATTGCCACTGCACGCCCTACTCCATGGCCGCCATACTGTCGCCTCCGCCGTTGCGCACTTGAGCCCGAGGCCGGAGATCTACCACGTTGAGCGAGAGTGGGAAGTCGGACGTTTGCCTCCGCCTTCGAATCGACATCTCAGCACCAACGAGCAGGTGTAAATCTAACTTTTTATTCACCAAGAGTCGACTCTAAATCTCGAATTGTTTTTCCCCCTCTTTCTCCTCTATGCATCGTCTCTAGTAGTGGTTGATTCACTCTTTCTTGTGCCAGCTCGTTGATGCACTGGTTTCAATTCAGGGTGGGCACATTTTACTCGAAAATCGATAACCGAACCAAACCGAACTGAAATGTCGGTTTTTTGGTTTTTCGGTTCGGCTTCGCTTTTTAGGTTCCAGAAGTTCGGTCCTCGGCTTCAGTTTTGGTTTCCACGTCTAACCAAATCGTAAACCGATACAACCAAAGTCTTAAAATCTCTTCATCCGTCCTACATGCATGCTACTCGCCACCCCCTCCTAGGCTCCCACCGTCCAGCCTAAAGAACCAGCCCAGAGTCTCAACGGCCTAGTTAACTGAGTTAAGGCACCCCGCAAACAACTCCCGTACCCATCGGCACACCCACACAGCCATTCCAAACCCTAACCTTCTTGCTCCTAGCTCCTACAGTCCTGCTCGGCTACTCCTGTGACGGCTACACGAGTAGGCAGCGCGCTCGACCACGACTTCGCGACGGCAAGCAGGGAGCGGCGCACGCGGCGGGGGCAAGCAAGGAGCGCCGCACACGACGACTGCTACGAGCAGGAGCGGCACGCGCCGGGGGCAAGGACACAGAGCGGCGCATGCGGCGGCAGCAAACAGGGAGCGGCGCACGCAGCGGCTACTACGAGCGGGAGCGGCACGCATCGGCGCCGCGGTAGCAAGCGGCTCTGGCGGCTTCAATCCTGAGTTTGGTTAGTACTGTTTAAAACTGAAAAAACCGACGTACAAAACCGAAACCGAATTCGTCGGTGTTCTATTACCAAGATAACCGATCAGCTTTCAATTCTTGGAAACTGAAATTTCAACAAACCAAATAAACGGAACCGAAATGTCGGTTTTAATCGATTGCCCGGTCTGAGTTTCAATTCTCCAATGGAGAAGCCCTCACGGGCCGTGTGTGCGTAAGTGGACAAAATCAACTTTAGGGCGTGCAACAAGATACAGTAACCAAATCAGCACAGAGTGACAGACGTGGGATGAGACCCCACATGAATCTGAATGTGCGGTGGAGAAGGCGCCGCCCGTAAAGCAACAGTCATCACATGACGGCCCGCATCATTGGAAGCCAGGGCAAACTGGCGAAGCTCCTCAGCCTCTCACCGTCTCACCTCACGCACAAGCACAAAAGACCTTCCAGGAGGGAGCGACTGTCTGGTCCATTGCAGCGGGCTGTGTTTAGATGACGATTTTTTTTTGCAAAATGCTACTGTAACAATTTCGTTATTATTTAGTAATTAGTATCCAATCATGAACTAATTAGGCTTAAAAAATTCGTCTCGTGAATTATGGCTAAACTGTGTAATTAATTTTATTTTTTTATCTATATTTAATACTTTATGCATGTCTCAAAGATTCGATATGAAAATTTTGCAAAATTTTATGAAACTAAACCAGCCTAGTCACGGGCCGTCTGTGCGTACCGCCAACCTAGCAAGGCCCGTGACTCCCTAGTCCGTCTCACTCTGCTCTCTGCTGCCTCCCGTGATCACTCACGTCCACGTGTCGCCGCCACGACCGAACACTGACCACCGGCCGCCGCGCTACGTAGGACGGACCGTGGGATGAGATCATGAGAGCGACCGGGATCCGACGAACAAAATCAGCGAGACAGTGACCACGGGCAAGCCGGGAGGCGAACCTGTGGTGTGGGTCGTTCAGTTGGGTCTCGGGTGGCGCTACTACGCCTCTGCTGTCTGCTCCCGTGCTCCGCCTTCGCGAATCCGCGGCGAGCCTGTTAGGTGCTGCCTGACCAGACCAGCCCGCCCCTACAAGCGGAGCGGAGAGGCCCCAGTGCAACCGGAGCCGCGAGTTGGAGGTGGTGGCAGCTGTGGGCAAAACGGCCAACGGCCAACGGCAGGTACGACGTAGACGTCTTGTGTTGTCTTGTTCAGTTGGTCCCTAGTCGTTCGTGGTGTAGGATTAGGATGTCGTCGGTCGCTGACAATCTAGTGAACAAAATAGATTCAGTATTTGCGAACGTAGCCTTATTTGGCTGCTCCATTGCAGTACCAGTACTTAGTCTCGTTGTCGTATTCAGAACCAAACTTCGGTAGTACTTATTAGCAACGGCAGTTCATGCATGTTAGAGGGGGCGAATCCACACCAGCATACTTCTACATTCCGATTCTACACAGACATCGCGCTTGCTACTGCTTTCGTGACCGGAGCATTGCCATCTGCAGAGCTCCGCCACTGGTCGTCGATGATGAGGCCGCAGCTGCATCGTCGTCGTCGTCCAGTGCCATTGCTGACGGTGGCCGTGTCCGTGGCGCTCATCTCGCTACTGTGCCTTGCTGTCGCCGCGGACGCAAGCAGAGCGCTGCACTACAACCGGGAGCACCGGAGGCAGCACCACCGTGCGAGGGAGAACAAGAAGAACAACCACGTCTCGCTCCCTCCGGACGTCGACGGCGATTCTCCGCCCGAGGCGCCGGGTTTGCCACCGGAAGCTGGCGGCGCGCCGCCGCTCCCACCGCCTGCCGAGGACGACGACTGCGGCGACGTGTTCGACGTGAGGGCGTTCGGCGCGTCGGGCGGCGACGGCGGCTCGTGCAGCGACGACACGCCCGCGTTCCGCGCGGCGTGGAAGGCGGCGTGCTCCTCCGACTCCGCCACGGCCACGCTGCTGGTGCCGTCCGACGGCGTGTTCACCATCAGCTCCACCATCTTCTCCGGGCCGTGCAAGCCCCAGCTCACCTTCCAAGTAAGCTTCGAGCTGCATTGCCTTTTGCCTCCTCGCAAAATCATCGACCCGAGTAAGCCAGCAAGGCCCAGTTTTCACGCTGCCGTGACTGTGCACCAGATCGACGGCGTCCTGATGCCGCCGGACGGGCCGGCGAGCTGGCCGGCGACCGACAGCCGGAAGCAGTGGATCGTCTTCTACAAGGCCGACCGCTTGACGCTGGCGGGGGAAGGCACCATCGAAGGCAACGGTGAGGAGTGGTGGGATCTCCCGTGCAAACCTCACAGGGTACTCCTACTCTTCTCTTCCGCGGTGCATTAGTCAGTCCTCTCCTCCTCGTGCCATGCCAATTACCGAAATCAATGTGTCACGGAGTTGAGTTTACCCCGAAGAAACATGCGTGACGTTTGGGTCTGTGTCCGTGCCATGTCCAGGGTCCAAACGGATCGACGCTGCCCGGACCATGCGACAGCCCTGCGGTAAAGCTCGCCGGCCGGCCACTTGGATTTCTTCCGATCCTGTTGTGTTTTTTGTCGAAATCCTTGACGACCTGTTCGTGGAAATCGTGTGGTATCTGCAGCTCATACGATTCTTCTTGAGCAACGACGTGACGGTGTGCGGCCTGCGGATCGAGAACAGCCCGCAGTTCCACCTCAGGTTCGACGACTGCGAGCGCGTGCGCGTCGACGGCCTCTTCGTCAGCTCGCCGGCGTCCAGCCCCAACACGGACGGCGTCCACGTCGAGAACACCACGTCCGTCCAGATCCTCAACTCCAGGATCTACAACGGTAAGCCGAAACAGTGACTGGACGCACATACTCAAAAATGAATCAACTTTGTTTGTATCAAGTTCCCATCAAACTCTGAGCTCCACCTGTAACCGCAGGCGACGACTGTGTCTCCATCGGCGCCGGATGCTCCGATGTCCACATCGAGAACATAACATGCGGCCACGGCCATGGCATCAGGTACCTGTCAGTCAGTAGTCAATAACGTGCTTCCATGGCGGAACCATAGTGAGCCTGACGCGGCAAGCTGTTGTCATCCTCGCAGCATCGGCAGCCTGGGTGTCCACAACACGCACGCCTGCGTGTCCAACATCACGGTCCGGAACGCGCGGATCCTCGACTCCGACAACGGCCTCCGGATCAAGACGTGGCAGGGCGGCACCGGCGCCGTGTCGGCGGTCGAGTTCGCCGGCGTGCAGATGCAGAACGTGAAGAGCTGCATCGTCATCGACCAGTACTACTGCCTCGGCCACGGGTGCGCCAACCAGACCTCCGCGGTGCGCGTGGCCGGGGTCACGTACCGGGACATCCACGGCACGTACAACCCGCAGGCCGGAGCGCCCATCCGCCTCGCTTGCAGCGACGCCGTCGCCTGCACGGACATCACCATGTCCGGCGTCGAGCTGCTGCCGGCCGGCGGAGATGAGGGAGCGCTGCTCGCGGACCCCTACTGCTGGAACGCGTACGGAGTCATGGAGACGCTCACGCTGCCACCAGTGTACTGCTTGCTGGAAGGCAGCCCGGAGTCTCTCCAAGATCCGCTCACGAGTTGCTGAGATGACATTGTTTTCTTCACTAACAAAGCTTTGTGTCCTGTGACAGTAAATACTAATACACTCGATATTCAACATATTACAAATTACAAATAGGCAAACAATGCGAATTTCTCGAATGGCATGCTCACAGCTACTGGAATTTGAACTGCAATGAATTCAAGAGGGTGAAATACGCAGTCGAGTCCTCAAAAACTTATTAGATTCGATACTATTTGTCATCCAAGTAAAAAACACCAGGATAAGATACACAATGACGAACAATCTCGGTTGATTCTAAGAAAAATGTAAGCAGGACAGCACCAACAACCGGAGAGCTAGTCACTGGACCAAAAGGATGCAGAATTCTTTGCCAAAATTTTGCTGGACCACGAACAGGTGTAGCTATGATGTGCCTCATTAGACAGAACAGGTATCTTGGCCTCCATCTGTTACATCCTAAAGAAGCTGGCTACAACATCCTGAAAGGAGGGCCTTTAGCACAAATATATACATCGCAAGTCTCATACAGAAGCATGTTATGCAACTAAACCATAATTCTGCATCCTACCCGATCATAATACTCGCCTATACTTTTCGTTAGGCAAACTAACTAGATTGCATGTATTGGTATAGATGACCTTGAATAGTAAACCACCTCAGTTGAGAAGCCACAAAATGTGTCATTCAGAAAACCACCTCAGTTGAGAAGCCGCAAAATGTGTCATTCAGACTTCACGGATAGCCTCTCTGCAGGTTCGGAATATGAAAGAAGAAAAAAGTTAATAGACCTTCCAGACTGAAATATATAGGTAATAGATTTACTGAAAAATGGCCTACTTATGAGCTCATATGTCACGATCATTGATGTGCCCCAGAGAGACATGTTAAGAAACCTCGGTCCAAAACCTCTATAAAACCCCCTCCAGCCATCTTCATCAAGCAGCAGCCTGGTAGTTTTCATGACAGAAGGCCTACCCTTACCATAGTTGTCCATAACCTGAAATCACATGCAAATTATGAATACTTGATGATGGAATCCTCACAAGTATCATGCATGATAATAGTTCCTTCTGTGACAGTAGTTAGCTACTTAGCTGTGCCAACATTAAGTTCAGGTACTTATCCTATGTAGCAAAGGTGGTACCTTAAACAGACAACTCAAATATAATCTGCATACCTAAGGTATAACATGATCATCACAGGATTGTAGACATCATTCGCTAGCACAGGCAACAACTAAAATGCTGCAGTGCCAGCCTTGAAATGTCATATTGAAATTGAATAATAGGTGCAGTTGCGAAACTGAGGCACCTGGCACAGAGGAACAATAAGCTTGAGACCAGACCAGTGTCATCCAGGTTAAAAGCTAAAACATGATCTCACAAGCTACCTAGAATAATGGACATTCTGTCCTTCTCCATCGTATATTGAGGAGCTTTGGGTCCAGTTGAAATCCTGTATGTTAAAGCTACCCATATTTCACAAGGCAGAAAGTATAGCCTAGGCCCCACAGCCCTTTCAAATTCTATCCTGCACCTTCTGGCTACGACCATGTCCATCCTCTGTTGCACAACCATTTATAGTAAAAAGGGGTCGAAAGCAATAATATTACTACTTTCATGGCATGTCATCTTCTAAATTACAGGAAGAACCACTGAATGAAACCCCTGTGATCTTCTGAAACTCAGAAAATGGATCAACTTCCTAGTCCAAAAACCTTGTCTGATAAATAAGATGGTAACAAATAGCTGGGATGCTAGGTTTCTTATACCAGAAATAACGTGCTAGCACAAATAAACATGACGAATGCCATAGGAAACTAGAGTCTGCAAAGATACATAACCACACATTCAGAAAAACACTTACCTGAAGCCGAGTCTTGATGGTATCTATTGGAGTGGTGATAATTGACGAGCAAGCACCAGCAATTGTTCCTGCTGTGGCTTGGACAGCAACAAGTTCTGACTGAGATGGTTTTGTTGGTGAGTCATTTCCATAACCCAAACTCCTATTTTAGGATTGCAAGAATATTAGTCAACCATGGCACTAATATCTTTGTAGACACAATGAACAATAAATGTTAAATAAAAATACACACACCTCCAAATAGCATGTTGAGCACCACCATATGCACTCCACCAAAGGGCTGAAGCTGGCGACTGAGTCAACATAGTGATTCCAAAACCTCGGTAAAGCCCCCGGATCCCTTCTGTTCTGACAACCTTATTTATCACATCAAATGGGCCCCTGTATGTTGCCATCCCTGGCAATCCTTGAACCATGAGCCTTTGGCAAATCTGTAAGTTCAGAAATATGGAAGAGCATCATGTAAATTAGATAACAAAATAAGGATGCCAGACAGAAAAATGCTTTTAATCACGCTTGTTGTGAAGAACTATAATTATTGTGTAATGGAATGGATTTATATGAAGAAATTATTCCTAAAGTGGTCAGCCCTGGCTCTGTACAGAAAGATAGATATAGTCATATAGAGGAACTTCATGAAAACAGTACAACGACCACGATGTGACATGTAGCTAGCTATACATCATGAAGCGACGTAATAATGCTTAAACTTACAAAGAAATCTAAAGACAGTATAAAGAGTTGATAGGGTTTCAACTTCCAAGCAATTGCAACATGATAGCT
Source organism: Saccharum hybrid cultivar R570 (assembly GCA_038087645.1). NCBI lineage: Eukaryota > Viridiplantae > Streptophyta > Magnoliopsida > Poales > Poaceae > Saccharum > Saccharum hybrid cultivar. The sequence goes on from JAQSUU010000113.1 coordinate 7,206,776, forward strand.
TCACTACAGAAGTATCACCCAAAAAGTAAAATTATCCGTCAAATGAATGTTTCTGTGTTGATCGCTTCGTATGTCATGTATCATATATTCAGATTTATGCTCTTATTTCCTCCGTTGGACCTAACTTACAGAAATGTGGGTGCACTGCAGGCCCTAAATTTATTAAATTGTGCACTACAGGTCCATTTCTGGACCATACTGACCATGTGAGTGCACCACTTAACAAGTATAGGAACCTAGAAATACGTTTTCAAAGTTCGTGGACCTAAGTGGCATCCCTTGACAAATTCAGGAGCCACCCACGCAGTTAACTCTATATTCAACAAACTTGTTAACATGCTGTTGGTGATTTGACTAATAGTTGCAAAGCACAAAAGCTGGACTTACGACAATATGGAGCTAGTGTGAAAGAATGCTCACCACATCTAGAGGCACAAAATATGAGCATGAACAGATACTCGACATCAGGCCTGCAACGCCGTTTGCTACAGCAATTCGTGACGCCTCTGACATATCAAAATGTTCACAATACTTAAACGTCATTTCTTTAGATATCTCCAGTGATGTTAGAGCTAGCACTCGCCCAGGTAGAGCTCCAACAGCAGAGGTGCCAAATCCTCTGAAAATGCCAGGGATGCCATCACTTCTCAATATCCTCCTAAAAACAGTAAACCCAGACATATGTGCAAGCCCCCCTTCAGCAACCTGCATCCTAGTCTTCACAACAGCTGTTGGGTGCAGAGCACCTTGCTGGGCAGTAAACAGGATAGCTCCAATCACATGAAACCTCGTCTTGTCCAACCTTCAGCGTGATACAAAAAGATAGCTACATCAGTTACAGGAATATGTAAATTGATATTTTCTTTATAGATTCGAAGTCCATAATTTATGCAAATTGCCATGTTGCCAGCATGACATTTCCAAAATAGCACACAACTCTACAGGACTTTGAATACAGGTGACATAAGAACCAAAATTACTGTCCATCACATCACTGATGACAAAGATGCAGGGAACAATTACAGTTCCAAAATGTGATTTTAAAGGAATTTTATGGACCCTAGAGTGATCTACAACCATAAGGGTAGCTGAACTTCTTTCTTCACTAAAAATAATTCTCCAAATATTTCTCCATGTACAATCTTTGAAGAACTTTTTGATGCATATTAGTTCATGAAATTGATGGGTTGAGACCTAGGTTCACAAATGAATCTCCCATTCTTTTAAAGGCAAAACTCAGTACTGTGCGTCAGCGATTGCCTGTCTAATAGAAATTGAGAATTCATATGACACAATTGAGAACCAACTACATACGATCTCAGGAAAAATCCAATGTATGGCTTGAATCATGGACTTCAGAAGTACACTTAGAATCTGAAACTGCAGCGATGTCTAGCAAAATAATACATCATATATAAAAGCTAAAGATTTGGATTTCCTTACTCAACTCAGTGTCGAATTTCCATACAAAGATGAACAAACATGTCTACATGTTAAAAGCACGAGTTTGAAGCAGATAGAAGTATATTAACGACCAGCCTGAACATAGCAGCCTCTACTGGAATTGGGGAAATACAATCGAATCCCCAACACGTCAAGTTTTGCCAATTAAATTTACAGCTTTCCAGAAGACCCAAGTTCCGTTCCACGTCCACATCTGCGGCACTGATCTCGTGGACCTCTGCCGCGCCCCCCGCCCACCAAAAGGTTGGGAAAAGACGCAATGCGCCCGTCCCGTGAATCACCTTCCTGTCACCCACGCTCCCTGGCTGCCCATTCCTCATCCTTGCCCCGTGCCGAGCACGGGAACAAGCGGCGGGCTGAGAGCCCAACCAAACTAAGAGCACGCTGCCGATCCGGAGACGGACCAAAAGATGCGAGTCCGCAAACGTAACCCGCCTGCCAGGATGAAAAGATTCCTCTTTTCGATTCTTATTAACTCTCTATCTAAGAAGGGGAACGTGGCGCGTACCTCTCCCAGTTGATGTTGGCCTCCGCGAGCGCGATCCCGGCCGCGGACGCCTCTGAGGTCTCCGCCGCCGCCGCCGCCGCCGCCGCCATGGACTCGCCACACGCCTACACACAGGAGGCGGCCCCGCGAGAGGAACAAATAGAGGAGAAGCAGAGCGGCGTTTGGTAGGTGCTGCTCCTCACTTCCGTGCGTGTTTCCGGTGCGGATGAAGTGGTGTCGGCGCCGCTGCGAGCGAATTTGCGCACGGGGTAAAGAAGGCAGCGGCGGAGGCCGGAGGGGAGGAGGAAGGAGGCGGACGGAGCCAGTTTTGTTCGGGCGCGCCACCTCGAGGCATTAGGGGTTTTGGTTGTTGCAAGTTTCCAGCAGGGTCGGGTCGGGTCGGCGCCCCGCGGAGCGCGCTGCCCAACTTGCCATTCGTCCGGCCTCGCCTCACTGACCTGCGGGGCCTGGGTTGGGCCCGGACCGTAGTGGGACCGGGGAGTCGGGCCCTTGAGTGGGGCCGGGCGGAGCGTGTGGTGGGTGTTTCTCGCTTTCCTGCTCTCGGGGAGCCGAGGAAAGCTGCACCAGCGAGGCGGAAGGGGGGCACGTGTCACGCGCCTATTGAGCCTTGCTGTCAACCTCGCCACGTGGGTCAAAAAAGGCAGGTGGGCGACCTTCTTTTCGTTTCTGTTGTTTCCACAACCCCGCATTGCGTAGGTTTTTGAAAAAAAAACAACACCTCATCGCGTGGCGCGCTGAATCAATGCCGCGTGCCTCGACATGAACAATCGTTCTTCTAGGGGGTGTTTGGTTGACATAAGGAAACGCAAACACAAAGGAATGGGATAAACGGCGCTAACCAATCATTGTGTAAGATCCCATTTGATTTCTCGAATTCTCTTGAGTTCGGATCAAAGTCTTGCAATCATTTTTATTGTACTAGTTGTCCTTGTCAAAAGGAAAAGGCCCTTTAATTCTGGATTAATCTGTCACTTTCAGATTTCAGAAAATTAACCTCGGAACACAAGAGCAACTCCAAGAGCATATAGAAATTTAGATTTCTAAAAATGATTCTCCAAACTAATATAGACACTCAAAATAAATATGGTCTGCGCCAGATTTTCGTAAATCGGGCTCTTTGTTCTTCTTTCCATTCAGGTCACCTCAAGGATGTTGTCGCACTCGTCCTCTCATCTCATTTGTATTGTGAGAGGTGTGGGGTGACTCCTCAAAATATTAGTGGCCTAAATATAAGGGAATGAAAATATTAATGGTGCTTGATTATATTTCTAATGTATTTCAGCATCTTGCTAAGTTTTTTTCCTCAATCATGCATGTCTTATCCAGTTCGTATACAAACGTACAAGGAAATTTTCATTAAGGTAAAATGTAACGCATGCAAACGTACAAGGGAATTTTCATTTTCATTAAGGTAAAATGTAACACCCCAGGCCCAAGCCCACTCTACCGAGGGATGGGCCTCACCTACGTAGCTACCCGTTTGCGCTTTTGTCCTTACTTCGTGCAAAACGGTTAATCGAAGATTACTACACATCCTTGCCTTGACTATTTAAGCTGATTCGGTGAACTCAGAATTCACGGTACAGTACTAAACATCTGGTTGCACAGTGTTTCATGATGCTACAGTACTCACGTGAACAGTGTCTAAGCTACTGTGCCTGAATTTGGCCCATCCCCCTAGGCGGATACAGTGCCCACAGCTACAGCTCTCCCCACAGCCCTCTCGCGCAGCTACAGTACCCATCCTATCTGGAATTTGGCCCATGAGCTGGGTCTCACATAAAAGTTCTCAAAACTCTTAGTAGTGTTTCCATAAAGCCCTAAGTGTTCCATGTTTACTGATCATCATTTCGAATGCACGTGTACACCTCTTTGACTTCCTATTCTTTATATTACGAAAAGGGAAAGGCGATTCCATTCATTATGGACTGAAACGTTTGGAATTTTCGGCCTATCTGTTTTGCTTCTTTTCCATTCATGGCTGAAATAATTTCTTCTCGTTAATTTAAGCCTACTCAGGCTTTAACCCAGACAAGGGCGACCTGCTCCTCGGGCAGGAGCCCTGTCCACGTCACCTGAAATTCTTGCCAACGTCGGATCCTCGGTTCTACGGCCAAGATTTACTGAATCGGCTTTTACCGAAAGCGGCTTCCACTGCTCCTCTTTACCTTCCTCAGTTTCCCTCGGCCTTCTTCGGCTTCTCTCAGAAGCCAGCCAACCAAATAAATACTAGGCTTCAGCTTCTCATTCACCTCAGCTTCCGCATCTCTCCCGTCTTCTCTCTCGGTCTCTCCCGAAGCAACGCGACCAGGGCGACGGCGCCCCAACGGTGGCGGCCGCCGCTACTTGGGGCAGCGGAGACCACCATCCTCCCTCCTCCTTCCTCCCTCTCCACCGCGCTATCCTTCTCCCCCGACGTGCTGCCGTGCCAGCCAGCCCCAGCGACGCCGGATGGCTGCGCGGCGAGCTGCCTGGGCGCCGGCTCCGCGGCCTGCGGCGCAGTGCCATGGGTGGGCTCCGGAGGTGGCCATCGCCGCAGGGTGCCGCGACCCCGCGCACGCGGTGTCGTCGACGCAGCTTCCCCACCGCTACCTCCTCCCACCGGTAAGAAACCCTAGCAGCCTCTTCAGCGCCCGCAGTGAAGCTCGCCACAGCGAACCACAGCAGCCGCGCGGTATGAAAACCTAGCTGATGGGGCTCCACTGGTCACCGATTCCCAAACCCTAATTTTAGGCCCTTGTTGTTGTTGTTGTTCTTCTTTTTTCTTTTATCAAGATTTTGGTCGTGCAGTATGGAAAGATAAGAGATGATTAGAGTTGTGCCTAGGATTTGGAAAAGCAAAACCTAATTTTCAGTGAGCTTGATACTTGATTCAGTCCTTTTTTTTCAATTTGTCATGCCTACGAAGATACAATTTTAAAGCGCAGCAAGATATATGATCATGGATGTAATTTTCCTATTTCATTAGTGGCTCCATCTACATCATAGGTCTTTAGCTTTTAGTCTGTAGAAAAGGTACATGCTCGTATGTTCAAACAATATAGATAGATGCATTGCTATGAACTGTTCGGCGGACGGCTTCTATAACACTGAATATTTCTTTCTTTTAGTTTTTTTTTTTCCATTTGTCTAGCTGACCATCTATGATTTTTTTGCGATGAGCTGACAGGGGTAGTAGACACTATTGCCATCATTAATTTGCCCGAATATGAAAAATGATGTATGGGGGCATACTTTTCACATGTTCCTGCTAATAAAGTTGATCAGCGTTTTTACCAGCGAGAGCTTGCACAACTTATAATTGAAGGCCATTGATTTCCTTAGGTGTTGGAAGGCCACTATGCCATCTCAAGGATTGGAAACTTGATCTTCAGTGGTGTATGGTTAAGATCTACCATCTTGTGTTATTGGTTCCTCCATTTGGTTCTGGCCATGATATTCTCCCTGTTACGTTCAGCTACTAATGGATTGTTGCTTGCTCTTTGTAATGTAAGATATAATCCTGCTTGATTATCACTGTCTTTGAGTAGGGATTCTTAATGATGCAGTTCCTTCTTTAAAAAAACCATGTATATTTAGTAATTGGTAGATTGGTACTAATGTTAGTATGTTTGATGCGTTCCTACTCTAAAGCTAATGCTACTTCCTTAAGGTGTAGCATGTTCAATTATTTGATTTTGTTAGCAATTAAGGATTTTCCAGGAAATAAATTTTATTAGTAATTTAGGAGCTGCACCCTACTGTCTCTATTGTAAAAGAACAAAGAATGCTTCTTCCTTGGCCTAATCCTACTGTAAAGCATTAGAGGCAACAAAAAAAATAGATGCTTTATTCAATAAAGATCCACGGTGGATGGCTCGTCTCTCTCCTCTCGACACGCCTGGCGACACGGGCGACACGGGCGACACGCCTGACACGGGGACTTGGGCGGGGCGGCACATGGCAACGGCAGGGGCGAGTCCTCGAGTGACCGGTGCGGGTCCGAGCATCGGGCGCAGGTGACTGTGTCGAGTCCACGCGCACAGTTCGGAGGTGAGGCATCTCCGTCTTCCGTGAACTCGGTCCATGGGGCGACTCCTTTGCAGTCGCTGTCTCATGGGCCATGGCAGCCGGCGGATATAGACCGCAACCCGGAGGGGATTGAGGCTCCCATTCCTTCGTCACCTCCTCATCTTCCCCCTTTCAACTCCGTCTCCTCTGAAGGCGGAAACCCTAGCGTTTTTCGGAGCGCGGCTGCGGGGTGCGAGGGGAGGAGGGATCGGCTTCCACACGAGGTATGTGATCACCCCTGATGCGGATCTGAGTGCTCATCTTGTTCATCTGTGGAATCACAGTGTGGAGGTTGGGGTTTGTGAGACGATTGTGGTGAGGGAGTCTCCGGTTTCAGCTCCCCTTGGTGGATCTGTGCCGGTGAGATTATACTGGTCCACTTTAGGTGGTGATACTCGTTCGTTCTCGCAGGTTCTCCAGGCTCCTCCGCGGCCCAGGGGAAGTATGGATCGACGTCCGCAGTATCCAAATCGTTTCTATTCTGGATCTGAGGGTAACCGGGGAGGATTTCGCATGGGTTGGCAGAATCAGGGGAGGGGATGGGTTCCGAGGGGGAAGAGATAGAGGAGGAGGTCATTTTCAAGGGGGAGGTCGTGGTTTTGGTAACAGAGATGCTTGGGTACAGCGACAGCCCGAGCACACAAATGAGCAGATGATCCCGGAAGAGCAGAATGAGGAATCTAACCAGTCCCTGAAGGATGTGACTGCTGAGGTTGAAACTTCTGTTAACAAGTCAACTCAGATTGTTGTGGGTGCTAGTCAGGCTACGCAAGAGGGGGAAACAGGGGAGCAGGTTGCTCCTACTGAGCAGCAATACCATCCTCCTGTCTGTCATAGGTGTGGAAAGGTGGGTCATCCAGCTAACAACTGTGCTAATCCGGTTGTTTGCCCTAGATGTCACAAGGAAGGCCATGTGGCCAGAGTTTGTTCCACTAAAATGCCCTGGGAGTTTATCTCCCCTTGTTGTGGCTTATCTGCTTATGGGCATGGTTTTCATGTGATTGAAAGCACAAATGCTGATGAGGGGATCAAGGATATGTCAACTACTGCTTTGATTACTATTACTGCTGGTCAAGCTAATGCTAGAGATATTGAGAATGAATTCAGACTGAAAGCAGGACCAAATTCTACATGGAGGTGGTATGCTAAGAGAGTAGGGGAAGGCAGGTACCAAATGAGGTTTCCTAATGCTCAAACTATAGATGACTTAGCTTATTTCACTGAGATGAGAATGAGATCCTTACCTGAAGTGGTGATCAAGCTGGAAAAATGGAATGCAGCAACTGGCTCCAAGCGAGCCCTGGATGTGGCCTGGTTCAGAATATCCAATATCCCTCATGAGAAGAGATCTTACTCCAATGTTTGTATGGTTGCATCTAAGGTGGGTTTGCCGTTGGAAGTGGATAAGGATAGTTTGCATAAGAATGATTATGTGAGAGTTAAGATAGGGTGTAGGGATGTCACAAAGGTTCCTGCATCTGTGGATGGTGTGTTAGATTTTCACTTCTATGACTATTTCTTTCAAAGAGAGGTACCTCAAGAAGGGGTTACTAATTCTACTGGAACATAGTGGATCAGAAATGAACGGGATCATCCTAAAGATGACTTCCCCTCTCCCAAAAAACAAAAAATGGATCAATCCAAAAATGCTGGACAATTTTCTGGGGCTGGGCCAAGTAACAGATTGAGTGATAGTAAAGGAAAGCAGGTTTCTGGAGGTTGTTCTCAGAAAGACCAGCAACAACCTTGTTCTGATGAAGATAGTGAAGATGAGGCCTTGATGATGGGAGATCTAGTTGTTCCTGGTTCTGAGCAGCTGAGATTTGGGAATTTCGATCCTGTTGAGATCAAAACAGTTAGTTGAATAACTGTTAATGTGAACCCCCAAGCAGTGATTAATGAATATAGATCTAATTTTGTTAAGTATAAACAAGACCCACTGGTTACTATTGAAGCCAAGAATGCTCTTCATGGTACTAGTAAAGAGGAGTTTTTCCAATTGGATAACATTGGTAGCAAATCTAGGTCCAAAGTCCTGCCTACTATTGTGGAAGATGAGGAGGAAGAAAGAAATGGGCAAAGAGCAATTTCCATGAGTCCGATAAAAGGTAGCCAGGGTGCTCCTAAAATTGATCTGTCAAGCCAAGAAGAAATGATTCAAAAGGAGAATCAAGATATTGATTGGGATTTGATCCAGAAGGAAGATGGACAGAATTCTGACTTGTCTGAGGTAAATGTTGAGAATGAAAGGGAGAAGGGTCTTGATAAATCAGAGCAGCTTGTTATGCCTGAAGAAAAAGAAATGAACACAGTGTGTGACAGTAAGAAGAAGGTAGCAAATGAGACCATGGATAATGATACGTCTGAAATGATTGTTATCAATGAAGAAAACAAGATGACTTCAGTGATAGAAGAGCGGTGGGAAAATTATCAGAGGGGGTACAGTCTGGTGATATGAACAGTAAGCAGAATGTCTGGGATAAGCAAGCAACTGACAAAGATACTGATATGGAAAATGTGCAAGAGATCAATCAAGATGGCTGGCCTGCTTGGCAACAAGTAAGACAAAGTAAGAGAATTAAAGTTGCTGGGGTTTCTCACCTGAAGCTGGATGATCAAAATCAAACCAAGAAGAACAAGGAAATGGGAATAGAAGGTAATTCCTCTCTTCAACAGAACTCCTTTGCAGTTCTAGATAATTCTCAAATTGTGTCTTTAGCTAACCAAATGGGGATTGATTCTGACTCCATCTCCTTTGAGAAAATTGATCTATTAAAAGATCTTGAAATTGCTAGAATGAAACTTAATGAACAATCCAGTGTTACTGTGGATCAGGTTGTTAATTTGGAAGATGAAATGCTTCCCTTGAATGATCACAATGTTTTGGATTGGGGGTCTGAAGATTCTGAAGAAGAACCTTTGATTTTGGTCAATAGTGTAAGAAAGAGTAGATCCTCTAAGAAGAAAGCAAAAAGGAAAACCAGGGTGCTCAGGAATCCACCTTTTGAGGATTCTGTTAACTCTGATGGAGGGAAATCTAAGGTTAGCCCTAGATTTAACCTCAGGGATCGAAAAACTATTAAGAAAGTGTATAAATGATAGGTCTTATTTGGAATTGTAGAGGAGTGGCCAAGAAAGGTCTAAGTTCGGTTATTAAGGATTTAATTTGGGATCATAAAGTTGATTTCATTGGTTTACAAGAAACAATGAAAAAAATCATATTCTAATAAGTTTTTTAGGCAAATTGATGTTAACAATAAGTTCAGTTGGTCCTGGACTCCTTCTGTAGGAAAATCTGGAGGTATGCTTAGTGGCATAAGAAATGATAGATTTGAGGTGGAGAACTTTGAAAATGGAGATTTTATGATAATTGCTAATGTTTTTGACAAAAATCTTAAGAAACATTCGACCTTGGCAAATGTGTATGGTCCAGCTCAAGATGAGATGAAGACTAGCTTCCTTGCTGAGCTTTCTTCTTTTTGCTTTAAAGCTAAGTACCCTATGCTAATGGGGGGACTTCAATATTTTGAGGTTTAGTTCTGATAAGAATAAAAAATTCAATGATAATAATTTTTCCTGTACCTTCAATTTGATCATCAATTCTTATGAGCTTATAGAGCTTCATTTATCAGGAGGTAAATTCACTTGGAGTAATAACAGACTTGATCCTACTCTTGAGAAATTAGACAGAGTGTTGGTATCTAGTTCTTGGGAATCTGAATTTCCCCTCTGTAATCTAAGGAAAATACCCAGATATATGTCTGACCATAATCCTTTGACTGTGAGGACTGACCTTAATCAAAATATTGGTTCTAGACCTTTCTGTTTTGAAAATTCTTGGCTCCAGCATGCAGAGTTCAGCTTGAAGGTGAGTGTTGGGCATTCTTAACGTCACTACCAAAAGTAGACTTAGTTTTCTAATTCTGATAACGGCGCCAAAAATGCCAAACCTATCCCTCATGCCACTTAAGCCAAGTTGTCATCCCCAGCATGACATGAGAGACGCGGTATTGAAATATGCATTTGCTCATCAAGATAAATAATAAAAGGGATCTGCAAGCGCACAGATTAATACCGATGTAGCATTTTAACCGGGAAGTATTCCAGGTATCGTTATTTATATTTTTACCACTGGGAAGGAATTTCTAAGTATCATGGTTGATAATGGAATGAGAATATGGAACTGAGTACACATCATTGCATGTACAACCGAGAGTATTTATCAATCTCTTTATACAGGTATAAATGTCACATTAAGTAAAGGTAAAGTGATAATGGTGACAAAGATAATTAATCTGATCAGCTAGCCACATATAATAATGATAAGCACCTCAACAGATATTCTAGCAAGTCATTAGCATGGAATTAGGATGAACTACAAAGATATTCCCTAAGTTATTATTAACTATAAAGTCTAGCATATCATAGTTAGTGCAATTATACTTGGCAATCATGGTGAGAAAAGACTATATCCATGCATAGTGAATATTAGCAAGGAAGATGAAGAACATAGCAATCACTCTCCTGTAATAGTGTTGCTCTGCCTGCCCTATACACGAGAGGGGGACTATATAAGAATCAACGAAGCTGTCACTATCGCGAACTACCCCACAATCCGGCATATAGGGTGCAATCGCAGATAAATACGGTATAGACACCACGTCTACACAATAATTATCATTCACCCACTGTACACATGGATAAACGCTATACGATCCTAGGCATGTATATAATTCCAATCTAACTAAGCCAAGCATATAACTATGATAAACTAAGAACAATATAATTGCAAATATAATCAAGTAGAGCAAAGTCATAACCAATATATTGAAATAGAACAAAGTCGTATTCATAATATTGAAGAACAATGATGAACAATTGAAGAACAATAGAGGAATTACCAAGAATCCTCTTGACAGATCCGGGAACCAATCGAAGATTGACTCCTTCTAGTTCTAATCCTATGTAGCTATGCTAACTAGAGATCTAGTTGATGTGGTGGCTCTAGGGCTTGATCAGAGGCTCTCCTCCTGAATTAGGGTTTGAAGTATGAGACGAGGGCCTCTCCTCCAGGGGCAGGGGCCTTGCTTATATAGCCCTTTCGGATGAATCTGGGCCGTTGGATCAAACCGACATTGATCGTGCGGTTTTCCTTGATCCTCTAGGTCGGTGAAGCATAATCCTCGAGGCGGAGCCTGATTGGTCCACAGGAGGGGGCGGGCGCCCTGGGGACTAGGGCGGGCGCCCTGTCTCCGGCCCCGTTACGCCTCCCGTTCGTTCCCGTGGCTTCTGGAGTCTTCTAGATGCAAGATAATTACGTGTTCGGTTAATATCCCGTCATTAATCCGACATGTGGGCCTTTCTTCCGTATTTCCTGATAACCCCCTGCAGAAATAGATAAACAGCAAAACTCGTGGAATTCTGTCAGATAAAACCCTAAGTCTTGGTGTTGGTTTCATTTGGATCCTTTTCTCTATTTATTTGATAGTTATAATTGATACTTAAGGACCGTCAACAAACTCCCCCAAGCTTACCTCTTGCTCGTCCCTGAGCAAGGAGAGACTCAGTAGTTGCTGAAATGCCTTTGAATTTTGACGGTACACATGCTTTCAAATAGAGTCTCATCTCTGAGTAAACTATCAAGACTTAAAACTTACTCATTGTACCTTTCACCATGGGGCTTGCAACCGTCACCTTTGTCTTGAGCGGTTAAAAGATAGAACAGTCTAGTCAAGCGCCATGTCTCTTATTCTTGATTAGCTATAGCTCTTGGAGTTTTTTTGCAGATTTTCAAATAAAACTCAGAGATTCCTTGTATGACTCTCTCAGGTCTCTCTTTTGTGGTATTTCTGGATCCTCACCAAGGCAGTAATGGTGTCTGCCTTCTCTCAAAGCAAAGTATGTAGTATTTGTGGTATAAGGCAGAGTGACATTGCCTTCTCTCTCATCCTATTCTAATAAGGCTTTTGATATCTGGAGCTCATAGGTGGGAGATAAAGTATACATACTTACAAGACATTTATTGCATAGTCAAACCATGGATCCAGAGAAACAAGCCAATAAGTCAAATCAAGATGTGCATGTGTGGCGAATAAATGGTGTATGGTGGTAGTGATGATAACAATGATGAAAGTCTAATTCTACTTTTGCTCTTTTTGAGAGGATACGTACCTTTCTTGCTTTTAAAGCTCTTGAGGAGAATGAGGTGCTCTATATTTTCTTTTTCTTTTTTTTCCTCTCAGGTGGGTATCTTGTACCCCTAATTCTACTGTCGGACACTTGTCCATTTTTACCTCTCTTCTCACACTTTTTCTTTTTTTTTTCATCGAGGTTCCGAGCACTTGCTCCTTTTTATTTCCTCGTATCTTTTTCTTTTCGAGGTTCCGGGCACTTGCCCCTTTTTATTTCCTCGTATAGAGCACTCATCTCCTTAGAACAATATAGCAAGTGGTAGTAACCAAAATAGCTTGAGCATTTATTTCACAGGGGATAACAAGAATGAGAAAATATTTTTGGCTATTCTCTCCCGGATTAGGAGTAGAATAATTTTATGTGGATCTGGAGATGAGAATGAGTGGATATATGTGGATGCGTACTTCCGGAGTAGAAGCAGCATGTATGAGTGATCGTGCAAGTGAATCTTGATTTTAACCGCATGACAAGCTCCTAAGGGTCTACACAGCTTGACTACACTCAATGCTCATAAGCAGTAAAAAGTAAAGGTATGGCTTAAAGTCTAGCAAGCATGTATGTATGGCTGTGGTAGGAACTTAAACTCTCATCATACAGGAACTCATCATGTAGCATTTTAAGATTTTCAAAGATAAAATTCTCCAGAATTCTAGCATCTCTAGGAATAGATAAACAGCAGCTCAACCTTCCCATATTATATCCGTTAACAACTTAGACTTTAGATCAAGTTCTCTTCCCATAAGTTCAGGTTTAGAGTAAGCTTTAAATGATAACAGTTATGTCTAAACTTAGAGAGAGGACTTCAAATTTAAAAGTTAGGCAAAGCAACTATTCATCATATCCATGCTAGAGTTTTATTATTATCTAGATTCAGTTTAGCATAGCCACTTTATTTATTTATTAAAACACACTAAGCAAAAGATATAGGTATATATATATAAGCACAAAATCTTTATTTGGTTTTTTTTCATAGTTATGTATATTTTTATTTTTATAGGGTAGAAGTATATATAAATATAAAGATAAAGATAGAAATACTTAGCAAGATAATGGAGGTGCTCTCCCCCAAGCTGGATCTTGACATAATCTCTTCTGATGTAGCTAGCAGATGGCGGAGATGTATTTGAAAGTCGGCAGCACCCTGACAGCGATTAGAATGTCCTCCGTCTGCTAGTCTCCTTGAATTCTGTGAAGCTCAAATAGACAACAAAGCTTTGTGGAACTGATTAAGTGTTAGCATAAATATCTAGCCTTTATCATGCTGAGCCTCCTTGATTTTTTTATATTGTTTTTTTTCTTTTATAAAGCAGAAGAAAATATTTATGTATTTATTATATATATATTTTTTATGCCACCACAGTGAATGTACTTATGGGTTTTATGCCACTCGCATACTCACATGGGGCTTTAGGGTTTTTAACATTTTTATTTTCTTTTTAAGATAGTATGAATATGATTAACTAAGCAAACTATTTAAGATAAAGTAAATAATTAAAAAGAAAGGATAACTACCGAGTTACCTCTTGGCAAGGCGTTCGGTGTTTTTAAGTCCTCCGAACGGGACTCTTATTCGTTCAGTCGTCCTGGGACTCGGTGGATGGCGTAGTCGGTGGTTCCGGCGGCGCCTCTTCTTCATGTACAACTGTCTTTTCTTTCCATACCTGTCTCGGTGCTTCGGTCTCCTCAGGACAGTGTTGGTTGAGTGGTATGTCTTCAGATCTTACCACTTCTCCTTCATAATCTGCCCATCCGTCCTTGATGACCTGTTGCTTCTGATTGTGGTTACGCCGCCTTCTTCTTGTCCTGACCTGCTTGGATTCTTCAAATACATAGTTAGGGTCAGTAAAGTAAAGACGTACCTTCTCAGAGGGGAAGTGCATGTGGACTTCTCCAGTTCCAATGTAAATGATTGCTTTGACAGTACTAAGGAATGGTCTTCCAAGGATGATGGGTGGATCGTATTCATCTTCTCCCATGTCAATAACCTGAAAGTCTGTATGGACAAAGTGATCGTCTATCTTGACAGGGACGTCAGTTACTGTACCTTCGACCTGTCGGAATGTCTGATCTGCCATCTGGAGCTGAATATATGTTGGGTTTAAGGGCATGGTTCCGAACAGAAGTTCATAGGTGACCTTGGCCATTATGTTGACGCCCGACCCAGTGTCGCAAAGTGTCTTGTAGAAGTGGGACCCATTAATGGAGCAATAAATGCTTGGCATACCTGGGTCGTCCTTCTTAGGCAAGAACGGTGACTTGAGTTGGCGATCTTGACCTTTGTGCATGGCAGTGACCATCTTAGCTGTCTCGGTCCATACTTGCTTCTTGCTCTTGTTTCTCCTGTTGGTCCTCTTCCTTGGTTCATATTGGGGTTGCTCTGGGATTTGTGCGGTCTTGTTCTTGAAGGAAAACGTTTTCTTCCTCCCCTTGATGTAGAAACTGATCTTGGCAGCACTAGCATAGATGACAGCTCCCGCGGTGTTCAGAAATGGTCTCCCTAGGATGACGGGAGCCCTCTCATCAGAACCGGTCTCTATCACTACGAAGTCTGCTGGAGCGTACGAGGAACCCACTCGGACACAGATGTTCTTCAATATTCCTCTCGGGAAACTCAGTGTCCTATCTGCAAGCTGCAAACACATGGTTGTTTCTAATAATGGTTGTGAAAAGAGTTTTTCATAGAGTACCCTGGGCATGATGTTGACGCTGGAGCCAAAGTCACAGAGTGCTTCTGGGAAGTCTCGCATGCCGATGGAGATCGGGATGACGGGGCGTCCTAGATCGCCTCTCTTGACCGGCAGATGGTCAGTACTTACTTCCACGATAGGGTTACTCCAGTAATCTCCTGCATCAAACATGTCTACAAGATTTGCAGATTCTAGTCCTTCCGGTTGTGATGGTATACCGGGGTTAGTAGCAGGAACAGCAGCAGCTATTTGATTCAACTGAGATTCAATCATTTTATTAAAGCTAATCTGGTTCTTGATGGCAGTAGAGAAATTATCCATTCTATTATTTATATTTTCTAGTATTTTATCATTAGATGCCAATTTCTTAGACAGGTTATCCATTAGCTTTCCTTGGTTGGATACTAACTCTCTCAAAGGTGGATAATAATTATTATTATTAAAAGAATTGTTACCTTGGTAATTACCTGAGTAGTTAGGCCTCTGTTGATTCCAACCTTGATTCTGCTGAGGACGGTTGTAGTAGTTGTTGTTATTGTTGATGTAGTTCATGTCCTCCAGCAACTCAGGACAGTGATTGCTCGAGTGTCCAGTACCTCCACACTCCTCACAAGTTATGTGGGAGTCGTAGACGTGCATGACTTCTTTCTTTTCTCCAGCTCGATCATCGAGCTTCTTCATGAGTAGGTCTAGCTTGGCAGACAGCATGTCTACCTCCTTGAGCTGGTGCATACCTCCACCTCTCTTGCGTGTCTGAGTTCTTTCTTCATTCCAACCTTGGTTGAATGCCATCTTCTCCACAAGAGCTGTGGCTTGAGGTATGGTGAGTGATAGGAATGCTCCTCCAGCTGCAGCATCCATGGTTTCACGGGCACTGTTAATGAGCCCATGATAAAATGTCTGCATCAACAGCCAGCTTTCCATTCCATGATGGGGACATTCTAGGATGTAGTCTTGGAAACGCTCCCATGCTTCTGGAACAGATTCATCATGTTGTTGCTGAAAACTTGTAATCTTCCCACGGAGAGCATTGGTCTTGCCCATGGGAAAGAATTTGGCCAGAAAGTTCGTGGAGCAGAGTGCCCACGTAATGTTCTTCTCCTTTGTAGCGTAGAACCACTGCTTCGCTCTCCCCAACAGTGAGAATGGGAAAAGGCGAAGTAGTATGGCGTCTCTGGGGACTTCAGCCATGGTGAAAGTGCTGCAGATCTCCAGGAAGTGTTGAAGATGAGCACTAGCATCTTCGTGTGGCTTCCCACAGAACTGGTTAGCTTGCACCATGTTGATGAGCCCAGGCTTGAGCTCGAAGTTGCGGTCGATCTCCCCAGCAGGTCCAGTGCGGATGTTGTCCGTAGTGGGAGCTGAGAACTCGCGGATCGACTTGTTCGCCATGGCTTCGAATTCAGTCGACAAATTCCGGATGAAACTTCGGCGGTCTTCGAATTTGGATGAAGCTTTGTGCTGAAGTGTTGACGATGTCTTCTTGAGCTTGGCTCTTGTTCTTCTGAATAAGGCTTCGGGATCGTCAACAAAGTTGTCTGGAAGATGTCTTCTATTCATGCATCACCCTGCAATAAATAATCAAAATAGAAAATACAGGGGTAAAACTGTATAAGAGAATTGATAAGCTCGATCAGATTAGTGATGCAAATGATGACTCAAAGTTCCATATTCATTCCTACTTAGTAATCAACCTTCCCCGGCAACGGCGCCAAAAATGCTTATTGGGCATTCTTAACGTCACTACCAAAAGTAGACTTAGTTTTCTAATTCTGATAACGGCGCCAAAAATGCCAAACCTATCCCTCATGCCACTTAAGCCAAGTTGTCATCCCCAACATGACATGAGAGACGCGGTATTGAAATATGCATTTGCTCATCAAGATAAATAATAAAAGGGATCTGCAAGCGCACAGATTAATACCGATGTAGCATTTTAACCGGGAAGTATTCCAAGTATCGTTATTTATATTTTTACCACTGGGAAGGGATTTCTAAGTATCATGGTTGATAATGGAATGAGAATATGGAACTGAGTACACATCATTGCATGTACAACCGAGAGTATTTATCAATCTCTTTATACAGGTATAAATGTCACATTAAGTAAAGGTAAAGTGATAATGGTGACAAAGATAATTAATCTGATCAGCTAGCCACATATAATAATGATAAGCACCTCAACAGATATTCTAGCAAGTCATTAGCATGGAATTAGGATGAACTACAAAGATATTCCCTAAGTTATTATTAACTATAAAGTCTACCATATCATAGTTAGTGCAATTATACTTGGCAATCATGGTGAGAAAAGACTATATCCATGCATAGTGAATATTAGCAAGGAAGATGAAGAACATAGCAATCACTCCCCTGTAATAGTGTTGCTCTGCCTGCCCTATACACGAGAGGGGGACTATATAAGAATCAACGAAGCTGTCACTATCGCGAACTACCCCACAATCCGGCATATAGGAATTACCAAGAATCCTCTTGACAGATCCGGGAACCAATCGAAGATTGACTCCTTCTAGTTCTAATCCTATGTAGCTATGCTAACTAGAGATCTAGTTGATGTGGTGGCTCTAGGGCTTGATCAGAGGCTCTCCTCCTGAATTAGGGTTTGAAGTATGAGACGAGGGCCTCTCCTCCAGGGGCAGGGGCCTTGCTTATATAGCCCTTTCGGATGAATCTGGGCCGTTGGATCAAACCGACATTGATCGTGCGGTTTTCCTTGATCCTCTAGGTCGGTGGAGCATAATCCTCGAGGCAGAGCCTGATTGGTCCACAGGAGGGGGCGGGCGCCCTGGGGACTAGGGCGGGCGCCCTGTCTCCGACCCCGTTACGCCTCCCGTTCGTTCCCGTGGCTTCTGGAGTCTTCTAGATGCAAGATAATTACGTGTTCGGTTAATATCCCGTCATTAATCCGACATGTGGGCCTTTCTTCCGTATTTCCTGATAACCCCCTGCAGAAATAGATAAACAGCAAAACTCGTGGAATTCTGTCAGATAAAACTCTAAGTCTAGGTGTTGGTTTCATTTGGATTCTTTTCTCTATTTATTTGATAGTTATAATTGATACTTAAGGACCGTCAACAGTGAGAGAGATATGGAATAGAAAAGTTATATCAAACGCTGCCATTGATACCTGGTGTATCAAAATGGATAGAGTTAAAAAAATTTTAAAAGGCTGGGGTCAAAGTCTCAAAGGGCATACTAGAAAGTATAAAAACATTTTAAAGGGGGAGCTAGAAATCTTGGAAAAAGAGGAAGAAGTAAGAGCTCTTGATGCTGATAAATTGAATAGAAAGACTTTCATACAATCTGAGTTGTTAAGGTTGCTTGAAGAAGAAGAGAGTTATTGGCACAAAAGGTCCAACAACATGTGGTTACTTAAAGGGGACAACAATACTGCCTTTTTTCATAGGGTGGCTAACGGGAAAAAAGGAAGAATACTATTTTTTCTTTAAAACATAATGACCATCTAATTGAAGGGGATGAGGCGCTGGTGGAGCATGCCACTCATTTTTATAAAGATTTATTTGGCCATTCCACTACTCTAGATATTCATATGGATGCTGGGTGTTGGAGTTCGTCTGAAAGGGTAACTATGCAAGAAAATGATGAGCTTGAAAAATCCTTTTCGGATTCTGAAATAAAATATGCTATCTTTTCTATGGAGAAGAATACAGCCCCTGGACTGGATCACTTCCCTGTCGAATTCTATCAACATTGTTAGGACATCATTAAGGATGATATGGTTGTCTTGTTCTCTGATTTCCATAATCTGAATCTGGACATTGGCAGATTCAATTATGGGATCATTACTCTATTGCCTAAAATCAAAGAAGCTAATAGCATCAAGCAGTATAGACCTATTTGTTTACTTAATGTGGTATATAAGATTTTTACTAAGACTCTGATGTTGAGACTTGATAAAGTCATGGGGAGAATTATTAATAAATGCCAATTGGGATTCTTGAAGGATAGGAATATTATGGATGGGATTCTAGCTCTCCATGAGATTTTGCATGATACACGAATTAAGAAAAAAGATGGGTTAATTCTCAAGTTGGATTTTGAAAAGGCATATGATAAATTGAATTGGGACTTTCTGTTTGAATGTCTCAAGCAAAGGGGTTTTGGGAGTAAATGGTGTGATTGGATTAAATTGGTCATGAGTTCTGGTACAGTCAGTGTTAAGGTGAATAATATTACTGGCAGGTATTTTAAATCTGGCAGAGGGGTTAGACAAGGGGATCCCTTGTCTCCCTTCCTTTTTAACATTGCTACTGATACGTTGGCTAAGATGATTTCTCTTGCACAAAGAAATAATTTGATTAAGGGGTTAGTGCCTGATTATATTGAGAATGGGGTGGCAGTCCTCCAGTATGCGGATGATACAATTTTATGTATACAAGATGATAGTGAACATGCTGCTCATCTCAAACTGTTGCTTTATCTTTATGAAAGCATGTCTGGCCTCAAAATTAACTTTTCTAAGAGCGAAGTCGTTATGATTAGCCAAGATGATACTAAAAGCCTGGAGTTTTCCAACATGTTTAACTGTGCAATTGGTAAATGGCCCATCAAGTACTTGGGTGTCCCGGTGGCGGGTTCTAGATTGCATATTGTTGATTGGATGCCTATCAGCGAAAAACTGTTCAAGAGACTGGATGGGTGGAAAGGTAGCGCTCTAAGTTTGGGAGGTAGGCTGGTTTTAATCAATTCATGTTTAAGTAATCTCCCGATTTATGCGATGTCCATATTTTGGCTGCCTGTGTCAGTCATCAATAAGATGGATGTTGCCAGAAAAAGATTTTTTTGGCAGGGGGAAGTATGAAAAAGAAGTATCATCTTATCAAATGGGCCAAAATCACTAAGCCAAAAAGTAAATGGGGGCTTGGAGTTAAAGACTTAAGGAGAATGAATATAAGTCTGTTGTGCAAGTGGTGGTGGAAAGCTGAAAATAGGGCTGGAATTTGGCAGAACATTATTAGGAAGAAATATCTTAAAAAGGGTTCTATTGCTTTGCTTTCCAAAAACCCTAAAAACTCTCCGGTCTGGAATGACCTTTTGAAGGTGAGATAGGTGTATTTGAAAGGTAGATCCATGATTGTGGGTAATGGCAAATCTACCAGCTTTTGGCATGATAGGTGGTGTGGTCTTGTCTCCTTAGCAGACAAGTTCCCAGGATTGTATGAGATTAGTAAGGAGCAACACTGTTCCGTGGAGTTCATGAAATTGAGAAATTGGCGTCTTTCTTTCATGAGGTGGTTACATGAGGATCTTCAATGCCAACTTAGAAGGCTATTTGACATTGTATGTCGGTATGGTATTAATTCTGAGAAGGATAGAGCTAGTTGGGATTGGGAGAAGTCTGGTTCTTTTTCTGTGAAATCTACTTACAAACATTTGTGTGATCATGACTTTGGTCGTAGTTTTAAGAAGTTTTGGAAAGCCAAAATTCCTCTAAAGATCAAGGTTTTTTTGTGGCTTGTTTCACAGAATGTTATCCTCACTAAAGATAATTTGGTAAAACGTAAATGGAAAGGTTCTACTATGTGTGCTTTCTGTAGTGAAAATGAAACTAGCCATCATCTGTTTTTTGATTGCCCGACAGCTAAGTATATCTGGAGTCTGATTGTTTACTCTTTGGGCGCGGACTGTAGGCCTAACAGTTTGAACCAATTCTGGGTTTGGATTCAGAGGTTTTTACCTCAGGCGCCTAATTTGCATGCTGTGGGTTTGGCGGCGGTGTACTGGGCCATTTGGCGAACTAGAAATGCGGTTTGCCTTGAGGGAAAAAGGGTGAAATCTCTTACCGAGATTATTTGTGTGATATGCTCCTTTCTAACATATTGGGCAGGTTTACTTAAGGATGATCTCAAGGAGCAGATGACCCAGGGAGCTGAGGTGATGAAGACGACGGCGCTTTTCTTTCACAAGCAGGATCAGAAGACGTACTCGTTGGAGGAGCGTCAGTTGGTGCCGTATGTGGGCAAATAGTTTAGCGCAATGCTGTCTATGTGTTTGGTGGGCTTGATGCCTTGTAATTTTGAAACGCTCTTGGTTGCGGTGTTCAGACTGGTTAGCCGTTTCGCTCTGTGTGTTTGAAGGTTTAGCGCGTTCATGCAGGTGTTCCCTTCGTGATCATGTGTGTGAACGTTTCCAGTTCTTTTGTCTGCGTTGGTTCTTGGATCGAACTGTTAAACTGTGTAATTTCGTTGCCCTGGTAATGAAATTCGGTTTTACCGTTATGGAAAAAATAAAGATCCACGGTGACGATTGACCATGTTCAATATCTGATTTTCGGTAATGGTGGCCCACTGTTACACAGTTTACATCTCTTCCTTCTTTCCTGCTGACTCAGGCAATGCTCATGACCTATGCCGATCCGTCCTTTACATGTACCTAATAGGTCATCAGTAGTGTTAGTTCTAATTTTTTCCCGTCTCTTTTCAGCCTGCTAATTCGTAACTGAGTTAAATTTTTGCCGTGCAGATATTGTGGAGTTCATGAAATAGTTAGCTTTTCCATACTAACAGCTTGCCAATTATTTCAGTTCAGGATTACCTTCAGCTTTTCATTACTACAGGTTTTAACGGCCAAATAACTTTCCCAACTATTGTGCTTTTATTTTCTATTTTTATTATATCAGTGCGCCCTTCTTGCAAAATTCAAATGACTTCAGAGAATACATGAATTGGTGGTTAGGTAAACAATTCAGTTCAATACATTCTAATTTGTGCTAATTAGTGTTGGGTCATATGCTATTTGTCTGCAAAGGTTCTTACAGGAAAAAAGGCTTGCGGGAGATCACAGACAGTGCTTCTGCTAAATTGCACCTCCACGAAGTTCCATTTATTTCGCTGATTCTCTTGGAGTTTCCAATAATGCTCACCTCCATCCTTGCATTTTTTGTACCTATTTTTTTCTTAAACAAATCTCTTATGGTTGCTATCCAGTTGGTGTTTTCGTATTACAAATACATGACGAAAAATGTGTTGCTATCCAGAAGAAAACAAATAAACTGTACTGGCCTGTCTCCTTAAATGGTCAGAGCTTTGTTTTCTTCTGGCGAAAAAAAACTCTGACCATTAAAGGAAACAGGCCAGTACGATTTATTTGGTGATCAAGGTATCAGAATCTGACTCCCTTGCATCTTTACTTATCCCAGCAGGTAGCTGAAACTATTCTTTCTATCAACTTCGGTTTCATCAGATGATGCGCCGTTTCAGGAAGACTTCGAGGACGAT
Organism: Saccharum hybrid cultivar R570; assembly: GCA_038087645.1. NCBI lineage: Eukaryota > Viridiplantae > Streptophyta > Magnoliopsida > Poales > Poaceae > Saccharum > Saccharum hybrid cultivar. Next base: position 7,228,936 of record JAQSUU010000113.1, read on the forward strand.
CATCAATGTGGACCTCCCTGTGGCCACGATGATGCTTAGCTCTGCACTGCACCGCGGTCATTCAGGCCAGTGCGGTCGGTGATGCTCAATCAGGCTAAACACCTGGATATTTATCCAGAGGAGGTGATGCTCTAATTTGTAACCTCACAAACAGGCTGCAGCCTCAATTGCTGATATTGTTGCTTCTCTGCAGCTTTTGATTCGATTCTGTGCATGCTTACAAATCCATGGCCGAGCGCATGATGACAGAACAAGGACATTGACCTGAACATGCATCCAACCAAGGTAAAGATGGATTATGTTTCCTACCGTACTAATTCAGCTGCATCTTCCAGCTGTGTCTCTGATTGATCCAAATGTGTAGTGTGCTCCCCGACTTGCAGCTTTGGTCCCTGAAAATATTACTAATTATCATCTATTACCAATGACAGCCTATTGTAATTGTTGCTGTTAGTAATAATAATGAATACCAGTTCAATGAATAGAAGTAATTGCCTTTACCTTTTCTGCTATCTTATATCTCTATATTTGTGTGCCAGTGGTATGGTCGAGCTTTCCGCTACAGGCCTTCGGCTTCACTATTAGGCAATTAGGCCTAACTACATAAGCAGGTAACTATCTCATGGTTTCTTTAAAAAACCTTCTCAAACATAAGATCTTTATGGGACGATTTTGCCAGTTCAATACAGTAATAGGATAAATAGTTACATTCTAGGAAACTCAACCACTGCTATTATTTGCCTCTACAAACTTATGTTTATGACATTGCTTAGACAAAGGTTACATACCTCTCTAACTATTTCAGCATCTCATACATTGAGTTTGCACTGTTCAATGTTCTGTTTCGATTTTCCGCAATAGAGGTTGTTGCTGAGTTTGGGCAAAAAAGGTCTAATTCCAAAAACATTGTTTCATGATTTATGGACTCAGTTTGCTTCTTTTGTCACTGGAATGGATTGCTTCATGCAGATATACTTTCTGCAGCCCAGATGAACAAACTGCACATGCTGCCAAAGGACTTTATTTAGGCCTTTCATGGTTTGATATTATTACGAAAAAGTCTATTGTACACTCTTGCTAAACCCTCTTGCTCTACACTTGAAACCACTACCGTGATGTGTGTTCTCATGTACAAATGTCTTTTTATCTCTCTATCAGACTTGGTGCTTACGAATCAAGCAACTCCTGGAGCTTCTCTCTCCAGGAGCCCACTTTAGCGGCAAACACTACATTGCAACTCGGTAGCAAGGAGTTACTGCCATGTTACATACGCGTAGCCTTACATATCTCCTGACTTATGCAAATTAGTTTAGTTTACACTACCCGCAGGTCAATTGCATGGGATTATGTTCATTTGTGGTTGTTAACAGTGTTGCTTTCATCAATGACCAGCCTACTGAAGATGAAGCCTTACGGACTAACCTAGAGATTCACAAAGACGCCGAAGACCCGCAGAACTACCGGTGCAACGAAAAAACAGGAGGTTTGATGACAAACAAAACCAGAGCTAGCTTTCCATACACAGACTCACTCGGTCTCTCATCAGCATCTGTATGAAAATTGCAGAGCAAAACGAGCAGCCTCCCAAGATTCTGAAAAACATGCTCGTGGCGCTGAATCCGTGCCTCAGGCTCCAAAGGTGCTCACTCATTTCTACTTCTTACATATCCTATACACCAATTCAAACATAGCCACCTAGAAATCTTCAAGTCAGGAGGCCAAGCCACTATAATAGTAGCCACCAAATATGTACCGTTTACATGACAACTGAATGTGCCTACTGGCCATACAACTATCAGTTTTTTAGTACTAATCGATCTATCAGATCCACCACACTTCGCTAATTCATTGATACCTTTCCTTTATCAGGAACCGATGTCGATCAGCATATGGCAGGCATCATTTTCTGACCTGTTTAGGATGGATGATCACAGGCCTTGTTGTCCATGTCCGATCTCCTAGATGGGGATGGATATTTGGTAGCCTAAATAAAACAACCTATGTGTAAAAAGCAAGGAACAAAGATGTTCCTAGGTCTGTTGCCAGTAAAATTATCAGGCCACACACTGCATCACACGCCTGTAATATTTCTATAAGTGCAGACATCTCCCGCTACAATCAGCCTACTCAGCTTGTCAGACCTGTTAACTCTAGCTTAATGAAACTATCATACCTGTGACCTCAATGTGTATGCCTGTTTAATTAGACGCTAGAGGTTTGGTTAGAACTACGCAAACAAATGTGTTAAACGGCCAGAGCTCTGCTCGGGTGACAGCACTGGTTTATCTATCTACTCCCATTGTGTTTGGCCTATTCAGTCAACCAAATTTCCTGCCGCCAAAAGCTGCAGCAACTCAAACTTCCTTGCTTACCACATTTATGTATAATAACATGCTTACTCATGTCCACATCAGTGCTCCCTTATATTGATGGATGAAACCTATCTTAAACTGCCTCTTTAATTATGTTTCCCGGCGGCATACATACCGGGGCGCGCGAAGGCGCGCCACCTCCACTAGTTGTCCAACATGGTTATCCTCATCTTCGAGCTCCTGCATGTTTGCTCACTGTTCATTGATATTTCAACGCTGTTGCCATGCTGCACAGTATGCCTCCGACCAGCGTTCCATTTCTACACTGTCAGCGCTGCACCTGGCCCTATTTCTTGCATACCACATTATCCATAGCTACGTATAGAGTAGCAGTGCAGCTGATACATTCATTGCCTCAAGTTACCGTGCAATGCTTATCACCTTGGTAAAAGTTATTTCTTTCCAGCTTTAAAATTTGATGAATTATCCATTTTATTCCTTCGGGAGCAATCCTTGCTACAGTCTCAATCTTCATGTCTTGGGTGACTGGCGGTGGACCTCCTTAAGTGGCCTTCCATATGTCGCTTGATCTACTTCAGCAGTACTTTTTAGTGAATGAACAATGTTTTTCTCTCACAATAAATCAGTATAAGCATCAGCATAGGTCAAATTTTAGTGAACTCTGGAAGGTGCAATGGCCAGAGGAGGAAAAATCTATCCTCACGAAGGCGAAAGTTCAATAGGAACATCCACCAAAGGTATACTCCCTCCATCTAAAAAGAATTGTAAATCTCGCTTCTTGTGGACATTTAGATCTCAAATTAGGTTTATTAAGAAAATATATTTTAGGATTAACCTAATGATACTTATTAAGCATCATAAACATCGATACTTTATATATATATTTAATTAAAATTAAGAATCTTTGACTCCTCGAGAAGCGAGATTTACATTCCTTTTTGAGATGGAGGGAGTATACCTTTGGTGGCCGTTCCTATTGAACTTTCGCCTTCATGAAGATAAATTTTTCCTTCTCTGGCCATTGCACCTTCTAGAGACCCATTTCTATCAGCAGAGATGGTTTTTTTTACAACAACAACTTGTAATATATAATGTTAAAGCACAATATACTAGTGTGGAAACATAATTCCCATATTACAGAGCACAGACAAATAAAAGCTACTGCTGATCTGCTTCTTGTAGACATAGGTGATGCTTCCGTCGGGGTCGCGGGCCCATTGGGGCCACAGGGCCCACGAGAAGTGGCCACGATAGAAGCATCGAGGTTCCTCGTTCTCGCACTCCGGTAGCATAGCTGGCGCTCCCCTTGACTGTCTGATCGGCCTATGTCTACGAGGATAAGTAGTCTTGAGGAGTAAATAGGATGGAGGCTTCACCAAGCTAAAGAAATTGGATCCACAACTGTCAGTGTCAAATCTGAAGACCTACATCAACTAACGTTGGTGGTCAACCCGAACACCAACAGCTACTTTACCACTTCCATGTCTACGGAGGGATAGAAAAGCAGCCGCCAGCCACCACAAAAGATTATCAGAAAGGTTGTGTCATGGCAGACGCGTCTCACTAGCCTGTTGAAGTTGGAGCATAAGAGCAACCACAATATGCTCCAAAACCAGTCCATAAGCATTTAAATATTCTCTATGGACTCGCTGAAACACTGTAGGAGTAGTATATAGAGTGATCCATAGCATCAACTACCCATATGCTTATGGACTGGCCAAAGAAATAGAAAAACAATACTTTTTCTCTCTCCCTCGTCTCCTGCCACCAATGCCTTGCTACACCCGCCGGTCGGATGAGCACCGCTAGCTCCATGCCGCCCTGGCCATCCGCGTTGCCCGGACTGCCCACGAATCTCGACCACCAAGTGGCGCCGTTGGACAAAGGAGAAGGAGGGGGTGCCATTGGATGAAGGAGAAGAAGGGCGCCGATGGACGAAGCGATCTTGGGGCTGGATCTTGGCCACTAGACGGCGGCGCCTCCACGCGGCGAAGAAGCGGAGGAGGGAGGGGCCGGACCTCGGCCGCCCGTAGCCTCGTCGGTGGAGGAATAGAGGAGAGAGGGGCTGGCCTTCTGCTGGCAACGGAGAAAGAGGAGAGGGCGCCGGCCTCCCGCCGGCGGAGGAGAAAGAGGTAGGTAGGCGCCGGCCTTCTACCGGTGGAGAAAGAGGAGGTGGGCGCCGGTGGAGGAGAAAGAGGAGATCGACATCGTGCAGATCGAGAAGAGGAGAGCGGTGCTGGTGCGGAGAAGAAGAGGAGAAGAATAGGCTTGGATTTTTTTGTGACGGTGGGCCCCACTTATTAGTCCATATGGACTATAACATTGTGGAACCAGCAATAACTATAGATCACTGACAAAGGTCCCACTCCTATGGACCAAGTAATCCATATACACTGTGGTTGCTCTAAAGGGCCACCGAAGCCGTATGCATGGGAAGCACATTGCATAGGCGGATCCTAGTGCACAGCAGATGGGCCCCACCATACAGTTGGAGGGACCCATCGGCACCACCGAGGATGGGAGCTCGGGGATCGCCGTGCCGAAATGCCACATAGGAAGCCTCCCACGCAAGGGGAAGCCTGAGCCCCAGGGCTTCGCAACGGCGAAGGGCACCGCCACTTCGCGCCCCTTGGCTGCCATGGACTCCAGCGCCATCTTCACCACCTAGGAGGAAGCCTGGATGAGCTCCAACCTCCGCGAAATCCGGGGCTCTGGACGCCAGTTTCCCCACCCACGCAGTCGCTGCGCGAGCAGGGGAGCAAGGTGCGGCGATGACGCACCCACTTCCTGCAACGCCCATGCCAGCCCCAAAGCTGATTCTCCCACGGAGAGAGATAGCTTTGTAGTCGCCCTGACGCCCTAGCAGGCTCGCCGTGCGAGCCGGCTCGATGAAGGTGGCCTTGACGCCATTGTTGTGGGAGTTGTTGCTAAGCGTGCCTGCCTTGGCTCTGGATGAATGGGAGTGGGAATAGCACCGTGCAGCCCGCACAGCCATAGAGCAAGCAAGGAGGAAGCACTAGGGGTAGTAGAGGGCTTTATTGAGATACTCGCCTCGTCGATTTGGAGGAGACTTCCGGCGGCCACCATGACCTCTAGAAGCCCGCTCACCACTAAGACGACAAAGGTGAGGAGGACGAAGGTCCTCAGAACACCCATCCGGGCCACTTTATTCCACTAGGGAAACTCTACAAGAGGAGAGAAGGGGAAGAGAGACGGGGCCGGCCCGCCGGCCCTTATCGCCGGTGAGGACGCCAGAGAAGAGGAACGGGGCCGGCGGCGGAGCCACTGGGGGCGTTCACTCACAAGGAGGCTCTCGGAAGCGGGACCGCACGTTGAATGGGACGTCGGCGCCTTCAGAGATGGATTAGTCAGGGAGAGATCTCCATCTTCCCTGCTGCCATCGCCATTGTAAATTCCCTCTCCGGTGAGCTGCACTTCGATTTCTTGCATCTCAATCACTCTCCATCTTCCCTGCTGCCATCGCCATTGTAAATTCCCTCTCCGGTGAGCTGCACTTCGATTTCTTGCATCTCAATCACCGGCCATGTACTAATCGAATTCTTGATGTTCAGTTGTGCAGCTTCACGTTATAGAAAATCCTTCCTCCGTAGCTCCTCTGCTCCACTGTGATTCTCCGTTGCTTGATCGTCCCTGTTTCAGCAACATCCACGAGATCCTAGTGAGCTTCAGTATAGAAATTTAGTTATGTGTTCCACTGTAGCAACGATGAGACTTCGGTTTGGTGCTGCTTTTGCCACCGCCTTGAGCTGCTGCTACATTGTTTTACTGCTACTACTCTATGCCGTAGTTGCATGCTTTTGCATACCTGAAACAAGTATGGCTAAATCGCTCTCGCCTGTCCCGCGTTTTTCAAAGCACAGATAAAGTGGACCGGCCTAATCACGGGGTAATGTCTACGTGAGAAGGTCTTCTTCTTTAAGCACAAAGTCACGGGGGCTGTCAGCCCACCGCAAGCTGAGTTTTTTTTCTTCCTTTTTTTTTTGATAAGGAAGGCCTCACTTCCATGTATTCCTGAAGCCACTTGACTTTATGTGCAAAAAAAGAAAAAGAAAAAAAGAAGCCACTTGACCTAGCTGAAGACGCGCCGTGGTGTCCAGCCGTCTGTGGCGACGAGCTGGTTATTGACTTGTTGCTATTGGACACTACATGTTACTTTGGCCTAATCAAAGTGTAGTCGCGTCGTGAGTCGCTGCCAGCGAGCGAGTGTTGCGGCAGCCGCAAGACTCTGTTTCAGTATACTGGTTTGCACCGCTGGACACAAATTCAGACAACTAAAATCTGAGCTCTCGTTAAGTCAGTACTCCAAGTCTCCAAGCCGTAAATCACGCACCAAGTTTTGATATAGTTGATGCACAAGCTGTTAGCCAGAGTAACAACTTTTAGTAGTAATAATATATGTTTTAAGAAAATAATAAATGTTCACATGAGTTTCACGTAATAGCATTACTCTGTATACTCGTCAGTGTCCATCTCTTTCAATGGTATGAAGATTAGAAAGACACTACGAGATATGTGTCAAGGGCCTGGTGATCTAAGGTAGCTGGCCCTCGACTACGTAGCTCGTAGTCTCGTGCCGTGTCTTCCAGAACGGAGGTTATGCCCCTCTCGGCTTCTGGGCTTGAGAACACAAGAGGGAGGAAGAGAGAGTTTGGGTAATTGATCTTGCTTAACCATTCAACGTTTGGGTTACACAATTATAAGGCCTGTGGCCACAACTGCTGAGCCAATGGCTCCTGGAAACAAGCAACCAAAAATAGGAAACTATAAATCTGGAAACAAAGCTAATCCTACCGATTTCTAGCCACTGGTGTCGATCTTGACCGGTTCGTCGATCTCCTGCCGCGCCTGTGCAGCGCGCTCCGTGGCCCTGCGCACGTCGCGGGCACGGCGACGCCGCGTGTATGTTTTCCCGCACATGACATCTCTCCCCCCCATTGAGAGGCAGCTCGTCCTCGAGCTGTAATCCGGGGTACTTGGCGACGAACGGGTCCCTGTCTTCCCATGTTGCCGAGGCAGCCAACGCTCCCTTCCACTGGACCAGCACTTGCTCCACACCGCGAGCCAAACGGGACTTGATGACGCGCTCGGGCTCAGGAGTCACCGCGCCGTGGTGTAGGGTTGGCAGTGGAGGAGGCGCAGTTGGTGGATCGCCATGGAACTTCTTCAGCAGGTCGACATGGAAGACGTCGTGCAGACGCGCTCGAGGAGGTAAGGCCAGGCGGACGGCGACCTCATTGATGACTTCAGTGACCTTGTAAGGCCTGTAGTAACGTGGCTTGAGCTTGCCGGTGTTCTCCAGGAGCATGGATGCGGCCGCGCGCTGGCGAAGGCAGAGTAAGACCCATCCATCCACCTTGTAAGACACCGCGCGGTGCTTCCGGTCGTACATCTTCTGAGTCGCCTGCGCTTGTTCAAGGCGATAGCGGATATCAGCAAGGAACTCCGCACGCTCTTCCATGCTCTTGGCGACCGCAGCCACTCTGGTGTCCCCCGGCTCATAGGAGCGGATGGTGGGGGGTCACGCCCGCAGACGATGCGAAAAGGAGTGTCCTGCAGTGAAGACTGATAAGCAGTGTTGAAAACAAACTCCGCCCATGGGAGCCACTTGAGCCACTGCCGAGGACGATCCCCAGTCATGCAGCGCAGGTACATGATGATGACTCTGTTGGCCGCCTCAGATTGCCCGTCTGACTGGGGATGGAATGCGGTAGTCATGTGCAGCTTCGTGCCCAGCAAGGGCATCAGCTCGCGCTAGAAAGTGGAGGAGAAGACCGGGTCGCGGTCCGACACCAGAGACTGCGGGACGCCGTGCAGGCGAATGATGTCGGTGAAGAACGCTTGGGCGACGGACTCAGCGGAGTACGGGTGCGCCAGCGGGATGAAGTGGCAGTATTTGCTGAAGCGATCAACCACGGTCAAGATGACCGACTTCCCGCGAACACGAGGTAGTGCCTCGACAAAGTCAAGGGCGACATCAGTCCACACGCCCTCGGGCACAGGGAGCGGCAAGAGCAGCCCCGCGGGGTGCAAATGCTCCGACTTGTAGCACTGGTAGGTGAGACACGTGCGCACCCAGTACTGCACGACCCGCTTCATGTTAGGGAAGTGAAAATCTCGGCGCAACCTGTGCAGGGTTCGCTGTACGCCTTCGTGGCCTTCCTCATGCACCGCAGCCACGATCTCCTGCACGAGAGCCGACGTCGGGGGGATGTAGAGGCGCCCAGCAAACTGCAGCATGCCATCGACGATAGTCCAGGGCGCGCCCCGGCTCCTTGCTCGCACCTCCGCCTGTAGTGTTGTGAGGGCAGGGTCGGCGAGTTGTGCTTGACGAAGACGGTCGACGAAGTCGAAGCGCGGGGCGGACAGGGCCAGCACCGCCCCCGTCTCCTCCGTGTCACGGTGCGACAGGGCGTCAGCCACGGTGTTCGCCTTGCCGGGCTTGTACTCGACGGTGAAATCGAAGCCGAGGAGTTTCCCCAGCTAGTGATGTTGGGGGATGGTGGCGAGCCGCTGATCCAGTAAATACTTGAGACTGAAGTGATCGGTCTTGACGAGGAACCGACGGCCCCAAAGATAGGGACGCCAATGCCTGATGGCCATGACGAGGCCGATGAGCTCCCGCTCATAAGCGGTGAGGGCGCGATGGCGGGGAGCGACCACTCGGCTGAAAAAAGCGATCGGGTGGCCCTCCTGAACCAGCACGGCCCCGAACCCATGTGACGATGCGTCGCATTCGACGGTGAACTGCTTGTTGAAGTTCGGCATGGCGAGGATCGGGGCCGAGGTGACCGTGGCCTTGAGGGTGTCGAAAGCCACCGCGCCCTCCTCGGACCAAGAGAACCCATCCTTCTTGAGGAGAGCTGTGAGCGGCGCGGCGACAGTGCCATAGTCGTGGACAAACTTGCGGTAGTAGCCCGCCAAGCCGAGGAACCCGCGCACCGCCCGCGCCGAGCGTGGCACCGGCCAGTCGTGGATGGCCTGAACCTTCACTAGGTCCATGGCGACACCCGCCGCGGAGATGACGTGCCCCAAGTATGCCACGGACGTCGCGCCGAAGGAACATTTGGAGCGCTTGACGAAGAGTTGGTGGCGTGCCAATTCGGAGAGGACGACGCGAATGTGGCGAAGGTGATCTACCCAGGTCTCACTGTAGATTAAAATGTCATCAAAGAAGACAAGAACAAAGCGACACAGGTACGGCCGGAGGACGTCGTTCATCAAGGACTGGAACATCGCCGGCGCGTTGCAGAGCCCAAAGGGCATGATGAGGAACTCGTACAGGCCGTCATGCGTGCGGAACGCCATCTTGTGGATATCAGCCGGCTGCATGCGGACCTGGTGGTACCCGGAGCGTAGGTCAAGCTTGGTGAAGAATCGCGCGCCGTGGAGCTCGTCGAGAAGCTCGTCCACGACCGGGATGGGGAAGTCTTCCTTGACGGTGAGCGCATTCAGCGCCCTGTAGTCGACGCAGAACCGCCACGTACCGTTGGGCTTCTTGACGAGGAGGACCGGCGAGGAGAACGCCGAGTCGCTGCGGCGGACAATGCCTTGCACCATCATGGCGGCGCACTGTCGTTCCAGTTCATCTTTGTGGGCCGCCGGGTACCGATACGGTCGGACAGCCACCGGCTGTGCGCCCGGCTTGAGGGTGATGCCGTGTTCGCGGCCGCGGGGTGGAGGCAGTCCGAAGGGCTCGGTGAAGACATCTTTGAACCCGGCCAAGAGCTCGTCGAGCAGGGAGTCACTGGTCGAGGTGGCACAAGGACCCAACGTGCTTGGTGCTAGAACGCCTTCCCAGCGCATGGTGCGCCCCTCATGCTGGAACGCGACGGTGCCCTCCACCAGGTCCCACACGAGTTGCCCCAACGTCGCCATCCAGTTGGTCCCTAGCACGATGTCGTAACCTGCAAGGGGCATGACAAACAAGTCGACGTGGAAGCCGAGGTTGTCGATGGTGATCGGGGCGCAACAGAGGACGCCCGGGCATGTAACTTGTTCGTCGTTGGCGACGGTGGCTGTCATGCGCGGATGAGGCTGGATGGGCAACCCGGTCTGACGTGCTGCGTCCTCCACGATGAAGCTATGGGTGGATCCCGTATCCAGGAGGGCAAGGAGGGACGTAGCGCCCACCGTCATGCGAATCTGCATGGTCGTGCCGACGGCCACGCCTGTGACCGCGTGGAGGGAGAAGAGAGGGGCATCCGTCGCCCTCGCATCCGTGGCCGCTGCCACGTCGTCGCCCGCGACGTCGTCGATTTCCACACCGTCGAGGAAGAAGATTCGCTTGCAGAAACTGTTGTGGCCCCGGGAGTACCGTTCGTTGCAGTTGAAGCACAGGTTCTGACGACGCCGCTCCGCCATCTCCTCTGAGGTGAGACGTCATTGGTGTCCGTCGCCGCGTCCTTGCTAGGAGGCCGCCGGGGGGGGCGGGTAGCGCGAGTAGCGGCTGAGGCGCTGAAAGGACCGGCCGAGGGGCGGGTGCTGGAGGTGGCCCGCGTGGTGGCGCCCGAGGAGGATGCTGCACTGGGCGCTCGACCTCCATCAGTTCCACCTGACGAGCCGGGCTCATGGCGGCGGCGAGCGTGTCCGGGTGATGGATGCAGACGGCGTTGCTCAACGGCGGGAGAAGGCCTCCCGTAAACAGCTGGACGCGCTGTTCCTCCTCCAGGCGGCCGGCGTGGGGCAGGAGGGCCTGGAACTGGTTGGCGTACTCCTCCATGGTCCCGGTGCGCCGGCACTCAGCGAGTTCGAACATCGGCGCGGAACGAAGGGGTGGTCTGAACCGGAGGTTCAGGAAGTCCTTGAAGCGAGGCCACGTCGGTGTGCCGTCGTCATCCTGCAACTGTGTGAACCACAATTGCGCGACGTCGTCGAGGTGGTACGACGTGATCCACACCCACTCCTCCGCCATGGTTCGATGTTGGCGGAAGTAGGCCTCACATTTGTTGAGGAAGAGCATCGGATCGGTCGTGCCATCATAGCGGGGGAAGTCCCACTTCTTGTGCTTGGGGTGGAAGTCCTGATCACGCGGGCCTTCGGAACGATGATCGTCGCCGCCGCCAGAAGACGATGAGGACTTGTCCTTCATGGCCGCCATGTCAGACTTCAGGGTGGACATCTCCGTGCGCATGGACTTGAGCATATCCATGACTTCGGCGAGGGTGGGTTCAGCCATGGCGGCCGGGATGGTTGTGGGGGCAGTGGGAGATGGCGGTGGGCTAGGGTTTGCGGCGGTGGCGGCTGGTGTCAGAGATGATGGCGTGGCGGCTAAGGAGGCTGAGGATCGATTGGATCACGATACCAGGTTGTCAAGGGCCTGATGATCTAGGGTAGCTGGCCCTCGACTATGTAGCTCGTAGTCTCGTGCCGTGTCTTCCAGAATGGAGGTTATGCCCCTTGAAAGGATCAAGTTGCCCAAGAGGGGGGGTGAATTGGGCTTTTCTAAAAATTAATTGCAAGAATTAAATCCTACAAGCCGGAATTCACCCCTAGTGCCTACTTGTGTTCCTAGAGATTCTACCGGTAAAAAGTTTTACACCCTAGTTTCCAATTCTAGTCTAGCATGGCAATTCTAGGAAAGTAAAACAAGCAATGAATGAAAATACGAGAATGTAAATGCTTGAAAGTAAGGGCAAGGAACAAGGCGATGTTTTTCCGAGGTATCGGAGAGTCGCCACTCCCCACTAGTCCTCGTTGGAGCACCCGTGCAAGGGTGTAGCTCCCCCTTGATCCGCGCAAGGATCAAGTGCTCTCTACGGGCTGATTCTTTGACACTCCGTCACGGTGAATCACCCAAAACCGCTCACAAGATGAGTTGGGTCATCCACAAGCTCCGCCGGATGATCACCAAACTCCCAATCACCACCAAGCCATCTAGGTGATGGCGATCACCAAGAGTAACAAGCTAGAACTCTCACTTGACCACAACGAGCCCAATGAGAAGGATGATGCACACTTGCTACTCTCTAATCACTAGTGAGGAACTCTCAAGCTTTGATTCTCAAAACACACTCCTCACTAGAGCTCTTGCACTCCCTTGCACTCCAAAGGTGTTTCTCAGCTGAACAAATGAGCAAGAGACCTCTAAAAGAGGTGGTGGGGATGTATTTATACACCCCACAGTCGAAACGAACCGTTACCTGCCAACTCAGCAAAAACGGGGTGACCGGACGCGCCGGTCGAAGTGACCGGACGCGCCGGTCGCTCGTAACGGTCGAAATTCTGAAAATTCAGCTGAGTGACCGGACGCGCCGGTCAGGGACGACCGGACGCGTCCGATCGTGCAGGGAGCTTACTGTAACGAGACCGGACGCGCGACTGCGTCCGATCGGTGATGACCGGACACGTCCGGTCGTCGCAGGACCTTACTGGAACGTGACCGAACGTGCCGATCACACCCAGGTCGCGTCCGATCGGAAGGTTTCCCTCAAGTGACACGTGTCAGCCTGACCACCGCGTCTGGTCCTCGCAAGGGCCGCGTCCGGTCGTCAGCGCCGAAACGCAGTCGCGGTTGTGAACTGACCGGACGCGTTCGATCTAGCCGAGAACCGCGTCCGGTCAGGGGAAAAAACCCTCTAAACTCTCCAAAACGCGACGCAACTTGAACCAAGTTGCTTCTAACTGAAACTTTGAGCTATTCTAGAGCTGCCTAGTGCTAAGATTAGCAAGTGTGCACCACACCTAAACATAAGACTCACCTAGGTCAAGCTACCCGCTCATGCTCCCCTTTATAGTATGGCCAAAAGAGAAAACGAAGATCCTAACGACTATTCCGAATGTAACTCACCACCTCGACATCCGGAACTAACCGTCCTTAATCTTGATGTCACTCCTTTGAAAACCGAAATGATTTTCATCAAGGGGCATGAATACCATAGTGCCCAAAGTAGTTATCACCTCCATGACCTAACTTACCAAGGTTTCTGCAAAACACACGTTAGTCATGGTAATAAAGCGTTGTCATCAATTGTCGAAACCAACTCTCGGGGCCTAGATGCTTTCAATCTCCCCCTTTTTGGTGATTGATGACAACACTAAGATTCAAAAGATAGGAGTTGAGGTTTTCGAACATGCTTAGTTCACATAAGCAAAAAACAATAAGCACAAGGGGTTAGGAATTGCTTATGTGCCCCAAGCCAAAAGAGTGTACTCATAAGATAAGACATAAAAGCATTAGTACACATAAAGAAATAGCTCAAAAGAAATCAGAGTAAGGCACGGAAGCACAACCTTATGAGCTATAACCAAACAAGTGACATGATTTAAAACAGTGACTAGATAAACCATATAGACTCAAAGTATCTCACACGACCACATGTCACATGAATGCAATTACTGTAAAGTAAACATGATAAAGTAAACATGATGCATGAATGTAGCACACAAATAAAAGCGAAAACCCTCTATCAAAACTCCCCCTGAATCTACTCTCTCTCCCCCTTTGGCATCAACCGCCAAAAACTGATCTAGGAATCGGACGGGGGAATAGACGGAGTCGAATCGGGTGCCGAGGTGCGCGGAGTAATCACGAAGTGCAGAGTGTCTTCCTCGGACTCGAAGCTATCTGGCTGACCCTCTGAAGAAGCACGCGGCTGTGAAGCGGTCTGGGTCTGAGCAACAGGAACATGTACTGACGTAGTAGCAACAAGTGGAGCAGTCTCTGTGACCTGAGCCTGTAGTGAGCCAATAGCTGGGGGATCGGACGAGGCAACTGACGAAGGAACTGTCTCTGTAGTGCCCGTCCCTATCACAGGAGGAACAGCTGCCTCTGAAGCTGACAACCCTGAAGAAGTAGCAAAAGTAGTGTGCGAGGGCATCGGCTGACCAGTCAACTCGCTGTATGTGGCACTGAAATCAACGAATGGTGTGCCCGTCAGTAGGTGAGGGCGAGGCTGGTCTGAAGGAGTAAACCCCGTCTGAATAGCCGTGTAGCTCGGGGACTGGAACGACTGGGGGACCTGCTGCTGTGGAGAGGTGAACTGAAAGCTTGGCTGTCCCTGACTCGACGGACCACTGGACTGTAAAGCTGGAGTTAGGATAGAAGCAGGTGGAGGAACCCCAACTGTGACTAGGTGACGCAGAAGGTCCAAGTACTGCTGCTGGCTAGCTGCACTCTGTCGCTGCATCTCATACTGCTAACACTGCATCTCGACTTACTAACGCTGTATCTCTAGATGCTGTCTCTGGAACTCGTCCTGTCGAGCCTGTATCTGTGCAAACGCGGCAGCTGTGTCCTGAGCCTGTCTCTGTATCTGAAGCTCCTGTCGCTCCTGTGCCTGGGTCAGCCTCTCAAGAATAGCCACCATGGCTGGATCTGAGCGGGAGGCTGAACCAGAGCCACCGGCCTCGTGGTTGTGAGGCTGAGAAGACCGATACCTGGGAATGGGCTGATAGTCCTCGTCAGTGCTGTCAGAGGCCTCATCCTCAGCTAGATCAGCAGGCTGAGCATCTAGATCTACAAGCTCTGCCTCAGCAAGCCCCTCAACGGTGGCGTCCTACTCAGCTGCTGTCTCAGGGACCTCAGGTCTCTCTCGCTGTCCTGGCACAGGGGCCTGCTCTCTCGTAACTGAAGCCCATATCTGACGGATATCATACTCAGGAAAAGCAGTGGTAGTATCAGATATCTCAGGTCTAATCTCTACAGGAAGCTCAAGTGCAGATCTGATGATGAAGCAAATCCGATGAGCATAGGGCAGCTGACGGTGTCCCTTGAAGCCTTCTGCCAGGGTGTCCTCCATCTCACTAAGCATAAGATCCCAAATGTCAAAAGGTGTCTGTGAGAGGAGGTGGTGAACAACCCATAGCTGCATCCTGGTCAATCCCTCTCTGTAACCAAGCCTGGGAAGAAGAGTGCGCCTGACAATAGCATCCAGGACTCAGGCAAGCGGTGTCAGACTGGCAGGAGTGCGACGAGACCCTTCGCCAAAAGGCTCACGGAAGCAGGGTCGAATCAGATCTGTAGGGGGCACTGTCCCGCCATGAGGACGTCTAGGTGGAGGAGTCTGACCAAAGCAGAGCTGATGAATCTTCGTCTGAAGCTGGGAGTCTGAGAATCTCCCACACTCTAGTGTTGTACAGTCTGCGGTCGCGGCCTCGGAAAGCAAAGTGTATGAACTCATGGGCCGGATCAATCCACAATGAAGCATAGAATTCCCTAACCCAAGGGCCGCAATATGCACCTGTCCGTCCAAGAAAATCTGACAAGCCTGGTAGAAAGGACAGGTGCGGACGAAGCTGCTCACCCACAACCTCAACAAGTGACTCAATGCGACAGACCCTCTGTGGTCGAAAGGCAATGCCACTGTCAACATAAGCTCTGTAAAAATCCTCCTGTAGAGGGGTATAGAAACCCTCTGAAGCTCTGGAGTCCCTCTGAGGTGGGAACCACCGACTGACCTCAACAAACCTCAAACCTTGCACCTGACGTGCTGTAGCACCCCTCAAGTCAAAGTGCTCGACTGGGGGTGAACCTCTAGCCCTGGGAGGTGGACGTCCTCCACGACGCTGGCCCTCTGGCCTAGAAGTCACCTGAGCTCGTGTGCGTGTGGAGCGGCGACGCGGTGGAGTCTGAGCTGGCTGCTCCTCTGTCCCCTCTAGAGCCTCTGCAGGTAGATCAACTGACATAGCATCTGCACCCTCTGTCACCTCTGTGCCCTCTGTGGCCTCAGTAGCCTCTGTACCAAGCTGTCGACCTTCAAGATGAAAGCGACGCTCTCCAATACGAATACCACTGCTCCTGCCTCCCCTCTCTGACTGCCTGAGCGATCTCTGCATCAGTAAGGGTCTTCTTCTTCTTTCTGGCCATGATCTTGATGCGCTTTCCACGCGCAACCTCAGAAAGACGAGGAGGACTGTCGTCCCCATCACTAGGAGCACCACCGGCGTTCTTGCAACGAACCATGCTGTCAAACTGTCGGGAATCCTCTGAAGATGGTGTACTGACACTCAAGAGGCTTGGCCTCAATCCGTATCCACAGGCTTGGCCTCGGATTCAGCAACTGAACTGAGATCACCTCGACACACCGACAAACTCGCTGAAAAGACGGAATAGATAGATCTACTATAAGAAACATATATAAACTACTAGGTACGAAACCCTAGAGATAGCAAGCATATAAGGTAATATATGGATTGAAACGCGATAGCTACCTCGGATCGACGAGAAGATGGTGAAAAAGGTGAGATGACCTAGTTCTCTAGACTTCCTGAATATGCCGGACGAGCTCTGATTTGCCGAAACAAAAGTCAATTAGGATAACAATAATGAAATTTCGGCAAACCCTAACAAGAAGATCAAGGATATGTGTAACAACCTCGCAATGAAGACGTCGCGCGAAGAAATTTCGACGTCGAATGAAGGAGACGCCGCAGTGCGAACCCTGGGGTTAGGGTTAGGGCAACGCGCGATGGCCGAGAACGAAGATGGTCGCGAGGGAAGGCAAGGGTCGGCCAGAGGTGGCGCAGGTGATGGAGGGCGCGGCTCACCAGTGGCAGCAGCACACGGCGGCGGTGGTGCAGGCGCGGCAGAGACGGCGGCGGCGCGGCAGGGGCGGAGCTGCGCGGCAGGGGCGGAGCTGCGGGCCGGGCGGCGTTGTGCGGGTCACCGGAGGAGGAGGAGAAGGCAGGGCGCGGCAGTGAGCGCCGGTGAGCGGCGATGGCAAGATTCCCGGCGACTTAGGGCAGGGAGGTGGCGGAATCGCAAAAAAACACGGCGGCGGATGAGGAAAAAGTGAGGGAACACGAAAGGTTATATGAGGGGTTAGATCCGCTCATCACGCGATGACCAGACGCGGTGGTGCAGTGTCCGGTCACACTCCAGTAAGCACCTAGAGCGACCGGACACGTCCGGTTAGAACTAATGGGACGCGGACAGAGTCCGGTCTAGGGTTACCCGGGAAAGTCATCGCGAATGACCGGACGCGGTGGTGGTTACCGGGACCGGACGCGGTGGTCAACAGCAGCGCGTCCGGTGCAGCGTCCGGTCACTAGATCAGGAGTTGGTCTTCTGGATGACCGGACGCGCTGGTGGTCGCCGGGACCGGACGCGGTGGTGAAGCATCACTGCGTCCGGTGCAGCGTCCGGTCCAGCGTCCGGTCACAGTTTTTCGCCCTTCTTCATTCCGAACTTCGATGCGACTTCTCCCAATCAAGTTCCAATCCAAAGAGACACAAATAAACACCAATTGGAACCTGATATGAGTGACCTCACTCAAACCCTCTGGTTTTTCAAAATAGTTTGCCTTAGGCTAGTATTACTTTTAAGAAAATAGACAACAAACACCCGAGGAGCAACGTATGGCCATGTAATAGAGTTTTTGAACCCTTAGGAGCGTCAAAATGCTCTCTCTACCCATGGACGAACACAGAGGTTGCTCAAAGCCAAACCGAAAAGAAACGACAAATCAACAACCATGCATATGCAATGCGATACAAGAAAGTAAAGCTAGGTTGCTTGTCAAGTTTGATCCACGGTTAGGCTTCTTCACTCCTCCAAAGGAGGGTTATCGTAACCGTGTTAGCCAAGCCCTAGATGCATTGCGGGTAATTAAACATGACATATAATACAATGCAATGCAAGGGACAACACAAGCTCATTTTTTAAAGTTACTAGAGTCAAGCACATTGAGTTCACTTTTTAACCTACAAAAGGTGGCCTCATCCAAAGGTTTAGTGAAGATATCCGCTAATTGATTTTCACTTCTTACACCTTCTAGTGATATATCATTTTTAGCAACGTGATCTCTTAGAAAGTGGTGGCGGATATCAATGTGCTTGGTGCGAGAGTGTTGTACCGGATTGTTAGCAATTTTAACGGCACTTTCATTATCACATAAAAGTGGCACCTTTTCAAGAACAATTCCATAGTCTAGGAGGGTTTGTTTCATATATAAGATTTGTGCACAACAAGCCCCCGCGGCAATGTATTCCGCCTCGGCGGTGGACAAAGCCACATTATTTTGCTTTTTAGATGACCAAGATACTAAAGACCTCCCAAGCAAATGGCACCCTCCGGATGTGCTTTTTCTATCAATTTTGCAACCGGCATAATCCGAATCGGAATAGCCAACTAGTTGGAATCTAGCTCCTTTGGGATACCAAAGACCAATGCTTGGGGTGTGCTTAAGATATCTTAAGATTCTTTTTACGGCACTTAAGTGAGGTTCTTTAGGACACGCTTGAAAGCGAGCACACATGCACACACTAAACATGATATCGGGCCTAGATGCGGTAAGGTACTACAAACTACCAATCATAGAACGGTAGAGAGTTTGATCAACCGGTTTACCTCCCTCATCTAGGTCGAGATGTCCATTAGATGGCATTGGGGTCTTGATTGGTTTGCATTCTTCCATCTTGAATCTTTTGAGAAGATCCTTGGTATACTTTTCTTGAGAGATGAAAATCCCTTCTCTCATTTGCTTGACTTGAAAACCAAGGAAGAATGTGAGCTCACCAATCATAGACATCTCGAACTCCTTCGACATCAATTCACCAAATTCCTTGCAATATTCTTCATTTGTTGATCCGAAGATGATATCATCAACATACACTTGACAAATGAAGATCTCCCCATTAAGCTTCTTGGTGAATAGTGTGGTGTCGACCTTCCCAATGGTGAAGCCCTTCTCAATGAGGAAGTCCCGGAGGCGCTCATACCACGCTCTAGGGGCTTGCTTGAGCCCATATAGCGCCTTGGACAACCTATAAACATGATTAGGATATCTAGGGTCTTCAAACCCGGAAGGTTGATTAACATAGACTAGTTCATTTATGAAGCCATTTAAGAATGCACTTTTCACATCCATTTGATATAGTTTCATATCATGATGTGATGCATATGCAAGGAGGATACGAATGGCTTCAAGTCTTGCAACGGGTGCAAAGGTCTCTCCAAAATCAAGGCCTTCAACTTGAGAGAACCCCTTTGCAACTAGTCTTGCCTTGTTCCTCACTACTATGCCTTGGTCATCTTGCTTGTTGCGGAACACCCACTTGGTTCCAATGACTCTTGCACCTTTAGGATGCTCTTCAAGTGTCTATACTTGATTGCGGGTGAAGTTGTTCAATTCTTCATGCATAGCATTCACCCAATCCGGATCTTGAAGAGCTTCTTCTAGATTCTTAGGTTCAACACAAGAGACAAAGGAGTGATGTTCAACAAAAGAAGCAAGCTTTTGAGATCGAGTCATTACTCCCTTAGAAGGACTCCCTTTGATGAGATCTTGTGGATGTGCTTGAAGTAGAGGTGAGTTTCTTCTATCAACCACTTGAGGAGGTGGACGGGGAGCATCAACATCTTGAGCTTGTGCCTCGGCTTGTTCATGAGAGACATAAGTGTCTTCATTTTCAACTCTCTCATTCTTGTCATCATCTTGAGGCACATGTGATGAAGATGGTGGATCAATAATTTGTACATCGTCTTCATCATCTTTTGGCTTGATGTCTCCCACCGGCATGTTCTTCATTGCCTCCCTCAAGGGTTCATCACCTACATCATCACAATTCTCAATTGCTCCTTGGGAGCCGTTAGATTCATCAAATTCCACATTATATGTTTCTTCAACCAAACCGGTGGCATGGTTAAATACTCTATATGCTTTGGACTTTGATGAGTAACCAACAAGAAAACCAATATCACAACGTCTTTGAAACTTCCCTAGGTGTTGATGCTTCTTGTAGATGTAGCATTTGCAACCAAACACCAGGAAGAATGAGACGTCCGGCTTCTTCCCATTAAGCAACTCATAGGGGGTCTTGCCAAGAAACTTTTGTAGGAAGAGGCGATTTGAAGCATAGCATGCGGTGTTGATTGCCTCGGCCCACAACTTTTCCGGAGTGTTGTACTCATCTAGCATTGTTCTTGCAAGGGTGATCAAGGTCCGGTTCTTTCTCTCAACTACACCATTTTGTTGGGGAGTATAGGTTGAAGAGACTTCATGCTTGATTCCAATTTCATCACAATAAGCTTCAATGTTTGTGTTGTCAAACTCTTTGCCATTGTCACTTCTAATCTTCTTTATCTTGACTTCAAATTCATTTTGAGCTCTCTTTGCAAACTTCTTAAAATAATTGGCCACTTCGGATTTGTCATGAAGGAAGAAGGTCCATGTGTACCTTGAGTAGTCATCCACTATCACAAGACAATAGAGATTACCACCCAAGCTCTTGTAGGTTGTAGGCCCAAACAAATCCATGTGTAGAAGTTCTAGCACTCTTGAAGTTGACATGAAAGTTTTGGTTGGATGAGTGTTTGCAACTTGTTTGCCTGCTTGACATGCACTACAAGGTTTGTCCTTTTCAAACTTTACATCCTTCAATCCTCTCACTAGTTCTTTCTTCAATAGCTTGTTGAGAGTGTTCATTCCAACATGAGCAAGCCTCCTATGCCAAAGCCAACCAAGTGAGGTCTTGGTGAACAAACATGTCATCAAGTTTGCATCTTCGGAGGTGAAGTCAACAAGATAAAGATTGTTGTATCTAAAGCCTTTGAATATCACTTGCTTGTCATCTATCTTTGAAACTACCACTTCATTAGGTGTGAACAAGCATTGGAAGCCAAGGTCACAAAGTTGCCCAACGGATAATAAGTTGAAACTCAATGAAGCAACATAGAGCACATTTGAGAGTGAGTGATCATTTGATATTGCAATCTTGCCTATACCCTTGACTTTGCTCTTTGAATTATCCCCAAATGTGATCTTCTCTTGACATATCCCATTCTCTTCAATGGAGGTAAACATACGAGGATCACCGGTCATATGTTGAGTGCAACCACTATCAATAACCCAATGAGATCCACCGGTCTTGTAGTTCACCTACACACAGGAGATCAAGCTTTTTGTTTAGGGACCCAAACTTGAGAGGGACCCTTGAAAATCTCAACTAGTGACTTGGCAACCCATATTTTCTTTGGCCTATTCTTGTTTGGGGGACCCAAGAACATAACTTTCATCTTCCCATTTGAATCTTTTCTTAGCATGTAATGAGCATTGAAGGCAAAGGGTCTAGCATGCTTGGGCAAGGGTTGTGGTGGTGGAGTTTTGCACTCATGAGCAAAATGACCTTCTTGTCCACACTCAACACATCTCTTTGGCTTGGGCTTTGACTTGCTTTGTTGTTGTTGAGCTTTTGCCTTCTTCTCTTGATTTGCCAAGTACCCAATACCACTGCTATCCATCTTCATTACGGTGTTCATGAGTAGCTCACTTTGCAAATATTGACCTCTTGTGAACTTGCTTAGGCCGGTATTGAGATGCTCTTTCTCTTGCTTGAGCTTTTTGTTTTCTTCAATGAGTGACTCATTTGTTGTTTGCTTCTCAAGAGCCATCAAACCTTTTAGCTTCTTGTTCTCATTTGCAAGCTTCTCATTTTCACTCTTGATCTTGGCATAATCATCATAGTTGCTTGACTCAACCACACTCTTGCCTTTGCTACTAGAACCTTGCTCAATGCTTTCAATGTTCAAGTCATCACATGATGTAGCTATATCACACTTAACAACTTTGTTAGTAGCATCATGTGTCTCAAGAGCAAGTTCATTAGCAACCACAAGACTATCATAGTCAATTTTCAATGTGATGTATTTGTCTTTTAGAGAGTTGTGTCTAGTGATGAGCTCATCATGCTTCTTCTCAAGTTTATCATGTTGATCTCTAAGCTCTTCATTTGAAGTTTTGAGCTCCTTGAGAGTTGAAGACATAACTTCATTTTGATCTTTAAGCTCACCACTAGCCTTTTGAGCACTTTCAAGCTTAGATGAGAGTGATTCATTTTCATTTTGAAGCTCATCATTTTCATTTCTTGTCCTTCTTATGACTTTAGTGTATTTGTTCAACAATTTTACAAGTTCATCATAAGAAGGTGCATCATATTCATCATCACTATCACTATCATCATCATCATCATCACTATCATGGTTTTGTACCTTTCGTTCACCCTTGGCCATAAGGCATAGGTGAGTAGTGGACGATGATGGAGAAGGAGGCGGTGAAGGTGGTGATGAAGATGGTGAAGATGATGGCCCCATCACAAATGCGGCAACCTTCTCTTTCTCATCACCGCTCTCATCTTCGGAGGACTCACAAGATGATTCAATGTCGGTGAGCCAATCACCAACAATATATGCCTTTCCTCCCTTCTTCTTCTTGTAGAACTCCTTCTTCTTGCCATCCTTCTTTTTGTATGGCTTGTTTTTCTTCCTCTCTTCTTCTTCATCACTTGAATCATTTTTCTTGCCCTTGTTCTTGTTCTTGTTCTTGTACTTGTCTTTTGGAGGTCTAGGGCATTGATGAGTTAAGTGGCCAAGTTCACCACAATTGTAGCAATCCATCTCCGAGATTGGCTTCCTTTTGCTACTTGTGAAGAATTTCTTTTTCTTGCCATCGAACTTGATACCACTCTTGTTGAGCTTCTTTAGCATTTTGGTGGTCTTTCTCACCATGAGTGCAAGTGATTCATCATCAACATCACTTTCACTTGAGCTTTCTTGCACCATCATGGCTTGGCCCTTCTTTTTCTTCTTATCATGGCTAGCTTTGAAGGCCAAGTCTTTCTTCTTGGAAGATGATGAGCCCTCTTCCGGAGTGATGTGCATGTACATCTCATGAGCATTGATCTTCCCCAATACTTGTGTCGGTGTTGCGGTGGAAAGATCACTTTGATGAAGCACGGTGACAATGTGACCATACTTCTCAACGGGAAGAACACTCAAGATCTTCCTTGTAACATCCGATTGGCTCATTTGAGTGAGCCCAAGAGCATTGAGATCTTCTACAAGAACATTCAAACGAGTGTACATATCATTAGCACTTTCTTTAGGAAGCATCTCAAAAGAATTGATTTTCTTTAAAGCAATGTGATAGCGTTCCTCATGCTCACTCTTAGTTCCCTCATGGAGAGCACAAAGGTTTTCCCACAATTCATGAGCGTTCTTTGCATTACGCACACGATTGAAGATATCCTTGCCTAAGCCCCGGTAGAGTGCATTTTTGGCCTTTGCATTCCACCGGTCGTACTTCTCCTCGTCACCACTTGGGTTAGCGGGATCCCTAATGGCGGGAAGCCCTTGGGATGCGGCTCTAAGACACCCAACATCTATGGCTTCGAGGTACGCCTCCATTCGGATTTTCCAATATGGAAAATCATCCCCCTCAAAGGTGGGAGGTGGTCCTTCCCCGTTAGACATCTTGCTCTAGGCGGTAAAGCCTAAATTAGGAGCAACTCGGCTCCGATACCAATTGAAAGGATCAAGATGCCCAAGAGGGGGGTGAATTGGGCTTTTCTAAAAATTAATTGCAAGAATTAAATCCTACAAGCCAGAATTCACCCCTAGTGCCTACTTGTGTTCCTAGAGATTCTACCGGTAAAAAGTTTTGCACCCTAATTTCCAATCCTAGTCTAGCATGGCAATTCTAGGAAAGTAAAACAAGCAATGAATGAAAATACGAGAATGTAAATGCTTGAAAGTAAGGGCAAGGAACACGGTGATGTTTTCCCGAGGTATCGGAGAGTCGCCACTCCCCACTAGTCCTCGTTGGAGCACCCGCGCAAGGGTGTAGCTCCCCCTTGATCCGCGCAAGGATCAAGTGCTCTCTACGGGCTGATTCTTCGACACTCTGTCGTGGTGAATCGCCCAAAACCGCTCACAAGATGAGTTGGGTCATCCACAAGCTTCGCCGGATGATCACCAAACTCCCAATCACCACCAAGCCGTCTAGGTGATGGCGATCACCAAGAGTAACAAGCTAGAACTCTCACTTGACCACAATGAGCCCAATGAGAAGGATGATGCACACTTGCTACTCTCTAATCACTAGTGAGGAACTCTCAAGCTTTGATTCTCAAAACACACTCCTCACTAGAGCTCTTGCACTCCCTTGCACTCCAAAGGTGTTTCTCAGCTGAACAAATCAGCAAGAGACCTCTAAAAGAGGTGGTGGGGATGTATTTATACACCCCACATTCGAAACGAACCGTTACCTGCCAACTCAGCAAAAACGGGGTGACCGGACGCGCCGGTCGCTCATAACGGTCGAAATTCTGAAAATTCGGCTGAGTGACCGGACGCGCCGGTCAGGGACGACCGGACGCGTCTGATCGTGCAGGGAGCTTACTGTAACGAGACCGGACGCGCGACTACGTCCGATCGGTGATGACCGGACGTGTCCGGTCGTCGCAGGACCTTACTGGAACGTGACCGGACGCGCCGATCACACCCAGGTCGCGTCCGATCGGAAGGTTTCCCTCAAGTGACATGTGTCGGCCTGACCACCGCGTCCGGTCCTCGCAAGGGCCGCGTCCGGTCGTCAGCGCCGAAACACAGTCGCGGTTGTGAACTGACCGGACGCGTCCGGTCAAGCCGAGAACCGCGTCCGGTCAGGGGAAAAACCCTCTAAACTCTCCGAAACGCGATGCAACTTGAACCAAGTTGCTTCCAACTGAAACTTTGAGCTATTCTAGAGCTGCCTAGTGCTAAGATTAGCAAGTGTGCACCACACCTAAACATAAGACTCACCTAGGTCAAGCTACCCACTCATGCTCCCCTTTATAGTACGGCCAAAAGAGAAAACGAAGATCCTAACGACTATTCCGAATGTAACTCACCACTTCGACATCCGGAACTAACCGTCCTTAATCTTGACGTCACTCCTTTGAAAACCGAAACAGTTTCCATCAAGGGGCATGAATACCATAGTGCCCAAAGTAGTTATCACCTCCATGACCTAACTTACCAAGGTTTCTGCAAAACACACGTTAGTCATGGTAATAAAGCGTTGTCATCAATTGCCGAAACCAACTCTCGGGGCCTAGATGCTTTCACCCCTCTCGGCTTCTGGGCTTGAGAACACAAGAGGGAGGAAGAGAGAGTTTGGGTAATTGATCTTGCTTAACCATTCAACGTTTGGGTTACACAATTATAAGGCCTGCGGCCACAACTGCTGAGCCAATGGCTCCTGAAAACAAGCAACCAAAAATAGGAAACTATAAATCTGGAAACAAAGCTAATCCTGCCGATTTCTAGCCACTGGTGTTGATCTTGACCGGTTCGTCGTTCTCCTGCCGCGCCTATGCAACGCGCTCCTCGGCCCTACGCATGTCGCGGGCACGGCGACGCCGCGTGTACGTTTTTCCGCACATGACAATATGTTTGTGAGTTCTCAGAACCTTTTTGTCATGGAACAATTTCTAAATAAACTGGATATAAGAAACCCTGTTGTTTTCTATTCTTTAGAGTAAATGACAATTTAATTTAATTATCTCTTTCATATCTTTTTCTACAATTTCCACCTTGGACGAGACGTATTGCATAATTCATGTAAATTCATCATCTATGCTTATTTTATTCGAGTGCTTATTTGGATTTTATTCGAATTAACGTGTAGACAAGGTGAACTATGAAGAGTACACTGAAGAACAAGGGCCAACTGAGCATTACCCCTGCCAGCAAGAGTTTCTCAACAAGGCATTTCTAACATAAAATATTGGGAAAAGAAAATTTATTAAGTTGCATTATTTAAGAAATTATTATGTATATGCTATGTTTAAATTTCTCGTGGGAATGGGATTTGTCCATAGGATAGTCAATGCTTGTAGGTATGATGTATGTCAGTCATCAGCAAGTTTAGGCCGTGAAAATATATTGGGGATGAACTTTTGTCTCATGTGTGGTTATTATGAAGAGACCTCCTGTGCCACATAAGGACCGGTACTTTGTCCTGACTTAAGAGAAAATTGCATAACCACGGGTATTTTTATTGGACAACTGTAGCCTATTACCTAGTTGATATTATTCTTGCCTTCTAGAAGTTTGGGATGTGGGTATGGGTGGTTCATGGCTATGAATCCATCCAGAGGGGCCTCGATTACTACGGTGTTGGACCCAAGTCTGCCCATACAACGATTAGTACCCTCTGGAGGACTATCCTCATGGGTACTTGGTTCAAATAACAAAGGAGGGGTTAATACTTTTTTGAGGAAGGCAAGAATAGTGGTCAATTAGCGAAGTAGCTATATATGATACCTACGTGCACCCTTCGAGAGTCCATGGTGCCGACGGGTACCACAGGGGCCACTCATAACTCGTGGGTAACGTATACAAACTCTGCAGAGTAATAATTGTTGACGGTCCTTAAGTACCAAATATAGTTATCAAATAAATAAAGAAAAGGATCCAAATGCAACCAACACCTAGACTTAGGGTTTTATCTGACATAATTCCATGAGTTTTGGTGTTTGTCTGTTTCTGCAGGGGGTTATCAGAAAATACGGAGGAAAGGCCCACACGTCGGGTTTACATAGAGATAATAACGTGTTCACCGATTTTCTATCATCTAGAAGACTCCAGAAGCCACGAGATCGAACGGGAGGCCGAACGGGCCCGGAGGCAGGGTGCCCGCCCTGCCCCCTAGGGCGGCCGCCCTGGCCTGAGAGCCAATCAGGCTCCGTCTCGCGGATTATGCTCCACCGACCTAAGGGATCAAGGAAAACCGTGCGATTAATGTCGGTTTGATCCGACGGCCCACGTTCACTTGAGGGGGCTATATAAGCAGGACCCCTGGCCCCTAGAGGAGGCACTCCCTCATTCTCAATTCCTCAAACCCTAATCTCAGGAGGAGAGTCTCTGATCAAGCCCTAGAGCCACCACATCAACTAGATCTCTAGTATAGCATAGCTACATAGGATTAGAACTAGAAGGAGTCAATCTTCGATTGGTTTCCGGATCTGTCAAGAGGATTCTTGGTAATTCCTTTACTGTTCTTCATTGTTCATCTTTGTTCTTCAATATTATGAATACAACTTTGTTCTATTTCAATATATTGATTATGACTATGCTCTACTTGTTTATATTTGTGATTATATTATTCTTAGTTTATCTTAGTTATACGCTTGGCTTAGTTAGATTGGAATTATATACATGTTTAGGATTGTATAGTGTTTATCCATCGGATCCATGGGTACATGATAAATATTGTGTAGGCGTGGTGCTTAGACCATATTTATCTGCGATTGCACCTTATATGCCGGATCGTGGGGTGGTCCGCGATGGTGATAGCTTCGTTGGTTCTTATATAGTCCCCCTCCCGTGTGTAAGGCAGGCAGAGCAACATTATTACGGGGGAGTGATTGCTATGTTTCTCATCTTCCTTGATAATATCACTATGCATGGGCGTAGTCCTTTCTCGCAATGATTGCCAAGTGTACTTGCACTAACTATGATATGCTAGACTTTATAGTTAAGAATAACTTAGGAAATATCCTTGTAGTTCGTCCTAATACCATGCTAATGACTTGCTAGAATATCTGTTGAGGTGCTTATCATTATTATATGTGGCTAGCTGATCAGATTAATTATCTTTGTCACCACTCATACTTTATCCATATTTTATGTGACACTTACCCCTGTATGCAAGAGATAAATGAATGCTCTCACTTATACATGCAATGATTGATACTCATTCCTATATTCCATTCCATAATCAACATTGATGTTAGTAATCCCTTCCCAGTGGTAAAAATATAAATAACGATACCTGGAATACTTCCCGGTTAAAATGCTACATCGGTATTAATCTGTGCGCTTGCAGATCTTATTTATTATTTATTTAGAAGAGCAGTTGCATATTTCAATACCGCGTCTCTCATGTCATGCTGGGGATGACAACTTGGCTTAAGTGGCATGAGGGATAGGTTCGGCATTTGGCGCCGTTATCAGAATTAGAAAACTAAGTCTACTTTTGGTAATGACGTTAAGAATGCCCAACAAGCATTTTTGGCGCCGTTGCCGGGGAAGGTTGATTTACTAACAAGGAATGAATATGGAATTTGAGTCATCATTCGCATCATTAAGTGATTGAGATCATCAATTCTCCCATACAGATTTACCCCTGTATTTTTCCATTCTTATTGTTTTGCAGGGTGATGTATGAATAGAGGACATCTTCTAGAAAATTTTGTTGACAACCCCGAAGCATTAATCAGAGGGGCAAGAGCCAAGCTCAAGAGTCAACACTTCGACGCAACACTTCATCCAATCCAGAAGACCGCCGAAGTTTCATCCGAAATTTGTCAACAGAGTTCGCAGCCATGGCGAACAAGACGATCCGCGAGTTCTCAACTCCCACTACGGACAACATCCGCACTGGACCTGCCGCGGCCATCGACAAGAACTTTGAGCTCAAGCTAGGGCTCATCAACATGGTACAAGCCAACCAGTTTTGTGGGAAGCCGCATGAAGATGCAAGTGCTCATCTCCAACACTTCCTGGAGATTTGCAGCACATTCACTTTATTAGATGTTCCCAGAGACGCCATACTACTTCGCCTTTTCCCATTCTCACTATTGGGGAGAGCGAAGCAGTGGTTCTACGCGACGAAGGATAAGAACACTACGTGGGCACTCTGCTCTACGAACTTTCTGGCTAAGTTCTTTCCCATGGGCAAGACCAATGCTCTCCGTGGGAAGATTACAAGTTTTCAGCAATAACATGATGAATCCGTTCCAGAAGCATGGGAGCGCTTTCAAGATTACATCCTAGAATATCCCCATCATGGAATGGAGAGCTGGCTACTTATGCAGACTTTCTATCATGGGCTCATCACTAGTGCTCGTGAAACCATGGATGCTGCAGCTGGAGGCGCATTTCTATCACTCACCATACCACAAGCTACAACCCTTGTGGAGAAGATGGCGTCCAACCAAGGTTGGAACAAAGAGAGGACTCAAACACACAAAAAGGGTGGAGGTATGCACCAGCTCAAGGAGGTAGACATGCTGTCTGCAAAGTTAGACCTACTCATGAAAAAGCTCGATGACAAAGCTGGACACAAAAGAGAAGTCATGAACGTCTACGACTCTCACATGACTTGTGAGGAATGTGGAGACACTGGACACTCAGGCAATCACTGCCCTGAGATGCTTGAGGATGCAAGGTACATCAACAACAACAACTACTACAACCGTCCTCAACAAAATCAAGGTTGGAATCAACAGAGGCCTAACTACTCAGGTAACTACTCAGGTAATTATCAAGGTAATAACTCTTACAACAACAATAATAATTTTCCACCCCTGAGAGAGTTAGTGTCTAATCAAGGAAAGCTAATGGATAACTTGTCTAAGAAATTGGCATCCAATGATAAAATACTAGAAAACATAAATAATAGAATGGATAATTTCTCTACTGCCATCAAAAACCAAATTAGCTTTAATAAAATGATTGAATCTCAGTTAAATCAAATAGCTGCTGCTGTTCCTGCTACTAACCCCGGTATACCATCACAACCGAAAGGATTAGAATCTGTAAATCTTGTAGACATGTTTGATGCAGGTAACTATTGGAGTAATCCCGTTGTCGGAGTACATAATGACCTTCTGCCAGTCAAGAGAGGCGATCCAGGACGCCCCATCACCCCGATCTCCATCGGCATGGTGGACTTCCCAGAAGCACTCTGTGACTTTGGCTCCAGCGTCAACATTATGCCCAGGGTACTCTATGAAAAATTCTTTACATATCCTTTATCAGAAACAACTATGTGTTTGCAGCTTGCAGATCGGACACTAAGCTTTCCTAAAGGAATATTAAAGAACATGTGTGTCCGAGTTGGTACCTCGTATGCTCCAGCTGACTTCGTGGTGATAGAGACCGGGTCCGATGAGAGGTCACCAGTTATTCTGGGAAGGCCATTCCTGAACACCTCGGGAGCTGTCATCTACGCCAGCGCTGCGAAGATCAACTTCAACATCAAGGGGAGGAAGGAGACGTTTTCCTTCAAGAACAAGATTACACAAATCCCAGAGCAACCCCAACATGAACCAAGGAAGAGGACCAACAGGAGGAACAAGGAGAACAAGAATAACCAAGGATGGATCGAATCAGCTAAGATGGTCACTGCAGTTCAAGGAGGTCAAGATGGTCGACTCAAGTCGCCCTTCCTGAACAAGAAGGACGACCCAGGTATGCCAAGCATTGAGTGCTCAATCAATGGATACTCCTTTCAGAAGGCGCTCTGCGACACTGGATCAGGCGTCAACATAATGGCCACAGTCACCTATCAGCTCTTGTACGGGACCATGCCCTTAAAACCAACATACACTCAGCTCCAGATGGCAGATCAGACATCCCGAAAGGTCGAAGGTATAGTAACTGATGTCCCTGTTAAAATTAACGATCATTTTGTCCATACAGACTTTCAGGTCATTGACATGGGAGACGACGAGTACGATCCACCCATCATCATAGGAAGACCGTTCCTAGGCACCGTCAAAGCAATCATCTACATTGGAACCGGAGAAGTCCATATGCATTTCCCCTCTGAGAAGGTACGCCGCTACTTTAATGACCCTAACTATATAGTTGAAGATTCTAAGCAGGTCAGGACAAGAAGAAGGCGACGTAACCGTAACCAAAGGAGGCAAACCATCAAGGACGTATGGGCAGACTATGAAGGAGAGGTCATAAGGCCCGAGGATACACAACAAGAGACCGAAGCACCAAGTCAGGTATGGAAAGTGAAGACAGTTACACAAGAAGAGGAGGCGCTGCCGGAACCACCGTCTACGCCACCCAAATCCCAGGACAACTAAGAAGAAAAGAAGTCCTGTTCGGAGGACTTAAAAACACCGAACGCCGTGCCAAGAGGTAAACTTGGTAGTTATCATTTTCCCTTTAATTATTGCTTAGTTAATCATGTTCATTCTGTCTAAAAAAATGTTGAAAACAGTAAGCCCCATGTGAGTATGCGAGTGGCATAAAACCCATAAGTACATTCACTGTGGTGGCATAAAAAAAATAATATATTTTTTCTGTTCTATAAAAATGAAAATAAAAATAGAGAGTGACATTTATCAAGGAAGCTCAAACATGCTAAAGGCTAGATACTTATGCTAACGCTTAATCAAGTTCCACGAAGCTTTGTTGTCTATTTGAGCTCCACAGAATTCAGGAAGACTAGCAGATGGAGGACATCCTAATCGCTGTCAGGCTGCCGACATTCGAATACACCTCTGCACCTGCTAGCTACATCAGAAGAAATTACATCAAGATCCAGCTTGGGGGAGAGCACCACCATTTATCCCGATAAGTATTTTTATCTACATTTATACCTATGCTTTATTAAAATAAAAAGATGCATAATCATGAAAACCCAAATAAATATTTTGTGATTATATATATTTGCTTAGTTTAATAAATAAATAAAGTAGCTATGCTAAACTGAATCTTGAAAATAAAACTCTAGCATGGATATGATGAATAGTTGCTCTGCCTAATTTTCAAATTTGTTCTCTCTCTAGTTTAGACATAACTGTTATAATTTAAAACTGGCTCTAAACCTGAACTAGTGGGAAGAGAACTTGATCTGAAGTCTAAGTTGTTAGCGGATATGATATGGGAAGGTTGAGCTGCTGTTTATCTATTCCTAGAGATGCTAGAATTCTGGAGAATTTTATCTTTGAAAATCTTTAAAATGTTGCATGATGAGTTCCTGTATGATGAGAGTTTAAATTCCTACCACAGCCATATATACATGCTTGTTAGAATAAGAGCCGCACTTTTACTACTTACTGCTTATGGGCATTGAGTGTGGTCAAGCTGTGTAGACCCTTAGGAACTTGTCATGTGGTTAAAATCAAGATTCACTTGCACGTTCACTCATACATGCTGCTTCTACTCCGGAAGTACGCATCCACATATATCCACTCATTTCCATCTCCAGATTCACCCAAAATTATTCTACTCCTGACCCGCGGGAGAATAGCCAAAAACATTATCCCATTCCTGTTATTCCCTGTGAAGTTAATGCTCAAGTCATTTCTACTACCACTTGCTATATTTTCAAAAGAGGGAGATTGCTCTAAAAAAATATATATAAATACGAGGAAATAAACAGGAGCAAGTGCTCGGAACCTCGAAGAAAGAAAAAGTGAGACGAGAGGTAAAAATGGACAAGTGTCCGACAGTAGAATTAGGGGTACAAGATACCCACCTGAGAGAAAAAAAAGAGAAAAAAAATAGAGCATCTCATTCCCCTCAAAAGTTTTAAAAAGCAAGAAAGGTATGTATTCCCTCAAAAAGAGCATTAGACTTTTGTTATCACCATACACCACTCATTCACCACACATGCACATCTTGATTTGACTTATTGACTTGTTTCTCTGGATCCATGGTTTGACTATGCAATAAATGTTCTATGAGTATGTATACTGTATCTCCCACCTATGAGCTCCAGATATCAAAGCCTTATTAGAGTAGGGTGAGAGAGAAGGCAATGTCACTACGCCTTATACCATAAATACCACATACTTTGAGAGAGAAGGCATATACCATTACTGCCTTGGTAAGGATCCAGAAATACCACAAAAGAGAGACCCGAGAAAGTCATACAAGGAATCTCTGAGTTTTATTTGAAAAATCTGCAAAAAAACTCCAGAGCTATAGCTGATCAAGAATAAGAGACATGGCGTTTGACTAGACCGTTCTATCTTTTAACCACTCAAGATGCAGGTGACGGTTGCAAGCCCCATGGTGAAAGGTAAAATGAGTAAGTTTTAAGTCTTGACAGTTTACTCTAACTCAAGGATGAGACCTTATTTGAAAGCATATGTACCGTCAATGTTCAAAGGCGTTGCAGCAACTTCTGATCCATAATGAGTCTATCCTTGCTCAGGGACGAGCAAGAGGTAAGCTTGGGGAAGTTTGTTGATGGTCCTTAAGTACCAAATATAGTTATCAAATAAATAAAGAAAAGGATCCAAATGCAACCAACACCTAGACTTAGGGTTTTATCTGACAGAATTCCATGAGTTTTGGTGTTTGTCTGTTTCTGCAGGGGGTTATCAGAAAATATGGAGGAAAGGCCCACACATCGGGTTTACATAGAGATAATAACGTCTTCACCGATTTTCTATCATCTAGAAGACTCCAGAAGCCACGAGATCGAACGGGAGGCCGAACGGGCCCGGAGGCAGGGCGCCCGCCCTGCTCCCTAGGGCGCCCGCCCTCGCCTGAGAGCCAATCAGGCTCCGTCTCGCGGATTATGCTCCACCGACCTAAGGGATCAAGGAAAACCGTGCGATTAATGTCGGTTTGATCCGACGGCCCACGTTCACTTGAGGGGGCTATATAAGCAGGACCCCTGGCCCCTGGAGGAGGCACTCCCTCATTCTCAATTCCTCAAACCCTAATCTCAGGAGGAGAGTCTCTGATCAAGCCCTAGAGCCACCACATCAACTAGATCTCTAGTATAGCATAGCTACATAGGATTAGAACTAGAAGGAGTCAATCTTCGATTGGTTTCCGGATCTGTTAAGAGGATTCTTGGTAATTCCTTTACTGTTCTTCATTGTTCATCTTTGTTCTTCAATATTATGAATACAACTTTGTTCTATTTCAATATATTGATTATGACTATGCTCTACTTGTTTATGTTTGCGATTATATTGTTCTTAGTTTATCGTAGTTATACGCTTGGCTTAGTTAGATTGGAATTATATACATGTTTAGGATCGTATAGCGTTTATCCATCGGATCCATGGGTAAATGATAAATATTGTGTAGGCGTGGTGCTTAGACCATATTTATCTGCGATTGCACCTTATATGCCGGATCGTGGGGTGGTCCGCGATGGTGACAGCTTCGTTGGTTCTTATATAGTCCCCCTCCCGTGTGTAAGGCAGGCAGAGCAACATTATTACGGGGGAGTGATTGCTATGTTTCTCATCTTCCTTGATAATATCACTATGCATGGGCGTAGTCCTTTCTCGCAATGATTGCCAAGTGTACTTGCACTAACTATGATATGCTAGACTTTATAGTTAAGAATAACTTAGGAAATATCCTTATAGTTCGTCCTAATACCATGCTAATGACTTGCTAGAATATTTGTTGAGGTGCTTATCATTATTATATGTGGCTAGCTGATCAGATTAATTATCTTTGTCACCATTCATACTTTATCCATATTTTATGTGACACTTACCCCTGTATGCAAGAGATAGATGAATGCTCTCACTTATACATGAAATGATTGATACTCATTCCTATATTCCATTCCATAATCAACATTGATGTTAGTAATCCCTTCCCAGTGGTAAAAATATAAATAACGATACCTGGAATACTTCCCGGTTAAAATGCTACATCGGTATTAATCTGTGCGCTTGCAGATCTTATTTATTATTTATTTAGAAGAGCAGTTGCATATTTCAATACCGCATCTCTCATGTCATGCTGGGGATGACAACTTGGCTTAAGTGGCATGAGGGATAGGTTCGGCATTTTTGGCGCCGTTATCAGAATTAGAAAACTAAGTCTACTTTTGGTAATGACGTTAAGAATGCCCAACACACGTGTTATGCATTCTGTTTACTTTGGAATTGGCTATTCTGCTGATAGCCCGTGCATTGCTATTTTATTGGCTCTTATTTATTATACTTGTTCTTCTCTTGATCCCTAAGCCAGTATAAGTCAATGCTGATGTTTTTCATTTATATCAATCGTCTACCATGTTCTTGCATGTTTTATGATCATTGGCATTAGATCTACATCATTTAACACTAGATAATTGTCAATAGCATCTTTTTTAATATCTTATAACATGAACATGCTGGATATCGACTATTTAGTCGATAGCCTTATCGATTCGGCTATATAGCCACACAATTGGAACTGTTTGGAACAACACCTGACATGTTCCACCTTAAATTATGGATTACCTTTCTCTCCTTGTCAATTGCAGGGTCAAATTGACTAGCACGTCACAGGTTCAAATCAACCGGTCCTATGTCCTCTTAAGTTCGAAGAGAGCTCAAGATCTGCTCCATGCGGTTTCTCTTAGCTTGCTTGCACGTGCCGGCAGCGGGTTCATTTTTTGTCGTTGAAAAGTGTGGAAGGCTAGGAAGGAGCCAAGGATCGGGTCAGGCTTCCGACGATCGAGATCCCTCGAGCTTCGAGCAGAGGCGGCAGGCGGTTTTTATTATTTAACCAACCATTAGGAGAAGCAAATACAAGGGGTACACTAATTACTAAAACTGAGGAAGTCGCAATTAATGCAAAAACAACTAATTGGAAAGCAATAGTCATATTTATAATCCTCCAAACTACCTTCAAATAAAGTTGACTACATATTTCTATTTGATCCCTCACTTAATCAAAATTGTACGAAAATACAAGAAGTGCTCGAGCTTGGCCTAATTCCTTGGCCTCAAGGTACGCGTGAGCGTACCCGATGGGTATAGCCCTCAGGCGATCCTCGAGGGGTCGACTAGGGGGTCTCTCGGTCGGGAACCTTTGATCCTGAGGCCTAACATGCCCCTATGTTAGGATCTTGTCACAAACCAACCTCAAGATGGACCCACAAGCACACTGTTGGCGTTTCTTAACATCACTACTAGGAGTATATCCCAACAACGGTGCTAGAAATGCCTATTGACGATAGTTCATAAGTGTGTATGTAGGAAAGGGGATTCTGCAAGCACACAGAACTATCATGTAGCACTTTGCTCGGTGAGTACCGAGTGTTGAATTTATATTTTCCCAAAGAAAGGCAGTTAGGCGTGTCGGGAAATGTAGCTAGGTAGACTAGGTAGGTGGGTTTAGCAACACGGGGGTGATGAGGGTAGTATGGATGATGGACAGAAAAAAGATAAAAAGGATTTTTGATCACACAGACAGAGGTAACTACAAGTGTAGTGTAGCTGAGTGTAAGAAGTAGAGTATGTAATCTTAAGCAACAAAACTAACTTAATGATAGTGAGAACGTCCTTAGTATGAGGGGCCTACTTACATTGGATTTAACCAAACACAAAGCACAATGAGCCCTACATTTTAATAACTAGACTCTACGTGGTGGAATACAGAGGAAGAACAGGGTTATCACCACCTGTCAACTACCACCATCTATCGAGGGATCTAACCGTACCTATAGGCAAGATATAGCCTAAGCACCACGCTTAATCTATAAACTCGCTGTTTCGATCTGAGCTCTAGTAAAATAAAATTGTAACACCCTAACTAGATGGTAGAACAAGTACTAACGATGAATGAACTAAACAATAAGATGATAATGACGCAAATGCCAAAGGACAAGCACCTAGGCTCACTAATGATAGACAACGGTAAGACAGGACATGAACCAAGCAAAGCTATATTATTGAATAAAGTACATGACAAAGTAGAGTACTAAATAAAGTAAATGCTAAAAGAAAGATTAAAAGACAAGTTATACCAGACTAGAAGACTCTTCTAGACTCCGAGGTGAGCTCCGCTCTACTCTTATCACTACTAGCTATCTACTACTTCTAAGCTACTACTCTAGAGAACACTTGGAATGCTTGAGAGCTGCTGAGTGATGATCTCCACCGAGCACCACATCCCCTTTTATAGTGTGTAGAGGCCATGGGGGTACTTGTAGGCGAAGATGAGATGGTTTGGGGTGACTTGGCCATCGGGCGACGTCATGGGTCCTCGGCCGACCGTCCATCCCACTGCCTTGCCATTCAACAGTGCTAGATGGCTCCTAGATGGCAGTTGCTTGGTAGGTAAGTCAGATTCCTAGCTGGCGAGGTGGTTTGGAGGTCGGTTTTGGTCCTCCAAGTGTATGATGGTGGACTCGACTTTCCATGGGAGCTCAATGTCATCCTTTGGATCAAACCACCATGGATCAACGCTGAAGAAGCAGTGATGAAGCTTTCACATGGATCAGTGACGTGGCAAGGGGGTGGGGCCATCAGCCAACATTGACCACGGTCAGCCGACGTGGCATGTCGGCCCACGGCCCCCCTGCCACTTCCACTTGCCTCCTTTGCCCCTTATTTGTCCATTTTTGTGATTTTTCCTACATACAAATAAATTTTCCATGTACAAGTGGAACTAGGTGAATTATAAACATATATGGCACATGTGATGTTGTTTTTCCTTGATTTAGGTGGAATGTTGATGGTCAAATTGGGTGTTTAGTGACCATCAACAAGCTCCCCCAAGATACCCCTTTGCTCGTCCCGAGCAAAGATGCGGGTTTAGCATGTTGGATCAGGAATCGCTTCAATGCAACGCCCTTCAAAAACTCATATACAAACCAATACTATCTCTTGAGTTGAGCACATTAGTGTTAGAAATTCACCGTCAGTCTTAGCCATATGGGGCATATAGCCTTCACCTTGACATAGACAGTTGCAAGATTAGCATAGCATAGATAGAAACTTTCTTCCCTACTTTGGTTTAGCTAAGACTCCCTAGAGGTTTTCAAGATTTTTAAAGAAAAACTTGCCTTGTTCCTCAAATGGTGCACTCAATCTCTCAATGGTGTTTAAATCCTCCCCAAGGCCAAAAGATCTTAGCCTTTATCCTACTCTAAGGCTTATGCGGAGTTCATAGGTAGGGGATAAAAAGCGAGGCTTACTTGAATTGAATTTATTGCTAAGTCAAACACTTGGATCACAAGGAGCAATAAGTCATACAAAATGATTAAGATGTGCAAGTGTGTGGTGTTTGGTGGAAGTGGTACTCCTTTGAGAACTTCCTTCCTCTAGCTTCCTTTTTGAGAGGGCATGGCTACCTTATTCTTTCTTCTTTTTTTTGAAACTATAAAGCTTTTTGCTCTTCTCTCTCTCTCTCTCTTTTCGGTAGCCCATGCCTCTCTATAATATGATGGATAGCTAGAGGGGATATAAATGTATGTCTCTTATGGAGTAAAGGGTGCATAAATGTGGAATGGATGGTTGCATACTTCCAGTGTAGAAGTAGCATATCTATCTACATGGAGTGTATTTGATCTTGATCAAAAGGTATGACAAGCTTCTCTACTCAAATCAACAATGGTTGACAAAGCTCAAAACAAATAAGCAACTTTTTGTGTAGGCTTATCATATCAAGAAGCATATATATTTGGCTCTGGTAGGAAATTTTCACCATCGAGGAACTTCTAGCAAGGGTTTTTATCTTTTTGTAAGAACAAAACTCTAGGTTGTCTCAACTATTCCTCAAACAAGTTAAAAAGAATTACTCTAATCTTTGCTACAACATATTTCACAAAAGCCTATACTTGGTTCTAGCATTCACAACCCAGAAAAGCAGTCAACTTAAGATGAACTCTAATTTACATGCTCAAAACTTAAGAAGTAAAGGGTTGTATATAAAGCTTTTGCAAAATATCACAGAGTAATTATTCATCATTTCCAAACGGTGTGTAAACATCAATTTCAAAGCAAGAGTGATTAAGGCAGCTTTAATGATTCTTCTCTACATTGATTATAATAGCATAGTTGTCTTACATATTCTATTATTTTTTATTATGCAATCATTATTGTATCTCTATGTCATCATTCATTTTATTATTACCATATTTATATTATTATCATTCATAAATACATATTTATTATTTTTCTTTTCTGATACAGAGAATTAATGTAGATAAAAGAGTAGATGTGAATGTCTTCATACCTGAGCGGGGAGGTTCTCCCCCAAGCTTGCCTTTTGCAGAAGTCAGAATCTTCTTCTCAGGCGGCTCTCCTTGAATCTTTCTTCATTTATTGCTACTATGATAATTTATTACTAAGCCTAACTACTATGAGATTTATTTTATTGGGTTTTTTAGATTCTATTACTATGAATTTATTCTAGGTGCTAGTACTTCATGAGTACCTTTATTGAAA
This sequence comes from Saccharum hybrid cultivar R570, assembly GCA_038087645.1. NCBI lineage: Eukaryota > Viridiplantae > Streptophyta > Magnoliopsida > Poales > Poaceae > Saccharum > Saccharum hybrid cultivar. The sequence goes on from JAQSUU010000113.1 coordinate 7,267,935, forward strand.
ATGTAAATATGCAATGCAACTAATAACCTAACATGTAATGCAAAGTTGGAAAGGGAAATATACAAATGCAACCTATACTGAATGCAATGGAAATGCAGTAAAAGCGTACCTTCTAGTACCGGCTCATGGCTGTTCTTCCTTGCGCGGGGGTTCTTCTTCCTTATACAGGAATTCTTCCTCCTTGTTTTCTTCAGGGGTACTCACAGGATCAGGCGACGATGATGTAGACGATGCTTCTTTCTTTTTACACCATGTCCCTCGTGGCTTTGGCTTATTCTTGCTAGGCTCTTCCTTCTCCTTAATTGGCCTTGGCTTTCTGGTTCTTCTCTTCTTTGGTTGCTTCTTTCTTTCCTGTTTCTCATAAAAGATAGGTTTTCCAGAGGCAAAAGCAAATGTTTCTTTCCTTCCATCTAAGTGGAATTGAATGCATCCAAATGCCACATATATACAAGCATTAGCAGTATTGAGGAAAGGATGACCAAGGATGAGGGGTGCATCCTTGCTAATTCCCATATTTAATATTACGAAATCGGCGGGAACATAAGAGTCTAACTTTGACCAAAAGATCTAGAGCTATCCCTTCTACATAGCACACTTATTGATCAGCTAGTTGCAAATAGAAAGAAGTTGGAGCTAATTCAATGTAGAACAAGTTTTCATAAGTTTCCTTAGACATTATGTTCACACTAGATACAAGATCACAAATTGCATTTTAAAAAGTATGAGGACCAATGTAGCAAGTAATAACGGGACTTCTAGGATCACCTTTCTTAATAGGAATATCCCAACCATCTAAATAAAATCATACCTTGATGTGACGAGGTTGGTGGTCTCCATGAATTCTTCAGGCTTGCTAGGAATTCTTCCTTTCTCAAAAGATGGGATAGCAGCTACTAGTTGTGCTAGTTGGGTTTCTAGCATCTTATTAAAGCTAAGTTGATTCTCTATAATGGAAGAGAAATCATCTAATTTAGCATTTATGTTTTCCAACATCTTGTCATTAGCATGGAGTTTCTTATTTATACTATTAGTCCTTCTACCTTGATTATAGACAAGATCTTTAAGGAAAGGATAACCGTTACCTTGATTACTCAGATGTTGCGAATAGTTATTGTAATTATTACCTTGGTTGTTGGAGCGCTGATTCCATCCTTGATTTTGAGGATGAAAACCATTGTCATTATTGACAAAGTTGAGGTCTTCATGGGTCTCAGGGCAGAAATTGCCTAAATGTCCGGTCTCTCCACAAACTTCATAAGTCATATGGGTGTCCATGGCTTGTCAGTTTCTTGGGCACTCATTTTCTCATAATTTTCTAGTCTTTTTGTGAGCAGGTCTACCTTGGCTGCAAGCATGTTAGCTTTAAGAGAATGCATACCTCGTTTGTAGGGCTGTAGTCGTTCATCGCTCCGTCCTTGGTTGGAAACCATCTTCTCGATCAATGCCTTGGCATCTGTAACATTAAGCGAAAAGAATGCTCCACCTATGGTAGCATCTAAATGGCTCCTATCCAATGGAACTAAGCCATGGTAGAAGTTCTGGATCAAAAGCCAGTCTTCCATACCATGGTGTGGGCATACAGCGACATACTCTTGCATACGTTCCCAGGCTTTAGGAATCGACTCATTGGCTTGCTATTGAAAGCTAGAGATTTTGTTGCAAAGGCCATTGGTCTTACCCATCAGGAAGAACTTAACTAGAAAAGCGTTGGAACACTTGTCCCAGGTATCTACAGCATTGCGATTCAAGTAGAACCATTCTTTCGCTTTTCCCAACAAGGAGAAGGGGAAAAGACGGAGACGTATGGCCTCTTGGGTCACTCCCTTAATGGTAAAGGTGCTACAAATCTCCAAAAAGTGTTGGAGATGCACATTAGCATCTTCGTGGGCTTTACCATAGAAAGGACTAGCTTGCACCATCGTGATCAATGCGGGCTTAAGCTCAAAGTGAGTGTCCACATTAATGACGTCAGGGCCAATGGCTACATTAGTAGCTGAAGGGGCATAAAACTCATGGATGGTCCTATTGGCCATGATCGTGCTAGGAAGAAAAGAAGGTAACTAAAAAGAAAAAGAAAATGAAAAAGGAAAAGAAGAGTTGCTACGAAGGATATCTAGCTAGCAGAACCTAGCGACAGATTAATGACACACACCAGTTGTTGTCCTCGGCAACGACACCAGAAATGCTTGTTGGCATTTCTTAATGTCACTACTAGGAGTATATCCCAGCAACGGCGCTAGAAATGCTTGTTGACGATGGTTCATAAGTGTGTATATAGGAAAGGGGATTCCGCAAGTGCACAGAACTATCATGTAGCACTTCGCACGGTGAGTATCGAGTGTCAAATTTATATTTTCCCAAAGGAAGGCGGTTAGGCGTGTCGAGAAATGTAACTAGGTAGACTAAGTAGGTGGGTTTAGCAACACGGGGGTGATGAGGGTAGTATGGATGATGGACAAAAAAAGATAAAAAGGATTTTGATCACACAGACAGAGGTAACTAGAAGTGTAGTGTAGCTGAGTGTAAGAATTAGAGTATGTAATCTTAAGCAACAAAATAATGACAATGAGAACGTCCTTAGTGTTGACACCAAAATTTGGTTTGTCAGAAATGGCAGAATGTTATGATCTCGTAACCTCGAAGAGAAGCTCTGACGACAAGGATGACATTGGTCAGAAGCGGAAGAGACACATCGAACTCCACAGAAAGGAAAGATTGGGGGTCCAAGTTTTCTTAAATTAGGACATTTTTGTTTTCTTTTCCAAATCTTGTAATCGGTCTTGTTGGACTAGGACTCGTAGTTTAGCCTTGGGTATAAATATTGAACCCCGGTTATTGTAATAGACATCTCTCATCGATCAACAAAAACAAGTACCTTTACTTTTTGGCTCAGGCCACCCCTTAGGAGTAGGAGTAGAGTAGATTTCGATGAGTTCTTTAGGCAAGTAGGTCTGCATCAGACGAATTGACCTCCGGCTTGTTTGTGAGTATCCATCACGGCTTATATTGTTACCTGCAAGGCTGCAACAGATGACTGATCTCTTGTGAGTCGCGGTATAAGTTAGTTATCGATCTATATTGTTATTTGTAAGGCTGCAATAGACGACTGATCTCTTACAAATCGCGGTATAGATTAGTTATCGATTTGTATCAACTTTTACAAGGCTGCAACAGATGACTGAACTCTTGTAAACGTTGGTATTATATTGTGTTAAATAGTTTACTATTTAGCATAATATCACCAATTGCCTGATCTAGACTAAGATTCGTTGGTCTTATCTATTTTGATCTATCGTCTGCTAATCACTATCACAGTTGAATTCAATTCTTGATGATTAGATCCTGTTTTAATGACCAATCTATCTCAGCCTTGATCGTACATGGCGGGTGTTTGAAGTCATATTCCATTAGGAGATAGGTTCATTGATCGCCAGTGTCCGGTATGATTCCGCTATCAATGCTGCATCAACCAACTTGACCTATTGATAGCGTGTCAGATTGGATGTTGATGGTTAATAGATCTATCTATTGAGAAGAGCATGGCGTTAGTCACCTGCTATGTCTCCATCGGCTATTTAGCCGAGCTTCCACGCATATGACATGCCTTCATGATTCCTTTACAATATAAGTAGATCTATCGACCGATGGCCTCCGATCTAGGGTCCTACCGTCAATGCTGCATCAGATGACTCGACCTGTTGATGGTACAACAAATTGAGTCTAGTTGTTTGTAGATTTATTTGTATCCAACGGATGAGTGATCATATGCCATGCAACACGGTCACTAGAATCGACTGTTTTAGCTGATAGCCTACTTTTTTTGAGGATGTACTAGCTGTTTATATATTTTTACTTGTTTTTGTCTTGGTTAAAAGCTAGTATGTCTTTCGCATGTTTGTTTACACGCCCATCCTTACATCTTTCGCATGCTTTCATGATCATCAGCTACGTTAGAACAATGCAACTGAGTAAATAATAATTGCCGATATGCTTGTTTTACTTACATTACATCATGAACAAGATGGATATCGACTCTCTAGTCGATAGCCTTATTTCATCTGCTACTTAGCTACATATTTGGAACTATCTAGACAAACGCCGGCATGTTCCACCTTAAATTATTGGTCAACTTTCTCTCCTTGTCAATTGCAGGGTCAAATTGACTGGCACGCCCTCAGTCACGACCATCCAGTCTGACGCCCTTCCTAAGCCCAGAGACAGCTCAGGATCTACTCCGCATGGTTTCTCTTGGCTTGCTTCGATGGTGGAGAACGATCCGTCACTTTTTGCCATCCACATGATCTTGGCACGCCTAGTGGGACAACTGTAACACCCTAGGTGTTTGTCACCAGTTAAGCAATGAGTTTGATCTCAAACATGGCAAGTTAGGTGGTGTTATTGGAACCTCTTTCATGTATCTCACACCAATCTCCATCTATATTGATCAATGGAAAAGTTTCGTGAAGTTTGGAATAAAAAAGTCACATGAAATGATTAGTTATATCTTTGCTTGAATTGCACTACCAAGTGAAGGAGAACATGTGTCATCAACCAAACCTTGCTCAAATGACTCTAATTGAACTCTACAACAAAAGTTATTAAGGGTTCATGTTGAGCAAGTGGCCAGAAAATGCTTCAATAGGTCAAAAAGGATAATTTAAGCTTTATTGTGATGCTACTTTGCTTGAAGTAGAACTGTAGGTTATGCACCTATTTTGATGTTGGACCTTGAATAAAAGTTATAGCTCGTGTTATATAGAATAAACTTCGTTTAAGGGTCAAGATCTGGTTTGGTCCCTAAATTAGTCAAATAGAGATCACAAGATTCAATTCAATACTATTTTGGAGCCCAAGAATCTGGCTAAGTCCTAACTGCTGTTTCAGTTTTGTGTACCGCACTTTGGAGATCTATATCTTACAACCCAAGTTGATCCAGACCTTGATCCTTTAATGAAAGTTGTGGTTCAATTTGTGCTCTACAAATAATGTTTTTGGACCAAGAGCTAGATCAGCATGGAAATAAGTCAAACCGAGGCTCAAGGATTGAATCAGCTGCTGTTTTTCAGCCCAGAAAATAATTCTAAGTCTAGAATTTCAGTACCAATGATGATTGGCATCTTGCGTTCTCTTGTTTTTGTTAAGCAACATAATTGGGTCCCAAAATAAAAGTTGGAGCATACATTGTGGAGAAGAGCATGCAAAAAGTTGGCACCAATTTGACTTCATTTTGATCATCAATTTTGGAGTTTGTTAATCGCTGTCAATGCATTGACAATGCCATTTTGGAACTTAGTTAACAGCTAATCTACTACCCTAATGACCTTGGTCCGAAAATTATAGAGCTTCATGAGGACTCCAAACTTTGTTTTAGGCCCATTCGCCAATTCGGCCCCGAACTGGCCCAAAACGGCGTTCCACCGTACCCACTTCAGCACCCGCCACCTGTTCGCTGAAATGGGAGCATGGCCACCATGCAGGGCAGCAATGCCCTACCTCCCTAGATGTGTGGTCGCACCCCTACTCGCTTTCCTAACGCCGGCGCCCAGCTCCACTCCCTCTAGCTCACTCTCTACCTCCCCACATGCTCCACTTCGCGCTATTCCTACCGACGCGGCCGCGTCCGCCATGGACAGCTGGCAGAGTTCACCATCACCTGTTGTGACTGCTTCGGCTGCTGCTAACCATGCTGCGCTCCTGTCACTAAAGAAACTCAACAAACTCTCTGTTGTATCTGACCTACTGCTGCTCCTCTGTCTCAGGCTCACTAGTCTCATCATCTGAAAAAAGGAGACCTAGAAGGATCAAGCTCAAGACTGAGAAATCTGCTTGAGCATGCGAGTATCCTTCCTCCTAGCCTTCCTCTCCTCTCGCTGCCTAATATGAATATCTCTGCACATCCCAAAGATAGAACTGAAGAACTTGCAGATGGGCGACGGAAGGCTACCACGGCGTGAAGAGGAATGTGAAGGAGGCGTGGTGGAGGTGAAACTCCACCTGCTGCTGCTGCACCATCCTCAGGTGCATCTGCCTCTGCTACTGCTCTTGCTCCTCCTGGGCAAGGTTGTGGTACTCCAATCTCTATCAAATTAGCCGATATCTTCAGAATCTTGTGAGACTTATCATAATCAAACTAATGCCCTGTCACCTGCTCAATCATGTGCATAATGTATGGAGCAAATCCATAGCCCTTAAGGGGCCTCTCACCAACACTCTGAATCTCACACTAGATAAAGTCAAATATACTAAAGGGCCGTGCATTTGGTGCCATCTGGTGGAGAAGGTTCCTGGAGTAATCTACCACTGAGCCCTTGTCACCACCCTTGCAATCAATGGTCTTCCTGAACATCCTGTCAAGGTACCTATAGGTGGGGTGAAGGCCAACCACTTTCCCAACAGCACCACCTCCATACATGTAGGCCATCTGCTCAGGTGGTAGTATCTGCTCAAGGTGAATCCTATCTCTCTGAAGCTCATCCTCTAGAATGCCAAGATAGCCTGCAAAAGCTGCATACTCAACACTGTACCACTGTCCCTCCAACATCCAATGCATGCGCCTCGGTTGCTCCTCAATAAACAATGTAGCGTAGAACATCCAACATCTAGAGAGGGCCTCTTCTGCTTCCTGTGCGCTGGCAAAAGCTCCATGGATGCTGAAATTGCATAAGCTCATACACACCTGTGCGCTGGCATGTCTCAATCGCAACATCTAGAGAGGGCCTCTTCTGCTTCCTAACATGATCCCAGTCAACCCACTGAGACTTGGCCACAACTTGTAACACCCTTGGTGTTAAGCATACATTAGCACTTGCAAATCATGAGCATAAGCATCATCATGCATTGTCATTTCATGTAATTGCTTGTTTATTTTAATTTAATGCCATGTTGCTTAGGATCTTGCTAAAAGTAGTTTAAGTGCTTGATGTTTGACCATTAAAATAACTTAGAAGTATTTAGGTTGAAGTTTGGAACCAAGTTTATATTAATCTTTTGCTTAATTATGCTCTTAAGTAATTCTTCCAAAATTAGGGTTTTTGAATTTAAATTGACTTTAATTTTGTAATTCAAAATCTATTTAGAATTTGACTTGGAACCTTTAAGAAAAGTTGTAGAGCTTAAAAATTGGAACAACTTTTGTTTTTGTACCTTTTCCTAAAAACATTTGGAAAATGCTCAAAATGTCACTTTATTGCGCTGGATATTGAAAAAGAAATGAAAAAGAATTTTCTTTTTGAAAATGGGCCGCACCCTCCCTTCTGGACCAGCTGAGCATGGCCGGCCCAGGCCCACACCACACGTGGAGCACGCTCGGGCTCGCTCCCCCGCCTTGCCCACGTGCCTGGACGCCACGTGGCGCACAACCACCGGCGGCCATGGCAGTGGCCGCTCCGATCGGCCGCCCTGGCCTTCAAGGCCGGTCTAGACGAGCCCTCTCCATTCCGCGCTCGCCTTCACCACCTAGCGCTCCACCTTCACAGTAGCAACAGTCATGAGCAGCAGCAAAGCCAGCGCCACCGCGAAGCCTACCGGCGTTGCGCGCCTCCACCACAGCACCGGCTCTTGATTCGTCTCGCCCACGCCTTCGCCTAGCCCTGCTCCATCCCGTGCTCGCGTTTGCATCATCGCTCGCGCCAAGGTAATGCCCAATCAGGCTTTCTTTTCCACCGCCGTCGCCATGGCCACTGTGCTTGGTTCACCGTGGCCAGTATCCCTCGCTCTCCCTTATTTCCATCTAAGTAGTGCATCATGCCCGCCTTGACCTCGCGGACCCCGTGCGCACCTTGCATGTCTTCGTCATGGCCGAAGACGGCTTGACGCCGACCGCTAGCGCCGCCGTGCCACCTTGCACATCCATGAGCCTATGCTGAAGCTCCTCCAGCCCAGCCATCTAGCACATTCGATGCGCGTCATCGCGGGGCACGCTGGCAGCCTCTCGGGTATAGATCTGGGAGACAGATCCATGTGTGCATAGCATTTTGGCCGGCTGGACTTTCCGAAAATAAAAGAAAATGATTTTTCAGAAATCTGTTTAATGCTTTGAAAATGAATATCTTTAGATCTAGAGCTCCAAATTTAGTGAAACAAATTTTGTAGTGTTTCTCATTACTAGATCTACAGATTTAAAAATGTTGCATGTCATTTTTGTGATACTTTTCTGTATAGCTTTATTTAATTCTTGAAAATGCTGTAAACTTGGAAAATGCATAAGTAAATCTATGCATGTCAGAAAAATGTCATTCCAATTTTGTTGGTCTAGTTTTGTAATGTAGATTCTATGATAAATATATCTCATGCATGTTCTGTGGAAGAAAATGGCTAAGTGAATTAAGTGGATTAAATGATGATTTCTTGGAAAATTAGTGAGGCCAAAAATATGAATAAAATGTGCATGTGAAACTTTTCCTACAGTGATTATGTGATGTGTAGATTGTGGGAAAAATATGAAATCTATTGTTTGATACTTTTCATAGTACAAAGTATTTTCATGTGCATGATTGCCATGCTTTTTGCCTTTTAGGTATAGGATGATGTACTTATCCATTTGACTTGAAATTTTTATGGTAGTCTTCCATAAGCATGACTAAGCTCCTATAATCTTCTCAGAATTTTTTGAGCCTTAAAAAGTATTAACCCTGTTATGCCTTTTATTTATTAAGTGATAAATAAGGTTTAAATGATTTTATATTGAACATGGAAAATGCTTTTCTAAGCTTTTAATGTATGTGTAACCTGCTGGTATGTTTAGATTGGTTCAGTTTGAACTTGTTTATGTGAATATGGATGTATGTCTTTGTTTGTTTTATGCTTTATTTTATCGGAGAAGATATTTGCACCTACTCGGTAAAATAGAAATGAAAATGTTCATCGACATGCGAGCACTCGTGCTCATCATACATCATTCCATCCTATGCATATTTCTTATAGCTACATACCACCAGTAGCAGTTCTCGAGGAGCAGGCCGGGGTCGACCAACAGGAGATTCCAGCACAGGAGGTGCAAGAGGCTGAGGATCAAGGCGAGGATCTTCCTGAGTGTGTTGATCACCGGCCGAGTTCCTTTGAGCGAAGCAAGCCCCAACATTTCTCCCTACGGTTTGCAAATAAATTAAATTCCGCCTTTTATGTTTGATGCATTAAGTGATAGGAGTTGCGTGAAACCGTTTTTATATATATACTAAGTTATGCGTAGCCCTGCCTAGACCGGTAAAAGTCGGTGATTTCTTGTCACCGTCAACTATAGGTGGTTACCTAGATACTTTTAGCTATGGATGCTATCATGGAAATAATCAAGTGTTGCTAGATAAAGGGAGACTGAGCGGAATGTTGGGCAGCAAGACATGGGTCTTGTGTTCTTGTAGTTTCCGTCTGTGTTGGATAAAGACCAATCGTTGCACGTCCCTTTTACCATATTGAACGCATGCCTCACATTTAGCTGACTGGATAAGTCGTTCCGACCACGAAGCTATTGGCACTATTTAGGCCGGGATTGACCTGATGGGCGCGCGATTGGAGTTGGATGGGGGACGATAGGGGCACGAAGGGTGAGCCCAATGGCAGGGAAGGCCTGATTCCTGGTAGTCAGATGGCCCCTGGGTATTACGATCCCTGTTTGTCCCGCGACTTTACCAGAATAGTGTCATTGGTGATCTAAGCGACCTTGACAGGGGAAGCGTGGTTTGTGTGAGGAATAAATCACCAGCTAGTTAGTAATCGATTCGAATAGCCATCGCTCCTGGACAGTGAGCACTTGACTTGAGCTACGTCATCATAATAATGATTATGGAACACATGGTTGGTTATGATGATGAGGATGTTGGAAATGCTAAAATATGACCTGTTACTATTGATTACCTTAATCAATTGATTGCTCTAGTACAGGTGTCAATCTAGTTGACAGGTCAATAACTATTAACTTGATACTATACTACTTAAAATGATTCAGCTATAGTGCTTACGCTTTTCACAAATGAGTTTAGCTAGTCCACACAGAAAGCCTTTCATACTCCTTGGTGTCAGCTTTATTTTTGTTTAAGGTGGGTAAGTCTAGCTGAGTACCTTCTCGTACTCAGGGCTTTGTTCCCATTGTTGTTGCAGATGGCCAGATGTACTATGGATATTGCATCAACTGTCTCTACCCTGCTATATATGGGCGATAATGAGGACCATGGGCACAGTCACTCCTTATGTCTCATCTACTTGCTTTTGTGGACTTGATCAGTATCTGGTACTATATTGAACTAAGTGTGTGTAAGTGTGGCTTTAAAACTACTTGCTTCCGCTATCGAATTTTGAACTTGGTATTGTAATAACTTCATGTTTTAAACTCTGATGTATTCAAACCATGTTGCAAACTTTATGTAATATGTGACTGTGGCTGCTAAACTATGTATGATCTTGGCTTGTATGTTGGTTGGTTTGAAATCCTTCGTGATTTCACAGACTACTGGGATTATGGAAGCATAAGTACATAAATTTGATCACTCCGGTGATTGTGTTTTACGCTTATGTTTTTATAATTTGGATGGTTTTGTTATGGTTGGCATTGGAGCAAGGTTTAGCATGTTACTGTTCACATGTGCATTTGAAACAAAAGGTTTTTGTTTTACAAAACAATTGCCAACTTATAGTTATATATAGGTGTTTAAATCTATGATTTAAAACTTAATAGTGTGCTAGTGGTCATATCCTTTATGCCCAATTAAGGACTCTAGGTGGCTTATTAAGTACTGACTTGGGGGTTTTTGCATCATATTCCTATTTCGTTGCTCATACGGCTTGCTATTGTATGGGTGCCATTCGCTTGAATGGTAATGTATGGATCAATTGGCCTCTACACCTTGGTAAGTGTGAGTCGTGACAGCATGATTGGACACACAGCCGATCTAGGGGAGTGCTTATATGGTGCTAGATTATTTACATGTTACACACATGTTTATATGAAAGTACCCTAGGTGTGGGTTGTGTCATCCGTTGTGGCAATGCCATCAATAGTACGATGGTTTGGGTAGTATGCCCTACATGTATGTATATTGGGAATATGCATATGTGGGGGGTGTAGATTTAATTCTTGCAATGCATTTTCATCTTGTGGGATGTGGGCTGAAATGAATTTTCTGCAGGTACTTAACAACACAATCGTGTAGCACGCATTAGCTTCGTATATATGAGAGACCGTCTAAATGCCACCGTCTATAACGCTAGAATTTATTTATTTTCCTAAGTTTGTGAGAATGTACGGAACATGCATGCATCATGTTGTATGTCCTATCATTTCATTGCATTGTTCCTCCCCTTATAAATTGATTATCTCATTTTGATAAAAATTACAACTTAATATTTGTTCTCATGAGAGTGGTAACCTTGCTACAGATGGCCTGTGTTGATATTTGGTAACGCAATTAGGAAATAGGATCCGCAAGCGCACGGATATCGGTCAGCACTTCACCCGAGATGTTATCCTGGGTATCGTATTTATATTTTTACCTTTAGGAGAAAGAGTGCATCTGACTAACCAAATCTATTACTACTAACCTTTAGGCTACAACCACTATGATTCGATGTGAGTGATGTATAGAGAAGACTACAACCGCACTCTTCTTCTAACCTTGGTAAGGATGATCTACTGTTCTATTGGGGAGGTTTACGGAATCTAGACACCACAAAGGATGTTCAACCCGCACCTATAAACCCTATCGATCCTGCTAACGGGATATGGAATACAAAGGTAACTCGGAATTGTCACGTTCCTCGCTACTACCACGGTCCGGCTAGACGAGGGGATATCTATGAGTATCCTAGCTTAAACACCACGTTTACGCTAGAGATGACTACTCTAAACTCTACGCGAAGAGATCAAAGTAAACTCATAAACCAAAGAACAATAAAACAAAGAACTTACTAGAATTTAGAAGTCGAAATACTGAAGAATCCTGAGAACAAGCCTCGGGTTAGAAGAACTTGCTCCCGCAGGTACAACCTCGGAGTAGACACCGACAGGCCGGCTTCCTCCGATCTACACCTCCACTCTATCTCTCTCAATCTAGTAGAACTAATTCTACTTTCACATTGGATGCTAAGCCCTAAGAGGTGGGAACCCTAGAGGGAACCTCTCTCTCTAAACCCTAACTAGAGATATGCAACTGAATAATGAATTGGGGTCTTCTCCACCAGGGGTCAGGGGCCTTGCTTATATAGCCCTTTTGGATGAATCTGGACCGTCAGATCAAACCGACCTTCATCCTACGGTTTTCCTTGATCCTCAAAGGCGGTGGAGCATAATCCGCGAGACTCGACCTGATTGGTCCCGGGGGCAGGGCGGGCGCCCTAGGGCACAGGGCGGGCGCCCTGTGTCCTGGCCCGTTACGGCTCCCGTTCGTTCCCGTGGCTTCTGGAATCTTCTAGATGTAAGATAATTACGTGTTCGGTTAATATCCCATCATTAATCCGACATGTGGGCCTTTCTTCCGTATTTCCTGATAACCCCCTGCAGAAATAGATAAACAGCAAAACTCGTGGAATTCTGTTAGATCAAACCCTAATTCTAGGTGTTGCTTGCATATAGGTCCTTTTCTTTATTTATTTGATGGTTATAATTGATACTTAAGAACCGTCAACAAACACCCCCATACTTAGGCTTTTACTCGTCCTCGAGAAAAGGTTGGTTAATAAAACATCTAGGGTTGAAACATTCTTTCATACCTGCAGGGTGTTGTAAAAATCTACTGTGCACTTATAGTCAGGGAAATATATGGTCAGAGTAAAGAGCCTTTCTTCTTCTTAATCCCTATCACTTGGAGTCTTTACATATTTTTGAAAAGAAAAACTTAGCATACCTTTATCCTCATAGGTGCTCTCAGAGTCACTCATTATCTTTTATATTTCTCTCTGAGGCTGTTTTGATTTTGCAAAAATAATTCTTTAAGCATACACACCTTGCATTTATTGTATGGTCAAAACCGGATCCGAGGAGAAGAATGCCATACTCTTAGATCAAAGATTTTGAAAATTAAAAACTTGTCACTCTTACTGGCATATTGCTTATTAGAGGGACCATGGGCTATCATTTTCTTTCCATCATATTTTTATCATATCTCATTTTTTTCATTTTGGGTGGATACCGAGGTACCCCTAATTCTACTCCCGGACACTTGTCCATTTTTTTCCACGAGGTTATCGAGCACTTGCTCCTTTTTATTTCCTCGATATATTCATAATTTTGCATAGCCCATGCCTCTAACGCAATAATACTTCGGAAGAGTGAATCTTTCTGAAAAAATGTCTTGATCTTAGGAGTATGATAAATCTCTCAACAAGGGTCTAACTTGTTTTGAACAAACTCAATACAAAGCAGATAGCTTTAATTAATATTTTCATGTTTAGCAGGCATATAAAACTTGAGGATGGTAGCTATAATTTTGAGATTTTTAAAACAAATTCTCCAAGCAATAAAGATACTAAGAATAAGGTACTCATACCCTTACCATCTCTTATTCCACAATGACTTTTAGCAACACAGGGTTTTGAAATAATTTTAATAATTGCAGGTTTCCAGGAAATATCACAGAGTGAGATTGATCATGATTATAAGCATTTTTATCCTTTTAATTTATCATGTTTAGAGAGATAAAATTCTTCACAAACTAAGGTGAGTGTGTAAGTGTGTAATAAAAGTGTGCAGAGTGTGTACCTGGTTCATGGAGTGGTGCGATCGAAGTGTGTGTGACATGTCAGGGAATCTCCCCCATACTTGTTTTCTGCTTTCTTGCACAAAAGTAAAGTAGAGACACACAAGACATACTAATAATAATCTTTATTAATCTTGAGGCATTTATTACAACCGAATAATAATAATAACCGAATATAATAGATCTAAACTGATTATAAGCGAACCTAATCGAATCTAATAATAACTAAGACATATATAGCCCCAAGATCTAATCTAAATAGCTCAGCGACGCTCACGCCTCCTAAGATAAAAGCGTCGGGCTTTAATTTTTAATTGGAAGATAAAAATTGATCACGTCTATTTCTTCTAATTCTTTATTGGGCTCTAAAAATAATTTAAGACGTTGACCATTTACCTTGAATAACATACCTTCGTCATTTTGAAGTGTGATAGCTTCGTGGGATGATGAATGAATTACCTTGAATGGTCCTTCCCATTTGCTCCGGAGCTTTCCATGCCCGAAAAGCTTCACCCTGGAATTAAAAAGTAATACCTTATCTCCGGGTGAGAACTCCTTCTTCTTGATCCTCTTGTCATGCCATCTCTTGACTCTTTCTTTGTAGATCTTTGAATTGTGATATGCTTTCTCCCGCCATTCTTCTAACTCCGATAATTGCATTCTTCTATGTTTTCCGGCGATATCTAGGTCCATATTCCATCTTTTTATGGCCCAGTGTGCCTTGAACTCAAGTTCAACAGGTAGGTGACAGGTCTTTCCGTATACCAATTGGTATGGAGACATTCCAATTGGGGTCTTGTATGCTGTCCGGTAAGCCCAGAGTGCATCGGGTAACTTGTCCTTCCATGCCGTTCCCATTTCGTTCACCGTCTTCTGAAGAATGTTCTTGATTTGCTTGTTAGAAGTCTCTGCTTGGCCACTTGTCTGAGGATGATAGGGAGTAGCGACGTTGTGACGGATTCCATGTCTTGATAGATAGTGCTCGAAGCGCTTGTCAATGAAGTGTGATCCTCCATCACTTATCACTATCCTGGGGACTCCAAATCTTGGAAATATGATTTCCTCAAACATCCTCTTCGAACTGATATTGTCGGCATGTTTGCAAGGTAGTGCCTCTACCCACTTGGAGACGTAATCAACCGCCACCAAGATGAACTCACACTTCTTTGATGGGGGAAATGGACCCATGTAGTCTATTCCCCAGACATCAAAGAGTTCAATCTGAAGGTTGTTGGTGAGTGGCATGGCATCCCTTGTATTTATGTTTCCGTGCCTTTAACATGGCCCACATCTTCTGATATATTGCTTCGTGTCATCGTACATCGTTGGCCAGTAGAATCCACATTGCCAGATCTTTGAATGTGTACGGAATGCTCCATAGTGACCTCCGTATGGTGATGAGTGACATCTGTCGATGATCTTCAATCCTTCCTCAGTGGTCACACATCTTCTAAGTAGGCCATCAGCGCATACTCGGAAGAGATATAGCTCATCCCATATATGTGAACAACTTTCCTGAATAAGCTTCTTCTTGTTTGCTCCGGGTGGTACATAACCTGAAACCATAAAATTAACAATATCTGCATACCAGGGGTCAGATCTGTTAATCCCGTAAAGCATGTCGTCCCGGAGTGAGTCATTAATGGGGGGTTCCTGTGAATTCTTAAAGTACATTCTAGACAAGTGATCAGCAACAGAATTTTCTACTCCCTTTTTATCTTTTATTTCTAAGTCAAATTCTTGGAGTAATAAAATCCATCTGATTAAGCGAGGTTTAGCATCTTTCTTGGTGAGCAAATATTTTAGTGCAGCATGATCAGTGTAAACAATTATCTTAGCTCCAACTAAATAAGATCTAAATTTATCAATGGCAAAAACAACAGCCAGAAGCTCTTTTTCAGTGGTTGCATAATTAAGTTGAGCTCCTGTCAAAGTTTTACTTGCATAAGCAATTGCATGATGCTTTTTATCTTTAGTTTGTCCCAAAACTGCCCCCACAGCATAATCACTAGCATCACACATAATTTCAAAAGGCAACGACCAATCAGGGGGTTGAATAATTGGTGCAGAGATGAGTGCTTGCTTTAATAAATTGAAAGAATTTAGACATGCATCATCAAATTCGAAAGGAGCATCCTTGGCTAGCAAAAGAGTAAGTGGTCTCGCAATAAATGAAAAGTCTTTTATAAATCTGCGATAAAAACCAGCATGGCCAAGAAAACTTCGAATTCCTTTTATATTCACAGGTGGAGGTAGTTGTTCAATTACTTCAATTTTAGCTCTATCTACCTCAATACCTCTTTCAGACACTAGGTGTCCTAGCACTATTCCTTCTCTAACCATAAAATGACATTTTTCCCAATTAAGGATTAAGTGCTTTTCTTCACATCTTTGCAAAACCTTATCTAAGTTCTCAAGACAACTATCAAAAGTTTTTCCATAAACTGAGAAATCATCCATGAAAACTTCCATAATCTCTTCAATCATATCAGAAAATATAGACATCATACATCTTTGAAAAGAAGCTGGTGCATTACATAACCCAAAAGACATTCTACGATAAGCATACGTTCCATATGGGCATGTAAAAGTGGTTTTGCTTTGATCATCAGGATAGATAGGGATCTGGTGATACCCTGAATATCCATCAAGAAAACAGAAAAACGAGTGTTTTGCTAACCGCTCAAGCATCTCATCTATAAAAGGCAAAGGAAAATGATCCTTTTTCATGGCTTTATTAAGTTTTCTATAGTCTATGCACATCCGCCACCCAGTGACGGTGCGTTGCGGAATTAGCTCATTCTTATCATTAGTAACAACAGTCATGCCTCCCTTTTTAGGCACAACTTGAACAGGGCTTACCCACTCACTATGCGGCACAGGATATATAATCCCTGCATGCAGCAACTTTATAACTTCTTTTTTAACTACCTCTCTCATCGCGTCGTTAAGTCTACGTTGAGGCTCTCGAGAGGGTGTAACAGAAGGATCTGTCGGAATACGATGGGTACAAATCATAGGACTGATTCCTGTGAGATCTTGAAGTGAGTAGCCGAAAATAGAGTGGTGTTTTTCAAGAATGGTCATTAATCGCAGAGTTTGCTCCTGAGTGAGTTTATTACTAACGATCACAGGAAACTCTGGATTATTGTTTAGGAAAGCATAGGTAAGACCGGGTGGTAAAGTTTTGAGTTCCATGGGGGGTCTAGGTGTTTCTGCAAACTCATCTAAGGGTTCAGGTTCAGAAGGTTCGGCCTCTTCTTCTATGAAGAAAGGGGCTTCTTCTTCTAAGTCTGATTCATTTAAAAGTTCTAGAGATGTAGCCTTTACCTCCTCCATAGGATCAGGCAAAAGATATGGCTCGGTCTTATTATTCAAGGAGTGAGTTATTGTAATTGGAAGTTTAAAATCCTTTCCCAAGGAAATGTGGAGCTTCCCAGTTTGACCTTCATAAAGGAGTCTTCTAAAAGGTTGTCTAATCAGTAGGTCGAAACCCCATATATCAAAGATATAAAAGTTCAAATGAACCATAGAGCCTTCTACCATAAAGGGTAGGACATTAATAATTCCAAGACTGGGGACTAATCGTCCCGAAGATTCTTTATGACCTTTGTTGTGGGGGTTAAAACAAGTTTTCCAAATAAATTAAGTGCAAAAGCTTCAGACATAATATTGATCCCCACAACAGGATTATAGAGAGCATCAAATTGATCAGAATCATAAGCACAGCGTATAGTTATAGAGGGTGTGTCCACTCGGATTACTTCAGAGGAAAGCTCTGACTCCTACGTTCACTTGGTAAACAAATGCTAAATTGGCCGTTTTGGGGTCGGTCTATAGAATGGTAGTTTGAAATGTTTCCAAAATCGGCAAAGAGATCGGATTCTATGTCTAGCATGAAATCAGATGGTAGAATTTCTTCCTTTTGTGGCTCAGAACCTGGGATAGCTAAAGTAGATGAAAAATTTGGCAGAGTGTCTACTTCGGCTTCGTAGGTTTTATCATGGAGGGCATTATCCATCTCAGCTTCTAGGATTCTATTCAAGATCCCCTTAGCTTCATCAGTAGGGATACGAAAGAAAGAACCTCTAGCCATAGTATACAGCATTTGTTTATTATCTTTCTGAAGACCTCGAAAAAAATGAAATAAAAGAACAGTGTCTTCAAGCAAAAGTTTTGGACCAGATTCTAAAAGATCAGAAAAACGTTTCCAGGATTTCCCCAAAGTTTCATTATCTTTTTGTTTAAAAGATAGGACTTCGAGTCTAAGGTCACCAGTACGGTCAAGGGAATAAAAATCTAGACAAAAGTTGGCTCTTAAAACTCCCCATTCACCTTGCTGTTGACTTACCTTCTGACTATACCATCGTCTAGCTTCTCCTCTTAAGGAAAAAGGAAAAAGCTTCCAACGTAAAGTCTTATCAGAGATGCCATCAATGCGAAGACAATCGCATGTCTGCTCAAAATCTCTAATATGAAGGTAAGGGTTTTCGTCTTCCTTTCCCGAAAAAGATAAATTTTGAATCATCGCAATCAACCTTGAACTTAACTTATACTGGGATGTTTGGATAGGCTGTGATGACTCCCATGGTAAAAGGTCAGTTGCTGAAGGTGTTGCGGCATCAAAGATAGATATAGAACCTTGGTTTTCCATTTTTGGTAAAAAGAAAAAGAAAGAATGAAAAAGATAAGAAAATAAAAAGTATGAATACAAGCTAGTAGTAAGACTCAAGGTTATCTCAGCAAACCGTCTTTCTCCCCGGCAACGGCGCCAGAAATGCTTGTTGATATTTGGTAACGCAATTAGGAAATAGGATCCACAAGCGCACGGATATCGGTGAGCACTTCACCCGAGATGTTATCCTAGGTATCGTATTTATATTTTTACCTTTAGGAGAAAGAGTGCATCTGACTAACCAAATCTATTACTACTAACCTTTAGGCTACAACCACTATGATTCGATGTGAGTGATGTATAGAGAAGACTACAACCGCACTCTTCTTCTAACCTTGGTAAGGATGATCTACTGTTCTATTGGGGAGGTTTACGGAATCTAGACACCACAAAGGATGTTCAACCCGCACCTATAAACCCTATCGATCCTGCTAACGGGATATGGAATACAAAGGTAACTCGGAATTGTCACGTTCCTCGCTACTACCACGGTCCGGCTAGACGAGGGGATATCTATGAGTATCCTAGCTTAAACACCACGTTTACGCTAGAGATGACTACTCTAAACTCTACGCGAAGAGATCAAAGTAAACTCATAAACCAAAGAACAATAAAACAAAGAACTTACTAGAATTTAGAAGTCGAAATACTGAAGAATCCTGAGAACAAGCCTCGGGTTAGAAGAACTTGCTCCCGCAGGTACAACCTCGGAGTAGACACCGACAGGCCGGCTTCCTCCGATCTACACCTCCACTCTATCTCTCTCAATCTAGTAGAACTAATTCTACTTTCACATTGGATGCTAAGCCCTAAGAGGTGGGAACCCTAGAGGGAACCTCTCTCTCTAAACCCTAACTAGAGATATGCAACTGAATAATGAATTGGGGTCTTCTCCACCAGGGGTCAGGGGCCTTGCTTATATAGCCCTTTTGGATGAATCTGGACCGTCAGATCAAACCAACCTTCATCCTACGGTTTTCCTTGATCCTCAAAGGCGGTGGAGCATAATCCGCGAGACTTGACCTGATTGGTCCCGGGGGCAGGGCGGGCGCCCTAGGGCACAGGGCGGGCGCCCTGTGTCCTGGCCCGTTACGGCTCCCGTTCGTTCCCGTGGCTTCTGGAATCTTCTAGATGTAAGATAATTACGTGTTCGGTTAATATCCCGTCATTAATCCGACATGTGGGCCTTTCTTCCGTATTTCCTGATAACCCCCTGCAGAAATAGATAAACAGCAAAACTCGTGGAATTCTGTTAGATCAAACCCTAATTCTAGGTGTTGCTTGCATATAGGTCCTTTTCTTTATTTATTTGATGGTTATAATTGATACTTAAGAACCGTCAACAGCCTGCACGAAGCAGACCGCTCGCAAGTCCGCTGGAGGTAGAGCTCCCTGCCACCAGTTAGCCCCTAGGGAGCCCCACCGTAGGAGCAAGTTTTTGGGAGAGTTTGGCATGCCTACCTTGCTATGGAGGGTGCTTAACTCAGTGGGGTACCCAGAGGGCAAGGAGCCTAAGTACTACTGGAGTAAGGATCAGTTGGGAGATGGTATCTTGGTCTATGTGGAGGCCGTGGTTCATGCTAGAAGTGATGGTTCTGACTGGTGTGGTTGGTCCTTGGGGCAAAGGGCAGGACTCCAGGGGAAGCTGCTAGCAGAGCTGCTTTCTCAGTGCTTCGGGACATCATGGAGAGATTTCCAGAGGACTTAGCTGGTGCAGTTGCTGGAGTGTTCCCTAGGGCTGACCCCTACACTGTGGTGTGGGATCAGGTCAATGGGAAGGCTCTAGAGAGAGGTCCAGAGGAGTGTTAGAACAGTGATAACACAGCAATGAGCGTCATGTTTGCAATAATGAAGACCAACGCTGGCCTAGAGTGTAGCCTTGGGCGAGTGATTGGTTCACTTGACCAAGCTCGTGAGGATAGGCGTCAGCTGTAGCGTGATCATGACAGTGAGATAGAGAGGCTGCAGGTAGAGCTGGCACAGGTGACCTTGGAGAGGGATCAGGCCATCCATAGGGATGAGGTGGCTGTGTAGTAGATACAGAGGCTGACTACAGCCAACAGGAACAGTAAGCGCATGCTGATCCATGTGCTCCACCATAGGAATGAAGCCTAGTATGAGGAGGACGTTCTGAGAGCTCGATAGGTTGAACTTGAGCAGCAGTTGGCCAATGCCGAAGAGTACAATGACAACTTGCATGAGGAGGTGCACTAATTGAATAATCAACTTCACCCTTATGTTCCTCCTGAAGCAGCTGAGATGGAGCCTGGTGTCATGTTGGCTGATGATGACATGGAGGCTGAGGAAAATCCTGAGATGGAGGGAGATGAGAGTGAGGATGAGGATGGCAATGTTTCAGAGATGGATAGCGACCACGACGAGTAGATTAGTCGATGTTTCTCTAGTTGCTAGATGTCTTTCTTTTGTGATCTGTTATGTTGGCATGTAGACCTTAATTATGCTGTTGAGACCTTGATGTAATATTGGAACTTGGATGATGCATGTGTGGCGATATCTGAGCGCCTAGAAGTCCAGTGTATGTATGCTGGCAATTTTGGTTTGTACGTGATGCGATGCCATGAAGTAATCTAATTAGTGATGTTGTATTGTGGAAATGATTTCTTGTGCCCCTATTTTATTGTGCGAATTTATTCTCTCGATAAATTCAGTACGACATAATTATACATTCACCTCCAAATATTGCAACATCGCCTAATAATTAATTGTTGCTGAAATATGCAGATGGTGGATACGCATCAAACCGTTGCTAGTGCCACAAGGGCAGGTGGTAGTGGTACTAGAAATGAGAACCGTGACCCGCCACCACCACCTCCTCCCCCGTACACTACAGAACAATTCTTCACGCAATTTCTAGGGAGTCAGCTCAACATACAGGGTGTCGGGTATCAAAATACTAGGGTACCTAATAGACAGCAAAATACGGCACCATGCACGATCGCTAAAGCCCTATCATAGGGGCCTAGTAAAACCGACCCTTCAAAGGCGCTGATAGCATGTCAGTCACTCGAGGCACTAACAACAAACTCCATCCCACCCGAGCCTTGCAGAAAGGTCTCGGGGGAGATAGGCACCTCGGGCGGCATTTTTCCGCCTCGCCCGAGCCCCTGTGACGTCATCAAAGCGCCCGACCCCCTCAGCTTACTTCCACCTTGCTTGAGGGACACGTGGAACCCTCTGGCAAGACGGTGAGCCATGAGGGCCCCTAACCGCGGCACCCGCTCCCACTGATGGGACGGATGTGACCGTGCACAGTCAACAGGAGCACATGAGCCACGCCCTGACCCAACATGACCCCGGTCCTTCCACCATGACGACACCCATACCTCTACAGCGACGGGGGTAATGACCACTATACCACCTAACTCCCTCTCTACGCAAATCCAGGCGCCCATGTCACCCGTGCTCAATGGCACAGAGACACACAGGACAAAGCATGGCCACAGCACGCAGCACCAGCAGATAGAGAGGCCAAAAGATCAACGTATGTTGCATATCTGCGCTACAAGGAAACTGTTCCCACCGGATGAAGAGGAAGATGGTCACACCCGAGGCCACCTTTTTCATCTTTTCATATTTTCATCTCTTTACCACGAATGTAACCCGAGCCCTCTCCTTGAAAGCTATAAAACGGGAGGCAGGGGCCACATATAGGGCAAGCAATCGAATAGAGTTCACCTCAATCAAAACAACAACATCGACACACATGCACCACCCCTCAAAAGAGACCTGGGATTTGCTCCCTCTCTCGAAAGCTTGTAACCCCTACTATGAGCAATCCAGTGCAAGGCAACACAAGCAGCCACAAAAATCACTGGATGTAGGGCCATTCACGCCCAAACCAGTATACATCCTTATGTCCGCTTTGCACACCATCCGGGCCTAGACGTGCAGAAACAAATTTACTCGTCACTCTGTTTAGACCCCCAGTTCTATAGACACTGATAGTTGGCGCGCTAGGTAGGGGGACTTCTACGCATCACGATCCATCTCTTAGGTCTCGATGGCCAACCCCCACATTCTCTTCACTCTAGGCTCCCATGTCCGGTTCAGCAACCTAGATTTCCTCCGCATAGGAGTGGACTATGATCTGGTCCTTCTTGCCCCTTCCGTCGACATCGACGCCATTTCCGAGGCCCTATCCAACCTTCGCCTGCACACCAACGAGGGGCCGGCCCTTGAGAATGACTAGCCAAGAACTTCCCATGGTAGATCGACACGGGCCGGTAAGCTGCATGACCACGGGAAGGCCCATGGCCAGTCCTCGACTACGGTTCATCTTAACCCATCTACGGGGGAGATTCCCACGGATCTGCCGACTCACCATGCGCAGGCTATCGCGGAAGTGCTCGCGACCACCGAGGCAGCCTCTAGCACCAGCTCCGATGAAAACGACAGCAATTGGGTCGGCGCTGACTTCTCTAGGCTCAATGACCCGGGGCTCTACATCATTTCGTTAGTATCTGTGACTACCTCCTCGATGGCGGTGACTCCGACGGCGGTGACACTGAGAGGCAGAGGCTGTGCACAGTGTCGACACGCCACGATCGGTAGATCACCACATAACGCCCTGCCCAAGATCTATTATTCTATTTTTGGAAGATAATATGTTCATGCCCACGTTATCCGCTGTAATTTATTTCCTCACTTAAGTCATGAGTTAAACCATCAACGATAATTACGTAATACGGTTTCCACCCTTTACGGTCTGTTACGACATGGAGTTAGGTTCGACAGCCGCTCCGAGCCACCTGAGTCAGGGACGGCATGAGAAGGGGCGCACGAGCGGCAGTACCTGGACGCGCTGAGCGTCTTAGGCCTTCTCGAGCCATGTTCAAGTCCAGGCCGGTTTACGGTTCGGGAGTTTTTTCTGAAAAAAGGCAATGAGCCCTCGGGGTCAGTCGAACAACCCTGGGAACTCCTCGAACCAACCGCCAGGAAATTTTGAAGCCGGTCACTAGCTTACCTCCGTCAGATCCCCGCGAACGGGAAATGGG
Source organism: Saccharum hybrid cultivar R570 (assembly GCA_038087645.1). NCBI lineage: Eukaryota > Viridiplantae > Streptophyta > Magnoliopsida > Poales > Poaceae > Saccharum > Saccharum hybrid cultivar. Next base: position 7,291,307 of record JAQSUU010000113.1, read on the forward strand.
GCTTCACTTGAACCGAACCGATTGTAACTCAACGGGCACCACGGCTCGACCTAGCGAGGGATGCCGTGGTGTTGCCCAAACCCTCCTCTTTGTGAAAAAGATGCATGAGGGATACACTAACTAAAGCTACTTGATCGGGCCCATGCGCAAGTGGGCATTTCGGAGGACCCAGGGGTAGAAATGTTCGACCCGTGAACGAACTCTCCCGAGCATCCCGATGAGCCTACAACCCTAGGAATAGGCAGAGGCATCGATAAGAGCACATCCGACCCCACCTCAGGACGTGAGAAACTGCTACACCTAAATGTTTGATCAATCTGTCAAAAATCACGAGAACTACATGCACACGAGTTCATTCCTCCCTAAAAACCTTCAACGAGCGAAGTCTCGGCGACCTCGCCGACCGACATTACCGATCAACTCAAGGTAAAATAAGGAAAATAGGGAAGCGAAATGAACACGACAACAATTAGACAAATGGATTTCTTAGATAAAGAACTGTTTTACATTTTTTTGGGAAGAAACAAGTCCTAAACTAGGCCTACAGGTCCTTGTTGAGGACCTGGTCTGCAGGGACCAGGGCAACGACGACGTTCACCGCTGGATCAAAACCCTCGAGGAGGTCCTCATAGTCTCCTAGCCCCTCCCCCATGGGGAAGCCCTTGACATCCTAGAGCTCCACGTCGGTGGCCACCTAGGCCATTGTCGGCACAACGGCCGCTCCTCAATAGACGCCGCACTTAATTGTCGCCCGGATCCATGCCCGTGCACTAAGGAGGCGCTCCTCTCAGCATCCCGCTGGAGCACGCACGAAGTCGGTCATGACGTCAGCGGCGCTGTGAAGGGACTCCACCTCCGCGAGCAGCTCTGCTCAAAATAATGCCAAACATAAGACATTACATCGGATAAAAAACAAAACAAGGAGACGAAGACCCACTAACCTGCACATTGATGGTCGAATTCTGTTCGCTGAGAACAGGTGAGCATCGCCTCCTCCTCCAGAGAAGTCACCATCGCCTTGACGGTGGTGAACTCCTCTCAGGCCTCCTGGAGCGGGGTAGGAACACCCTAGGACGCCGCATTCTGGGCCTGCCCATACCCGGACGTGGAGATGACTCCGGGATTAAGGCGACAGCGGTAGGAGGGTGCCCCGTCCCCCTCTCCTGACATGCCCATGTAGGAACCCTGGGAAGAGTCACCGTGCTCCATGACGATGGCCAAGGTAGCGAAGAAAGATAGAAAGCAGGGACAGAGGAAGGGAGATGCCAGGGTCGGGCACCATGGCTCAGGTTATAAAGGGCCCCAGGGGGCCTCTCAACTCCCGTGGCATTCAATACGTCGCCCATCCGCCCAACAACCCCACTCGCCCCCCGAGGGAGCCGCGTTGGTCTCATGCCATGCCTTGGGAAGATGAACTGTTCTCGCAAATGGTTCATGGTCCATTTAATCACGGCAAGTGAGCTGTGTGAAAGGGCAACCAACTGGGCGTCAGTCACCCAACTCCCCATGTACGCAGAAAACTGGGCAACTCCCCACCTTCCCATGCGCCGAGACGTGAAACGTTATAAAAACTGCTACTCGGCGCAACACCTCGTCTTCCCCAGGCGGGCCCACTCGCTCGATTCAAAAGCCCTTAAAGGGATAACACATCCCTCTAAGGCCTCGGGGGCTACACCCGGCGGGTGCGCTCGCACGCATCCACCGGACAGTTTCCTCCAAAATAAATAAACCGCAATACACCCAAATGGGATGATGGGGGCCCATGCATACCCCTGCGTTCTGCTAAAGAACACAAGGGATAATGATACGATAGGAGAGAGGCCACCCGGTCAGTCTCTTGCAACGCGCGAGGGCTTGGGGGCTTCTCCCGCATCCCGGCCTAGCAAATAGTCAAAGCCAAGGTCTCGGGGGCTCCTCACCGGTTCCGCGGTCATACGAAAGACACCTCACTCACTGAATTAAAGCCCTTGAAGGGATAATTCATCCCTCTAACGCCTCGGGGGCTACACCCGCCAGGAGCACTCGCGTGCACCCACCGGATAGTCTTCTTCAAACACAAACAAATCAAAAACTACCCACAGTCGCTCATTCTCAAGCCTTTGAAGGAGTGCTCCACTTCTCCACAGGCTCGGGGGCTACTGTTGGGTATCAAAATTCCAGGGTACCCGATAAACGACAAAATACAGCACCCTGCACGATCGCTAAAGCCCCATCGTAGGGGCCCTAGTAAAATCGACTCGCCAAAGGCGCTGACAGCATGTTAGTCGCTTGAGGCACAAACAACAAACTCCATCCTACCCGAGCCTTACAGAAAGGTCTTAGGCGAGATAGGTGCCTCAGGCGGTATTTTTCCGCCTCGCCCGAGCCACCATGACGTCATCAAAGTGCCTGACCCCCTAGCTCACTTCCGCCTCACCCGAGGGACACGTGGAAAGCTTACTTCCGCCTCGCCCGAGCGACACGTGGAGACCTCTAGCAAGACAGTGAGCCACGAGGGCCCCCAACCATGGCACCCGCTCCTGCAGATGGGACAGACATGACCATGCACAGTCAACCAGAGCACGAGAGCCACACCCTGACCCAACATGACCCCAGTCATTCCACCACCATGACATCCATACCTCTAAAGCGACGGGGGTAACGATCACTATACCACCTAACCCCCTCTCTACACAAATCTGAGCACCCATGTCGCCCGTCTTCAACAGCACAGACGCACACAGGACAAAGCATGGCCACAGCACGTAGCATCAGCAGACGGAGAGGCCAAAAGATCAATGCCTGTCGCATCTTTGCGCTATAAGGAAACTGTTCCCACGGGATGAAGAGGAAGACGGTCACGCCCGAGGCCACCTTTTTCATCTTTTCATATTTTCATCTCTTTACCACGAATGTAACCCAAGGCCTCTCCTTGAAAGCTATGAAAGGGGAGGCAGGGGCCACATCTAGGTTAAGCAATCGAATAGAGTTCACCTCAATCAAAACAACAACATCGACACACACGCACCACCCCTCAAAAGAGACCTAGGATCCTCTGCCTATCTCAAAAGCTTGTAACCCCTACTACGAGCACTCCGATGCAAGACAACATGAGCAGCCACAAAAATCACTAGATGTAGGGCCATTCATGCCCAAACTAGTATATATCCTTGTGTCCGCTTTGCACACCATCCGGGCCTAGACGCGTAGAAATAAATTTACTCGTCGCTTTGTTTAGACCCCTAGTTCTCTAGACACCAACAGAGGGTATGCAAAGGGACATGGAGGAGGCTCGGCGCAATATTGTTGACAACACCCGTTGTGGCCATAATCAAGGTGGTCATAAAATGAACCAATACAGTACCTTCAAAGATTTCATGGACACCAAGCCACCGATATTCAAGGAAGCCGCAGAACCTTTGGAAGCTAATGAATGGATCAATACCATGGAGCAGAAGTTTCGTTTGCTGAGGCTAATGGAAGAGCTGAAGACAGAATATGCAGCCCATTAGTTGCAGGAGCTAGCCGAGATATGGTGGTCGCATCATCGGACCACTTTTCCAGCTAATGCTCTTATCACCTGGACGCAGTTCACCACTGCTTTTCACAGAAATTACATTCCACCTGGTATGACAGCTATGAAGGTCGTAGAGTTTATGAGGTCACCCAAGGCACCAAAACGATGAAGGAATATTTGCACGCCTTCAACAATCTTTCTTGCTATGCTCCTGATTTTGTCAACACCGATGCGAAGAATATTGCAAGTTTCAAGAGAGGACTCAACCCCAAGATGCTGAAAACAATGGGTAGTTCTAGCCGGACGGTGTTCAATGATTTCATCACTGATTGCCTAACCCAAGAAAACAACAACAATGCCTACTCTGCATCCAAGAGCCACAAGAGGGCTTTTGAGTCAGATCCTTCGCAAGCCACCCATGGGAGGTCGTTCACAGTATCGCCCGCCCGCACCTGGTGCAAGGTTCAAACCGCCTCAAAGGAGGAATCAGAATACTCAGCCACAGCAAAGGAATCAGAAACCTTTCAAGATGGCAGTACCTCTGGCAAAGATAGGACAGGGCAGTTCATCTACAATCAACCTGGGCACTTTGCGAAGTTTTGCCCGTATCCCAAGAAGCCGCAGAACCAATATCCAGCTCGTGTGCACTATACCACCATGGATGAGATTTCAGAATGAGATCCCATGACTGCCGGTATGTTTTCTGTCAACCAGCACCCTGCAGTTGTTTTGTTTGATTATGGATCATCACATTCATTCATGAGTTAAGCATTTGCACGAAAGCATGATCAATAGATAAAGGAATTGGAGTATGGGTGTCGGATAAGCTTAGCTAGGGTTGATTTATGTGACTAACCAGATGGTTCAGGGGGTAACCCTGGATATAAGAGATAAGAGGTTTCACGTAAACCTGATAGTCATGCCTAGTTTAGTTTTGGATGTAATCATGGGAATGAATTGGATGAAGGATTGGGGTGTAGTTATTGATACCAGAAATAGAACCCTTTCCCTCAAAGATCCCCAAGGCGTGGGTACTTTTCAGGTGCCATTGCCCCGAAGAACAGACCTTGCTAGTACATCTTGTGCTACCCAAGTTACCCCTCTTCATAAGATTCCTGTAGTATGTGAGTTTCCCGATGTGTTTCCAGATGAGCTACCGGGTCTTCCTCCGGATAGGGATGTTGAGTTTGCTTTAGTACCCGGGACTCCACCGATCTCAAGAAGGCCTTATCAGATGCCACCCAATGAGTTAGCAAAGTTAAAAGTCTAATTGAAGGAGCTGTTGGACAAGGGTCTCATCCGACCAAGTTCATCTGAATGGGGTTGTCCCACACTATTCATGAAAAAGAAGGATCAATCTTTACACATTGCGTGGACTACAAGCTACTTAATGTTGTGATAATTAAAAACAAGTATCCTTTACCTCGTAATGATATCTTGTTTGACCAATTGTCAAAGGCCATGGTGTTCTCTAAGATAGACTTAAGATCAGGTTATCATCAGATCAAGATTAGGCCGCAGGATATACCTAAGACTGCTTTTTCAACCAGAAATGGGTTCTATGAGTATCTTGTCATGTCGTATGGCTTGATGAATGCTCCTGCATACTTCATGTATCTGATAAATTCGGTCTTTATGCCAGAATTGGATAAGTTTGTGGATGTGTTCATTGATGATATCTTGGTATATTCAGAGAATGAAGCGGATCATGCAGCACATTTGAGAGTTATCTTGACCAGACTCAAAGAACTTAAGTTGTATGCCAAGTTTAGCAAGTGTGAGTTTTGGTTGAACAAAGTTCCTTTCCTTGGTCATGTCTTGTCTGAAGATGGAATTTCAGTGGATCCTAGCAAGGTACAAGAGGTTATGGATTGGAAGGCACCAACTTCTGTCTCAGAAGTTCAGAGTTTTCTTGGTTTGGCTGAGTACTATCGTCGTTTCATACTAGATTTCTCTAAGATTGCCAAGCTTATGACTAGTTTGCTATAGAAAGATAAGAAGTTTGTTTGGACAGAGGAGTGTGAGGTAGCTTTTCGAACCTTGCAGAAATTGTTAATTACTACTCCTGTTCTAGCGCAATCGGACATAGAGAAACCTTTTGATGTGTTTTGTGATGCATCAAAAACAGGTTTAGGCTGTGTGCTTAAAAGCATCTAGGCCCTGAGAGTTGGTTTCAGCAATTGATGACAACACATTATTACCATGACTAACGTGTGTTTTGCAAAAACTTTAGTAAGTTAGGTCATGGGAATGGAAATTGTTTTGGCACTATGGTATTCATGCCACTTGATGGAAATCATTTTGGTTTTCAAAGGATTAACATCAAGATTAAGGACGGTTAGTTCCGGACGTCGAGGTGTTGAGTTACGTTCAGAATAGTCGTTAGGATCTTCGCTTTTTCCTTTGGCCGTACTATAAAGGGGGGCATGAGCGAGTAGCTTGACCTAGGTGAGTCTTTTGTTTAGGTGTGGTGCACACTTGTCAAACTTAGCACTAGGTAGCTCAGGTGAAGCCCAAAGTTCAGTTGGAAGAAACTCGGTTCAAGTTGCGTCGCGATTCAAAGTCGATTAGCCTTTTACCCTTGACCGGACGTGGTCTCTGCCTTGACCGGACGCGTCCGGTCAGTGCTGGCAGTCACCACTATTTCAACTTGGTCAACCGGACGCGGTCCTCCCGAGGACTGGACGCGTTGATCGTGTTGACACGTGTCACAGAGGGTAAGTGTTCTGATCGGACGCGATTGGAAAACGATCGGACGCGTCTTCAGTGCGTCCGGTCCAGTTCCAATAAGGTACTTCGCTGACCGAACGCGTCTGGTCATCACTGATCGGACTCGACCGAGCGTCCGGTCAAAGTACAGTAAGGTTCTTGCATGACCGAACGCGTTCAGTTAGTCCTGATCCGTGCGTTCGGTCACTCAGCGCTGTTGGTTTCAAATTCGACCGTTGCCATCGACCGGACGCGTTCGGTCAGTTCGACCGGCGCGTCTGGTCAGTTCGTAAAATGCTAAGTTGGCACATAACGGTTGGAATTGACTGTGGGGTGTATAAATACATCCCCTACACCTCTTGTTGTGGTCTCTTGCTCATTTGATCAGCTGAGAAACACCTTTCAAGTGCAAGGAAGTGCAAGAGCTCTAGTGAGGGTTGTGATTTGAGAATCAAAGATTGAAATCCCTCATTAGTGACTAGGGAGTAGCAAGTGTGCATCCACCTTCTCATTAGGCTTGTTGTGGTCAAGTGAGAGTTCTAGCTTGTTACTCTTGGTGATCGCCATCACCTAGATGGCTTGGTGGTGATTGGGAGTTTGGTGATCATCCGGCGAGCTTGTGGATGACCAAATTCATCTTGTGAGCGGTTGTGGGCGATTCACCATGATGGAGTGTCAAAGAATCAGCCCATAGAGAGCACTTGATCCTTGCGTGGATCAAGGGTGAGCTACACCCTTGCGCGGGTGCTCCAACGAGGACTAGTGGGGAGTGGCGACTCTCCGATACCTCAGGAAAACATCACCGTGTTCCTAACCCTTTACTTTCAAGCAATTACTTTCTTGTACTACTTTTGTTGCTTGATTTACTTTCCTAGAATTGACATGCTAGACTAGGATTAGAACTTAGGGTGCAAAACTTTTATCAGTAGAATCACAAGCAACACTTGTAGGCACTAGGGGTGAATTATGGCTTAGTAGGATTTAGTTCTAGCAATAAATTTTAGAAAAGCCCAGTTCACCCCCCCCCCTCTTGGGCATCTTGATCCTTTCAATTGGTATTAGAGCTGAGTTGCTCCTAAATTAGGGTTTACCGCCTAGAGCCAGATGTCTAATGGGGAAGGACCACCTCCCATCTTTGAGGGAGATGATTTTCCATATTGGAAAATCCGCATGGAGGCGTACCTCGAAGCCATAGATGTCGGGTGCCTTAGAGCCACCACCGAAGGGCATCCTAAAATCAAGGATCCTGCTAACCCCATTGGTGATGAGGAGAAGTACGACCGTTGGAATGTAAAGGCAAAAAAATGCACTCTACCGGGGCCTCGGCAAGGATATCTTCAATCGTGTGCGTAATGCAAAAAATGCTCATGAATTGTGGGAAAACCTTTGTGCTCTCCATGAGGGAACTAAGAGTGAGCATGAGGAACGCTATCATATTACTTTGAAGAAAATTAATTCTTTTGAGATGCTTCCCAAAGAAAGTGCTAATGACATGTACACTCGCTTGAATGTTCTTGTAGAGAATCTCAATGCTCTTGGGCTCACTCAAATGAGTCCATCGGATGTTGCAAGGAGGATCTTGAGTGTTCTCCCCGTTGAGAAGTATGGTCACATTGTCACCGTGCTTCACCAAAGTGATCTCTCCACTGCAACACCGACACAAGTATTGGGAAAGATCAATGCTCATGAGATGTACATGCATATCACTCCGGAAGAGGGCTCATCATCTTCTAAGAAGAAGGATTTGGCCTTCAAAGCTAGCCATGACAAGAAAAAGAAGAAGAGTCAAGCCATGATCGTGCATGAAAGCTCAAGTGAGAGTGATATTGATGATGCATCACTTGCTCTCATGGTGAGAAAGACCACCAAGATGCTAAAGAAGCTCAACAAGAGTGGCATCAAGTTCGATGGCAAGAAGAAGAAGTTCTTCACAAGTAGCAAAAGAAAGCCTATATCCGAGATGGATTGCTACAATTGTGGTGAACTTGGTCACTTAGCTCATCAATGCCCTAAGCCTCCAAAAGACAAGTACAAGAACAAGAACAAGGGCAAGAAAAATGATTCTAGTGATGAAGAAGATGAGAAGAAGAACAAGCCATACAAGAAGAAGGATGGCAAGAAGAAAGAATATCACAAAAAGAAGAAGGGAGGCAAAGGTTACATTGTTGGTGATTGGCTCACCGACATTGAGTCATCATGTGAGTCCTCCGATGATGAAAGCGACGACAAGAAAGAGAAGGTCGCCGCATTTGTGATTGGGCCATCATTATCTTCATCGACATCTTCATCACCACCTTCACCGCCATCTTCACCGTCATCATCCACTACTCACCTATGCCTCATGGCCAAGGGTGAACAAAAGGTACAAAATAATGAGAGTGATGATGATGATAGTGATAGTGATGATGAATATGATGCACTTTCTTATGATGAACTTGTAAAATTTCTAAACAAATACTCTAAAGTCATAAGAAGAACTAGATATGAAAATGATGAGCTTCAAAATGAAAATGAATCACTTTCATCCAAGCTTGAGATTACACAAAAGACTAGTGATGAGCTTAAAGATCAAAATGAAATTATGTCTTCTACTCTCAAGGAGCTCAAAACTTTCAACAAAGAGCTTAGAGATGAACATGATAAACTTGAGAAGACGCATGATGAGCTCAACACTAGGCACAACTTGCTAAAAGACAAATATACTACATTGAAAATTAATTATGATAGTCTTGTTGTTGCTAATGAGATTTCTCTTGAGACACATGATGCTACTAACCAAGTTGTTAAGATTGATATAGCCACATCATGTGATGACTTGATTATTGAGAGCATTGAGCAAGGCTCTAGTGGCAAAGGCAAGAAAGTGGTTGAGTCCGACAACTATGATGATTATGTCAAGCTCAAGAGTGAAAATGAGATGCTTAGAAATGAGAACAAGAAGCTAAAAGGGTTGATGGCTCTTAAAAAACAAACATCAAATGAATCACTCATTGAGGAAAATAAAAAGCTCAAGCAAGAAAAAAGAGCATCTCAAGACCGGCTTAAGCAAGTTCACAAGAGGCCAATACTTGTAAAGTGAGCTACTCATGAACACCGTCATGAAGATGGATAGAAGTGGCATCGGTTACTTGGCAAATCAAGAGAAGAAGGCTAAAGCTCAACAACAACAAAGCATGTCAAAGCCCAAGCCAAAGAGATGTGTTGAGTGTGGACAAGAGGGCCATTTTGCTCATGAGTGTAAAACTCCACCACCATAACCCTTGCCCAAGCATGCTAGACCCTTTGCTTTCAATGCTCATTACATGCTAAGAAAAGACTCTAGTGGAAAGATGAAAGTCATGTTCTTGGGTCCTCGAAATAAGAATAGGCCTAAGAAAATTTGGGTTGCCAAGTCACTAGTTGAGAAAGTCAAGGGTCCCTCTCAAGTTTGGGTCCCTAAACAAAAAGCTTGATCTCTTGTGTGTAGGTGAACTATAAGACCGGTGGATCTCATTGGGTTATTGATAGTGGTTGCACTCAATATATGACCGGTGACCCTTTTATGTTCACCTCACTTGAAGAGAATGGGGAATGTCAAGAGAAGATCACATTTGGGGATAATTCAAAGAGCAAAGTCAAGGGTATAAGCAAGATTGCAATATCAAATGATCATTCTCTTTCAAATGTGCTCTATGTTGCTTCCTTGAGTTTCAATCTACTATCCGTTGGGCAACTTTGTGACCTTGGCTATCAATGCTTATTCACTCCAAATGAAGTGGTAGTCTCAAAGATAGATGACAAGCAAATGATTTTCAAAGGCTTTAGATACAACAATCTCTATCTTGTTGATTTCACCTCCGAAGATGCAAACTTGATGACATGCTTGTTCACCAAAACTTCACTTGGGTGGCTTTGGCATAGGAGGCTTGCTCATGTTGGAATGAACACTCTCAACAAATTATTGAAGAAAGAGTTAGTGAGAGGCTTGAAGGATGTCAAGTTTGAGAAGGACAAACCTTGTAGTGCATGTCAAGCCGGCAAACAAGTTGCAAATACTCATCCAACAAAAGCTTACATGTCAACATCAAGAGTGTTAGAGCTCCTACACATGGATTTGTTTGGTCCTAGAACTTACAAGAGCTTGGGTGGAAATCTTTATTGTCTTGTGAATGTGGATGACTACTCAAGAAACACTTGGACTTTCTTTCTTCATGACAAATCTGAAGTGGCCAATTGTTTCAAGAAGTTTGCAAAGAGAGCTCAAAATGAATTTGAAGTCAAGATAAAGAAGATTAGAAGTGACAATGGCAAAGAGTTTGACAACACAAACATTGAAGCTTATTGTGATGAGATTGGAATCAAGCATGAAGTTTCATCAACCTACACTCCTCAACAAAATGGTGTAGTTAAGAGAAAGAACCGGACATTGATTACCCTTGCAAGAACAATTCTAGATGAGTACAATACACTGGAAAAATTGTGGGCTGAGGCGATCAACACCGCATGCTATGCTTCAAATCGCCTCTTCCTACAAAAGTTTCTTGGCAAGACCCCCTATGAGTTGCTAAATGGGAAGAAGCCGGACGTCTCATTCTTTTGGGTGTTTGGTTGCAAATGCTACATCTACAAGAAGCGGCAACACCTAGGGAAGTTTCAAAGACGTTGTGATATTGGTTTTCTTGTTGGTTACTCATTAAAGTCCAAAGCATATAGAGTATTTAACCATGCCACCGGTTTGGTTGAAGAAACATATGATGTGGAATTTGATGAATCTAATGGCTCCCAAGGAGCAATTGAGAATTGTGATGATGTAGGTGATGAACCATTAAGGGAGGCAATGAAGAACATGCCGGTGGGAGACATCAAGCCTAAAGATGATGAAGACGATGTACAAATTGTCAATCCACCATCTTCATCATATGTGCCTCAAGATGATAACAAGAATGAGAGAGTTAAAAATAAAGACACTCATGTCTCTCATGAACAAGCCGAGGCACAAGCTCAAGATGTTAATGCTCCCCAACCTCCTCCTCAAGTGGTTGATAGAAGACACTCACCTCTACTTCAAGCACATCCACGAGATCTCATCATAGGGAGTCCTACAAAGGGTGTAATGACTCGATCTTAAAAGCTTGCTTCTTTTGTTGAACATCACTCTTTTGTCTCTTGTCTTGAACCTAAGAATGTAGAAGAAGCTCTTCAAGATCCGGATTGGGTGAATGCAATGCACGAAGAATTGAACAACTTCACCCGCAATCAAGTTTGGACACTTGAGGAGCATCCAAAAAGTGCAAGAGTCATTGAAACCAAGTGGGTGTTCCACAACAAGCAAGATGACCAAGGCATAGTTGTGAGGAACAAGGCAAGACTAGTTGCAAAGGGGTTCTCTCAAGTTGAAGGTCTTGATTTTGGAGAGACCTTTGCACCTGTTGCAAGACTTGAAGCCATCCGTAATTCCGTATCCTTCTTGCATATGCATCGCATCATGAAATAAAATTATATCAAATGGATGTGAAAAGTGCTTTTTTAAATGGCTTCATAAATGAACTAGTCTATGTTGATCAACCTCCCGGGTTTGAAGACCCTAGATATCCTAATCATGTTTATAAGTTGCCCAAGGCACTATATGGGCTCAAGCAAGCCCCTAGAGCGTGGTATGAGCGCCTCCGGGACTTCCTCATTGAGATGGGCTTCACTATCGGGAAGGTCAACACCACACTATTCACCAAGAAGCTTAATGGGGAGATCTTCATTTGTCAAGTCTATGTTGATGATATTATCTTTGGATCAACAAATGAAGATTATTGCAAGGAATTTGGTGAATTGATGTCGAAGGAGTTCGAGATGTCCATGATTGGTGAACTTACATTCTTCCTTGGTTTTCAAGTCAAGAAAATGAGAGAAAGGATTTTTATCTCTCAAGAAAAGTATACCAAGGATCTTCTTAAGATATTCAAGATGGAGGATTGTAAGCCAATCAAGACCCCAATGCCATCTAATGGACATCTCGACCTAGATGAGGGAGGTAAACCGGTTGAGCAAACTCTCTACCATTCTATGATTGGTAGCTTGTTATACCTTACCGCAACTAGGTCCGATATCATGTTTAGTGTGTGCATGTGTGCTCACTTTCAAGAACAATATAATCATTAGGTAGCAATCTATTCTCAAAATCATATAAAGAGTTACTTAGGAACGAGCTCACCTCTAAATTTAATTGACGCGCGCGAGCTCTAGTGATTGGACCTTGAATGTCTAGCAGTGGATCATTGTGTGTATGTGAAGGAGTGATGTCCTCATCATCCTCCCCCTCTTGAATTGGAGTCATCCTCGACACCAACTCATCTTCGTCTCCCAAGTATGGCTTCAAATCTAAAATGTTAAAGGTGGGACTAACCCCAAATTCGGGGGGTAACTCAAGCTTATATGCATTATCATTAATCTTCTCAACAATTTTAAATTGACCATCAGCTCTAGGCATCAACTTAGACTTTCTCAAATCTAGAAATCTATCCTTTTCTCAAGTGCAACCAAACCAAATCACCCGGTTCAAGCTTAACTTCTTGTCTACCTTTACTACCAGCAATTCTATACTTTTTAGTCATTTTTTCAATGTTGTGCTTAGTTGTTTCATGCATTTGCAAAATAAAATCAGCATGTTCCTTAGCATCAACATGAATTTTCTCACTAGTAGGCAGAGGCAAAATATCAATTGGAGCACGGGGATTGAATCCATACACTACCTGAAAAGGACTTACCTTTGTGGTAGAATGTGTTGCCCGATTGTAAGCAAACTCCACATGAGGCAAACATTCTTCCCACATCTTTAAATTTTTCTTCAGAATAGCTCTCAACATGGCACCCAAAGTGCGGTTAACTACCTCTGTTTGCCCATCAGTTTGTGGGTGACAAGTTATAGAAAACAATAGTGTTGTACCCAACTTATTCCATAGAGTGCGCCAAAAGTGTCTCAGAAATTTAGCATCGTGATCTGAAACAATAGTAGAAGGCATACCATGCAAACGAACAATCTCTTTGAAAAAGAGGTCAGCAATATGAATAGCATCATCACTTTTATGACATGGTATAAAGTGTGCCATCTTAGAAAATCGATCCACCACAACAAAAATGCTATCCCTCCCCCTCTTAGTCTTAGGCAATCCCAAAACAAAGTCCATAGAAATATCTGCCCAAGGAATAGAAGGAACAGGAAGAGGCATATACAAACCATGTGGATTCAAGCGAGACTTAGCTTTTTGACATGTGGTACAGCGTGCCACGAATCGCTTAACATCTCTCTTCATCTTTGGCCAAAAGAAGTGTGTGGCCAAAACATCCTCCGTCTTCTTAGCACCAAAATGTCCCATCAACCCTCCTCCATGTGCTTCCTGCATCAACAAAAGACGAACGGATCCTACTGGAATGCATAGGCGATTAGCTCTAAACACAAATCCATCATTGACCACAAACTTGTTCCATGAATACCCCCCTTTGCAATTCAGCAACACATCTTTAAAATCAGGATCAAGCGCATATTGTTCTTTTATTGTTTCAAGTCCAACAATTCTACATTCAAGTTGGGACAGCAAAGCATCTGCAATCACATTATCCTTCCCTTTCTTGTGTTTGAAAACATAAGGAAAAGATTCAATAAATTCAACCCACTTAGCATGTCTACGATTCAGATTATGTTGTGAACGAAGATACTTAAGCGATTCATGATCCGAATGAATAACAAATTCTTTAGGCCACAAATAATGATGGCACGTCTCTAAAGAACGTACAAGAGCATACAATTCCTTATCATATGTGGAGTAATTCAAAACAGGGCTATGTAATTTTTCGCTAAAGTATGCAATGGGCTTACCATCTTGCATCAAAACACCTCCCATGCCAACTCCACTAGCATCACATTCTAGCTCAAAAGTCTTACCAAAATTTGGAAGTTGTAGCAATGGTGCGTGTGTAAGCTTGTCCTTCAAAGTGTCTAAGGATGCCTCTTATGCCCTTCCCCAATGAAACACCACACCCTTCTTTGTCAACTCGTGTAAAGGGGCAGCAATGGTGCTGAAATCCTTGATGAAGTGGCGGTAAAATCCTGCAAGACCAAGAAAACTCCTCACCTGTGTGATGGATTGAGGAACCGGCTAGCTCTTAATGGCTTCAATCTTTGCCTCATCCACCTCAATTCCCTATGGAGTAACAACATAGCCAAGAAAAGATACTCGATCCATGCAAAAGATGCACTTCTCAAGGTTACCAAACAAACGTGCCTTGCGTAAGGCATTAAAAATAGCACGTAAGTGATCCATATGTTCATCCAAAGACTTGCTATAAATTAAGATATCATCAAAGTAAACTACCACAAATCGACCAATGAAAGCTCTTAAAACCTCATTCATTAGGCGCATGAATGTACTAGGTGCATTAGTCAACCCAAAAGGCATTACTAACCATTCATACAATCCGAATTTAGTTTTGAAAGCTATTTTCCATTCATCTCCAAGTTTCATTCTAATTTGGTGGTAGCCACTACGCAAGTCAATCTTTGTGAAAATTACAGAGCCACATAATTCATCAAGCATGTCATCAAGCCTAGGAATAGGGTGACGATATCGAATGATAATATTATTAATGGCTCTACAATCAACACACATACGCCAAGAACCATCTTTCTTAGGAACCAAAATTACAGGAACGGCACAAGGGCTAAGGCTTTCACGTACGTACCCATGGTCCAAAAGCTCTTGGACTTGCCGCTGAATTTCCTTAGTCTCCTCAGGGTTGGTTCGATAAGCAGCACAGTTTGGCAATGATGCTCCCGGAATCAAATCAATTTGATGCTCTATCCCTCTCATAGGTGGAAGCCTCGGGGGCATCTCAGCTAGAAAAATGTCCTCATACTCCTGCAAAAGGTTAGTGACAGCAGGCGGTACCGAGCTAACATCATCATCAAGAGAAAACAAGGCTCGTTTGCAAACCAAAGTATAGCATACATCGTCATCAGAAATTTCAGCAAGGTCACTTTTTCTTGCAAGCATAACAGCAGCCTTCAATTTAATTCCCTGAGCCTGAACATTAGGTGCTAACTTCTCCTGTTTAGGTGGGTAAATAGAATTTGCTACTTGCTGATTTTCAGATTTAACCTCATGCAAACTAGCAGTTCATGCTTTATCATGTTGTACAATTTCAGCTGGGGTCAAGGGAACCAAAGTAACTTTCTTTCCTTTATGCACAAAAGTGTATGTATTACTTCTACCATGGTGTGTAGCATCTTTATCAAATTCCCAAGGATGACCCCATAAAAGCGAACAAGCTTCCATAGGTACTACATCACAATCAATAGAATCAACATAGGTACCAATGGAAAAAGAGACTCTGCAAGTTTGTGTTACCTTAGCTTTACCTGAATCATTCAACCACTGAATATGGTACGGATGGGGGTGTGGGCGTGTGGTCAAGCCAAGCTTCTTGACCAAATCTGTACTCACCAAGTTATTGCAGCTACCTCCATCAATGATGACACGTGCTCGTCGATCTGGAATAAATTGTGGCATTACAGCTTCTCAGGTTGTTGTACCTGTGCGCTAAGCACTCGCTGCACAATGATGTTCATATAGGCGGCCGTGTCTTCGCTACCAAAGACTTCGCCGTCCTCCTGAATAGCTTGTTCTTGATCCTCATCATCTTCAATGTTAGAGGTGCTGATGTACCCATCGTCTGTAGCAATGTATGCTCGCTGACTAGGGCACTCCCGCTGCATATGCCCAAATCCATGGCAGCGGTGGCACTGAACGCCAGGAGTGCATCCCGTTGAGGCGATGAAGGATGCACTCTTCGAAGGTTCCTGCACAGAATTTTTACCTGAACCGGAAGGTTGTGGAGAAGACGATTTGACTCCAGACTTATCCTTGCTCGCTGGTGGGTGCACCCGATAGGAAGATGCCTTGGGAAGCCCCAAAGATCACGGTGTGTATGTGGTGCCAACCTTGTTCTTGCCCTACAAATCACGCCCCTATAACTCCTTCTCTGCAAGCATAGCAAACTGAAACAACTGGTTAATAGTGTTAAATTCCTTATAATCAACTATGTCCTGAATTTCACACCTCAAACCCGAATAAAAACGAACAATAGAATCATCGGGCCCCTCCACTATGCCACAACGCATCAATCCTTTCTGAAGGTCACCATAGTAACCCTACACAACTTTATCTCCCTGTTCGAAGCGCATCAGTTTCTTATGGAGGTCTCTATGATATGATGGTGGCACAAATCTATCATGCATAGCAACCTTAAGCTCTTCCCAGGTACTAGGTGTCGCATTCTCTACAGCTAAACCAGTCCACCAAATGATAGCAAAATCTGTAAACTCACTAGTGGCTTGTCTAACCCTATGTTCCTCAGGCACTAGGTGGGAACTAAATTTCTGCTCGACTATCATCTCCCAATCAAGGTATCCCTCAGCATCATAATGGCCTGAAAAGGAGGGTATTTTAAATTTAACTTTAGCATAAGGATCATCGGGAGCACGATTACGATTACCTTGGTGGCGGTTGAAGTGTTGAGTGCCACCCATACCTGTGGCATTTGTGCATAGACGATGGCGTAATCTGTTTTGTCTTGTTGCTGCTTGATCAACATTACCATCGGCGTCATATACTGCATGCTCGAATCCTCCGGTGTTGCTGCCATCATGGACTTCTTGGTCGGGTGGCGGCTGCACTTCCAAGGCAGCTACCCTATCGGTTAGTGCGGACAAACATTTGTCCAATCTTTCAAGGGTGTTGCCGAGCTTGAGGTCAATGAGCGCGTCGGTGACAGCCTTGGCTATTGCCTCAGTCATCTCCTTCTGAGCATTATCTACAACAGATTGTAGTTGGTCTTGGCTAACGCACTCTGACCAGTCTTTGGGCGTCGTATCCTCACCGTCACCTGGCATTGTAGACACAAAATAGGAACAAACATTGAAAGTTATCCCTAATAATCTACTACGTAGGTGGAGTAGTGCCTCTCAAGATCTCAGCAAAAGGATACCCCTTCTCAAGCTCTTACAAGGTTCTTATCAGCAAGGTCAAGGATACCTGGAAGGCGTAGCACTTTGATTACAGGGGTCAAAACTTATATTGTCCAGAAGAAGTATGTGGAGTTAAGGCAAGCAGGCCAAATATGTGAGTGGAACACAATTCAAAAATAGAAAGTAATGCTGAATTATAGTCTCAAATACTTGCTCTCGTTGCTGGTCTAACGTATTTCAAATACCAGATGTGTGATAACAAAATGGAGAAACAAGTATGATGGATAGCAAGAGTAATAGGAAACAAACACAAGATAGTACACGCCCACAATATAACAAACTGTCTCCTCTATGTGCTCCTCTAAATATTGTTCCTCTTTTGCCCCTCTTAATTTTTCTATTTTTTAGGCTGTCGTTGTTTTTTTCAGAACTTTTGACTTTTTTTAAAAAAAATTTGATATTTTTTCTTGACTTAGGAGCACACAAAAAATTTGAGCTTAAACCAGTAAAAGGCGTGGCCTATGGAAATTTCAGAAGATGGGTCCAAAATTGAGGAAAAGCTTGTGACCAGGAAAAGAGGATCTTGTGACCAGTTTTTGGCCAAAAAAAAATTTTCAAACCCCAGCATAGCCGGGGATGGACGGATCTGAAATTTTTTTCTGATCGATTTTGATATCTGGAACGTCGAAATCCGAGTTCGTACGCGAAAACTGGACTAGTTTCAAGTTTGGACTCCGAATTAGAGGACAAAATAGGAACAATGCGCACAAAAGTGGTCACGGCGGCTAGGGTTTGATGGAAACGATGGGGAAAACACATGAACTGGACTCTAACACAACCTAACCAGCAACAAGACCTTGATCAGGACACAAACTCAACACGACGGAATCTGAAAAGAACTATACAAAAGGCTAAACGTGGTTTCTGGGATAGGGGAAAAACCTAACACTAATTTTTTTAGGGTAAAATTGAACCTGACGGTATACCTGAAGCTCTAATTACCAATTGATGTGAACTAGGGTTCCTGATCTTCCGAAAGTTCTGATAACTCTCGATTTGGTGGAGTCACGACACAATTCGATCCGGCTTCCGAACAACTCGGCTCTGAACCCCACAATCGCAGCACCACGACCCCTCTGGTTATCGACCGGCGTTGCACGGTCGACCTTGCCAAGAAGGCTAAGTCCTTGCCTGCAAATTGAGAACACATGCAAGAACACAAAGGAATGCAACCAAATTGTAGATGAATGATTAATCTCACAAAGTTGGGGTCTCACAAACCGACGGCGGCGGCGAAACTGTTGTCAACAGAATAATCTAAGCAAAACCCAACCCTAATGTAAGCAGAAACTACTGATTATATAGCCTAAGGGGCATCCAAGGACCCTTATTCGCGTCCCTGGGGAGCGCCGACACGTTACAAGGGCCAAACGGCCCAAAAGACGGCGACACAGCGCCCTGACAGATTCTTGATGGTGACTTGTTTTGACGATTCCTATTGATTCCGAATAGATTTTGACGTGGGACCACTTAGGTTGGTTTCTTTATCAAATAATCTTTCCATCCATATATGGATCATTGAAAACGGAGTCCGGACGCGTCCTGAGTGACCAGTTCAAGGTAGACTGGTCCTGAACTATGAGGCAGACTCGAACTCAGCTTGGTTTGGTCCTCCATCTTTATCCGGGCGCCCTCGCTGGTCCTCCACGCCTCCAAGCCCTCCTCCATGTGTCTCCCGGACCTCTCCTTCATTCCTAAGCACAATATAATCATTAGGTAGCAATCTATTCTCAAAATCATATAAAGAGTTACTTAGGAACGAGCTCACCTCTAAATTTAATTGACGCGCACGAGCTCTAGTGATTGG
This sequence comes from Saccharum hybrid cultivar R570, assembly GCA_038087645.1. Taxonomy (NCBI): domain Eukaryota; kingdom Viridiplantae; phylum Streptophyta; class Magnoliopsida; order Poales; family Poaceae; genus Saccharum; species Saccharum hybrid cultivar. The sequence goes on from JAQSUU010000113.1 coordinate 7,310,372, forward strand.
ACCTTGAATGTCCAGCAGTGGATCATTGTGTGTATGTGAAGGAGTGATGTCCTCATCAACCTCAGTGGGACCCCCAAGCCTCAGAGGGTTTCTACACACCTCTGCACGAGGATTTCTACATAGCATATGTTGACAGTGGGATTGCCTTCAGACCTCAGAGAGTTTGTCGACTTGAGGCTCTAGTTGCTGTTGTTGGTGAGCAGCTCCGTCCACATATTTCCTTCTTACCGGGATTGTCAGACTTTCTAGGATGGACTGGAGCTTACTGCGGTACTGTTGACGATCCTAAAGTATCAAATTTAATTGTCAACTAAACATGGAAAAGGATCAATATGCACTAGACATCTAGAATTAGGGTTTTATCTGACAGAATTCCACGAGTTTTGATGTTTGTCTATTTCTGTAGGGGGTTATCAGAAAATACGGAGAGAAGGCCCACACGTCGGGTTTACATAGAGATATTAACATGTGCGCTAATTTTCTATCATCTAGAAGACTCCAGAAGACACGTGAACGAACGGGAGGCCGAACGGGGCCCAGCCCAGGGCGCTCGCCCTAGGGTTTGGGGCGGCCGCCCTACTCCCGTGGCCAATTAGCGTCAACTTCGCGGATTATGCTCCACCGACCTAAAGGATCAAGGAAAACCGTGCGATTAATGTCGGTTTGATCCGACGGCCCACGATCATTTGAGGGGGCTATATAAGCAGGGCCTCTCCACCCCAGGGGAGGAGGAGAAATCATTATTAGAGGAAGCCATCAAGTTTAGGGTTTAGAAACTCTCTCCCGCAGAGAATTAGATTTAGCTACTCCCAATTCTTTCAAGTTTTATAGGATTGATTAGATAGAATTAGAGAAGTAGGGCCTAGCGCTCTGGATTTCGGATCTTCCTCAATAAAGATTGGTATTATTTCATATCTTTCTCTACGACTTTATTCTAATTGCATTATGTCTTTATTTATTATGTTCCTAGTTTGCTCTAGTTCTATAAGTGATATAGTTATGATTGATGATGAGTTCATGCATGAGTTTGCAAAGCGCTTAGCTCTTTTCACGTGGGAGTTAAGTGGTAGATCACATGTAGGCGTGGTGCTTAGATGTTATTTACCTGCAAATGTATCCTATTGGCCGGGTCGTGTGGTAGTTCGCGATGGTGACAGCTTCGTTGATTCTTATATAGTCCACCCTCCGTTGATAGGACAGGCAGAATTTGTATTGCGGAGTAAGTCTTGCTATGTTCTGATTTACTTTAGCAATGTTCCTTATACATGAATGAAGAGTTTTTTGTGCTATATATGATCTTGTAGATGCTTAGAGTAGATTATGACTTAGTAAATAGTAGATACTTAGAATCCATTCTCTTGCTAGTCCGACGTCACCTTACATTTATGTGGAGTAGTCTATTTCTAATCGCTGTGTTATTTACCCATGAGCTTATATTTCATTATCTTTATTATTATGGCTTACCCCCTGCCAAAGCAAGTGACTGTGTGACGAGTTTCTCAGTAGTAATCATGTTCTTGCAAGTTTATCTCTAGTCTAAGCCTTGATAGATTTTACCCCTGTTTTCGCTTTCGCCGTTCTCTTAAGCAAAATTATAAATAACGATACCTGGAATACTTATCCTGGTGAAATGCTACAATGAGGTATTTTATCTGTGCGCTTGCGGATAGAATAGATTATTTTCTAGAGAGCCCTTATGTTTATAAATACCTTAGTATGCTCTAGCACCATGCTAGGGATGACAACCTAGTATTCAAGTGGTGTTAGCTAGTGTCAACAGGTACTTGGGTCAGAGAGTTCTATTCCTCACTTTGGATTGACCCTGCTCACGAGTTCATTCACTTTGCATTCTGAGGTCGTGACCGCAGGTTGTACAACACCAGGGTACGGGAGATTCTCAGGCTCCCTGCTTCATAGACGAAGATCCACCAGTTGTGCTTTGGTCAGACTTCACCACCGAGGCGTCCACATGGAGGCACTGTGCCACCTATAGATCTGATCAGACCATGCTTTCGTGAGCCGTTTGGTGAGGGGTCCAGACGTACACCTGCTAGCTTGACTCCCCTTGCTCGCGTGCTGGATGCTATTGTGAGGCGGACACTACTTCCGAGGTTGGGATACAGAGAGGGCTTGACTCGTATGCAGCTTTGGGTAGTCCATCACCTCATCTCTCAGACTCCGTTTGACATTTGGGATCTGATGCTCTGTGAGATGGAGGACACTTTGGTAGAGGGCTTCAAGGGTCACCGTCAGCTATCCTATGCCCATTGGATTTGTTTCCTGATACGGTCTGCATGTGACTTACCTGCTAAGATTAGAGCTGAGATTTCAAACACCACTACTGCCTTCCCGGAGTATGATATTCGACAGCTGTGGGCTTCTATCACCAGAGAGCAGGCACCTAGACAGGGTCAACGTTAGAGGGCAGAGGTACCAGAGACTGCCGCTGAGCAGGACGAGACAGTTGAGGGCCTTGCAGAGGCAGAGCTTGCAGACCTAGATGCTCAGCCAGCTGATCCAGACGAGGATGACGCCACTAACAGCACTGATGAGGACTATCAGCCTATTCCTCGGTACCGCTCTCCTCGGTCTCACGACCATGAGGCTGGTGGTTCAGGTTTAGCCTCACGCTCAAACCCAGCCATGGTGGCTATTCTTGAGAGGCTGACCCAGGCTCAGGAGAGGTAGGAGATTCAGCTGCAGCGATAGGCTCAGGACAACGCAGCTGCATTCGATTAGATGCAGGCTCGTCAGGACGAGTTTCAGAGACAGCAGCTTGAGATACAAAGGTAGCAGGTAGCCACCCAGTAGTAGTACCTTGAGCTTCTGCGACATCTTGTCACTGTTGGGGTCTCTCCACCTCCGTCTGTCCTTACTCCAGCATTATAGTCCAGTGGACTTCAGAGTTAGGGACAGCCGAGCGTTCAGTTTACTTCACCTCAGCAGCAGGTGCCTCAGACTTTTCAGTCCCTGGGCTACACTCCCATTCAGACAGGGTTCACTCCACCAGTTCAGCTCAGGCCTCACCTTCTGACAGGCACTCCTTTCTCCACTGATTTGAGTGTGTCCTACAGTGAGTTGACTGGTCAGCCAACTCCCTCCCATACCACAGTTCAGACTACTTCAGGGATGTCAGCTTCAGAGACAGTGGCTCCTCCAGTGACAGGGACCGGGACTATAGAGATAGTACCTTCGTCAGTTGCCTCGACTGATCCTCCCACAGTTGGTGCTCTTCAGGCTCAGGTGACAGAGACTGCGGCTATTGTTGCTACTACATCATCAGTTCCTGCTCCTGTGTTACAGACCTAGACTGCTTCACTTCCATGTGCATCTACAGAGGGTCAGCCTGATAGCTCAAAGTCAGAGGAGGATACTTCACAGTTCTTGATCACTCCACGCTCCTCGGCACCCGACACGACTGCTTCTGTTCCTCCTTCGGACCCTTAGCTTTTGGCTCTTGATGCCAAAGGGGGAGAGTCAGTAGATTCAGGGCGAGTTTTGAGAGAGGGTTTTGTTTTTCTTTGTGTGCTACATTCATGCATCATGTTTATACTCTCATGTTTATATTCCCGCACTTGCATTTTGTGACATGTGTGCTTATGAGATACTAGAGTTATATGTGGATTATCTTGTCGCTTTTATATCATGTCACTTGATTGGTTCTAGCTCATAAGGTTTTGCTTCCGTGCCTTACTCTGATTTCATATGAGCTATGTTTTTGTGTACTAACTTTTTATGTTTCACCTTATGAGTACACCCTATTGGCTTGGAGCACATAAGCAATTCCTAACCCCTTGTGCTTTTTGCCTTTTTGCTTATGTGAACCAAGCATGTTCGAAAACCTCAACTCTTAAATCTACTGAATCAAGGTGTTGTCATCAATCACCAAAAAGGAGGAGATTGAAAGCATCTAGGCCCCGAGAGTTGGTTTCGGCAATTGATGACAACGCATTATTACCATGACTAACGTGTGTTCTGCAGAAACTTTGGTAAGTTAGGTCATGGGAATGGAAACTGTTTGGGCACTATGGTATTCATGCCCCTTGATGGAAATCGTTTTGGTTTTCAAAGGATTAATGTCAAGATTAAGGACAGTTAGTTCCAGACGTCGATGTGTTGAGTTACGTTTGAAATAGTCGTTAGGATCTTCACTTTTTCCTTTGGCCGTACTATAAAGGGGGGCATGAGCGAGTAGCTTGACCTAGGTGAGTCTTTTGTTTAGGTGTGGTGCACACTTGTCAAACTTAGCACTAGGTAGCTTAGGTGAAGCCCAAAGTTCAGTTAGAAGAAACTCGGTTCAAGTTGCGTCGTGATTCGAAGTCGTTTGAGCCTTTTACCCTTGACCGGACGCGATCTCTGCCTTGACCGGACGCGTCCAGTCAGTGTTGGCAGTCACCGCTGTTTCAACTCGGTCAACCGGACGCGGTCCTCCCGAGGACCGGACGCGTTGATCGTGTTGACACGTGTAACAGAGGGTAAGTGTTCTGATCGGACGCGACTGGAAAACGATCGGACGCGTCTTTAGTGCGTCCGGTCCAGTTCCAGTAAGGTACTTCGTTGACCGGACACGTCCGGTCATCACTGATCAGACTCGACCGAGCATCTGGTCAAAGTACAATAAGGTTCTTGCACGACCGGACGCGTCCAGTCAGTCCTGATCGGTGCGTCCGGTCACTCAGCGCTGTTGGTTTCAAATTCGACCGTTGCCATCGACTGGATGCGTCCGGTCAGTTCGACCGGCACGTCCGGTCAGTTCGTAAAATGCTGAGTTGGCACATAACGGTTGGAATTAACTGTGGGGTGTATAAATACATCCCCTACACCTCTTGTTGTGGTCTCTTGCTCATTTGATCAGCTGAGAAACACCTTTCAAGTGCAAGGAAGTGCAAGAGCTCTAGTGAGGGTTGTGATTTGAGAATCAAAGTTTGAAATCCCTCATTAGTGACTAGGGAGTAGCAAGTGTGCATCCACCTTCTCATTAGGCTTGTTGTGGTCAAGTGAGAGTTCTAGCTTGTTACTCTTGGTGATCACCATCACCTAGACGGCTTGGTGGTGATTGGGAGTTTGGTGATCATCCGGCGAGCTTGTGGATGACCAAATTCATCTTGTGAGCGGTTGTGGGCGATTCACCGTGACAGAGTATCAAAGAATCAGCCCGTAGAGAGCACTTGATCCTTGCGTGGATCAAGGGGGAGCTACACCCTTGCGCGGGTGCTCCAACGAGGACTAGTGGGGAGTGGTAACTCTCCGATACCTCGGGAAAACATCGCCGTGTTCCTAACCCTTTACTTTTAAGCAATTACTTTCTCGTATTACTTTTGTTGCTTGATTTACTTTCCTAGAATTGCCATGCTAGAGTAGGATTGGAACTTAGGGTGCAAAACTTTTATCGGTAGAATCACAAGGAACACTTGTAGGCACTAGGGGTGAATTATGGCTTAGTAGGATTTAATTCTAGCAATAAATTTTAGAAAAGCCCAATTCACCCCTCCCTCTTGGGCATCTTGATCCTTTCAGTGCTTATGCAAGGAGGACGAGTGATTGCTTACGCCTCACGCCAATTGAGAAAGCACGAGGTCAATTACCCAACACATGATCTAGAGCTTACCACAGTTGTGCATGCTTTGAAGATTTAGAGACACTACTTGCTTGAAAATGTGTGCAACATATACACAGATCATAAGAGTCTCAAGTACATCTTCACCCAACCAAAGTTGAATATGAAACAGAGAAGATGGCTAGAACTAATCAAGGACTATAACTTGAATGTGCACTATCACCCGGGCAAGGCAAACGTAGTGGCAGATGCTTTGAGTCAGAAATTGCATTACCATATCTTACAACTGTTGTTTGAAGATGGGTTCAACCTGATGCATTCTGAGGTGTTACTTAATATTTAGATTAGTTACACTCTTGAAAGTAAGATCATAGAAGGCCAAAAAATGGATAAGGGAATATTCCATATCAAGGAGAAAATGCAAAAGGAGTCAATTAAGCATTTTAGAATAGATGAACAAGGCGTGTTGTGGTTTAGTGATCGTCTTGTTGTACCCAAGGACAGAGAACTCAGAAATCAACTCATGGATGAAGCTCATCTCTCTAAGCTATCCATCCATCCTAGAAGTAGTAAGATGTATCAAGAATTGAGACCTCATTTTTGGTGGACAAAGATGAAGAAAGAGATCGCAGCTTATGTTGGGAGATGTGATACATGTTGTTGAGTGAAGGCCATTCATATGAAACCCGCTAGTTTGCTACAACCATTGTCAGTGAAAGATTAGAAATGAGATAATATAAGTATGGATTTTATCTCCGGTCTTCCCACCACCCAGAAAGGAAATGATTCAATTTGGGTAATTGTTGATCGTCTTACCAAGTCAGCTCACTTCCTACCTGTTAGCACTAGATATCGATAACCTCAATATGTTGATCGATACATTGCAGAAATCATTCGACTATATGGTATACCAAAAACTACCATGTCTGATAGAGGGTCACAATTCACCGCTCACTTTTGGGAACACTTGCATAAAGGTTTAGGTACCAGTTTGGTTCGTAGTATCGCGTATCATCCTCAAATAGATGGTCAGACTGAAAGAGTCAATCAAGTTTTGGAGGATATGTTGAGAGCTTGTGTGTTATCTTCAGAGGGTTCATGGGAATCATGGCTACCTTTAGCTGAGTTTTTCTATAAAAACAGTTATCAAGAAAGTATTAAGATGGCTCCGTTTGAAGCCTTATATGGCAAAAAGTGCAGAGCGTCGTTGAATTGGGTTGAGCCTAGAGAGAGAAGATACTATGGCATTGATTTTGTTGAGGAAGCTGAAGAGTGAGTCCGGATTATCCAACAACACATGAGAGCCTCATAGTCTCGCTAGAAAAGTTATGCCGAAAAGAGGAGAAGGCCACTTGAATTCAAAGTTGGTGACCATGTTTATCTGAAAGTTTCACCAATGAAGGGTGTGCAAAGGTTTGGAGTGAAAAGAAAGCTCGCACCGAGATACGCGGGACCATATCAAATACTATAAAAGAAAGAAGTAGCTTACAAATTGCAGTTGTCGAAGGAGATGAGTACCATCTTTCCAGTGTTTCATGTGTCACAATTGAAGAAGTGTTTATCTGTCCCTGAAGAAAGAGTTGAGCCACAAGGTCTCAAGATCGGATCGGATTTAGTATACCAAAAGCAACTAGTCCGAATCTTGGATCGCAAGGATAGAGTGACTCAGAATCGAGTGGTGACAACATATAACGTGTTATGGAGTAATCATGATCAAAGAGATGCAACCTGGCAAACGGAAGCTTACCTATGTGAGGTTTACCCCAATTTTTATAAACAATGGTTAGTAACTCAAATCTTGGGATGAGATTTTTATAAGGGGAAGGGCTGTAACACCCCTAGTGTTAAGCATGCATTAGCACATGCAAATCATGAGCATAAGCATCATCATGCATTGTCATTTCATGTAATTACTTGTTTACTTTAATTTAATGCCATGTTGCTTAGGATCCTGCTAAAAGTAGTTCAAGTGCTTGATGTTTGACCATTAAAATAACTTAGAAGTATTTAGGTTGAAATTTGGAACCAAGTTTACATTAATCTTTTGCTTAATTATGCTCTTAAGTAATTCTTCTAAAATTAGGGTCTTTGAATTTAAATTGACTTTAATTTTGTAATTCAAAATCTATTTGGAATTTGACTTGGAACCTTTAAGAAAATTTGTAGAGCTTAAAAATTGGAAAAACTTTTGTTTTCACACCTTTTCCTGAAAACATTTGGGAAATGCTCAAAATGCCACTTTATTGCGCTGGATATTGAAAAAGAAATGAAAAAAAATTCTTTTTGAAAATGGGTCACGCCCTCCCTTCTGGCCTAGCCAAGCTTGGCCGGGCCAGGCCCACGCCACACGTAGAGCGCGCCCACGCCCGCTCCCCCGCCTTGCCCACGTGGCTGGACGTCGCGTGGCGCGCCACCACCGGCGGCCATGGGTGGAGGCCGCTCCGACCGGCTGCCTTGGCCTTCAAGGCCGGTCCGGACGAGCCCGCTCCACTCCCCTCTCCATTCCATGCTCTCCTTCTCCACCTAGCACTCCTCCTTCGTAGCAGCAGCACCAGCGCCACCACGGAGCCCACTAGCGTCGCGTGCCTCCATAGCAGCACCTGCTCTCGATTTGTCTCGCCCGCACCTTCGCCTGGCCCTGCTCCATCCCGTGCCCGCCTTTGCAGCACCGCTCGCGACAAGGTAATGCCCAATCGGGTGTTCTTCTCCGTCGCCGTCGCCATGGCCACCGTGCTTGGTTCGTCACGGCAAGTATCCCTCCCCTCTCGCTTTCTTCCATCTAAGTAGCGCATCATGCCCGCCTTGACCTCGCGGACCCCGTGCGCACCTTGCATGTCTTCGCCATGGCTGGAGACGACTTGACGCCGACTGCCAGCGCCGCTGTGCCGCCTTGCACACCGATGAGCCTGCGCCAGAGCTCCTCTGGCCCAGCCATCTAGCACATTCGATATGCGTCATCGGGGGGAGCTCGCCGGTGGTGACCTCACCGCCGGGGACCTCACCGGCGGCGAGTAATCGCGGGTCAGCGCCTCCCCTACCCCGATTTGATCGGCAGATGGGGCCAGTTGACCCATGGGGCCCGCTAGCAGCCTCTCGGGTATAGATCTTGGGACAGATCCGTGTGCGCATAGCATTTTGGCCGGCTGGATTTTCTGAAAATAAAAGAAAAAGATTTTCAGAAATCTGTTTAATGCTTTGAAAATGCATATCTTTAGATCGAGAGCTCCAAATTTGGTGAAACAGATTTTGTAGTGTTTCTCATGACTAGATCTACAGTTTAAAAATGTTGCATGTCATTTTTGTGATACTTTTCTGTATAGCTTTATTTAATTCTTGAAAATGCTGTAAACTTGGAAAATGCATAAGTAAATCTATGCATGTTAGAAAAATGTCATTCCAATTTTGTTGGTCTAGTTTTGTAATGTAGATTCTGTGGTAAATATATCTCATGAATGTTTTGTGGAATAAAATGGCTAAGTGAATTAAGTGGATTAAATGTTGATTTCTTGTAAAATTAGTGAGGCCAAAAATATGAATAACATGTGCATGTGAAACTTTTCCTATAGTGACTATGTGATGTATAGATTATGGAAAAAATATGAAATCTGTTGTTTGATACTTTTCATAGTACAAAGTATTTTCATGTGCATGATTGTCATGGTTTTTGCCTTTTAGGTATGGGATGATGTGCTTATCCATTTGACTTGAATTTTTTATGGCAGTCTTCCATTAGCATGACTAAGCTCCTGTAATTTTCTCAGAATTTTCTAAGCCTTGAAAAGTATTAACCCTGTTATGCCCTTTATTTATTAAGTGATAAATATGGTTTAAATGATTTTATATTGAACATGCAAAATGCTTTTCTATGCTTTTAATGTATGTGTAACCTGCTGGTATGTTTAGTTTGGCTCAGTTTGAACTTGTTTATGTGAATATGGATGTATGTCTTCTTTGTTTTATGCTTTATTTTACCGGAGAGGGGATTTGCACCTACTCAGTAAAATAGAAATGAAAATGTTCATCTACATGCGAGCACTCGTTTCATCATACATCATTTCCATCCTATGTACATTTCCTATAGTTACATATGCATATGCATCATACAGGATCGCAAGAGAAGCCGCCAGTAGCAGTTCCCGAGGAGCAGGCCGGGGTCGACCAGTAGGAGATACCAGCACAGGAGGTGCAAGAGGCCGAGGAGCTTCCCGAGTGCGTTGATCACTAGCTGAGTTCCTTTGAGTGAGGCAAGCCCTGAAGCATTTCTCCCTACGGTTTGCAAATAATTTAAATTTCATCTTTTATGTTTGATGCATTAAGTGATAGGAGTTGCGTGAAACCATTCCTGCATATATATACATCCTTGTCTACCTTGTTATATTATACCCTTTTCACCCTGCTAGGACTAGGACCGAGTTAAATGCTTAGCCCTGCTTAGACCGATAAAAGTTAGTGATTTTCTGTCACCGTCAACTATAGGTGGTTACCTGGATACTTTTAACTATGGATGCTATCATGGAAATAACCAAGTGTTGGATAAATGGAGACCAAGCGGAATGTTGGGCAACAAGACATGGGTCTTGTGTGCTTGTAGTTTCTGTCTATGTCAGTTAAGGACCGATCATTGCACGTCCCTCTTATCATGTTGAACGCATGCCTCACATTTACCTAGTCGGATAAGTCGTTCCAACCGCGAAGCTAGTGGCACTATTTGGGCCGAGATCGACCTAATGGGTATGCGTATTGGAGCTGGATGGGGGATGACAGGGGTGCGAAGAGTGAGCCCAAGGGCAAGCAAGGCTTGATTCCTGGCAGTCGGACGACCCCTGGGTATTGCGGTCCCTGTTTGTCCCGTGACTTTACCAAAATAGTGTCATTAGTGATCTAAGCGACCCTAACAGGGGAAGCGTGGTTTGTGTGGGGAATAAATCATCAGCTGGTTAGTAATCGATTCGAATCACCATTGCTCCTGGACAGTGAGCACTTGACTTGAGTTACGTCATCGTAGTAATGATTATGGAACACATGGTTGGTTATGATGATGAGGATGTTGGAAATGCTAAAATATGACCTGTTACTATTGATTACCTTAATCAATTGATTGCTCTAGTACAGGTGTCAATCTAGTTGACAGGTCAATAACTATTAACTTGATACTATACTACTTAAAATGATTCAGCTATAATGCTTACACTTTTCACAAATGAGTTCAGCTAGTCTACACAGAAAGCCTTTTCATACTCCTTAGTGTCAACTTTATTTTTGTTTAAGGCAGGTAAGTCTAGCTGAGTACCTTCTCGTACTCAGGGCTTTGTTCCTATTGTTGTTGCAGATGGCCAGATGTACTATGGATATTGCATCAATTGTCTCTACCCTACTATTGGTGACGATAAGGACCATGGGCGTGGTCACTCCTTATGTCTCATCTACTTACTTTTGTGGACTTGATCAGTATCTGGCACTGTATTAAGCTAAGTGTGTGTGAGTGTGGCTTTAAAACTACTTGCTTTCGCTATCGAATTTCGAACTTGGTATTGTAATAACTTCATATTTTAAACTCCGATGTATTCAGACCATGTTGCGAACTTTATGTAATATGTGACTGTGGCTGCTAAACTATGTATGATCTTGGCTTGTTGTGGCAGAACCTCCTAAATAATAAGGCCCACATGCACCTGTCATTGTCTCAAATACCTCTGACGGCTATGCATGCATACTACAAAACTTAAGAAGTCTGTTGGGTGTCCTCGGGAAACCCAAATCATCCATGATATTCTGAGCAGGATCACATTACAGAGGCATTGCAGTATTACAATAGTTTATATAGCAAATTACATCAAAGTAAAAGTGCAGAAGTCTTACATAACATAAGTTTACAAACCATTTGTTCCAAATCTTACAAACCTTAAGTTTAGTTATTACAACCATAGTAGTGGAGTAGCATTAGTAACTTCATTACAGGTCACCAAAACAAAGTGCTCTGCCCAAGAGCCATACATACTACTCGTCGTTGCTTACCGCAAAGACGATCATGCAGCAGGGTCCAAAACAAACCTGCTCATGAGACGAACCTGCAACAAGGGTTTAACAAACCCTGACTACAAAAGTACTCCACAAGACTTAATCGACGAAAAGGGTGGAGAAGACTCAGGAATGCAGGCTTAGGGAATCAAGGTGAGGATGTAGCAAGAATCAAAGTTCTTTTGCATAAAAGCTACTAATGGTGAGTCCTTAAGATCAACCTTTTAATTCATCATTAGTTATTACAGAATGTAAGTGACCCTAGTCCAGATCAAGTAACTCATACAACTTCTTTCTTAATCTCCGACCAAAGTTCCCCTTATTAACTACGATGTAGGTCAGGTGATCGAGTCTCCATGACCGAGGAGCAACGATGATTTGAATCGATTATACCCAGGTGGGGATCTCTAACCACATGACATATGCAGGATTTTAACCCACATATATCAACCTTCACCCGGATCCTCCAAACGTGACCGGGTCCAGCGCCACCCGAGAGCACAGTACACCTCCAATCCAGCCCTTGGCCATGAGGGTACATGCTACTCTCGCCATCTCTCCACTCCCAGTGCGTGGTCGGCCGTTCACATGATGGACTAGTCGAGGTCTTAGGCTAACCGTAGCATGCGGTCAGTTGCAAAGTCTCGAAACACAGGCGGGCCTACAACGGTACGGTCCTTAACCGACACAATCGGAGACACTACATTGGGACTCCTTTTCCGATGCAAGTCCACCGACCGGTCTCAAATTAACATCATCATTCCTTCATTCAGTTGTTCCACAACAACCCTTCAAACTTTGTTAAACATTTTCAAATTTTTCTCATTAAGCAAGGCTAAGCATACTAAGTATTTTCAAATAAAATAGTAACAAGGATAATATTGAAGTATCAAGGATGGTAGTGCAGTAATTAGGTTATCACTCAACTCCTATCACCGAATGCAACAACGCATTAACAAAGTGATGTAAAGCTTTTGAAAACACAAGGAATGTTTAAATGCATCCGGGGCTTGCCTTAATCGATGAGAATTTCTGGCTCTGGGTCAGTCCCACAAATATCAAACCCCACCTCCACTGACGACTGCTCTTCCTCAGGGACAGGTTCGACAACGTTAACCTCCTCGTTCACGAGGACTACATGAGATGATAGGGTATGCTCAATATGATGAAGTATGAAACATGATGCTCGGTAGATTCATAACAAGATTAAGAAGTTAAGTACAACTTTCCTTCACGGTACAGTTGTAAAACAACAAAACTAACCAACTAAGTGTATTAGGGTTTCGACAAGTTTTACTTCACATGAAATGTCATTAGGGTTCACTAATTACATGTTAAACATGAGCTCAAATAACTAAATAAGATGCCAAAGATCATTAAGTGTTAATGATCCAAGGTCAACATCTAATCCCAAAGTCAAACAAACCCTAAATGATTAAACACTAATCATTTGATTAACTAATTAATTAATAAAGCAAAAATTAAGCATAAAATCAAATGTGTCCAATTAATCTCAAATTTTTATTTTAAGAAGCTTACATAATAACTAAGTGGCAAAACAATTTTCACAATTTTTGGATAATTATTTAAGCCTAGAAAAATTATGGAAAACTCATTTATTAATTAATGGAGCGAATTAATTAACATGCAAAAATTAATTAAAATTGGCATTTCATATTTTTCCTAAATAGTACACATCACAGAGAGGCTACACAAAAAAAATTATCATTTTTGGAGCTCTAAATAATTCACAATGAAATAAACAAAATTTGGTAATGTTTAATATTTTCAGAAAAAGAAAAACAAAAAAACTTCATACAGGCCTGCTGCCCTTCTCCTTCTGGCCCAACCCTAGGTCCGAATTTGGCCAGCCCAGTGCGGCACCACCGCGCTCCGCTCTCCTCTCTCTCCCCTTCGGCCCAACTCTCCACTAAGGCTAACAGCGGGGTCCCGCACGTCATCCCCCTCCCCTCTCCGGCCGATGGCCAAATTCTGACCATCGGTGGCTATCTCACCGGCGGGGAGGTCCTTGGTGGCCCTAACTGCCTTCAACTACTGCTCGGTCTTCCCCGCACACACAAACAGCCCAAGATAGAGTCCTACGGCTATGGAGCATAGGCACCGGCGGTCATGGCGGCTCAGAGCTTCTCCGATGCGGTGGAGCGCCGGCTACAGAGCGGTAGAGGTTGAATTGGGAGTGTGGTTAGCACTAGCAGCTCACCCTGATGACGACGAGGCACTTGGCTGTGGTGGAGGAGCAACGAAGATGGCTGCCAATGGGAAGGCGGCACGGTGGCGCTCGGTGGTCGTCGAGGAGGAAGACGACGCCCTCCGGTCAACCCTGAGGGAGAGATGCAACACCAGCGGGCTAGGTGAGGGCGCGGGAGCAAGGCGAACCCGGGAGTACTTGCAGCTTGGCTGGAGACAGCGTGCTGGCAGTGGCGGCGAGCGGCAGAGCGATGGCAGTGGCTGAGGCAAAGCAGGGGAAGGAGAAAACACGGCGGCGGCGGCTCGGGCTTGCCTGCTTGTGACACGCAGGTACCTGCTTGCCACCGCGAAGCAGATCGCTGGCACCGTAGGCGCACCTAGAAACGACCGGAAGGACGTCGGTGGTGAGCTGCCTACTACTTTGCTCAATTTGAACTAAATTATAGAATTGCCACCGACCCTATGTTTCAAATTACTCAAAAATTTTCTAAAGAACATGAAATTCTACAAAAACATAAGTTGCTCAACTTTTCAAATCCTACAACTTTCTTAATAAAAACTTTTTCAAATTCAGCTTAGCTTTTTAAATTTGAATTTGAAATCAAAAGGGGGCAATTTCTGGAAATTGGTAAATTCAAAATTACTTTAAATTTTATATTGAAACTTCAAAAACTCAAAATACCAAAGTTGTACATCTTGGCAAGATCTACAACTTTTCTATTTAAACTAGTTTCAAATTCTGCCTCCATTTTGAAATTGGAATAGGGAAATGAAAAGGGGTCAAATTTGAGATTTGAATCCTTTCAAAATTACTCCAAATTTTATACTAAAACTTTGAAAACTCCAAAAACCAAAATTGTACATCTTGACAAGATCTACACCTTTTCTTTTTGGCTCAACCCCAAATTCTTTTTAGATTTTGAATTACACAAAAGGGGATAAAACGGGGCTTTTTGGAAATCAGGGTTTTGAATCAAATTCAAACTTGATTTGATTTCTACATTAATTGGTGATTAATTAGTGATCACAACTATCATCCAAATGTACCATTGGGTCAAATCACATATGACCTACCTAATGCCACATTCGTTTGAACCAATTTTGAATTATAAATTCATTTTAATAAACCTCCCAATTTGAATTTAAATTTGAATTGGAAACTCGGGGCGAGTTTTGGAACTCAAATTCAACCTCAAACTAGTTTTGAATTTGAATTTAAATGATGCACTTCAATTTATCCCCTACACTTGACTCTAGTGTAGAGCACAGCATTACACCTCAAATTACATAAGGCATAATCCAAGTATTTGAAATGACATTCAAAACTAGGGTTTTGGATTTAGGTCAACCATCTCAAGAACTCAATCAATCTATGAATGTAAATTTATTTTAGTTGATGCACATTAGAGTTGACTAAAACATGAATGCTTTGCAATGCATATGATGACATGGCCAGTTTTAGTTACCATAACACCAGGGGTGTTACACTTGTATGTTGGTTGGCTTGAAATCCTTTGTAATTTCATGGACTACCGGGATTATGGAAGCATAAGTACAGGAATTTGATCACTCTGGTGATTGTTTTTGTGCTTACGTTTTTATAATTTGGACGGTTCTGTTACACAACCGGATCCTTGGAAAGCACCACACTGTGATAGAAGTCAAACTGAAACATGGTGCGAAAATGATGATCATAAGGGCAACTCTCCGGCTGACCCCTAGGATCAATCCTCCTCAGCTCTCTAGCTCTCTGTCATACCCTTTGCCTTGTAGTTCACACTACGCACATAACCAGGTAAAGTGGTACGATGAATCTTCAGCATACCATAGTGAATGCCCCCTGCCTACTGACCTCCCTGAGGTGCGTGTTGAACAAGAGATTCCTCTTCCTCCTCAATCTCCTCCTCATCACCACTGTCACCATCATTTGAACCTCTGTCAGTGCACTTCCTCTTTCTTGGCTCAACTCTGTAATCTTCAATCTCATCATCATTAGAAGAAGGACTACTGTCACCATCACCACTCTTTCGGTACTGTGGAGCACCCCTAGTGGCTCTAGAGGGTCTCCTGATGTTGTCCTACTCCTGCTGATTGAATCTGGGATGCAGGTCCTGCCTTGCCTTCTTGTATTTCTCAAACACAGGATTGTCGTGCTTAGCCTTAGACCGAGGCTCAAGTCTACCATCCTTGTGTCTCCCCATACTGCTGCCCTGTAACTAGAGGAACGACATACACGGACTTAGGACCACAGAGTCCGATCGAGTCTAGTAAGCTTCCAGAGTGCATTTTCATTGACCGGACGTGTCCGATAACTACCGACTGGATGCAGCCAGTGTCCAATTAAGCCACCAAGCTGCTGCTCCACGCGCGCGCTCAGGCTAGCATCCAGTGCTCACGACACTAGAGTCTGGTTGGTGTTTCTCAGCAAGAAACACCACCGCCACTACGCCACCTCTTCAACCCTTGCTCAAAAGTGCTAACCATCATGTGTATCACCTTGTGCACGTGTGTTAGCATGTTTTCACAAACATTTTACATGGGTTATGTTAGCTCACACTAGGTCCTAATGCATATGCTCATATGAATTCACCTAGTGGCACTTGATAACCGTTTTAACCATGAAATTTCTCTCTTCATAGTACGACCATCGATCCTAAGTCACTCACACCCTCTATGGTGTTTTGAGTGCAAAACAAAAAATAGCCCTATCACATATACCTTTGCCTTGAGCCAATTTTTGTTTTTATCTTCTTCTTTTCCATGTTAAGCCCTTGATCATCTTGTGGTCACCACCATCATCACCATGAACCTTCTCTAGGCTTCACCACTTGGTATGGGACTTATCATTTCATGTCCACACACTTGGCACAATGATTAGTCCCTAGGTTTTATCAATTATCCAAAACCAAACTAGGGCTTTCAATCTCTCCTTTTTGGTAATTGATGACAACCTTTTTCATAAAGATTTTCAATAAAATTCTTTTGGATTCATGTTGCTCGCCCAAGCATTTTACCATGTGTAAAGGATATGGACAAGTTTCATAAACTTGAATTAGTAGCAATTGCTCCCCCTACATATGTGCTAAGAGTTTAGATCTGAAAGCTTGCACATATGCTTAGATAGGAAATATAGGAGTCAATTTCTACCAAACGATGCTAAGGTGTAAAAAATGGACCTTTGAAGCGTGACACCAATCGAAGTTGCCAATATATACCATCCTTAGCACCATTAGTAACTAGACATTCACAAAAACTAGAAAATCCTATGAGATCAATATTATATGAAAGGGTCTAGTTTTTACAAGATAAGCACTAGTTTAGTTACTCTATCTATGCATGCTAGTAATTCATTTCATCAATCATGTTCTACAACTAACATACACCACACAAGCATGGATATGGACTCATGCCATGCAAGCAAACATATGTAATGCACATACAAATGCAACATACAAGTTTATGAGCTTGCTCCCCCTACTTGTGTGCTTCAAATTTTAATTGATCCCCTTCCTTTTACATATCTTATTATCTTTAGTTTCTCTCCCTCTTTTGCTTATATTTGGGAATTACTTCTCCCTCTTTGTCATTAATGATCACAAAAGGTGAGCTCAAATTTTAAGGTTATGTGAAACCATGATAAGTGAGGATCATCTTCCCAAATTTGGTTTAATCTAGATTACTTACAAAAGATATTTAACTTGGTTTGAACCAAGGGCAAGCTTCTTCACACCTCCAAATAAGGGTTATCATGAACCATGTTGAGTCAAACACTTATAGCTCATTTTCTAGATCAAACACTAGGTTCACAAGCCCACAAACATGTCATATGCTATCACTAGATCATTTCAAGCATACAAGCAATAGTGGTACCATACAAGCATCAAATTCATTGGATTTTCATGAATGAGCCTAAGACATGATAGGAATGACTAGATGCACTAAACAAGTCCTTAGCAAAGGATGAATGATATGTCAAACAAATTTACCTTGCTTTGCTCGAAGGAGATGCATGTCATATAATGGGTGTGCATCAACACATATTTGAGAAGTCAAGTATGTTCAATTCATTCCTTAGCTTGCAAAACCTCTTCTCATCAAGTGGCTTGGTGAAGATATCAGCAAGTTGATCATCAGTGCCCATATTCTCAATTGAAATGTCATCTTTTTGTTGGTGATCTCTAATGAAATGGTGACGGACATCTATGTGCTTTGTTCTTGAATGTTGAACCAGATTGTTGGTGAGGTTCACGGCACTCTTATTGTCACATAACAATAGCACTTGTTTGAACTTGATTCCAAAATCATTTAAGATGGCCTTCATCCAAAGAATTTGTGCACAACAACTACCGGCGGCACTGTATTCGGCTTCGGCAGTTGAAAGTGCAACACTATTTTGCTTCTTTGATGACCAGGAAACAAGTGATCTTCCCAATAGTTGACGTGTGCCCAATGTGCTTCTTCTCTCAACTTTGCATCCCGCATAATCAGAGTCCGAATATCCAATCAATTCAAACTTTGCTCCTTTGGGATACCACAATCCAACATTTTGTGTATGCTTCAAGTACCTCACTATTCTCTTTATTGCCTTCAAATGACTTTCTCTTGGTGAGGATTGAAATCTTGCACACATGCATAAACTAAACATCACATCCGGCCTTGATGCGGTCACATAGAGTAAGCTTCCAATCATAGACCGATACATCTTTTGATCCACCATATTGCCACTTGCAGCACTATCCAAGTTTCCATTTGTCCCCATAGGTGTGCTAATGGACTTTGCATCTTCCATTCCAAACTTCTTGAGCATTTCTTTGATGTACTTGCCTTGACTCACAAATGTATCATTCTTCAATTGCTTAATTTTAAGACCAAGGGAGTAATTAAGCTCTCTAATCTTAGACATCTCAAATTCATTTGCTATCATCTTTCCAAACTCTTCATAAAAATCTTGATCGGTTGATCCAAATATTATATCATCAACATAGATTTGCAACACAAACAAGTCCTTTCCAATCTTCTTGGTGAAGAGAGTATGTCAACCTTGCCCATGATGAACCCTTTAGAGAGTAGGAAATGCCTCTACCTCTCATACCATGCTCTTGGTGCTTGCTTCAAACCATACAAAGCCTTTCTCAACTTGTAAACATGGTTGGGCTTCTTTTTATCTTCAAAACCGGGAGGTTATTCAACATACACAAGCTCATTGATGTACCCATTGAGAAATGCACTTTTCATATCCATTTGATATAGCTTGATGTTGTGGGCACAAGCATAGGCTAACAAGATCCTAATTGCTTCTAATCTTGCAACTGGGGCATATATTTCTCTAAAGTCAAGACCTTCAACTTAAGTATATCCTTGAGCCACTAATCTTGCTTTGTTCCTTACAACTATCCCATCTTGACCTTGCTTATTGCAAAATACCCATCTAGTTCCAATCACATTGTGTCCCTTAGGCCTCTCAACTAACTCCCATACTTGATTTCTTGTGAAGTTATTTAGCTCTTCATGCATAGCATTGACCCAATTAATATTTTTCAACATTTCATCTATCTTCTTATGTTCAATGGATGACACAAATGAGAAGTGTTCACAAAATAATACCAATCTTGATCTTGTTTTACACCTCTTGAGATATCACCAATTATTGTATCCAATGGATGAACTCTTGCAACATTGGTAGGTTGGAGTACTTGGATTTGATTGCTTGCATTTGATTGATCACTAGGTTGAGATGATGTACTAGCCACTTGTTGATCTTGCACTTAAGATGATTAACTAGATTGATTTTGATCATGAGAATCACTAGTTTTCACATTTGAGTTAGAGAGCACTTTGTTGACGGTCCTTAAGTATCAATTATAACTATCAAATAAATAGAGAAAAGGATCCAAATGAAACCAACACCTAGACTTAGGGTTTTATCTGACAGAATTCCACGAGTTTTGCTGTTTATCTATTTCTGCAGGGGGTTATCAGGAAATACGGAGGAAAGGCCCACATGTCGGGTTAATGACGGGATATTAACCTAGCACGCAAATATCTTGCATCTAGAAGACTCCAGAAGCCACGGGAACGAACGGGAGGCGTAACGGGGCCGGAGACAGGGCGCCCGCCCTAGTCCCCAGGGCGCCCGCCCCCTCCTGTGGACCAATCAGGCTCCGCCTCGAGGATTATGCTCCACCGACCTAGAGGATCAAGGAAAACCGCACGATCAATGTCGGTTTGATCCAACGGCCCAGATTCATCCGAAAGGGCTATATAAGCAAGGCCCCTGACCCTGGAGGAGAGGCCCTCGTCTCATACTTCAAACCCTAATTCAGGAGGAGAGCCTCTGATCAAGCCCTAGAGCCACCACATCAACTAGATCTCTAGTTAGCATAGCTACATAGGATTAGAACTAGAAGGAGTCAATCTTCGATTGGTTCCCGGATCTGTCAAGAGGATTCTTGGTAATTCCTCTATTGTTCTTCAATTGTTCATCATTGTTCTTCAATATTATGAATATGACTTTGTTCTATTTCAATATATTGGTTATGACTTTGCTCTACTTGATTATATTTGCAATTATATTGTTCTTAGTTTATCATAGTTATATGCTTGGCTTAGTTAGATTGGAATTATATACATGCCTAGGATCGTATAGCGTTTATCCATGTGTACAGTGGGTGAATGATAACTATTGTGTAGACGTGGTGTCTATACCGTATTTATCTGCGATTGCACCCTATATGCCGGATTGTGGGGTAGTTCGCGATAGTGACAGCTTCGTTGATTCTTATATAGTCCCCCTCTCGTGTATAGGGCAGGCAGAGCAACACTATTATAGGGGAGTGATTGCTATGTTCTTCATCTGCCTTGCTAATATTCACTATGCATGGATATAGTCTTTTCTCACCATGATTGCCAAGTATAATTGCACTAACTATGATATGCTAGACTTTATAGTTAATAATAACTTAGGGAATATCTTTGTAGTTCATCCTAATTCCATGCTAATGACTTGCTAGAATATCTGTTGAGGTGCTTATCATTATTATATGTGGCTAGCTGATCAGATTAATTATCTTTGTCACCATTATCACTTTACCTTTACTTAATGTGACATTTATACCTGTATAAAGAGATTGATAAATACTCTCGGTTATACATGCAATGATGTGTACTCAGTTCCATATTCTCATTCCATTATCAACCATGATACTTAGAAATCCCTTCCCAGTGGTAAAAATATAAATAACGATACCTGGAATACTTCCCGGTTAAAATGCTACATCGGTATTAATCTGTGCGCTTGCAGATCCCTTTTATTATTTATCTTGATGAGCAAATGCATATTTCAATACCGCGTCTCTCATGTCATGCTGGGGATGACAACTTGGCTTAAGTGGCATGAGGGATAGGTTTGGCATTTTTGGCGCCGTTATCAGAATTAGAAAACTAAGTCTACTTTTGGTAGTGACGTTAAGAATGCCCAACAAGCATTTTTGGCGCCGTTGCCTGGGAAGGTTGATTACTAAGTAGGAATGAATACGGAACTTTGAGTCATCATTTGCATCACTAATCTGATCGAGCTTATCAATTCTCTTATACAGTTTTACCCCTGTATTTTCCATTTTGATTATTTATTGCAGGGTGATGCATGAATAGAAGACATCTTCCAGACAACTTTGTTGACGATCCCGAAGCCTTATTCAGAAGAACAAGAGCCAAGCTCAAGAAGACATCATCAACACTTCAGCACAAAGCTTCATCCAAATCCGAAGACCACCGAAGTTTCATCCAGAATTTGTCGACTGAATTCGAAGCCATGGCAAACAAGTCGATCCGCGAGTTCTCAGCTCCCACTACGGACAACATCCGCACTGGACCTGCTGGGGAGATCGACCGCAACTTCGAGCTCAAGCCTGGGCTCATCAACATGGTGCAAGCTAACCAGTTCTGTGGGAAGCCACATGAAGACGCTAGTGCTCATCTTCAACACTTCCTAGAGATCTGCAGCACTTTCACCATGGCTGAAGTCCCCAGAGACGCCATACTACTTCGCCTTTTCCCATTCTCACTGTTGGGGAGAGCGAAGCAGTGGTTCTACGCTACAAAGGAGAAGAACAGTACGTGGGCACTCTGCTCTACGAACTTTCTGGCTAAGTTCTTTCCAATGGGCAAGACCAATGCTCTCCGTGGGAAGATTACAAGTTTTCAGCAACAACATGATGAATCCGTTCCAGAAGCATGGGAGCGCTTCCAAGACTACATCCTAGAATGTCTCCATCATGGAATGGAAAGCTGGCTACTGATGCAGACATTTTATCATGGGCTCATTAACAGTACCCGTGAAACCATGGATGCTGCAGCTGGAGGAGCATTCCTATCACTCACCATACCTCAAGCCACAGCTCTTGTGGAGAAGATGGCATCCAACCAAGGTTGGAATGAAGAAAGAATTCAGACACGCAAGAGAGGTGGAGGTATGCACCAGCTCAAGGAGGTAGACATGCTGTCTGCCAAGCTAGACCTACTCATGAAGAAGCTCGATGATCGAGCTGGAGAAAAGAAAGAAGTCATGCACGTCTACGACTCCCACATGACTTGTGAGGAGTGTGGAGGTACTGGACACTCGGGCAATCACTGTCCTGAGTTGCTGGAGGACGTGAACTACATCAACAATAACAACAACAACTACTACAACCGTCCTCAGCAGAATCAAGGTTGGAATCAACAGAGGTCTAACTACTCAGGTAATTACCAAGGTAACAATTCTTTCAATAATAATAATAATAATCCACCTTTGAGAGAGCTAGTGTCCAACCAAGGAAAGCTAATGGATAACCTGTCTAAGAAATTGGCATCTAATGATAAAATACTAGAAAATATAAATAATAGAATGGATAATTTCTCTACTGCCATCAAGAACCAGATTAGCTTTAATAAAATGATTGAATCTCAGTTGAATCAAATAGCTGCTGCTGTTCCTGCTACTAACCCCGGTATACCATCACAACCGGAAGGACTAGAATCTGCAAATCTTGTAGACATGTTTGATGCAGGAGATTACTGGAGTAACCCTATCGTGGAAGTAAGTACTGACCGTCTGCCGGTCAAGAGAGGCGATCCAGGACGCCCCGTCATCCCGATCTCCATCGGCATGCGAGACTTCCCAGAAGCACTCTGTGACTTTGGCTCCAGCGTCAACATCATGCCCAGGGTACTCTATGAAAAACTCTTTTCACAACCATTATTAGAAACAACCATGTGTTTGCAGCTTGCAGATAGGACACTGAGTTTCCCGAGAGGAATATTGAAGAACATCTGTGTCCGAGTGGGTTCCTCGTACGCTCCAGCAGACTTCGTAGTGATAGAGACCGGTTCTGATGAGAGGGCTCCCGTCATCCTAGGGAGACCATTCCTGAACACCGCGGGAGCCGTCATCTATGCTAGTGCTGCCAAGATCAGTTTCTACATCAAGGGGAGGAAGGAAACGTTTTCCTTCAAGAACAAGACCGCACAAATCCCAGAGCAACCCCAATATGAACCAAGGAAGAGGACCAACAGGAGGAACAAGAGCAAGAAGCAAGTATGGACCGAGACAGCTAAGATGGTCACTGCCGTGCACAAAGGTCAAGATCGCCAACTCAAGTCACCGTTCTTGCCTAAGAAGGACGACCCAGGTATGCCAAGCATTTATTGCTCCATTAATGGGTCCCACTTCTACAAGACACTTTGCGACACTGGGTCGGGCGTCAACATAATGGCCAAGGTCACCTATGAACTTCTGTTTGGAACCATGCCCTTAAACCCAACATATATTCAGCTCCAGATGGCAGATCAGACATTCCGACAGGTCGAAGGTACAGTAACTGACGTCCCTGTCAAGATAGACGATCACTTTGTCCATACAGACTTTCAGGTTATTGACATGGGAGAAGATGAATATGATCCACCCATCATCCTTGGAAGACCATTCCTTAGTACTGTCAAAGCAATCATTTACATTGGAACTGGAGAAGTCCACATGCACTTCCCCTCTGAGAAGGTACGTCTTTACTTTACTGACCCTAACTATGTATTTGAAGAATCCAAGCAGGTCAGGACAAGAAGAAGGCGGCGTAACCACAATCAGAAGCAACAGGTCATCAAGGACGGATGGGCAGATTATGAAGGAGAAGTGGTATGGAAAGAAAAGACAGTTGTACATGAAGAGGAGGCGCCGCCGGAACCACCGACTACGCCATCCACCAAGTCCCAGGACGACTAAACAAATAAGAGTCCCGTTCGGAGGACTTAAAAACACCGAACGCCTTGCCAAGAGGTAACTTGGTAGTTATCCTTTCCTTTTAATTATTTACTTTATCTTAAATAGTTTGCTTAGTTAATTATATTCATACTATCTTAAAAAGAAAATAAAAATATTAAAAACCCTAAAGCCCCATGTGAGTATGCGAGTGGCATAAAACCCATAAGTACATTCACTGTGGTGGCATAAAATATATATATATATAATAAATACATAAATATTTTCTTCTGCTTTATAAAAGAAAAAAAACAAAACAACATAAAAAAAATCAAGGAGGCTCAGCATGATAAAGGCTAGATATTTATGCTAACACTTAATCAGTTCCACAAAGCTTTGTTGTCTATTTGAGCTTCACAGAATTCAAGGAGACTAGCAGACAGAGGACATTCTAATCGCTGTCAGGGTGCTGCCGACTTTCAAATACATCTCCGCCATCTGCTAGCTACATCAGAAGAGATTATGTCAAGATCCAGCTTGGGGGAGAGCACCTCCATTATCTTGCTAAGTATTTCTATCTTTATCTTTATATTTATATATACTTCTACCTTATAAAAATAAAAATATACATAACTAAAAAAACCAAATAAAAATTTTGTGCATATATATATATACCTATATCTTCTGCTTAGTGTGTTTTAATAAATAAATAAAGTGGCTATGCTAAACTGAATCTAGATAATAATAAAACTCTAGCATGGATATGATGAATAGTTGCTTTGCCTAACTTTCAAATTTGAAGTCCTCTCTCTAAGTTTAGACATAACTGTTATCATTTAAAGCTTGCTCTAAACCTGAACTTGTGGGAAGAGAACTTGATCTAAAGTCTAAGTTGTTAACGGATATGATATGGGAAGGTTGAGCTGCTGTTTATCTATTCCTAGAGATGCTAGAATTCTGGAGAATTTTATCTTTGAAAATCTTAAAATGCTACATGATGAGTTCCTGTATGATGAGAGTTTAAGTTCCTACCACAGCCATACATACATGCTTGCTAGACTTTAAGCCATACCTTTACTTTTTACTGCTTATGAGCATTGAGTGTAGTCAAGCTGTGTAGACCCTTAGGAGCTTGTCATGCGGTTAAAATCAAGATTCACTTGCACGATCACTCATACATGCTGCTTCTACTCCGGAAGTACGCATCCACATATATCCACTCATTCTCATCTCCAGATCCACATAAAATTATTCTACTCCTAATCCGGGAGAGAATAGCCAAAAATATTTTCCCATTCTTGTTATCCCCTGTGAAATAAATGCTCAAGCTATTTTGGTTACTACCACTTGCTATATTGTTCTAAGGAGATGAGTGCTCTATACGAGGAAATAAAAAGGGGCAAGTGCCCGGAACCTCGAAAAGAAAAAGATACGAGGAAATAAAAAGGAGCAAGTGCTCAGAACCTCGATGAAAAAAAAAGAAAAAGTGTGAGAAGAGAGGTAAAAATGGACAAGTGTCCGATAGTAGAATTAGGGGTACAAGATACCCACCAGAGAGAAAAAAAATATAGAGCACCTCATTCTCCTCAAGAGCTTTAAAAGCAAGAAAGGTACGTATCCCCTCAAAAAGAGCAAAAGTAGAATTAGACTTTCATCATTGTTATCATCACTACCACCATACATCATTTATTCGCCACACATGCACATCTTGATTTGACTTATTGGCTTGTTTCTCTGGATCCATGGTTTGACTATGCAATAAATGTCTTGTAAGTATGTATACTTTATCTCCCACCGATGAGCTCCAGATATCAAAAGCCTTATTAGAATAGGATGAGAGAGAAGGCAATGTCACTCTGCCTTATACCACAAATACTACATACTTTGCTTTGAGAGAAGGCAGACATCATTACTGTCTTGGTGAGGATCCAGAAATACCACAAAAGAGAGACCTGAGAGAGTCATACAAGGAATCTCTGAGTTTTATTTGAAAATCTGCAAAAAAAAAACTCCAAGAGCTATAGCTAATCAAGAATAAGAGACATGGCGCTTGACTAGACTGTTCTATCTTTTAACCGCTCCAGACAAAGGTGACGGTTGCAAGCCCCATGGTGAAAGGTATAATGAGTAAGTTTTAAGTCTTGACAGTTTACTTTAACTCAGAGATGAGACTCTATTTGAAAGCATGTGTACCGTCAAAATTCAAAGGCATTTCAGCAACTACTGAGTCTCTCCTTGCTCAGGGACGAGCAAGAGGTAAGCTTGGGGGAGTTTGTTGACGGTCCTTAAGTATCAATTATAACTATCAAATAAATAGAGAAAAGGATCCAAATGAAACCAACACCTAGACTTAGGGTTTTATCTGACAGAATTCCACGAGTTTTGCTGTTTATCTATTTCTGCAGGGGGTTATCAGGAAATACGGAGGAAAGGCCCACATGTCGGGTTAATGACGGGATATTAACCTAGCACGCAAATATCTTGCATCTAGAAGACTCCAGAAGCCACGGGAACGAACGGGAGGCGTAACGGGGCCGGAGACAGGGCGCCCGCCCTAGTCCCCAGGGCGCCCGCCCCCTCCTGTGGACCAATCAGGCTCCGCCTCGAGGATTATGCTCCACCGACCTAGAGGATCAAGGAAAACCGCACGATCAATGTCGGTTTGATCCAACGGCCCAGATTCATCCGAAAGGGCTATATAAGCAAGGCCCCTGACCCTGGAGGAGAGGCCCTCGTCTCATACTTCAAACCCTAATTCAGGAGGAGAGCCTCTAATCAAGCCCTAGAGCCACCACATCAACTAGATCTCTAGTTAGCATAGCTACATAGGATTAGAACTAGAAGGAGTCAATCTTCGATTGGTTCCCGGATCTGTCAAGAGGATTCTTGGTAATTCCTCTATTGTTCTTCAATTGTTCATCATTGTTCTTCAATATTATGAATATGACTTTGTTCTATTTCAATATATTGGTTATGACTTTGCTCTACTTGATTATATTTGCAATTATATTGTTCTTAGTTTATCATAGTTATATGCTTGGCTTAGTTAGATTGGAATTATATACATGCCTAGGATCGTATAGCGTTTATCCATGTGTACAGTGGGTGAATGATAACTATTGTGTAGACGTGGTGTCTATACCGTATTTATCTGCGATTGCACCCTATATGCCGGATTGTGGGGTAGTTCGCGATAGTGACAGCTTCGTTGATTCTTATATAGTCCCCCTCTCGTGTATAGGGCAGGCAGAGCAACACTATTACAGGGGAGTGATTGCTATGTTCTTCATCTTCCTTGCTAATATTCACTATGCATGGATATAGTCTTTTCTCACCATGATTGCCAAGTATAATTGCACTAACTATGATATGCTAGACTTTATAGTTAATAATAACTTAGGGAATATCTTTGTAGTTCATCCTAATTCCATGCTAATGACTTGCTAGAATATCTGTTGAGGTGCTTATCATTATTATATGTGGCTAGCTGATCAGATTAATTATCTTTGTCACCATTATCACTTTACCTTTACTTAATGTGACATTTATACCTGTATAAAGAGATTGATAAATACTCTCGGTTATACATGCAATGATGTGTACTCAGTTCCATATTCTCATTCCATTATCAACCATGATACTTAGAAATCCCTTCCCAGTGGTAAAAATATAAATAACGATACATGTAATACTTCCCGGTTAAAATGCTACATCGGTATTAATCTGTGCGCTTGCAGATCCCTTTTATTATTTATCTTGATGAGCAAATGCATATTTCAATACCGCGTCTCTCATGTCATGCTGGGGATGACAACTTGGCTTAAGTGGCATGAGGGATAGGTTTGGCATTTTTGGCGCCGTTATCAGAATTAGAAAACTAAGTCTACTTTTGGTAGTGACGTTAAGAATGCCCAACACACTTGATCTTTGTCATCTTCAACTTCAATCACTTCTCTAGGACTTATGTCACCAACATCTATCTTCTTCATTGTATTTTCCAATTGAGTGCCCTTCACATCATCTAGATTTTCATCTTCCTCTTGAGAGTCATTGGTTTCGTCAAATTCCACATCATGAACTTCCTCAAAGGTACCACTAGCCAAATTTCAAACTCTATAAGCTTTGCTAGTAGTGGAGTAACTAAGCAAGAAACCTTCATCATATTTCTTCTCAAACTTGCTCAATCTTGTGCCTTTCTTTAATATGTAGCATTTGCAACCAAATACCCGAAAGTATGCAATATTGGGCTTTCTACCATTCAAGATCTCATAGGGTGTCTTTTCTAGGAATTGATGGCAACAGAGGCGATTGCTATAGAAGCAAGCTGTGTTTATAGCTTCGGCCCAAAAGGAATGACTAACATTGTATTCACTCAACATTGATCTTGTCATGTCAATTAAAGTTCTATTCTTCCTTTCAACTAGCCCATTTGATTATGGTGTGTACTTGGCCAAGAATTGATATCTAATGCCATACTCATCACAAAGCTCATCAATTCTTGTATTCTTAAATTCACTTCTATTGTCACTTCTCACTTTCATGATTGTGGTTTCAAACTCATTTTGGACTCTCTTAATGAATGTCTTAAATGTTGCAAACACATCACTCCTATCAACAAGAAAGGCTACCCAAGTATATCTAGTGAAATCATCCACAATCACAAAGTCATACTTATTGCCACCAATGCTTGTATAAGTTATTGGTCCAAATAAATCCATATGCAAGACCTCAAATGCCTTTGATGTGCTTATTGTACTCTTCTTTGGATGAGTGTTGCCTACTTGCCTTCTGGCTTGACATGCACTATATAGCTTATCTTTCTCAAATGTGACATCTTTCAAGCATCTAACTAAGTCATACTTCACTAACTTGTTCAATTGCTTCATCCTAACATGACCAAGTCTTCTATGCCATAGCCAATCCATGCTAGATTTAGTGAGTAAACATGTTGACAATCTAGCCTCACTAGCATCAAAATCAACTAAGTATAAATTCTCATATCTAAAGCCTTTGAAGATCAAGTTAGAGCCATCTACACTTATGATATCTACATCATTGTTGACGGTTCTTAAGTATCAATTATAACCATCAAATAAATAAAGAAAAGGACCTATATGCAAGCAACACCTAGAATTAGGGTTTGATCTAACAGAATTCCACGAGTTTTGCTGTTTATCTATTTCTGCAGGGGGTTATCAGGAAATACGGAAGAAAGGCCCACATGTCGGATTAATGACGGGATATTAACCGAACACGCAATTATCTTACATCTAGAAGATTCCAGAAGCCACGGGAACGAACGGGAGCCGTAACGGGGCTGGACACAGGGCACCCGCCCTGTGCCCTAGGGCGCCCGCCCTGCCCCCGGGACCAATCAGGTCGAGTCTCGCGGATTATGCTCCACCGACTTTGAGCATCAAGGAAAACCGTAGGATGAAGGTCGGTTTGATCCGACGGTCCAGATTCATCCAAAAGGGCTATATAAGCAAGGCCCCTGACCCCTGGTGGAGAAGACCCCAATTCATTATTCAGTTGCATATCTCTAGTTAGGGTTTAGAGAGAGAGGTTCCCTCTAGGGTTCCCACCTCTTAGGGCTTAGCATCCAATGTGAAAGTAGAATTAGTTCTACTAGATTGAGAGAGATAGAGTGGAGGTGTAGATCGGAGGAAGCCGGCCTGTCGGTGTCTACTCCGAGGTTGTACCTGCGGGATCAAGTTCTCCTAACCCGAGGCTTGTTCTCAGGATTCTTCAGTATTTCGACTTCTAAATTCTAGTAAGTTCTTTGTTTTATTGTTCTTTGGTTTATGAGTTTACTTTGATCTCTTCGCATAGAGTTTAGAGTAATCATCTCTAGCGTAAACGTGGTGTTTAAGCTAGGATACTCATAGATATCCCCTCGTCTAGCCGGACCGTGGTAGTAGCGAGGAACGTGACAATTCCGAGTTACCTTTGTATTTCATATCCCGTTAGCAGGATCGATAGGGTTTATAGGTGCGGGTTGAACATCCTTTGTGGTGTCTAGATTCCGTAAACCTCCCCAATAGAACAGTAGATCATCCTTACCAAGGTTAGAAGAAGAGTGCGGTTGTAGTCTTCTCTATACATCACTCACATCGAATCATAGTGGTTGTAGCCTAAAGGTTAGTAGTAATAGATTTGGTTAGTCAGATGCACTCTTTCTCCTAAAGGTAAAAATATAAATACGATACCCAGGATAACATCTCGGGTGAAGTGCTCACCGATATCCGTGCGCTTGCGGATCCTATTTCCTAATTGCGTTACCAAATATCAACAAGCATTTCTGGCGCTGTTCCCGGGGAGAAAGACGGTTTGCTGAGATAACCTTGAGTCTTACTACTAGCTTGTATTCATACTTTTTATTTTCTTATCTTTTTCATTCTTTCTTTTTCTTTTTACCAAAAATGGAAAACCAAGGTTCTATATCTATCTTTGATGCCGCAACACCTTCAGCAACTGACCTTTTACCATGGGAGTCATCACAGCCTATCCAAACAGCCCAGTATAAGTTAAGTTCAAGGTTGATTGCGAAGATTCAAAATTTATCTTTTTCGGGAAAGGAAGACGAAAACCCTTACCTTCATATTAGAGATTTTGAGCAGACATGCGATTGTCTTCGCATTGATGGCATCTCTGATAAGACTTTACGTTGGAAGCTTTTTCCTTTTTCCTTAAGAGGAGAAGCTAGACGATGGTATAGTCAGAAGGTAAGTCAACAACAAGGTGAATGGGGAGTTTTAAGAGCCAACTTTTGTCTAGATTTTTATTCCCTTGACCGTACTGGTGACCTTAGACTCGAAGTCCTATCTTTTAAACAAAAAGATAATGAAACTTTGGGGAAATCCTAGAAACGTTTTTCTGATCTTTTAGAATCTGGTCCAAAACTTTTGCTTGAAGATACTATTCTTTTATTTCACTTTTTTCGAGGTCTTCAGAAAGATAATAAACAAATGCTGCATACTATGGCTAGAGGTTCTTTCTTTCGTATCCCTACTGATGAAGCTAAGGGGATCTTGAATAGAATCCTAGAAGCTGAAATGGATAATGCCTACGAAGCCGGAGTAGACACTCTGCCAAATTTTTCATCTACTTTAGCTATCCCAGGTTCTGAGCCACAAAAGGAAGAAATTCTACCATCTGATTTCATAGAATCCGATCTCTTTGCCGATTTTGGAAACATTTCAAACTACCATTCTATAGACCGACCCCAAAACGGCCAATTTAGCATTTGTTTACCAAGTGAACGTCAATTGAGAGAGCTTATCTCGGTTATGAGTAGCGAATGGTTAGAGGAGTCAGAGCTTTCCTCTGAAGTAATCCGAGTGGACACACCCTCTATAACTATACGCTGTGCTTATAATTCTGATCAATTTAACGCTCTCTATAATCCTGTTGTGGGGATCAATATTATGTCCAAAGCTTTTGCACTTAATTTATTTGGGAAACTTGTTTTAACCCCCACAACAAAGGTCATAAAGGAATCTTCGGGACGATTAGTCCCCAGTCTTGGAATTATTAATGTCCTACCCTTTATGGTAGAAGGCTCCATGGTTCATTTGAACTTTTATATCTTTGATATATGGGGTTTCGACCTACTGATTGGACAACCTTTTAGAAGACTCCTTTATGAAGGTCAAACTGGAAAGCTCCACATTTCCTTGGGAAAGGATTTTAAACTTCCAATTACAATAACTCACTCCTTGAATAATAAGACCGAGCCATATCTTTTGCCTGATCCTATGGAGGAGGTAAAGGCTGCATCTCTAGAACTTTTAGATGATCCAGACTTAGAAGAGGAAGCCCCCTTCTTCACTGAAGAAGAGGCCGAACCTTCTGAACCTGAACCCTTAGATGAGTTTGCAGAAACACCTAGACCCCCCATAGAACTCAAAACTTTACCACCCGGTCTTACCTATGCTTTCCTAAACAATAATCCAGAGTTTCCTGTGATCGTTAGTAATAAACTCACTCAGGAGCAAACTCTGCGATTAATGACCATTCTTGAAAAACACCACTCTGTTTTCGGCTACTCACTTCAAGATCTCACAGGAATCAGTCCTATGATTTGTACCCATCGTATTCCGACAGATCCTTCTGTTTCACCCTCTCGAGAGCCTCAACGTAGACTTAACAACGCGATGAGAGAGGTAGTTAAAAAAGAAGTTATAAAGTTGCTACATGCAGGGATTATATATCCTGTGCCGCATAGTGAGTGGGTAAACCCTGTTCAAGTTGTGCCTAAAAAGGGAGGCATGACTGTTGTTACTAATGATAAGAATGAGCTAATTCCGCAACGCACCGTCACTAGGTGGCGGATGTGCATAGACTATAGAAAACTTAATAAAGCCACGAAAAAGGATCATTTTCCTTTGCCTTTTATAGATGAGATGCTTGAGCGGTTAGCAAAACACTCGTTTTTCTGTTTTCTAGATGGATATTCAGGGTATCACCAGATCCCTATCCATCCTGATGATCAAAGCAAAACCACTTTTACATGCCCATATGGAACGTATGCTTATCGTAGAATGTCTTTTGGGTTATGTAATGCACCAGCTTCTTTTCAAAGATGTATGATGTCTATATTTTCTGATATGATTGAAGAGATTATGGAAGTTTTCATGGATGATTTCTCAGTTTATGGAAAAACTTTTGATAGTTGTCTTGAGAACTTAGATAAGGTTTTGCAAAGATGTGAAGAAAAGCACTTAATCCTTAATTGGGAAAAATGTCATTTTATGGTTAGAGAAGGAATAGTGCTAGGACACCTAGTGTCTGAAAGAGGTATTGAGGTAGATAGAGCTAAAATTGAAGTAATTGAACAACTACCTCCACCTGTGAATATAAAAGGAATTCGAAGTTTTCTTGGCCATGCTGGTTTTTATCGCAGATTTATAAAAGACTTTTCATTTATTGCGAGACCACTTACTCTTTTGCTAGCCAAGGATGCTCCTTTCGAATTTGATGATGCGTGTCTAAATTCTTTCAATTTATTAAAGCAAGCACTCATCTCTGCACCAATCATTCAACCCCCTGATTGGTCGTTGCCTTTTGAAATTATGTGTGATGCTAGTGATTATGCTGTGGGGGCAGTTTTGGGACAAACTAAAGATAAAAAGCATCATGCAATTGCTTATGCAAGTAAAACTTTGACAGGAGCTCAACTTAATTATGCAACCACTAAAAAAGAGCTTCTGGCTGTTGTTTTTGCCATTGATAAATTTAGATCTTATTTAGTTGGAGCTAAGATAATTGTTTACACTGATCATGCTGCACTAAAATATTTGCTCACTAAGAAAGATGCTAAACCTCGCTTAATCAGATGGATTTTATTACTCCAAGAATTTGACTTAGAAATAAAAGATAAAAAGGGAGTAGAAAATTCTGTTGCTGATCACTTGTCTAGAATGTACTTTAAGAATTCACAGGAACCCCCCATTAATGACTCACTCCGGGACGACATGCTTTACGGGATTAACAGATCTGACCCCTGGTATGCAGATATTGTTAATTTTATGGTTTCAGGTTATGTACCACCCGGAGCAAACAAGAAGAAGCTTATTCAGGAAAGTCGTTCACATATATGGGATGAGCCATATCTCTTCCGAGTATGCGCTGATGGCCTACTTAGAAGATGTGTGACCACTGAGGAAGGATTGAAGATCATCGACAGATGTCACTCATCACCATACGGAGGACACTATGGAGCATTCCGTACACATTCAAAGATTTGGCAATGTGGATTCTACTGGCCTACGATGTACGATGACACGAAGCAATATATCAGAAGATGTGGGCCATGTCAAAGGCACGGAAACATAAATACAAGGATGCCATGCCACTCACCAACAACCTTCAGATTGAACTCTTTGATGTCTGGGGAATAGACTACATGGGTCCATTTCCCCCATCTAAGAAGTGTGAGTTCATCTTGGTGACGGTTGATTACGTCTCCAAGTGGGTAGAGGCACTACCTTGCAAACATGCCGACAATATCAGTTCGAAGAGGATGTTTGAGGAAATCATATTTCCAAGATTTGGAGTCCCTAGGATAGTGATAAGTGATGGAGGATCACACTTCATTGACAAGCGCTTCGAGCACTATCTATCAAGACATGGAATCCGTCACAACGTCGCTACTCCCTATCATCCTCAGACAAGTAGCCAAGCAGAGACTTCTAACAAACAAATCAAGAACATTCTTCAGAAGACGGTGAACGAGATGGGAACGGCATGGAAGGACAAGTTACCCGATGCACTCAGGGCTTACCGGACAGCATACAAGACCCCAATTGGAATGTCTCCATACCAATTGGTATACGGAAAGACCTGTCACCTACCTGTTGAACTTGAGTTCAAGGCACACTGGGCCATAAAAAGATGGAATATGGACTTAGATATCGCCGGAAAACATAGAAGAATGCAATTATCGGAGTTAGAAGAATGGCGGGAGAAAGCATATCACAATTCAAAGATCTACAAAGAAAGAGTCAAGAGATGGCATGACAAGAGGATCAAGAAGAAGGAGTTCTCACCCGGAGATAAGGTATTACTTTTTAATTCCAGGGTGAAGCTTTTCGGGCATGGAAAGCTCCGGAGCAAATGGGAAGGACCATTCAAGGTAATTCATTCATCATCCCACGGAGCTATCACACTTCAAAATGACGAAGGTACGTTATTCAAGGTAAATGGTCAACGTCTTAAATTATTTTTAGAGCCCAATAAAGAATTAGAAGAAATAGACGTGATCAATTTTTACCTTCCAATTAAAAATTAAAGCCCGACGCCAACAAGAGGATCGATGAGTTAGAGCATAGTCTTAGGAGGCGTGAGCGTCGCTGAGCTATCTAGATTAGATCTTGGGGCTATATATGTCTTAGTTATTATTAGATTCGATTAGGTTCGCTTATAATCAGTTTAGATCTATTATATTCGGTTATTATTATTATTCGGTTGTAATAAATGCCTCAAGATTAATAAAGATTATTATTAGTATGTCTTGTGTGTCTCTACTTTACTTTTGTGCAAGAAAGCAGAAAACAAGTATGGGGGAGATTCCCTGACATGTCACACACACTTCAATCGCACCACTCCATGAACCAGGTACACACTCTGCACACTTTTATTACACACTTACACACTCACCTTAGTTTGTGCAGAATTTTATCTCTCTAAACATGATAAATTAAAAGGATAAAAATGCTTATAATCATGATCAATCTCACTCTGTGATATTTCCTGGAAACCTGCAATTATTAAAATTATTTCAAAACCCTGTGTTGTTAAAAGTCATTGTGGAATAAGAGATGGTAAGGGTATGAGTACCTTATTCTTAGTATCTTTATTGCTTGGAGAATTTGTTTTAAAAATCTCAAAATTATAGCTACCATCCTCAAGTTTTATATGCCTGCTAAACATGAAAATATTAATTAAAGCTATCTGCTTTGTATTGAGTTTGTTCAAAACAAGTTAGACCCTTGTTGAGAGATTTATCATACTCTTAAGATCAAGACATTTTTATTCAGAAAGATTCACTCTTCCGAAGTATTATTGCGTTAGAGGCATGGGCTATGCAAAATTATGAATATATCGAGGAAATAAAAAGGAGCAAATGCTCGACAACCTCGCAGAAAAAAAAATGGACAAGTGTCCAGCAGTAGAATTAGGGGTACCTCGGTATCCAAAGGAAAAAAAATGAGATATGATAAAAATATGATGGAAAGAAAATGATAGCCCATGGTCCCTCTAATAAGCAATATGCCAGTAAGAGTGACAAATTTTTAATTTTCAAAATCTTTGATCTAAGAGTATGGCATTCTTCTCCTCGGATCCGGTTTTGACCATACAATAAATGCAAGGTGTGTATGCTTAAAGAATTATTTTTGCAAAATCAAAACAGCCTCAGAGAGAAATATAAAAGATAATGAGTGACTCTGAGAGCACCTATGAGGATAAAGGTATGCTAAGTTTTTCTTTTCAAAAATATGTAAAAACTCCAAGTGATAGGGATTAAGAAGAAGAAAGGCTCTTTACTCTGACCATATATTTTCCTGACTATAAGTGCACAGTAGATTTTTACAACACCCTGCAGGTATGAAAGAATGTTTCAACCCCAGATGTTTTATTAACCAACCTTTTCTCGAGGACGAGTAAAAGCCTAAGTATGGGGGTGTTTGTTGACGGTTCTTAAGTATCAATTATAACCATCAAATAAATAAAGAAAAGGACCTATATGCAAGCAACACCTAGAATTAGGGTTTTATCTAACAGAATTCCACGAGTTTTGCTGTTTATCTATTTCTGCAGGGGGTTATCAGGAAATACGGAAGAAAGGCCCACATGTCGGATTAATGACGGGATATTAACCGAACACGCAATTATCTTACATCTAGAAGATTCCAGAAGCCACGGGAACGAACGGGAGCCGTAACGGGGCCGGACACAGGGCGCCCGCCCTGTGCCCTAGGGCGCCCGCCCTGCCCCCGGGACCAATCAGGTCGAGTCTCGCGGATTATGCTCCACCGCCTTTGAGGATCAAGGAAAACCGTAGGATGAAGGTCGGTTTGATCCGACGGTCCAGATTCATCCAAAAGGGCTATATAAGCAAGGCCCCTGACCCCTGGTGGAGAAGACCCCAATTCATTATTCAGTTGCATATCTCTAGTTAGGGTTTAGAGAGAGAGGTTCCCTCTAGGGTTCCCACCTCTTAGGGCTTAGCATCCAATGTGAAAGTAGAATTAGTTCTACTAGATTGAGAGAGATAGAGTGGAGGTGTAGATCGGAGGAAGCCGGCCTGTCGGTGTCTACTCCGAGGTTGTACCTGCGGGATCAAGTTCTCCTAACCCGAGGCTTGTTCTCAGGATTCTTCAGTATTTCGACTTCTAAATTCTAGTAAGTTCTTTGTTTTATTGTTCTTTGGTTTATGAGTTTACTTTGATCTCTTCGCGTAGAGTTTAGAGTAATCATCTCTAGCATAAACGTGGTGTTTAAGCTAGGATACTCATAGATATCCCCTCGTCTAGCCGGACCGTGGTAGTAGCGAGGAACGTGACAATTCCGAGTTACCTTTGTATTTCATATCCCGTTAGCAGGATCGATAGGGTTTATAGGTGCGGGTTGAACATCCTTTGTGGTGTCTAGATTCCGTAAACCTCCCCAATAGAACAGTAGATCATCCTTACCAAGGTTAGAAGAAGAGTGCGGTTGTAGTCTTCTCTATACATCACTCACATCGAATCATAGTGGTTGTAGCCTAAAGGTTAGTAGTAATAGATTTGGTTAGTCAGATGCACTCTTTCTCCTAAAGGTAAAAATATAAATACGATACCCAGGATAACATCTCAGGTGAAGTGCTCACCGATATCTGTGCGCTTGCGGATCCTATTTCCTAATTGCGTTACCAAATATCAACAAGCATCAACACCATAGATGCACTTGAAACCAAGATCACAAAGTTGAGCTACCGATAAAAGGTTGAAGTTCAAGCTCTCTACTAGTAGCACATTGGAAATGTTCAAATCATTGGATATAGCAATTTTACCAAGCTCCTTGACCTTGCCTTTGCTATTATCACCAAATGTGATACTTTGAACACCATCACTATCATTTGACTTGATTGAATTGAACATTCTTGAATCATCGGTCATGTGTTGTGTGCACCCACTATCAAGCACCCAATGTCTTCCTCCGGCTTTATAATTGACCTATAAAAGAAGATTAATTCCTTTTAGGTACTCAAACTTGCTTGGGTCCTTGAAGGTTAGTCACCAAGGTCTTTGGTACCCAAATGACCTTCTTCTTTGGGCCCACAATTGGTGTACCAATGAACTTAGCCTTCACACCATTGGCACCCTTAACAAGCATATAACAAGAATCAAATTTAATTGAGGATACATTAAGTTGCTTGTTCTTGTTGGTCTTGCAATTTTGCTCTATATGCCTAACCTGCTTGCATCTATTGCAAAATCGACCATTGCCCTTCACAAAGCTAACTTTGTGAGTTGCAAAGGCCGCCTTGCCTTTCTTGGGGTATAGCCTAATCCTTCCTTGTTGAGAGAAAACCTTTGGCTACCCAAGCACTTTAGCAAGCGGGTATCTCCACCATAAGCATTGCCTAAGGCACGAGTGAGCTCATTGACCTCCTTGAGAGTCTCATTCTCAACCATTAGTGAGGCATCACAAGTGAAACTATCACTAGTAGATAACATAGAAGTAGAAGTGCTATAAGAAGGGTTAGTGGGAGCAACAATAATAGGACTATAAGAAGATTTATCAATAAGATCACATGTTAGTCTCACATCACAAGTCACGATCATTTGCTCCATCTTGGTCTCCTCCTTAGCTTGCTCAAGTAGAGAGGAGTGAGCCTTTTCAAGCTCAGTGTGAGCAAGGCCAAGCTCCTCATGGTCTTCCTTTAGACACTCATGAGATGCTTGGAGCTCATCAAAGGATTGCTTAAGGGCTTTGAGCTCCTTTTGCAATGCTTTGAACTTCTTTCTCTTCTTTTCATAGCCGGTGCTAAGTTGCTCATATATCTCTATGAGCTCATCCTTGGAGTAGTTGAAACCTCTATGCTTGGTGTTGGTAATTAGTGACAATGCCTAAGTACTAATCCTATGCCTAAGTTGTATATAGCATATGAGGATTAGTACATTCCAAGGTTGGTGGCAAGATGGACATGGTGATCATGATGGCCACACTTGGATTTGGACGCAACCCTACGTGATCAAGGCAAAGGTATATGCTTAAGGGTTGTGTTTTAGTAACCAAGACACCTAGTGGGTGTGGTTACATTATAGGATAGATAGCCATACTATAAAGAGGGGAATGACGCGGCTATTGAACTTCTAAGTGCCTCTAGGTGTGCATTTCATAATCATATGCATTTGGATAGAACTAATAATGCCTCGAAAAATGATTGTGAAAATGCTAACACACTCACACTTGACGTGATCACTTGGTGGTGTTAGCACATTTGTGATGGCGTTAGAGTTTGAGCAGTAGAGAGGGTTTGGGGTCCTCTCTCCCTCCCATCGAGCTTGTGAGGCGGGATTCAGGCATTTTTGAGGTTTTGAAACGCCTATTTTCCTTTATGCCAATGTCGAGATTTGGAGGCATTGTCACATGTTGTTTCACGAGCTAAAACATGTGCTAAAGTGACACACATACTTAGTCTAGCTCATATGTGAAAGGGTGAATCAAACGGAGGCGAATGGAGGTCACAGAGGTGACCGGACGCTGGACCGGACGCGGTCTCTGTTTGACCAGACGCGTCCGGTCAGTGCTCAGGGTTTGCGCACGTCTTGGTCTTCTGATCGGACACGGTGGCGCGTCCGGTCATGGTCGACCGGACGCATCCGGTCGTTCTGGGAGCTTACTGGACTCAAATCGGACGCTGGCACTGTAGCGTCCGGTTCGTCTAGCAACGCGTCTGGTCGCTGACTTGCTGGAACGCTGCTCAGCTTTACCAGCGTGTCCGGTCGGTTACGGGACCAGCGCGTCTGGTCAAGCTTCGCGCGTCCGGTCCATGCGACCAGTGCGACTGCAGCTGATTCAAGTGTCTAACGGCTCTATTCGAAGGGGTACGCCTATAAATACTTGTTGGCTGGCTCAAGGCTCACTCTCCAGCATTCTTTGACATAATTGTGAGCACTTTGAGCTAAGCAACTCCCCTCCCACTCATCTCTCTTGCTTCTTTGCATATTTGAAGTGAGATTGAGTGATCCAAGTGTATTTGCATTGTGAGATTGCATCTAGTTGGCACTTGGTGGTTGATTTGCTGCGGGATTCTTGTTTCTCTTGGTGGTTGCCGCCACCTAGACGGCTTGGAGCAGCTTGGAGGGGTTGGCAAGAGTTGGTGATTGTTCTTGGCCACCTCCAGTGATTGTGAGGGGTTTGTGCCTACCTCGACGAAGTGCCAAAGGCAACATTAGTGAATTGCTCGTGTCATTTGCAACCTTTTACCATTTGGTAGGTTCTTGTGGCGCCTTTTTGAGAGGCTCGGTGTGAGACCGATTAGCCACCGAACCATGTGGTGAAGAGGGACACAACGGGGACTAGCGTGCCAGCAAGCACGTGAACCTCGGGATAAATCTTTGTGTCATCATTTTTTTTGTGATTAATCGATCCCGGTGGTTTTGTATTGTGGAATTCATCTCTTGATCATATTGATTGGTTGGCTCAATACTTTGCCCCTCGGTGATACCCTTCTAACTCTCTCTTGTATTATTTTCTTAGTTACGTTGCTA
This sequence comes from Saccharum hybrid cultivar R570, assembly GCA_038087645.1. Lineage (NCBI taxonomy): Eukaryota > Viridiplantae > Streptophyta > Magnoliopsida > Poales > Poaceae > Saccharum > Saccharum hybrid cultivar. The sequence goes on from JAQSUU010000113.1 coordinate 7,350,648, forward strand.
GCTAGTTAGTATAGCTCTTAGCTTGTGTAGCTAGTTAGCTTTAGTTGTAAACTAACTTGTGCGGTTGAGTGCAAATATACTAGAATTGTGAATTGGATAGGTGGCTTGCAAACACCCCGTAGGCTAAGCAAAACTCGCATCTCGCTATTTGTTATATTGATAAACTTGTTTAGCTTGTCTTTGTAGAATTTTTTAAAAGGCTATTCACCCCCCTCTAGCCATCAAGACCTTTCAGTAGTCCTCCTCCTCATCACTCCTACAATCATCACTTCCATATTTATCATTGCTTTCATCATATTTTACCTTAGTGGGCTTTGTCATAAGGCATGTTGAAGGAGTATCGAAGAGAGATGGCTTGTTGTGGATGGCGATGCTTGCAAATGCCTTCTTGATGGATCTCTTGTCATCATCACTTGAATCATCATCATCACTATCATTGGTGCAATCACTATCCTAAGTGACCATATAGCCACTTCCCTTCTTCTTCTTCTTCAAGGTCATCTTCTTCTCCTTCTTCTCCTTCTTTTTCTTCTTGTTCTTCTTCTTCTTCTTCTTCTCATCCTCCTCATTATCACTATTGTAGGGACAATCCGATACAATGTAATCCGGGCTTTTGCACTTGTAACACAATCTCACATGCTCCTTCATGTGATCTCTTCTCTTTCTTGCACCATAGCCTCTCTTCTTCATGAATTTGCCCATCTTACACACTATAAGAGCCATGGCCTCATCATCAAAGTCATCATAATCTTCACTTGATGCTTCCTTCTTAGACTTGCCCTTGTTCTTGGAAGATGAAGTAGAGGCCTTGAATGCCACACTCTTTTCTTTCTTGTCTTTCTTCTCTTCGTCTTCATTTTCACTATCATTGTATTGGGCATCAGTCATGACATCACCAAGTATCTCATTGGGAGATACACTAATTAATCTTCCTCTAAAGATGATAGTTATCAATGTCTTGAACTTCTTTGGTAAGCACATCAAGAACTTATGAGAGAAGTCCTCATCCTTCACCTTCTCACCCAAACTCTTGAGATCATTGACAATAACTTGAAGTCTATAGAACATCTCGGGAATAGACTCATCATCTTTCACCTTGAAGTTGGATAGCTTATCCATGAGCATGTATAGCTTGGTACTCTTTACCGTTGTAGTGCCCTCATTTGTTTTCTCCAATCTTGTTCACACTTCACTAGCCCTCTCAAGATCCTTGACTTGCTCAAACACCTTTGAATCAATGCCATTGTAAATGGTGTTGAGAGCCATTGTATTGCATTGCTTGTTTGCTTTCTCATTATCAGTGAGGTTGGTGGGATCAAGAATCACAAAGTCATGCTCGGTTACATCCCACACTCTATCATTGATTGAACCAAGGTACATATTCATCTTTCTATTCCAATAGTCAAAGGAACTAGTGCCATCAAAGAAAGGTGATTTGCCCCCAACATGGTCGAACACAACTTGAGTCATAATTTGAGCACCGAGGTTATTAAGCCCTCAATAAACGGTGACCACGGCTCTAATACCACTTGAAAGGTCCTAATTGGCTAGAGGGGGTGAATAGCCTAGTTTAAAACTATAAAACACTAGGCAAACTTGTTAGACAACTAATTGGCTATGAAGCTTTTTGCACTAGCTCTAACAAATGTTGCAAGCCACTATCCCACCAATTCAAGTTGCTATAATCTCTAAGTCAATCAATGGCTAAGTCACTATGAGCTCTCAAAAGCTAGCTACACTAAAGAGCTCAACTAGGTGAGAAGCTACACTAGCAGAGATCAAACAAGCTCTCAAAACTAAATACACTAAAGAGCTTGTTACAACTAGTTTGCGGGAATGTAAATAAGAGGAATGTGATCTTTATATTGCCGCATCGAGGAATGAACCAATCACAATAAGATGAATACCAATCACGGGAGAAATCCAATGAATTAATCATAATGGAGACACGATTTTTCTCTTGAGGTTCACGTGCTCGCCGGCACGCTAGTCCCCGTTGTGTCGACCAACACCTCGTAGTTCGGCGGCTAATTGGCAATCCAAAGCCAAGCTCCCTCAAAGAGCACCGCAAGAACCTACCGTAAGTGTGGTAGCTCAATGACATGAGCAATGCACCAGAGTTGCCTTTGGCACTCCGCTGGGGAAGGCATAAGAACCCCTCACAATCACTGGGAGGTGACCAAGAACAATCACCAACTCTTGCCACAACTCCTCCGTTGCTCCAAGCCATCTAGGTGGCAGCAACCACCAAGAGTAACAAGAATCCCGTAGCTCAAACGATCTCCAAGTGCCACTAGATGCAATCACTCAAGCAAATGCACTAGGAATCACTCAATCTCACTTTGGATTCACAACCAAGCAACAAAGATGAGTGGGAGGGAGTATGCTCAGCTCACAAGGATGTCAAAATGTTCAAAATGACCAAGAGGGATCCCCAAAAGCCGGTCATCAACTATTTATAATCGTCTCCAAAGAATAGAGTCGTTAGGCTCTTCATTGTGCCTCCTACGTGGCGACCGGACGCACCGGTCGGGTTGACCGGACATAGTCTCAGCGTCTGGTCACTATGCGACAAGTCAATGGATGGGCGCCACATGTCCTGGTTCAAACCTCACTCATCCATCTTCAATGGTCAACTAGAACAGCCCTCGTGCAATTAAGTGATGACTGGACGCGTTCCTCAGAGTGACCGGACTCAGGACCGCAGAGTCTGGTCGAGTCCAGTAAGCTCCCAGAGCGCATTTTCATCGACCGAACGCTTCCGGTGACTACCGACCAGACGTAGCTAGCGTCCAATCAAGCCACCAAGCTACTGCTCCACGTGCACACATTTAGAACTGACCAGACGCTTAGGCCTGCGTTCGGTGCTCACCACACCAGAGTCCAGTCGGTGTTTCTCAGCGAGAAACACCACCGCGACTATGCCACCTCTTCAACCCTTGCTCAAAAGTGCTAATCACCATATGTATCACCTTGTGCACATGTGTTAGCATGTTTTCACAAACATTTTACATGGGTTATGTTAGCTCACACTAGGTCCTAATGCATATGCTCATATGAATTCACCTAGTGGCACTTGATAAGCGTTTTAACCGTGAAATTCCTCTCTTCATAGTACGACTATCGATCCTAAGTCACTCACACTCTCTATGGTGTCTTGAGTGCAAAACAAAAAAAATGGCCCTATCACATATTCCTTTGCCTTGAGCCGATTTTTGTTTTTCTCTTTCTTCTTTTCCATGTTAAGCCCTTGATCATCTTGTGGTCACCACCATCATCACCATGATCCTTCTCTAGGCTTCACCACTTGGTATGGGACTTATCATTTCATGTATACACACTTGTCACAATGATTAGTCTCTAGATTTCATCAATTATCCAAAACCAAACTAGGGCTTTCAGTCCTGCAAAGCATAAAAATCTCTCCATGAACAGGGTCTTGAATGATTCTTGTCAAATTTTGTGGTCCGAGAAGGTGACGAACAGTGGCTTCAACAATCAACAATCGGTTTGGGTGAATGCTCCGTCCCCAAGTAGCAAACAACTTCATCTGGGGTCCTGGTGCCACCCCTAGCTGCCAAGACGCAAGGTTGCTCACTTTGAAATGACTTCTTCCGAAGTAAGACATCTATTGCAATAAAGAAATTCCTAATATGAACAAAACAGATACCGAACCCAAAACCAGTTGGAACCAAATGAGAATAGGGGGGTGACCGAATCCATCTAACCTTCATGGGGCGTTGTCCATGATGACAATGCAAGGTGCTCGAGGTAGGGCAAGTACAGACGACGGGTCAAAATGAAGATGAAACAATGGGTGAAGAGAATGAAGATGAAGCAACAATAGGTGGGGAGAACTAATAGATTTGTATTGGGGTTTTTAATTGGTCGAATCGCCGCCAAGGCGCCGACAGGACCCGAGGAGAGTTGGGAATGAGCCAGGCGCTTCTAGGTTTGTTGCCAAACAGACGGTCCAGATTGATCGGTAGCGAGAATGGACGTCAAGAGACAAGTTAAACAGTGTTCGTATTAAGCCGACCATTGCCACGCTAATCCAATGCTATACAGTGATTGTCAGTGATTAAACTACTTTTAGATTCTCCTAGAAACAACAGCAACCATACATGATAGTTTTTTCCTTTTCATTCACAAATATACAAAAAAAATAAAAAACATTTGTCGAGAAATCAAATCCATGCACTGGCATTTTGGAAGTAGTATTAGAAAGACCTTGCTTTGCATTTCATATAAAAAGGCGGCATTGAAGAGATCAAATCTGTGTGAATAGAATTTTTTATTGGCTAATTATATATATCTAACATATAGATACAATTTGGATGAGTATATGATTGTACTCGTCCAAAAGCATAATAACTAACCTAAACTATTAAAACTACTTATACTAACTAAGCACTACTTAATCCAAATACATGATGCTCGCCTTGCTCGCTTGGGAGGAGGCGAGGTGAAGTCAGAGGTGAAGTCGTCTGAGTCATCATCGGAGTCTTCGGTGTCGGCGTTGGTGTCGGCATCGTCCTCATCCTTCTCCTCTGGGTCCTCCTTCTCGGAGCTCCATGGAGGACTATAATCAGAAATCCCATCGTCGGAGGAGTGGCGGGAAGACAATTTGTCCTCACTAGATGACGGGCTGCTTGGAAACTTGATGGGGCTATCTGACATTTTCTTTGTAGATTGGAAGAGAAGGGGACGATGTTTAAAGAAGAGGAGTCGTTTCAGAGGGCCCTGGGCTTAAAGTATACGTAGAGCAGTGGGTACATGACTCTTAGTCTTCAGGCAGTGGAAGTAATAGTGATTTGACGGCCTTGGAAGTTGAGGCAATTCAACACTCACGCTAAATTTACCGCCGGTTGACCAAGCGCTACTTTAGGGCTGGTAAGCAAAATGCGTATCCCAGTCGGCCTGACTTTTCATGCGACGGAGGAAATGCAACCCCAATACCACTGTTGTATCTATCGTTAGCTCGTCGGTGGTAGAAGTTTGAACTGCCAGTTTCAGTCCTAGGAGGCCTCACTATCGTTCCAACTGACAGTGCAATTATCACACCATTGCTTCTATCACTACGGCAGTGAAAGTGGCGATAGTGATAAATCAATCTGTAGTAGTGAACACGCTTAAATAGAAGTGCAACCCACGAAATAATCGTTGGCCACTTAATGTTGCACCGGACACACCGACTAGACCCACTGGCAGCGTCCGGTCTGAAGAGTCTAGTTGCCTCCTCCAGCGAATCACCAAGCGCCACGCCACCCCAAATTCAAAACTAGCCGTTGGTGCCTCAACTTGTGAGCGCATTGTTGGGCATTCTTAACGTCACTACCAAAAGTAGACTTAGTTTTCTAATTCTGATAACGGCGCCAAAAATGCCAAACCTATCTCTCATGCCACTTAAGCCAAGTTGTCATCCCCAGCATGACATGAGAGACGCGGTATTGAAATATGCATTTGCTCATCAAGATAAATAATAAAAGGGATCTGCAAGCGCACAGATTAATACCGATGTAGCATTTTAACCGGAAAGTATTCTAGGTATCGTTATTTATATTTTTACCACTGGGAAGGGATTTCTAAGTATCATGGTTGATAATGGAATGAGAATATGGAACTGAGTACACATCATTGCATGTATAACCGAGAGTATTTATCAATCTCTTTATACAGGTATAAATGTCACATTAAGTAAAGGTAAAGTGATAATGGTGACAAAGATAATTAATCTGATCAGCTAGCCACATATAATAATGATAAGCACCTCAACAGATATTCTAGCAAGTCATTAGCATGGAATTAGGATGAACTACAAAGATATTCCCTAAGTTATTATTAACTATAAAGTCTGGCATATCATAGTTAGTGCAATTATACTTGGCAATCATGGTGAGAAAAGACTATATCCATGCATAGTGAATAATAGCAAGGAAGATGAAGAACATAGCAATCACTCCCCTGTAATAGTGTTGCTCTGCCTGCCCTATACACGAGAGGGGGACTATATAAGAATCAACGAAGCTGTCACTATCGCGAACTACCCCACAATCCGGCATATAGGGTGCAATCGCAGATAAATACGGTATAGACACCACGTCTACACAATAATTATCATTCACCCACTGTACACATGGATAAACGCTATACGATCCTAGGCATATATATAATTCCAATCTAACTAAGCCAAGCATATAACTATGATAAACTAAGAACAATATAATTGCAAATATAATCAAGTAGAGCAAAGTCATAACCAATATATTGAAATAGAACAAAGTCATATTCATAATATTGAAGAACAATGATGAACAATTGAAGAACAAGAGAGGAATTACCAAGAATCCTCTTGACAGATCCGGGAACCAATCGAAGATTGACTCCTTCTAGTTCTAATCCTATGTAGCTATGCTAACTAGAGATCTAGTTGATGTGGTGGCTCTAGGGCTTGATCAGAGGCTCTCCTCCTAAATTAGGGTTTGAAGTATGAGACGAGGGCCTCTCCTCCAGGGGCAGGGGCCTTGCTTATATAGCCCTTTCAGATGAATCTGGGCCGTCGGATCAAACCGACATTGAACGGACGGTTTTCCTTGATCCTCTAGGTCGGTGGAGCATAATCCTCGAGGCGGAGCCTGATTGGCTCCAGGGCCAGGGCGGGCGCCCTAGGGACTAGGGCGGGCGCCCTGTCCCCGGCTCTGTTACGCCTCCCGTTCGTTCTCGTGGCTTCTGGACTCTTCTAGATGTAAGATAATTACGTGTTCGGTTAATATCCCGTCATTAATCCGACATGTGGGCCTTTCTTCCGTATTTCCTGATAACCCCCTGCAGAAATAGATAAACAGCAAAACTCATGGAATTCTATCAGATAAAACCCTAAGTCTAGGTGTTGGTTTCATTTGGATCCTTTTCTCTATTTATTTGATAGTTATAATTGATACTTAAGGACCGTCAACACGCATGCGCCTGACCGGACGCACTTGACCACGACCAGATGCACGAGAGCCGGAGTCCGGCCACTATGCAGAGAGGTTCTAGAGAGTGTGAAATCGATCAAACTGAGTCCGGTCCGCGCGACTGTACGCACCTAGAGTCCGGTCCGCAACGCTCTCGCGCCACAACCATTTTGACCGGACATGCACAAAAAACAACCATCGAGTCTGGTCTGCAACCACGCCTGCCACATGTCCACGCCACCGCGACTAGACTCACGCACAGTGGCAGCACCGTGTCCGATTTGACTTCTTCACCAGGGTTTGGTCGAGGTCCCAGAGCCACGCCACCCTAGGGTTAGGTACCGAACTCACACACCCAGAGTCTGGTCACTATTTCTTAGTGAAAAACAACTCCAAACACCTCACCCTTGTTCCCAATTGCTAACCACAAAGTATATCACTATTGTGCATGTGTGTTAGTATTTTTCAAAACATTTTTCAAGGGTTTAATTTGTTATCTCACTAGAATCTAAGTGCATATGTAATGAGTTAGAACTTCTAGTGGTACTTTGATAATCGCATTTCACAATGAATTTCTCCCCTCTTCATAGTATGGCTATCGACCCTAAATCCACTCACACCCTCTATGGTGTCTCGAGTGGCAAAACAAAAATAGGCGTATCATTTTACTTTTGCCTTGAGCCTATTTTTATTTTTCTCTTTCTTCACTTCCAAGTTGGAGCTTGATCATCATCTTTTGCCCATTATCATTATCATGACCATCACCTTCTAGCTCCACCACTTGGCTTGGACCACCCTTGCTTATCTTCACACTTAGACAAAGGGTTAGTCCAATAGATTTCATCAATTAGCCAAAACCAAACTAGGGCTTTCATAGGTAAAGGAGGTTGGGTGGTTAAGGTAGGCGTGGTAGGTGGTGAGGTACAGGGCATGGTGGACGACAGGCAAGGTTCGAGGTGGCAGAAGGGAAAGAGAAAGAAGAGATATGGATAAGAGGATGATAAGTGGGGCCCACAACTAAAAACCAATCCATGATTGAGTAATTGATAATGTTAAATCTTTGCATATCCCACTTGGCTCAATCACTCTAACTAAACTAGTTAAGTACTCATGCATTGCTACGGGAACAAAATAATATCCAACCACTTGAGCATGGAGCGAGCTACAGCCACAACCGAGGTCGGCGGACATTGTAGGCCGACACTTATTTTCATGCATCAGGATTCGACGATGGCGAAGACAAGGATGCGGAGTATAGGCAGGCCGCCTCTCATTTTCTATTTCTTCTTTTGTTAAAGAAAATGCTAGAATCTTACAAAGAGTGCATTAAACACTTCAACAGACACATGTCACTGGCCAATGAAATAATGCTATTATGTACGATGTGTGGATCCGACAAGAATGGACTTTCAAAATTGAAATCCTAGTCCTTAGCCATTTTAATTTAACACTCAGAATTCTTCTTTGCATTCAGACACTAATATGTTATACACAGTCTCTCAATCATGGTAGCAGTACCTTTTATGATATCTTATATTATTATCATTTAATTCTCTTTTCACAAACAATTGGAAAGAAAAACCTCAGGCTCACGTCGCCAGACCCTGTAAGTCATGTTGGAAGTAGTGTGCACATCCAGCTTGCCAGTTGCAGGGTAGTGTGCACCCTTCAGCGCTCCTGGTGCGCTAAATGACCAGCACAGCCTCAGTATGATTACCAACTTACTTGAGTGCTGTTGGGGAAACCTGAAGAAGATGGTGGTTTGAAACTTGAAAGAGATGGCAACCGCAAAATCATCATCCCTATGCACTCTCCCATAAGTTGAGAGCTCAAACCACCAAAACGTCAAAGGCACATCTGTATGTGGTGAACTCATTATATTAGCATAGACAAGTGAGAAAAAGGCACATTGAAGTTTCGATGAGGTTACATCTGCATCATCAGGTCTCAAACATTAAAAGGAATAGAATGCATAAGAAAGCAGCATGTAACAAGGCATCAGTGGTACTTAGTTACTTGGTTTCCAGTTTTATAGAATAAAACAGTAATTATGAAACCAACCTAAAGAGCCTAACCATGGAAGTGTCAATATCAACTCCTCAAACCAAGGAACAGAGGTGGATCTTCTCTTATGCATCTTCAAGGATTCTTGTTGGTGGCATCTTCAGGTCACCACAGAGGTTTTTTTTTGAGGTTGAAGCGTCTGCCATCCCTTGCTAGTTTGCTGCAAGACCGTTTAGATTAAAAATTGAAGTGTCAGGCCATGCAACTGCAAAAACCAGCAGTATATATATATAAAACAAACTAAATATTACAATTGCTACTCCAAAATGTATTGTTGTTATTTAGGTGGTCATTTATCTATTGACAAGAAAAATTGTCATTATATGAACAAAGGTACAATAAAAACGGCATACATTCTGAATCAGTAATCAAATGAAGTATCATTGAAATACCAAACATTTTAGACTTCAAAATATTTCTACATAGTCTGAATCAGCACATCAATAAACGTCGAAGAATTAAATATAAGAACATAGCCTCGAGATGTATCTGAAAGTACCGAGAATATAGCACCCTCTTTTTATGCAATACATGGTGTTTGAACTAAACAACATGCCCACATGCTAGCAAATGATAAAAGATTATGGATTCCCAACCTGTAAGTAAAATCTACTAATAGTGCTTTTCTTGCACTCAATCTCTTCTAACGGCTCCTCTGACTTACAGTCATAGTCTCATGGACCATACTCCGTAGAAGAAGCGAACCACTTTACACAAACCATAATGTTTTTGCAAACACAAAAAATTAAGCCAAAAGATCGTCTAAAATGTCAGAGGCAGTATAATAATTAGATCGCAGAATGGAGTGCTTCACATAGTGAATGCAGAAGCACAAATTAGCTACACATAACAGTGTCATATGACAAAGATAAGTTGAGGTGGATATAAAATTATTAAAATAAATCACAAGGAAAAGGTTGTACCACACTGATCAAACATTGGAAGCTTGCCAAAAAAACTTGATTTCAGGCAGACAATGAGTGAAAGACCATGTATTCGAAGGTACAGACTACAGACTGATTGAGCGTGAAGACATCAAATCTGTATTCAAATAGAATGGGTGTAGAACATGATTAAACTCACTTTCAGTGCTGACGTACACAGAGCATGGACCAAGTTCAAAAGAGTTCAATATCAATCGAAGGCCTCATTGCCCTTCTGGTAAAAAACAGTTGCTTATGTTCATAATCATTCTTAGAAATAACCATATGACAGATCATCCATGTGTCTAGAATGTATTTTTTGACAACAAGAAAATGGACAACCCAATTTGTATTCCTTCCCGTTCCTCTAACTAAACTAACTGAAGGGACATATATCTTAGCTCTAGGAGAACAGTGTCTATACTTCATTACTGACAACAGTTCCAAGCAAACAAAAGCATGGCCCTTCTCATGTAGACAAGACAATCAGTCTAGAGTTTCCATGCAGTCTGACAGTTGTTGCACCCTATACTACTGTCTCCATGATCACAAAGGCCAGAAAAAAGGGGCAGCACTCACATCGCGCTGTGCATCTTACCAATGCAACAGAACCCACTGATGATCTCTTTAAAAGTCTGGATATCTGGCTTGAACCCCATTCCTCTTGATCAACTTGATGACATAGAGAAGCATTCACTTACCAACTGGTACTAACTGTCAATCAGTGCATTCCGTACTAAGACGAAACTGTGAGCTTTCCCAGGCATAAATTTCCAGATCTCCTATCTGCATATGCATTTAAAAGATTTAGTTTTTCAATGAAATACAAAACAATAAAATCAAAAGAGCACCAATTTGTAAAGTAACACCCAACTTACCTCTCAGCGCCAAAGAACCGACTCTGATTCATCTTCTAACACATCAGCATTGAGGGAAGAGCCATCTTCAAATTTTGCAAGGTTAAATATGTGCACATCTCAAGCCTAAATACTTCATTACTGCGATCAGCGCAAACTACACATTATAGTATTGGCCAGACGTGACTGCTATTTATATGCTGCAAAATTTAAACAACTATTTCTTCACTGCAGCAGGAAAGTAAAGTTTTGACAAAAAGTGTATGGATGGTTCAGCTAACCTGGGAGTGGCAACGCCTTCGATGACGGTATATTAGGACCCTTGCCCTGCCTTCTACGCACCTGCTCCAGCGGCAGGACCTTCACAACGACGTACTCCGACCTTTCGGTACCAATCCTCTTGCTGCTGCACCACCACTGCCGCAAGGATGAGATGACCCCTTTCCCCTGTTTGTTTGGTTGATCCAAGTTTGAAGTGCCTCATTACTAAACAGAATTGCTGTGATGTACTTCTAGAACTGAAGCATACAGTAGTAACGCTGAAATTAACTGCATTAGTTCCAGGCTTCACTAATTCAGAACATCTAGAACTGGAGTGCAGGCAATGTACTTACAGAATAGATCAGTGCACATGTAAACTATAGTAGTAGTAATTGACAGTTAAGAATGTTTATAACTCGATGGGCTCAATACTGGAATACTAATTTTTAATTTATTTTCCTCTGTACATGTTTTTTTTAATGTTTTAGAATTGGGGATTTCAAGTAGGTAAGAATAGCATAATCCAATCAACCAAAGGCATCACGCTGCTAAATTTAATTTAAGTGCATTCACGCCGCCACACCAGCAACTGACCATCTCGTGGCCGCAGTGCCGCAGCAGATCAACCATCGTGCATCTGCATTATGTTGGCAAGCAGAAGGGAGAAGGGATCCCAGTTCCCAGAAGGTGAGTAGGGGACTCACCTGATCGAGATCCGAAGAGAAGGTTGGCGGCGGTTCCCTGTTGCTCGTCGTGCACTGTCGCCGACCGATGGAGGTGGGCGCACGCCACTGCCGTGGTTCGGTGAGGAAGAGCCTCGCCGAGGAGGACAGGGAAGGGCAGCGGACGGCGGGATCACCTTGTTCGGCTCCTGGTTGTCTGGTTGGAGGCCGCGCACGTCCCGCCTGCGCCGCCGGTGCCTGAGTCGCCGAATCCCACCTTGGCGGCCCGGTGCCTGTAGGAAGACCGAGTACGCGCGCCTGGCCGCGCTACTCGATTTGCCAGAATACCCCGACGGTCGGCTCGCGCGACGCGGCACCGGAGCCGGCCCACCGGCTGCTACTGTGCTAAGATGCAGGAAGACGGCAGTGGCGGTGGCGGGACGACGAGCGCGTAGAGATCGGGGCTGTGAGGACCTCACGGGGCAGACGGAGCTGCAACTGCGGTTATGCGGGCAGGAGGCAAACGAGCTGGGCTTCGTGCGTGGGAGAAGAGGGCGAGCTGGACGTCTCGTGAGCGCCGGCGATTCCGCGGACACGCGATACAAGGAGCGGGACGGGGGATTAGCGCGTGTGGGGTGATTAGTTAGGCGGGGCGATTAGTCTAATCTGACGATAACACTCGGATCTTTTTAGTTGTAGGGATAGAAAACAAGAATGAATTCATCCTCTTTGGCCAAACACAAAATGCGGCCATCCCACCACAATCTCAAGAATTGAACAATCCCATCATACCACGTCCACAAGTCAAACAAATGTTTGTCGTAACATTAGGGTCTGTTTGGATGTACTAGACCATTGAATAGCCAACTAATAGTTAGCTGGCTAAAGATTAGCCCAGTCCTACTTGGATCTAAGGGCTAATAACTGCTACTATCTTAATACAAATTCCCACGCATCCCCCACGGTAGATGAGTTCCCGTGCTCGCTTTTCTATGTGCTTCCTCACTGGAATACTAAAGCAAATATTGAATTAAAATAACGCTACCAACAAATAAGTTTAAAAGTTCATACATTACATTTTCTTCACACATTGGAATAAACGTACTCTCCTAGTCACTCTCTTCTAGCTATCAAAGCATTAGCACAATATTGTCAAAGAAGTCATTCATACTTTGGTCCTCATCTCCCAAATGAGTGTTTGCTTGCCTCTATTGAGAGGTGATGATGACTCCGGAAATGGCATGTAGTTTTCATCAAGATCACACATGTTGAAGTTTGGATCTACTATTTAGCTCTCTCTGGAAATGAGTGTTTGCTTTACCATTGGATGGCTTGGTAAGTCCAATAAAATCCACCACTTCATCTTTAAAACTCCAAAAGAATGCTCGGTGACATTTCAAAGTGATGAATGAGTATAATTGAATACCTCCTTTTTACCAGTTGGTCCTGGCCCTTGTTGATATTTAGGTAAATGATATTGGGTCCTTTATACGGCGCAAGATAACCCGATCGATTAGGATATCCCGAGTCAACAAGATAGAATTTCCCTATACAATGGTACAAATACATTTAATACAAAATGTACAATAGTTATCTAAAAAAATATGGAGATAGCTACCGCAACATGGCAACAAGGGTCTTTACATGTTGTTGAATATGGAAACTTATCACCATATTTGTGTATGGCATCATTAAACACTCTCATATCATGTACTGATCCTGGACATCTTGTGACAACAAAGGTGAACCTCATGTTGAAGTCACAAATGGCTAACACATTTTGAGAGGTATAGCCGTGTTGACTCACGTGTTGAAGGACCTTGGAAGCAGGCATCACAATAGGAACATGCGTTCCATCAATTGCTCCAATGCAATTATCGAAATATGGTGCAAACTGAGGAACTTGTAACCTTGGATGAACCATCCTAAATTGTGGATTTGTAGGCTTGATAATATCAGTTGAGAGCTTGTACAAACTATGCAATACTTCTTTGAATTTTTGACTAATTGTTTCTTTTGACCTCTCAAAATGATTCTTTGCTTGTCTAATTGATTGTGGGGGCACCAACCATCCACAAAAACATCACTAAAAGCCTTTTCAAGCCATATGATGACTCTAGCAAGTTATGTAGGCTCTCAAATAATGGCTTACTCATCCTAAACATATTGAAGCAAGATGTGGGATTTTGCAATGTTCACATGACCCAATCGTAACTAGAAACATCAGGTTGCCTCTTCTTAGCCTTGTTCATGAAAGCTTCGTAGTAGTACTTACCAATCATGCAAGCAATTGTACCATATCGCTGCATCTTCCTCCGATGATCCAGTGCACTGTATTCCATCCTCCTCACACTGGATGAAAAGTTGATCTACATCCAAATCTTAAAGTAAAATGCATGTTAAATCTACGTACATGATAACATCTAGTCTTGCATCCACAAATTTGCATCATGGCCACATACAAAATAGGTAACAGAAGCTACATGTCACAATAAAGGCAAGTCCACAATTTTTAGTCCAACAATTCACATACATGTGAATTGATAGTCCAAAACAAGATAATATTTAATGCAACCTGGCATTCAAAACGAGTTAATAATCCAAACTGACAGTCCAAAACGAGGTACTAATGCAAGGAAACTAAAGTGCTATGAATTCTCCACTTCAATCCTCAGTTTGAGTACATATTCTTCATCTGATGCCACCTCTTCAAGTGCAAAAATCGTCCTTTATTGGTGCTGATGTTTAAAAAATCTAGCGTTGCTTAGAAAGTATGAAGTCTAACAGTTCTACTCAAAAGTTGCTGAATGGTGATCAAATAGCCGAGTCTATGAAGAAATGTCAATAATTGGACTAGTTGCTGTTGTTGCAGTGCTACTAGCCCTCTTTCTGGTATTAGTGCTCATAGGACTCCCATCCTAACCATCATCTTCATCGTCCTCTTCTATCCCATAATCTTCTTCACCAGGAATACAAGAGGATGAGCCATCCACAGATATGTTATAGAACATTTGCTCAAGCTAATCCAAAAGTTTTGGGGCCCTCTTTCTTATTAACTACCTCTATTCAGATTTATTCTAAGAAAAGTTGTTAGACATGTACGAGCAAACAATTTCAGAAATCAGAAATGAAATAATGCTAGTAGACCCTAATTTACCTTGCATGTATCTTTCCAAAATTGGTCGTCATGCCACACAGAACTGTTTCCAGTCTGTTTGTTAAGCTAAATCCAAAATTGGTACAACTTCTTGAGCTGATCCCACCTGTTTCTAGGATATTTTCTACTGTGATGCAAACCAACTTTTATACAATATTCCTCATCTATGTTATTGTACCCTATATTGGTCATGAGTCCATTTGAGGTATTTCTAGCCCTTATTTGATCAAGGCAAATGTAAAAAAAACAGAGGTGTTTTCTAAAAACGGGTTAACCTTATCAAATTGGCTATCCGTCTGTTTGGTTTTGGTTGAAAACCGAATGAAGACATATAAATAAAATAATGTAATGCAAGACAGACACATGCACACATTTGAGAACCACATATTTCATTAATTCTTTCTTGAATATACAAAATACATGATCAACGAAAAAATGTCTCCTTCCGTCTTCAGCGTCATGGTTAAGGAGAGGTCTGACTTATAGGAAAATTGTGTAGTTCGCCGATTCCCGAGGCCTGTTTGGCGCATCCGGTTAATTACATCCACAAGACGAGCTTGCGGAAAACCTCTGATTAAGCTGCGCTTTATGGTCGTCAAGTATTGATTTGATCATCGTCAGCCATATGCGATATATGGCGTAGTAACAATATGGGTGGCTCTATGTCGCCGAAGCTCGGTCGTGACATCGCCATCGCCACGTCGGAGTAAAAAAAACGGGACATATTGTTGATGAAGAGGATGACTTTCGCCTCGTCGGTGCCCAGTCATGTACGCCGGCCTTCATTAACACGGACGTGTGTGAGTTGCCTTTGCCTCGTCGGTGCCCAGCAACGATGTATCCGATCCCGTAATTGGGACGTGTGGGTGGAGTAGTGACCTCGCCTTATCGGCACTTGGCCAGAGTTCCGTCTAGCCTCGTCGGCACTAGACATAGATGAATATATAGTAGAAAATCCGCAACAAATTAGCGGTACGAGTATTGTTCGGATGATGCTTTCTCATGGGACCAAATCGACAGCCTCCCGGCGTCCGCATTTTATAATGAAACAAGGCATTCTCGTCTCGTGCATCTCGACTTTTTCATTATTGTGACGAGCGGGCAGCGATGAGCGGGGGTTTTCCCGTCTCATGCGTCTTGTCTTTTCTCATCGCGACGAGCGGGGTTTTCCGTCTCGCGCGCTACGACGAGTGGGGCGTTCCCGACTCACGTGTCTCGTCTTTTGTCATCACGACGAGCAGGGTTTTCCATCTTGCGCGGGCTTCATTGAGACAAGCGGGGCTTTTCCGTCTCGCGTGTCTTTCATCATCGCGACGAGCGGGGTTTTCCCATCTCGCACGCTGCGACGAGCGAGGTTTTCCCATCTCGCGCGCTGTGACGAACGGGGGTTTCCCATCTCGCGCGTCTTGATGTTTGTTATCACGACGAGCGGGGGTTTTTCGTCTCGCGCGCTACGACGAGCGGAGCGTTCCCGTCTCGCGCATCTTGCCAAATCATCGAGCTTGGTGAGAAGTAATCTGAACAGGCCAATACGACCTCTCTGCCATGATAGAAATAATAGAGCCAATAACTAGCTCGGAGTATACGCATCTTACGAGCAATTGCTCATACTCATCTGAACTTGTTAACACATCAGATTAGATGCTCACAAGAAAATGTGACAACCGACACAGAGGACATGATCGGAGTTGAACTTGTAGAAGATGTCGTCGACTTGATGGACGTGAGCATGTAAGATGCGTCAGCAAGGACCGGCAACTTGCTGGAGTTGGTTTTCTTCTCGGCGACTCGCTGCTAGCTACTTGCAGCCTTGCAGGCGGCGGCGGCTTATCAGCGTGGATGTGTGGATGCGTGAAAAAAACCACCTTCTCCGTAGAGACTTGGCTCCTTTATATAGGCAGGCAATTAGGGTAGCAGCTGACTCTCTCGGCTGCACGCACGTGCCGCCAGGAGTCTGTTCAGGAGCGCGAGATACCCGCGGCTTCCTTGTATGCAAAGGAAAGCACGATCTTATCCTCGTGCAGGAATTATCTCTTGTGATACTGCTTCTAGAAGGCTCAGATATTTGTAAGTAGCACGTGTATAGGGTGATTGTGTTCATCTGAAGCTGAGATCAATTGGCATCCCTCCCATGCAATCCATGACATGTGGACCCAGCAAGATGGAGTTCCATTGCATGTCGTGAAACAGGCCCAATATGCGTACGTATATTTGGTCATACACATACGTGTACGCTACTGGGCGATCAACATATGTATCCGTTGTATTATACACCAAAGGCCAGGGCTTCTAGAATGTTTTGGACTTACTCGGCGAGCCACACCGTGCCGTTACGTACGAACTCTACAGCCAGTTCTGGACGTATACAGGCGCACATAGGCCCTGTTCATCCGGCTTATAATCCGTCTTTTTCAGCTTATTTTTTCAGCCGGAACAGTATTTTTCTCTCACAACAAATCAGCCAACAGTGTTTTTGAGCCGGCTTATCAGCACAGCCGAACAGGGCCATAAACATTATGATTGCACCTGTTAGCTTCTCTTATTTGCATGTTGTGAGCATCCCTCGTGCATGCATGGGCCTGCAGCACGTATACTTGCTAGCTTCTTGTTTTCCTCTTCTCATGTATATGTGAGATCAAGGCATCAGGCCATCAGGCGAGCCTCATCAGCCACACGCAGCCAATTCATGCATGCATGGCCATGTAGTACGTGAAAGTACAGATTAGCTGATAAGCTAACTGTTACCTCTTTCCTCTAGCATGCGTACATATACACATACGCAATGCATGAGAATACAAGAGGAGCATCACTGCTTCCATTCTTCTTGTTTCTTAACAGCATAAATAAATGATGTACATATAAAAAAATATTGTCCAAAATCTCGTCGAACAAATGCCCCCCACCAAGTTGAGTTTGAATTACGGGGCAAATTCGAACTCGACTTGGTGAAAACAATTTGACTGAGATGGCGTAGCAAAGCTAACTACAGCCTTGGATTTGATGACTTTTTTCAAATTTGAATTCAGTTCATGATCTTTATGTTAATATAGGGCACTATTCGTGCTCCCTTCTATTCGCTTATAGATATATTGCACCATGCTTGAATTGATCAAACATGTATATTTCTGATTGCTCATGGTACTGGTGCATATACTTGATGCCACCTCGTGAACTATTGCCATAGAGTAGGTGATGAGGACATCTCAGCCATACGTGCTTCCTCGAGTGACAATCATTCACCATTCAACATGAATATCACAAATCCAGGACCACTTACAAGAAGTCGTGCTAAGAAACTACAAGAGCAGGTGAATTCGTTCCTAATTGATCTTAATTCTAACACTTGTGAGAATGTTATACTACCTAAGAGTGCTACTTTGGTTGTACTTAGGAAAATACATGAAGAGGAGGAAGAATCCGACCACCATCTCGGACCAGACCACCGACCACCAGCTTGGGCCAGTCCAGCGCGACGAAACCAGCAGAAAGAATCGACCATAACTCTTGATTCACAAAAGTTATGAAGGTCCATGAGAACATTTTGGAAAGCTTATCAAGTCTATTTTCCAATGCAATAAGCCCTGACCAGATTGGAATTTTCCCCATAGCGTCCGACCAGATTTAGTGAGGACTGGTCAGGTGGTCAACAGCATGCATGTTGTTCAAGTTCCCATGCAAAACTGTGCCAGTCTACGACGTTACATGGTGCATGGCATATATGGATGGAAAGCTTGTTGAGTCTAGTTTCACACTCAAGAAACGGATCATCATTTGGACTTCCCACTAGGGAGTTATGACACTTTTAGTGGAGACTGCTTTTAAACTGACAGCCGCGTGGAGTTCTGGAAACTCATTTCGTGGAAGCCTTTTCACATTCTAGTCTTTTTATTTTCCATCTCGTGATCACACCTATACAGGAGGGTTGTTCCTTGTATAAATACTCCTATGCTTGTAAAGAAAAGAGGACTTTTGATAATCTGAATACAGACCACTTTGTTCAGCTATGTGCTAACAAAAACCAGAGAGAGATCTCTACCCCTTTGCTCTTGTGTTTTCCTTCGCGGAGATTACAGAAGCGGCCGCGTCATCGACACCCAATCCGTGCTCCTGGTCCATTGATTCCAAGTTGCGTAGGTTGGTTTCTTTGAGAGTGTGGTTGGGCGAATCCTTGGTTCAGGCTGCCGTATAGAGACGGTGGTTGGCTCCTTGTGCGTGTCGTCAGGTTGCACTAGTTATCGCTGCTTGCAGTTATCGGCTGTTATCAGCTAGTTATCAAGATCAAGATCCTACGACGTGAAGATCGAGACAACAATCTCATCATTTGGTATCAAAGCCTTCGTTGCCACGGTAGAAATCTTTATCCTTAGCTATATATATATCGTGTTCGTCCTATCCACCAAAAAGTCAGAAAAATATTTTGCTATAGCCCTTTGTTTCAATCTGTTATTCTCGTGAGTTTTGTTAAGTTTCAGTCCATTAGAGTCTTTGTTTTAGTTGCTGATCATATTATCCTTCGTGTGTCCTTTGTGCCTCTTTGTTTTATATATCTCTGAATTTTTCCATATATATAAAAAAAAATCAGAAACTCGTATCATCCTTCGCGTTAACTTTGATCCTATCAAGTTATAGCTGACGGTTGTGTCTTGTTTCTACAAAAAAAAAGTGTGCACGTGTTATATCTGATCCTGTTCTTAGTTATATAAAAAAAAGTGTCAAAAAAAAGTTAAAAAAAAGAGAGTTGAGAAAATAGTGAAAGAATACTTGAATGATCAGTTTGTTATATGCACAAGTTCTGAAATTTTCATCAATTACACAACCAGATAGCTATCCTTTCTTTAGTGCAAAATTTTGCTTGGGTTTGATTGCAACACTTGCATCATAAGCATACTCCTTGTTTGCATCAAATCTGAATTTTCTTTGCGCGTGTGTTTGATCCATTTACCTCACTCATAACTTGTGGTCAGCACTAGGCATTGAACTTCTAGTTTGGACTGTGATTTAGCTTTACAATATCTAGAATTCAGATTGCATTCCTTGTGAATTTTTCCCCACCAAGCTCCACCTAAAAGCCACTGTCATAGGAAAACTGATCTTGTATTCGCTTAACCATCACTTTCTTGTTACCACCTCGCATTGGCCTTCTGTAATCCGCAGGAATTCATAAGAGCTTCGGTTGGTAAGAGAGGTGAGGTTGAGAGATTCCATATATATATATATATTTCCAATTCTACATGTATTGTTGTTTGGCCTAGCTAACTTTACAGGAAGATGAGTGGAATTGAGATTGAGGATTGTGTCACTATGGCATAATTTAATGAGCTGAAGCAAAGTTTGGAAGATAAACAAGATCGATTGTCACGAGATTTTCAGACTCTTATGGCTGAAATCAGAGATCAACGCCAACCTCGTGATGGTGTAAGCAACCATGGAGAAGATGCTAATGAAGCTGAAGAAGAAGCTGCTGCTCGACTTGCAAGAGAACAACGGAGACGTAGAGAGCGAGCTGCTGTACATGCGAGAAGGCCTCCACCTCTAGGGCGTCGAGGAGATGGTAGAGGTGCTGATCATGATCGTGGGAGTGTTGGCCTAAAAGAAAGTGGGACTAAACAAGAGGATGAAGAAGAAGAAGAGGAGGAGGTTGAACAACCCCATAATGATGGCCGTCATCACCGAGGTAATCGTGGGCGTAATCGGCCCAATGAAGAGAGGTTTGGCAAATTAAAATTCAACATGCCTAAGTTTGATGGAGGATCTGATCCTGAAGCATATCTTACATGGGAGTTGAAGGTTGATAAAATTTTTCGCTTGCATAATTATTCTGAGCAAAAGAAGATGGCCATGGCTGCTCTTGAGTTTGATGGATATGCTCTAATCTGGTGGGAACAAATGCTCAATGACAGAGAAGAAGCTGGGCAAGGTGCAGTCCGTTCATGGGCTAAAATGAAAAGAGAAATGAGGGCAAGGTTTGTCCCCAAACATTACCGTCGTGATTTATTTGACAAGCTGCAGAATCTGAAGCAAGGAAGCCTTAATGTTGATGAGTATTATAAAGAGATGGAGAAGGCAATGATTCGAGCCAATGTATATGAAGATGAAGAGCAATCTATTGCACGTTTTATGTCAGGGCTGCATCGTAATATTCAGCGCATTATTGAATTTCAGCAGTACCGTAATCTCATTGAATTGGTACATCAAGCTAGCAAGGCTGAGCGTCAATTGCAGCAGGACATGAAGTCCAACAGAGGAGTATATTTCAGCACAAGAAGTACGCCAAGTGGTAGCAAATTCACACCAAGAGGTAGTGCAAGCAGAGGTACAACTTCCAACTCAAGTGGTGGTACAAGATCAAATAATTTTGGTGCTTCTAGTGGGAAGGAGCTGGCTGCTCCAAATGAGAAGAACAAATCAGCAATCTCATCACCTACTTCAGTGGGTTCTTCAACCAAGAGTAGTGGAATTCAATGCTTCAAGTGTGGAGGTCGTGGTCATGTTATACAGGAGTGTCCCAATAATAGAACCATCATTGTGAATGACTAAGGAGAATATGAATCTGCTAGTGATGAAGAACATGAAGATACTGAAGGAGAAGATAATCCTGAAAAGGAAGTCTATGCATTTGAAACTGGTGCTACTCTTGTTGTAACTCAAATTTTGAGTGTGCAAATAAGTGAAGCTGAAAATGGACAGCGGCACAATCTTTTCCAAACTAGAGCCAAGGTTGAAGACAAGGTGTGCAAGGTAATCATTGATGGTGGAAGTTGCCACAATCTTGCTAGTAAAGAAATGGTTGACAAGCTTGGTCTAAAGCTGCCGAAACATCCTCATCCCTATCATATCCAATGGTTAAATAATTCGGATTCCATTAAGATTGCACAAAGAGTGAAAGTTCCTTTCAAGATTGGTGAATATGTTGACACTGTGGAATGTGATGTGGCACCCATGACAGTGTGTCATATGCTGTTGGGAAGACCATGGCAATATGATCGGTCATCTCTGCATTGTGGTCGGACCAATGAATACACCATCAAGTGGAAGGGAAAGGAGTTGATACTTAAACCCATGACACCACAGCAAATCCTAGCTGAGCACTTGCAAAAGAGCTCTGTTGTGAGGAATGAGAGTGGAAAAGAAGGAGAGAAAAAGAATTTGAGTGCCTTTCACAAATCGGAGAGTGAGAGCCACAAGCCAAACATGAGAGATAACAAAAAAAGAGAGGGAGAGAGCTTAGTGATGATAGCCACCAAATCTGAAATGAGAGATGTGAGGAGAAACCCAGATCAAATATTAATCATACTTGTGTGTAAGGACACATTGCTTTCAGCTAATGACTTAACTTCTGTCCCTAGTGTTGTTGCACGTGTTTTGCAGGAATATGAAGATGTTTTTCCAGAAGAAACACCTGCTGGACTTCCTCCTTTGCGTGGCATTGAACATCAAATTGATTTCATCCCTGGAGCTGCACTCCCAAACCGTCCAGCAAGCCGCACCAACCCCAAAGAAACCAAGGAAATTCAAAGGCAAGTACAAGCACTTTTAGATAAAGGTTATGTGCGTGAAAGTTTAAGTCCTTGTGCTGTCCCTGTGATTTTGGTGCCAGAGAAAGATGGTTCATGGAGGATGTGTGTAGATTGCAGAGCCATCAATAACATCACTGTTCGTTATCGTCATCCTATTTCTAGGCTAGATGATATGCTTGATGAATTGAGTGGATCTATGATATTTTCTAAAATTGATTTGAGAAGTGGTTACCATCAAATTAGAATGAAAATTGGAGATGAATGGAAAACTACATTTAAAACAAAGTTTGGGCTGTACGAATGGTTAGTTATGCCTTTTGGTTTGACTAATGCACCTAGTACATTCATGAGATTGATGAACCATGTCTTGCGAGCATTCATTGGAAAATTTGTTGTTGTTTACTTTGATGATATCCTAATTTACAGCAAGACATTGGAAGAACATGTTGATCATATTCAGCAAGTGTTAGACGTGCTCAGGAAAGAAAAATTATTTGCTAACCTAGAGAAGTGCACATTTTGTATAGATCAGGTTGTGTTTCTTGGTTTTATTGTTTCAGGTTCAGGAATTGAAGTTGATAAATCAAAGGTGAAAACAATCAAGGATTGGCCAACTCCTAAAAATGTAAGCCAGGTGAGAAGTTTTCATGGATTTGCTGGTTTTTACAGGAGATTTGTGAGAGTCAAGAAGATTCATGAGAAGACCAAAGAAACAATTGAAAAAAGGTCCAAGTACTATGCTGAATGGGCGAACAAGCATCGCAAGAAGGTGACATTTGAACCTGGAGATTTAGTTTGGATACACCTTCGCAAAGACCGCTTTCCAGAGAAGCGCAAATCCAAGTTAATGCCACGAGGAGATGGTCCATTCAAAGTGTTGTCCAAGATCAATGATAATGCTTACAAGATTGATCTCCCTGAAGATTATGGTGTTAGCAAATCCTTCAATGTTGCTGACTTGACACCATTCTTCGGACTAGAAGAATCAAAGTCGAGGACGACTCCTTTTCAAGAGAGGGAGGATGATGAGGACATCTCAGCCATACGTGCTTCCTCGAGTGACAATCATTCACCATCCAACATGAATATCACAAATCCAG
The DNA here is from genome assembly GCA_038087645.1 of Saccharum hybrid cultivar R570. Taxonomy (NCBI): domain Eukaryota; kingdom Viridiplantae; phylum Streptophyta; class Magnoliopsida; order Poales; family Poaceae; genus Saccharum; species Saccharum hybrid cultivar. The sequence continues at coordinate 7,374,145 of JAQSUU010000113.1, forward strand.
GACCACTTACAAGAAGTCGTGCTAAGAAACTACAAGAGCAGGTGAATTCGTTCCTAATTGATCTTAATTCTAACACTTGTGAGAATGTTATACTACCTAAGAGTGCTACTTTGGTTGTACTTAGGAAAATACATGAAGAGGATGAAGAATCCGACCACCAGCTCGGACCAGACCACCGACCACCAGCTTGGGCCAGTCCAGCGCGACGAAACTGTTGATGCAAAAGTGAATCTGCAAACACAAAGGGCTAATACCCGAAATCGATATCCAAAGCGTGCCAGTCGATTTGACCTGTTAATCGACAAGGATGAAGATACGAGCACTTTGGTCCTGACAACAGCGATACGCCCGGAAGTCACGGCCAAGAGGTACTCACGCGGAACTCGAGGATCAACGAAGATTACACTTGGAGCAATGCAACTCGTCGAATCGATGAGAACTCGTAAAAAGGAAAAATATGCAAATTGACGAAGTCGTCGAAAAGTAGATGTAAATAAGAGTAAAAGCTGTTTTTTTTATGTATTGATTGATTCTCTATTACATTGCCCTTCACTCTATATTTATACCCTGATCTATAGAAACATAACCAAATACGACTAGGACACTAAATCCAAATCTAAGGAAAAAACATGACTTTGACACAACTCAGACTCTACTAATCGTAAACAAGGAAATTAACTCCTATTTTATTCCATAGTCCGCCTTAATCACGATGGTATTCCTATCGACCTCCTCTTCAACGGCACAACCCCTGTTCCATCGGCAGCAGCCTTCGAGCTCCTTCCATCGGTACATTCCCTGTTTCATCGGCTGCAGTCTTCATACCTTCCTTCATCGGTACATCCCTTTATCTCATCGGCAGCAGTCTCCAAACCCTCTTTCATCGGCATCGGCAATAACACCCTTCACCTCATCGGCAACATTTCAAATTAAATTCATACACTGTCACCACTCAAAAACAAACTTATTCTCCTTGGCTATCAATTTACATGGTAATCTTTCCTTTGTTGATTAGCCCTTCCTGATCATCTTGACACGTGCTAAAAACGATGTCAACACATGCCCCCCAATTTCAGAGTATAAGATACTGATGCTCCGAAATTTACTCCAACTGATGCTTGCTATCACCTATTTCTTTAACCCATTCTCTAAGCATAACATGATTTGTTACCAGATTTAATCAAATCTAGATCCAATCCATGTATCTCAATAAATATCGCATATTTTCCAACCTTCTTTACCTTAACTACGGTTGAGATACCAAAATAATAATCCATCAGCAAGATCTTACCACAACGCATCATTTTTAGAACTGAAAAATCTTGTATCGAGATATCCTTCAAGTCATGATTACTTGCCGTCAAATCTTCTGCACCATCCCTTGATTGTCGTGCGAACAGTTACCATATCCAACTGAACCACCTCGATCCATCCGCATACGGCATAGAGATAAGTCAAGAATACCCCTACTCCAAACAACTTATAAATAGATTTCTCCGGGCTGTTCATCTTCTACCTCCAAACTCCATCCTTTGGCATTCTCACCCCGGCGGCAACCCTAACCAACGACCGCGCGTCCTCAACTCACCAGAGCCATCGTCATCTTCAAGCTCCTAGCTCGTGCCCTCATCTGCTTGAAGCAATGGCTGTTAACTTCGACGTCCCTGCGGTTCGTTCTTCCTCTTATTACTTTTACTTTAATCATTTCAGTTCCCTGCGAGTTCTTACAGTCAACATCTTTCTTTCTCTCTCATTTTCTTGGTCCTCCAAACTCAGGAACTTCGCAATACACTGGTGATTCCAACCCATCAACCTCCTCTCCATTGCCTAGGTCCGATGGGCGACCCAGATCCAACTGACCTGATTAACGCAGAGGCAAATCGTATTCCCTTCAAATCTCAAAATTTCTCTTTGAATCTGTGGAAAGACACGTTCCGTTCTTGGCCCAAACCCACCAAAGGGTGGAAAAACTGGTTCTTGAGGGTCAACAGATCAATGCAAGTGTTCTGGGCAGAACGGAAGATAGATCAGTGTATCAGGCTATCCATTGCCGATATGCAAAAGAATAAATCCATGATAATAGCTGCTGCTCAGTTTTGGTCTGACACCACCAACACCTTCATGTTCGGTCATGGTCCATGTGCCCCTACTCTTGCTGATGTATACATGCTCACGGGCTTGGACATCTCAACTGTCGATGAAGGCCATATTTTTGGCAGAAAAGCTGAATACAGAGTAACTACACGCAACATCGGCGGCTGGACGGGATATATCCAGGAGTACCAAAAGACTGGCACCGTCAATCAAAGGGAACATGCCACATTCCTGAAGATGTGGCTGGAAAAGTTTATTTTCTGTGGCCGATCGGTAGGACCAACTAACGCTTTTCTCCCAGCAGCAGAACTCTTAGCCAACGGTGTTAGATTCCCACTTGGCCGATATCTCCTGAGCTCAACCTACCACCTTCTCCACCAAGTATCTCAGAAGCTTATACTTGGCGAACCCATCGGCAATCTGGGAGGCCCATGGTGGTTTGTTAATATGTGGTTAAACGCTCACATGCACAAGCGTTTACAGTGGAATCTCTTTGCTCAGGAATTCCCACGAGAGATTCCCGAAGAGTACGTCCTTAGGGATGATGAATCGGCAACACGCCCCCCTCTCAACTTCGGTGAAGCAATCATCGTCCTTCCCGGAACAGAAGCTAATGAGGACCAAATCGGCAGATTTTTTCAAACTTTCTACCATGGCCTCCCTCGTGACCTTAGGGCTTGGGTGCCTTATATTGATGAGGATAACAAGTTCCCTCTCCTCTTCAATTTCGCCGATAGTGATCTGAACCAAGACAATGATCTCATGATGGCCATTATCACCCCCAGAGCAATCCCAGTCAACACATTTGGCAGCGGGAAAGCCTCCCATATTACTTATGAATTCTACAATCCATCGGCAGTATCTCGCCAACTGGCCTTTGGGCAACTGCCCATCAAACTATGCTATGCCGATGTGATCAAGCCCAGAGAAATCATTACTGCTGGAACTGAATGGAGCAGGATAGTAAGACTTGCTCCCGATGCCGATATTTCAAATGTCGATCTCTCCGCCTGGTCACCAGCATCTTTCATAACAGAGTCATATAAGCAATGGTGGCAAGAGTGGAAAGAACAGCTGTTTTCAACGTCTGTTCACATATATCGGCACCTGATCGACCCCGATTATGCTATTCCTGACAATGCAGTAAGTTCCTTTTAACTTTTGTCCTTTTCCTTCCTTTTATTATACATATCGGTAGCTAACCTTCCTTGAAACAGGCTGATGATCCAGTTCCACCAATAAGCAAAAGCGGAAAACCCTTCAACCTCCATCCAGCCTCTCCAATTTCAGCAATCGGCTACAACGCCCCCACCCTAGAAGCCTTGACCTTCCAAAGGGCTCGCACCAAAACCATCACTTCCAGACCAAGACTGGGAACATCCAGGGCTTCTCCAAAGGCTGCTGCTTCAAGCCTGATCAAAACTTTTAAGGTAATAATCTTGCTTACTCTGTTTTCTACCGATACACTTCATATTAACACACAACTATCAGGGTGTACAAGCTGCAGCTGGATCGTCATCGGCAACTTTACCAAGCACCGCAACTTCTACCCCTCCTTCAGAGGTATTCTGTTATTTTTACATTTTTCTCTATTAAATATCCAATCTTATACCCGTTTTTGCAGCAACAAACGGGCACATCGGTAAGCACACCAAGCATGCAGGCTCCCCAACCAACAGATGTTGATGCCCCCCAGCCAGTTGTTGTTGAAGCACAAACAAAGCGTAAAGCTTTGACCGATGCTGAGGCTCAACAGAAACGACAGAAATCTTCACCAGCCCCTGCGTCTGATCCAACACCCGTCAGTCAGCCCTCTGAACAAACTACTCCTGCCCAAGATACATCATCGGCAATTATACCCCAAGGGCCATCTACCGATGTGAACATAGAAGACATTCCATCGGCATCCTCTGCCGATCCTTCGTATGATCCTCTACAAGCTGCTCGCTCAATCCAAGCTCAAGAAATCGCCCTGAAGCAGGTAAACCAATCAATTACTTGGTTTATTATATCCCCAAATATCATAAACAGGATTTCTAATTCTCTTTATTTCATAGGAACAAGATTCTCCCGATAGCTTATTCTCTTTTGCTATCGATGTTTCTGATGACGACGGAGAAGAAGCGAGTTCCTCCCTGGCGTTGGGAACAATATCGTCAGACACCTATGGCAAGCTAGAAACCCTCCTAAATCTGCTGCAGCAAGACACTGCCCAACTGGTGATCGACTCGGATCCTGCGAGGTCTATCTTCAAAACGATCCGCGGCCAAGTTCCTGCTAATGTTGAAGAAATCATCTTTCCAGCAGTCCATCTAGAAAGCAGACAACTTCAATATCAAAGGGCCGTTCATCGTATTACTGACAGAGCAGCTCAGTCTCAACTTAAAGAAGAAATGCTACAGCTGAAGCAGACTGCCGACGAGAAGCACAAGAATATCAACAATTTGCAAGCCTCCAGTGCCGATATTAGACAGAAAGTCTTAGATCTATCGGCAAAGAAAGCAGCCCTGCTAGCTGAACTGGAGAAGGTTGAGACAGCTCTGATTCAAGCTAAACAAGAAGAAGACCAGCTTCCCGACGCCATCAAGGCCCTTCAACAGGAACGAGATGCTCAAGCTCGCAAGGCCTTGGCCTTGAAAAAGAAAATCAAGCCTGTGGAAGGAAGTGCCGATGAAGACGCCAAAGAATTAAAAGAAGCCGATGAAATTCGCCTGCGTGCGATATCAGCCATTCAGGCTTTGTTAAATTAGCGCATCGGCACAATTGATACTTTGTTTTAACTCTAGCCGATAGGATTGTTATCGGCAACTATACTCTTATGCATCTATCCAGATACTAGGGTAATATTTCTTTAAATATTTTCCATTTAACGCTCTGGGAAATACAACTCCTTCGAGAGTTTCAAGAATATATGCATTACCAGGAACAGACTGATTTATCCGATATGGACCTTCCCAATTAGGAGACCATTTACCAAACTTAGAACTTTTAGTCCCAATCGGTAAAATCAATTTCCAGACTAATTCACCATCGACAAATTCCTTTACCTTCACTTTCTTGTCATACCATCTAGCTACCCTTTTCTTATTCTCCTCGATGCTAACCAAAGCTTTTAACTGATGACCTGCTATATCTTCCAATTCATCTTTCATAAGAATATCATAATCATCGGCTGTCAATTGATCCTGAAAGCGCATTCGCCTAGAGCCAATCTTAATCTCCCAAGGTAATACCGCATCGTGTCCATACACCAATTGATAAGGTGATACCTTGGTTGCACCATGACATGCCATCCGATATGACCACAAAGCTTCATTTAATATTGTATGCCACTTTTTAGGATACTCTTTGATCTTGCGCTTAATAAGTTTGATAATTCCCTTATTAGATGCTTCAGCCTGGCCATTAGCTTGGGCATAATATGGTGAAGAATTCAAAACCTTAATTCCCATACTTATAGCAAACTCATCAAATTCACCTGATGTAAACATAGTGCCCTGATCGGTAGTGATGGTTTGAGGGATGCCAAATCGGTAAACAATATGCTCCTTCACAAAATCAACCATGTTAGCCGATGTCACCTTTTTCAAAGGAATTGCTTCAACCCACTTTGTGAAATAATCGGTAGCAACCAGAATAAACTTATGCCCTTTACTCGATGGTGGATAAATCTGACCGATGAGATCAATAGCCCAACCCCTAAACGGCCAAGGTTTAATTATGGGGTTCATAGCCGATGCGGGTGCTCTTTGAATATTACCAAATTTTTGGCATTCCTGACATCCTTTAAAATATCTAAAACAATCCTCAAGAATAGCCGGCCAATAATATCCATTTCTTCTGATCATCCATTTCATCTTAAATGCTGACTGATGAGCCCCACATACTCCTTCATGAATTTCACTAATCAGGCTTTTTGATTCCTCTATGCTAACACACCTGAGTAAAACTCCATCTATGGTACGGTAATATAATTCATCATCGAGGAGTACATACTTTGTCGCTTGGAACCTTATGCGTCTTTCAACCTTTTTAGATGGATTCTTTAAATAATCAATGATTTCCTTTCTCCAGTCATCGGCATCAGCCACCGATGTCAATGCTTCTTGAACAGGTTGATATCCTGAAGCATGCTGAGCCAATAGGTTAGCCTCTTCATTATGCATCCGGGAAATATGTTCCAGATGAAAACTCCTAAACCCTTTTAACAATTCCAAACACTTTTCATGATATGAAATTAGAATTTCACTTCGGCATTCATAAACCCCAATCAACTGATTTATAACCAGCATAGAATCACCAAAGACTTCAACAGCATCAGCCTGTACTTCTTTAAGCAATTCTAACCCTTTTATCAGGGCTTGGTACTCAGCTTGATTGTTTGTCGATGTGGCGACGATCGGCAATGAGAATTCATACTTCTTCCCCTGAGGGGAAATCAACATGATGCCGATGCCTGCCCCTTCACCACAAGTAGACCCATCAAAGAAAAGTGTCCATGGAGCAACTTCCAGAGAATCCACCGTGTTGCAATGTTGAGTAACAAAATCGGCCATAACCTGTCCTTTAACTGCCTTAGCCGATTCATAACGTAGGTCAAATTCTGATAACGCTAAAATCCATTTACCAATCCTACCATTTAATATCGGCATAGATAGCATATATTTGACCACATCATCTTTGCATACGACAGTACATTCAGCCGATAGTAAATAATGCCTCAACTTACTACAGGAGAAATATAAACATAAGCATAATTTCTCAATGGCCGAATACCTGGTTTCAGCATCTATTAACCGTCTGCTCAAATAATAGATAACACGCTCCTTCCCTTTAAATTCTTGAATAAGAGCTGAACCGATAACAGTATCTTCAGTTGATAAATACAATCTGAAAGGTTTTCCATGCTGGGGTGGAACTAACACTGGAGGATTTGTTAAATAACTCTTAATCTGATCTAAAGCCAATTGTTGTTCATCCCCCCATTTAAACTCCTGATCGGCTTTCAATTTCAATAATGGACTGAAAGCCTTGATCTTGCCTGACAGATTAGATATAAACCTTCTGATGAAATTAATCTTACCGATCAAGGATTGTAATTCAGTTTTATCGGCAGGAGCAACAACCTTGTTGATTGCCTCGATAGATTTTCTACTAATTTCAATGCCCCGCTGATGCACCATAAAACCCAAGAATTGTCCTGCCGATACACCAAATGCACATTTATTGGGATTCATCTTTAATCCATGTTTTCTTGTGCACTCCAGTATCTTCCGTAGATCGGTTAGATGCTTTGTGATGTCTCCAGACTTAATCACTATGTCATCAATGTAGATTTCTACCAATGTGCCGATATATTCATGGAAAATAAAGTTCATAGTTCTTTGATAAGTAGCACCGGCATTTTTCAAACCAAATGTCATAACTATCCACTCAAATAATCCCACATGACCTGGACATCTAAAAGCAGTCTTGGAAATATCTTCTTCAGCCATGAATATTTGGTTATAACCCGCATTTCCATCCATGAAACTAATAATCTGATGCCCTGCTGCAGCATCAATCAACAAATCAGCAATCGGCATTGGATAACCATCCATCGGTGTGGCCTTATTAAGATTCCTGAAATCAATACAAACACGGAGTTTTCCATTTTTCTTATATACAGGAACCACATTAGAAATCCACTCTGCATATCGACACTGCCGAATAAACTTTGCCTCAATTAACTTGGTTATTTCGGCCTTAATATCAGGGAGTATATTAGGATTGCATCGGCGAGCCGGCTGCTGATGTGGCCGAAATCCAGATTTAATAGGCAACCGATGTTCAACTATAGATCGGTCTAATCCAGGCATTTCAGTATAATCCCAAGCAAAACAATCTTTATATTCCTTTAACAAATCAACTAGTTGCTGTTTACACTTGGAATTTAACTTAGAGCTAATAAAAGTGGGCCTTGGCCTATCGCCTTCACCAATATCTACTTCTATTAAATCGTCTGCCGATGTAAACCCTTGACCTAATTTTCCATCATCGGCAAATCTATCCATTAAAACTCTTCTTCAGAACCGACTGCTTGGATCGGTAGAATTTCATAATCGGCAATCTTGAGGAACTCCTTTTCCCAGGCTTCTCCCGATATGCACTTGGTTCGCTCATAAGTATCTGATTCTGCCGATGCAATGATATAAGAAGAGTCACCAGGAATAACTTCAATCTTATCTCCAATCCATTGTACCAGACATTGATGCATTGTAGAAGGAACACAACAATTAGCATGAATCCAATCCCTTCCCAAAAGTAGATTATATGCACCCTTGCCATTAATAACAAAGAAAGTTGTCGGTAAAGTTTTACTGACGATAGTCAACTCAACACATACTGCCCCTTTAGCTGGTGATACATTGCCTTCAAAATCCTTTAGCATCATATCGGTCTTAGTTAAGTCTTGATCTCCCTTACCAAGCTTCCGATACATCACATAAGGCATGATATTAATCGCAGCTCCTCCATCAATAAGTATCTTAGATACAGGCTGCCCATCAACTCTGCCTTTTACAAACAAAGCCTTGAGGTGTTGTCTCTCATCATCAGCAGGCTTCTCAAAAACAGCCATCATTGGATCTAACATTAATTGAGCTATCTGATAAGAGGAAACAGCCTCTTCTTCGCTATCAGACAGAGCCAAAAATTCCATCGGCAACATAAACACCATATTGACATCTGCCGATGGATCTTTATTCTTGTGCCTTATCTGCCACTGCTGGTTACCAGATCTCTCATTGGAGGGACTTTCTTCTTGATATAAATCTTTTTGACGCTCTCGCTGCATTTTTCTCTTCTGTGTCTTTGTCAAACCTTCTGGACACCATTGAGGAAGCTTAGTTTTCCAAACTGGCTGATAAGTCCTAGTTGTCTCCACACGACGTATATTAGGATCCCTGTAAAATATTTCTTCATCAGGAACTCTTGCATTTGCCATCTCTTCAAGTTCCTCTTGGTTTCTTGAAAAACATGCAACGCGTTTACCAAGCCTTTCGTGCACACTGAGCTTGCCCCCCAGCCAATCATGTACTGATGCTCTCCTTCTGATCGGCTCATTAATGAACAAACCTTGATTACCAGATTGAAACCTTCTTGCAGGATGATTAACTCCATAATAGCCATTGCACTCTGGACAATTTTCAACAGTAGGTAACTTAATACCTTCTTCCCAACAATGAATAAAAAACAGACAATTCCAATGATCCTTATGCCGATTCCACTCTTCTTGACGCCTTTCCTCTTGTTGTCGTCGATACCGGTCCCTTCGCTGACGCCAACCTTCTTATTGTCTTCGATGAGTAATCACGATGCCAGATCGAGGAGGCCTCCCAGAACCGCCACTTTCCGTCAATAGCCCCTTGCCTTTTGCATCATCGGTAGTTATCCGATGTTGGGGATCTACTGATGCATTCTTTTCAGCAGCTACCGATGTCAACACCTTAATTTTCCCTTCAGCATCCAACATATTTGCTGGAAAAGGATGTTGATCAATTTTCATTGGCTTTTGAATCTTGGAATTGCCAAATTTTATCCTGCCAGACTCAATAGCTAACTGCAATTGTTGTCTAAACACCTTGCACTCATTGGTACTGTGTGAAGTTGCATTGTGCCACTTGCAATACAGCATATGCTTCAACTCTTCTGCCGATGGGATCACATGATTGGGTGACAATTTAATCTGGCCCTCCTGAAGCAAAAGATCGAATATTTTATCGGCTTTGGTGACATCAAAAGTAAACTTCTCTGACTCTTTGTGACCAAAGGGACAAGATATCGGCTTCTTATTCTTAACCCACTCTGCCAAACCGATAACTGGTTCATTATCTGAATCAGAATCTTCCGTCTCTTCAACAAATGAAACTTTCTTGTTCCAATTTCTCTTAGGTTCAAAAACCCTAGTGTCTTGATCAGAAATCCTTTGCACTAAATGACTTAGGCTTTCGAACTCCTGAGAAGCATATCTGTCCTTAAGGTGTGGTAATAATCCCTGAAAGGCTAAATCGGCAAGCTGCCGATCATCCAATACCAGACTATAACATTTGTTCTTTACATCTCGTAGCCTTTGCACAAAGCCTTCTACCGATTCATCATTGCGCTGTTTCATCTTTACCAAATCGGTGAGCTTCTTTTCATGAATTCCAGCAAAGAAATACTTATGAAATTGCTTTTCCAGATCAGCCCAGGTGATAATAGAATTTGGCGGTAGTGAAATAAACCACGTAAATGCTGATCCGGATAGAGATGACGAGAACAGACGAACTCTCAATTCATCTCTACAAGCTGCCTCTCCACATTGAATAATAAAACGATTAACATGCTCCATGGTTGATGTATCGTCTTGCCCAGAGAATTTAGTGAAATCTGGCACTTTGTAACGATTTGGGAGAGGAATTAAATTATATGCCGGAGGATACGGAGTCCGATAAGAATAGGTATTAACCTTGGGCTTGATCCCAAATTGATCCCTCATAATTTCTGCTATCTTATCGGCCCAAAAAACATCGACATCTTGCTGACGATATAGTTGGATCTCTGCTGGAGGTATCTGTTGATATCCTTCTGCATACCTTTGTTGCCCACGATCTCCAGCAATTGGCATATTTGCTACTAACTGTGGTCCATTAACCTGCTGAAAAGGATTCATCGGCTGAGCTGCCGATGCTTGATTCTGAAAACCAGCATGCATGTGACCTTGATGAACTCCTGTGGCTTGCTGACTTGGCTGAACTGTATGTTGAGTAGGAAACTGCCCTGACCAATTATTAGTATTCATCGGCACAAAGTTTGCTGATGGCTGGTAGCTTGTTGGCATTGCTGGATAATTACTTCCAACTTGAGGCATAACCTGGACTCCAGGTTGCCTGGTGATAGGAGCCTTCTGCTGTATCGGTAACAAATTTGCCGATGGACTTGAACTAGATGTTTGACCCAGAGACGCCTGAAAACCTCCTAGACTCGGTTGTACAGTAGTTGTAATATATTGAGGCGCTTGGGCTATCGGCAAACCAGCCGATGGGATAGGAGTTTTTCCCGCTGCGTCAAACACTTGAGATAATCCGTGATTGAAAGTAGATGGCTCCGGAGGCATACCATATCCCCACCAATTAGCAGGAGTTTGATTACTCTGTGGTATAGGACCTGATAAAGCTGATGCTGATAGATCTGTACCAAGCTGAACTCGTCCTGATAATGCTGAATCTGGACGCACCGGAGTAGACTGTGCATTAGATAATCCTGCTGATACTGGAGGAGAAGAAATCTCTATACCCGCAACGGCTGGAGGAGCCGATGGAGCCACAGCAGATGCTGCTTCTGGTTGATGATAAGCAGGCCCGACGTAATGAGGTGACGCTTGCCCTTCTTTGAAAGTTCGAATCACAGCATTATGAACAGTATTGGACAGCACATTGGAGTGATTAATTAAAGCATGATTCACCGCAGAATTAACCATCTCTTGAAGTTTACCAGGATTAGGATCAAAGGTAACCTGCCGAGGCAACGGCAACTCCTGCTTCTGGATGACTTGTCCACTTTTGTTCACGCTGAATGACTTTAAGCAAAGCTGTCTGTATTCTTCAATAGCCCTCTCCATAGCCTTCTTCTGATCGTCCTTAAGATCTTCTTCTGTTACTGCAATGATATTCCCAGCATCGATCTCATGATTAGATATCTTGACTAGATCTGTCCCACCGAGCGTGCCAAAAGATGTGTTGATGCAAAAGTGAATCTGCAAACACAAAGGGCTAATACCCGAAATCGATATCCAAAGCGTGCTAGTCGATTTGACCTGTTAATCGACAAGGATGAAGATACGAGCACTTTGGTCCTGACAACAGCGATACGCCCGGAAGTCACGGCCAAGAGGTACTCACGCGGAACTCGAGGATCAACGAAGATTGCACTTGGAGCAATGCAACTCGTCGAATCGATGAGAACTCGTAAAAAGGAAAAATATGCAAATTGACGAAGTCGTCGAAAAGTAGATGTAAATAAGAGTAAAAGCTGTTTTTTTTATGTATTGATTGATTCTCTATTACATTGCCCTTCACTCTATATTTATACCCTGATCTATAGAAACATAACCAAATACGACTAGGACACTAAATCCAAATCTAAGGAAAAAACATGACTTTGACACAACTCAGACTCTACTAATCGTAAACAAGGAAATTAACTCCTATTTTATTCCATAGTCCGCCTTAATCACGATGGTATTCCTATCGACCTCCTCTTCAACGGCACAACCCCTGTTCCATCGGCAGCAGCCTTCGAGCTCCTTCCATCGGTACATTCCCTGTTTCATCGGCTGCAGTCTTCATACCTTCCTTCATCGGTACATCCCTTTATCTCATCGGCAGCAGTCTCCAAACCCTCTTTCATCGGCATCGGCAATAACACCCTTCACCTCATCGGCAACATTTCAAATTAAATTCATACACTGTCACCACTCAAAAATAAACTTATTCTCCTTGGCTATCAATTTACACGGTAATCTTTCCTTTGTTGATTAGCCCTTCCTGATCATCTTGACACGTGCTAAAAACGATGTCAACAGAAACCAGCAGAAAGAATCGACCATAACTCTTGATTCACAAAAGCTATGAAGGTCCATGAGGACATTTTGGAAAGCTTATCAAGTCTATTTTCCAATGCAATAAGCTCCGACCAGATTGGAATTTTCCCCATAGCGTCCGACCAGATTTAGTGAGGACTGGTCAGGTGGTCAACAGTATGCATGTTGTTCAAGTTTCCGTGCAAAACTGTACCAGTCTACGACGTTACATGGTGCATGGCATATATGGATGAAAAGCTTGTTGAGTCTAGTTTCACACTCAAGAAACGGATCATCATTTGGACTTCCCACTAGGGAGTTATGACACTTTTAGTGGAGACTGCTTTGGAAACTGACAGCCGCGTGGACTCCTGGAAACTCATTTCGTGGAAGCCTTTTCACATTCTAGTCTTTTTATTTTCCATCTCGTGATCACACCTATACAGGAGGGTTGTTCCTTGTATAAATACTTCTATGCTTGTAAAGAAAAGAGGACTTTTGATAATCTGAATACAGACCACTTTGTTCAGCTATGTGCTAACAAAAACCAGAGAGAGATCTCTACCCCTTTGCTCTTGTGTTTTCCTTCGCGGAGATTACAGAAGCGGCCGCGTCATCGGCACCCAATCCGTGCTCCTGGTCCATTGATTCCAGGTTGCGTAGGTTGGTTTCTTTGAGAGTGTGGTTGGGCGAATCCTTGGTTCAGGCTGCCGTATAGAGACGGTGGTTGGCTCCTTGTGCGTGTCGTCAGGTTGCACTAGTTATCGCTGCTTGCAGCAAGTTATCGGCTGTTATCAGCTAGTTATCAAGATCAAGATCTTACGTCATGAAGATCGGGACAACAACCTCATCAGTAGGTGCGGATGCCGGATGGTCGTCAAGAGTTGCTGCACCAAACATTGCCGGTTCCTGCAGCAGCTGGGGATAGTGAGAGTCGTGGCGCCGAGTTTGCCGAGCCGCCATATGATCAACACAGGAATAGGGCGCATCCGAGTTGGAGGAGGTCTGCTGCCGCTTGACCTCTGCGCTCGTCGTAGTTGAGGCTGTTGCTGAGCAACATGAATGGTTGATCCCCCTCACCATCGAAGTGACACGCCCGAGCGAAATGCCGAGCTACCGAAGTAATCACAGAGTTGATGCAGCGCCCATCGACGAGGGAGCTGCTAGATTGCTGTTATGAGGGGCTGAGGGCGTCGATACCCAATGTCATCTAGCGTTAGACGGAGAAGTCCAGGCTCACGCCATAGTTGATGGAGGATTGACGCCAACATCTGTTGCGGAGCCTGTTGAGGCAATCGAACTTGAGCAGCCCCTGAAGGGATCTTTGTCGCAGCGGTGATGACCACCTCTTCATTGAGGCAGTGCATGGAACACCGGGTGTTTGCAGCTCATGGTACACAGTCTGGCCTGCTCAATTGACCGGCCGTATATTCCTTTATTATGGAGTACAGGAGTCTTGCCTGCATCCAACATGAAAGCATCAGGACTATATATATAGCACTAGTCGCCGCAGCCTCATAGGTAGTGTTTCAGCAAAGAACCTACACGGCCAACTACACATGGGTAGCCATAGCACAGAACACAGCCATGGCGCACGCACATAGTTTAGGATGGCGAGGATCATGATGAAAGTCCTTGCCGTATAATTATTTAAAGAAAATATCAAGCTAGGATATGGCGAAAACAATGCCGCCTCCTAGAGTAACATCAGACAATAATAGGGCAAAAGTCATACCACACATGAGGGAAAAAGAAAACCTCCAGTTCCATTACTACCGAATATACTGGTACAGGAGAAAATATCCAAATTTTTATCAAGGCGAATGTGGCCATTTGATTACAACAGTGCCAACCATCACACTGAAAGGGTCTCACAGCTATGCAATCGCCGGTTGGCTTGCTTTACTGCTCCCAAATACATCCGAAGCTCCATAGATGCACTGCCGAAATATAATTCAGCTAAATTGCCACATAGACCAATTTGTGGGTGCAGACCATCTTAGCACATAAGCCACGGTGGGCATCAGCGTAGATATGCCTTGAGTTTTGATATGAAGAGCTGACTAGTTCCTCTTGTATTTGAAGGAATGAGAACGTGTTCTCCGCCAAAAAAAGAAACAAATAGCATGTTCATCACTTTGTTTTTTTAAATGTAGGCTTTTCCATGAGTCACCAAGCTATAAAGCATATTCCAATGACGTCATTCAAGGGTGTATTTTGACATAAGGAAGTCAACAACACAACTTTTATGTGAGGTTTAGTTCCCTCATGATAACCGTGTTAAAGGATTAGCACTTCATTAGGACCTCTCAGGGTCAGAAGAACCCTCTCCGAGCCTCCCTTCAGTCATGTACCTTACACCTTTCACCTTTGTCTAGTAGGGAATATAGGATACGGCTATATTTTTTTAAATTGGTTTGGGGAAAACTAGTTGAGGCGATTTTTTTGCCTTTACTTTTGCCGAGGATGATGAATAGCTACCCTCCTCCTTCCTTTGCTTTACTTGATATCTTGACTTCATTTGACTATTGAGAAATTCGAGACTTTTGACTGCGTCTCTTTTTTTGTCTTTTTGTTTTGCCTCTTGGACTTTGTCTTCAATGAATTCAGAGGGTAGCTCTTCATCTTTGTGTACCTAATAATCCTCGCAGACTTTTTTTGGCCCTTGTTATCACCTCTTAGGGTGGCATGTGGCTTCACACTTGATCTGGACTTTTGTTGAGTCAGGTAGCCCTTTCATGCTCTTTTCCCTATAGTCTCCCTAGAGGCTTGGTATTCCCTTTTAATTGGACGTAGGTGAAGGATATGGCGAACCCACGACTTCCAGGGTCAGCGCGAATTGAAATTCATCCGCCCACTTTTATCCCTTATTGGTGCTAACCATGTGCTTGTGTTGAGGTCGCTTTACCCCAAATTTAAGTTGGTTGGAACATTCCCTGACCAGGGACACGCCTTGAATGACAGCCACCAGAGGATTGAGCTTGATGATATATATAGGAGAAAGCCTTTTGTTGTTGGACGTGATGTCCATTCAGTTTAAAACACATTTTTTATAATGAGAGAAAACATGTTGTTTTTTCTTTAACAAAAATAAATAAAACCGCAAAAGGGGCGAGGATGGCACGATCGTTGGTCACGCGAAATATTTCTTCAAATATCTGCCATTGATGGGCGGCATAGGACGGAGTCCTTGGTAATCTATCAGCTGATATGCACCACCATCATAGACTTGCTCAATGACAAATGGCCCTTCCCACTTTGGCTCAAATTTCCCCTTCGTCCTATGTGTAACGATGACAGGGCGTCGAAGAACAATCACAAGTTTGCCTTTGCGGAAAACTCGCTGCTTGACAAGTTTATCATAGGCTCTCACCATGTTCTGGCGATATAGCTCTAAATTTTGGAGTGCGTTGAGACGACCCTCCTCCAAAGCATCCAGCTCCTGAAAGCCAAGCCGGATCTATTCATCGTTCGTGAGTTCATCTTGGACAGCCACCTGTAATGATGGGAATTGCACTTCGAGTGGCAAGACCGTCTCACTTCCATAAACGAGGGAGTACGACGTTGCTTGTGTAGGAGTACGAGTAGTAACTTGATACGCCCATAAGGCCTCGAAGAGACGATCATGACAATCTCTTTTATATTTCGTTATGGTCTTTTTAAGTATTTTTCCAAGGGTCTTATTGAACGCCTCAGCAAGTCCATTAGCTTGAGGATAATATCCCGTGGAATGATTCCACGCAATGTTATACTTTGTGATGAACCTTTGCATCTTAGTGGATGTGAACGCCTTAGCATTGTCGGATGTAATACTCCACGGAACCCCAAAACGATATATAATATGTCGCTCCAGGAAGTTGATGACGTTGTCTGTCTTCACTTCTCATAGAGGTATGGCCTCAGCCCACTTGGAAAAGTAGTCAGTTGCGGCCAGAATGTAGTGATGCCCCTTAGATGAGGGAGGCTCGATGGAGCCAATAACATCAATTCCCCACGCATTGAATGGCCATGAGGGAACAGTAGGGTGAAGCAGAATCGGTGGTTGATGCTTGAAGTCACCATGAATTTGACAGTTGTGACAAGTCTTGGCAGTTTTGAGGCAATTGGCCATGATTTTTGGCCAATAGTATCCAGCCAACCTGATCCTATGATACATCTTGGCACCACCTTGATGGCCACCGCACACTCCATGGTGCATCTCTTGTAATATCTGATCAACTTCTTTTCTCGAGACACACCGTAGAAGTATTTCTTGGCCAAACGATCGTCGGTACAAGATCCCAGCCTTGTAGATATATGATGGAAGGCGCTGATGCAAGCGACGTCTTTCCACCAGATCATCCGCCCAAGTGCCGTGATTAAAATAATCAACGAATGGCTTCCGCCAATCATCTTGTTCCACAATCATTGTCGTTACCTGGTTGACTTCATACTCATCAGGGACGAGTTCTAGGACAGCAGGGAGTAGCCATCTTTCTTCTATTTTTATTTGAGTGGGCTCACCACTTGGGAGCACAAGCGCTGCTGCAAGTTTAGCTAATGCATCAGCTGAGGCATTTCTGCCTCGCGGAACATGTAAAACTTGAATATTTTGAAATTTCTCCATGAGCTTGCGTGCTGCCATGTAATATGGCACCAGCTCAGGTTTGCGTACCTCATAAATATCGTTAATTTGGCGAACAACGAGCTGAGAGTCACCATATGCATGCAAATTCTGAATATCCATAGAAAGTGCAAGTAAGAGGCCAAAGATGAGAGCCTCATATTCAGCTTCATTATTTGAACACTCTTCTTTAAGGAGGGAGAAAGAGTGGTAGAGGGTATCGCCTTGCGACATCTTGAATACGAGTCCGGCTCTAGCTCTTTTGCTGAGCGTGCCATCAGGATTCGTTTCGGCACGAGATGCACCATCAAAGTATAATTCCTATGGTGATTTGACACCAACTGAAAATACCTCTTCATCAGGTAAATCAATCACTAGTGGCGAATCATCTGGCACGGGGTGTGCTGCAAGAAAATCAGCCAAAGCTTGCCCTTTAACTGCTTTTTGTGGGACATAAGTAATATCAAATTCCATCATAAACACAGCCCATTTACCAAGACGTCCCATTAGGGACGGTTGGTTTAGCACGTACCTTACCGGGTCCGCCCTTGCTATGAGCTGAATTTGGTGCGCCAGCATGTAGTGCCTTAACTTCTTCAGCGCGAAGATGAGGGCCAAGCACAACTTCTCTATAGGTGAGTAGTTATGTTCGGCACCTACCATGGTGCGGCTCAAATAGTAACAAGCTACCTTCTTTCCTTCATCATTATGCTGTGCGAGCAGCGCGCCCACCGAAGAGGGCTGCGTAGCAATATAAAGAATTAGTGGGTGTCCTCTTACGGGCGCCGCTAGGACAGGAGGGTTAAGCAAATACCTTTAAGGCTGTCGAGTGCATTTTGGCATTGCTCGTCCCAATGGAACAGCACACCCTTTTTCATTAACCTTGAAAATGGTTGAGTGCGCCCGAGAGATTAGATATGAAGCGTCGAATATACACGAGGTGACCCTGCAAAGACTTAAGGTCACCCAAATTTTGAGGGGTCGGCAAATCAAAAATAGCCTTAATTTTTGTTGGCTCAATTTCGATGCCTCGATGGCGAACAATAAAGCCTAAGAACACACCTGATTGCACCACAAAGGCACATTTAAGCGGATTCATTTTTAGTTGATACTTTCGTAGCCTATTGAAGACAATACGTAGATCATCCTGATGGTTTTGCCGATCTTTTGTTTTCACGACCAGATCATCAATGTAACACTCGACTATCTTGTGGATGAGGCCGTCAAAGGCCACAGTCATAGCATGTTGATAAGTCACGCCCGCATTTTTTAAACCAAATGTCATGACAGTGTAGTAGAAATTCCCTTTGGGCATTTGAAATGTCGTATCAAACGCATCTTGTGGGTCCATCTTAATTTGGTTATAGCCTGACGAACCATCCATGAAGGACAAGGCACCATAGCCTGTGGTAGCATCGACTACCATCTCTGTGATGGGAATTGGGAAATCATCCTTAGGACAAGCGCGGTTCAGATCACGAAAATCAACGCAAATCCGAAGATGACCATTCTTTTTCTCAACAGGAACAATGCTGGATAACCAACGGGGATATTGCGCCTCTTTTATAAAGCCCACAACAATTAATTTATCAACCTCAGCAATTATATCATTCTGTAGCTTGGGACAGACACGGCGAGGTTGCTGCTTGACTGGCCGGAACCGAGGGTTGATGGCAAGCTTGTGAGTGGTGACACGAGGGTCAAGCCCAGGCATCTCTTTGTAGCTCCATGCAAAATAGTCCCGGAACTCCATTAGGAAGGTTCGATAACTTTCACGTTCCTCTAATGTGAGGGTTGCGCTCACAAAAGTGGGGCGTGGGTCATCGTCAGTTCCAAGGTTGATCTCGACTAGCTCGTCAACAGTCAACTGGCCACCATCTTCGAGTTGTTGAGGAGCGGGAGCAGCACCATGAACTTCATCTTGTTCCACATTCATTTTTTCGTAGACTCAATTCAAAAGGTATTGTTCATCTCTCAGCCCTTGATGAGCATTAGCAGCATCTTGGAAGGAACGTGGTTGGTGAGGTGTAGAGTATGGGCTACAATCCTTCTTGCCAGAAGTTGCATCATCCATATCATTTTTATCTGGGATGACGGACGTCATACTACACATCACTCGTCATGGATCATTATTTTTATCTCCTTCACTTTCTGCCGAATCCGAGTGAACATAACCCAAACCATATTTCGATTGAGTCTGATATGTCCTCTTTTGAGGCTTCTTAGCAATCTTTTCTATCTCCTCCCACCACTCTACGCATATGGCGGGTGGTGGTGGTAGCCTGCAATTTTGTTGGAGATTAATCCCAGACCTCTCGAGTAAGCGAACCATCCTTGGTTCGGCTTTTGTAGTAGTAGCAGTTTCTTCTGTTTCTAAACAGGCTTTTGGTAATTTAGTGACAAAATCACAAGGCAATGCGTGTGGTGCTTTGTAGAAAAGCATAGGAGGTCAGTAGCCTGCTTGGCCAGGAACCAGCCACACATCTAATGGCGTCGTTACGGACGTGTACATTGATGGAGGCTGTTTTAGCCCGGCCTTCCGTTGATCCTCTATTTCCGCCACTCTTTTGTGCACCATCCCTTCTGGAGGAACCGTGGTTCCCCTCTCTGTGATATTAGTGCGTAGCATCAAGGGAGGCGGCATGTCATTTTTTGATGTGAGAAGCTTAGGGACTCCTCGAGCACCTGCAGAATTAAGATGGGTCAAGTCATCAGATTTTAATGACTTTATCATTGAAGGATCTTTTACTTCAGCCCCGAGAGTCAGCTGGGGTCTTGGAACAGACCTCAAGAGGATAGGCGTAGCTAAAGCTCCTGAACTTGGTGCTGATAGAGCATTCTGAGTGTTAGTGGATGGTGTAACCATAAGAGATTTCCCGTGCCTTCTAGCTTGTTCTTTCCTTTGATTTCTTTTGCTAGAATGTGGGGGTGCCGAAGGCATCTAGCTCAGAAGATGCAGTCGAGCCAGGGGTAATAATTATGTCAGCAGCTGGTGCGACACGCCCCTGATGTTTACTTAACTCCCTGCCTGAAAAATAATATTTTGCGTCGGCATGATGCGACTCATGAACGGTATAAGGGGACTCATTAGCAGTGATCTGGTGCTACATTCCTTTATTATCAAGGAATTTTAGGCATTGGTGGAACGTCGAGGGGACTACTTGGTATTTATGTATCCATGGTCTACCCAAGAGTGCCGAGTATGATGTATTTGCTTCAATAACGAAGAATCGCACCTTAAAGCTGAAAGTGGACATTTGAATCTTCACGGTGATAGAACCCAGGGCTGAAGTTCCCTGGTTATTGAACCCACAGATCACCACCTCGGTTGGTTCAAGGTCATCCATCGTAAATCCAGCGCGTGTAAGGCTTCGAACTGGCAAAATATTCACCGCGGAGCCGGGATCAATGAGCACTCGACGCAAATGGGCGGTGCCTATATTTCCCTCGATGTAAAGTGGGCGATTATGATTATCATCCTGCACCAGCTTATCTTCCTCTGAAAAGGTGATTTCATTGACTTCGCTTGCATTTCAAAGAAGCCGATGCTTAGCCATAGTGACTTCATAGACTTCAGGAGCTTCTAGTGCTTTGATGAGGGCTTGACGCAGCTCTGGAATTAATAGCAATGCGTCATAGACGCTCAACAATGCTGGGATGCGCTTTAGGTGTGCTACAACATTGTAATCAATTTTATGAGACTCTCCCCCACTATTGACTGGAGTATCTTGTGTGCTTTCTTGAGCGGTCACATCCTTTGTATGAGGAGCATCTTCCTTGGCACCCCTTTTTGGCTGAGGCTTTTGAAGCTCCAGCAAGTTCTTCCCGCTCCGCAAATTCATGTTAACTTCTACTTCAGAACATTCTGATGACCCTTCATCCATAAGCATTTGGCGCTCACGAGGTGTAAGTGCGTCATCTGCTTCAGAACTGGTTGTGTCATTATATTTAAGGACCACATTACATGGAGCCGTATCGGACTGTGGATGCAGTATAGTACCCTCCTTTTTACCTTGTTGTTCATTGTTTGTAGCTTCAGGTTGCTGTCCCCAATTATGGGGTATGAACTGTCCTAGCGTAGGCAAAGTTCGGCCTTGTCGGGGGAATGATTCATTTCCTTGCGACTTAGGCACAAATCTGGGCGGCATACGACGACGACTCGGGTCATGCCACCTATATGAAGGCACATCTATAGAATGTAAAATTCTACATCCTGAATCACGTTGATGCATATGTCTTGGCAACAGTTTGTGACATGCAACTGTTTGCCAAGTATTGGGATTTTGCCCAGTTATTTCTTGAGGGAGCTCCAAATTTTCTAATCGATGCTCAACCAGAGCCAGTGGAACCCAGTCATCATCACTTTTATTTGCATTGTCCATCTTCACAGTTATCGTATTTCCCACATGAAAATCTGGATTGACAGCATCAGGTGGGATGGCCAACCTCTTTTCATCGATGGCCCTTTGTAGCCATTCTTTAAAAGCGACACAATCTTCAATGACATGCCCAACATATCGATGGTAGGGGCAATACAAAGGATTGTCCACCATCTTAACTTGTTCCGGCCTCTTAGGATCAGGTAGGGTGAGGTACTCATGCTCCATAACCTGTTGGAAGAAAGCCTTCACCACCTCTCAACGAAAAATGTATTGCTTTCGAAGGAGCTCTTGAATAGATGGTCTTGTCTTGCCCCCATTATTATTATTTCGCATGCCCAATACAGGCACACTCCTTTGAGGCGTCGAGGTTTCTACTCTTTGTTGTGTTAGCCTCGGCTGGAACCTTCTGTTTGCCACCATTATTATTATTATTATTATTATTATTATTATTATTATTATTATTATTATTATTATTATTATTATTATTATTATTATTATTATTATTATCATCATCATCATTATTATTATCATCATTATTATTATTATTATCATTATTATTATTATTATTATTATTATTATTATTATTATTATTCTTGAAGGTTGAATTAAACCTCTTAACATTATCGGAAGTGCTAGCATTCTTGTAGAGTTCCATAATCTGAGGCGACTTTTCGAACTCCAATTTTGTTGCAGCCACCGCTGAGCTGAGCGCACTAAATGTTTTGGGCTCACGCCGAGATACTTCAAGTGACCAGTGTTGTTGCATGCCGTAGACGCACATCTCAATTGCATCTTCGGAATCCATCTCGCGTGCAAGGCGTACATAGCTGTCACGAAAACGGACTATGTAGTCATCAATTTTTTCATCACGTCTTTGGCGAACTTGCACTAACTCAATTATTGAGAAATCTTTCTTCATTGATACAAAGTGCGCCTTGAAGAGCTCCTTCATGGTTTTCTAGTCGGGTATGGTGCCAACCGGCAAACGACTATACCAATGAAAGGCTACGCCTGTTAATGAGCTAGAAAATTGTCGTAACAAGAGAGACGGGGTACGAGCAGTGTCGCCACACATTGCCTCAAAGTATGACAAGTGTTCCCGTGCGTCTCCTGTTCCGTCGAATTGACGAAACTTTGGTGGATTCCAGCCAGCTGGGAATAGCACTAAATCATGCCACGCCTCATAAGGCTTATCAAGCTCATAATCAGACGATTGCGGGGATTGATCAGCATTCACTTGTCTCATCTTCTTATTTATTAGGTCTTCAATGATAGTGTGAAAATTCTTCAAAGTGTTCGGGGGAGGTGCAACATTAGCTGTCGCACCCTGTGACGCAAATAGTAATTGGGGCGGAGGTTTGGGCAACTCATTATTAGTTTTGGGCGCGTGCCCTGCATCTTCTAGCTCTTCTATTTGTGGGTCAGCCGCAACCTTCAGAGTTCGGGGTACCCCATGCCCAGTACCCGTCAGGATCTCAAAAAGTTGATCAAATTTCAGGGACAAATTATTTATTTGCTGCTGCTGAATACGCAACTTCTCATCAACCGACCCGTCATGGGCTCCCTGGTCACTCGTCCCCGGCCAAAGGTGCCGGGGCATTCCATATTGCGGATCCTCAAGAAGTGTCTTATCTTTATTTTTGGGATCTGACAGTGCAGCATGGCATGTATCATCCTTCCCATTGGGATCAACTGGATCACCTTGCTTTTGAGTTTCATCTGTGACCATGTGCGCCGGGACGGTGTTCTGAACTGCATCTTCACTCTCCTCGTCTGAAGCTATAGAATGAGCGAGTTTAGAATAACAAGGAGAACTCGTATGCTGCTCCAGAGATACGCTGGATTCGCCATCTGACTCTCCATCTTTGATGTCTCGATCAACTGGAGTCATAGCGCCTTCAAATTTTTGCGTAGCAATGCCTTTTAAGCGAGTTAAGGCACCCGGACGCCGTGCCACCCTATCTAAAGAGGTGGGATTTTGAGGGAGTTGCGACCGCAAGTCATTGTAAGCACATGGAGATAATTCTCCCTCAGACTTAGAGCCACCAGAAGTAATAGGGAAGCATGGAGCTGATGATATGTCTTCCCATTCTCGATTATCGGATTCTTTGAACCTGTGGTGTACTTTTGGGAGCAACCCATTAAAAAAGGCTGCTTTGGGGTTAGGCACGATCTCTTCATCCGAAGGATACGAGAAATCATGAGTAACTTGTGGAGGCACCCAAGTCCGGTCATCTTCATGTTCAGAATGTGCGGTCATAGTGCCACACGAGGCCATATGAATAGGAGAGGTAGAACCATGCTCCCTATCTTCCATTTGCATTTTTTTGGACTGCTCTCCTGATTGGGGAGTAGTCAACACAGCTTGCTCAGTCCCCTTCATTGGAGATGGTGGGCGCGTCTTTTCTTGCGAGACATCTTTATGGAGCTCTTTCATAGTGATATCGTTTTGCTTTGATTCCTCCAAGGGTCCCTTTGTGGAGGGTTGGAGCGAAAGGCTCTCTTCTTTAGCTGCACTGGCGCTTTCCTCCCCTTGTAGTTGTCGTGGTCTTGGCACAAGGCGATCCACGAGATATTTGTATCTCTCATTTTGGAGTAAAGTAGGCGAGAGGCGGAGTGTAATCTTGTCATAGAAGGCGTGAACTTGCCCTTCGGGGCGAACCCGAACATGCACGCTGCCAAGTACTAGATCTTGAAGCTCTTGGTACATGGCACATCGATTCCTCCTACGGTTTTCACGTTTGCGTTGATTAGCCGTAGGAGGCCGTGGAGCTTTAGGTGGAATTGCCGGAGTCGGCAATAGTGATGAGTTCACTTGAGGACCTGACGAAGACGCCACCTGTGTAGGTGTGCCCTTCGGGTGCGGCTCCTCTTGCGAAGCTTGCCTTTGTTGTGTGGGTGGTATACCTGTAACATGCTCATGTTGTTGCTCTTTAGCACGATATTGGTTTCTTTCAAAATCTCTTGGTTGCCATTCTTGGCATGCCCACGAATTCCAGCGAGGGGGCAATGGAGTCTGTCTCGAATGATGAAACGGGTGCGGAGGGTAATCCCTCCGTGGTGCTAGCGTCTTCCGTTCATTTTGAGGACGATAGCTAGCGGCGTAGTGTCTGCCACCAGCTTGTTGAGAAGATTCAGGAGCATGACCATAACGACCAGGGCCTTGGTACTTAGACCTGCCACCAGTTCGTGCGAATGGCATTGCTTCTTGGAAGTTATAGACAGGAGAGACCAGCCTTCGACCACCCCTGTATATGCAGTTGGTTGGCGACTTTGGAGCTGCTTCTGCAACTCCTTCATTTGATCTTGCAGCTACTAAAATTGTTGCTGGAGCTAGTCGGTCGGTGGTGTATTTGCATGAGGCGCCGATACTTCATTCTTTAGTGCCGCAAATTTATTTTCCTCAGGGCTAGAATCAGCCGTGGCATGGTATGATGCAACCATCATCGGTGAGTGAAGGAGAATATTTTCAACTGGAGTTACAATTCCGCGCCCAGGAAATTTGGCAGCACGTTTTAATGTGCGTGTCTAGAATTCATTCATAATAGCTTGCCTAACAAGCTTCTTCAATTCATTAGGCCTCTTGGCCTTTACAGATAGCATATAAGGCTCTCTCACAACGTCAAGGAACTCAGAGATGTGTGACTTTTGTTTGAGTGTCGTGCTCCTGACAACATGAGTGCTTATTTTAGCATGGAGCTCTTGATGTCGCTCCGCTTCCTTCGATAGTTGCGAAGAGTGTTCTTGTTGTTCCTGGAGCGTGCATTGCACATCGACCAGGACAAGGAGTAAGAGGCATCGTTAAGTGCCTCGAGGACTTTGGCCTCGGTGATTGGATAGCTCGGCTCTAGTGCATCCGAGAGCACCTCGGGCTTCCTCAGCAGTTCCCGAGCATTGGTGACAACAGTCTGTCTTGCTTTCCTAACTTTAGCAGCTGCACGCTTGCACGCTTTCTTCGATTCTACGGCTTGAGTTTGTGCAGGATCTTGTGTGGGATGGTAGTACTTCTTGTCTCCGTGGGTGAAGACCGCCATGGGAGCGTGAGTGCCGAAATGAATCACCTGCGAGGGGGAATCCTTCAATTAGTACACCATACAATTAAACTTGTATGGATGAACGTATATTTTTCTAAAGCTTCACGTGTATATAACAAACATATACACGGTGTGCTCCTCTATTTTTTTAAGGCTCCGGCTGCTTTGATCAGCAAGTCGTGCTTAATTTCTTTTCCTTTGGAACTCGGCGTAGGGAGTGAACCAGGCACGTAAAGTAGGCACTGATCGGCCCTTTTGTGCATATATGTATATATGAGTCTGCAATGCATAAGCATGCCAAACATTTTTTTTACCCATGCAACAAGCATTATTGCTTTTCCTTCGTGCAGCAGCTAGGAGGCGTGTCTTCAGGGTGAGCACCGTCCAATCATATATGACAACCATGAACGAGCGATCATTTTTTTGACGACCATTGAAGCGCAGCGAAGATGGGAGGAGAATCGGGTCCCACCGGGCGTGCCATTTTGTTTGGTCGAAAACCAAATGAAGACATATAAATAAAATAAAATAAAATAAAATAATGTAATGCAAGACAGACACACATTCGAGAACTACATATTTCATTAATTCTTTCTTGAATATACAAAATACATGATCAACGAAAAAATGTCTCCTTCCGTCTTCAGCGTCATGCTTAAGGAGAGGTCTGACTTATAGGAAAATTGCGTAGTTCGCCGATTCCCGGGGCCTGTTTGGTGCGTCCAGTTAATTACATCCGCAAGACGAGCTTACAGAAAACCTCCGATTAAGCTGCGCTTTATGGTCGTCAAGTATTGATTTGATCATCGTCAGCCATATGCGATATATGGTGTAGTAACAATATGGGTGGCTTTATGTCGCCGAAGCTTGGTCGTGACATCGCCATCGCCACGTCGGAGTAAAAAAATGGGACATATTGTTGATGAAGAGGATGACTTTCGCCTCGTCGGTGCCCAGTCATGTACGTCGGCCTTCATTAACACGGACGTGTGTGAGTTGCCTTTGCCTCGTCGGTGTCCAGCAACGATGTATCCGATCCCATAATTGGGATGTGTCGGTGGAGTAGTGACCTCGCCTTATCGGCACTTGGCCAGAGTTCCGTCTAGCCTCGTCAGCACTAGACATAGATGAATATATAGTAGAAAATCCGCAACAAATTAGCGGTACGAGTATTGTTCGGATGATGCTTTCTCATGGGACCAAATCGACTGCCTCCCGGCGTCCACATTTTATAATGAAACGGGTTTTCTCCCTGGAGTGTGCAGTGGCCATCAAGGTGGTGCCAAGATGTATCACAGGATCAGGTTGGCTGGATACTATTGGCCAAAAATCATGGCCGATTGCCTCAAAACTGCCAAGACTTGTCACAACTGTCAAATTCATGGTGACTTCAAGCATCAACCACCGATTCTGCTTCACCCTACTGTTCCCTCATGGCCATTCAATGCGTGGGGAATTGATGTTATTGGCTCCATCGAGCCTCCCTCATCTAAGGGGTATCACTACATTCTGGCCGCAACTGACTACTTTTCCAAGTGGGCTGAGGCCATACCTCTACGAGAAGTGAAGACAGACAACGTCATCAACTTCCTGGAGTGACATATTATATATCTTTTTGGGGTTCTGCGGAGTATTACATCCGACAATGCTAAGGCGTTCACATCCACTTAGATGCAAAGGTTCATCACAAAGTATAACATTGCGTGGAATCATTCCATGGGATATTATCCTCAAGCTAATGGACTTGTTGAGGCGTTCAATAAGACCCTTGGAAAAATACATAAAAAGACCGTAACGAACTATAAAAGAGATTGGCATGATCGTCTCTTCGAGGCCTTATGGGCGTATCGAGTTACTACTCGTACTCCGATGCAAGCAATGTCGTACTCCCTCGTTTATGGAAGTGAGGCGGTCTTGCCACTCGAAGTGCAACTCCCATCATTACGGGTGGCGGTCCAAGATGAACTCACGAATGATGAACAGATCCGGCTTCGCTTTCAGGAGCTGGATGCTTTGGAGGAGGGTCGTCTCAATGCACTCCAAAATTTAGAGCTATATCACCAGAACATGGTGAGAGCCTATGATAAACTTGTCAAGCAGTGAGTTTTCCGCAAAGGCAAACTTGTGCTTGTTCTTCGACGCCCTATCGTCGTTACACACAGGACGAAGGAGAAATTGGAGCCAAAGTGGGAAGGGCCATTTGTCATTGAGTAAGTCTATGATGGTGGTGCATATCATCTGATAGATTATCAAGGACTCTGTCCTATGCCGCCCATCAATGGCAGATATTTGAAGAAATATTTCGTGTGACCAGCGGTCGTGCGATCCTCGCACCTTTTGCGGTTTTATTTATTTTTGTTAAAGAAAAAACAACATGTTTTCTCTCATTATAGAAAATGTGTTTTAAACTGAATGGACATCACATCCAACAACAAAAGGCTTTCTCCTATATATATCATCAAGCTCAATCCTCTGGTGGCTGTCATTCAAGGCGTGTCCCTGGTCAGGAAATGTTCCAACCAACTTAAATTTGGGGTAAAGCGACCTCAACACAAGCACATGGTTGGCACCAATAAGGGATAAAAGTGGGCGGATGAATTTCAATTCGCGCTGACCCTGGAAGTCGTGGGTTCGCCATATCCTTCACCTACGTCCAATTAAAAGGGAATACCAAGCCTCTAAGGAGACTATAGGGAAAAGAGCATGAAAGGGCTACCTGATTCAACAAAAGTCCAGATCAAGTGTGAAGCCACATGCCACCCTAAGAGGTGATAACAAGGGCCAAAAAAAGCCTGCGAGGATTATTAGGTACACAAAGATGAAGAGCTACCCTCTGAATTCATTGAAGACAAAGTCCAAGAGGCAAAACAAAAAGACAAAAAAAGAGACGCAGTCAAAAGTCTCGAATTTCTCAATAGTCAAATGAAGTCAAGATATCAAGTAAAGCAAAGGAAGGAGGAGGGTAGCTATTCATCATCCTCGGCAAAAGTAAAGGCAAAAAAATCGCCTCAACTAGTTTTCCCCAAACCAATTCAAATAAAAATATAGTCATATCCTATGTTCCCTACTGGACAAAGGTGAAAGGTGTAAGGCACATGACTGAAGGGAGGCTCGGAGAGGGTTCTTCTGACCCTGAGAGGTCCTAATGAAGTGCTAATCCTTTAACATAGTTATCATGAGGGAACTGAACCTCACATAAAAGTTGTGTTGTTGACTTCCTTATGTCAAAATACACCCTTGAATGACGTCATTGGAAGATGCTTTATAGCTTGGTGACTCATGGAAAAGCCTACATTTTAAAAAACAAAGTGATGAACATGCTATTTGTTTCTTTTTTTTGGCGGAGAACATCGTTCTCATTCCTTCAAATACAAGAGGAACTAGTCAGCTCTTCATATCAAAACTCAAGGCATATCTACGCTGATGCCCACCGTGGCTTATGTGCTAAGATGGTCTACACCCACAAATTGGTCTATGTGGCAATTTAGCTGAATTATATTTTGGCAGTCCATCTATGGAGCTTCGGATGTATTTGGGAGCAGTAAAGCAAGCCAACGCGGCGATTGCATAGCTGTGAGACCCTTTCAGTGTGATGGTTGGCACTGTTGTAATCAAATGGCCATATTCACCTTGATAAAAATTTAGAGGTTTTGTCCTGTACCAGTATATTCAGTAGTAAAAGAACTGGAGGTTTTCTTTTTTCCCTCATGTGTGGCATGACTTTCACCCTATTATTGTCTGATGTTACTCTAGGAGGCGGCATGGTTTTCGCCATATCCTAGCTTGATATTTTCTTTAAATAATTACACGGCAAGGACTTTCATCATGATCCTAGGAAAAACCACGGATGGGGGCGTCCCACCTCAATGACCTCTTCACGTTGTTGACCGAGCGTCTATGCACTATTCCTCTCTCCCCCGACGACATCTTCTTCCTCTTCTCCGACGCCGTTGAAAGTCCTATGTTTAGTGTTGGTAATTAGTGACAATGCCTAAGTACTAATCCTATGCCTAAGTTGTATATAGCATATGAGGACTAGTACATTCCAAGGTTGGTGGCAAGATGGACATGGTGATCATGATGGCCACACTTGGATTTGGACGCAACCCTACGTGATCAACGCAAAGGTATAAGCTTAAGGGCTATGTTTTAGTAACCAAGACACCTAGTGGGTGTGGTTACATTATAGGATAGATAGCCGTACTATAAAGAGGGGAATGACGCGGCTATACTCCTAAGAAGGGCAAGGCGGCCTTTGCTACTCCAAAGTCTCGCTTTGTGAAGAGCAATGGTCGTTATTGCAATAGATGCAAGTAAGTTGGGTATCTAGAGATTAATTGCAACAAAATGAACAAGAACAAGAAAAATGCTAATGTACCTTACATTCCTTTTGATTCTTGTTATGTGCTTACCAAGGGTGAGAAGGGTGTGCAAGCTAAGTTTGTTGGTACACCAATTGTGGGTCCAAAGAAGAAGGCTATTTGGGTACCAAAGAGCTTAGTTACTAACCTCCAAGGACCCAAGCAAGTATGGGTACCTAAAAGACATTAATTTGTTTTGTAGGTCAATTACAAGGCCGGAGGAAGGCATTGGGTGCTTGATAGTGGGTGCTCTCAATATATGACCGGTGATTCAAGAATGTTTAACTCTCTCAAATTAAATGGTAGTGGCATTGATAGCATCACATTTGGTGACAATAGCAAGGGTGATGTAAAGGCTCTTGGAAGGATTGCAATCTCAAATGATCATAGCATTTCAAATGTGCTTTTAGTTGAAAAGTTGAACTTCAATCTTCTCTCAGTTGCTCAATTGTGTGATCTTGATTTCAAGTGCATATTTTGTGTTGATGATGTGGATATAGTTAGTATTGATGGCTCCAACTTGATCTTCAAGGGTTTTAGATATGAGAATCTATACTTGGTTGATTTTAATGCTAGTGACACTCAACTTTCAACATGCTTGCTCACCAAATCAAGTATGGGTTGGTTATGGCATAGAAGACTTGGTCATGTTGGCATGAAGCAATTGAACAAGTTAGTGAAGCATGACTTAGTTAGAGGCTTGAAGGATGTCACATTTGAGAAAGATAAGCTATGTAGTGCATGTCAAGCCGGAAAGCAAGTAGGCAACACTCATCCATTGAAAAGCATCATGAGTACTTCCAAGGCATTTGAGTTGTTGCACATGGATCTATTTGGGCCAACTACATACACAAGCATTGGTGGCAACAAGTATGACTTTGTGATTGTGGATGATTTCACTAGATACACATGAGTATTCTTTCTTGTGGACAAGAGTGATGTATTTGACATATTCAAGAAGTTCATCAAGAGAGTGCAAAATGAGTTTGAGACCACAATCAAGAAAGTGAGAAGTGACAATGGAAGTGAGTTTAGAAACACAAGAGTTGATGAGCTTGGAATCAAGCATCAATTTTCGACCAAGTATACACCTCAATCTAATGGCCTAGTTGAGAGGAAGAATAGAACCTTAATTGACATGGCAAGATCAATGTTGAATGAGTATAATGTGAGTCATTCATTTTGGGCCGAAGCAATCAACACGGCTTGCTTCTATAGAACCGCCTCTATTGCCACAAGTTCCTAGAGAAGACACCATATGAGATATTGAATGAAAGAAAGCCCAACATTGCATACTTTCAGGTATTTGGTTGCAAATGCTACATCTTGAAGAAGGGCACTAGATTGAGCAAGTTTGAGAAGAAATGTGATGAAGGATTCTTACTTGGTTACTCCACTACTAGCAAAGCTTATAGAGTTTGGAATTTGGCTAGTGGTTTACTTGAGGAAGTTCATGATGTTGAGTTTGATGAAACAAATGGCTCTCAAGATGAAGAAGATAACTTGGATGATGTGAGAGGAACTCAATTGACCAATGCTACGAAAGAAATAGATATTGGTGATATTAGGCCAAACCAAGTGATTGATGTGGATAACTACAAAGATCAAGTGCTCTAAAGTCCAATTACACAAGCTAGTGGTTCTCTAATGCAAAATCAAGCAGTACATCATCTCAAGTGCAACAAGATCAACAAGTGGCTAGTTCATCATCTCCAACTCATGATCAACATCAACATCCAAGCAATCAAGTCCAAGTGCTTCAACCAACTAACATTGCAAGAGACCATCCATTGGATTCCATCATTGGTGACATATAAAGGGGAGTTCAAACTAGATCAAGATTGGCATCATTTTGTGCTCACTCTTCTTTTTGTGTCAATGGAAGAACCCAAGGACATTGATAAAACATTGAGAGATCTGGATTGGGTAAATGCAATGCATGAAGAGCTCAACAACTTCAAAAGAAATGAAGTATGAGAACTAGTTGAGAGGCCTAAGGATCACAATGTCATTGGAACAAGATGGGTCTTTCGCAACAAGCAAGATCAAGATGGGATAGTAGTAAGGAACAAAGCAAGACTAGTGGCTCAAGGTTACACACAAATAGAGGGTCTTGACTTTGGTGAAACTTTTGCCCCGATTGCAAGATTGGAAGCAATTAGGATCTTACTTGCCTATGCTTGTGCTCACAATATCAAGTTATATCAAATGGATGTGAAGAGTGCATTTCTCAATGGGTACATTTAAGAGGAGGTGTATGTGAAGCAACCTCCCGGTTTTGAAGATGACAAGAAACCCAACCATGTATACAAGTTGAGGAAGGCTTTGTATGGATTAAAGCAAGCTCCTAGAGCATGGTATGAAAGATTAAGAGATTTCTTGCTATCCAAAGGATTTGTCATGGGCAAAGTGGATACTACTCTCTTCACCAAGAAGATTGGAAAAGACTTGTTTGTGTTGTAAATATATGTTGATGATATCATATTCGGTTCAACCAATCAAGATTATTGTGATGAGTTTGGGAAAATAATGACAAAGGAATTTGAAATGTCAATGATTGGTAAACTTAGTTTCTTTCTTGGACTTCAAATCAAACAAATGAAGGAAGGAACATTTGTAAGCCAAACCAAATACATAAAGGATATGCTAAAGAAGTTTGGTATGGAAGATGCAAAAGGAATCACTACTCCAATGAGCACTAATGGAAGCTTGGATAGTGACAAGAGTGGCAACATGGTGGATCAAAAGCTATATAGATCAATGATTGGTATCCTACTCTATGTGACGGCATCAAGGCCCGATGTAATGTTTAGTGTATGCATGTATGCAAGATTTCAAGCCTCACCAAGAGAAAGTCATTTGAAGGCAACAAAGAGAATATTGAGGTACTTAAAGCATACACAAGATGTTGGATTGTGGTATCCCAAAGGTGTAAGCTTTGAGCTAGTTGGATATTCGGATTTTAACTATGTCGGTGACAAAGTGGAGAGAAAGAGCACTTCCAGGACTTGTCAATTATTGGAAAGATCACTTGTCTCATGGTCATCCAAGAAGAAAAATAGTATTGCACTATCTACCGTCGAAGCCGAATACATCGCCGCGGGTAGTTGTTGTGCATAAATCTTGTGGATGAAGGCAACATTGAAGGATTTTGGAATCAATTTTAAGAATGTGCCATTGCTATGTGACAATGAAAGTGCCGTGAAGCTAACCAACAATCCGGTTCAACATCAAAGAACAAAGCATATTGATGTTCGCCATCACTTCATTAGAGATCATCAACAAAAGGGTGACATTGCAATTAAGAGTGTGGGCACAATTAGTCGATCTATTCACCAAGCCACTTGATGAGAAAAGATTTCACAAGCTCAAGAATGAGTAGAACATACTTGACTTCTCCAACATAAGTTCATGCACTCCATGATATGACATGCCTCTCCTTCGAGTCCCAAGGTATAATTGGTTGACATGTCATACATTCTATACTAAGGACATGTTTAGTGCATCTAGTCATGATTTCTTATGTTCTAGGCTCATTCATGAAAATCAAATGAGTTTGAAGGTTATATGGTGCCACTATTGTTTCCATGTCTTGTATGATCTAGTGGTAGCATATAACTTGTTTAAGTAGCTTGTGATCCTAAGTGTTTAATCTAGAAAACTTGTCTAAGTATTTGCCTCAACATGGTGCATGATAACCCTTCTAGTGAGGTGTGAAGAAGCTTGCCCTTGGATCAAACCGAAGCATTTTATTTATGCAAGCAATCTAGGTTGAATCACAAACTTGATCCTCGCCCCATAACATGACATGATATTCTATCTAAAATTGGTCCCTTGTGGTCATTGGTGCCAAAGGGGGAGAAAATGTTGTTCACAAAGATAGATTCTAAAGGGAGAGAAAACCTAAAGGGGAGAATTGATAAAAGAAGGGGATCAACTAAAATTTTGAGCACACAAGTAGGGGGAGCAAGCTCTTAAACATGAATGTTGCATTTCCATATGCACTTCATATGTATGATGCATAGTTATGCATTTCTTCTTCTCTGATACATTGCTTGTGTGGTGACTTGCTATTATAATTTGAATGGTATATTGAGGTACTAGCATGGATAGGAAGTAGTTAGATTTCTCTTGCTTCATGTTTTTTTCAAAGTGGTACTAGAGCCTTGCTTATAATGTTGATCTCACGAGGTTTTTAGTTATGTTTGTGCTTT
This sequence comes from Saccharum hybrid cultivar R570, assembly GCA_038087645.1. Lineage (NCBI taxonomy): Eukaryota > Viridiplantae > Streptophyta > Magnoliopsida > Poales > Poaceae > Saccharum > Saccharum hybrid cultivar. Next base: position 7,408,433 of record JAQSUU010000113.1, read on the forward strand.
TCCAAGTGGTATCTAACTACACAAGGTGCTAAGATGGTGTTTATCGCTACTCCGATGGTATCACGCTTCAAAGGTCTATAATCTAAAACACTTAGCACCTATTGATAGTCAATGCTCCTATATTTTTCCTATCTAAGCATGTATGCTTCCTAAATCCAAACATATAGCATACATGTAGGGGGAGCCATTGCTATCAATTTGAATTCATGATCACATGTCCATAATTCTTACACATGGTAATATACTTGGACAATGTGACATGGGTTCAATCAAAATTCTATCATAATATCTTTGTGAAAGCTTTATCACCAATTACCAACAAGGGGGAGATTGAAAATCCTATGTTTGGTGTTGGTAATTAGTGACAATGCCTAAGTACTAATCCTATGCCTAAGTTGTATATAGCATATGAGGACTAGTACATTCCAAGGTTGGTGGCAAGATGGACATGGTGATCATGATGGCCACACTTGGATTTGGACGCAACCCTACGTGATCAAGGCAAAGGTATAAGCTTAAGGGTTGTGTTTTAGTAACCAAGACACCTAGTGGGTGTGGTTACATTATAGGATAGATAGCTGTACTATAAAGAGGGGAATGACGCGGCTATTGAACTCCTAAGTGCCTCTAGGTGTGCATTTCATAATCATATGCATTTGGATAGAACTAATAACGTCTCAAAAAATGATTGTGAAAATGCTAACACACTCGCACATGACATGATCAATTGGTGGTGTTAGCACATTTGCGATGGTGTTGGAGTTTGAGCGGTAGAGAGGGTTTAGGGTCCTCTCTCCCTCCCGCCGAGCTTGCGAGGCGGGATTCAGGCGTTTTCGAGGAATTGAAATGCCTATTTTCCTTTACGCCAATGTCGAGTTTTGGAGGCGTTGTCACATGTTGTTTCACGAGCTAAAACATGTGCTAAAGTAACACACATACTTAGTCTAGCTCATATGTGAAAGGGTGAATCAAACGGAAGGGTATGGAGGTCACAGTGGTGACCGGATGCGTCCGGTAAGTGCTCAGGGTTTGCGCGTGTCTTGGTCTTATGATCGGACGCGGTGGCACGTCCGGTCATGGTCGACCGGACGTGTCCGGTCGTTCTGGGTGCTTACTGGACTCTAACCAGACACTGGCACTGTGGCGTCCGGTGCGACTAGCAGCGCGTCTGGTCGCTGCTTCGCTGGAGCGTTGCTCGGCTTGACCAGCGCGTCCGGTCAGTTACGGGACCAGCATGTCTGGTCAGTTTGACCAGCGTATCCGGTCAACGCGACTGCAGCATTTTTAAGTGCCTAATGGCTCTATTCGAAGGGGTACGTCTATAAATACTCGTTGGCTGGCTCAAGGCTCTCACTCTTGCATTCTTTGACATACTTGTGAGCACTTTGAGCTAAGCAACTCCCCTCCCACTCATCTCTCTTGCTTCTTTGCATATCCAAAGTGAGATTGAGTGATCCAAGTGTATTTGCATTGTGAGATTACATCTAGTTGGCACTTGGTGGTTGATTTGCTGTGGGATTCTTGTTTCTCTTGGTGGTTGCCGCCACCTAGACGGCTTGGAGCAGCTTGGAGACGTTGGCAAGAGTTGGTGATTGTTCTTGGCCACCTCCGGTGATTATGAGGGGTTTGTGCCTACCTCGGCGAAGTCCCAATTAGTGGATTGCTTGTGTCATTTGCAACCTTTTGCCATTTGGTAGGTTCTTGTGGCGCCTTTTGAGAGGCTCGGTGTGTGACCGATTAGCCATCGAACCACGTGGTGAAGAGGGACACAACGGGGACTAGCGTGCCGGCAAGCACGTGAACCTCGGGATAAACCTTGTGTCATCACTTTCATATTGTGATTGATCCCGGTGTTCGGTTGTCTTGGTATTTATCGTTGATCATATTAGTTGGCTCAATACTTCGCCCCTCGATGAAACTCTCCTAACTCAACTCTGCATTACCTTCTTAGTTACCTTTGCTAGCTAGTTAGCTTTGCTAGAGTAGCTCATTTGTGTAGCTTGCTAGTTGTAGTTGTAGTCTCCCTCTCGGTTTGACTTGTGCGGTTGAGTGCAAATATACTAGAATTGTAAATTGGATAGGTGGTGAAACGATCCTGCATTCCACGAAGGGAATGCCACAGATTCGACGTGTAATAGATGAACAAGTTCATGCCATTACCCAAATCTCAGTCGAATAACAGAGTCATACACGAATATCAGAGTATAAATAGAAGGTTTACATTAATTATTATCATCGCCACGTAGGGCGGAGCATGCTCACACACAGCATCTGGAACAGCTTCTCGTAGACAGCAGTGGAAACTAGGACTCCTCGCACCAAGCTTGAGCGCAGGGCGAACCCCTACTCCTCCCAGTCGTCCTCCTCGTCATACTCGGGCTCCGAGCCTGCCAAAAATCTATCAGTACTCATGGTACTGGCCACGCATCGCCCATCCTATGATGCATTTGCTTTGCGGAACTGGATGCAATTGGGGTTGAGAAGAGAAACCTATCTTTGGCTGTGGTTTCCTATGCGAGTAATCAATATTTTAATAATATAAGTTTATCAAATTTTAACCCATCTCATTCACACACGTTATCCCATCCCATCACACTTCTCATCACCACATCATATCTCAACTCACTCTCTCATCGGCATGGACAACTCCCTCTTGTCCATGCCTCAACGACCTCAGCCGGAACACACACTGAAATCCTGGGGAAGGTAGAAGGACTCCTCTTACTAGTCAAGTGAAGCTGTACTTAGGAAAGGTCCATAGCCGAAAGGTTCGGCATATGTATCGATCGATCAACCAGAAACTCTGCAGAGGTTTACACATCCCACAAGATAGCTATCCTCGACGATGCCTCGTCTAAGCTGATTCCGGGCCGCCTTCCGACTAGAAACGGTACCACCCTATCACTCAGAACTGGGGCCGTGTCGGAGTACCACTGACACGCTGAGACTGTGAGATGTAGTACTTGGCCCCTGGGTACTACGCTGTCTTGGAAGGGTGTGGGTCCTCTTGCCCATACCTCCCTACACTATCCGCTAACCTCTCAATAGTAGTGGCACCGTACTAGCAAGTTGAACGTCCAACTCCTCCCCATAGAAGCGAGTGGATGTGCAAGGATTCCTAAGACCCGGTCCACGGACATATCAGTCCTTAGGGTGACTAAGCAGGATATCTTCACAAGGGGAAAATCGTTTTCCGCTCAACGGAACACCCAGCACCCCATGCCATCACAGCACCTCCCATCCCAGGGCTTCATCCCATGAAGACACTCCACCCCTAGGACCTCTCCCTGTCACATGTACCCGCCACAGGCACCTCACATGGTGAACACCCAGGTAGCATCCTCCGGCAAGACTTGTCCACACGACTCGTCGTAGATCCTGCTCGGTCGACTCGACCCTCACCACACACACCCAAGACTCATGCCAAGATCTTCCTAGGTTCATTATCAGGTTATTAACAGGTTTACGGCACCTCGTGCCTTATCTCAAACGCCTCTCACTCACCAGCATCACATCACAGATATAATGCGAGTAAGAGTAAAGCAGAAGTAACAAGTAGTAAAGCAGCGTCTAGCCTAACAGCAGGGTGAGCAAGAGTAAGGTTGCAACAAGGTAAATGGCTCAAAAGCAGTGACTACCATGCAACCTATCATCATTATTTGCAGTGATAAATAAAGCACTAGCAATTCTAATCATTTGCAATGCGTAATAGGATCTACGAGTGGGTGGAGCGTGGCACCTGGTAGGTCGTCTCCCAAGTTGTCGGTGTAGTCGGGGTCGAACTCCTCAGTCGGTGGCTCCTCCGGGTCTGTTAAACGTAACATATATAACCGCGTTAGCGGCTCCTTTAGAGGTGCACAAAGAAGCAACTGGAAACCAAAAGATCCAAATACACTCAAGCATAGGCCTATGACGTAGAGCTCATTTTTAGAAAAAATTGGACTCTGGTTTGGCATTTTTCTGAGCTACGGTTAATTAATTATGAATTTCCAAAGATTTAATAATTTCTGAAAAAGGAAAACAGGTTGATTAACCAGGGCTTGACACGTGGCAGGCCGTGATTGGCTGTGGTGAACAGTGTCACTGACACGTGGGGTCCGTGAACAGAGAGACTGACAGGTGGGACCGGTCAACGTTGACAGGTCAACGGTCAACGGTCAAAGTTGACCAGGCCGGGTCTGGGCCAGACTTGGGCCGGGTTGGGCCGGCCCGGGCCTGGACACGTGTCAGCAGGGTGAGCAGCCACGTCATGGTTTTGGGCCCCAAACGGGTTCAGCTCACCCGCATCCGGCTCACGGTGGACTCGCGCCTGCCGGGTCTACAAACCCCTAGTTCGGTTTACGTGGACCGCGTCCACCTTCCCTCTCTCTCCCTCTGGTCTACGTGCACCCGGCTCAGGCGGTGAATGCATCTCCTCCCAACTCCTCCTCTGTTCTTCACGGGGGCTGCCGCCGGTGATGTGCTCGCCCTAGAGCGCAGCATGGTGGTCCGGTGGCGGGGTAATCTAGGCGGCTAGGCTCACCAGGGTCTGGTGAACCTCATCCCCTTCTTCCCTCTGATGAAGACACACCTATGATGTCCAATAATAATTTGCCCAATCTTTCACGGTACAAAAATTCAGCAATAAAATATTTACCAAGCAGCCTTTTCGGATAATATATATTGTCCAGGAAGTAAATTCTACTCTCAAACTGACGTGAACAGCAGTCTCACACCGGTCTACTAGCTGGAGGACGACGGCACAGGAACGAAAGCTATTCTCGACAATCAAACAAATATATAATCAATCAACTTAACTGGTGATTCATATCCGTTTAGCAGCTTTTCCACAAGGTAGCTAGTACAATAAAATATTGCTGGACCAAATATTCTCGATGCAACACAAGTACTGATTCAATTGACTAAATAATAACAGTTGTGGTCCACAACAATATAGATGAACTTCCGTCGGAATTAGATATGATTTAATATTACGGCCAAACTTCTCACACTATATCAATCTTGATTTATCGAACACCGGCAGTAGTAATAGATATTTGATATGATATAATAGAGGAGGGATCGGTTTACACAAAATGCAATCCAAACCTTAGATAACTTCTTCCACCCGCGGCCACGACGAACCACGATCAGAAGACGAAGAACTCCGAGATTCCAAGCGACGCGCCCAAGCTGTAGCAGCTCGATCACGCAACTCCACGCAAATCCACAAGGATCCGGAAACACCCAACTAGGGTTTCACGAGCGGCGGCTCGACGAGGAATAATCCCAAATAAAATCCAATCTAAAAATTACACAGGATATCACCTGGGCTATATAGCTCGCAGGCCAGCCCTACGTGTGCGCAGACACGGGGACACAGCCCGACTCACCTGGTTCAACTAGCACAGGCGCACGCAGGCACCATAACGTGTCGGACTGGACTATGAAAACAAAGACATGCTAAATAAATATAAACTAGCACCTGCTAGTAACTCCATGCATAGATAGAAACAATAAAATAATCCGGCAACAATGCAAAGCACTAGTACTAAGACCATCACGCTAATATATTTGAGCCAATCACACAAGATTCGATTGCTTGTATCTCGCTTCAAAGTTGGAGTAATCTGATCAGCCAATAATGATTCAAGTGACGTCCGACTTGATCTCACAAAGCATCGAACCAATCTGCAAAAATTGCTTTTCATATTGCTTGCGCAAATTAACTCGTTGGAAAATTAGCCCGGTTGACAAGATAGCAATAGAAGATAAATCTCCTTCCTTCTTCATATTTTGTCTTATATCAAATGAGAACGCACCCAACTTTATGAAACAAGGATTTTTAGTATTGTTAGCTGATAAATCACCGGGTATATTAACTTGCGGAGCCATGGTCTCATCACCCTCTACTGGTGGTGGCCGGGTTCCTCTAGAACGGACGCGTCCCCGGCGAGCTAGGACAGCGTCGCGGCCCACCGGCCTCCCTCTTTCCCCAACTACCCGCGCGGCACCCGTCCCTCGCCAAGGCGAAACCGACAGCGTACCCCTCTCCTGCCCCTGCCACTCTGGTGAGCTAGAACGTCCTCGCCATGGCCGTGCTCTGGCCATGGCGGGCATGCTCCGCTTGCGGTGCCCGTGGCCGCGTTCCTAGGCCTTGGCAGCTCGGTGCCACCCCAAAAGGGCTCGTGCGGGTGCGCATGGGTGCGTGCTTGTGTATGCGGCGAAAAAGGGCGGCTTTGTACCCTTCTCGGCCGGGCGTGCAATGGCGGACACGCCGACGGTGCTCACGGAGAAAACCGGGTGGAGAGCGAAGCGGGGAAAACAAAGGCTCACCGTGGTGTCGATGGCGAGAGGGTGGTGGGGCAGGGCGACTCGGTGCAGCGGTGACGGGAAGTCGTGTAGTGCCGATCCGGTCCGCGACGGTGGCGAGGACGAGGGTGTTGTCTCCGCCTCCGGCGACACGGGCGGCTTCGGCTTTTGGCCTCCTCTCTCGGCCTCCTTCCTCTCCTTCTCCCTCCTCGGCTTGGTGAGGTCCGGGCGATGCCACAAGGTGGCAGATGGACGGGAATTGGGGGGTCGTGGGCTCGGAACTCTGGCTTTTATAGCCCCGGCCTGATCATGGCGGCGGCGGACGGCTCACAGAGCATCCGGGGTACGTGTATGGCGGGGAACACCCCTAGGCTAGGGCTTCTAGGGGGGTGCAGGTGGTTAGGTGGCTGCCAAGGCTTCGATTTGGTGCCTACCCGGTCAAAGGAGGGGGAGCGATGGCGTCATGGCGGCAGAGCTGCCGGCGACGTCACTGTGGCCAATTTGAAAAAGAGCAGGGGGAGGTGAAGGCACGGATCGTGGACGTGGCTAGCATCCGAGTGCGGGAGGCCAGCGGGGTTTCGAAACGGACGGCGAGATCATGCAGGGCGCCTTCGGATTCCTCTCCGCTCCCGGGCGCAGCTGCTCTGCTCGCGGGAAAAAGCAGAGGAGCGGGGGTGAGGTGGGGAAGGTGATGACGTGCGGGCCCCGCTCGTCAGCTAGTGTGGGTTGCTTGCTGGGCCGGCTCGCGGTGATGGGCCAGAGCACGGGAGCTGGGCTCCATAGCTCGGTAGCGGGCGCACTCGGCCAGGCAGGCCCGTGGCCGCATGGGCCAGTGCGGTTGCTTGGGCCGGTGGAGGCCGAAATGGCCTTTTCCATTTCCTAGTTTATCCTAAGTCTTTTCTATTTCTATTTCTAATTAAGTCAAGGCCACTTATATGCAAATACACATGTGCCACTTGTGTACTTGTCCTTAGGGGTAGACACTAGGGGTCTGGGGTAGGTTAGGGTTCCATCCAAGGATAGGTATCTTGGCTGGGTTGTTAAATAATTAACCTCAAATAAATAATTAATTAGCAAGATTAATTTAAAAGTAAAACGAGTTGTTGATTTTATTAATAACACATAAACCAAATAAATCCAACTCATGAGTAGATAATTAAATGCAAATGCTCTACCTTGCTATGTAGGTGCTACTTGTGCAACTACCTGGTTGTTTTTCCTATATGACACTTACCAAACATGGGCATGTTTGCGAAAAAATTTTCAGTTGTGATTTTTGGGTTCTGGAAAACTAGGATATTACAGGTGGCTTGCAAACACCCCGTAGGCTAAGCAAAACTCGCATCTCGCTATTTGTTATATTGATAAACTTATTTAGCTTGTCTTTATAGAATTTTTTAAAAGGCTATTCACCCCCCTCTAGCCATCGAGACCTTTCAGCCATCCTTCCTTCTTCACTGACAGCGGGCGAGCTTGCGCTCCACATCCTCCCGTAGCGAGATCTGGTGCGGGGCGAGCTATGGCGCGGGAGATCCCGCACGCACGAGCTTCGGCTGCTTCCTCACGGCGAACGGAGTAGGGGGTGGTGACATGGCAGGCATGGGAGATGGAGCAGGGGCGGCAGCGCGAACGCAATGGATGGAGCGGGGGCGGCACCGAACGGTGCAGGGGCAACGACCATGGCAGACGGAGCAGGGGCGACACAGGACGGAGCAGAGGCTACGTATGGGGTTACCTCTGGCGGCCGATGCTCGAGAGAGGGCGTGGCGGCACTCGGTAGTCCGACAAATGGGGTGGGCGCAGCGGCGGTGTACTGCTACTGCTGTCGAGCGCTTGAGAACGAAGCAAGAAGAAAAGATAAAGGCGACCAAAGAAAAAAAAAAGAAAATTAACGGGATGACAAGTGGGCCCCACAAGTAACTGCTGCTAACGGCGTCAAATCCACCGTCCATCCCATTTCTATTTATCCCTTCAAGCAAACACAAAATGGATCGATCCCCGTCTCTCGTCAACCAAACAGAAAATATAGCCGTCCCGTCCCCGTCTCGTCTCCAAAATCAGATACGGGACCGTCCCATACTCTCACTCCACCTTGACTCCCAACCAAACGATATCTAAGTTCTCACTTCTAGAGTTTTGGTGAAGAGACCGATGCTAGTAAGAAATTACATATATCTCTATAAAGATATAATCATTCTCTTTAGAAAGAGAGAGTAAATAAAGATAATGAGAGTTTGATTGTTTTATACATAGATGTGTACTTATTTTGGGTCAAATTTTGATCTTCTAAAAGTACAATTATTATGGGACTGAGGGGTTAGTTGTTAACCCAAAGTTCCGTCCTTACCAAATTTTGTTTGGTCCACCTCGACCACAAACCACACGGCGCTAGTTATTTTTTTTCCTCGGAGAGAAGTGCCGATGAGGCGATGACCAATATCTCCGACCGTGACGTACCTGTCTGCCCCATCATCGTCACACTCCTTGTGTCCACCACTCCAGGTTCCTTTCCCTTCTCCATTGCGACTGCGAGGGGGTAAACATAACGAATACGCGCGCAAAAAATATTGACGAAAACCGGAGGGGTAAAAGGAGAAAGGCGACGGCCGCCTGGAGGAGCGAGAGGGCGGAAGAGGGGGAGAGCGGCAGCCGCAGGCCCGCAGCTCGTTGATGGTGATTAGGGTTTCGCCGCCCGCACCCTCCACCCGCTGAAGAATCGCCCGGCGGTTGAAGAGGCTCGCGCCTCGCCCTATAAGGCTCCGGGGGGAAGAGGAGACAGGCAGAGGCGGACCGCGGCGCGCGGCTGATGGCGGAGCAGGAGCGGAGGGACGCGGAGGCGGGGGGCGATGCCGCGGCCGCAGCGGTGGCGTCGCACGCCAGCAGCTTGCAGGTGAGGTCTCCCCTCCCTACTTCTCGGCTGCTCTGTACAATTCTGGGAGCGTCACGATGCGTAGATCCGCTCGCTGCTATTTGATTGGCTAAACCTGCGTCCTTCGCGTGTCTTGATTTTAGTTTGTTAGCGCGTAGTGGGTTTCTGGAAGGGAGCTGTCGGGAATTTTGCATGGGGGCGGTGGGGAATTCCTGGGGGCCAACCGTGCTTTAGATCCGAGTTAGCTGCTCTTGGAGCTGGTAATTTAGTGTTTCAAGAGGGATTGGTTGTGCTTGTGCTTACTTCTTGGTGAAGTGTAGTAATGAGCGAGCTATCATAAGATTTGGTTTTTTAATTCATGATGAGGAATAAGGTGCGTAGGGGTTTTTGTTTTTTGTGCAATCCCCATGCTGCTGTACCAGCACCTGCATGTTTGGAACTAGTGAGGCCTGCTTTACTGCAGAGTTAGCCTGTGTCACCTGGTTTCCGACTCTCTGTCAGTGAACTTATTGGTGATAGTCTGGATGTGAGCAGTTTCGACATGTGTATTAGCCTTGTCTTTACTTTGTACTCCCTCCGTCCATAAAAACATGCAATTCTCGTTTTTCGAGAAGTCAAACAGTTTCAACTTTGACTAAATTTATATAAAAAAATACTAATGTTTATGATACAAAATAAGTATCATTAGATTAGTTATAGAATATATTTTTTATTTGGAGACATAAATGTTAATACTATTTGCTATAAACTTGGTCAAACTTGAGTCAGTTTGACTGGCACGCATCCCATAATTGCATCTTTTCTCGGACGGAGGAAGTAGCATGATGAATTTGCCAATTTAAATGAAGACGAATGTGCCTTGATCAACGTGGGGCATGCTTGATTGACTCATATTGATACAAATGCCATGCCAGTATTTATTAGCTGCTACCATTTGGGTTATTTCTGTGCCGGCACTAATATACTTCTATCTTGAAAACTGTAGAGCCTGCCCATCTGAACTGAAATTTTATATACAATCAAAAGTTCCAGCTTAGGTGTAAGTGATCTACATTGATAAGCTCAACATCTAGGAGCAGAAGTTGCTTTGATTTAAATTTATTGCATCATTTGATTATATGTACCGGTGTGATTTTGTTCCTCTGGAGACAAATATCTCAGCTTCATTGAACGTCCACTTCATGGAGAAAAAAAATCGACTTTGTATTTGCAGCACTCCTGAAAAGACGGTATTACCATGCAATTTGGTAGTTTGACCTAAAAGAAAGATAATAAAAGGAACTCATGATGCTCCCATTCAGTGGTTGTTGTGTATGTCAGAAAGATCAAAACAGCTTGTGATACCTGCCAGCTGATCTATGATCATATTTGTATCTGTAGTTATACTATCCAATCCAAGTATTGAACACTTCAGTATTAAACAAACACTGATAGCCATGATTTTGTTAGACATCATTCCCATGGACTAGATGATATCAGATGAATGTTTCACTGGCGCAGAATTTTTATTGTGGACAAGGTTAAGAGGCCCCTGCAGCAGCATGTCATTAGGTTGAGGTGCGGCAGAGGTACCAATGATAGCAAGGTACGACAGTAGCTGGGCTTATTATGGGAGAGTCTAGAGGGCAGATCCAGTGCAGCAGAGACGGATAACAGGGTGACAGTCTAACCACATAAAGAGTCCCAGTAGAAGTCTTAGCATTGATATGATTAGATCAAATTCTTGCTTTTAGGAATTTGCAAATTTTGATGAGTCCTGACTGTGCTAGTTATCTGTCCAAGTGAAGGTTTGATTTGTATTGACTGATAGCCTTTTTAGGTTATCTCTGTAGAGGAGGTCCACATGTATAATATAATGTAAAAGCATTCTTTTATTGTCTGTCTCTCAAGCCGTCTAGTTCTATCTACCAAGCTATATCTATCTATCTCGTTACAAACCTTAACCCCATTGAGCCATGTCTTTTGGCCCACTTCTCCATGTACTTGGTCCAATGCAAACCAAAGTTCTTATCAAGTCTGGTGCATTTTTAACACAATTCTACGGACCACATACGATTTCGAAATATTCTGGCAAAACAGACACAAACTTTGGTATGGATCTAGAAGTAGGCAGATGGGAAAAGTCTCTTCTGCTGGTTGGATGTCACTTATTGTGCAGCACGAATACAGATAAGTGCATCGGAAGGATACAGATATGACAATTTTCCAAAAAAAAAACCCTGATATGTGGATACCTTTTACTATTTTTTAAATAAATAGATAATAATTGCATATTAAAATTGTGAAAGTAGTAAATACCTTGCAAATTGCAATAGCAACTACTGGCAAAAGCAGGATTGGAAGACCAGAACTTGCACACAAAAATCAAATATGAATGAATGTATTACTAACAATGTTATCAGATCGTATGATTGAGGCTAGTCGTAAGACCACTGATAAGACGACTAATCGCTATTAGTTGTCGATTACTCGGTCCTAGTCGGCTAGTCGGACATTTAGTCATCCATGTGCCTAAATCTGATCATAAATTGGCAAATGGAAGAGGCAAGCATAGGTCACTTAGCAGCTGAGATAGAGGGAACAATTATCCCAACAAGCCCTGTATGATATGGATTTTGAGTGGGTAATACAAGAGCTGATAACCTCCTACTAATTGAGTGATGGGCTTTGTTTTTCTTTCAGTCACATATAATATAAGTATAAAACTAGCAAACATGCCCATGAGTTGCAACGGAACCCCAATACGTATAGGAATTAGGCTCCGTATCATCGCTAGATGCGAGTTGTTCTAACTCGTATGAGCGTGGGTCATGAGTCTGGGTCACATACAAGATACGTAGGCCGTGGCTCAATACATATTGGAATCAGACCCCATATTTATCATCTCTAGAAACGAGTTGTTCTAACTTGTATGAGTATGGATCATGAGTTCGGGTCACATACGAGACACAGAGGGCGTGAGTGCAGTTTGAGAAGTAAAAAAAGCAGGATGGAATAAACTCTCCCCTGTCTGGGTAGTTAGTGGGAGGTGGACGAAAAAATGGGTGGAGAGAAGTTTTGCCTTTTTACTACTCCCTCCATCCCAAATTATAAGACGTTTGACTTTTTTGACACCAAGTTTGACCACTCGTCTTATTCAAAAAAATTGTGCAAAATATCAATTTTTTATCGTAGCTTGGTATATTAATAAAAGTTCTTCAAGAATGACTTAAATTTGACTATATTTGTACAAATTTTTTGAATAAGACGAGTGGTCAAACTTGGGGTAAAAAAAGTCAAACGTCTTATAATTTGGGATGGAGGGAGTATTAGGTATAGGTATATATAGAATATAGAATAAGTGAATAATGTATGAGTCAAGTCAGATTTATAATGGTAAGACATCACTTTGAGTATGAGGTGTTGTGACTGCTGTAGTTGAGTTATGAATTCCACCTTGACCGCTGAAAAGCTGCTGCCCTTTTTTGTTGGTCTATGGGAAAGATTTTGAATTTTCCCTTGATTCTGATAATAACAAGCGAGCAGGGTTCAGTCGTCCATGTTTTTTCTCATCAACTTGATGAACTAATATTAGGATAGGACCTCCCTGTTAGAGATAACTAAACCACAGGTGTGGATCTATGGATATGGAATGATGTGCTAGTGTCTATACATGACAAGTGTCAACAAGTCCTCCAAGTACTTGAGAATTCGTCCAGGTGTAGCTGTCTGACTGGTACATCAAAGAGGAGCTCCCATGTCAAGCACATTTTGGTTCCTGATGCCATGGTTATGCCAAATCGTCACAATTTGTGGGATAAACATACCTTAGAGATGGAATTGAACACCGCATTTGAAGTAGAAAATGTGGTTTGTTACTTTTGTTACGTGGATGTAATAGGTCGTATACTGGCACCAGACTACTGTCATTATCCTTTCTGTTTCAAATGCATGGTTTTTACCTTTCATAATCTCTTATTGAGCAGTGCAGATCATATTAGTTTCTGTATTTGACCAATACGCTCAGTCCTCTAATTTTAAGAAACTTATTTGTCTTATGTTTTGTATACTATTTGTCCCTTTACTCCATATATACTATAAGTGATGGTTACAATCCTAACTGTTCCAGCGTGTCAAAGTATACCGTTTGACTGATGCTGGGAAGTGGGACGATCAAGGAACAGGTCATGTTTCTATTGATTACATTGAGGTATGAAAATTTTCTTTGCTAATATGTGTGGTATTTATTATTTCTTATTCATGGCTCTAGTTAATTCTCACACTTTCTCCTGATTTTCTTTGATAAGTGCCCAAATATTTGTTTGCCCCTTACCTTTAATCTACTTTCAGTTTTGCTACCTTAGTACCTTGTTTTGACATGCTTCATTTGGCCGTCATGCTGTTTCTACAAATAATAATGACACTGTCAACTTTTCAAATTTTATTTTTTTGTCAATGTCGAGGGAAGTAAGGAACTATAAGAAAACCTTGTCAAAGTAGACATCATTTTCATATTTCATACTGTGATGGTGATTCATGGAACAGTGTCCCGATGTAAAACTAAAGCAATAGTCCAATAAAAATGAAAATAAGCACAAATTACTTGATGGTGATTCGTATCAGTGTCCCGGTGTAAAAGTAAAGCAATATTCCAATACAAATGAAAACAAGCAGAAATTACTTGTAATCTATGGCACCATGGTATTCCGTCATTGTATTATGATTTCTAATCTGTGGGCTTACTTTTTGGACGTTATATGATTTATTCTTGGGTTGGTTCCAGGGTTCAAAAGAACTCGGTTTGACTGTTTTAGATGAAGAGGACAATGAGACGCTACTTATGCACAACATCACATTTGACGATATTTACAGAAAACAAGGTGAACTAACACAGTATCATTCTATTTTCGAGCTAATTTATATCTTTTCGAAACTTTCTAATCCATTTTCTTTGTTAGAAACAATAATTTCATGGAGAGATCGTGAAGCAGCGACGGACTTAGCGCTAAGCTTTCAGGAAGCTGCAGGATGCTCCTACATATGGTGATGGAAGCAAGAGCTGTGGCGCAGTTACCAAGTTTTTGTTTAATTACTCCCTTTGGTTTATTTTGTGTTCGTTATTGGTTCTGTGCAGGGAGCACATATGTGAAATTCAGAGAAACCTTCAGTTCAGTAACCTTGGTGGTGAGTTTTTTAAAATCAGCTGTGACTGTTTATTCATACCACATATATTTGCATGCTCTTCTCATCTTAACCATGTCCTGCAGCTCTGGAAGTTGGTCCTCGTCAATCATCAGAATCTCTAGAAGCCTCTAGAATAATGCATTCAAATGGTACACCCCCTTTGCTGAATGTCCACTTGAGATTGTGTATCTTTTCAAAAACATTCATTTTGAAATTATTTTAAAGCAATTTGCCGAAAATGTCTATTTTGGGGACATAACAGAAAAGTATTTTGAAACATTCATTTTGAAATTATTTTAAAGCAATTTGCTGAGATTGTGTATCTTTTCAAAAACATTCATTGCAAAGTAGGTGATTAGGTTCTGGAGTGCAGCACAACTAGAACCCAGCCGTTCACTATTTTTGCTTGGTGTTATTATGTGAATGAAAAGGCTTGCACTATTTGAATATAAATGTATCCTATGTTAGTAGAGTTCAGTAACCATTTGCTACTCTATTTTGTACTTACTGTTAGCTTGATAACTAAAACAATTCCTTCAATTGTCCTCAAACATTCACAGCAATTTTTGACTCATGATGACCTTATATAGAATTCCTAAAACTCTGATTAATGTATCAAAGTCTTATTCAATGTACTATGCTGAAGAGCATTGTATTATTATCTGGTAATATTTTTTGAATGCAATCAAAGGTGGATCCTTAGGTCATCACTTTCTTAAATTGCCTGAGATGCTTGGTGAATGAAAGAATCATTCTTGAGAAGTATCAGGCCAAAATGAAAAGAAAGTTCCTCTCGGACCCATATACATTATGGAGAAAAAAAGCAGCCTGTTTCTTCCACCTGTTAACTATGGTAGTAATTGATTAATAGACATCATCTGTAGTTATGTCTGTTATTAAGGCGTATTCATTTCATGTATAGAATAGCAGTGCAGTTAGGACTAATGGATAAAAAACATGACAATGCCAACTCCTGAAGTTGATAAAAGATGATTCACTAGGACTTGAGAGATATGGGCATGTTTTTCTGGGGTAATTTTGGTTCATTAACCTTTTGTTTTATTTTTGGTTTCTTCTCCACCTTTTTTCTTACACTTTGTTATGCAAACATGTGAGCAATGACTTGTGCTTTGCTCGGCTGCAGTTCATATTACTGTCTGCTTTGCTTAGCTGCAGCTTATATTAGTGTCTAGCATATATGCATATGTCCTTTACCTCATCTAGTGTTTGTCTCACTGTTATGTCTAGTAATCATTCTCCCCTCTGCAGATGATTCATTCCGCTCTGCTAACGGCGATTTCAGGGAGCTTCCTCCTGTTGAGTTGTCTAATCTTCCTTTTATTTTGAAGGTTAGATTTTTCTTGTGTTCTTCTTATATGAAAATGTTATCATTTGGCCTCCAACACGTAGTCACAACATTTATTTATTTTATGTTTTTGGTTGAATGTTTACTCTCGTTATCATTGTTACACTAGTAATATGCATTTTGTCTGGGATGAGAATATAGTTTGCGCTTGCCTGATCATGTCTTTTAAGTCTGATATCTTGATGAATACATGTTGCAATTTGGTAGTCCCATACTAGCTTTTGATTAGCTGCTTATTCTTCTATTTGTCTAGTGTAACCCAGAGTGTGAAGGTAAAACTATGATTATCTGTTTTCGTATGTAATCATTGATACTACCGGTGAATGGGGTTGTCGGGTTGTTTGTGAATTGAGACAGTTTTGGAACCAGGCCAGTCTGTCTAGCTATTGAAAGGCATTGCTGATATTGCTAGTCTGATATGTACCTATTTCATAGAAATGACTTCAAGCTTTTGTATACCTTTTGTTTTTTTTTTTTGGGGGGGGGGGGGGGGAGGTACAGCGATACATTTATCAATAAGGAAATTATCATATATTGTTTTGATGCTTGGGAGCTTGAACGAACTAATTTAAAAATACCGGTGACAATAATCTGCAGACTGTATTGGAGGGTGGCATTACAGATCAGATCCATGTGGCAGAGTTGATAACACAAGATGTAAGCCATCTAAACTTTGCCATGTCATGGTCACATGTACGAAATGTACTGGATTCTTGTTAGCATTGTGCTAATTGTATTGTAAGATATTACTTTCGTCGAAACATCAGCCAACCACACGTTACTCCCTAAAGCATGGATCATGGGTTTGGTACAGCACATTAATTATAACAAAATCCTACAGACAGATGCATTTGTGCTTCCTTATTAGTGCGATTTTGAAAATAAGTAAACTTGAGCTTTCTTTTGAGTCTTTTGGGAAAATGCCTCTCGATATGTGGCATCCATAGTTTCTTTGTTGAAAAGTCATTATTGATGGGCGAGATGCATCATATACTGCATTATTGGCCAATACACTCTCAGTTTGATTGTTCTTTTAGGTTCATTACCTCACTCTTTCTTAGACATTAGATGAAATAATCTTACGTAGAGTTTTGTTTGTAGATAATGTTTAAGCAAGATTACTTTCCACATGCTAGTTTGTCAGAATATGTAGCAGTCTCCTAAGGAGCTATTTCTTTCTTGATTAAGTAATTGTACTATTGGCTACACAACGTCTCATGCCTGTGTAGTGTAAATGTCATCTTGACATAAGATTTGTTAAACTCATCTCTTCCCATTCAAATAGAGATGTTTGCTTGAGTCTCACTGTTCTTATGATCGGAGTAGTTATTGTTGTACATTCATGTAACAGTAGATCAAATGTTTTCTAATGAGTGATATAAGGAGGAGGAATTCAAATGGTGATGGTGATCAGAACACGTAATTGCAATCCAACTGCATGAATCTAATTATATGATTCTGATATCATGTATGGGCGGGTGGTTTGAAGAAATGTGAGTCCAGTTAGACTGGAATGACTGATATGGATAGACAATGGTGGCACTGCATTTTCTTCAAATCTGATATATGGTGCCATTAACTCCAAATAAGAATGGTCTTAATACTTTAATAAACTGATTGATGGTGCTTTCCTGCTGAAATCCCTTCTTGACTCTTTTTGTTGGTTTGATGTGAATCAACATAACTGTCACTAAAACTTCGGAGAGGGCTGCATAACAACAGATGCATAGAATTGATTATGCCATCTTTTTTGGGCATGGTTTTTCTTTGACTGAAGTCTTGAACTATTCTACATGCAAATTCCTGCAGCGTGACTTTTTCCCAAAGCTAATGGACATTTTCAGAATGTGTGAGGATTTAGAGAACATAGATGATCTTCACATGATTTTCAAATTGGTCAAGGGAATAAGTAAGTACATACCTGGATTAAAAATGCACTTAGTAGCGTTTTTATACTGGTACTGATTATTAATTTTCATTCTGCAGTATTGTTGAACAGTCCATCGATCTTTGACAAGATTTTTTCTGATGAGTTTATTCTTGACATAATAGGTGCCCTTGAATGTATGCTATCTCCATTGTTTCCCCATGTTTCTCATATACCTTCATTATAGCATGCAATCATGTGTGATCTTATTATAACTGCAATGCATCATCCAAGGTTGCTGGTTTCTTATTTTAACTAGATATACTCTGTACAGATGATCCAGAGGTTCCAAGAGTGCAAAAGCACCGTGCTTTTCTAAAAGATCATGTAGTTTTCAAAGAGGTATTCTGAGTTTTCTTCCACATGTTGTCCTGCTTGTGAAGAAATGGTTATTTAATGTATATATAACCATGTTTCTGCCACAGGCCATACATATTGAAAATGTTTCTGTTGTTTCGAAGATTCATCAAACATACAGAATAGGCTATCTTAAGGTCAGTGTCTCTTCATAATTGTTAGCTAACTTTTGTACCTCCTTGGTGTATGTTAATATTCCTTTTACTTAGCCTCTTCTAGGGCATGACTATTTTTGGGGGGCATTTGCAGGATGTTATACTACCACGAATATTGGATGATGCCACTCTAGCAAGTCTGAACACAATGATACACTCAAATAATGCTTCTGTTAGTGTTTCTGCCTCACCCCAGTGTTGGTATCCTTGAATCGTCTCCTATTTGTTACTTGTGATATAATGATCTGCCTGCAGGTTATTTCCTTGCTAAAGGATGATGCGCTCTTTATAAGACAACTATTTGCTAGGATGAGGTCATCAGATATTTCTATGGAATCGAAACGAGAATTGGTGAGAACTTTATTGTTCTTGTTAATGATGACTTGATGTCTGTTTTTTTAGCATTTCTTGAGTGAAGTCACTAACTCACTATTGTAAATTAGTTTTTTTTTTGGTTTTTTTTTGACGTCTCTCATCTGGGTACAGCTGTAGTATCTGCTCATGTACAGACTCACACCAACCCTACATACGCACACCACACTCACACCACGCGTACACGAACAAACCTACAACTACACACAGATCACATCGCGTCCTTCGTGAGATCACCGGGACCATTCATGACTCCATAGACGATGGGCACGTCGTATTCCCTTTGTGGCTCCACGCGTGAGAGACAACATAATTTATTTGGGGCGAACCCCGGTGAGAGACGCGAGTTGTGATTCCTGGGAATCAAACTCGCGCCGGCTGCACGCTCGCCGGCTGTGCTGGCCACTCGAGCACCTGCTCGGTTCTCTATTGTAAATTAGTTAGCATCATCACAATGGAATTGACTTAGATAGTTGAAGCTAATAAGGCGAGACTGCCCCATTGCTGTTGGCATTGATGCAAATGATAATCTAGGACTGAAAATGTCACTATCTTCATGATTTTTATTGATTTTTTTGGTGTTTCTTTATTTCGAGGCCTCCTGAGGTGCCGGTGCGTAGTGGGGTTCTAAAGCGGGCCGATAATGTAAAGAGCGGTAGAGGTCGACCTAAACTGACCTGGGATGGGTCCGTTAAGAGAGACCTTAAGGAGTGGAATATCTCCAAGGATTTAGCTATGGACAGGAGCACTTGGAGACTGGCAATCAACGTGCCTGAACCGTGACCTCTTTCTGTCTTGTGCCCTTTATGTCCCTTTATGTGTCTCCCTGTTTCTTGTCTCTTTTGGGTTTCATCTCTAGCCTACCCCAACTTGCTTGGGACAAAAGGCTATGTTGTTGTTGTGGTGGTGGTGGTGTTTCTTTATTTCCTAACATAACAAGAGACAGCTGGATTTCGGTCAAAAAAAAAAAGAGACAGCTGGATTAGCTTGGCTTTGTTTTCTTGAATGAATTATATAATTGCTAAATTTGATTGTTACCTGAGTCTAGTTGTTCTTTATAGGATGTTGGATGTTTAGGTTTCGCTTGCCTTTAGGTAATTCGGGTTAATGCTACACAAGTTTCATCACCTTAAAAATTGCCACTCGATGTCTCCCAGAGTTCTGTATGTGGCTCACACATTTTGGACCCACCTCATTTCTAACGAAATTATGAAATTGCTCAAGGTTTCGTCACTTGCATTTGCTATCACAGAGGCTCTCTTATCTTTATGATTAGTTAATCTGGAGTAAGCTAGCTTGCTTTGCCAGTCTGTTTGCCTTGCAATTGCTGGAACCTGGGTTGAAAATGGAATGCCTTGCATCCTTTTTGTTGACCCTGCTAACAATGTTTCTGTATTTCCAGGTTCTGTTCTTGCATGAATTTTGCACACTTAGTAAGAGTCTACCACTTGTTCAGCAACTGCGATTGTTTCGGTAGGTCCTTCAATTTCATTCTTCTTTCTTTCTACCAGTAAAAGGCATAACACAACACTGCCAAGGTATTGTATCAATTCTCCAAATGTGTAAATGCATGGCTGCAGGCTATCTGTACTACAAAAACAAAAAGAAATATGATCATATAGTACTGGTGTGCCTGAGCTTGGTGTTGTCATTGTTTTCTCTGCTTGGCAGCCCTGTGCTTTGCCTCGCTATCGTTTGACTTCAGATAGCTGAGGATATCTTGTTATAGGTATATCAGGGGTTATCGTTCAGATTTTTTATGTGTTTGTTATCTAATACATATAACCTTAAATCGTTGTGTGCAATGTGACTAATAGAGTGCATACAACCAACCCAATGTACCTTACAGATTCGAAGACAAATGTGCTTGTTGGAGAGTGATTCTCTATTGATTAGGGCTAACCCTAGAAGGGTAGCTATATAGGTTCCATACATGGGCCACATGGGCCTTAGCCTCATGGGCCTAAACACATACTCCAACACCCCCCCGCAGTCTGAACTACCGGCGCAGCGGAGTTCAAGGCTGAACAAGAAAGAACACACACAACCCCCCCACAGACGCAACTAGCCACCGGTGATGTTGAGGCTGGAGCGAAATTCGGCGAAGGTCGAGGACGGGAGGCCTTTGGTGAAGATGTCCGTGAACTGGGAGGTCGTCGGAACATGAAGGACCCGCACCTCGCCCATGGCCACCCGATCACGGACAAAGTGGAGGTCGATCTCCACATGCTTCGTCCGCTGGTGCTGGATGGGGTTGGTGGAGAGGTAGACCGCACTGACGTTGTCGCAGTAGATCAGTGTGCTCCGGGAGGGCGGAGTGTGCAACTCCGCAAGCAGCTGCCTGAGCCAGGCGGCCTCCGCCACGCCGTTAGCAACGGCGCGGTACTCCGCCTCGGCGCTGGACCGGGAGACCACCGGCTGGCGCTTGGACGACCAAGACACCAGGTTGCCGCCCAGGAAGACGGCGTAGCCGGAGGTGGAGCGGCGAGTATCCGGGCACCCGACCCAGTCAGCATCAGTGTAGACGACGAGGTCGGTGGAGGAGGTCCGGTGGAGGAGGAGGCCGTAGTCGAGCGTGCCCCGGAGGTAGCGGAGGAGGCGCTTGAGAGCCGTGAGATGAGGCTCCCGGGGGTCATGCATATGTAGGCAGACCTGCTGAACTGCATAGGTGATGTCCGGCCGGGTGAAGGTGAGGTACTGAAGGGCCCCAGCGAGACTCCTGTACGCAGTGGGATCGGCCACCGGTGGTCCCTCAGCCTCAGACAACTTGCCCTGAGTGTCGACCGGAGTGGAGCAGGGGTTGCAGTCAGTCATCCCAGCCCGCTCCAGGATGTCCCGAGTGTACTGCCGCTGGTGAAGTAGGAGCCCGGTGGGACGGTGATCAACAGTGACACCGAGGAAGTGGTGGAGCTCACCCAGATCCTTCATCGCGAACTCCTGCTGGAGAGCAGTGATGATCCGGCGGAGAAGTGGCTCACTGGAGGCGGTGAGAACAATGTCATCAACATAGAGCAGCAAGTATGCAGTGTCGGCTCAACGGTGGTAGACGAACAGGGACGTATCAGACTTGGCCTCCATGAACCCCAGGGTCAGCAAGAAAGCGGCGAACCGGTGGTTCCACGCCCGAGGTGCCTGCTTGAGGCCGTAGAGGGACCTGTTGAGCCGGCAGACCATGTCAGGACGGGTGGTGTCGACGAACCCCGCCGGCTGACTGCAGTACACCGTCTCGGTAAGAAGGCCGTGGAGGAAGGCGTTCTTGACGTCCAGCTGGCGGACGGGCCAAGACCGAGCAAGCGCCAGCGATAGCACGGTACGGACGGTGGCCGGCTTGGCCACCGGGCTGAAGGTCGATAGTCGACGCCAGGGCGCTGAGTGAAACCCCGGAGGACCCACCGAGCCTTGTAGCGCTCGAGAGAGCCGTCGGCCCGGCGCTTGTGGGTCCAAATCCACTTGCCGGTGACGACGTTGGAGCCCGGTGGCCGGGGCACCAATTCCCACGTCTGGTTGGCGAGTAGCGCGGCGTACTCCTCTTCCATCGCGCGGCGCCAGTGAGGGTCGAACAGGGCGTCGCGGACGGAAGAGGGTACCGGAGAGACCACCGCGTCGCCGGTCGAAGCCTCGAGGGCACGAGGCGGCAGTGTGCCAGCCGCGTGTCGTGTCACCATCGGGTGAACATGCCGCGGGTGTCGGTGAAGCAGCGGCGGGTGGTAGACCGGCGGGGCACCACGAGCCGGCGGGGACTGCGGCGGTGGTGTCGGCGTCCCCGGTGGAGAAGGGAGCGCGAGCGGCGGCGGCCGCGGCCTACGCTGGTACACCCGTACCGGCGCGGCGAACCTCGACGGAGCTGCCGGGGCAGGTGCCGGGACGGGATCCGGCGTCGACGGAGGTGCCGGGGCAGGTGCCGGGACGGGATCCGACGTCAGCGACCGACACGACCCCCCCGGGGCAGAAGTGGGGGACGAAGGCCCCGGGTCTGCACCAACCGGAGAGGACGGGGCCGCGCCCGAGGACGACGGGCCCGGACCCGCTGGGAATCCGGGACCGGGGGCCGGCCCGGCACGCAGCGAAGCGGTACCTGCAGGAGGCCACGAAAAAGGTGGCTGGACCACCGGGTCAGTGGGAAACAGGGAGGGTGGGTCAGGTACCGGAGGGGTGGTAGTGCTGGAAAAGGGAAAAACGGACTCATCGAACACCACATGGCGAGAGATGAGAACCCGTCGGGAGGTAAGGTCAAAGCACCGGTACCCCTTGTGATCCGGGGAGTACCCGAGGAAGACAGAGCGTGGAGCGAGGGTCCAGCTTGTGGGAAGAAGTGGCAGCGGTGTTGGGGTAACACGCACACCCAAACACGCGGAGGTGATCGTACCGAGGCGGGGTACCGAAGAGGGCGTGGTGAGGAGTGGGAGCGGGGCAGGCCGTGGAAGGAAGGCGGTTCAGAAGGTAGGTGGAGGTGTGCAGGCCCTCAGCTCAGAAGCGAGCGGGAAGAGAGGCCTGAAACAGAAGGGTACGCACGGTGTCGTTGGTGGTGCGAATCATCCGCTCAGCCTTGCCATTCTGGGAAGAGGTGTATGGACAAGACATGCGGAGCTGAACACCGTGAGAGAGAAAGAAGGCACGGGAGGTGGAGTTATCGAACTCACGACCATTGTCACACTGGACGGCCTTGATGGTGAGGCCGAACTGTGTAGACACCCAAGCGAAGAAGTGGAGAATGACGGGGAAAGCGTCAGACTTTGCACGAAGAGGAAAAGTCCAGGAGTAATGAGAGAAATCATCAAGTAGCACAAGATAGAACTTGTAGCCAGAAACGCTGATGATAGGAGAGGTCCAGAGGTCGCAATGTATAAGATCAAAGATGTGAGCCGCCTGGGAAGAACTATGGAAGGGAAGACGGACATGACGGCCCAGCTGACACGCATGACACAAAGGCTCATCGTGAGTCCGAGGACACCGAATGTCAGAACTACGACTGAGCTGCATCAGGGCATCACGACCAGGATGGCCGAGTCGCCGGTGCCAAGTAGTGGAGGAAGTAGTGGTGGCGAAAGCAGCTGACAAAGGGGTCGGCGAAGAAGACGAAGGAGACGCTGGGAAGCGAAGGGTGTAAAGGGGACCCGTGCTGTCACACCGAAGCAGAGGACGGCGGGAAGCCAAATCTCTGACAGTGAGACCGGAAGAGTCAAACTCCACAGAACAGGAATTGTCAGCAGTAAACCGACGAATAGAAAGAAGGTTGTGAACCATAGAAGGTGCCACAAGAACATCAGGAAGACGAAAGGAGCCATGAGCGCCGGCGGCACCCACGGACGTGACAGGAAGGCAAGACCCATTAGCGACCATGATGGATGAAGGGTGATAGGAAGAAGGAAGTTGAACGGAAGAGAGAATAGTGGGGTTAGGAGTGGTGTGGTAGGTGGCACCCGAATCGGCGATCCACTGTGGGCCGACAGGAGTTCGCGGGGCCAGCGTGCTGAAGGAGTGTGCCAAGGCCGCCGAGTCCCAACCGGGCGGTTGAAACCCGGGAGAGGCAGTAGCGAGCATGGCGGCGGCCGGCAGGCGAGGCTCACCACCGGGAGCCTGGAAGGGCCATGACGGGTCGTGGAACCCAGAACCCCCACCACGTCCCCGTCCGCGATGACGGCGTCCGCCACGGCCCCCCCTCCCACCCCCGCTCGGCCCGGGTGGAGGAGAATCCACAAGAAACGACGTCGGCGTAGGGGACGGATGTGGTGCCCAGGCCTGGCCAGTGCCCGCGCCAGAGGTGAGCGGCGCGAGTGGGTGGCCCGCGCCGGCAGGCAGCGCTGGAGGGTGGCCGGGCCATGTCGGGGCCATGCCAAGGGCGGCCGGAGCCCAGGAAGGAGAGGTGGTCGGGGCGGCCGGGAAAGGCGCAGTCGCGGGGGCACTGCCGGCAGCGAAAGCAAGGGCCTGCTGTGCCCATGTCGCGGGAAAGGGGCGCGGGTGAGCGGGTCGCACCAGCAAAGGGAAGGGCGGTCCCGACGGTCACACCGGACGCAAGGCAGCAGCCAGCCTGCAGGCCAGGGGTCGGCCATGCTGCGGGAGAGGAAGGAGCAGCAGCCGGCAGTGGCGCGGTGGCGGCAGCAGGCAGCCTGCCAGAGGCCGGCCAAGCAGCAGAAGGGGGAGGAGCAGCAGCCGGCAGGGGCGCGATGGGCGCGGCACCCGTGCCTGGTGCGTACTGTCCAGTGGCTGGCCATGGCACGGAAGAAGAAGCAGTGGCACCCGGGGGCGCTGCTGGAGGAGCGGTGGCCGCGGAAGGAGGAGCGGCCAGCAGAGGCATCCCGCCAGGAGAAAAAGCAGCACCAGGAGGAGCGGCCAGCAGAGGCATCAGGGGCGCTGCGTGGTGTGGTAGGTGGCACCCGAATCGGCGATCCACTGTGGGCCG
Source organism: Saccharum hybrid cultivar R570 (assembly GCA_038087645.1). Classification (NCBI taxonomy): domain Eukaryota; kingdom Viridiplantae; phylum Streptophyta; class Magnoliopsida; order Poales; family Poaceae; genus Saccharum; species Saccharum hybrid cultivar. Next base: position 7,433,333 of record JAQSUU010000113.1, read on the forward strand.
ACAGGAGTTCGCGGGGCCAGCATGCTGAAGGAGTGTGCCAAGGCCGCCGAGTCCCAACCGGGCGGTTGAAACCCGGGAGAGGCAGTAGCGAGCATGGCGGCGGCCGGCAGGCGAGGCTCACCACCGGGAGCCTGGAAGGGCCATGACGGGTCGTGGAACCCAGAACCCCCACCACGTCCCCGTCCGCGACGACGGCGTCCGCCACGGCCCCCCCCCCCCCACCCCCGCTCGGCCCGGGTGGAGGAGAATCCCCGCTCTGATACCATGGGCTGGCCCTAGGCGCCACCATCTCCTCTGCTGCCCACCTCTCTGCCACCCCTCCAGGTGCGTGGGCCGCACCTGGAGGGCCGCCGCCCCTCTCTGGAGCGGGTGGCCAGCCCCTGCTCCAGCCGCCAGGGGGTGGGCTGGCCCTGGGCGCCACCATCTCCTCTGCTGCCCACCTCTCTGCCACCCCTCCAGGTGCGGCCCACGCACCTGGAGGGGTGGCAGAGAGGTGGGCAGCAGAGGAGATGGTGGCGCCCAGGGCCAGCCCACCCCCTGGCGGCTGGAGCAGGGGCTGGCCACCCGCTCTAGAGAGGGGCGGCGGCCAGGCGGCCCTGGGAGCAGCGCCTGGAGGGAGGGGGCGGGAGGAAGAAGCCGCAGCGGCGGCAGGAAGAAGGGCAGCGGCCCTGGGAGCAGCGCCTGGAGGGAGGGGGCGGGAGGAAGAAGCTGCAGCGGCGGCAGGAAGAAGGCCGGCTGCAGCTGCTGCAGGCAGAGCAGCGGCGCCCGCCCCAGGCAAGGCGGCGGCTTCCGCCCCTGGAAGAGCAGCAGCGGCTGTAGGAGCAGGGGATCGGTCCCAGGAAGGGGAGGAGAGGGGAGGGAACAGAGGGAAGAAGGAAGGGGAAGAGGGAGGGCGGCCGGCCATGGCCCCTGGCGGCAGAGGAAGCCGGCGGCTGCAGGTGCCTGGCCGGCGGCTCAGGAGGAAGGAGAGGATAGGCTGGATACCATGTTGGAGAGTGATTCTCTATTGATTAGGGCTAACCCTAGAAGGGTAGCTATATAGGTTCCATACATGGGCCACATGGGCCTTAGCCTCATGGGCCTAAACACATACTCCAACAGTGCTGCTCTACTTTAAGATAGCTGTGAACTCTTTTTGGTTGCTGGAATTCTTGTAGCCAGGAGCTAACCACCAATTTTTCTTCAGGGATCTTTCAGGTGAAGGCGTTTTTGAAATAATTTCTGATGTGTTGCAGAGTCAAGATAGAAAAATCGTTTCAGCTGGGTACTTATTAAAGAGTGCATTTATATAAGCATCTTTGTTGGCGAACCACATTTTGTTCGATGTTCTAACTGCAGTTTATTGACGAATGCAGGTCAGATATCCTTATACTTTTTCTTAATCAGGACCCTAACCTATTGAGGTCATATATTGTCCAGCAAGAAGGAAATTCTCTTCTAGGACTTCTGGTAAGTTGCAACTTCTTGGAGGTCTGAAATCTACAGTAAAGTCTTTTATACAGTACTCCCTTCACTCCAAATTTAAAGACGTTTTGGCTTTTCTAGATACATAGCTTTTGCTATGCACTTAGATATACACTGTATCTAGATACATAGAAAAAGCAATGTATCTAGAAAAGCCAAAACGTCTTATAATTTGGAATGGAGGGAGTAACACTTATTCCATCCTTTGTGCTCCCTCTGATTGAAACTATAAATTACTTAGGATTCATTTTCGTGAACCATTTTAAGCTTTGACTATATTGAGTGTACAGAAGTAGGTAGATTTACAACATAAGATGGATATTAGTAGATTCACTTTTAGAAAGTACTTCTGTAACAACCCTTTTTTATAAATATCATAATCCTATAGAAATGAGTGGTTAAATTTCAATCTTGTAAATTGTGTTGACATTCAAAAGTAGTTATATCTCTGATCAGAGGGAGTAGCATTTTGAATATATGAAACTGCTCGTCATTTAGCTGAACTGGGGTGCAACTGTGCATTTCTTATCTCACATGTTTTAAACAAGAAATGGTAACAGGGCCTCTTTGGATATGATCTAAATATGTGTTTTTCTAATGATATAGCAATAAAACACAAGTATCTATCTGTCACCAGCGAGGTCATTTACTCTTGGTTGCAATTGACTTGACGTGAAATGAAAGATGACCAAACTTGCCCTCTTTTCTCAATGCCTCTGTATTATTATTTCTTCCTAGACATGTTTTGTGTATAATTTCAATGCTAATTTGTAGGTGAAAGGCATGGTAACTGACTTCGGTGAGGAAATGCACTGCCAGTTTCTAGAAATCCTGCGCATATTGATGGATTCTTTCACTATGTCTGGAGCACATGTAAGTTACGTTTTCTACCAAACTGAGTTTAGGTTACATATTGACTTTCACTCGGTAGTCGCATTACCTCTTGAGTTGTTCATTTGAGTTTGAGTCTTACAAATTGGGCTCACATATCTTGTATTATGTGATATTTAATTGATAAAATTATTTGGAACTCCACTACTATACAACCATGGAATAGATTTTCCCATGCTAGTTCAAGTTTCCAACTTTTAATTTCAGTATATTGGTGATGTGGACTGTGTTTATAGCACTGCAGTATTGCACATCCCTACCATTTGCCACCTAGGGTACAATCTGTTGAATGATTCAGTTATTAATTATGCGATGTGAAATTATAAAACATTATGGATTGCTTGTCTCTTCTAGGCTACCCATTTATATTGCTTCCACTTTGCTTATCTCTGAACTCTGATGGATAGTTTGCCATTGTTGTTTTTTTCTTCTTATTATAATGATACGCAGCCCTCCTGTGTGTTTGAGAAAAAAAAAAGTTGCCTTTGTTTTTGGTAACTTTCGTGGTGGTAGATCATGGTCATTTTTCAGCATCTTGTGTTGAAAACTTGAAATCTGTTAAAAATGTCTGAAATTCACAAAATCTTCTGACCTGATTTAGCTGCACTAAGTCTTCATTCCCTTCTGCAGAGAGACATAATTATTGAGATTTTCTACGAAAGGCATCTTGACTATTTGGTTGATGTAATAGCATCCTCTTGTCCCCCGAGGAGTTTGTCTCCATCGACATCTAACTCTGTACGTGTTGGTGGAAATGCTGAAGGACACCATATCAAGCCTGAGATTTTGTTAAATGTTTGTGAACTGCTGTGCTTTTGTGTAGTTCATCATCACTACAGAATTAAGTACTACTCTGTACAAACTTCTTCCATTATACCATGATACTTCTATGATTTTTATATGCATGTTTCTAAATGTTTGTTAATCTTGTGTAGGTGCAATTTTCTTATGAACAATGCTATCGAGAAAATCCTTACATTGACTCGACGGAGGGAGAAGTTTTTGGTTGTAGCAGCTGTTAGGTTTATGCGTACTATTATATCCAGAAATGTAAGATTTATGGATTTTGAATTTTTTTCTTTTTACGTTGTTAGAAAATTGGAAGTTCCCTTGAAGTTATGCCCTATCATGGTTGAAGTGTTCCTCAATGTATCCTAGCTCTTGCAGAGCTCATTTTATGGTAGATATAGTTTCAGTCCACTAATGATGTGCTATTGTAAGTTTCAAATATAAGGTATATGCTATTACCAGGCATTGCATTTTACCTTTAGCACAATAGTTTCCCGCAGAGAACTGTTCCTAGGTGATATCTGCAGGATAATAGCTCGCCTGCTTTAATGTTAGCACACCATGATTTCCTGTACAAACTGTTTATTCGTGATTTAAACCAGACCCCAATATTTGTCATTGTTTGATTGCTTTATTTGCTGGATTCTCAGTACAACTACCTGGGCATATATATTTTCACTTATGGCTAACTAATGGATCCCCATTACGTGTGTTAGTTAAACAAGCAGCTAGGCATCATTCTTGTATCCCACTTGATATATCCTTTATATTTTGTAGGATGAGCATCTCATTCGCCATGTTGTGAAGTTCAACTTGTTGAAACCAATAATTGATGTCTTTGTTGACAATGGGGAGAGATACAACATGCTACATTCAGGAGTACTTGAATTGTTGGAATACATACGAAAGGTACGATTTCAGGTTGCCGCTTTGAATTTTGTGTTTTACCTGGTTGCCACTTTGAAATCTGGCTTTTACTTCGCCACTATGAATTCTGCCTTATGAACTGGATACTTACCTACAGGAAAATATAAAACCTCTCATTCTTTATGTTATCGAGTCTTTCTGGGAGGGGGATGGACTTGCCAAGTTTGAACACTTTGGGAGTATTCAGGCCTTCAAACTCAAGTATAACCAGGTTGAACCATTTCTTGTGTACTATTGCATCCCATGTTGAGCTTTTGATAAAGTGACTTTCATACTGCTAACACTAGTTTCTGCCTACCTTATGCATTATTGAGTGAGATGGTCTCTCTTTTGTTTCTTCCTTCTTTTGACAAGTACCTGGAGAGTGCTGAACCAAGGTTGAATGCTAGTGTGCCTGACATGAGAAAGAAGGCAGAACAAAGAGGTCTTGAGAAGGAAGAGGAAGACTACTTCAATGAGGACAGGTATGTTATTGTTTTCTTACTGGTAATTTCTTCATTATTTTAGTAATATATAGGCGAGATTGGATATTCAAGGGTGCTATCATGTTCAGAGATTATACAGTGAATTTGCAAGTGAAATGATATTTGTTCTTTCTAGTGATGAAGAAGATTCAGGCTCTGGCCGGCGGCCTAAACATGCACAGAACCAGCATAGCAAGCCTAAGCCTAAGGTCCCTAATGGAAGTGAAGCCGATGACACTGATGACGCCTCTAGGTATTGTTTCTTCTGATACAGTATGAGATGAACTTGAGTTCCCATGTGGTAGCTTATATCTGTTGTATTGCATTCTCATGATATCTGTTGTATTGCTTTCTCATGTTACATTTAATGACAATTTGAAAATCATATCATACAGAACTCGATAAGTTCTAGTTTAATTTGTTAATGTTGGTTGCTTCAGTATTGATCCCTCCCTTTTCAGGCCTAAATCTGCTGGACTTGTGGACTATGACGATGATGACGATGAGGACTTTAATCCACCACCAAAGGAGCCTTCTAGGCCTGCAGAGGATGATGTGCCGTTAAACATATCCCCGGTGAAGCGGAAGCCAGTGAATGCGGTGGATGGGAAACATGCAGATGGGGAGGGTCGCAGGAGGCAAAAAATAGAAACCAGAATTAGTTGTGCTAAAATTGCTGCTGTTACTAGTACAGCTATTAAGCACACAGATCTACAAAACAAGCATGCTTCCCACTTGCCTACATCAGCCACGCCAAGTACTGAAGCCAATGGTGTTTTTAGGGAGTGTGGCACTAACTCTGAGGAGCATCAACATTCTGTAGAGAACACAGAAACTTCACGACAAGCTGGTGGTGATTGTATAAAAGATGTGGGCAGTATGTCTCCCGAGAAGGCTGTAAATACTACCAACACAAGCGATTCGGAGCCTTATTCAGTAAGATGACTACTACACAGCTGGTTTGCCCCTGTACCCAACCTTTCTCTGGCCAGCAGGAAGGAATTGGAATGTGGTCGGCACCAAAGGCTGAATTCATTGATATCAAGCTTGAAGCATGATTGGAGGTGACATAGATTGCAGTTGCAGCTACCTTTACATCTCAAGTAAAATTCCAGTTACCCCTTTTTGAGCCTGTAAAGTTAATTTTCCGCAAGGAAAGATCTGACAAACATGAGAATTGGAATGACTGTAGATTCGAACATTGAATGGGCCTTGCTCCTGCTGCTGCACTCGCTATTGTATCTGTTTATGAGCTAATGGAGTAGCAGTGAATATGTGCCTTCAACTTCATTATTTTTGTCCACAATCATTGACTCTGATGTTACTGCTGTAAAACAAGTAGGATTAAGACATAGTTTCTGTTGAATAGCGTTTTTGCAAGAGTTGTGCTAACTCATCTATACGATTGTAATTTGTTGGTTCGTAGTTTTGGTTGGACATGCTGTCTTGGATAATTAATCTAGCCTTATGATAGAATAATTTATGCATAATGTTTTCTTCTTTAAGCCAAGGATGTGCTTCTGCACATTTGGCACAAATTACTCAGGACTAAAGTAAGGTAGAATTTCAAAAGTGAATAATGTTCGATGTATTGACATCTGGGTTATGGATGGTGTACTTGCGGCTGCGATTATATCCTACTGCTCCAGAACAGGTTCAATAAATGCTGTGATCCAATCAAAAAAACTTTCTTGCTCTTGTTAGGATTGTAATATCTTTTAACTAATTTGCACAGGTAACATGGTTACTCCATCTGCAAAACAGAATCACGAGAAATGTGAAAACATTACACAGGTAATATGGTTACTCCATCTGCGAAACAGATCATGTTTTCAACCAGTGTCAACTCTGACGCCTTTTTCTTTGCTTGATCCATGCTCATCTGGGCGTACAACGAGCCTCCGCCCTGTCTACTTGAATATGAGGCCTCCATGGGCAGCGAAGAATGGCGCAAATACTAGAGACTCCACAGCCATGAGCTTGATCAGGATGTTGAGGGACGGTCCGGAGGTGTCCTTTAGAGGGTCGCCGATGGTGTCGCCGATCACGGCAGCCTTGTGAGCGTCCGACCCCTTGGGACCCAGAGACTTAGCGTGGTCGGACGCACCTGCCTGTGTGAACAAGGCGGAGAAAAAAATAACCTTGAAACAATGTACAACAACATAAATTAACAAAGGGTGTGTACTGCTAGAGGTAGCGTCAGTGCTTTTTTTTGGGGGGGAACATGACCTATTGGTAGGTTGCAAACGTCAGATATGAACGGATTCTACAGAATACAGATAGCTATAATATTTCTTGGACTCAAATTCGGATACGGATAAATATTACTTGTACCAGATAAGATATGAATAGATATCGACATCATATAGATCTCGATTTCTCTAAATGGATTCGAACATAGACACAAAAGAAAAATATCCATATCATCTCAACTCTATACGATTTTTTAGTACCTTAGTAGCCATAGTTACTCTTTTAGGGTGAGTGGGCTCAGTGGCGGAACCAGGGAGGGCCAGCAGGGGCCGTGTCACCACCCCCCACCCACCCCCCCACCCCAACAAAACACAGTGAACATTTTTAATACATATAAATATTTCAATCGCATAGCAAAAAAGTTATTATTTCGCCCATTTTTATGGTAATATTGTGTTTTTTTGTTATGAATATTAAATACATACGTAGAAGCATTGGAAAAGCTATTGAGACATACGCTTGATGTATATATTTATCACATTTATGAGATGTTATATCGTATTGCCCGGCCCCCCATAATCAAAAGTCCTGGTTCCACCAGTGTGTGGGCCGACTTTGCCGTCGCTATTGCTAAATGGTTGGTCGCCATGAGTAGTGTTTAGAAAGTCTAGATGGTCGACTATATGGTTTACACTAGCAAAGACTTCTATATTTTTTTTACTAGTTACATGCTATATTTGTTAAGAAAAATTTAAACATACCCTTCAAAGGTAAAATGAAATATGAATTTGGTCTTCCATTGTGCTCTCAAATAAATTTATTAGATATTATCAACAATCAATATAAAATACTATCTCCGCTCCAAAAGAAAACATAACATTTTAGTTATCATATGTCAAACTATCTTAGATTTGGCCATGTGTTTAGATAAGATTGTCACATTTATGACATCAAATATATACACGGGAAATATATATCCTCCACAATAAATATAGTAATACTTATTTGCTAATATATATACAAATACCATTATTTTTTGTAAACTTAATCAAATTTAAGATAGTTCGATTTAGGACAAAATTAGAATGTCAAAATTTTACGTTTTTTAGGACACAAGCGGTAACATGTTGTCACCTTACTCAGCAATCCACCCGTCACTTGGCTTGCCACCGACGCTGACCATTTAAATTGCGTAGTTTAACTCATTGTTTTGGCTCTAAACTACTATACGCTAACCTACTGTATATAGGTTTAAAAGCACTTGTCTAGACGCATTTAGGCGAGAAATAGGTGTGGTTATGGTGTATGTGTTTGAGCATTCGAACTGTACTTCTGAAAAAAAAATACTCCTGATTGAGAAATAATTTTTTAAACTAATAAATGTTAAAAGTCCAAGGGAGTTGAGCCAGTGTGCACCTCTATATATTTCTTGGCATTGTCCCATGCTTCACCACTGTTGGAAGCAGATATGGCAATCTGCACAAGGCAACGTGGATCAAATAAACGTCACGCAGAAGCACCACGGCACGCCAATTCGTTGCCATATATACCTGGACACCGGAAACCAGTGCGCCGGCGAGCAGTCCAGCGAGCGTGCTAACTCCGAAGAAGGTGCCGGCGACCAGCGGCGCGAGCAGCACCAGCGCTCCGGGCGGCATCATCTCCTTGAGCGACGCGTCCGTGGAGATCCTGACGCAGCGGGCGTAGTCCGGCGCGGCGCGGCCCTCCATCAGCCCAGGGATGGTGATGAACTGCCGGCGCACCTCCTCCACCATCTTCAGCGCGGCGCTGCCCACGCTCTTCATCGTCATCGCCGAGAACCAGTACGGGAGCATCGCCCCCAGGGTTAAAAAAACCGGCCGGTTTACCGCGGTTTACCGCGGTAACCGCCCTAACCGGGCCGGTCCGGTTCCGGTCCGGTCCGGTTAGGGTTTCCCCAAATTCAAATTTAAAATTTGAAAAAAAAATGCTGAAAAAATTCCTAAAAATAGTTCATGATTTATAGAAGCCAATGGTGTAAAAATTTTTCAAATTCGAGTTCGTTTAGTATTTATTTATACGTATAGAAGTTTGAAAAAAAAGAAAAAAAAATCCACCGGCCCGTTAAGGCCCCCAAATTCAAATTTAAAATTTGAAAAAAATAAAAAATGCTGAAAAAATTCCTAAAAATAGTTCATGATTTATAGAAGCCAATGGTGTAAAAATTTTTCAAATTCGAGTTCGTTTAGTATTTATTTATACGTATAGAAGTTTGAAAAAAAAGAAAAAAGAAAATTCCAAACTCAAACCGAGCGGTAAACCGGTCAAACCGGCCGGTTACCGCTCCAAACCGGCCGGTAAACCGGACCCGAACCGAACCGAAGCAGGGTTTGAATTTGAATTTGAATTCGGCCGGTTACCGACCGGTTTACCGGTAAACCGACCGGTTTACCGCTACCGGAGGCCGGCGGTTACCGGAAACCGGTCGGTAAAAAAAACCCTGATCGCCCCCACGAGAAGGCCGACGAACACCTTGGGGTTGAGCGCGTTCACGTCGGCGATCCCCGCGCGGCTCACGAACGCGCCGAACAGCGCCAGCGACACCAGCGCGGCCGATCCGATGGCGAAGCCCTGCAAGGAAGTTTTATGTAATCATGCAATGTTGACGCGTGAGTCCAAATGATAATGATCGAATATGTACTACGTACCTTGCCAATGGCGGCCGTGGTGTTGCCGGCAGCGTCGAGCGCGTCGGTTCTCTGCCGGATCCTGCGGCTCATGCCGGCCATCTCAGCGATCCCGCCGGCGTTGTCGCTGATGGGGCCGTATGCGTCGATGGCCAGCCCCGTGGCGACCGTGCTCAGCATCCCGAGCGCTGCGATCGCGATGCCGTAGATGGAGGCCAGCGTGAAGCCGACGTAGATGGACGCGGCGATGGCGAAGACGGGCACGATGACGGACTTGTACCCGAGGGCGAGCCCGAAGATGACGTTGGTCGCCGCGCCCGTCCTGCATGAGTCGGCCACGTCCCGGACCGGGCTGCGCATTGCATTTCAGACCACTGTTAACTAGGCAGCTGGAGGTTACTTGCTCTGCAGCTAACCTGGCATCCATTGTTTCAACCAAAAATTACCTGTAGGCGTTGCTGGTGAAGTACTCGGTGGTGAATCCGATGGCGAGACCGGCCCAAAGCCCAATGGCCACGCAGAAGAACAGGTGCCTGCCATTGCCAATTGCGAATATCTTAATTCGGTATGGCGTGCATTTCTCAGGTAAGGTGGTTTCCATTAGCGATCGAGGACTGTCATTAATTTTCTTACCAGTTCTTCACTTGCTTCACTTGTCCGAAATCGAACATGGTGAAGTTGGCGGGGAGCGCCGCCAAGGACACGACGAGGGCGGCGACGGTCATCAGCACGGTGGAGATGACGAGCTGCAGCTTCAGCGCCGGCGCGACGCCGCGGACGGTCTTGACCTTGAACAGGTCCGTGGCGAAGAGCGTGGTGACCAGGCAGACGAGGAGCCCCGCGGAGCTGATGAGCAGCGGGTAGGCCACCGCCGCGAAGTCGTGGTCGGCGCCGAACGAGGAGATGGACGCGACGAACAGCGCCGCGCAGGTGGACTCGGCGTAGGAGCCGAACAGGTCGGACCCCATCCCGGCGATGTCGCCCACGTTGTCGCCCACGTTGTCCGCGATCACCGCGGGGTTCCTCGGGTCGTCCTCGGGGATGTTGCGCTCCACCTTCCCGACGAGGTCCGCGCCCACGTCGGCCGCCTTGGTGTAGATGCCGCCGCCGACGCGCCCGAACAGCGCCATCGACGAGCCGCCGAGGCCGTAGCCCGTGATGGACTCGTACAGGCTCTCCCAGTCGTCGCCGTAGTAGAGCCCGAACACCTTGATGGTCACGTAGAGCACAAGGAGGCCGAGGGAGGCCAGGAGGAAGCCCATGACGGCACCAGACCGGAACGCCGTGGCGAAGGCAGCGCCGACGCCACGCCGAGCTTCCAGGGTGGTCCTGGCGTTCGCGTACGTGGCGATCCGCATGCCGAGGTACCCAGACACCACAGAGGTGGCGGCGCCGAGGAGGAAGGCCACGGAGCTGAAGGCCGCATTGGCCAGCGCGGGCTTGCAGGTGCGACCGCTGGTGTACTGGCACGGCCGGCTCTCAGTGCTGAACCGGTGAACGGAGCCCAGGAAGAGGAAGATCACCACGGCGAAGATTGCCGTGAACGCGGCGAGGTACTTGTATTGCGTGAAAAGGAATGAGTTGGCGCCTGATACAAAATGATTTATTATATGAGAAAAAAAGAAGAAATTTTCAGACATGAACTGCCAAATGGCACGCACATTTGATACGCTGGAATGCACAGGAATTTCAAATCGAACAGTTAATTTCCAATAAGAGCGGGAAATTATTTTCTGCTTCTTGAGCGAAAGCGTTTGTAAAAGTATGTCTATTATAACCTAGAATTTCTCAATATACCGTAGAAGTCCTTCAATATAAGCTGGAATTCAGTTATATCAATCTCGAATTTAAGAAAAAAAAAAGGTAAAAGGGAGCGAGTGGAGATGCTCTAAATTTAAGGGGAAAAAAAGGTAAAGGGGAGCGAGTTGAGATGCTCTAATGCATTAGTGTACTATTAGAAATTCACCTACTGAGATTTTTTTTTTGTTTTTAACGATCAATACTGCTATGTAACCGTGTGTTTGAATACTGGGTGTCGGAAGAATTAGCTCCGGCAATGCCTAGCAGCTATTCGCGTAAGATGAATTAGATGGATAGCACACAAGACACAAGGATTATACTGGTTTAGACACGTGGTGCCCTACATCTAGTTTGGAGTAGCTTCGCTCTGTATTCGTATGCTCGGTTACTATGTGCTAGAATGTAGAAGATGGGATTGGATCTGGGTATCAGAGGATACCGATCGGGGCCTCCGCACCCCTCCTTGTATAGACTGGGGTGAGGTTATAGATAGAGTCCTGATCGGTTTACATGTGAGTTTCTTAGTTTGTTACAAGGAAATATATCAGATAAAGTTGGTTTCTAAATATAACTTAGCTTCGCCTTTTCCTCCAAGTAGATCTGGTACCTCATCTGAGTTGGGCTCTTGGCGTAGCCTTCTTGGTGTACTTATCCCACTTAGGCTATTGTCCATGCGGGGTTCACTTGGATTGGAATGGGTTGAACCCAACTCTGCGGCTGTTTGGTTCGGAGTTCAATCAACCTAGGTCGAACCCACCAAGGAATATCCCTGCTTGATGCGGGTTCAACCGATTCCTCCAAATCGCCGGACCGCGCAGACCAAGATGCAGAGGGAGGAGCAGGTGGTTGGGGAAGCCATAGGAGGGCGGCTGCGCGTGGTTGGGGAAGCCGCAGCAAGGGTGGGCGGCGGCTCGGCCGAGATATGCATCAGGCGAGTGCCCGGTGGACCATTAGGTAGGTAGCGACGCGGCTGTGGAAGCCGCAGGATAGCAAGCAGTGGGCGTGTGAAGAGCCGCACGTGCGCAAGGAGGAAGAAGGGGAAAGAGGCTGCCAAATGAGCCCCATATGTCAATGACTCAACCTACTTCTAGATATTCTTCCAAGCAAACCCAAAATTGGAATGGATATGACCTTGTCAACTAAACCAGGAATGGATTCAACCCAACCTATAAAAACTGGGACAGGCTCAACTCAGTACACATCGTTCCGAAACCAAACACACGTGTACCATACTCGTATCTAAGGAGGTGCTATACATCAATTGCTTTGCAGGGTGGGCATTATGTACCGCTCGGCTGCACTTCTTGCCATTGCAACCGCAGCTGCCGCAAAGAAGTAAAGCCAATCTAACAACGATCGTTCTCTCCTCTACCGCTTCTATACTCTTACAGATTTGCTAAACACCATCCAGTTGTTTTAGCCTCTGTGAACAACCGGATTTCCTAGCCAAGCGACGAAGGACCGACGGGCGGTACACGCCGCACGCGTGCTCGGCTTCCTCATTTGACCGGTCCCCACCCCAATCACTGCCGTGGCTTCCTCGCAGGCAGCCCAGCAGCATGCTAGCATGCACGCACGCACGTAAGCACACAGCAGCACGCCCGCTCCACATTGCCTCCATTGGCGCAGGTTGCCACCGTTGGATATTGTTTTATTTATTTATTTTTGAAATTTGTGAAGAATTTATGAAGAATTTGATATATTTGACATGTATTTCTATGATATCTGTAATCCATAAAAATAATTCGTAAATTTGGCATATGTTTATCCGAGATCTGCAATTATCCTCGAATTACATTATTGTATCCAATGATTTACACTGAATAAATCATTGTAAATATAGTAATAAAGCGGTGTAAATATATTTATAAGACAGTGTAAGTGCATAGGTAAAATCTAGTTGTTAGGAGAGGCTAAAACAACCGTTTGGTGGTAAGATTCTATTCTTCATACAGTCCGTGTACAAGCACTCCCCTAAAGCTCTATTAAGCATTATATACATATACCACATACAAGATGTAGCGACAATGGTGTTTTTTGCGATGTTGTTTAATCCAAAATTAAAAACCTTATTCTACTTTGTCGAGTCAAAAATCGCATAGAGTAACATTGAATTTTCTTTATGACTGACAATTAATGACAGGGTCAGAACTCAAAAGGTACTAAGCCACTAAGGTAGCAGATCATGCACAGGAAACGGTGAAGAAACGGCATTATACTTGCTTGTTAAGAAAACAGAGAGAAAGATCTCGCCTAGGAAACGGTGAAGAAACGTGCACAGGCACAAGATTAGCTGAGTAGGAACACCGAACACGGCCATGTGCCAATATGTACGGTCAACCCTTTGACCAGCCAGAGCACCTTTTCTTAAGTTAGAAGCAAGTGGAAGCAAAAATATAATACAAGTTAAGAAGCAAGTTCGAATACAGGTTGCATTGCAATATCCTAGATTACATCACCGTTGACTTACAGTATAGAAATTATATGAGCAATGGATTTTTTTTTGAAACTTCAATGGAATTTTTTATGATACTTCAATGAAAATTTTGTAGATAAAGGAAAATAATCGGGCCTCTGCATTCAAGTACGAATGCATATCTTGGGCATGGAAGAAATTAAATAGCCATAGAGGCTGCGACATGAACTTATTAATTACAACATTTTGTGGAAAAATCACTGTGAAAAATAATTTTGGATGACACCGCGCTTGTATGAAATCTGACACCCCCTTTTAGTGTTAAGAAAATGGAGTATCTTCGTAGATGTGTGATTAAACAAAACAAAATTACACCATTACCCAGATGTAAAATGGATATATTATTGGACAAGTTGGAAAAAAAAAATGCTTCTAGTGAGTTCATTGTATCCTACTAAACAATTTGGGCTAGAATGCTCTCAGTATTTTTAGTTGCATCATATATTTGTAGCAGGAAAAGAAATCAAGGGAAATCATGAAGCAAAGAATAAAAAGTTTCGTTTTGCGCCAATATAATGGAGTAATCAAACTATGGTGATCGGTGACTAGTCACCACAGTCCACAAGTGAAAAGAGTTGATCAAGATCAGCCGATGAGTAATTAAGTAGCAAAGTTCAAAGAGGGCGTGGAGATTGCATTGAACTCACCAACCGAAATGGCGCTCTGGATCTCCGCGCAGCGCGCCACGGCAACAGTGCCGTCGCCGGCGCCCTCCTCCTCCTCCTCCTCGTCGCGGTCGCCGCCACCGCCCATGCCGACGTCCTCCTCGTCGTCCTCCATCCGGAAGACGGGGCCCCCGTGGTGGCCGTTGCCGGGCGCCGCGTAGGCGGACACCTTCACCCTGGAGACGAGGAACCATTGCCACAGCGCGAAGGCGACGCCGACCGCCGCGCACGCCGGGATGACCACGTCCGCCGCCGCCGCAGAGCCGCCCATAGTCACCGCAACTAATAGTCACAGGCCGTGAACGAACCAGAAAGCAAGGACGTGCTAGAGGCGATGCAAGAATGAGCGCACGTCGTGGCGCCGGTGCCGCACACGCTGTGGTCGTTGCTCGGCGAGTTGAGGATTCTCTCTCTGAGAGAGAGAGGAACTGCCCAACTGCCCTACGTGATGGAAAGGACAAGAGCCTGTTTAGTTCCCAAAATTTTTCAAGATTTCCCGTCACATCGAATCTTTAGACGCATGCATGAAGCATTAAATATAGATAAAAAATAAAACTAATTACACAGTTTAGACGAAATGGACGAGACGAATCTTTTAAGCCTAATTAGACCATAATTGGACACTAATTGCCAAATAACAACGAAACTGTTACATGAGCGTTTTGCCAAATTTTTCGCGAACTAAACCAGCCCCAAGTTGCTTCAACCAGAACGTGGAAGACGAAACTGAACGTTAGGCAGACAGCCAGCGTTCTCCGGTGCGTGCATGAATTTGGCTCCTGGACGGCTGGACCAGACTGAATTGGATCCGGTCCGTGGCTTTCGATATTACTATATATATGCATGCGTGCACAGGTGAATGCATCAACGTTGACGAGAGAATTTGAGTGCACATGGCGAATTAGCTTCGCAAGGAGGTAACGGACCGGGTAGGTTGTTGCTGGCTTCGGTGCTAAGTAGTGAACAGCTTTTCTTGCAGTTCAGTTATCTATTTATTTTTCTGTTTTGCGCAAGGTGTCTTCAGAGATCTGTGTTGTCATGACCAGGCACTGTCTGACTCTAGTGGGAAATGAAAGGGAGAGGGCGAATCTACTTCGTATCGATTCCGTGAATCTGGCCCAGTTTGGCTCAGCTCTCAGAACTGATTCTCTGCTGAATTTAGTAGGAGCTCTGCAAAACAGTTTTTTAAGAAGTAATTCTCTACTGATTCCGTGAAGTGATTCTCTGAAATAAACTAGGAAGATAAGAGCTTCGGTGAAGTGATTCTCTATCATGGTTTCAAGAGTTTATGCTAAAGAATCAAAGAGAAACACTTTTAGCCACATAATCACTTCTCTCAGAGAATCAGCTTCCATAGAGAATCAAAATTAAATGAAACTCGACCAAATAGGCTCTGAGAAAATTTTCTAGATAGCTTTTTTAAAGTGAAATTTAGGACCCAACAAAATTAATATTTCACCCCGGTTGTTATTAGCAGCCCAACGCACAAGACACACAAGAAAATTGAAGCCTACAAGCAACAAGCCCACTAACGCGAGTGTCAGGACCCAGGACGTGGATTCAATGAGGTTAGCAGGCCGCTGAATTTGTGCAAGACATTAACGCAACAGCCTAGTAGTCCAGAAACACCCTGTTTAGTTTCCTCCTTCTAAATTTTAGTCACCTAAACTAGAGATTAAACTTTAGTCATTGAGTGTTTAGTTTGGGTGACTAAAAGAGAAGAGGTTTTTGAGTCCCTTTTAGTCCTGGTGTTTGACTCCAGAGTGACCAAGGGGATGTTTAGATTGAGCTACTATAGCAGCTAAAGTTTAGTCCCTTTTAGTGCATTTTTATCTAAACACTGGATTAAATGTGACAGACATTTAGCCATTAGTCACCAAGGGGTTGCTAAATGGACTAAAAGTCTAGGCTGCCTCACCTTTTAGTCCCTCTGGATCTAAACACCCTGACTAAAAGGGACTAAAAGGTGTAAACAGAGGTGGCTAAAGTTTAGCAACCGGTTTAGCTGGCTAAAGTTTAGCAGCTTCAATCTAAACAGATCCTAAAATGTGAGGTTAAGTCCCTTTGCAACATTTTGGTGACTAGTTGGCTAAAGCCCATTTAGTTCTATTTAATCGTAGTGTTTAGATGAAAAATGACTAAATGAGACTAGATTTAGCTGACTAAACTTTAGGAAGTGCTAACCAAGCAGCCCTGTGTAGCTTCTCCTAACTTCATGCAAACTTGGTATAAATTATAACAAAACCTGTCAAACTAGAGCTAAGGGTGTGTTCAGATGGCAAATTTTTTGGGAAAAAATTTCTGTAGCACTTTCGTTGTTATTTGGCAAAATTTGCCCAACCATGGACTAACTAGGCTCAAAAGATTCGTCTCGACATTTACAGAAAAACTGTGCAATTAGTTATTTTTTACCTACATTTAATGCTCCATGCATCCGTCTAAAGATTCGATATGACGGGTACTGTGTAAAATTTTTTGGGTCTTTTGGGATCTAAACGTGGTCTAACTAGAGTTTACATCAACATCCCATGAGTCGTGAATGGCGACTAGGGCACGCTACATTGATTTCAAGATGGTGAAAGGTGGAAAGGGGCGTATATATCATGATGGTCTTCAGCTAGAGTATCAGCTAGAGATGCTGTAGCCGCAGCCACTGTAACTTCTAGCAGAAGCGAACGGGCCGTAGCCACTGCAACTTCTCATGTCTTGAGCTGATGTAAGTATTAAATGTTTCTTTGACGGTAGTAATTGTTTGAGTTTGGCTGATAAGTTATAGCTGAAAGTATTGTTCGCTGATTTATTGTGAGAGAAAACGCTGCTGAGTGACTGATTTGGCTGATTAAGAATATAGATTTCGTCTAATTTTATCTCATCAATTGGCTAGACTCCTAGTGTAGTAGCATGCCTATATTCAGGTTCGAATCTCGAGAAACATGTACTCGTATTTTTGGCTAATTGCTTTTCTGATGTGCATGTCGGTTATGAAATGTCTCGGACTCTCGGGTGACTTTTCAACCCTAAGAGTCACTCCTGCCGATTATGAAACATCTCTGTGGTAATTTTTTTCAATCTTATTAAGTGTCGTGAGAGTAGTCTCACGAAGACATTCATAGAAATAGAATGTGCGTTTCTATCTTTGCTGAGATATTAGTGTGCGTGTATATGTGTTTAAAAAGAAGAAAATATATCTAGAGTCCCAGGTGCTTACTCTCGCAAGAACATGACTGGTTTTAATTTGCTTACCTCAGCGCTAGAAGCTAGCTTGAGAATGAAGAAACGTAACTAGTACTATTGGCTGTCAGTCACAGTCCAGTATGAAGAAACGTCATACTGGAAGGAATGCACTGCCGTGCCGGTGTTTTGTTCAATTCAGCACCGGCCAAAAGCGTCAAGGCTCGTGTTTTCTCGTTCGTCCTGACTTTGTGGTGGTGAATGGTGATCGAGCCGCCATAGACTGGGTCACCGCGCCGATCGGTTGATGAGACAACTTGCAAGCCACGTATGGGAGATCACTGGTACAACAACGATTTCCTTGATGGTGGCCATTTTTTTTTCCAGTGACGGTTCGTAATGTATAGGCGCTATTAAAAATAAAATTGTGGGTTCAGACCATGAACTACTAGTGTAAATTTATTTTTACTGACTGTTTTCTTAAGTTTACCGCCAGTAAAAATACATGATTTCAGCCTTAAGAAAACAGTCAGTAAAAATATATTTATAGTGACGGTTTTCATGACCTCGCGCCACTACAAATAATTTGAAATTATTTTTTTGAGTTTTTCAAATGATCTCGGATGGAGAAATGGTCTGAACAAAAGTTGTAGGATTCAAAAAGATCTACAACTTTATAGTTGACAACTTTTCTATTTAAAATAATTTAGGGCGCAGAAATTATGTTTTAAGATTAATAATTTTAAAATTTATATTTTTTTTAATTTCTGAAATGACCTCCGATGGAAAAATGATCAAAAGCAAAGTTGTAGATCTTGACGAGATTTAAAAGTTTGTAGTTGAAACTTTTTCATTTGAATCCGTTAAGACTTCAAATCTCAATTTTAAAATCTACGATAGTGAATACAAAAGGAATATTTCTGCTCTTTAGTCCCAAGTGACTTTGGGGTGTAAAGTTAAAGGGTGTAACGCGCGAGGCTTGAGGTGCTGAGTTCGATTCTTGGGGTCACACGTGCATGGATTTCTTGCGAAATGAATGAAAACAATCAGAGCGGTGTGTGGCAGCCTTGGGCGCGAGCTTCAAATAAAAAAATTTGCTATTTTTGCTACTTTTTAGCCTAATTTGCAATTTTTGAAAATCATTTATAGTGGTGGTTTTCTTAAAGAAAACAGATAGTGTAAAACATTTACAGTGGCAGTTCTTTAGAAGGCGCCTGTGAAGTTCGTGATTTTCACTAGCCTTTCGCACTGGCAGTTGAAACGAACGCCAGCAAAAATAGGTTTAGAACCGTCTATGCCCCAGTGGATGTAGGCATGTAGCGAAAAAAAAATCTTCAATTCTACCAAGATCAGTTCGCTAGCTCACTCTCCAAGTCCGTCTACTTTCTCGTTCTTCCGTAACTTTGGTGAATCTTTGCTACTGGCCGGTTTAGATACTGACTAGAGATATTTTCCAAAACCTCCACGTAGAAATAAGTGACACCATAAATCTAAGATAAATGTGAAAAATTTTCTTAAAAAATCATAAAGATTCACTTTGATAGACTCTAATTCTCGTCCACAATATAAACATTAGATCTATTTATATTTTTTTTTAAAATTACCAAAACCTGATAAATTAAGTGAGAGCCCGAATCTAAATTCTATTGTTATGAAAATTTATTGTAATATTGTTACGTTAACATGACATGCTAGAAAGATAAAAGACCATATCCCCTAAATTCCTAAAAAACCATAAAATCCCGCCATCAATTCTATCTATAGACTCTAATCATTATTAATAATAATTATACAAAAGGGTCTCTAACTGAGCTGATTAGAGTAACTCCATCAGAGCCCTTAAATAAGCCCCTAAACTAAATTTAAGGGATTATGTGCAGGCCCCAAAGGCAGGAGCCCTCAAATTCTCCCCTCACATCCTTATTCCTGGGGACCGTGGAGGAGGGCCATACTTTTCAGTTTCGGTGGTTTATCTCTCCGCCCCGACTTGAAACGTAGTCGCTCGAGCCCAATGTACCGCAGCCCTGACACCCGCCTGACGTGCCGCTGCCCAATGGTCCCTCAGACGGCTCTGTCAGAGTAGGCATCCTCCCTTGCCTTTGCCTTAATTTGCTTGTCTAGATCTGGCGTCCCGATCTGATTGTCGTGGGGCATGAGGTGCATAGCTGAATTGATGAGATTGAGGACGCGAAGAATAGAGAATGACGAGTGAGTCTTCAAATGGATTTGAGGACTCTTTTTTAAGGGGTCCTGCTGTAATAGGTGGAAAAAAATTAAGCCCTCAAAAATAAGGAAGAGCCCTCAAATTAAAAGTAGGGCTCTTTATTTGAGGGCTCCTACTTGCTCTTAAGTGGCTTGAGTAGCACTCCTCATATCTTGGGTTTGACTCCCTATGTGTGTCTATTTTTAGGTTGGGTTTAAAGAAATACCCTTGTCTATCCCACGCTAAAGAACAGGTTTAAGTTCTGGCTCTGGTCATGGTTGTTCTCATATGGGACGCAGTGCCGCTATGTATGGGTGGGTTAGTAATTCGTGGGTTTTTTTCTCTACTTGCATGAGAGGTTTTCTTAATGCAATGCTTGAGAGTTGTCTTTACCCCTGTAGGTCGATCGAGTTTTTTTAATGATAATTGTTATTTTTGTTTTTAGAAATTATCCACCCCTACCACTATAAAAACAAATTTGCGTCTAAATTTAAATTAGCCACCGCTAATATTACGAAACATAATCTAAAGTAACTCTATTTTTTTTTATCTAAATTACTTATACTACTACACAAAAGATTTTGCGAGGCACTAGACCTGGATTAATGGAGGCAGGCACAATAGGGTGCCACCACCGTTAATCGTGTCCTGGCCTCGCTGTTAAGCGGCTGCCTCCGTTAGTGGTAAAAGGAGGCGGGCGCCTTAGGGTCACTGCCTCCGTCAATGCATATTAACACAGACGGTCATCATAAGGCGACCGCCTACGTTAATAGCCTCGTTCGGCTGGCTGGTGGCTGGTGGCTGGTGCTGATTTGTTGTGAGAGAAAAATACTGTTGGCTGGCTGGTGGCTAGTGGCTGATGCTGAAATGATATGAGAGAAAAGCACTGAGCTAGCCAGCCGAACGAGGCCAATGTGGTTAACGGAGGCGGCCAGGGCCCCCGCCTCCATAAAACGCCGTTAACATAGGCGTTTGAGCAGAGGAGGACACTGTCCACCTCTGTTAACCGATTATGACCGCCTTGGTTAAGGTGTTGTGTAGTAATGTTATCTCCACCATTGTGATAGATATTATAAGTAAGTCCCTAAATTTGTACCTATATTACCCACTTCTTTGGTCATTAAAAATAAATTAAATATCCTCTCAAATCTACATCTAAAATACCAAATATATTATTATTAAAAATTCTTTAAATACTATAGAGTACCTTATATATGTTTTAAATTACCTATTTCTATCACTATTAATATATTTAAAACCAAACTAAGGTGAACATTCATATCGTGTAGATCAGTTATGCCTACATGCATGAGCCATAGATTTATATTTCTAAAATCAGATAAGCATACCAAAAATTCATTTAACAACTCATACATATGACACTAACAACTCATTTAAAGTTATATCAATATTCATGATAGTAGCTTATGTAAATTGTTACTTTACATATATTTATACAATTTGATTGAAACGTTATGCCATATTGATATTGATAATACAACTAAGTATTTCATTTTTTAGAAAAACAATACTTTTACAAAGGAAATTCAACATCCTATACAAGCCTACAGTGGATAAAGATAATGCTGAGCAAAGGTAGCCATGGCCTCGTTGGGTTTCGAAATCCCTTTTGAAGTAAACAGTGATTGTTAGCCTTAATTCTTAATATCCTCTCGAATGTGAGCACTATGGGCCCTTCTAGATCTCCCTTCAAACTCCACCGTCAAGCATGAGTGACGTGGCGCTGGTTTAAACGACCATTTGTGCCATCATAGTCGTTGAATGTAGTCTAGGACTGAAAAAATTTATTTTAAATGTAATTCTGTACAATGAAAACAAGAATTTTAACTTAATGCATAGATAAAAAGTTTGTAGAAACTAAGGTCAGTTTCGTGAAGGTTTCATCAGAGCTTTATTTAAATTTAATAGGTTGTCATATAAATATTTTAGATAATATGACAATATTTTTAAGAAGAGACATGACATGAATTTTATGTAGATAATGACAACAATTGGTTATCACTGCCCACTTTTACCAACGCCGGTGAAAACTAGCATTGAAGGGGGATTACGAGGCGACAGTAATGTTGATTCTGTAGCAGTGAAGAGGTCACCATAAATTAAACTAAGGTTTTACAGTAGCTTAGTTCATTTATATTGAAGATACATGAAGTGTCACAAAGAAAATCTAGTATGGATGGACAAAACATATAGAGTGATCTATAAATTCATCGCAATGGATAGAAATTACATAGAAGCATTGTGTGTTAGAAAATGAAGAAGAAGAAGAAGAAGAATACAAAGATAAGCTAATTATTTGTAAGTACTAAACACGAAGTTCTAATGCGGAGTACTCCTACGTACTTATATATCCTAATATATTCTAGTCACGGATTGACTGGTCAGTCAAAGTAAAGCGAAATATTCTTACTTTGTAAGGTTGTCAAACTTTTTTTTGGACTTCCCATATTTTTTTTCGGTAGAGTATAAATCTATTTCAACATGCAAGGCTTGACATCATCCTCTACCGACTAACCACGCATCATCTTGTAACCATATCATCTTACTAAGTGTAAGTGGAACCTTTAATTGTAAACTATCCACATCATCTCTACTTAATTTCATTTAAAATTCTTCAGAATCAACGACGCGCGGGCATATCATATACTATATATACGCACGCAGCACGCATCTGGTCGATCAATGCGACTGGAAACGCAGAGGAGTAGGAGAGCTCACTCGGCTATAGAGGTGATCTAAATGTTGGGCGACTCAACGCTTGAGGATCCAAGGTTTTGGGATTCGACCGAATTAGTCCGAATTTCGGCGAAATTCATCCATTTCGGTGAGGTCCGAAACGAATTTTACGCTTCACATTCCGAAAATTCTCCGAATTGAGTCCGAAATTCATCCGAATTTTTTCGAAATTCGTCCAATTCGGTTGGGACCGAATTTTTTTCCAAAATGAATCCCAAAACCTTGTGAGGATCTCGGCAATGGCGGTGTCATCGCTGCGGCCGTGCTTGCCGTCCTGCTGGTGGCGCTCAGCACGTACGGCCGTCGTTTGTGCCGGCACCCGGCAGTCCGCTTCTTCGTGTGGGGTGCCTCCATGGTATTCCTGCCGCTCTCCTCCGCCATCCTCTCCGCCCTACTGAGCAGGGTCAAGGAGTCCAAGCGCGAGAACCCTAACGCCCCTACCGGTCGGCACAACCCCGACGTCCAGAACATGTGGACGCTCCTCCTGTGGCTCGTGCTCATCCTCACCGTCAAGTGCAACGCGAACATCGCCGCGACGGCAGTCACCGCTGCGGCCTCCTCGCCTGGGGAGGGTGACGCTAGCGTCGATGGCTACAGGATCAGGCCCCCCGTGGAGAACCTCGCGGCCTACGCCTGGCTGGCCTACCTTATCTGGTTCTGCGTTCCGGTGGCGGATTGGCTGGGCCATCTCAACAAAGCCATCTTCTTCTTGTTCAGCGCGCTTGGTCTCGCCAAGCTGGCACTCAAGCTGGCTGCCTTCTACAGCGCGAGCGGCTCGTTCGCGCTGGGTAAGAACGCGCGCTTTATCGCCGGCTACATGGAGCAGCTCGTCGCCGACGGCGACGACGGCGGCCTGGAACAAGTGCCGCGCTACATAGTGATGGGAGAGAAGAAGAAGCACGTCGAGGAGAGCCCTCGGGGATACCGCGTAAAGCGCGACGCCCTGCAGGACAAGTTCAGTGGCCTCGTCACACTGGACCGCGTGTGGCGGCTGGCTGAGCACGGGGATGGCGTCCTCGCCGAGAGGGTGGAGCTCAGGGACCTCTGCCTCTCCTACTCGCTCTTCAAGATCCTGCGGCGGCGGCTGTCAGGGTACCCTCTGGCCGACGCTGGGTCCGTCGAGGCGCTTAGCTTCGTGCTCAGAGGCATGGACAGCGCCGGCACGGGCGGCGCGATCAAAGTCGACAGGGTGTTCCGTGTCCTCGTGGACGAGCTCTGGTTTGCAAGTGATTTCTACTACTCTCCCATCCCGTTGTGCATCTTCGGCGGATGGTGCGCCGCGCTGAACTACATATGTTCGGTCCTAATCATCGTCGGAGCCGTCGCTGTGGGATGGATTTATCAGGCCAAGGGTGTGATACACTACACGTCGTATAAGGTCATCACTTACTCCCTCCTGCTCACCGTCGTGCTCGTCGAGGCATGGGAGATCATCGCCGGCGTGTGCTCCAACTGGACCAAGATGGCGCTGCTCGGCCACTACATAAGGCACCAGTCGCTGTGGCGCCGATCCAGCTGCGTCCACGCGGCGCTCACTGCGGTGCTGCACCTCAGGCCGGCGACGCGTTGGCGGGACAAGCTCGGACAGAACTCGGTGCTGGAGCCTCGCCGCTTCCGCAGGCGGACCGGGCTTCTCTCTGAGCTACTCTACGGCAGCTCGGGGCTCATGAAGTCCATCCCGGTGTCGCCGTTAGTCCGGGACGCGGTGCTCCGGTCACTCCTGAGCAGCTACGGGGACGGGGCGAGCAAAGACAGTGCAGCGGCACGGCGAGTCGGTGGCAAGGTGGACTGGGCGATGTACGGCTCCCAGAAGAGCTGGGCGTGGGACGCTGACGGGAGCAGCAACACGGAACTGATCCTCGTGTGGCACATCGGCACGAGGCTCTTCGAGATGAAGTCGACGTCAGCATCGCCGGATATGATCGCCGCCAAGGTTTTGGGATTCATTTTGGAAAAAAATTCGGTCCCAACCGAATTGGACGAATTTCGAAAAAATTCGGATGAATTTCGGACTCAATTCGGAGAATTTTCGGAATGTGAAGCGTAAAATTCGTTTCGGACCTCACCGAAATGGATGAATTTCGCCGAAATTCGGACTAATTCGGTCGAATCCCAAAACCTTGATCGCCGCCTGCCACCTCTCCTGCTACTGCGCCTACCTGATAGCGGTGGCGCCGGAGCTGCTGCCGGACTCCGCGGCGTGGACCAGGAGACGTTACAAGGAAGTATCCGACGACGTGCGTGCCGCGCTTGGCGCGGCCGCGGAGAGGTATGAACGGCTATTGGCGGAGCTGAGCAAGGACTCGCTGGACACGGTGCTGCAGCGGGGCGCGGAGCTCGGCCGGCACCTGGTGGAAGAGTACGCCGAGGACGAGGCGTCGGCCTGCCGGATCCTGGCCGACTTCTGGTCGGAGATGGTGCTCTTCTTGGCACTATCGGAGAATGTCAAGGGCCACGTCCAGGCCATGGCGCGCGGCGGCGAGTTCATCACGCTCGTCTGGGCGTTGCTTCTCCACGCTGGCGTCACCACAAGGCCTAACACGCCGGGTGGTGCTATCCCGTAATCAGTGGAGGTGAAGCATGTATATCGTAGTACAAGTACGGTAGCAAACTCGTGGCCTTTACCTCTATATGCCTCTATGTTTTAAATTTAAGGAATGCGTACTCATAAAACTATAGCTCATCATATTACCTGTGTATATTTCTATGCAAACTGCAACCTCCGTCCTGAAATGTAATGGGTATTGAGTTGTCCTACCTCCTAAGTTAAAATATTGTAAGTTTATAAATAAAGTTGTAAAAATAATATATATGAATATATTTTTATAATTTATTTTTCTAATATCGTAAATATTGAAACTATTCTTCATAAACTTGTTCCAATTAATATTAGTTTAACTTAGGATAAACTCATCCTTTATTTCAGGACCAAGGACCATGGTAGTAGTACTCAGGGTTAAAAAAACCGGTCGGTTTACCGCGGTAAACCGCGGTAACCGCCCTAACCGGGCCGGTCCGGTTCCGGTCCGGTCCGGTTAGGTATTCCCCAAATTCAAATTTAAAATTTGAAAAAAAAATACTGAAAAAATTCCTAAAAATAGTTCATGATTTATAGAAGCCAATGGTGTAAAAATTTTTCAATTTGGAGTTCGTTTAGTATTTATTTATACGTATAGAAGTTTGAAAAAAAAGAAAAAAAATCCCGGTCCCGGCCCGTTAAGGCCCCCAAATTTAAATTTAAAATTTGAAAAAAACAAAAAATGCTGAAAAAATTCCTAAAAATAGTTCATGATTTATAGAAGCCAATGGTGTAAAATTTTTTCAAATTCGAGTTCGTTTAGTATTTATTTATACGTATAGAAGTTTGAAAAAATAAGAAAAAAGAAAATTCCAAAATCAAACCGAGCGGTAAACCGGTCAAACCGGCCGGTTACCGCTCCAAACCGACCGGTAAACCGGACCCGAACCGAACCGAAGCAGGGTTTGAATTTGATTTTGAATTCGGCCGGTTACCGACCGGTTACCGGTAAACCGGGCCGGTTTACCGCTACCGGAGGCCGGCGGTTACCGGAAACCGATCGGTAAAAAAAACCCTGGTAGTACTTGCTTTTGCTTTTGCATAGGTTGATTCGGTCTGTACAGCCATTAAATGAGGGCCACCAAAGTCTTTACTTGTGGCATAAGCTGTCCTAAAAATCTGATGGATCACAAACTGCAAGTGACGATCAACTTGGGAACCATAACGTACAACTCAGGGCCTGTTTAGTTGCAAAAAATTTTGCAAAAGTTTTCAACGTTCCCTGTCACATCGAATCTTTAAACGCATGTATGGAGCATTAAATATAGATAAAAAATAAAACTAATTACATAGTTTAGATGAAATGAACGAGACGAATCTTTTAAGCCTAATTAGATTATGATTGGACACTAATTGCTAAATAACAACGAAATTTGCTACAATGTCATTTTGCAAAATTTTTTGCAACTAAACCAGCCCTCAAACATTCATCTAGGTACAAAAGATGGCCCAAGATCTAAATGGCTTAATTGGGGGACAGAGAGGAATTAATTGAACTTGTCCAATGAATTTGAGTTTCTTCAATAGCTAAGATATGAAGATTAATGTACTCAATATTATCAAAGTCTAAGATGTGAAGATCTTGAGATGCTTTACTCAGAGTTCAGAGCAGGACTTAAATATGAATATATGATATGCATGTTTGTTGAATATACCTCAGTGGAAATCCTGACAAGCAGTCTAGCAAA
Organism: Saccharum hybrid cultivar R570; assembly: GCA_038087645.1. Classification (NCBI taxonomy): domain Eukaryota; kingdom Viridiplantae; phylum Streptophyta; class Magnoliopsida; order Poales; family Poaceae; genus Saccharum; species Saccharum hybrid cultivar. The sequence continues at coordinate 7,460,065 of JAQSUU010000113.1, forward strand.
GGTTTTAGCTTTCGTAATATTTGAGTGAGGTAGTGAGTTCAGTGACAAGACCACCAAAATAAATGTCACATCCGATTTTAAGGAAAAAAATAAAATATAGAATTCTATATGTGCCCAGGAATCAATCGCACACATAAGATGACAAATTACATTATATCAAGCTGTCGGGCAAGATCACTATGGGACACAGGAGCTTTGCCGAGGGCCTACCTCTTTGCCGAGAGTCAAATATCGGGCGCTCGGCAAAGAATCCTTTGCCGAGAGCCTGCGCTCGGCAAAGATCGGCTCTCGGCAAAGCCAAACTTTGCCGAGAGCTCGACTCTCGGTAAACAAAAAACCTCGGCAAAGCCTCAACCTCATAAACGGCCCCCTTACGCTGTCATCTTTGCCGAGAGCCTACTGTTAGGCTCTCGGCAAAATATTTTCTTTGCCGAGAGCCTCAGCCAAGGCTGTCGGCAATTTTTTTTTGATTTTTGCTCCCTAATTTTTTGTGGTGCCTTGCTACAGTACTAGAAGCCAATATTTGAAATTTGGTGTATTTTCCATCCCTCTTGCTATATTTCATGTATTTTTTTTATTTTCTTGATTTTTTCCACAAGACGCACATTTGAACTGTAGGTGCATGAAATAATGAATCTCAGCGATTCAAAAAATAATATTCATGCTTCCGAGGGTATTTCGACACCGTATCTAGGGACAGACGCGGAAACTCGACCATCTCGTGCACGCGACATGGCGACCAAGTTACGTGAGATTTGATTTAAAAATATATAAAATGTGAACGGAGTCAGAAAATCATGAAAATGGACGGGAGGCCTTGACATTGCATGTAGAAGCTATAAAATTTTTTTGAAAATGTTTGAAGCAAGTTGTGCCGCAAGATGGTTGAAACCCTGAGATCTCCACATGTGATATCTTGAATATCATTTTTTGAATCACTGAGATTCATTATTTCATGCACCTGCAGTTCAAATGTGCGTCTTGCGGGAAAAATAAAGAAAATTAAGAAAATGCCCGAAATATAGCAAGATGAATGGAAAATACACCAAATTTCAAACATGGCCACCTAGTATTGTATCAAGGCTGCAGAAAAAAATTGGGAGCAAAAATCTAAAAAAAAATATATTTTACCGAGAGCCTCCTAAAGCTCTAGGCAAAAAGCCTCTTTGCCGAGAGCCTGGGCTTGGGGGCTCTCGGCAAAGAAAATAAAAAAAATAAAAACTCTTTGCCGAGAGCCGCCTGACCTAGCTCTCGGCAAAGAACGCCGGACCTAGTTAAGAAAATTTTAAAAATTATATATATTTTGCCGAGAGCTAGGTCAGGTGGCTCTCGGCAAAGAGCATCTTTGCCGAGAGCTAGCTCTTTGCCGAGAGCCTGGGCTGGGGCTCTCGGCAAAGAAAATAAAAAAAAAGAAAAACTATTTGCCGAGAGCCGCCTGATCTAGCTCTCGGCAAAGGGGTTCGTACATTAAAAAAAATCCGCCCCTCACCCCTCACACACGCGCCCCTCTGCCCTCACCCGAGCCGCCACCCTCACCCGACCGGACGCCCCCTCACCCGAGCCGCCGCCGCCCGGCCGCGCCCCCGCCCCTGCCCCCGCGCCGGCGCCACCGCCCGGCCGCGTCCTCGCCCCGGCCCGACCGCGCCCCCGCACGTCCACTCCCCCGCCCCCGCCTGAGCGCGCCCCGGCCCCTGGCCGTCCCCCGCCCGGCCACGCCGCGGCTGTGCAGCCGGCCCCGCGCCGCCGCTTCACCGCCCGTCCGACCGGTTGGAGAGGAGGCCGAGAGGGGGAGTAGGTGGAGGAGAAGGAGAATAGGAGGTGGAAGAAGAGGGGGAGGAGGAGCTCGCCGCGGACCAGTCCTGCGCCCCCACAGCCGTCACCGTCCGCTCACCGGCAAAGATATACCCTTCCCTTCCCTTGTGCATCACTGCTCGTTGTAGACCCCATAGGTGTAGTTCTACAGATTGCATATGTTTGTGCCTGTGCCTTTGGACAATACCCTGCTGTCAAGTATTGAAAAAGGTAATGATACTGAAATGGAAACCTAAACTATAGCGTGCTTGACATCTTAATTATTCAGGCTTAGATATACCAAACTCAACTTCTATTGCTACCAGTGTGAAGATTCACTTCAGTAAAGTATCTCGGCAATGCAAGCCATGATGACAATATATTAGAATTTTCAGTGTGAAGATATACCAAACTCTCATTTTCTTCCATTACTATGGCTATAATTGCCTATATTAGAATTTTCTGTTACAGAGTAGAATACTATTAGCCTACCCAATGTTGGGCATTCTTAACGTCATTACCAAAAGTAGACTTAGTTTTCTAATTCTGATAACGGCGCCAAAAATGCCGAACCTATCCCTCATGCCACTTAAGCCAAGTCGTCATCCCCAGCATGACATGAGAGACGCGGTATTGAAATATGCAACTGCTCTTCTAAATAAATAATAAATAAGATCTGCAAGCGCACAGATTAATACCGATGTAGCATTTTAACCGGGAAGTATTCCAGGTATCGTTATTTATATTTTTACCACTGGGAAGGGATTACTAACATCAATGTTGATTATGGAATGGAATATAGGAATGAGTATCAATCATTGCATGTATAAGTGAGAGCATTCATCTATCTCTTGCATAAAGGGGTAAGTGTCACATAAAATATAGATAAAGTATGAATGGTGACAAAGATAATTAATCTGATCAGCTAGCCACATATAATAATGATAAGCACCTCAACAGATATTCTAGCAAGTCATTAACATGGTATTAGGATGAACTACAAGGATATTTCCTAAGTTATTCTTAACTATAAAGTCTAGCATATCATAGTTAGTGCAAGTACACTTGGCAATCATTGCGAGAAAGGACTACGCCCATGCATAGTGATATTATCAAGGAAGATGAGAAACATAGCAATCACTCCCCCGTAATAATGTTGCTCTGCCTGCCTTACACACGGGAGGGGGACTATATAAGAACCAACGAAGCTGTCACCATCGCGGACCACCCCACGATCCGGCATATAAGGTGCAATCGCAGATAAATATGGTCTAAGCACCACGCCCACGCAATATTTATCATTTACCCATGGATCCGATGGATAAACACTATACGATCCTAAACATGTATATAATTCCAATCTAACTGAGCCAAGCGTATAACTACGATAACCTAAGAACAATATAATCGCAAACATAAACAAGTAGAGCATAGTCATAATCAATATATTGAAATAGAACAAAGTTGTATTCATAATATTGAAGAACAAAGATGAACAATGAAGAACAGTAAAGGAATTACCAAGAATCCTCTTGACAGATCCGGAAACCAATCGAAGATTGACTCCTTCTAGTTCTAATCCTATGTAGCTATGCTATACTAGAGATCTAGTTGATGTGGTGGCTCTAGGGCTTGATCAGAGACTCTCCTCCTGAGATTAGGGTTTGAAGAATTGAGAATGAGGGAGTGCCTCCTCCAGGGGCCAGGGGTCCTGCTTATATAGCCCCCTCAAGTGAACGTGGGCTGTCGGATCAAACCGACATTAATCGCACGGTTTTCCTTGATCCCTTAGGTCGGTGGAACATAATCCGCGAGACGGAGCCTGATTGGCTCTCAGGCCAGGGCGGGCGCCCTAGGGAGCAGGGCGGGCGCCCTGCCTCCGGGCCCGTTCGGCCTCCCGTTCGATCTCGTAGCTTCTGGAGTCTTCTAGATGATAGAAAATCGGTGAACACGTTATTATCTCTATGTAAACCCGACGTGTGGGCCTTTCCTCCGTATTTTCTGATAACCGCCTGCAGAAACAGACAAACACCAAAACTCGTGGAATTCTGTCAGATAAAACCCTAAGTCTAGGTGTTGGTTGCATTTGGATCCTTTTCTTTATTTATTTGATAACTATATTTGGTACTTAAGGACCGTCAACACCCAACAATGCAAGCCATGATGACAATCACTTATCTGCCTTGGAAAATTCTATGTTACTGCTATTTATTTGAAGGTTCAAGATAGGAGTTCAACTGTATTTGACCTTTTCCTTTAAATTAGAATAAGCCTGAACTTTAAGCCTGAACTTATCTAAACAGAATAAGCCTGAACTTTAATCAGGTAAACATTAACCACCTGATAATTAGTTGTAACATCTAGTAAACTGACAGCAACTAGTCCTAGTTTATCAAAGAAAAAAGCCCTTGGACACCAATCAAATGTTCTTTTTTTTTCTTTTTCTTTTTTTTTCGTGACAGGCAGCAATCAAATGTTCATGCACACAAACCTCATCACACAGGTAAGGTAACGCGGGGGGTTGCCTTCACCTAGCCCGTGTTTCATTGAGAAGGGAAACTTAGGTTCCATCTAGTTGCCATTATATTTTTCAATTGCCACAATGGCAGGTTGCACATGCCGCCTCAAATCCAGGCTCAGGCCTTAGGGACTCCTTTTTTAACAAAAATAAAAAACATTATACCCATGATCAGCCATCATCAGATACTTGGATCATGATGCGGTCATGAAAAGGACCTCCCCCAATTAAGACAAAATCAATCATGACACTTTCATACACCAAAATCCAGGCCGTAGCTTTCACCTCAAAAATTGTATTGCCATCTAGACAGATTCAAAAATTGTAGTGCCCATGTCTTCCCAGCTTACCAGACCAGCCTCCCAATCTGTCCACCCCAATGAGCATCACTGCCTTGAGTATGATGCTACTGACAATGTTCCTCCTGGCTTTGGCCAAGGCGTCGCCAAGGATGACAATGACCTTCCTGTATATGATTGTGCTAGCATCTCAAGCAGATCCCTGTCCCCAAATGCAGCTATGCCATATTCCTACCGGAGGCAGCAGCATGGGCAGGCTCTTTCTCCTTCTCCCCCAATGGACTTAGTCAGGCAACTGGTTCGCAAGTATGGAGGAATGTATGATTCAGCCAAGCCTTGGGACCGCAACCATGAAGACTTACCAGAATGGGATCCAAGCTTGGGTGGTCACCGGTATAATGCAATGCAGCAGCAGCCTGTGCTGCCAAGCCCCTTGTCCCAGGCTTACACTCTGGCTCAGGAACATGCCATGACCGTGCAGCAGCCCTGGAATCACCCTGCTGAAGCTCTATCCGTGCAGCCTGGCTGGCAGTCCAGCCCTCAGTGGCAAGACATCCGGTGGGGGACTAGGTTTGTTGTGGAGCCCGATGTGGTTGTGCCCAAGCCGACCTCTCTGAGAGGAGCCAGGGAGCCATGGCTTGGAAGTTGGAAGCCGCACTAGCAAGTGGTTGATCGTCACAATTTACGCTAGGGTAATCGCTGCGAGATGCAAATGATGAGGTAAGCAACTTCTCATCAAGACTTCAGCAGGATGTTTATGAAGGAAAAGCCTGTTTCTGTTGTTCTGTGCTATTTTTCTAACGTTCGTGTTGTGCGACGGTTTGGATTTCCATGTGTACTGGAATGTAGAAATCATGTCCATGTTTGGTTCTCTTTCTCTCTGTCCATTTTTTTTCATTCACTATGTTGTTATGGCCATTGAGACCGGTTATCTGAAGGCGGATGTAAGCGACAGCAAAACAGGCAGCCGTTTTTCATTCACATTAGAGCATCCTCTGGCCCCGGGAACGCGTCAAGCATTTGCTCCATGAACAGCAGTTTAACTTGCAGTGTTACAAGTTGTTTGAAGGTTAAGTATAACTTGCAAACTTCATAATTAGATCCTAAAAAAAGCAACCAACTTGAAATGTAATCACATGAAACTTTCCATGGGACCTCTTTCCTTTGCTCACAACAAAATTCCAGATAGTATCTTCTACAACTCTGTCCAGTTTCACTATCATCATAGATTCCTAGTACATTTCAAGAGCAGTGGATACTGTTCATTTTGTCAAGACACGCAGTCAATTAAAGGCATCTATGACTGGGGACTATCTGTGGACCGTGTGCAGTTGGTGCATGACACCATGCATCCTGTGGTCTAGATCCAGCCTCATGTTCACCTAAATTTGATGTATTAGAAAAAGGTAGTGTATGTAGGTAGTGCCACAGTTTAATACATAACTTCGACATATGGTACTAAAATTGAATGAATAATCCTTACAACCCACCAAATCCTTACAACGCCACCATCTCACTTGTTTTGCTACATTATATGTAGTTGCAGGATCGTCCACTGCGGGTCTGCCTGCACCGCTTCACCTCGCCACTGCACCGACTCATCACTGCGCCGCTAGCCTGACTCCGCCACCACCCTAGGTATAAATAACCTCTCCTCCCGGATAAGGGTTGTAGGTCATGAACCCAGTTAGGCGTCTCCCGTCCGAAAGAGATACGGTTGGAGGTATGCAGATCTCTGCATGTCGATAACTGTATCTGTTTCGGATTGTCCACGTTACTTGGACAGCCCGCGGATGCGTAGATGAGGCTAGCTCCCATGGTCTGCCCTGATTCGAGACGGAGTTTCGGCATCACCTCCCTGTTGTTCTCCGGATACACACTCTCCCTACAGGGACGTGTATCGGGAGAACAGCGGGGAGGTGCTGCCAAAATTCTGTCTTGGGTTGGGGTAGACAATGGGAACTAGCCTCGTCTACGCATCCGCGGGTGGGATTAGGACCTATCCTCACCTATTAGATGACAATAGGATGTAAGTACTTGGATGTAGATGTAAGTACTCGGATGGATGATAGTAGGATGGATGACCGTCAATGGATGTACAAGATAGAGGTGCATAATGCACCCCCTTGTTACAATGCTGGAGAAAATGAATCAAGTCTTAGCCTTTTCCGAGGCCAGCAAGGCGCGGCAAGTGGATCCACAGTTAAGGAGTTGAACTATGAAGAGTGGCGAAAGATCATGCTATACGTGCTTACCAACCTTGATGAGGTGCAGCCGTACATGGGGTAAGTTCTCAACTATGTTCATTCAATTCACCGACACTATTCTGCATCAAACACCCTTGTTTTTCTTCCGTACAGGGAATTTCTTCATCAGTTCTGGAATGGGCCAAGGCCTCCTTCTGACCCGGTAGCCGAAACCCTAATTGCAAACGGGGCGGGGCAAGGGAGGCCCGATTTCATTTCTTGGTTCCGACAGAAGGTCCTGTCCAACCGAGGTCATACTTAGTCCGACGTTCCAACTTGCTCCTACGTTCGGACTTAATAATATTATACCTTGCTTCACCTTGCAGGTCAGACCGATGCGTCTATGAGTCAAGAGCTGAGACAGGTTGCAAACGGCTTTGACCGTAGGGTCAAGTCATTTAACGGTTACGACGTGAATGGATATCGCTTCCACATAGCGAGATACGAGCAGAGTCGGCCCAATCGAAAAACCACAAACAACGGAGTTTGTACTCCAGGCAATGACAACCATGACTACTATGAAAGAATTGAAGAAATATATGAACTTTTATTTCACGGTGACAAGCCTCTAAATCCTGTAATGTTCAAATGCCATTGGTTCGACCCTGGAGTAACGAGGCTCACACCGAATCTTGGGCTAGTTGAAATTCGATAGGATTCTGTCTATACAGGAGCCGATGTGTATATTGTGGCTCAACAGGCCACGCAGGTTTATTACACGCCATATGCGTGCAAAAGCAAAGACCATATCTTGGGTTGGTATATTGTGCACAAGATATCACCACATGCTAAACTACCTCTCCCCAACGATGAGGATTATAACTTCAACACAAACACGTATGATGGGGAGTTCTTTCAAGAAGCTGGGCTACAAGGGACATTCACGATAGACTTAACCGAAGCGATGGAAATGAAAGTAGAGAATGATGACAAGGACGCTGGAGATGAGGTGGTAAATGAGAAGGACATACAAATGCTAGAACGATTCCTTTTAGGAGAAGCAAATGAAGATGACCTCCCGTCTTCGGATACTGAGGAGTACTTAGACATGGTCGACAGCGATGATGACACTTATGCTCCGGCTAATCCCGACGATGTAGATTATTTCTAATTCACGTAACATTATGTTATATTCTACTCCTGTTATATTTTTTCTTAGGATCTAGGGTTTTATTTATTTTGCATATATTTCATTATGTTATTTCTAATACAATATTGTTTGTTCTGTTTAAATGTAGGAGGTTGAGCCAAGATGTCAGGCGGACGTCAGAGGTCGATGAGCTCCCTGTACCGGGCCTCGCAGGACGACGGGCCATCTCGGCAAAGGAGGGGTCACCGCCGGAGGGAGCCGACTCCACCGGAGGACGAGGTGCCGGCCACGCCTGAGGCCGAGGCTCAGGCGGACGAGGGGCAGGAGGACCCTGAGCAGGAGGATGAGCTGTCGACCGAGGTAGACGAGGGTTTGGCTGCCTCAGGGGCGTCCACGCCCTACTTGCGAGGTCCCGCCAGCCTCCCGGCCCGACCGATACCACTTCACCAATGCCCAGTGATCCGCCCCGTTGGACAAAGGTACATGTTTTAACTACTCGTTCATATGATATGTTCAAAATTGAAATAGAAACTAATAATCTTTTTGTATCACTTGTGCAGGCATTGGGAGTTTGTGGAGGGTCGCGGCCGCAAACCCAATGTCATCCTGGGTCTCCTGTGCCGCGAGCACTACCTCGACATAGTACAGTATGCCGGGAATACAGAGCCGGCCTACACCTTTGACCACTACACCGTCGCCCCAGACCCGGACTACCCAAACAAGGCGGCGAGGGTCAGAGCGGAGCTGTGAGTAAGTCTTCGTCACACAACATCGCATTCATCGTACTTTTCTTGAATTACTTAGAGTTTGTATTACATCTGTATGCAGGACTTCTATAGGTGCGAGCAGGGGAAGGAGGCACAGGCGGAGGTGGTGAGTACAAGGTCCTGCAGGAAGCTCGTCACCGACATCATCTACGAGGCGAGACTTCAGGCCATCGTCAACTACAACACCATGGTCGAAGGATGGAGGGTGTCGAAGGTCGAGGCGAGAGGCATGACGCTGAGCCGGGCGCAGTACATTTAGGTAAGTGATTCCTTCTGAGATTAAGTTATGCTCATTTCATCTGACGCTTATATGTGAAATACTTGATGATGTGCAGATGGTCCCCCAATGGTGCTAGTCGTTTCCCGAGTGCTAGGAGATGATCATGGACCGGTGGCTCTCTGAAGAGTGGACCGCCCATCACGCCGAGGCCCAGGAGGCACGTCTGCAGATGCCAGGTGTACCACACCACCAGGGCAACCGCAACCTCATCGAGTACGCACATGCTTGGGTACGTGAAACACTTTATGTATTGTAACGCTCAAATGTTGCCTAATTACTAATCATCTTGTTGTCTTCCTCGCAGACGGCGTCACACGGTGGCCAGCCTTGCAGCACGTTCATGGCATACGCCATGTCCCACAAGGGCAAGGCCACCGCACCGGAGACCTCCTACAACCCCGACGACCCTCCCGAGGCACACTCCAACTCCAGCGTCCACACCCGCCTCACTGACTACACAGAGGCGGCAAGGGCATGGGGCCGACTTTGATCTGACCAGCGAGGACCTAGACGGAAGCCTCGTGATGAGGGTTGCAGGAGGGAAGAAGCACGGGCGGTATTGGCTTGGCGACGGCGTCATCGACTCGTCCTCCACTCCCACTCTGTCCCAGCTCCGAGCACAGACCACGAGCGGGAGCGTCCCCATACGCCCACGCCCGTCGCCTTCGTAGTCGCGGGTCGCCGAGCTCGAGGTTAATTTTGTGTTACTCATCTTACATTGATGTTTAAATGTTTGCATTGTTCTAACATTCCCTTTGTATTATCGCAGGCCCGCCTGGAAAGAGAAAGGGAGGAGCGCCAGCTTGTCGAGGCCCAGATGCGGTCCCAGATGGAGGCCCGGTTGGAGGCCCAAGCTAAGCAGATGCAAGATCTCATCACGTTCATGGCCTCCCAGGGCATGCAGGTGCCCGCGGCGCTCATGGCTCCTCCACCGCCGTCTCAGAACGTGGATGCTACTCCTGTGAGTATCGATTCCTCAGTGTTTTGTTTCTGCATTTGCTTGTCTGACATAGACATCTAATTTTTGCTGCCTCCATCGGCGGGTTCGAACAATTCGTAAGCGCCTGGATGGAACACACCCGGGGGTCAAGGCGGGACTGCTTCTCCGGGGTGGCCAGGGCAAGGTTGGCCATGAGTGTGTTTAAAGTGTCGTCTCTAGTAGATTGTGAACTTTAGAATGAAAACTTATTATGTTTCGATGATAACTTGTGATGATTAACTTTCGTTTGGTTCAAATATTGTGATGAATGTGCTATATGCGTGGTGTATGTGAACGTGACATATATGTGATGAATGTGATATGTACATGTGATATATGTGTTTATACGTGATGAATGTGATTTATATGTGATGAATGTGATTTGTATGTGTAATGAAATGGAAAATTAGAAGAAAAAAACAAAATTTCCCACTTTGCCGAGGGTTGCTTGCACTCGGCAAAGCTGGGAAACAAGGCTGCAAAAATACCCATTTCCCAGCTTTGCCGAGCGCAATGACCGTTGCACTTGGCAAAGGATAGGCTTTGCCGAGAGCCTGGCCATACTTGCCCTCGGCAAAGAGTTTTTTTTAAAAAAAAGAAAATATTTTGCCGAGAGCCAGGACAGCAAGACTCTCGGCAGAGATTTTTTTTTAAAAAAAGAAAATGTTTGCCGAGAGCCTGGAGGGACCGGCTCTCGGCAAAGAGTTTTTTCAAAAAAAGAAAACTCTTTGCCGAGAGCCAGCCAAATGGGCTCTCGGCAAAGAAGGCGGGCCCGTTAACGGCACCTTTTCTTTGCCGAGAGCCGCGCTGGCTCCTTTGCCGAGAGCCCGATAAACGGCTCTCGGCAAAGAAGGCTTTGCCGATCGGGTTTTTGCCGAGACAGCTTTGCCGAGAGCTGCTCTCGGCAAAGCCTTTGCCGAGGGTCTGAGAGGCTTTGCCGAGAGCCTGGAGCCCTCGGCAAAGCCGCCAGCTCCACTAGTGGATGGCGCTGCTCGGCCACTACATAAGGCACCAGTCGCTGTGGCGCCGATCCAGCTGCGTCCACGCGGCGCTCACTGCGGTGCTGCGCCTCAGACCGGCGACGCGTTGGCGGGACAAGCTCGGACAGAACTCGGTGCTGGAGCCTCACCGCTTCCGCAGGCGGACCGGGCTTCTCTCTAAGCTACTCTACGGCAGCTCGGGGCTCATGAAGTCCATCCCGGTGTCCCCGTTAGTCCGGGACGCGGTGCTCCGGTCACTCCTGAGCAGCAACGGGGACAGGGCGAGCAAAGACAGTGCAGCGGCACGGCGAGTCGGTGGCAAGGTGGACTGGGCGATGTACGGCTCCCATAAGAGCTGGGCGTGGGACGCTGACGGGAGCAGCAAAACAGAACTGATCCTCGTGTGGCACATCGGCACGAGGCTCTTCGAGATGAAGTCGACGTCAGCATCGCCGGATATGATCGCCGCCTGCCACCTCTCCTGCTACTGCGCCTACCTGATAGCGGTGGCGCCAGAGCTGCTGCCGGACTCCACGGTGTGGACCAGGAGACGTTACAAGGAAGTATCTGACGACGTGCGTGCCGCGCTTGGCGCGGATGGCGGCGGTGGCGGCACCGAGTCAACCGCGGAGAGGTATGAACGGCTATTGGCGGAGCTGAGCAAGGACTCGCGGGACACGGTGCTGCAGCGGGGCGCGGAGCTCGGCCGGCACCTGGTGGAAGAGTACGCCGAGGACGAGGCGTCGGCCTGCCGGATCCTGGCCGACTTCTGGTCGGAGATGGTGCTCTTCTTGGCACTGTCGGAGAATGTCAAGGGCCACGTCCAGGCCATGGCGCGCGGCGGCGAGTTCATCACGCTCGTCTGGGCGTTGCTTCTCCACGCTGGCGTCACCACAGGGCCTAACACGCCGGGTGGTGCTATCCCGTAATCAGTGGAGGTGAAGCATGTATATCGTACACTACGGCAGACAGTGCCTTTGTCTAGCGCCTAGGTCTTTGCCGAGCACGATTTATCGGGCGCTCAGCAAAGGCCACCTTTGCCTAGCGCCGGGCTCTCTGCAAAGAATGCGCTCGGCAACGATTCCTTTGCCGAGCGCCATGCCCTCGGCAAAGAGAAACACTCGGCAAAGAACGTCTTTGCCAAGCGCCAGGCGCTCGGCAAATGATAGCACTCGGCAAAGAGCTACCGCATAACATACCGGGCACCTACCGTCGATCTTTGCCGAGCGCCCTCCGTTAGGCGCTCGGCAAAGGCACCTCATTGCCGAGTGCCAACCTTGGCGCTCGGCAAATGCACCTCTTTGCCGAGCGCTGACCTTTGGCGCTCGGCAAAGAATTTTCTTTTTTTTTGTTTTTTTCTTTTAAACTTTTTTGTCATGCATTACACATTATTTAAAAGTATATGTTAAGTTTTGGTACTTTTTTAAATCTTTTTACTATATATCGTTAGTTTATTTGATTTAATTGAATTTCTCCAATAAACACGTGTTTGAACTGGAGGTGCATCGAATCTCCGAATTGGACGGTTCGAAAATTGATATTCGCGTTACTTAGCGTATGTTAAGGCCGTATCCAGGAGTACGCATGAAATATTGAACATCTCGCGCATAAAACACGGCGACCAAGTTGCGCGTGAAGTGCTATTAAATTATAAAAATACAAACAAAGTCCGAAAATCACGAAACTTAGCGAAACGTCTTTAGAGCATATGTGGAGGCTATGGTCAAAATTTGGTAAAGTTTCGTGCATGTTGTCACGTAAGTTATTTAGAAACCTAGACATCTCACGAGATGTTCGATATTTCATGCGTACTCCTGGATACGGCCTTAACATATGCTAAGTAACACGAATATCAATTTTCGAACCGTCCAATTCGGAGATTCGATGCACCTCCGGTTCAAACACGCGTTTATCGGAGAAATTCAATTAAATCAAATAAACTAACGATATATAGTAAAAAGATTTAAAAAAGTACCAAAACTTAACATATACTTTTAAATAATGTGTAATGCATGACAAAAAAGTTTGAAAAAAAAACAAAAAAAGAATGCCGAGCGCTAAGGTTGGCACTCGGCAAAGAGGTGCCTTTGCCGAGCGCCTAATGGAGGCCCTCGGCAAAGTAGTGTAACGGCCCTAGCAATAAAACAAACAGAAAAAAAACAAATTCAAAAAAATAAATTAAAAAAACCCAAAAAAGTCTTCGCTGTCGAGCGCCAGATCGGGGGCGCTCGGCAAAGGCCGCGGTAAAATACTCTCCTCCCTGTAAAAAAAACCTCACTCACTCAACCGCGCCCGCCAGCCCCGAGCGCCCGCCGGTCCCCTGCCCCAGCTCCGGCCGCCGGCCGCGCCCGCCCGGCCGCGCTCGCGCCGGCCCCCGCCCCGGCCGTGAGTGGATGTATGCGAGATACACAAGTAAGCATGATTTTAACATTGAATGGGGGCAGAAGACGGAGGCTTTCTTGGACCGTGCATTCGGCAGTGGTGTGAATAGAGCGCGATTGGCGAAGTGTCCCTGTAGCAAGTGTGCAAATAGGAAATGGCAGAACCAGGAGACCATGGCTAAACATCTTCAGTTGAATGGCTTTCTGCCGGGCTATACCCGGTGGGTACACCATGGTGAAGCGCATCGGTTGAGAGAGGAGGTCGTGCGGCCTCGCCTCGAGCATGTCGATGATGGTGGCAGGGTTTTAGACATGTTAGATGACTTCGCGCAAGCACAGATCCCCAATGGACGTGCGGAGGAGGCGGAGGCATCCGCAAAGGCATTCTACGACATGATGGCTTCAGCATAGAAACCCCTTCATGATCGCACGTTGGTTTGTCAGCTCGATGCCGTTGGACGCGTGATGGCGTTTAAGGCCGAGATCAACATGAGTCGGCAACATTTCAGTGGCATGCTGGCCTTGATTGCTAGCATGCTTCCGGAGGGCCACGTGTTGCCAAAGAGCCTGTACGAGTGCCAGAAACTCCTTGATGGACTCAAGATGCCGAACGAGCAGATACATTGTCGTTCGAACGGGTGTGTCCTCTTCAGGAAAGATCTTGAGCAGGAGAAGTATTGTCCGAAGTGCAAAGCCTCCCAGTACCTGGAGGTAGACTCTGGTGGAGGCCACAAGGAGCAGCTTACCGTCCCGATGAAAATCCTATGGTACCTCCCTTTCTTGCCGAGGATCCAACGGCTATACATGAGCGAGGAGCCTGCTAAGCAGATGACATGGCACAAACTGGGGAAACGATACAATCCTGACAAGATGGTGCATCCGTCTGATGGTGAAGCATGGCAACACTTTGATCGCATCCATCATGAGAAAGCGTCAGAGGCTCGTAATGTATGCGTGGCGCCGGCAACAGATGGGTTCAATCCTTATGGTATGATGGCAGCCCCGTACACGTGTTGGTCCGTGTTCGTCATCCCACTGAACCTCCCCCCGGCGTCTCCTTTCAACGTTTGAACGTATTCTTGTCATTGATTATTCCTGGACACCTAGGGAAGAAGATGGGTGTCTTCATGGAGCCTCTGATTGATGAACTGGTCAGTGCTTGGGAGGATGGGGTGTGGACATACGATCGAGTTACAAAGACCGTCTTCAAAATGCACGTTTGGTACCAGTACTCCATGCATGACTTCCTAGCGTATGGGATATTCTGCGGTTGGTGTGTCCACGGGAAGTTCCCATGTCCATTATGCAAGGCTCATCTGAGGTTCATCTGGCTCAAGAAGGGTGGCAAGTATTCGTCGTTCGACAAACATCGTCAATTCCTGCCCCTCGACAACGCATTTAGGCGAGACACCGTGGGCTTTATGAAAGGTGTCGAAGTCACTGAACCTCCACCATAGATGATGACTCCTACCGAGGTCCATGCACAGATTGATGCTCTCGTGGAGAATGAACAAGGTGATGGGTTCGTGGAATATAGCGAGGAACACATGTGGACTCATAAGTCTGGCTTGACGAGGCTCCCTTATTTTGATGACCTCCTCATGCCACATTACATTGATGTCATGCACACCGAAAAGAATGTCGCAGAGGCACTCTGGGCAACGCACATGAACACTGAAAAGTCAAAAGACAACCCTAAGGCTCGAGTGGACCTCGCAGAGTTGTGCCATAGACCACATCAAGAGATACGAGCTCCTAGTGGTGGTAGGACATGGAAAAGGCCTAAGGCGGATTTTGTCCTGGCCCCCAGACAAAGGAGGGAAGTACTCGAATGGATGAAGACGTTGATGTTCCTTGATGGGTACGCAGCAAATCTGAGGAGGGGAGTGAACTTAACTACTCTCCGAGTGAACGGGATGAAGAGTCATGACTACCACATTTGGATTGAGCGTCTTCTCCTGACGATGGTCTGAGGCTTCGTCCCTGAGCCATATGGACAGTGCTGGCAGAGTTGAGCTACTTCTTTCGCCAGCTCTGTGTCAAGGAGTTATCTCGGTCCATGATTGCAGACTTGGAAAAAGTGGCACATGTCCTGCTTTGCAAGTTGGAGAAAATCTTTCCACCAGGCTTCTTCAATCCCATGCAGCATCTGATATTACACCTCCCGTATGAGGCACGAATGGGGGGGCCCGTGCAGGGCCGTTGGTGCTATTCGATCAAGAGGTGTGTAAAGACTCTTCGAAAAAAGTGCAAAAACAAGGGTAAAATCGAGGCTTCCATTGCAAGTGCATTCACTTTGGAGGAGACGTCAAACTTCACAACATCATATTACGACGACACCCTTCCAAGTGTGCATAATCCACTGTTGACGGTCCTTAAGTACCAAATATAGTTATCAAATAAATAAAGAAAAGGATCCAAATGCAACCAACACCTAGACTTAGGGTTTTATCTGACAGAATTCCATGAGTTTTGGTGTTTGTCTGTTTCTGCAGGGGGTTATCAGAAAATACGGAGGAAATGCCCACACGTCGGGTTTACATAGAGATAATAACGTGTTCACCGATTTTCTATCATCTAGAAGACTCCAGAAGCCATGAGATCGAACGGGAGGCCGAACGGGCCCGGAGGCAGGGCGCCCGCCCTGCTCCCTAGGGCGCCCGCCCTGGCCTGAGAGCCAATCAGGCTCTGTCTCGCAGATTATGCTACACCGACCTAAGGGATCAAGGAAAACCGTGCGATTAATGTCGGTTTGATCCGACGTCCCACGTTCACTTGAGGGGGCTATATAAGCAGGACCCCTGGCCCCTGGAGGAGGCACTCCCTCATTCTCAATTCCTCAAACCCTAATCTCAGGAGGAGAGTCTCTGATCAAGCCCTAGAGCCACCACATCAACTAGATCTCTAGTATAGCATAGCTACATAGGATTAGAACTAGAAGGAGTCAATCCTCGATTGGTTTCCGGATCTGTCAAGAGGATTCTTGGTAATTCCTTTACTGTTCTTCATTGTTCATCTTTGTTCTTCAATATTATGAATACAACTTTGTTCTATTTCAATATATTGATTATGACTATGCTCTACTTGTTTATGTTTGTGATTATATTGTTCTTAGTTTATCGTAGTTATACGCTTGGCTTAGTTAGATTGGAATTATATACATGTTTAGGATCATATAGCGTTTATCCATCGGATCCATGGGTAAATGATAAATATTGTGTAGGCGTGGTGCTTAGACCATATTTATCTACGATTGCACCTTATATGCCGGATCGTGGGGTGGTCCGCGATGGTGACAGCTTCGTTGGTTCTTATATAGTCCCCCTCCCGTGTGTAAGGCAGGCAGAGCAACATTATTACGGGGGAGTGATTGCTATGCTTCTCATCTTCCTTGATAATATCACTATGCATGGGCGTAGTCCTTTTTCGCAATGATTGCCAAGTGTACTTGCACTAACTATGATATGCTAGACTTTATAGTTAAGAATAACTTAGGAAATATCCTTGTAGTTCGTCCTAATACCATGCTAATGACTTGCTAGAATATCTGTTGAGGTGCTTATCATTATTATATGTGGCTAGCTGATCAGATTAATTATCTTTGTCACCATTCATACTTTATCCATATTTTATGTGACACTTACCCCTGTATGCAAGAGATAGATGAATGCTCTCACTTATGCATGCAATGATTGATACTCATTCCTATATTCCATTCCATAATCAATATTGATGTTAGTAATCCCTTCCCAGTGGTAAAAATATAAATAACGATACCTGGAATACTTTCCGGTTAAAATGCTACATCGGTATTAATCTGTGCACTTGCAGATCTTATTTATTATTTATTTAGTAGAGCAGTTGTATATTTCAATACCGCGTCTCTCATGTCATGCTGGGGATGACAACTTGGCTTAAGTGGCATGAGGGATAAGTTCGGCATTTTTGGCGCCGTTATCAGAATTAGAAAACTAAGTCTACTTTTGGTAATGACGTTAAGAATGCCCAACAAGCATTTTTGGCGCCGTTGCCAGGGAAGGTTGATTTACTAACAAGGAATGAATACGGAATTTGAGTCATCATTCGCATCATTAAGTGATTGAGATCATCAATTCTCCCATACAGATTTACCCCTGTATTTTTCCATTCTTATTGTTTTGCAGGGTGATGTATGAATAGAGGACATCTTCCAGAAAATTTTGTTGACAACCCCGAAGCATTAATCAGAGGGGCAAGAGCCAAGCTCAAGAAGTCCACACTTCGACGCAACACTTCATCCAATCCAGAAGACCGCCGAAGTTTCATCCGGAATTTGTCAACAGAGTTCGCAGCCATGGCGAACAAGACGATCCGCGAGTTCTCAGCTCCCACTACGGACAACATCCGCACTGGACCTGCCGCGGCCATCGACAAGAACTTTGAGCTCAAGCCAGGGCTCATCAACATGGTACAAGCCAACCAGTTTTGTGGGAAGCCGCACGAAGATGCAAGTGCTCATCTCCAACACTTCCTGGAGATTTGCAGCACATTCACTTTATTAGATGTTCCCAGAGACGCCATACTACTTCGCCTTTTCCCATTCTCACTATTGGGGAGAGCGAAGCAGTGGTTCTACGCGACGAAGGATAAGAACACTACGTGGGCACTCTGCTCTACGAACTTTCTGGCTAAGTTCTTTCCCATGGGCAAGACCAATGCTCTCCGTGGGAAGATTACAAGTTTTCAGCAACAACATAATGAATCCGTTCCAGAAGCATGGGAGCGCTTTCAAGATTACATCCTAGAATGTCCCCATCATGGAATGGAGAGCTGGCTACTTATGCAGACTTTCTATCATGGGCTCATCACTAGTGCTCGTGAGACCATGGATGCTGCAGCTGGAGGCACATTTCTATCACTCACCATACCACAAGCTACAGCCCTTGTGGAGAAGATGGCGTCCAACCAAGGTTGGAACGAAGAGAGGATCCAAACACGCAAGAAGGGTGGAGGTATGCACCAGCTCAAGGAGGTAGACATGCTGTCTGCAAAGTTAGACCTACTCATGAAAAAGCTCGATGACAAAGCTGGAGACAAAAGAGAAGTCATGAACATCTACGACTCTCACATGACTTGTGAGGAATGTGGAGATACTGGACACTCAGGCAATCACTGCCCTGAGATGCTTGAGGATGCAAGGTACATCAACAACAACAACTACAACCGTCCTCAACAAAATCAAGGTTGGAATCAACAGAGGCCTAACTACTCAGGTAATTATCAAGGTAATAACTCTTACAACAACAATAATAATTTTCCACCCCTGAGAGAGTTAGTGTCTAATCAAGGAAAGCTAATGGATAACTTGTCTAAGAAATTGACATCCAATGATAAAATACTAGAAAACATAAATAATAGAATGGATAATTTCTCTACTGCCATCAAAAACCAAATTAGCTTTAATAAAATGATTGAATCTCAGTTAAATCAAATAGCTGCTGCTGTTCCTGCTACTAACCCCGGTATACCATCACAACCGGAAGGATTAGAATCTGCAAATCTTGTAGACATGTTTGATGCAGGTAACTATTGGAGTAATCCCGCTGTCGGAGTACATAATGACCTTCTGCCAGTCAAGAGAGGCGATCCAGGACGCCCCGTCATCCCGATCTCCATCGGCATGGTGGACTTCCCAGAAGCACTCTGTGACTTTGGCTCCAGCGTCAACATTATGCCCAGGGTACTCTATGAAAAATTCTTTACATATCCTTTATCAGAAACAACTATGTATTTGCAGCTTGCAGATCGGACACTAAGCTTTCCTAAAGGAATATTAAAGAACATGTGTGTCCGAGTTGGTACCTCGTATGCTCCAGCTGATTTCGTGGTGATAGAGACCGGGTCCGATGAGAGGTCACCAGTTATTCTGGGAAGGCCATTCCTGAACACCTCGGGAGCTGTCATCTACGCCAGTGCTGCGAAGATCAACTTCAACATCAAGGGGAGGAAGGAGACGTTTTCCTTCAAGAACAAGATTACACAAATCCCAGAGCAACCCCAACATGAACCAAGGAAGAGGACCAACAGGAGGATCAAGCAGAACCAGAACAACCAAGGATGGACCGAATCAGCTAAGATGGTCACTGCAGTTCAAGGAGGTCAAGACCGACGACTCAAGTCGCCGTTCCTAATCAAGAAGGACGACCCAGGTATGCCAAGCATTGAGTGCTCAATCAATGGATACTCCTTTCAGAAGGCGCTCTGCGACACTGGATCAGGCGTCAACATAATGGCCACAGTCACCTATCAGCTCTTGTACGGGACCATGCCCTTAAAACCAACATACACTCAGCTCCAGATGGCAGATCAGACATCCCGAAAGGTCGAAGGTATAGTAACCGATGTCCCTGTTAAAATTAATGATCATTTTGTCCATACAGACTTTCAGGTCATTGACATGGGAGACGACGAGTACGATCCACCCATCATCCTAGGAAGACCGTTCCTAGGCACCGTCAAAGCAATCATCTACATTGGAACCGGAGAAGTCCATATGCATTTCTCCTCTGAGAAGGTACGCCGCTACTTTAATGACCCTAACTATATAGTTGAAGATTCTAAGCAGGTCAGGACAAGAAGAAGGCGACGTAATCGTAACCAAAGGAGGCAAACCATCAAGGACGTATGGGCAGACTATGAAGGAGAGGTCATAAGGCCCGAGGATACACAACAGGAGACCGAAGCACCAAGTCGGGTATGGAAGGCGAAGACAGTTACACAAGAGGAGGCGCTGCCGGAACCACCGTCTACGCCACCCAAATCCCAGGACAACTAAGAAGAAAAGAAGTCCTGTTCGGAGGACTTAAAAACACCGAACGCCATGCCAAGAGGTAAACTTGGTAGTTATCATTTTCCCTTTAATTATTGCTCAGTTAATCATGTTCATTCTGTCTTAAAAAAATGTTAAAAACAGTAAGCCCCATGTGAGTATGCGAGTGGCATAAAACCCATAAGTACATTCACTGTGGTGGCATAAAAAAATATAATAATATATTTTTTTCTGTTCTATAAAAATGAAAATAAAAATAGAGAGTGACATTTATCAAGGAAGCTCAAACATGATAAAGGCTAGATATTTATGCTAACGCTTAATCAAGTTTCACGAAGCTTTGTTGTCTATTTGAGCTCCACAGAATTCAGGAAGACTAGCAGACGGAGGATATCCTAATCGTTGTCAGGGTGCTGCCGACATTCAAATACACCTCTGCACCTGCTAGCTACATCAGAAGAAATTACGTCAAGATCCAGCTTGGGGGAGAGCACCCCCATTTATCCCGATAAGTATTTTTATCTACATTTATACCTATGCTTTATTAAAATAAAAAGATGCATAATCATGAAAACCCAAATAAATATTTTGTGTTTATATATATTTGCTTAGTTTAATAAATAAATAAAGTAGCTATGCTAAACTGAATCTTGAAAATAAAACTCTAGCATGGATATGATGAATAGTTGCTCTGCCTAATTTTCAAATTTGTTCTCTCTCTAGTTTAGACATAACTGTTATAATTTAAAACTGGCTCTAAACCTGAACTAGTGGGAAGAGAACTTGATCTGAAGTCTAAGTTGTTAGCGGATATGATATGGGAAGGTTGAGCTGCTGTTTATCTGTTCCTAGAGATGCTAGAATTCTGGAGAATTTTATCTTTGAAAATCTTTAAAATGTTCTATGATGAGTTCCTGTATGATGAGAGTTTAAATTCCTACCACAGCCATATATACATGCTTGTTAGATTAGGAGTCGCACTTTTACTACTTACTGCTTATGGGCATTGAGTGTGGTCAAGCTGTGTAGACCCTTAGGAACTTGTCATGTGGTTAAAATCAAGATTCACTTGCACGTTCACTCATACATGCTGCTTCTACTCCGAAAGTACGCATCCACATATATCCACTCATTTCCATCTCCAGATTCACCCAAAATTATTCTACTCCTGACCCGAGAGAGAATAGCCAAAAACATTATCTCATTCCTGTTATTCCCTGTGAAGTTAATGCTCAAGTCATTTCTACTACCACTTGCTATATTTTCAAAAGAGGGAGATTGCTCTAAAAAAAATAAATACGAGGAAATAAAAAGGAGCAAGTGCTCGGAACCTCGAAGAAAGAAAAAGTGAGACGAGAGGTAAAAATGGACAAGTGTCCGATAGTAGAATTAGGGGTACAAGATACCCACCTGAGAGGAAAAAGAAAAAAAAGAGAAGAGAAAATACAGAGCATCTCATTCCCCTCAAAAGTTTTAAAAAGCAAGAAAGGTATGTATTCCCTCAAAAAGAGCATTAGACTTTTGTTATCACCATACACCACTCATTCACCACACATGCACATCTTGATTTGACTTATTGACTTATTTCTCTGGATCCATGGTTTGACTATGCAATAAATGTTCTATGAGTATGTATACTGTATCTCCCACCTATGAGCTCCAGATATCAAAGCCTTATTAGAGTAGGGTGAGAGAGAAGGCAATGTCACTACGCCTTTACCATAAATACCACATACTTTGAGAGAGAAGGCATATACCATTACTGCCTTGGTAAGGATCCAGAAATACCACAAAAGAGAGACCCGAGAAAGTCATACAAGGAATCTCTGAGTTTTATTTGAAAAATTTGCAAAAACTCCAGAGCTATAGCTTATCAAGAATAAGAGACATGGCGTTTGACTAGACTGTTCTATCTTTTAACCACTCAAGATGCAGGTGACGGTTGCAAGCCCCATGGTGAAAGGTAAAATGAGTAAGTTTTAAGTCTTGACAGTTTACTCTTACTCAGGGATGAGACCTTATTTGAAAGCATATGTACCGTCAACGTTCAAAGGCGTTGCAGCAACTTCTGATCCATAATGAGTCTATCCTTGCTCAGGGATGAGCAAGAGGTAAGCTTGGGGGAGTTTGTTGACGGTCCTTAAGTACCAAATATAGTTATCAAATAAATAAAGAAAAGGATCCAAATGCAACCAACACCTAGACTTAGGGTTTTATCTGACAGAATTCCACGAGTTTTGGTGTTTGTCTGTTTCTGCAGGGGGTTATCAGAAAATACGGAGGAAAGGCCCACACGTTGGGTTTACATAGAGATAATAACGTGTTCACCGATTTTCTATCATCTAGAAGACTCCAGAAGCCACGAGATCGAACAGGAGGCCGAACGGGCCCGGAGGCAGGGCGCCCGCCCTGCTCCCTAGGGCGCCCGCCCTGGCCTGAGAGCCAATCAGGCTCTGTCTCGCGGATTATGCTCCACCGACCTAAGGGATCAAGGAAAACCGTGCGATTAATGTCGGTTTGATCCGACGGCCCACGTTCACTTGAGGGGGCTATATAAGCAGGACCCCTAGCCCCTGGAGGAGGCACTCCCTTATTCTCAATTCCTCAAACCCTAATCTCAGGAGGAGAGTCTCTGATCAAGCCCTAGAGCCACCACATCAACTAGATCTCTAGTATAGCATAGCTACATAGGATTAGAACTAGAAGGAGTCAATCTTCGATTGGTTTCCGGATCTGTCAAGAGGATTCTTGGTAATTCCTTTACTGTTCTTCATTGTTCATCTTTGTTCTTCAATATTATGAATACAACTTTGTTCTATTTCAATATATTGATTATGACTATGCTCTACTTGTTTATGTTTGCGATTATATTGTTCTTAGTTTATCGTAGTTATACGCTTGGCTTAGTTAGATTGGAATTATATACATGTTTAGGATCGTATAGCGTTTATCCATCGGATCCATGGGTAAATGATAAATATTGTGTAGGCGTGGTGCTTAGACCATATTTATCTGCGATTGCACCTTATATGCCGGATCGTGGGGTGGTCCGCGATGGTGACAGCTTCGTTGGTTCTTATATAGTCCCCCTCCCGTGTGTAAGGCAGGCAGAGCAACATTATTACGGGGGAGTGATTGCTATGTTTCTCATCTTCCTTGATAATATCACTATGCATGGGCATAGTCCTTTTTCGCTATGATTGCCAAGTGTACTTGCACTAACTATGATATGCTAGACTTTATAGTTAAGAATAACTTAGGAAATATCCTTGTAGTTCGTCCTAATACCATGCTAATGACTTGCTAGAATATCTGTTGAGGTGCTTATCATTATTATATGTGGCTAGCTGATCAGATTAATTATCTTTGTCACCATTCATACTTTATCCATATTTTATGTGACACTTACCCCTATATGCAAGAGATAGATGAATGCTCTCACTTATGCATGCAATGATTGATACTCATTCCTATATTCCATTCCATAATCAATATTGATGTTAGTAATCCCTTCCCAGTGGTAAAAATATAAATAACGATACCTGGAATACTTCCCGGTTAAAATGCTACATCGGTATTAATCTGTGCGCTTGCAGATCTTATTTATTATTTATTTAGAAGAGTAGTTGCATATTTCAATACCGCGTCTCTCATGTCATGCTGGGGATGACAACTTGGCTTAAGTGGCATGAGGGATAGGTTCGACTTTTTTGGCGCCGTTATCAGAATTAGAAAACTAAGTCTACTTTTGGTAATAACGTTAAGAATGCCCAACATCCACCTCCTCGCTACAATGCTGATGAAAATGAGTGGACCCTCAGCCTTTTCCGAGGGCAACTTGGAAGAGCCGGTGGGTCAACCACTAAGCCCTTGTCAAATGTGGAGTGGCGTAAAATTATGTTGTATGTGCTGACCAACCTAGAAGAGGTGGACCCATACATTGTGTAAGTTCTCAATGGACTAGTTTCAATAATCCCGCACCTTTTCTACATCTAACCCCCTTGTTACTCGTCACAGGGAATTCATTCGTCAATACTGGCACCGTTCAAGGGAGCCTACCCCGTCGGAACAAGACACCCTCCTCGCCAATGGTGCAGGACAAGGGAGGCCCGATTTCATTAGTTGGTTCTCAACCAAGGCCCGAACCGATCCTTCTATCGGTGCTGACCTGAGATGTGTTGCCAATGGGTGTGACCGCCGAGTCAAGTCATTGTCCTCTTACGACGTGAATGGATTTCGGTTTCACACAACAAGCTACGAGCGCGTGCGGCCAAATCGAAAGACCACAAATAGCGGGGTTTTTACGCCCGGCACTGATGGCAGGGACTACTATGGAAGAGTTGAAGAAATATATGAAATCACATTCCCTGGTAGCACCAAAGCTCGTCCTGTCATATTCAAATGCCATTGGTTTGATCCGGAAGTAACGAGGAAGACCCCAAATCTTGGTCTTGTTGAAATTCGACAGGATTCTGTCTATCCAAGAGACGATGTGTATATTGTGGCACAACAGGCCACACAAGTTTATTATACGCCGTATGCTTACAAGACTAGTCCGGATCTCAGTGGTTGGTGTGTTGTGCACAAGGTGTCACCACATGGCGGAGCACCTCTCCCAAACGATGAAGACTACCACTTCAACCCAACCACGTATGACGGAGAGTTTTACCAAGAAGATGGGCTACAAGGGAGGTTTGAGATAGACTTAACCTGTGAGATAGGAATGGATGTAGATAATGTAATGGTCATTGATGATGACGACGGAGATGAGGTGCGAGATCCAAACGACTTACAAATGCTTTAGCGGTTGTGTCTAGGCAATGACGATGAAGACAACATTCCTCCGCCAGATGTCGTTGATTATTTTGACCTGGTTGATAGTGATGATGAGACTTACGGTCCAACTAATCCCGATCATGAAGAATATTTGTAACATACATGTAATACTTTCAAATTTTGTAATTTAGTTTTGTTTATTTTGTATCTATTTCTAATTACATCTTCCTTCTTAATTGCAGGTGATTGAGCAACAATGCCAGGAGGCCATCAGAGGAGCCTAAGCCACTTCTACCAGGGCTCTGGTAGTGGAGGGGGCGTGGATGACGTGCCAGAGCCCACTCCAGCGGGGACGAGACGCTGCAGGATGGCAAGGAGGACGGCGAGGAGGCCGACGAGGAGGACGACTCCCGTGGTCCAGCCTGAGCCTTAGCAGGAGGACGACGAGGAGCAGCCGCAGCAGGAGGAGGACAATGAGGAGCAGCAGGTGGTGCAGCAGGACGAGGAGGACGAGGGGGACGACGACGGGGACCTCGGCGGTGGCGGGGCCGAGGGCTCTGCCGGGACGTCGTCTTCCACTGTTGCGGGGAGTGTCTACTTCCGAGGTCCCACGTCTCTCCCTGACAAACCGAGGCGACGCGTTTCGATTGTCCCAGAGGGGCAAGCGTAAGACACCTCTACATGTTATCACTATTACTTTGTATCCTTTGTTCAAAATCTAAATATATACTAATATATTTACTCAATCACTTGTGCAGGACCTGGAGGGTTGTGTCGGAAGAGGATTCACGCCATGTGAATGGCGTCCTAGGGGCCCTGGTCAGGCACTACTTCCCTGGCATTGTAACACATGCCGGGAAGGACGAGCCCACCTACACGTGGGCCCACTACGAGTCCACCCACCACGCCACCGCAGGCAACGTGGCAGCGCAATCCTTCAGGAGTTCTGGGTAAGTCTTCCTCGCACTACATGCCTCAATGCAACACATTCATTGGATCCTACTCGAAATAACTAATGCATACATCGTGTCTTCATATGCAGACGTACTTCAAGCTCGACGAGAGCTACGAGGGCAATGCGGACGCCGTGGCTAGG
Source organism: Saccharum hybrid cultivar R570 (assembly GCA_038087645.1). NCBI lineage: Eukaryota > Viridiplantae > Streptophyta > Magnoliopsida > Poales > Poaceae > Saccharum > Saccharum hybrid cultivar. The sequence goes on from JAQSUU010000113.1 coordinate 7,486,076, forward strand.
AAAGCTTGCAGGAATCGCGTCATAGACATGTACCACGAGGCGAGAGTCCAGGCCATCAGAGATTACTATGGGAAGCAGTTTGGAGAGAGCGTCAACAAGAAACAAATCCGAGAGCGGAGGCTCTCTCTCACCAAAGAGCAGTTCATGTAGGTAACTGAACAACTTTAAATTAAGTTCCTTTCAACATTAGGTGCTATGAACTTGACTGCCTAACATGTCGATTACTTCATGACGTGTAGGTCATTCCTTGGTGGTGCGAAAAGTCCCCCGAGGCGTGGGGGCAAATCGTGGACCGTTGGCTGAGCGAGGAGTGGCGGCAGCAGCACGCGGCTGCCCGGGTTCACCGTTTGGCCATGCCAGGTGTACCTCACCATCAAGGCAACCGCAACGTCGGTGGCTTCGACCGAGCTTGGGTACGTCATCATGTTTGTAACTGTTGCCATGCTTTAATGTAACTAGGCAAAGACTACTAACAAACTTCTTTTTGTTCTCGCAGTCGGCGGCGCACGGTGGCCAGCCATGCTCCTACTTCGCCGCATATACCATGTCACACAAGGGCAAGGCGACGTCCGACATCTCCTTCAACTCGGAGGACCCGCCCGAGGCGTACACAAGTGAGAGCGCCTACAAGAAAGTCACCGAGTACCATGAGGCGGCGAGGGCGATGTATGGGCCGGATTATGATCCAACGACTGACAACATCGATGCGCGCCTCGTCATGTGTCTTGGAAAGGGAAAGCAGCATGGGCGCTACTGGATGGCCAACAGCGTGATCGACAGCGCCACTACTCCCACTCTCCCAGATCTGAGCACAGACCACGAGTGGCTCCGGACTCCCGCCGATACGCGAGCGGCCAGCCTATGGACAGACCCAGGTCGAGGCACTACAGGTTAGTTTTGGTTTACTCGTCGTGCATTACACGGGGATTTCCTTGTCGCTTCACTAACATTACCTTTGCAACAATGTATAGGCCCAGGTGGAAACTTCGAACAAGAGGGCCGACGAGCTAGAGGCGGTTGTGGCTTTAGAGCGGGCGGCGCGGCTGGCAAGTGACCAGAGGATGTCGGACGTGCTTGCGTTTCTGCAGAGTTCTCTGGGTGTTACTTTTCCACCCAACTTGATGGATCCACCTCAGCCTCCTCCCGTCGTTCCTCCCTTCGTTGCTCTCAACACTACTCCGGTGAGTAATATATATCATACATGCATGTTATTTAGCTATTTAACTTTGTCTCATGCAATCGCTGCTCCTGTGTGTAGCCTCAGTCGGCGGGTTTGAACCACGTGCCGAACGAGCATGGGGGACCGTTGCCGCCGTCACATGGGTGGCCCGGGTACCAACCTCCACCGCCGCCTCAGTGAGTAACGTCGAAGTTGTTGTCACGTATTCCTTCTCTTGGTGATGAACCTGAACTTGTTTTGTTCAACTTCATGTCATGGATTTGGACTTGTTGTGTTGAACTTCATGAACATCAAGTTGTTGTAATGGACTTTATCGCTGAATAAGTGATGCTATTATGAGATATATGTGCTATTGTGATATATATGGTGACGGTGGTGATAAAAGTGATGAAATTGTGATATAAATGGTGTTATTTGTGTTCATGGTGATATCCATTTGATGTATATATATGATTTGTTGTGTTTGCAGCGATAGAAAGAAAAAAATAAAAAAAAATGAAATCTGGATTTTAGGCAAAGAGCTTTTGCCTAGCGCAGCGCTAGGCAAAAAGCCTTTGCCGAGCGCTTTTTGGCGCGGCGCTCGGCAAAGCTATCATGTTTAGCGCTACAACACGGCAGCTTACCCAGCTTTGCCGAATGCCTCAGGCTTGGCCCTCGGCAAAGGCAATCCTTTGCCGAGCACCAGGCTGGAGGCGCTAGACAAAGAATTTTTTTAAAAAAAAATTAGTTTGCTCTTTGCCGAGCGCCAGGCTAGAGGCGCTAGGCAAAGAATTTTTTTTTAAAAAAATTAGTTTGCTCTTTGCCGAGCGCCAGGCTGGCGGCGCTAGGCAAAGAATTTTTTTTAAAAAAAATTAGTTTGCTCTTTGCCGAGCGCCAGACTGGAGGCGCTAGGCAAAGAATTTTTTTAAAAAAAATTAGTTTGCTCTTTGCCGAGCGCAAGGCTGGAGGCGCTAGGCAAAGAATTTTTTTTTAAAAAAAATTAGTTTGCTCTTTGCGGAGCGCCTTACTGGAGGTGCTCGGCAAAGAAAACGTCACGGCGGCTATCCGCCGTGACCACTGCCGTGACCACCGCTTTTCTTTGCCGAATGCCGCCTAGGCGCTCAGCAAAGGCTTTGCCGAGCGCCCGATAAAAGACGCTCAGCAAAGGATCCTTTACCGGACATTTCGTTGCCGGGAGCCCTTTGCCGAGCGTCTCAGGCGCTCGGCAAACCCGCTGTCTGCAGTAGTGGTAGTACAAGTACGGTAGCAAACTCGTGGCCTTTACCTCTATGTTTTAAATTTAAGGAATGCATACTCATAAAACTATAGCTCGTCATATTACCTCATTAAATGTAATGGGTATTGAGTTGTCCTACCTCCTAAGTTAAAATATTGTAAGTTTAAATAAAGTTGTAAAAATAATATATATGAATATATTTTTATAATTTATTTTTCTAATATCGTAAATATTGAAACTATTCTTCATAAACTTGTTCAAATGAGGCCTCGTTTAGATGCTGAAAAAATTTCAACCCGATGAATAGTATCACTTTCGTCTTATTTGACAAATATTATCCAATCGTGGACCAACTAGGCTCAAAAGATTCATCTCGTGATTTTCAACTAAACTGTGTAATTAATTATTTTTTTACCTACATTTAATACTCCATGCAAGCGGCTAAAAATTGATGTGATAGAGAGAGAGTGAAAAAACTTGAAATTTTGATGTCATCTAAACAAGGCCGAATATTAGTTTAACTTAGGATAAACTCATCCTTTATTTCAGGACCAAGGACCATAGTAGTAGTACTTGCTTTTGCATAGGTTGATTCGGTCTGTACAGCCATTAAATGAGGGCCCACCAAAGTCTTTACCTTGTGGCATAAGCTCTACTAAAAATCTGATGGATGACAAACTGCAAGTGATGATGAACTTGGGAACCATAACATACAACTCAAACATTCATCTAGGTACAAAAGATGGCCCAAGATCTAAATGGCTTAGTTAGGGGACAGAGAGGAATTATTTGAACTTGTCCAATGAATTTGAGTTTCTTCAATGGCTAAGATATGAAGATTAATGTACTCAATATTATCAAAGTCCAAGATGTGAAGATCTTGAGAAGCTTTACTCAGAGTTCAGAGCAGGACTTAAATATGAATATATGATATGCATGTTTGTTGAATATACCTCAGTGGAAATCCTGACAAGCAGTCTAGCAAAGGTTTTAGCTTTCGTAATGTTTGAGTGAGGTAGTGAGTTCAGTGACAAGACCACCAAAATAAATGTCACACCCGATTTTAAGGAAAAAATCGAATGTAGAATTCTATATGTGCCCAGAAATCAGTCGCACACATAAGATGACAAATTACATTGTATCAAGCTCAGAGTTTATTACATATTGAATGATAATCCATACATTGGAACAAATAAATTATGAAAGTAGCGGAAACTCAAATCTAATATTCATGTGAGGCCTCCAAGCGCCACAGGGACAGTTGACTGGTGAACCACAAGTCTAGTAACCCCCAAAAAAGTTATCATAACCGCCATAATCTGTTATCCATCTGGGATTTTTGTCCAAATAATGAAAATAAACAAGCATAAGTACATGTCGTACTTAACAATTATAACATGGGGGTCATGAGGCTCAAAAAGCCTGAGACACAGGTTTACTGCAATTAGTTTTTTAATGAGTCAAATTTTAGCATTAGCATCAATAAGTTTAGCAATGCCCCAATTAATCACATGAAACTAATAACATGAATAAGGAATAGCATTTAAAAACATCAGCAATCATTTGTCATTATTCCATAAAGAGTCCAGGCCGCTCATGTCTGCGAGCACGGTTGTTATAACAATTTTAACACTCTGTAGAGGTTGTACATCATTACCCATGAGCCGTGATTTACCCTTTCGCTGAGGTAACTAATCGCTTAACCCACTTCAAAGGAAGGTCGGCAAGGTTCACTATGAAGTCTTTCAAAGGTTCGCCTAAAAGTTGGGGCCGCTAGGTTTCCAATCAGCAAGCAGGTGTAGGAACCCCTCTTTCAAATGGCACAAATCCTTCGCGGCTATACTCATAAGAATAGAGGCTATCCTATACCCGTCTCGGCAAGCCCCCTTTTGCGTCCTTTTGGGTAACCACTAATAAGTTAGAAAAGATCCTCATACTTGACTAAAGCCAGAGCCATATAGCACTCATGGTTGTACTGTAAGTCCTAGGTGATCACTTACAGATAAGTCCTTAGGAGGACAAGAGCATCATGTATAAAGCCAAATGCTCCCACCCTTTAGTTCACGTTGCTAAAAAGCATCTTTTATTTATTTGTTGCATATTCCATTAATCAAGTTACAGTTCATGATCATAATTAATTGATCACTAGGATCAGCTACCCATATGCAAATCTTTCCAAGGTGACAAAGAATTAGGATATCAATAACTAGGAAACATATCTGCGGGTATTAAGGTAGACACATGCATATGATTAAATATTGTTAAGGTAAATAGGACAACAAGGATGATCTCATGCTATACTTTCCTTGCTCAAAAGGCTCCTGCTGGTCCTGGTCTTCAAAATATTGATCTTGCTCACCGAGGTACTGCTCACCGTCTATACTCGATTATACATCAACATACAATCATCTAGAGACAATCATGCACGAAGCAAACAATAACTATAATTAGAACATTACACCAACAGTGGAAAAGATGTTAAAAAACTTATAAAACTAATCTATGCATTGCTACGAACACAGACGCGAATAGCACTTTAATCGGAGCTATGGTGGAAAAGAAACTACTACTGAAAATTTATATATTAAACTAGTTGCATAAACATTATTCAAGTTAGGATTAAACCATGAAATTCGAGAGCTAGTGACATGGTAAACATTGTTACTAACGCGTAGATTATGTCGTTACGAATCTAATGCAACTTAAATGGGTCAAAACGGAGTTTAAACAGAAAAGATATGAGGTTTATAAGGGCTAGATGGCAAAACTATAATTACTGCGAACTTTATTTGGGTTAAAATAAATCAAAAACAGATTTTTCCTCAGGATGGACCGTGGGTTTAGAAACAAGGAAAGGTAAGGGCCTTTCCGTAAAAGCTGCGGCGGCTGACAGGCGGGGTCACCTGGACCGTGGGTTGATTATAGGAAAACTTAGGGGCTCTTTAGCAAATGCAATAGGCGAAGGGGTATCTTCTAATCCTGGCCGTTGATCCGATGATGAGCGGCTGAGGAGGCTTGGGGGTAAATCGGCCCGCCAGTTAAGTGCCACGGTGGCGGCGCCACAGCCACCCGTGGCGAAGTTCGCCGATGCGAGCTCGGTCTCGAGCTACGGTGAACGAAATATGAAAAGAACCGGTGCGCTGGGATCGGGGGCTCACCGTGCACTAGGTGGAGGGGTTCTCGTGGCCAGAAGCGGTCTAGAGAGGGAGGGAGGCGGACGGTGGTGGCTTGATTTGCGGCGGTGCTGCGGCAGCGATTAGCGGCGCTAGAGAGAGGGAGAGAGCTCATGGAGTGGCGGAGTGGCATCGGCGTCTTGAGAGGAACCTGATGGCAGCATTTATAGGGGAGGAGGCGAGGGGAGGGCTTGGTCGCGGAGCTCGGCTCATGCCGTCAATGGCGAACGATCTGGTGCACATGAGACTGGGGAAAGGAGGGGCTGTGGCTTGGCGAGGGTAGCGTGGGGCTTGGTACGGGCGGCGCGTGGAGGACGCGGTCGGGAGAGCAGCTCAGTCCGCAGTGGGTCTAGGTCGCACGATCGTCCGGTGTTGGCGGAGGGGAGTAGAGCTAGAGGTTGGGGATGGGCCTGTCCGCTTGGACCCGCTTGTCAGCGGTAGAGGGCGTGGGGCCGGACTGGCAGACAGACAGAGAGGGGGAAGGGGAGCGCTGGCTGCTGGGCCGCATGCCTTGGGCCAGCGATGCGCTATAGAGAGAAGGGAGCTGGGCTTGCCTGCTGCCACTGGGCTGAGGGAATGGAGGTGGGCTTGGAGCAGGCCAGCAGGCCAAAAGTGAGAGTGAGAGAGGGAGGGGATAGAGAATCCTTTTCCTTTTTCTTAACAAATTTTCAAAGACATTTTCAAATATATTTTGAATCCTTTTGATTTTTGACCAAAACCAAGCAGTACAAGAACCCCAATGCACCTGCATGTATGCAACAACATATTACTAACCTTATATTTGATTTTAGTTTGAAGCAAGATATTACTTTTCTTATGTTCTAATGTGCATAACAAAGCATAAATAAATAAATTTTAACTCTATTTAATAAAGTGTAAATTTTAGTGTGTTACAATAAACTGATAGGATAGCCTTCTACCGAGTTATTTGGCCTTGGATCAAACATGACATATGCAAGCTGGTCACAGATTTTTACACATACATTAGGTAACCCCTAAATTGCACTGATATTGTTTTGATTCCTAAGAGCATTTCCAAGAGATTAGCCAAATCATTTTCTAAAGGTTTGACTATTATTAAAGGAATCACATCTCCAACAGACTCTGTAAATGACTCTCCAAATTTAGTAGCTCTCCATCCCACCTCATTCGCTCTCTACTTTTGGATAGCCCACCTCACTGGCCATCTAGCCTCTTAGTTTTGCAGAGTCTGTTGGAGTACTCTAGTATTTTTTTTGTCAAATCTATTTTAGAGAGTAGCTAAATCAGTAAGTTTGGCTAATCTCTAGGAGATGCTCTAAAAAAGCTAATTCAATTCATGTAATTGACTAATGGCTCATTAGTCTTACAAATGCTTTTTGAGGAAACAAGAGGGAAACCCCCCTACTGGGCTCATTTATAAATTTAGTCTGTAGTAAAAGAACTGTACAAGAAAGGTAAACTAAAATAAAGACAACTAGTCCTTAAGAAAATATTTCTTTGAGGACTTACACCTGAGAATAGTAAGAGCTAACTCCCCACTGAGACTACGCTTCCAGAAGCCAAGTGATAGTGATTTGTTATAAAAAAAATAAGGTTGTTTCTCGACATCCAGATGCACCAAGCAGTCACAAGGACTATTTCCATGAAGATAGTAGCCCCAAACGAGCACCGAACCAGGTGCAACATATCAAAGATGTTGACATTTCTATTCCAATTGATGCCATTTTGCCGCCAACCCCAAGCACTAAAAGTGCAATGGAAGAAAATATGTTCAACTATTTCTTCAACACCAGCATTGCAAAGGACACAATGATATGTATGCAGTGAAAAGCTCTTTCGACAAAATAACTTTCTTATGTTGTATCGGTCCAAAAGAAGCAACTAGAAGAAAATTTATGTTTACCTCTACAACTACTTTTCCAAATCCAAACTAACTGTTTAGGTACTTGTAAGGTACACATGGTAGCAGAGTAGGCTTGTTTGCAATAAAAGAAAGGCCCCCAAATATGGCACAATTGATCTTCTTCTAGATTCTGCAGTTGGAGCGTGCCCAAAATTCCAGCAAGAGCAACTAGCTTCCCCATAGCAATGACAGAGATGGGTAGTAGGAAGTTATTGGTGATACTTCGAGCTGTAAAGGCAGCAAGTGAAAGATTCTGATCCTTGGCAAAAGAGTAAAGCTATGGGAATTCTATTTTCAGAAGCCCAAGTTCCCCATTCCACATGTCATCCCAAAAGCTCACTGTGCGTCCATTACCCACCGAACATGAATCCATACCTCTGAAGTCGATCCGCAAGCTCATAACATCTCACCACCAAAAATAACCCACTAGTCACTTGACATGAGGGGGAAGTTGGTTAGAGTAGAAAGCCGACCAAGTTAGCTGCACCCACAGTGTATCAAAACTATTGTAGAATTTGTCTGCAAAGTTTAGTAGAAGAGCTTTGTCCTACGCTTTGAGATTGATAATACCCAAACCACCTTTTGCTTTAGACTAACAAGCCTTTATCCAAGCCATAAGACATTTACCTTGTCTGAGTATCTATAGCTCATCCCAAAGATAGTGCTTGCAAAAGCCATCAATCTGCTTCATGACTTTCTTGGGGAAACACAAAGTACTTAACCATTGCATTGGCAAAGAAGATATCAACAAATTTACCAAAATTAGTCATCCATAATAGGTTAGGTGACTGGTGACACCAGCCAAGTGCCTCTCAATCCGACAAACCAGTGGGAGAAAATCAGTCACTGAAGGCCAAGTGGTCCCAAGGGGTAGACCTAAGTACGTGAAGGGGAGCTGACCAACTGAACAACCAAAAGTAAGGGCATGATGCAAAGTTTTGTCAAGGTCAACATTTATGGGTATCAAAACAAAATCTTTGGCGAAATGTCTTAAAAGGGATTTACCTAATTACATTCATAATTCTCAGCATGCTTTTATTTAAGTCATTATAATTATTGATGACATCATCATAGCCCAAGAAATTGTCCATTCCTTCAATTTGAAATCTTTTAAATATACTTTCATGCTAAAAATAGATCTTGCTAAAGCTTTCGATATGTTGAGTGGCCTTTTGTGATTAATGCGTTGCAACATAAAGGATACCATGGTCATTTCATCATGCTAATCCATGCTTGCATTTCCACTGTCTCTTTTGCTATCAATTTTTAGTGGAAAATCTTATGGTCAATTTTGTGCCATAAAGGGTATCAAACAGGGTTGTCCACTGTTGCTGTACTTGTTTGTCATTGCCATAGATGAGCTATCTGTTAGGTTGTAGTACACTTTGGAAAATGAAATGATAACATGAGTTAATCTAGGTCTAGGTTGTCCTCCTATTCAACCCATTCTCTCTGTAGATGACTTGATCATTTGTGGAAAAGAAGATATTTAGTAAGTTCAAATGATTAGCAACATTCTTCAGTATCTTTATACTATATTAGACAAACACAGAATTGGTCCAAGTCTTCAGTTCTATTGAACAAAAGATAGGTCAAGGCTTGCAAGCTCAAATCAAACCTTTTCTCCTATTGTTGATTTTAAGCAAGGCACCATATGCACCTTGGTCATTCTTTATTTATGACCCATAAGATCAAAATGAAGCTTACAATTTCATATATCAAAAACTCAAGTCCAAAGTAACTCTCACAAAGGCCAATTCAATCAATTATGCTAGCAGACTTACTCTATTCAGTCTATATTTGCATCAATTCCTATTTATTACATGGCTAACATTCTCTTCAACAAGAACTTTCTAGCAAAAAATGACATCGATTATTTGGACTCTTTGGTGGCATGGAATCCAAAAAAGACCAGCAAAAAAGCTTATTCACTATGATCATGGGACTCCATATGGCCTAGAAAGGAAAGAGGTTTGTGCATTAGAAAATTTGATATTGTAACAAAGGTATGCTTATAATTAAGCACATCTTGACGCCTTATTTATGAACCTGATCCATTGTTCCTAAGATCAAAAACAAAATATTTTTCATGTGTGTCGTTAAGGACAATTGTTACTTATTTTCCAACAATACACTTTTTGGAATTCTATTCTTAATGTTAGACATCATTTGGAGAAGCATGTTCCCATTCAGTCCCTAGATGGTAATACCTCCATCTAGAATTAACCATGGTGCCCTATATATATGGAAATAAATGCACGATCGACTCAATCTTGAAAAAATTGAATATCAAAATCCAAATAAGGCTTCAAAATCTTTGGCTTCCTTGTACCAAAAGATGGGGCAATAGTTAATAAGGTCATAGCTTTGTTTGGACAATAAAATTTGGATGTTATTATTCATATTCCTATTATTTCAGATGCAAGTGAAGATATCATTTGTTGGAAGTCAACTTCTAAGTCACTACTACAAATTGACCTATCACCAATGCCTCTATTACCGCCGGTATCATTAAAACCATTGCTGATGCTTATCACCAACGGTTCGTAAGAACGTCCTGGTTGATAACTATCACCGTCACTTCATTGTACCAATTGGCGGTGATAGTCCATCATCACAGCCGGATCGCATCACCAACTGGCGGTGATGATGTGCTCCTCATCACTGCTGCCTCGCCATATGAACCGGCGGTGAAGACGTTTTTCACCTCCAGCTTGTTGTATTATACAACGGTGATAACCATGCTGCAACATAATAAAATTGATAACTTCTTCAAATAAAGTTGGATGAAAACAAACTTTATATCAAAGTTGTAGATCTCGACGAGATCGACAACTTTGTTGTTGATGACTTTTTCATTTAGAACCATTGACGGTCCCATAATTCTATTTGAAGCGCTTAAACTTTGAAATTAAATTTTTTCAAATTGTACAAACGACCTTAGATGGAAAAATAACCAAAACCAAAGTTATAGATCTCGATGGTTGACAACTATTTCATTAAAAATAATTTATAGTCTCACATTTGTATCTGAAGTTTTAAAATTTTAAAAACCAAAATTTTCAAACAACCTTGGATGGAAAATCGATCAAAACTAAAGTTGTAGATCTCGATAAGAACAACAACTTTGTAGTTGATGAGTTTTTCATTTAAAATCATTTGAGGTCCCAAAAGTCTAGCTGAAGTTTTGACGTTTTGAGATTCAAATTTGTTAAACAACCTCGGATGGCGAAACAACCAAAATCAAAGTTGTAAATCTCGATTAGAATAACAAATTTATAGTTTATGACTTTTTCATCTAAAGCCGTTTAGGGTTCTAAATATTCATTTTAAATCCTGAAAAGTGAATACTAGGGGAATTGATATATGCTATATAGACACAAGTGACTTAGGGGTGGAGTGGTTAGAGGAGCAAAGGACAAAGCTCTCAGGTTCAAATCCCAGCACCGCGTACCATAAAAAAAGTGTGGAGGTGGAGCTGGAGCAACTTCCTGGTACCATGAAGCTGGAACTAGTGGGGGGCTTCCTAGGATTGAAACAAAATTTTTTGCTATTTTTTGACCCATTTTTTGGAATTTTGAAAATTCAAATCACCCTCGGCTGGTAATACGAACTAACTATGATAAGCTATTATCACCGCCGGTTGTAAACCACCTGTGATGAGAATGTCATCACTACTGACAGCTTACTGCCGAGACTGAAAAGTTGTGATAGGTTTGAATGTGAGTGCATGTATCTCCAAGAGTGCTTACAAAATGTTGGAAGCTAAAGAAACAATAATAATGCACCTACTATCATTCCATTGCAAGTTTTGAACTTCCTTCAACATGTATGGAAAGTGGAAAGACAAAAATGATCTAGTCAAGAGTCAAGACCTTCGCTTGGAGATTGCTTAGACGGGCCCTAGGCATTGCTAAGTGAATTCAAAGAATCAATCCCAATGTGAATGAAACTTGTTTGCACTACACCAAAATGGAAGATGAAAAGCATGTTTCCTTTGAATGCGGTTTTGTTAGGGTAATCTTGTTTGGGTCAACATTGGGACTTAGGTCAACTTTGCTTCCCTCTTTAGGACATGGGCTATACCCCCAAGTCACCACCATTTTACAGCAACGCTCGTTACAAGCAATGACAAGTTTGGTTTTTCAATTATGTGGTGCTTATCGAAATCTAGAAATGATCACAGGTTCCACAACACCCATTGGTAAGTTACAAGGGTGCTTCGTAAAGCCAATACTTTTGATAGAGGTTATAACTGTGCTACGGAAGAAGCCTCAACTTTAGTGGATCCTTGCATGCACGCGAAGGAACAAAAATCTTCTAGGACGCTTCCATATCTTATAGTGCACTCAAACATGCATTGGCATCTTCATTCCCACTGCTCTTATATACCTCTATCCAAAAAAGAGGTAGTGTTTAAATGGGCTAAATGATTGATTAAATGGAAATGGTGTACCATTGTGTACAGTAAATGATATGTAAAATGGGCTAAACAACCGTCTAGGCAAACAATACTTGTTATTATAATATTGATGTTATTATATATAGTTAATCAAACTCTAGAATATAATTGTAGCTTGTGCTCCAGTTTCTTCTTTCAAGTTGTGATACCTCAACTTGTGGACCTGTTGGAGGCGGAAGGACTGGCTTTACTACTAGGTGTCAAATTAGCAGCTACCTTAAACTTGCAGGAGATCAACCTTCTCATAGATAATAAGGTGTTGGCCAATACTGCCAAAGCTAGCTCAATGCTCTACTAGAATCTACTCCCCCTACACTATAAAAAAAGTCGCTATGAGATTCGTGTTGGTCAAACTTTCTTAAATTTGACTTGATTCATAGAAAATATTAGCAACATCTATATCTCAAATAAGTTTATTATGAGTATATATTCAATTATCTATCTAATAAGATTATTTATATACCAAATATATTAATATATTATATCAATTGGAAAGTGGAAATAATACTTTTTATGAGATGGAAGGAGTAGGCCATTAGTCTCTCAAACTTAGGGTCTATTTGACAGGGCTCCTCCTTTGGGAGGTATAACACTAGGTACCCACGGCGATAGACATAGGCTGCACCGCCAGGGGTGGTCCAGCCCACAAGATCAAGACTTGCGATGCACAGCAACTGGTCGGTGTGCGCCGCAAGGCTTCCAAAAGATATCTTGAAGATAGAGATAGATCTGATCAGATACTATAGATATTGTAATCAGGGGCTAATCTACGTGGAGTCATTGGGGTCGCATGACCCCGATGGTTTTCTATGAATCCACTATATGTAAATTGTTTCACTAGCCATGACCTCGGTCTCTCCATGCCCTGAAGGCAAGGGATGCCTTTGCAAGGTGGCTGAGGGTGGTGTTTTTCCCATACGCGTGTAGGGTTCCGTCTTCCTCTGGCGATGGCGAGCTAGAGTCCACAGAATCTACCGAATTTGCGTGAATCTGTCCACCACATCCTGCGCCTGGTCTCTCTCACCTCCGCAAGGAGCTCGGGAGTCATCGGCACAATATGCGTGGAGGATAAGTCAGTGAAGGAGAAAGAGAAGGAGAAGGGGAAGGAGATGAATGAGAAGGCAAGCGCTCCAAGTCTGAAGGAGCGTTTGAAAGGTTTGAGCCTACGAGGAGAGGAGGAAGAGGACCTAGAATTTTCGACAGAATTTGAGGAGCTAGTGAAGGAGGTTCACTGGTTGGCCCTATTTAGGGTTCATACAATGAAACCTTTTAGCCATGTAGCGCTTTTTAGCGCAATGAGGATTGCTTGGGCAGTGGCGAAGGAGGTTACGTTCAAGGTGCTTGGTCCAAATTTATTTCTGGTCCAACTCCATTGTCTTGGAGATTGGTCAGGGGTGATAGAAGGGAGTCCATGGCTATTCCGAGGAGCGGCAATTGTGATGGAGGAGTACGATGGCTTCTCGAATGTGCATGCTTAGCTGGATAAAATTCTAGTTTGGGCACGCATCCAAGGTGTCCTAGAGGGGCTTATGAAGAAGAAGGAACTAGCAGAAAAAGTAGTGAAGAAGGTCAGCAATCCCATTACGGTGGTTGTCAATGATGGGAAGATCACATCCAACATCGTATTTGTGCGCTAGGGTCTGGCTTGATCTTAATAAACCGCTAGTGTGTGTGGTACCAATCACTCTGAAGGAGAGAATGCAATATCTAGTGCAATATAAGAAGCTTCTAGGTTTTTGTTTTCATTGCGGACACATAAGACATGAAGTCATAGAATGTGAAGATGGCTTACATAGAATGGAGAATTGTGAATGGGGGGATTGGCTCAGAGTCCCCTTTTTGCCAGCGATGGGTAGAGAGGAGAACTAGGGAGGAAGAGGTAGGGGATGTTGTCGAGGGAGAGGGCAAGTAGGGGGAAGAGGAGTTTGGAACAATACTGAGATAGATGAGATGGAGAAATCGGCTGAGGATGAAGACGGGGAAGATGGACTTCCATCAAGGAAGAGGGA